>FR997749.1:11909167-13245167 GCA_905475445.1 Ochropleura plecta
TTTTGAACGCAACTGTACGGACAACAGCTTAGGTATAATACGTCGAATAAAGAAGGTCATCGATATGTATGAATCCGTCGCTTTTTAGTAGTCATTTTAATTTGGTCGGATAACCAGCCGGTGTTTACTAATTTGGTTTTTTGTTTATATTTACTTAATGCGAAACATTCCAAGCTCAATATTTTCACCATATATTTTTGACTAAAGGCACATGATTTTGGTTAACACCTACACATCTGAGATTGAGCCAGTTCCTTGTATTTTGCCGTCAAAGTTGTGGCACCATCGTTTTGACTTTTAGCAAGATTATTCAAAAACGCATGCATGAACAGTTTTGAAACTTTCTATGGTTATTATTAGCGCCAAGAAGGACCGAATACAGTTTTCAGTGAACTTATGCCTTGCCTCATTTAGGCGCTGCGATGTTTTTTCGGGTTTTGATAAAACCACGATAACTTGAAAACTATAAATTATTCCTTAAATCTAATTGGGGCACAAAGGGGCACATATTAAGAGCTACTCGTGTATGTTTATTCTACAGGGGCACATGCAAAGGTTTTAGAGATATACGATTCATCAAAACGTTACTCCAGCAGGAAACGCAATAACTCGAAAACCTGAAGGGGCACAGATTTTATTTTTTGGGGCACATTTTGGCACACATATAAGCTCTCTGGCCATGCACATTTTTTCTCTCTCCGATCACTCGTTTAGAATTTTCCTGCTAGAAAAACGTTACCCCAGCAAGAATCGTTTTTCCGTTTTTTTTCCAAAACGACAGGGGGCACACATTTTTTATGTAGGGGCACATTTACAGCAGATAAGGCACAAACTATACGTTCTACTCATATAACTCTAGGAGATACTTTCTTGCTGGAGTAACGTACACTAGTACGACTTATTCGTCAACTCGCAACCAAGATAAACTCGTGACTGCGCGCGTGTTAGCACCTTCCGATTTTACCTATTTTTGTTGTAGTCAACTCGCGGCCGAGTGAAAACTGGTATGGTCATCTACTCGGCTCTAAGACGATCTTCTACCTTCAAATCGTATAGTGTCTTAGAAATGTAAATAAGGTTCTTGATATTAAATTTATCAAAACACTTTTGTAGATGACTGTAAATACGTCAGATTTTCACTCGGTCGCGAGTTGACTACAACAAAAATAGGTAAAATCGGAAGGTGCTAACTCGCGCTCAGTCGCGAGTTTATAAGGCGCGAGTTGACGAATAAGTCCCTAGCCTAGTACAGAAGCCTGCACATCAAGCTACTACAATCTGTCAGATTTCTTTGATAGATTTTCGACTTTATTTCTAAAGTATTAGGTTCAAGGTTCATTGGGAAAAAATTACAGTTTCGGGTAGCTTGACCTGCTGGCGTCTGTACATATAGCCCGGATCTACTTGAGTCGCAAGTTAATAGAAATCTTTTGGGATAGCTCGTTCCATCGTCGATCTCGTTGCTGTCCATTGACAAGATTGTGGTCAGGAGTAGACCCATTTGATATAAACTTTTTGAACGCCAAAGCATAAACGCACACGAGTGCCTTTTTTTGGGTTGGGAAATCATCAAATAAGGGAGTGTCAGACTTGTACTGAATAAAACCCACCCATGTTCCTTCTATTACCCTTTACCTTCCGGGGCCGCGGTATCTCTTTCGAACAACCCGCAACACCGGCAGGCGGAGGCCCTGGCAAGCCCCTCTGCTTTGCTGACTCTCTTTGAGGCGCGCGTGAAACACGAACGCGCCGTCGACACGGCCTGTCGTCAATAGACGGACGGACAGTGAGCTACCCATTGCTCACCGTCCACAAGCCCGCATCTACGGTGGCCGGGAGTCGTCTCGCGGCGCCACACGAGTGTCCTTCATGCTTAAAGACACGATCACTGTTTTTGTACGGACAGTGGTAACGTAACAAGCGTATAGCTTTGTGATTATTTAATGATACAGTTCTGAAAATTTGTACATAGATTCTTTAAATAAAAATATTAGACAAGTGTTTCTGGTTTCGTATAAACTAGAACTAATTTTGTAGATTATTTTATTCCTACAATTAATAAAAACATACAAAATTACAAAGAATTCAGGGTAAATCAACCTGATGTATATTTTTTCTAAACAATTTAGTCTTATTTAAAACTAAGTATTAAACAATTACTTACATAAATCTTTAAATTATTTTGTTTGTCTATAAAATCTATTAGGTATTACAAACTTCCTTTCACTTATAAAGTATTATTTAAATTGCTTGCTTGCAAACCAAAGACATTAAAGATGTTGGAAGATTTTTGAATAGACATGTGTAAGTAATGCGAGTGATGCATCACGCGTAATATCACCCGAGCGCGTACTGTTACATGACACATTACTCGACTAAAATAAGCATCACACCATTACACTAAACATCACGCGTACGGTAGCAGCGCAGTAGCTCGCGACATGGCTTGCAGACTCGCTCGAACCGAGCCTTCCCGATTACTTCCGATCCCGAACGCATCGCATCGGTAATGTTTGGTTTGTCCGGAACTAGGCGAGTACTTTTTAAATACGCCAATATTCATGGGTCCTTGACACCTTTCATAAATACTTTTAAGTTTTAATCCTACGCCTAAGAATATTGCCAGTCCTAAGCCTGGAAACCCGTTACTTGTTTTAGGGTATAAGTATGAAGGAAAATCAACTTTGTATAATTTGTATATTTAAATCATAGTGAGTAAATCACACTATTGCTCATTTTATTTCTTTCATGTAATTATAAATCATTATAATGACACGCGGAGAACATTGTATCGCTTGCTGCTATGTTACTATACTATTTCAATAACATGTCATATTACATACACTAGAACATTTCATTACACTATTACGCGCGATGGTGTGCTATCGAATCGAATGGCACTACATCACAACCATCACGCGTGATGTTTGAAGTGATGGTAAAATGTAATATTACTCGGCACGAAATGTAATGTCATATAACATCACTTCGTGGTGCACTGTTTTGCACATGTCTATTTTTGAATGAAGCCGTGACGCGTCGCCATCCGCCATTTTATATTATTTTCAAAATGGCAGCCATGACAAGCATGTTTTTTTAGTTCTGTCATGTTTACGTACAATTTGTACCTATTATATTACCCGTGACGTCTGCAGTTAATCTAGACAAAGATACATTTATTTGTATATGCACATTTGGATGTTTAATATTGCTAGCTTGTAAAATAATTCACAGTTCAAGATTCAATTTTAAATAATTTAATTTATCTTGTGAAATAAAACTAGTAGGTAAGTACCTACTTAATATAAAAATATCATAATATTTACCTCTCAGATCATTTTCATTTATAAATAATAAGAAAAGCTACCTCACATTACGAATTACATTTAAAAAAACACGTTTTAGAGTGACTTCATTAATTTCTCAGCACACACTTTCACTTTATAACCATATTATAGGAGTGCATAAAAATAACTAGACCGCCATTTTTGGAAGTCCGCCAAAGACAAATTAATATTTTTTCTATTCTTCTTTACAAAGTCATATTATTCTGCCGACGCTGTCGCCTTCTATATTGTTCCTTTACATTCACAATCAATCATGTATACAAATCATCCGCTATCTTGTACCAGCGCGTTAAACTCTGCTTACTCCTTATACAACGCGTTGGCGCGATAATACTATCACTGTCAATCTCTTAGAGTAGCGTTATGAGCTCTGAAATAAATGAAAATTACATAAATAATTAAATATCTCATTTAAAAAGCAACGATTTTTTACGAAATAACAGTTCATTTTTGGAATTCCGTGCCCAAAGGAAAAGGGACTCTATGACTAAGACTCCGCTGTCCATCCGTCTATCACCAGGCTGTATCTCAATTCAATTCAATTCAATTTTTTATTTAATGGCATTTGTGGAAGGAGACACCACAATTTTGCCAATATCACGTAGGTACTATGGTAGACAATCAAACGCTGGAGATTTTATCAGTAATTATTATTGTTGAATAGAACACAGCCAAGAGATAAAATGATTTAAAATATTTTAACAAACAAATAATGAACCATTTTCTGCACAGACATTTTAGACATTTTGTTCTAAGAGAGAAAGAAAAAGAGGAGGAAAAAAAAAAAAAAAAAAAGGAGACGGAATGTTAGCTAACAGTTGTTATAATTTACAACTTTATTTTATTAACTTCAACAAACTTACACAGTTTATATACAAAACGAGAGAACACAAGGGAGAGGAGACATTTAACCGATGTGGGACGAGGGATATGAGGGGGAATAATTTCGTGTAAAGAGAATTTCAATTTAGGACAGCAGAAAAGTAAATGGTCCACGTTTCCATCATCCAAACCGCATTCACAAATAGAGCTATCCCTAATCCTAAGTTTGGCCAGAAAAGAGGGGGAGCAACAATGATTCAAACGTAGGCGGCAGATAGTCGATGTAGTTGATTTATTTGCCAACTTGTATTTGAAGAACCAAGGTTTATGGGGAATGACAGGTTGAATATCACCATAATATTTACCTTTCACAGACTTAGAGATTTGAGGCTGTATCTCATGAACTGTCATAGTTGACAGTTGACATTTTCACAGACGATGTATTTCTGTTGCCGCCATAACAACAAATACTAAAAAACTAAATTAAATAAATATTTAAGGGGCTCCCATAAAACATAACATGTTTTTTTTGCCGTTTTTAGGATTCCGTACCTCAAAATAAAACGGAACCCTTATATTATCACTGTGTTGTCCGTCTGTCTGTCTGTCAAGACCCTTTATCTCGTAAAACACTTTGAAATTGAAAACCATAAGTATACTTAAGTCTGTGTCCCTACTGTACTGCCCCTGTAGTCCCTTGGAACTGTAAAAATTCAACCATCTAAGTCTACGCAGTCAAAAGATATGGACGTTTATGTTGCAAGTAAGTGCGGAACATTTGGTGGGTGAGTCCATCTAGACCAGTTTCTTAAAATAAATAAAATCATTTTGTCAAAATATCTCAGTCAGATATTTCATAAGAAGATTATAACAGTACCTATTTTGTTACCATAGAGGTTTGGTTGAAAAAAGGAGGTATAACACACTAGTACAAAGATGGCGAACCAATGACACGCGTGCCATTGACGGCACACGGCACAACGATTTGGGCACACAAACCATTTTAATCATATTTTTGTCTTCTTATCATTTTTAACTCGCCGGAGCGATTCATTATTTTCAGAGATGAATAAAATTAATTCGCTTATAAACCATTTAGCGATGACTCTACTGGTCAGTAAAAAAAGTTTGGAATTGATAGTAATTATTTTCCTAATACAATTGCTTAGTCAAATTATTGGATGGCACGTCTGTGGCCTCATTCAACATTTCTTTAGGAAAAATGGCATGTTGGTCCATCAAGGTTCGTCACCCCTGCACTACTATAACACATTTAAGGCTGAAACTGCGTTCAACTGACGCCCACAGGGTTCCATATCCACCGTAGGAGCGGGGGCACGCGCGGGTCCCGCAAATGTCACACAAGCGGGCCTGTTCAGTCATTAACACTTATTAAAATCTGCTGCGATACAGATAAAGTAATTACGGAAATGCAGACTCGCCCTGTCAAACTCAAAAGCATTTATTTCAATTAGACCATTACAGGCACTTTTGAATGTCAAGAAACAAAATGTTGAAGCTACAGTCCCGGTCACAAGACATAATAACTTGTGAAAGTACTGTACTTGCCCATTCCAAAGTGTTGATCTCTATGGAGAAGAATGGGCAAGAAACTCCATGGACACTCATTTAAATTAGAATATTATTACAAAATCGTATTTACATCATTCGTGTTGAGATTATACAAATATGTGAGAACGATGTAGAAATAAGTGCACAGTAAGAGCGTCCAGTGTAAAAGCAAAATTTAATTAAAAATCTAAATAAATTAAAAATGAACCATAGCTAAAATATGACCAGTCCCAACAGACAGCGCCCGTTCACGAACATGACGTATGGATCAGCCCCATTCAGCTCAACCATTTTGAAGGGAACTAAACGACTCGACACACACGCCACTGTCATAAGCAACCAAGCGAATAAACTCTTAAAGTTACCAGCAATGGGCTGGTGCCTGTCGCGTTTTCATACAAAAGTGAAACGAAGCGGGGACGCGCGGGGCCCGCCAACGTTAACACGCGCGGGCTTGTTCAGTCAATAACGCTTGATGAAAATGGCTTTCGACAGAGAAAGAGTAATTGTGAAACTGCAGTGTCGCTCTTCCACATGAGGCCAAGCGAATGAACTCTTTAGGTACCTGTGACAGGGTCCTTCACATACCCACAGAGCCCACGCTTGCAGACACGCGGCGGGTGCCCGTCGCGGGCGTCAGATTAACGCAGTTTCAGCCCTAAAAGTGTCTTTCTTGTATCTCGTAGTAATCCATCTTACCTATAACACGAACATCTCGAAGATCATATCTAGGATGCTGAGCAGCTTCAAGAATCGAGGCTTTGGCTCCTCATCTGACTTGCGGGTCGCTGGCTTCTCCTTACGCTTGTCCATTTCTAAGGAGATAGGAGAACTTGGTTATCATCTTGTCAGCCTGGATTGTGTCCCTATTCAGCCGATTTAGAACCTCACACCGTACCAGCTGACGCGGGAGACGCTCTGGGTGTCAGGAGCCACGAGATGACTCCTTGCCACCGTAGGCGTGGGCCTGTGGACGGTGAGCAATGGGTAGCTCACCGTCCGTCCGACTAGTGACGACAGACCGTGTCAACGGCGCGTTCGTGTTTCACGCGCGCCTCTTTAAAGATGTCAGCAAATCGGAGGGGCCATATCAGGACCACATGTCACAGAGCTGAAGTTATTCTTATCTGACTCATAACTAGGCCTGAAAACAAGATTTTTTTATTTAAATGTTATTTATATGGCACCAAAAAACATACTAATATTTTGTTTTACAAGATAAAGCTTATAGGTGTCAAATTCAAAATGATCTTCGCCTCGATGCTATATACCAGCTATGAGAGGGTTTAACAAACGAGTTTTAGCTTTAAAATAATAAACATAAGCCAGTATGGGTTATGCTTTAATATTTCCAGTTGTTTATGACCAGAAAAGCCGATTATTAAAAAAGTAAAGAAAACACGTCAAAAATGCAATTTTGTTCAACATACCTTACAGTATCAGATACGTAAAGGTCCGCATCACCGGATAGAGACGTCAATTCCACCAGTAGAGGCCCGGTATGTCCTAATTGCCAATATGAAAAGTTACCAGCACCGACGGCACCAACTACGGTGTCTAACAGTATTTTATCCGTCTCTATCTGCACATATCCGGATAACAAAGAGGACAGGGTCGATATGCAAATGATTCCCAACAAAACTAATATAAATTCCCTTCTCATTTCGCTAATTTCGTAAATATTTTTCTTACGAAAATCTCGGCAAAAATAGCTGTCAGACTGACGTTTGCTATTTTCTGACTGTCAGGTTGACAGTAGAGATTATTGAACGTAAATTGTTCGTTCAGAAATTGTAAACGAATGTTTTACAAAAAACGATACATTTCAATCACTTTGGAAATGAGACAATATCTCACGAAAACACTCGTAAAGTGATATAAATAAATTCAGTAAAAAACAATCTTAGCATTACACTCTCG
The DNA here is from genome assembly GCA_905475445.1 of Ochropleura plecta. Taxonomy (NCBI): domain Eukaryota; kingdom Metazoa; phylum Arthropoda; class Insecta; order Lepidoptera; family Noctuidae; genus Ochropleura; species Ochropleura plecta. Next base: position 11,916,829 of record FR997749.1, read on the forward strand.
TTATTATCATAGATAGTCATGAGACGGTATGACGCTGTGCGTCACACGATTCATTAACGCCAGCTTAGCCAAATTCTTTCATCTATTTTTATCAGAAACTTATGTAAACATACCTGCGTAAACAACTCAAATAATTGATAATGTGGAAATAATAGAATCTCTCTTCATGTTATCGTTTTTGTTTTCTTAGTATTTTATAATTCACAATGCAAAAACTGTCTTTGTGAAATATGAATTTACTTACTTTTAAATTAACACAATGTACTGACGCGTGTTCACATAAAAAATCTAGTAAATTTCTATACGTGAGGACTTGTAATTTGGCTTTCAATGATTTCGTTCTTTTGTTACATTTTATATAGCTGTAAGTCTTCGATAGTGTCATAAATTCCTAATCCTTACTAATATTATAAAAGCGAAAGTGAGTTTGTTTGTTTGCTTGTTGTTAGTTTGTACAAAATCGTATTTACATCATTCGTGTTGAGATTATACAAATATGTGAGAACGATGTAGAAATAAGTGCACAGTAAGAGCGTCCAGTGTAAAAGCAAAATTTAATTAAAAATCTAAATAAATTAAAAATGAACCATAGCTAAAATATGACCAGTCCCAACAGACAGCGCCCGTTCACGAACATGACGTATGGATCAGCCCCATTCAGCTCAACCATTTTGAAGGGAACTAAACGACTCGACACACACGCCACTGTCATAAGCAACCAAGCGAATAAACTCTTAAAGTTACCAGCAATGGGCTGGTGCCTGTCGCGTTTTCATACAAAAGTGAAACGAAGCGGGGACGCGCGGGGCCCGCCAACGTTAACACGCGCGGGCTTGTTCAGTCAATAACGCTTGATGAAAATGGCTTTCGACAGAGAAAGAGTAATTGTGAAACTGCAGTGTCGCTCTTCCACATGAGGCCAAGCGAATGAACTCTTTAGGTACCTGTGACAGGGTCCTTCACATACCCACAGAGCCCACGCTTGCAGACACGCGGCGGGTGCCCGTCGCGGGCGTCAGATTAACGCAGTTTCAGCCCTAAAAGTGTCTTTCTTGTATCTCGTAGTAATCCATCTTACCTATAACACGAACATCTCGAAGATCATATCTAGGATGCTGAGCAGCTTCAAGAATCGAGGCTTTGGCTCCTCATCTGACTTGCGGGTCGCTGGCTTCTCCTTACGCTTGTCCATTTCTAAGGAGATAGGAGAACTTGGTTATCATCTTGTCAGCCTGGATTGTGTCCCTATTCAGCCGATTTAGAACCTCACACCGTACCAGCTGACGCGGGAGACGCTCTGGGTGTCAGGAGCCACGAGATGACTCCTTGCCACCGTAGGCGTGGGCCTGTGGACGGTGAGCAATGGGTAGCTCACCGTCCGTCCGACTAGTGACGACAGACCGTGTCAACGGCGCGTTCGTGTTTCACGCGCGCCTCTTTAAAGATGTCAGCAAATCGGAGGGGCCCGTCAAGGTTTCTGCCAGGAGTTGGTTCGAAAGAAATACCGCGGCCCCAGAACATAAAGGCAAAAAAAGGATTTAGAGCTAAAATTAAGCGAATGTTGTCTTTTTAGGTTTTATCAACTAATATTAAAAATGCGAATAGTGTATGGATGTTTGTTACTCTTTAACGTCAAAACGGTTGTATCTTGATGAAATTTGGCACACAGGTAGATTTTGGTCTGGAATAACACATAGGATACTTTATTTTACGATAGCTCGCGGGCGCCATCTAGTTGCAAATATATGAAATTCATTTGTGACAGTTGATATGTGTTCCGGGAGCGCAGTATCTCTTTCCACTCCAACAGGCAGTGGCCCTGACAGACCCCTACCGCGCATATGATTAAAAATAAATAATTAAAAAAAAAAACTCGACTGCCATCTCAAAAAAATTAACTAAAAAGAAAAAAAGATGTTAGTTAATACTAACATCTTATTTTTTTCTTTTTAGTTCGATGGAATGTGAAGCGAAACAAACATTTTCATAGAAGTCGGGGGACCAATCTGTAGAATACCTTTTTGTTTAAAAAGTCCCCCGACTGCCATCTTTTCACTCTTTTTTTGGGGCAGTCGTATAAAAATGACGATATATCTTACGTTAGCTGTGGAAAAAACTAGTTTAGCCTTGTTATATGGCGCCATCACATGATGCCGTGACGTCTGATAGGGGAGAATGGAAGAAGAAAACCTTTTGCGCCGACCACAAATAGAATGGAACAAGGGCAGGAAAATGATGATGGCGCTATCATAGAAGAGTACAATAAATATAATTCAAGAAAAAAACTACTTTTAAAAATCAACAATTTATAATAAATCATGAAAAAGTAACAGTCGTAAAAAATATTTCAACAATTAAAACTCTTCATTGAACTTGGAATTGTACTTGCTTTCAAGTTTCATAGCAAAAAATCTGTCAAAAACATATTAAAATTGATTTAGATGATGGAAATACATATTATTATTTAATTAAAATCCGATATGACGACACGGTTGGCGCAGTGGCTGAGCGTTTGACTGCTGCGCTATGTGTCGCAGGTTCGATCCCCGCACGAAACGAATATATGTATGACCTACAGATAGTTGTTTCGGGTCTGGCTGTTTGTTTATGTGAGTTTAAATGTTTGTAAACATACCCACGATACAGGAGTATTTAAAACTATAATAAATTGTTTTAATAAATTAATTTATTAAAACAAACCGTCGCGGCTAATAGATGACCAGTCACAACTGACAGCGCCTTTTCACTTCCACTTTAAGTATGTAAGTATTATCGCCAATATCCCCCTTCCTTCTTTCTTGTAAGATGTGAGATTCAACTTGAGCCCCCAAAACGGTTCACGTAATTAATGGACCCCAAAAACGGTTCACGTAATTAATGGACCCCCCTCTAACGGCATTATGTAGTTACCTCCATATTTCTCTCCAAGTCCTCGATGAGCCCTCTCTATAGCCAGCACCTGTTCCTCACTGAGCACAGCGGAAGTATCCAGGAACACTTGGATGCTGTACTCCGAGAGGTAGTGGGACCAGTGGCCAAAGACTCCAATGCCTGGAAGGTTTGGTGGAAAAAATATTATAGTTAAAAAGAATAATAAAAATTACAGAAATCCAGACAAGTGAGACTTTTTCAATTCATATGTACTTTCTAAAAGTTTATCTAAGACATCACAGACCCCCGGGCGCCGTGCGCCGCCCCGGGCACCGTAGATGCGGGCCTGTGGACGATGAGCAATGGGTAGCTCACCGTCCGTCCGTCTATTGACGACAGGCCGTGTCGACGGCGCGTTCGTGTTTCACGCGCGCCTCAAAGAGACGTCAGCAAAGCAGAGGGGCTTGCCAGAGCCTCCGCCTGCCGGGGTTGCGGGTTGTTCGAAAGAGATACCTCGGCCCCGGAACGTAAAGGGCAACAGAAGGAACATGGGTGGGGAAGTCATTTGATGATTTCCCATCCGAAAAAAAAAAAAAAAAGACATCACAGACATTGGTGAAGGAAAATATTGTGAGAAAAGCTGAACTTATAATTAACTAGCTTCTGCCCGCGACTTCGTCGGCGTGGCATGGTTGCTTTGGGCTAACGCTAACTTTAACCCGCGTGATGATCGAAAAAAAAAATATCTTTCTCTTCCCTTTTTTTCCCGCTTTCTCCCCCATATCGTAGGTAAGCAGTTAAAAACATAACGAGATAGCCTTTTTTTTTCGGGTGGGAAATTATCAAATAACTTCCCCCGCTCTGGGCGGACCGGGGGGGCGTGTCAGACTTTTACTGACTAAAACCCACCCATGTTCCTTCTATTGCCCATTACGTTCCGGGGCCGCGGTATCTCTTTCGAACAACCCGCAACCCCGGCAGGAACGAGATAGCCTTATGTAGGAAAATTGCAATGCATGCCGGGCACAGCTAGTTATAATTATTGCAAGCCCAACTCACCAATTGGTCTAGGAAATTCAGATGGTATGTTGACCATATCAGGACCACATGTCACAGAGCTGAAGTTATTCTTATCTGACTCATAACTAGGCCTGAAAACAAGATTTTTTTATTTAAATGTTATTTATATGGCACCAAAAAACATACTAATATTTTGTTTTACAAGATAAAGCTTATAGGTGTCAAATTCAAAATGATCTTCGCCTCGATGCTATATACCAGCTATGAGAGGGTTTAACAAACGAGTTTTAGCTTTAAAATAATAAACATAAGCCAGTATGGGTTATGCTTTAATATTTCCAGTTGTTTATGACCAGAAAAGCCGATTATTAAAAAAGTAAAGAAAACACGTCAAAAATGCAATTTTGTTCAACATACCTTACAGTATCAGATACGTAAAGGTCCGCATCACCGGATAGAGACGTCAATTCCACCAGTAGAGGCCCGGTATGTCCTAATTGCCAATATGAAAAGTTACCAGCACCGACGGCACCAACTACGGTGTCTAACAGTATTTTATCCGTCTCTATCTGCACATATCCGGATAACAAAGAGGACAGGGTCGATATGCAAATGATTCCCAACAAAACTAATATAAATTCCCTTCTCATTTCGCTAATTTCGTAAATATTTTTCTTACGAAAATCTCGGCAAAAATAGCTGTCAGACTGACGTTTGCTATTTTCTGACTGTCAGGTTGACAGTAGAGATTATTGAACGTAAATTGTTCGTTCAGAAATTGTAAACGAATGTTTTACAAAAAACGATACATTTCAATCACTTTGGAAATGAGACAATATCTCACGAAAACACTCGTAAAGTGATATAAATAAATTCAGTAAAAAACAATCTTAGCATTACACTCTCGTTATTATCATAGATAGTCATGAGACGGTATGACGCTGTGCGTCACACGATTCATTAACGCCAGCTTAGCCAAATTCTTTCATCTATTTTTATCAGAAACTTATGTAAACATACCTGCGTAAACAACTCAAATAATTGATAATGTGGAAATAATAGAATCTCTCTTCATGTTATCGTTTTTGTTTTCTTAGTATTTTATAATTCACAATGCAAAAACTGTCTTTGTGAAATATGAATTTACTTACTTTTAAATTAACACAATGTACTGACGCGTGTTCACATAAAAAATCTAGTAAATTTCTATACGTGAGGACTTGTAATTTGGCTTTCAATGATTTCGTTCTTTTGTTACATTTTATATAGCTGTAAGTCTTCGATAGTGTCATAAATTCCTAATCCTTACTAATATTATAAAAGCGAAAGTGAGTTTGTTTGTTTGCTTGTTACCTCAGACCTCTTCACGCTTTAATGGCTAAACCGATTTTGATGAATTTTGGTACAGAGATAGACGGACATAGGTTATTTTTTTTTTAAAGATTGAGATATAATATGAGGGAGAAAGAGGTAAGAAAAGGGAAAACTTAGCGTTGCTATTACAAATCAATAAGGCGCTAGGGCAAAAACTGCAGGTAGCAGGTACTGTGTTATACCGAATTTAACGCGAGCCGCGAGCGAAGCCGAGGGCAAAAGCTAGTAAATAAAGAAATCTTTGGCTTTGCTAGTTTTTTGTCGGTACTCTACCGCCTCTAATACCGTTATGCAAGTAAGTACTTATACCTAAAGTTTAGGCAGGGCAGCTGCTCTGTACTCTACACCGCCATATCAATGATTACTTTACTTTTTTTTATGTAGTTGCAAAAACGTAAGTCCAAAATCATCGCCTTAGTTATGAATATCTAAACAGTCATAATTTAAATCGAATTTAATTTTAATAACTGCTGTTCTATCTGATTTGCTACACACTAACTGGGCATTACGGGTTGTGGAGATCAGATAGGTATTCGCTCCATTTAAAAGACTGTTATTCAGGTGCATCCGGTTAGACTGGAAGCCGACCCCAAAATGTTGGGAAAAGGCAGGCTGATGCTGATGAATAGGACAGGATATAGCTCCTCGTATGCATGGTGGATCCCTTGTCACACTTTATTTCATCAAAATATCCCCATTAGACTGACTCTTTGTACTGTTTGATTGAATATGATCCAACACTTAACTGTGTTAACTTAACTTAACACTTAACTTGTTCTTCGTGTCGTTGAGCTCCTTGAGTTATGATTCGAGCTACACGATAACTGACAAATGCTTGCACTGACTGGACAGGTCCACTCAATCTGTGTGGTGCTTCTTACAAAGACCATTTCAGACACTAATCTGCTTGGTCCTCGTATAATTGAACAAGATTTCTGTCTGGGCCTTAAAACAGACCTCTGAGTTTGTTTCGGCTGTTTCTTCTTAGAGTAGTCGGGTACGAAACACCGGCTTCATCAAAAGTGTTTATAAAATCCTACTTGCTAAATAAACATCAGTTATAGCCGACTGTACCTTCAAAACAAGTAAGTTGAGAAAGTTGTGGACTTTATGTATTTGAAAACATTCTTCCCTCTCTGGCCTCATTCGTCTAGAGCTCGCAAGCCCGACTGCTGAACATAAAATCCTTGGTATGATTACTGGACAAAGTGCAATTGTGATTTTCTATCAGGAATTTCTCAGTAGCAACCACAGAGTCTGAATTCGTGCCCGTTTGGAAGCAAAAGGTCCCATAACTGGCGAAATGTGGATATTGTACTCTTAGGTGCACCACTATCTAACCTAAAGAGATTAACAGGCGTGATTTTATGTTGTTTTTGTGATAACATAATAGCAAGCTAATATAATAAAGCCAATGGGCCAATTGCTTCTGGATCATTCGAATTACAAATGTCAAGAAATGTCAGAGAACTGTCAAAACATTACAAAATACAGATTAAAAGCTGATTTGAAGCTTTGTAGGTATGTTATTAGGATATCAATTTAATAACAAAAACGCAAGCTTTGTTTATTTATTACTAGCTTTTGCCCGCGGCTTCGCTCGCGTTAAATTCGGTAGCGCCTTATTGATTTGTAATAGCAACGCTAAGTTTCCCCGTTTTTTCCCTCTTTCTCCCTCATATCCAACTCTTTTTAAAAAAATATATAGCCTATGTCCTTCTCCTGGTTCCCAACTATCTCTGTACCAAAATTCATCAAAATCGGTTTAGCCATTAAAGCGTGAAGAGGTAACAAACAAACAAACAAACAAACAAACAAACAAACAAACTCACTTTCGCTTTTATAATATTAGTAAGGATGATAGCACTGTTTACATAACGCTGAATACAAAGATACTTTATCGAATTCTTTTTATCAGAATGTTCTGGCAATTTCGACTGGTAGTGTCATAATGAAAAACAGACCATTGTAGTTAAGTATATCAGCTCTGGTAGATATGTTTGTTCTTCTGTGTGTGTGTCAGAAGCTCATGGGTGGCATAACAGAGGCCTGTCAGGGCCACCGTTTTCCGGGGTTGTGGGTTGTTCGAAAAAGATACCGCGGCCCTGGAATATAAAAGGCATTAAAAGGGAACCTGGGTGGGTGGGCCCAACCGTTACTTGCAAGCAAAAAAAAAAACATGGGTGGGTTTAGTCAGTATAAGACTGACACTCAGTCACGCTCCGCCTTAGAGCGGTGGAAGTTATTTGATGAGTTCCCCCTCACAAAAAAAAATAGGTAACGGGCGCCACCAGTCTTTCGAATCATGATTTAATTATACTTATTATTACAAACCGAGTACAACCGATTTGATTGTCAAACTAACGTGACCGAAGCCGTACGCTTTCATATACCTATAATTATGTAATATCTTAATAAAATTAATGATGAATAATTTGATGATACTCATCAGCGACATAAAAACTTGGAATTTATGAAATAACTTCCCCTAACTAAAACCCACCCATGTTTCTTCTATTGCCCTTTATGTTCCGGGGCCACGGTATGTCTTTCGAACAACCCGCAACCCCGGCAGGCGTTGGCCCTAGCAGGCCCCTCTGCTTTGCTGACATCCCTTTGAAGCCGCGATGGAACACTAATGCGCTGTCGACACGGCCTGTCGTCAATAGACGGACGGACGGTGAGCTACCCATAGCTCACCGTCCGTCCGTCTATTCGCGACATGGTCTAAAGTCGCGCTTGCGACATTTGATCTATTAGGCAGTCAGATACTATGTACACACGACGACACATCAACCTATACAAAACCAGTTTATGCGGATCTCTCATTGTTTTTGAAATCTATGGTGTACGATCCGTTGTTGAGAGAGCAGCATAAACTGGTTTTGTATAGGTTGATGTGTCGTCGTGTGTACCTAATTTACACATGAATCCATCGTATAATGGATGATGGGGAATTTTCCAAAGAAATGGGAAATAACCAAAATAAAAATGATTCATTAAATGATATTTCTATAGAAAACAACTCTCACAGGAAATTACTATATTATTCATCATTAACAATGAACTTATTATATTGATAACAGCAGTATAATGTTGTCGTATCTTTTATTGATATTTGATGTCTACTTAAACTCAAACGAATGTCAACTCTATTGCTTTGTCAAATAAGTCTATTTCAGAATAACCGTACGACAGGATTTTAAAAATGTTGGAAGCTGTACCGCAAACTAAACTTAATGTGCGAGAGTTAAAGTTGTTTTTCAAAAAGTATTCTAGTAAAATAAAGTCGCGTTTCCATTGATAATATATCATTTTTATCAAAAACAAACATAGAGCTATCTTGAAATAAAGATAGACATTTATTTTCAGTGACGTAAGTTTGTGAATTGAAACAAACAATAAATAGGTATTAAATGAATAATTAATGAATGTTTACCAATGGTTTTACTCATAAAATTATGTAGGTGTTTAGGTATAGTAGGATTTAGGTATAGTCAATTAACTGAATAACAATGGAAACATTTTTAGGGTTCCGTAGTCAACTAGGAACCCTTATAGTTTCGCCATGTCTGTCTGTCCGTCCGTCCGTCCGTCCGTCCGTCCGTCCGTCCGTCCGTCCTCGCTTAATCTCTGTGACCGTTAGCACTAGAAAGCTGAAATTTGGTACCAATATGTATATCAATCACGCCGACAAAGTGGTAAAATAAAAATGGGAAAAAAATGTTTTATTAGGGTAGCCACCCTATATGTAAAGTGGGAAGTGATTTTTTTTTTAATTTCAACCCTAACGTGTGATATATGTATTGTTGGAAAGGTATTTAAAAATGAATAGGAGTTTACTAAAATCATTTTTTGATAATGTCTATAATTTCGGAAATAATCGCTCCAAAAGTAAAAAACAATGTGTGTGTCCCCCTCTAACTTTTGAACCATAAGTTTAGAAAATATGAAAAAAATCTGAAAAGTAGAACTTTATAAGGACTTTCTAGGAAAATCATTTTGAACTTGATTGACACAACAGTTTTTGTACAAAAAAGACAAAAAATTGTACAAAATAATTTCCTCCTCCACCTTTAAACTCATAAGTGGGAACACTTATTGTGACGGACGGGAAACTACGGAACCCTACACTGAGCGTGGCCCGACACGCACTTGGCCGGTTTTTTTTTTAATGTTTGTTGACATCGAGAAAAAATTATGTAATATAGACGATAACTCATAAACTACCTAACCAATATAAATAAAATTGATAAGAAACCACCTGGGAAGTATACCCTATCAGACAAAATAAGAATTTTGCAAATCGGTCCAGGCGTCTTTGAGTAATCGGTAAACATAGGCATAAAAAAAAGATTGATTCCGACGGATTGAGAATCTCCTCCATTTTTTGAAATCAGTAAAACGGAATCAGAAAGGTACTCGAAAAGAATTTGTGTGAGAAAAACGTGAAATAAAAATCTTTTTAACGTCAATTAAGTGTATTTCCGGGGTTGCGGGTTGTTCGAAAGAGATACCGCGGCCCCGGAACGTAAAGGGCAATAGAAGGAACATGGGTGGGTTTTAGTCAGTAAAAGTCTGACACGCCCCCCGCTCCAATAACTTCCCTGATGATTTCCCACCCCAAAAAAAAAAGTGTATTTACGGAAGTCGGTGACAAAAAAAGTTATGATTTTTTTTTTAATTGTTATCAATCGCTAAATATAAGTAAGTTGCATCTGGTTAGACTGGATGCTGTATGACAGATGATGTTAAATATAAATACATATTTATGTAGGTACCTACTACTTTAATCCACTTATGTATGTACCTTTTACAGTTGTTGTTGTATTAGCCGTAAACAGATAGAACTTAATGTATCTAAAGATTTATATACTTTACTAGCTTCCGACCGCAACTTCGTCCGCGTGGCATAGTTACTTTGGACTAACGCTAACTTTAACCCGCGTGATGATCGAAAAAACAATATTTTTCTCTCCCCTCTTTCTCCCCTCTTTCTCCCCAAATTCTAACTTTTTTTAAAAAAATAACCTATATCCGTCTCCATGGTCCCAACTATCACTGTACCAAAATTCATCAAAATCGGTTTAGCCATTTAGGCGTGAAGACGTAACAAACAAACAAACTCACTTTCGCTTTTAAAATATTAGTAAGGATTCTGAGATCGTGTGTAATTTTAATTGTGTTACCTGCGCAAATAGCAATAACTTTAAAAGCAAAAAAAAAAATTTTTTTTTTCATATTCTTTGATAACACCTTTGAGAAATAACCTGTTTTTAAATTAAGCAACATAATATTTCGCGTAAAAAACCCTATGAGTAATTCGACAAAGATTACGTATTATCTAATCACAATATCATTCTACAAACAAAATATTATCCTGCGTAGTAAAAAAAAACACGACAAGAGATTAAAAACCTTGCCTGGCGCAACATTCCATCTCCCGTTTTTTTATCAAAATAACTGTCGGGTTGTCGGGACTCGGGAACGAGCTCCCACGCGAAGTTCTGCTATCTCTTTCTTTTAAACGTGTTTGAAAGAGAGAAAAACAACAAAAACAAAACGCATCAGCTGGTAACCCACATCCTGGCAGGTTTTACAGCTGCTGCCGTGTTTGTATACAAAGCGACCAGTTTGTTTTTGACATTTAAAGATGGCGCTAGTTGCTGACGCGAAAGTGGAAACCCAGTACATTTATTTTAGTTTCTCATTTGACCGTATGTCTTATTATGCTGGGCACTTAAAGATGCGTTCTAAAAAAGGTAAAATCAGCTGGCTTTCCTGTAATTTACGGCGGCCATGCTTGGTGAAGTGTAGACGAAAACGATTTTGGAGGAATTTGGGTATATATTTTGATTAAATTTGAATTTATTTTACAACCGATTTGTTAAATTGTAGCTAAGCTAAGATTCCGCCCGCGACTTTATCCGTTTAATTATGAATTTTTATTACACTAAGCCTAGACTGGCTACATTTACCTAAAACTGTACCTAAAGTTTCATAAAATCCGTAGTTTTGTCGTAAAATTAACAAATATTTATTTATTTATTAAAACTTTATGCTCATGTATAAAAAATCACTGTACAAAGGCGGACTTAATGCTTTGGGCATTTTCTACTAGTCTACCTTAGGGTGTTGCAGAGAGAAAACATAGTAGGTGCAGGGGGCATAACAGAAATTGTTTCGAGAAAACATTTACAAATAATTATAATATAACGATAAATACTTAAATACATACATACAACAAAATAAAGTAAAGAGAAATAAAGTAAGGGGAAAGACTAACAACCATTTAATTTGGAGACGAATCTGCCAGCTTCTTAAGTAAATGTTCCCGAGCTCTTACTTTAAAAGTGAACCGATTGGTGGCCATCCTGGTATTTAGAGGGAGTGCATTCCAAAGGAAGACCGCCTGGCCAGGGAAAGAAGCTTTAAGAAAACTAGAGCGATGAGAAGGACATCGCAGAAGACGATTATTGGAGGAACGAAGGTTCTTGCTGTGCAAATATCCATTCGTTTCGACCGTCCCTCCTCACAAACTTATGCGTTTTCAACAACTGTTAGAGAAGGGCGGGCCATTTTTTGTAAATGTCATTGTATTTACCGATCCAAGTACTTATTATTTACCCCTATGGCCCGTTATTATGTTATAGGGGCACCCGTTCATTCACTCAGCTATTGAAGGGCTTAAATTAAAACGTTGAAAAGCGCCATGTGGGGTAAAAATAATGAGTTTGTAAATCGTTACTAAAATAAATAAGTACTGTGGAACTCGCCCCCTATGATAAGGGGCCGAGTTTATAATTAAAAAGGGCACAAACTAGGGGCACAGTTTAGTTGTACCGTTGCGCGTTGGTTATAAATTAGGATTCCGTGCCTCGAAGGGAAAAAACAGAATCCTTATTGGATCTGTTTTGATCAGTCTGTCTGTCTATCTGTCTGTTCAAAGATTAATTATCCCGAGAACGCATGGTGATATCAAGTTGAAATTAAAACCACTGTGGTTTTTTTGTGTCGTGACAAAATCAACCCTCGAAGTCTACGCAGTCAAAAGATGTGACTGTTTAGGTCTCAACTTCGTACGGAACCCTCGGTGCGGCAGTCTGAATCGTGGCTAGATAATAACAGCCGCTTGGTTCGATCTTTATAATAAACTGTGCTTGCCTGTATTGGTTCGTATATGGGTGCCCACCTATTACATAGGTACTGGTTCTGTTCTACTAAAAGCACAGTAGGCCTACCATGACGTCTTAAAGCAGAACTTATTCCACTGAGGGAAAGAGACAGAGCTATACAGGGTGTCTAGCACATCTCTTTCCCTCTTTAAGACGTCATGGTAGGGTAGCAGGGTAAGGGCAGCATAAAAAAATGTTCTGCTTTAAGACGTCATGGTAGGGTAGCAGGGTAAGGGCAGCATAAAAAAATGTACCTATATACCTACCATAAATATATACCATAAATATAAGAAAGAAGAATATTTATATAAGTAGTACATACATACGCAGTAACAGTTATGTTTCATTATTTCTGGTGTGCCACAAAGGATATTGTATTTTTACATACATCAAATTGTTGCAAAGCAATAGCAAATTTATAAGTAATGTGATTTTGTAAACGACCACGCCCAGTCTTTAATAAATATGTTATTGCATTTTTTATCAAACCCCGAGCTAATCAAATTGCAAGTCATTGCAATTTGAATGATAGCTATCGGGAAATGGCGACATCAGAACGGCCTTTCGCTACAATACTAACAAATATCATAAATGTGAAATTATGTTTGTCTGTTACCTTTTTTCGCCTAAAACACTGAACCGATCATAAAACGTTGTCAGGTGAACAGAAACGGTAACGAAAGTAGATGGAGTCCGGGGTTGCGGGTTGTTCGACAGAGATACCGATACCCCGGAAAATAAATGGCAAAAGTAGGAACATGGGTGGGTTTTAGTCAGTAAAAGTCTGACACTCCTTCCCGCTCCGCCTAGAGCAAGGGAAGTTATTTGATGACTTCCCATCCGCAAATAAAAAGATACTGTACGGGCGCCACCTGTCTTTTGAATCATCCTGACTATCCTTACTCATATTATAAAAGCGAAAGTGAGTGTGTTTGTTTGTTACGTCTTCACGCCGAAACGGGCAAACCAAATTTGAAGAATTTTGGTACAGAGATAGTTGGGACCCTGGAGACGGATATAGGCTATTTTTTTAAAATAATAAGTGGGAAATGAGGGAGACAGAAGGAAGTAAAGGGAAAAACGTAGCTTTACTATTACTAATCAATAAGGCGCAAGGGCAAAAAATTCAGGTAGCTGGTACCTGCAAATCAGGAAAGAGGAACTGCGTTACCCTGAATTTAACACGAGCGAAGCCGCGGACAAAAACTAGTTTAATTATATTATTACAAGCAGAGTCAAGCCGATTTGATTGTAAAACAAACGTGGCCGAAGCCGTACGCAAAAGGTAGTAGAACATAAATCATACTTTCATATAATATCTAAAGTAACCCACAACGTTTTTATTTCGTCCCGTGTTGTTGTGGTTAACGAAGAGGTCGTATAACAAAAAAGTCGTTAATTTTGTGCATTTCTTGTGAAAATTGGCAACTTTTAACAACGGGTTGGCACTTTTTGCCCTTTTCTAGAACCATCGTGTGGATTGTTTTGAATCGAAAAGATTCTTAATAGTTCAATAACATAAATTCGGAATTATCAAAGTTTGCCTTAGGCATATTTAATTAAAACAAAAGACTAGCGAAAATAGGTCGAATACATTTGTGTCAAATAAAAATAAAACTACTCCCAGAATTAATTGGGCGGTGGCGAATATTGGAACTAGCTTGAAAAATTACTGATTTTGACATTTAGTCAAAGCAAGTGGCGCCACCATCAACTGTCAAGATGTTTTGGACATTAAAATATTTGGTTGAAGTTAAATACAGTTTCTGATAACATTAATTAGGCCGAATGTAAATTTATTCGTGACCTGGCTTGACCCTATACTGCATAAACAGCTACTTCATAATATTATGATAATAATTTAAAATAACTTAATGCGAGTTGTGAGGTCCTGTTGCCAGGGGACAACGATAGACGCATATTACCAGTAATAATTAGCATTATCATCAAATATCAACAGGTCCTGAATATTGTTCCTATTCACTAAATTTCCTGAAATTACTAGTGCTATGTTACTGCTAGTTAAATAATTCTGAAGCTCCTAACATAAACTATAAAACATTGATAGGTACTGTAAAAAGTTACCCGTTACTTACAAACTGGTAGTTAGTTAATAAATAAATACAAATAACAAAAGGTCAAAGAAGTTAACGGTAGACGATGGACCCTATCGAATTATAAAACACCTGTTTTCTTCATTGTCATTATAAATGACATGACATAGGTACTCTTTCAAAAGGACGAATGGAACGTTGCCGTGCACTTTGCAAAGTCATAAAAAAAAACTATTGAGGGTGCGTTTACATTGGTCGAGTAAATAAGGAAGTTGTGAGTCGAGTAGGTACTGGAATAGGAATGCTGAACTAATTTTATTACAAGACAATTTACTTTGGTATCCTGTTATTTTTAATGCGTCCATTGGTAGATCTCTAGATAGTACCACTAATAGTCTAGACAAGTTGGCTTAGATGATGTCTAACTGTTTTACAAGTTGTCAACCAAAAGGCAAAAGCAGCTGGAAATAGGGACTTTTTATTTTTTTCGGAAAGGTTTGTCAGCACAGAACAATATACTCCTAGCGGAGTTTGTCAGCCTTTTCAAAGGTAAGACCGCTTCAGAAGTTCAAAGTGATGCAGACATGCAGATAATGACAAACATACGCAATACTCGTGTCACCGCCCGCGGTCACGTAGGTATCAAAATGACGTACCAAGTCGAAACTTAGCAATACTTGCAAAATTACTGAGCCATCGCTAACCAATGTTATAACGAGCCCATTTCCCTACACTTTCTCTGTACTACCTTGCAGGAGAGCGCAAACAAGCTGCAAATAGCCTGTACACCTACTAGTTGATGTACTAAAATAGATTGTTTACATTTTTCGACGAAAAAGGAACTTTATCGCTACTGGGTACATTGTATACTTTTCTTCTGTGTAGTTACGTATTATTAATGTAGGTTGTTATGAAACTACATAAATATATCTGTATAAATATTAAATTATATTATTATTAGCTCTGATAACAAGGAGTCAGTTATTGAAACGAAAACAAACAAGTCCTTATCTACCAATAGGCTAACTGCGAAAATAACACAACACAAGTACACAACGGCCATTTGCAATAACTTGAACAAATTCAAAATCTGGGGGAAATTACGGGAGTCTTTGTATTAGCGTACTTCCATTTTTGGTCGGACTATACCCTCAACCTCCTTGTTTTCATCGTCATATTTTTTTTCCAACGTTGCTAGCTGATTGGTACTAGGCGACAAATAAAGCTTACCATTCACGTGTAACGGATGCGATTTTTTTCCAGATTGTTCTAGAAATCGCATTATTATATTGTTCCCGAAAACAACCGCGCCGTTTAGTTTTAACGAAATAACGGTCTGTCTTTATGATATTGATGGTGTTGATAATGCCACCTAGCCGATGTTGACATTGACTGTACTTATCCTTATGAATATTATAAAACCGAAAATGAGATTGTTTGTTACGTCTTCACGCCTAAATGGCTTAACCAATTTTGATGAATTTTGGTACAGAGATAGTTGGGACCTGGAGACGGACATAGGCTAAAAAAAGTGAGAAAAAAGGGAGAAAAAGAAATTTCTTTTTTGATCATCACGCGGGTTAAAGTTAGCGTTAGCCCAAAGTAACTATGCCACGCGGATTAAGTCGTAGGTGAAAGCTAGTCATACATATTATAAAAACAGTAATATTTAGGTATCGACCGTTAAGCTTCTATTGGCGATTGAATAACACTGTCAGAAGGGCACTATTTTTAAACATTAGTCTGTGGAAATGGAATTGAGAATGCTAGACGTTAGTTCCGACTGTGTCCAAAAGCCGAAAACCGCACGCACTCTATTAAAAGTATTAGTAATAAATCGCTAATTATTTATTGTGATTCACACTTCATCCTTTGTAGTTCAAATTAACATTAATACCGGTACTTAAATATGACTATTGTCATAAGTAAACTGAGTCACGTAGGCTGTCCTTAATCACTCTAGGAATCTCTGCTTAATTGCTCATGAAATACCTGGAGTTAGTTTTTCATAAAGGAGTTTTATTTTTTTATTTTGTTAACAACATAATCTGAGAATCATATTTTTCACGTTTCTGTAACTATACCGATGTCGATTATTTTGCCAGTGACTTGTAGTCTCGGTGGTGGTACTGTGAGATGAGCCCTCGAGATTTTATGACACTTTATTTTGTGGAAACTAAGTGTTAGTAGATGTAAAGACAAGACACTTTTTGTTATTTTTTATTAGTATTCTATGTTCCAATCCTGGGCAAAGGCCCTAAGAAGTGCTTAATTTTAGTTCTAGGTAGAGTTTACAGAATGACACAATAGATACAAATACTTTATCGCCGTTCCCGTTAATAACTAAATGATTCCAGTCTGAAGTATCTTTTGACTGAGTCACGTTGGCACAGCAATCCGCTTAACAGCCCATTGTCTTTCCATTAAACTCGTAATATTATCATTTACTTGAGCATCCCTTTTCAAATGACTGTAGATAAGAGATAACGATAGTAGGAATTTCCCGCACTTGAGCTAATACTGCAATAAAGGTAAGTAATTGCGACAATTTAGAAGTTTTGTAATGTTTTCTTTCATATCTGACAGATTATAGTTAAAGCATTATCATTGCTCGTCTCATTTTTCTCTATTCTTTACAAACCCCTCCTTAAATGTTTCTTTTGATAGCCTGTCAACCGTAGCATTGCTGAGCAAAGCTTATTTTCCTTCCAAAGCTCGCCATCATGCGATCTCAGGTCATGTTTGCTCTGTAAACAAGATAAGATCGTCACACCAGTTTCACCGCCATAAACGTGGACCGAGGTAGACCTCGGTGGATATTTCCTTTATCAAATGTCCAGTAAGTGACGATCGTTGATACGAAACCAATATGATGTTCCTGGCGGTTTATCCTTGTGGAATAAATAAAAAATGCATATTTTTTTACTTCTCTCGATGTAGCAGTGTGCTCTCATTCACCCATTTACAAGGAAACCCATTTAAGATGACAATAAACCCAAGGCCATTGTCATTTTTCAGGGTTCCAGTTTTGCGATTTACCGATGCTTTGCTGGCATGTAGACAAGACTCGACCAGCTCCTACTAGAAAAAAGAGGTTGTAGACTACCAATCTTGCCAAATTAAAAAATAAGCAGCCCAGAGTAAAACAGACACGCGCACAAATCGGTTTACTACTAGTCCACTGAATTAATAAGAATAAATTCATGTTATAATGGCATTAACTATCAACAGATGTAGACATTTCAGAGTATAAAGTAGTTCACTTTTTTCTTGGAAATCTGAAAATAAAATCAGAGAATCATCCAAATGCACGTTTGTGGTCATACCTTAGCGAGTTTTTATAGTACGGAATCATTCGATAAATCGATTTGTCGCACGTTAACTGGTTATAGAAAAAAAATGGTTTTATAAATACTAGGAGATTAACTTAGTTTGTACCATAATATCCTTAAATATGACACTATCATTTAAACAAAATTCTGTGGTGGGTTTTTTTTACTTACGTTTGATTTCCCTTTTTTGTTAAGCACAATATTGCCATAGATAAAAATAAAATAGATCTGCATAAGATTGATAATTTGCGGAATAGATTTTTAATAAAAAGTATTCTTTTTTAAAAGATGGTCTTCGTTTTACTATGATGATCTATTACTACACTGCAAATTATAAAAAAGATAAAAACAGTATTTGTACGACAATCGCATCAATGGAAGAAAGTAGCGCCACGAATGGCTCGCTTTATATCCCCACTGCGCAACCGGAGTCGCGCAGCCGCCATTGCCATATAAATACCGCGAGCGCCACCGACGTCACGTAGTCGAAATCGAGAGGTGAAGGTGCGAATAATGGAGAGGTGGCGTCCATATTTTATTCCCAAAATAATCGATCATCATCATAGGAGCTAGCAGCGCGACCGCCGACGTATCAAGTCGTGAAAGTGAAGCAGTTAAGTGTTTCGACGTGTCATCCAAGCAGATCGACAGCGGTTCGAGGCCGACCCCGGCGGATCGCGGCGATCGAGCAAAGCCACATACACACAACCTCGCGTGCGAGCGGCGACCATCTTGTGAAACATCCAAGTCGCGCCAGGCTTAGAGGACGCGAGCGTCGCAACGGAGCACCCCGACTGAAACAACACAGTGCCCGTTGACATATTGTACAAGTGTCCGTGAAAACGTAACAGTGAAGGAGCCGGAGTACCAACTACAACCCGACGAGGAAGACCCGGGGGCTCGCGACATGAACCGGCCCAGTCCCCCCGCGGCCGTGGGTGCTCCTCAGGCCCGCGGCCGGCGGCGCTCGGCGCTGCGGCGCGAGCGACGCGACGAGCGCTCAGAGCGCTGCGAGCGGTACGCGGCCAGCAAGTGGGGCGCAGCCCCGGCCGCGTGTGCGCTGCCGCCGCCACCTACGCACTGGCGGCGCGAGGGCCGCTGTCGCCCGGAGCCCGACCGCGCGCTGCCGCTCAAGCTACTCCTCAACGTGACGGCGTAGAGCGCCGCGTACGGACTCTAAGCTAGTGATAAGTGGCGCGGGCGCGGCGCGGCGGCACGCCGTCCCGCCGCGTCCGCCGCTCAGTGCTAAGTTTTTTATTTCGAGGCGCGAGGCGCGGCCTCCCGCGACCCAGTGCCGCCCGCGGCCGCGCTCCGCTGCCGACCAAATTCCGGCGTTAGGTATTATTTTGTGAAAATTTTAGTAGGTAAGTGCAGCCGCGTCCCTACGGGCGCTAACGTCGCCGCCCTGGCCCTAAACAAGAGAAAAACACAAAAAAATGAATGGGGCGTCGGCGAAGCGCCCAGGGGCCGCTGGTAGCCGGCGCGGCAGGCGCGAGCGCTCGGCGGGGGCCTCTTATGTTGTCGGGCGCTCCGCCGGCTCAGGCGCCCGCGCTGCTGCGCCGCTAGTCGTATCGTTTATTTATCTTGAGAGCGATGTGTATTTTATTTGTGCGCGCCGGGCCAGTCTCCGGCGGGAGGACCTGCCGTCCAAAGCTTTAAACGTACGTGTGTGAGGCCCGGCCCGGCGCACCCTAGATGTAGATTTTAAAATTTAACAATACGGTAAATGTGAAAGCCGACTGTTGAAGATTGGGAGTCTATTATATATGTTTGTACAGTATAGTATATTGATCTCAGCTGCGGGCACCTGCGGCCGCAACGCCTAGGAGCTTTCTGTGATGTACAAAAAAAAAACGAGTATATTTGGAATTTTACAAGTTTTTTATAATTAATTTGTAATGTAATACTTTAAGTGAAGATTGAGCGAGGGCGGTGGCCGCTCTACGCGAGACTGTCCGCAGCATCCTGTCCCACCTTGTCCCTATCCCTTGTTCCTGTCCTGTCCCAGGGCTCTTCGGAGCCCGCCATATGGTTCAATGTTTCTATTAGAAACGTCAAAAACGTACTCTCACTCTTATGAGTGGGGCCAAAACTTCTTTTTTAGCTCAAGAAAATTTGTATCAAGACGAAGCCAAGAAGAAAACAACAATTTGAATAATTAATGAAGAAAGAATAAGCAAAATCAAGTTCAGCATCCAAAGAAAATTCAAGAATAATAAGAAGTATGGACAGAAGCCAACCAGATCAAGAAATGGACATCATAGACAAACAAGAGTCACACTGGTGAGTGTTACCTGTTCAAACATCCTAACACTTCATCAGAGCTGCCATATAAACAAACATTGTTTATATTCATTATTGAAGCATGACACAGAAGATAAACAGTAAGAGTTATCTCTTGAATATTTGCATGACAAATTAATAGCAAACATCTGCATTATTCACAAACCACTAATCTTCCTTTTAACATTTTGAGTGTAAAACTCTTCTTGACCATTTAACTAGCAAACACATGAAAAAGTAAATAATCATCTAAAATATCATTAAAATATATAATTTAAATAAAACTTGCTAAAACATTTGAACTTTGTCCTCCAATATCTCTATTTAAACTAGAAGGTTCTTAGGTATGGCTGAAATTTGAAAGTGATAGCAATAATGACAAGAACGGGTTTTTCATCTTCATTAAAAGTCTTTTCCCACCCATTATTTATTTTACATGATGTATCAACTATTATCAAAACTTTAAAGACAACAACTAGAATGACCAAATAAAAAATAGTAAAATTATATTTAAAACATGTCTGTACATAATGTATAATGTTGTTAATTCTGGGTCAAAAGTTGCTAAAAATTTGTTTATTTTTGTCTCCAGCTTAAGCAATCTATACTTCAACCAACCTTTTTTAGCAGGCGGGAAAACGTAGAACTAAAATAAATGTACCAAATTGATGTACGTAATGATGCAGTTTTTCTTCACAAGCAGCGCCACGTTAAACAGCATATTTATACAAAGTGGTCAGTGTTACGTGTCAATAAACTTCATGGAAGAATCAAAACAGCTGTTATGTTTTGTTCTATTTACCAACACAAACAGGCAAAGACTGCAATACATGCAACCTGTCAATATGAAACAGCTGTAACCGGTAACGGACAGTGTTGCCAATCATAATAAATAAAATGTTTTAAGTTTTCCTATTCAGGGAGGATTTATTTATAAAGAATGTGTTAAACCATTTGCAATGTTCATTATTCAAATTATCAATGGGAGAGTAGGTGTTTTTAAAAATAAATCGGTTGTTATGTCTAGAACATGCACTTTCCTTAGTTTTTGTTTTTTTTATTATGTGTATGAGGTTGGTGTTTTCTCTTATACCTAACTATCCTGAGTGTCTTTAAAGTTAGGTGAGAAGGATTTTGTAAATAATAATGATAAATGTTTATTGATAACTTAAAATTACGCACAAGAGCTTGACAAAATATAATTATAGTTACAAAAAATTCGTGATCAAAATCTTGCGTACTAATCGTTGTGCATCTGTGGGTAAATTATAATTAGTTGAGAGTTGAGACCTCAGGAATCCCAAACTGGGCAAGTAATGTCTGTTTTTTAAGAGTCGATTCCATCTAAATAACAATGTTTTAATAGTACTAATTTACAATATTATGTAGATAGTTATTATACAATAATTTGTTGACAGTAAGCGGATCTTCAGTCACTTTATTGTTAACTGCTGTAACCATTTTCTTATGCTGGTTTTCAGATGTTTGGTGAAGGTAAGATAGGTATTTCGCAGACATGTTTGAATCATAGAGAGTATGACACAGAGGTTTTTATAGTCTTTGGTTTGAATGGATAGTGCAGTCAATGGAGGCAATAAACTATAACTGAAACTTTTGTTATTCAAATCCTTACACATGGGTACATACGAAACCATTACATAAGTACTGATTAGGTATTATATCACCAACATTGCGTAATCAAATTCACCACACTCTGAAAATAAATACAGAAAGCCTATAGGTATATTTTTGCGCGCCAAAACTGGGAACTACATTAGAAATGTATTAATTTTGACAGTACATGTTACAACAAGATTAATGTTAAGTTATCCATAGCCGTTGACAAACGGGGATAATGCATATTATCACTAGCTTTTTCCCGCGCCGCGGCTTCACTCGCGTTAAATTCGGGGTAACACAGTTCCCCTTTCCTGATTTGCAGTGCCTGCTACCTTTAGTTTATGCCCTTGCGCCTTATTGATTGTAATAGCAAAGCCAAGTTTTCCTTTTTCTTCCTTCTTTCGCCCTCAATACCCACTTTAAAAAAAAATTTGCTTGTGTTCGTTTCCAGGGTCCCAACTATCTCTGTACCAAAATTCATTAAAATCGGTTTAGCTATTAAGGCGTGAAGACGTAAAAAAGAAACAAACTCACTTTGGCTTTTATAATATTAGTAAGGATTATCTAAATAAAGATGATACTGATTGCTTGTTTCTAACAATTTTATTTAAAACTAGCTTCCGCCCGCGACTTCGTCCGCGTGGCATAGTTACTTTGGGCTAACGCTATCTTTAACCCGCGTGATGATCAAAAAAATGTATCTTTCTCTCCCCTTTTCTTCCCTCTTCCTCCAACATTTGTCACTTTAAAAAAAAATTGCCTATGTCCGTCTCCAGGGTACCAACTATCTCTGTACCATAATTCATCAAAATCGGTTCGGTCATTTAGGCGTGAAGCCGTAACAAACTCACTGTCGCTTTTTATAATAAGTAAGTAAGGATTAATGAAAATAATTGAAAGGCATTCAGTTACCTAACAAAATAAGTTACATTAGAGGTCCTAACTGTAGCTACCTAACACTTAAAAAATCCAAGTGCCTACTTAAATAATAAAACTGATCCTAAATAAATCCTTAAATCTAAAATTAAATTCTTCAAAATATATAAGTAGTTTAGGTTAACCTAAAAATTATTTAAGTACTTACGTACTAAATTATATCTAATTATGCCTAAGTATAATTATTATTATCTATAAGAAACTATTAATTACCAAATTATGTAGGTACTAAAACTAAATAATTCTAATAGAACTATACCCAGATATATGTAGGTAAGTACAACTTGAAACAAAAAAAGAAATGAAAATAAAGCTAAAACGCCTGTCCAATACTATCTATCTAAACCTACTTCACTTAAAAATAAAAACCTATAACTACTATAATTAATAATACCTATAACTATAATTAATAAAAGAACCTACGCTTTTACCTATATAATATTATAAAAAAAAAACAACATAAATTAGCCAAAATTCGGTATCTAAAAACCTATGCGTACCTACCTACTACTACTTCACCTAAAAAGAAATAAAATGTAAACTATTAATAATTTGTAATTTGAACAAATATTTAAAAAAAAAACAATATAACTAATACCTATTTTATAAAATAACAACAAAAGAAATCTAAAAATAAATTATTTGAAGACTAAAAGTCGCGCTGATAAGCATTGTCTGTCAATAAGGTCGAAAACTGTGAACGTCTATTCGCATCAACAGCCAAATATTACGGTAGCCGCGTCGAGCGCACACAAAAATAATCCTTATGGCTTGATTCAGTTTTCACGCGCGATGGCTTATTAGCGTATTTCATGTATAACTTTGGTGTTTCTTTACCGATTTATATGATTCTTTTTTTATTGAATAGGTAATAATGTTAACTGTTTTTAATAAGAGCTGAGTGAGAGTGTTATAAACGTAAGAGTAGACAAATATGAAATATAATCAGAAAGCACCGAACTGCTTAGCTATCGGGAGTTACACGTGTTATTTTGAGTCAACCATTAAAGATAGACATATGCTGTCGTAGGATATTTTTTATATAATTTTAAGGAGAACATTTCCGTCATACATGATTTCTGTGTAGCTTTAAAAGGCTACACACGCGACGGAAGCTTAAAAAATGGAGTAACTTCTCCCGTTTTCCCAACATTTCCCTTTACTGCTCTGCTCCTATTCATCGTAGCGTGATGAAAAGTATACTATAACCTGCCCAGGAGTATGAAGAATAATTGTAGCAAGTTTCGTTAAAATCCATCAAGTAGTTTTTGTTTCTATAACGAACATACAGACAGACAGACAGACAAAAATGTTACTGATTGCATTTTTGGCATCAGTATCGATCACTAATCACCCCCTGATAGTTATTTTGGAAATATATTACATGTACAGAATTGACCTCTCTACAGATTTATTATAAGTATATATAGATGTTACCGAATAATTGTATTTTTAACAGACTTAATAAAAAAAAAGGGCGTTCTCAATACGACTGTATTTTTTTGTACGTTTGTTATGCGATTTCTCAGTCGATTGTGGGCCAATTTTCATGATTATTTTTTTATTATCAAATTGGTTTATTCCCGAAGAGGTCCCATATGAATTTTATCTATATTGCTAGGGTAATTTATGAGTTACCTTCTATAATAGGTACAGACGCCAGCAGGTCAAGCTACCCGAAACTGTAAATTTTTCCCAATGAACCTTGAACCTAATACTTTAGAAATAAAGTCGATAATCTATCAAAGAAATCTGACAGATTGTAGTAGCTTGATTGCAGGCGTCTGTACATTTTTTTTTTCTAATGTAAATGGAGGATTTGCGATATCTCTTAATTTTTCCGTCTTTTTAGTGCTTTTTTGTAAGTTGAGTTTTTTTTTGGCGAAAAATTATTATACATAGGTATTTCGATTGAAAAATCAATGTATTTGTTATGTTTCGTTTGCACCTTGCGTTCGTGCCAGCGCCCAAGGCTCTGACATAGAAATATTAAAAGCTTCTTTCTTATATCTATGGTCAGTAGACCTCTCTCTGATCAGTAGTTTAAAGATTGCCCCCATTATTAAAATATAGCAAACGTATAAACTTTCATATTATTATCATAGACAAATGAATTGTACGTCATCATAATACTGGGCAACAATAAACGGGCATTATGTTTATAAACATCAACTCGACCTTAATTCTTTCAATTAAATGGGCCATTGAGCCTCGAATTGACATAAATATTCATTTAAAAAACACGTAACATTCATACAGGGGCTATATTTTATTACAAGCTTTTGCCCGCGGCTTCGCTCGTGTAAAATTTGGGGTAACACAGTTCCCATTTCCTGATATGCAGGTACCTGCTACCGGCAGTTTTTCCCTTGCGCCTTATTGATTTGTAATAGCAAAGCTAAGTTTTCCGTTAGCTTCCCTCTCTCTCCCTCATATCCCACTTTTTTCTAAAAAACCTTTTGATACCACACTCAATCACGGCTTTAGAAGAAAGTAGGTAACCCCAGAATATGCCGCTAAAAATCTGCCGTAATTTATTTTTTGCTAATTTAATACCACTGAAACTCACGCCATCAAGACGAATCTAACAATGTATACCATCAAAATCGGTTCATCCGTTTAGGAGTGATGAGGGAATAAAGAAACCAGCATGCATACATACATACAGGTCAAACATATAACCCTCCTTTTGGGCTTCGCCGCAGTCGTGTAAAGAGTCTGAACGCAGTTAAATTAAGTTGCAGTTTGCAGTCTCAATGCAGTTTGTAATATTTAAAAAGCGAGTGTAATTATTATTCACACTTAAATACCAGACATAGACAACCTTACTAATATTATAAAAGCGAAAGTGAGTAAGTTTGTTTGTTACCTCTTCACGCCTTAATGGCTAAACCGATTTTGATGAATTTTGGTACAGAGATACTTGGGATCCTGGAGACGGACATAGGCATTTTTTTTAAGTGAGATAAGGGGGAGAAAGGGAAGAAAAGGGCAGGGAAAGATATTTATTTTTTATCATCACGCGGGTTAAAGTTAGCGTTAGCCCCGTTAGCGGGAGCTAGTACAGAAATAATTCTTGCACTATATTCTACAAACGTCAAGACGATTCTAGAAACGTTCGGATAGTTGCTAAACATACATCATTACCAAATCACTCTGTTTTGTAACTTAGCTTGGCAGGCAGCAACTGACACATACACACGAGATTGTTGTAACTATACCAGTCGATGGCCTTATAGATCTCGTTTGTAATTTGTAACATTTTTAATCGACGTCAGAACATAAAGGGCAATAGAAGGAACATGGGTAGGTTTTAGTCAGTACAAGTCTGAATCTCCCCCCCGCTCCGCCCAGAGCAGGGGAAGTTATTTGATAATTTCCCATCCGCAAAAAAAAGGGTCTGTAGGTTAGAAGTTGTTGCAGGGACCTGTCTCCATTTCATCCATCCTGCGTTGATCATGCCAAGTAAGTATACTTAAAATAATGAAACCAACACTCATCATCTGCCAAGCCTTTTCTCAACTATGTTGGGGTCGGCTTCCAGTCTAACCGGATGCAGCTGAATATCAGTATTTTACATGGAGCGACTGCCTATCTGACCTCCACAACCCAGTTAATACTGGGTAATACGATACCCCTTGGTAAGACTGGTTGTCAGACTTTCGGAACACTGACTACCTGTAACGACTGTCAAAGATCTACAAATGACAGCCGGGACCAACGGCTTAGCGTGCTTTCCGAGGCACGGAGGAAACTCGGTATGTAACGGGTGGTCACCCATCCACAGACCAACCTAGGCAAGCGCGGCTTAACTTAAGATCGACTCGAGCGGCTACTGTTATTTAGCCACGAGCTCATTCGAGACACAAACGCTACTATTTCAATTTTAACCTCTGATATGAAAATCACAAAAAAAACTGCTCAATATGAGTCAGAATGACTTGAAGTTTTGCACTGATTGAATCCGGTTTTAAGATTCTAGATTCGACCACTGTGTATTTATTTTTAATCAGGTTTTTTTAGCAAAAAAACTACGTAGTTTTATCGTCATTTTAATTTTGGATGTAGTAAGAGGTTGCTACATGTACTAATATGCAAAATGCATTTTGATTTAAGTGAGGAAACTTTGTCATTGCGACCGAGGCGGAATTTACACACGAGCCGTGAGGTAAGTGTGTTATGGAGCCGAGAACGACAGTGACAAATTCCCACGTGAATCAAACGACGTTTATAATTATAACAGAATGAAAAGTATTTTTTCCATTAATCACTATTAGCCCGGTCAAATTAGCTTCGAAAATAGGCACAAAGCTGAAAATTGGCATGTTGGGAACACTATTACCCGATTTGTCAAAAGTCACCATCGTGTAAAAATAAACTTTCTAGATCAAATGTTGCAAAAAACCGGTTTTTTGCATTTTTCAGCCTTACGGGAAGTTTTATCATAAAAATAGGTAAGACAAAAATAATTCACAATGCCAACCTTGCACCTTTTCTCGACGTTTTTCAAGTACCCATGTAGGCGTATGTGAAATAAAAATATTTTGATTTAATTTGAGACAGGACACACAGTAGCTTTTTCCCGAGGCTTCGCTCGCGTTAAATTCGGGGTAACACAGTCCCCCTTTCCTGATTTGCAGGTTCCTGCTACCTGTAGTATTTGCCCTAGCGCCTTATTGATTGTAATAGCAAAGCTAAGTTTTCCTTTTTCTTCCCTCTTTCTCCGTCATATCTCACTTTAAAAAAAAGGTAGCCCATGTCCGTCTCCAGGGACCCAACTATCTCTGTATCAAAATACATCAAAATCGGTTTAGCCATTAAGGCGTGAAGACGTAACAAACAAACTCACTTTCGCTTTTATAATATTAGTAAGGATCTATGTCACAGCTAATTTACTCGGATAGATGAATGATGTATCCATTATTTAAAAAAAATTGTTATGGTGAAAAACTGTCCCAACATCATCCTGCGCACGTTGGCTGCCCGGTGGGACTCTCCGATGCTGGCTCGCTGGATACGGCTGCACGCAGTCGTATAGTAATTTGCCACCATCATCGGGAATTCCACCCGGACCTGCCGCTTACTGTTTATTAACTAATTCTTATTACTAACACTAGTCTGTAATCTCGTAATTGTACTAACAAATATGGGTGTAATCGTAAGATAAATATGTAATAAATGATTATTTTTTTGCTCATTCTTCTCCATAGAGATCAACGCTTTGGAATGGGCAACTACAGTACTTTCGCAAGTTTTAATGTCTTGTGAGTCGCAGCAGTGGCTGAAATCAAAAAATCAAAATCAAAATATTTTTATTAATTCACATAGGCCTACATGGGCACTTATAAACTATTTTACTTGACGAAATTTAATTGACTTTTATTTTTATTTTATTTTATGAAATTTGAATCTGCTGACATTAATTCTAATTATAATTTATTGCATTTTATTTTAATATTAATAATTTAAATTTTTACGTTGTATTTTGTTTGTTTGATGTAATTTTATTGTTTTCTGACATTTTATTTCATTGAAATTGGAATGCTTGTGTTTTGTGGTTAATGTTACCTCAAATGAGTCTATGTTACTTGAAATAAATGAATAATAATAATAATAAAACGTCCAGAAAAGATGCACGGTTCGGGTTGGTCGTTTCCTATGGAGAAGAACCGGCAAGAAACTCCATGGTTACTCTTTTAAAATCATTTGGTTTTACAATGTTGTTGTTACAGCGTTAGTACTTAAGTATGAGAGGACAGCGTAGGCCCGACAATAAGTCAATGCTTACTTTACGGAAAGTAAAATAAAATAATAACCAAAGTTAACAAGGGTCTAAGAATCTACAAGGCCAACCATGTCCACTCATTCACAGCGAATTGGTAAAGGCTGAGCAAAATTGGCTGAGCGATCGACTGCGCTGCATGTCGCGGCTTCGATCAACGTACGGAACAAATATTTGTATGGCCTACAGATAGTTGTCCCGGGTCTGGCTGTTTGTGTATGTGAGTTTAAATGTTTGTAAACGCACCCACGATACCGGAGAAATTACAAGTGTGGGGCAACGTTAATTTAAAATGGAAAAATATTACGCCGTTAACTGTGGACAGATTTTAACGACTCTTTTTTATTGTCAAACCTTCACTTGACATTGAATCTAACAATTAAACCACGTGCTTTTAAAACTACGCCTAAATAATACCAGTCTTATCAATAATATAATTGGTTGTCATTGGTATTCTAAAATTGGAACCGCGTGTTGGAAAACTAATTAATAAAACCTTTGTGGACATAACCTCAATTCAATTAGTAATTAATTTGTTTTTTATTGCTTTGTTGATGTAATGGTAGGAGCCGTAACTAAACATGATGTTTTGCATTCGATTCCCGGTTAGTGTAGTTGGGTGATTCGTCAGGATTTTTAGAGTTCTATAGAACTCGGGATCACTTTGTTATCTGTCCGTCTGTTTGTCTGTCAAGACCCTTTATCTCGTAATACATAATTCATTTATAATTATTTATTTGCTAATATGGGTAATTACATAAAGTTGTTAATGAAATACATAGTACAGACCAACCATATTAAACCTTGCGGCATACAAAACACAAGCTTTATAACACTCAAATTATTATAATGTCACCAGAAGTCTGTCGTAGAGGAAAATGTCAAGATTATATTGTGAATAAGTGATAAAATAAGAATAATAATTATGAAGCAAATCAATATAATAATGTCAGTAATTGATTGAGAATGTCAAGATAAATTGAAGAATGTCAAATTAAATGTCAAATTATATTAATAATTAAATTAGTGCACCAACAATAACCAGTTTCATCAACAATGTCTTTACATCCTCCATCAAATAGTCCTGAATATTATAATAACATTTACACAACAGGTTTTTTTTTAAAATTCATCGATGGATGTAGTTTCTAGTATGGACTTTGGCAGGTGATTGTATAAACGCGGCGCAATACCAAAAACGCTTTTGGCATATAAGACAGTCTTGTTAGATTTGCAAGAAATCTTGTCAATATGTCGCTTGCTTCTGTATTTATCAAAAAGATGTTTGTTAGTTCTTGCAAAGCTAGCAATCTCATAAATGTAGTCTGAAGAAACAAATGTGGTCTGCAGATAGCTGCAGAGTTTTAGAGGGGTGTTTAATATCAGCA
This sequence comes from Ochropleura plecta, assembly GCA_905475445.1. Classification (NCBI taxonomy): domain Eukaryota; kingdom Metazoa; phylum Arthropoda; class Insecta; order Lepidoptera; family Noctuidae; genus Ochropleura; species Ochropleura plecta. The sequence continues at coordinate 11,946,664 of FR997749.1, forward strand.
AGACTGATAGCAGTCTTGCTGATATTAAACACCCCTCTAATACACCGCTTTTGTGCCTTGAATGCCATATCCTTATTGGTGGAGTTACCCCAGAATATAATGCCATACTTTATCAAGGATCCCACGTAGCCATGGTATGCTGCAAGTGCAGCAGAGGTGTTCACCGTTTTTGCCAGCATATGTAGGGCGTATGATTGCTTATTTAATTTTTGATTTATGGTATCAACATGTGTCTTCCAATTTAAATTATAATCAATAAGAAGCCTAAGAATTTTGTAGTCGCTGTCTCATCTATTTTGTTCCCTGCATAATTTATATTAATGTCAGTAAATTTTGCTTTACGATTGCGAAATATCATTATTTTTGTTTTGTCAAAGTTCATTTAACCATTTTATAATGTCATTTAGAGTGCTGTTTATAGTCTGTTCTAGGGATACCTTGTCCTTACTTGTAAAAACAACAGTACTGTCATCAGCAAAAAGTATTGTGGGATGATTGGTTACTTTGGGAAGATCGTTTATATAGATGATGAATAGCAGAGGGCCCAAAACACTTCCATGTGGGACGCCTTGTTTGGTTTCTCTGTATTCCGATGCGTAATTAATTTCTTTTCTTGTTTTGGTGCAGACACGAGTTACTAATGTGGACTGTTTTCTATTGGTAAGATATGATTTTGTCAGCTCTAATGAGGTACCCCGAATTCCATACCTGTATAATTTATTTAACAAAAACAAACCAAACTTCTAAAAAGACTATGTTAGAAAAGCGGGGTTCGAACGCAGTGCTCACAGGCGCATGAGTCAAAATCGTAAGCCACAGCCGCTAAGCCAAGTAAACATTGAAGTGAAATAGGGAACCAATTAGCTGATGCTTGTGTCAATTGGCGAAGCCGTAGGTAAAGTATCAATTAGGTTCAAAGTCCAATTTCTTTGTTTTGTTTTATAGTGTTCGAGACGGTTTAAATTTGAAATGTCTTTGTGTTTGCAGTCACAGTTTTATGCTTGATACAAAATATGCAGTTTATCACTAATTTGGGTATAATGCTTACAACACAAGCACTTTATAACATGTTTTTAATTGTTTTGAGAAATTTTTAACACTAGTCGTGCACACAGTTTGTTTTATTTTGATATCACAGCTGATCGTTTATACGTTCACCTGATAAAACAGTGTCTCTGCTTTATCAATGTGTCCTTTCACAAATACACTTAGTTTTATAAGTATACTAGAACTTCAACTATTTTTAAATAATCTCGGGAACGCGTTAAATAAATAATTTAAGCGAGTTAAAATTAAAACCATATACCTACTCAAGTCTGTGGTCCCTTGCAGTTGTGGAAGAATCAGCTCTCTAAGTCTACGCAGTAAATAAATAAATAAATAAAAATCTTGGGACAACTCACACACGGCATCTGATCCCAAGCTAAGCAGAGCTTGTGTTATGGAAACCAGACAACTGATATACATACTTATATAATTTATAAATACATACATATTATAGATAAATCACACCCAGACACAGAACCAACAATCATGCTCATCACACAAAGTTTGTCCTGGGTGGGAATCGAACCCACGACCTCCGGCTCAGCAGTTAGGGCCACTAACCACTAGACCAACAGGCCCGTCATGGCGTCAGGCAGTCAAAAGATATGGCTGTTTATGTCGCAAGTTTGTACGGAACCGTCGCTGCGTGAGTCTGACTCGCTCTTGACCGGTTTATTAGGGCTCCGAACCTCAGAAGAAAGAAACGGAACCCTTATTAGATCACTTTGTTTTCTATAGATCTGTCTGTCAAGACCCTTTGTTTTTAGGGTTCCGTAGTCAACTAGGAACCCTTATAGTTTCGCCATGTCTGTCTGTCCGTCCGTCCGTCCGTCCGTCCGTCCGTCCTCGCTTAATCTCTGTGACCGTTAGCACTAGAAAGCTGAAATTTGGTACCAATATGTATATCAATCACGCCGACAAAGTGGTAAAATAAAAATTGGAAAAAAATGTTTTATTAGGGTAGCCACCCTATATGTAAAGTGGGAAGTGATTTTTTTTTTAATTTTAACCATAACGTGTGATATATTTTTGGAAAGGTATTTAAAAATGAATAGGGGTTTACTAAAATCATTTTTTGATAATGTCAATAATTTCGGAAATAATCGCTCCAAAAGTAAAAAACAATGTGCCCCCCCCCCTCTAACTTTTGAACCATAAGTTTAGAAAATATGAAAAAAATCTGAAAAGTAGAACTTTATAAGGACTTTCTAGGAAAATCATTTTGAACTTGATTGACACAACAGTTTTTGTACAAAAAAGACAAAAAGTTGTACAAAATAATTTCCTCCTCCACCTTTAAACTCATAAGTGGGAACACTTATTGTGACGGACGGGAAACTACGGAACCCTACACTGAGCGTGGCCCGACACGCTCTTGGCCGGTTTTTTTTTTTAAATAGAAAAACGTTGTTAACCCACATTAGGATTTTTTTCAGTAGATCTTTGACAGTCGTTACGGGTCTCACCAAGTCTTTACAAGGGTATTGTATTACCCAGTACTAACTGGGTTGTGGAGGACAGATAGGCAGTCGCTCCATGTAAAATACTGGTATTCAGCTGCATCCGGTTAGACTGGAAGCCGACCCCAACATAGTTGAGGTATATAAGAACCCGACTGCACACCGCAAAGGAGGGTAATGTGTTCATCAGTCTATGTATGTATGTTTCTTCCTTTGAAGCACTATACAGACTAAACGCCTGGGGCGATTTTTATGATTCACACGTCAATCGATTTCGTCCTGCAAGTGTCACTAAAGACATGAAATTAATAAAAAATCAAAATGGCGACCATGAGACACCATCATATTGTGAAAATGAAAAAAATTAAAACCAACAAAATATGTCAAGTCGGATATCGTCGAATAGGTATTTATTTTTAACTTTCCTCTACTCTAGTAATTTCTCCTGTATCGTGGGCGCGTTTACAAACATTTAAACTCACATACACAAACAGCCAGACCCGGTACAACTATCTGTAGGCCATACAAATATTAGTTCCGTGCGGGGATCGAACTCGCGACACGTAGTGCAACAGTCAAACGCTTAGCCACTGCGCCAACTGTGTCGTCAAAATCTTACCATCACTTATCAGACTATCAGCGACATTTTACAGATGAAATTCCATCAGAGGTAGATAGATAAATCATTTATTCGATAGTAATAATTCTTGTATTGCGTCTTTTGCTGCATGCAAAAGACGCGCAATACAAGAATTATTAAAAAAAAAAACATCTTACAGAACAAAAAGGAACACATTAAAAAAAGGATTGTGTGATTTTATGAAACCACGGTAAAAGTAAAACGTTTTTTTCACATTATAGACATTTAGACGTCCCTACTCCGCGGCCGACCGTCACGCGACATGCAACAGAGACGAAAAAGTTTGAGACGATGTAATAAAAGTTTCACTTTAAAAAGTAAGGTAGAGTAAGTTAAATTGACCCATAGGCATTTAGACACATCACATACATTTATAACGGTCGCCCACTACTGGGCGGTGTGTGTCTCAAGATTGCACCAAATAGGAGTCCTGCTAAGCTTAATGCCGGGTAGACCACCTGACGCTGGTATTCTGTTGAGTCCTGCAAGGTGAAGACCATTCGCTATTATGACTATCTATAGTGTCTTACTTAAGCATACAAGCTTAAAACGTTATCAGAGAATGAACTAGTTCAATAGGTAGGTACACATGTTTAGGGTCCTGTGGTAAGAAGAAACAATATGGCGTCTCTCAGTCTTCTCCAAAACGGAAACGGAGTATTTAAGATAACCTTTGCACCTATTTTTCTGTTCCTTTTCTTTTATTTTCGGGGTTTCCTATTTCAAAAAAAAAAAAAAACCGAACTCTTTTTTTTGGGGTGGGAAATAATCAACTTCCCCCGCTCTGAGCGGAGCGGGTGTCAGACTTGTACTGACTAAAACCCACCCATGTTCCTTCTATTGCCCTTTACGTTCCGGGGCCGAGGTATCTCTTTCGAACAACCCGCAACCCCGGTAGAGAAACGGGACCCTTATTTGATAACTTTGTGGTCCGTCTGTCAAGACCATTTATTTCGGGAAATTTAAACCATATACTCCTGTGGTCTCTTGGAGTTGTGTAAACACCATATCTTTAAGGCGCCACCCCGACCAAAACGCCGCGCAAGCCGTTTTTGTACGGTTTTCTAGAGCTATCTACTTGTTATTTAAAACGAAAATTTTGTTAAATTGTGTTTTAATTATAACAAAAAAAAAATACATTAAATTTCTTTATAATCTTGATTCCATTATTGTAGATTTAGTTTTTATTTTTATTGAGTCATTATTTAGTAAATCTCCTTACAACAAAGCCCCAGAAATGAGAAAAAATATCAATAACATGCAGTCCTCGTAAAGTAAACATTGTTTAATTTTGCTACTGACACTAATGGATACACAATTCTATAATGAACATTTTGGTAGATTTTTTTTTTCCAAAAACTTAATACTTTATTTTATAAAGATTTTATTTAAAAAAAAAAACCGGCCAAGAGCGTGTCGGGCCACGCTCAGTGTAGGGTTCCGTAGTTTCCCGTCCGTCACAATAAGTGTTCTCACTTATGAGTTTAAAGGTGGAGGAGGAAATTATTTTGTACAACTTTTTGTCTTTTTTGTACAAAAACTGTTGTGTCAATCAAGTTCAAAATGATTTTCCTAGAAAGTCCTTATAAAGTTCTACTTTTCAGATTTTTTTCATATTTTCTAAACTTACGGTTCAAAAGTTAGAGGGGGGGGGGGGACACATTGTTTTTTACTTTTGGAGCGATTATTTCCGAAATTATAGACATTATCAAAAAATGATTTTAGTAAACCCCTATTCATTTTTAAATACCTTTCCAACAATATATCACACGTTAGGGTTGAAATTAAAAAAAAAACACTTCCCACTTTACATATAGGGTGGCTACCCTAATAAAACATTTTTTTCCAATTTTTATTTTACCACTTTGTCGGCGTGATTGATATACATATTGGTACCAAATTTCAGCTTTCTAGTGCTAACGGTCACAGAGATTAAGCGAGGACGGACGGACGGACGGACGGACGGACAGACAGACATGGCGAAACTATAAGGGTTCCTAGTTGACTACGGAACCCTAAAAAAGGGCATTATTCACTACTGCTCTCACTCACTAACTCCTGCGCGGCAAAGAGGGAAGCGAATGCTCAAGGTTATTTGTATATGGCTGTTTATGTCGTAAGTTTGTACTGAACCCTCGAGTCTGACTCGCCTTTAGTCGGTTTTTTTTCTGTATTTAGCGTGTCAGGATTATCAGCTGAATGAAAAACGATTGCATGTAGCGGAGATGAAAATGTTGAGATGGATGTGTGGAGTCACAAGAATGGATAAAGTAAGGAATGAGTATATTAGAGGAAGTTTGAAAGTTGCACCTGTTACAGAAAAAATTAAAGGGAGTCGTTTGTCTTGGTGGGCATGTAATGAGGAGGGATGAAGCACATGTGACTAAAAGAGTGATGGATCTGAATGTTGATGGACGGAGAGCAAGAGGAAGGCCAAAGAAAAGATGGATGGATTGTGTAAGGAATGATATGAAGGAGAAAGGAGTAAATGATGCCGTGACGTCTGATAGGGGAGAATGGAAGAAGAAAACGTGTTGCGCCGACCACAAATAGAATGGGACAAGGACAGGAAAATGATTTCATTTCATCACCCTTTTCTTTTAAGGCTTACCTTTGGCTACTATTCTCGTGATATAAAGGGATCATCATCATTACCAGACTATGATAGTCTACTGCTAGACGTAACGTCTCCAAAAGCACGCCACTTGGCCTGATCTTCGGTGACACGCATCCAGCTGCTGCCAGCCGGCCTCCGCAGATCATGGCTCCATCTAAACTTATTTCGACCTGATAATTTTTCAAAAGTATTTTAGCAAGACGATTATTATTGAAGAATTATATGTAAACTAGCTTTCGCCCGCGGCTTCGCTCGCGTTAAATTCGGTATAACACACCAAACAGACCTGCAGTTTTTGCTATTGCGCCTGATGGATTTGTAATAGCAACGCTAAGTTTTCTCTTTTCTTCCCTCGTTCTCCCTCATATCCCACTTTTTTTAAATAAAAGTTAGCCTATGTCCGTCTCCTGGTTCCCAACTATCTCTGTACCAAAATTCATCAAAATCGGTTTAGCCATTAAAGCGTGAAGAGGTAACAAACAAACAAACAAACTCACTTTCGCTTTTATAATATTAGTATAGTAAGGACTAGCTTCCGCCCGGTACTTTGGGCTAACGCTAACGTTAACCCGCGTGATGATCGAAAAAATATCTTTCTCTCCCCATTTCTTGCCTCTTTCTACCCCTGTTCTTATTTTTTTTCTTTAAAAATAGCCTATGTCTGTCTTCAGGGTCCCAACTATCTCTGTACCAAAATTCATCAAAATCGGTTTGGCCATTTAGGCGTGAAGACTACTGAAGACGTAACAAACAAACAAACTCACTTTCGCTTTTATAATATTGGTAAGGATTCTTTCAGGGTCATCTTTTGTCTCCACTTCAAACGGTCCTTTGTCTGACACTCTGTACAGATTTCAAGAAATCTAGTAGTAGTAGTTTCATAGTGATTTTGTTCTGTTATTTAATTTCTGCTGTTAGCGGCTCAATAACACCCTCACCAACGACTCGGGCGTTAAATCCGCCTCGATCGCAATGATAAAGTTTCCTCACTAGAATCAAAATGTACACACGACGGCTGGTGAACCTATTGTAAACTATTATAACCTGATCACTCTACTACAGATCGCACACCGTAGTAGAGAGATCAGGTTAAAATTGTTTTGTGTAGGTTGATATGCCGTCGCGTGTACTATTTCTTTTTTTACTTTTGCATGTCGGTAAATACAGTTAGTTTGAACTGCTGTTACTATGGTAACATCTTATTTCTTCTACAGAACCCTCTTCACAAATGGCGTCGCACTTGGCCACATTTTTTAACATAATCGCTTTGTTTTTCAGTTATTTAGGTCAAAGTTGTATCGTTATCAGCGTCGTCACTAGTTCATAATGTTATCTACACTTTAATACTCATATTTATGCAAATACTTTGTTTTTTACATCTTTACACACTGTTGGCGCAGTGGCTGAGCGATCGTCTGCTGCGCTGCGTGTCGCGGGTTCGATTGCCGCACGGAATAAATATTTGTATGGCCTACAGATAGTTGTTCCGGGTCTGGCTGTTGGTGTATGTGAGTTTAAATGTTTGTAAACGCACCCACGATACAGGAGAAATTTGTAGTGGGGGACAACGTTTTTTTTTAAATCTAGCTGCACTGCCCAGCTCCAAAGTACCGTGGCGTATTGTTTTATATAAGTGGGCTATCCCCCACTAAAACATATTTTCAATAATAATCAGTAGTTCCTGTGATTATAATTGCTTGCCTAGGTTGGTCTGTGGATGGGTGACCACCCGTTACATACCGAGTTCCCTCCGTGCCTCGGAAAGCACGTTAAGCTGTTGGTCCCGGCTGTCATTTGTAGATCTTTGACAGTCGTTACATGTAGGTAGTCAGTGTGCCGAAAGTCTGACAACCAGTCTAACCAAGGGGTATCGCATTACCCAGTACTAACTGGGTTGTGGAGGTCAGATAGGCAGTCGCTCCATGTAAAATACTGATATTCAGCTGCATCCGGTTAGACTGGAAGCCAACCCCAACATAGTTGGGAAAAGGCTAGGCAGATGATGAGTTCCTGTGATTAGTGCGTTCAAAAAAACACACAAACTCTTTAGCTTTCTAATCTTAAAATCGTTAAAATCTTAACGTAGTATAAACTGAAAGCAGTATAGGCTCAAATGTACGCTTTTCAAATGGTACCTATTAGATACCATTTGAAAAGCGTACATTTTCTAACTTTTACTTTGTAGGGTGGGTTCCTTACAGTAAAAGTAAATGAATAAAAGATATATAGATATAATAAAGAAAATAAATATCATTTACAACATTACCGAACTACCGTTCTACAGTTCTAAAATATTAAAACTAAAAACTGTGTCAGCAGAGCCCCTATAATTACAATACACACTAAATTCGACAGCCAATCACAGCCCCGGATATTGTACTGGGGTAACATTCACCCCTTTTATAACGACAATCGGGCTTGATACCAAAGAGAAAAATATTGATTTCACGAGGGAACCTTGTTGGGATTTGGTCCTAGTTTGACACTTTTTTTGCAGATGGGAAATCATCAAATAACTACCCCCGCTCTGGGCGAAGCGGGGGGGATTGTCAGACTTGTACTGACTAAAACTCACCCATGTTCCTTCTATCGCCCTTTATGTTCCGGGGCCGTGGTATCTCTTTCGAACAAGCCGCAAACTTTTTGACACTAGTGAGGAAACTTTGTCAATGCAGCCGGGGCGGATTTCTCATCCGAGTCGTAGGCGAGGAGGTTATGGAGCCAAGAACTATACATGTCTAGTCTACCTGAATCGACGTTTATCAATACACTTACGAAGAAATGCAATAACGAAACGTAAAGTATTTTTGTCATAATCCTTACTAATATTATAAAATAAATATGTGTATGTGTGTGTGTGTGTAATATGTGTATGTGTATGTATATATAATATGTTTGTTTGTTACGTTCACGCCTAAATGGCCCAACCGATTTTGATGAATTTTGGTACAGAGATAGTTGGGACCCTGGAGACGGACATAAGGAGTGGAAAGTGATGGAGAAAGGGGGAAGAAAAGGGAAAACTTAGCTTTACTATTACAATAAATAAGGCGCAAGGGCAAAAACTACAGGTAGCAGGTACCTGCAAATCAGGAAAGGGGAACTGTGTTACCCGAGTGCGAATTTAACGCGAGCGAAGCCGCGGCAAAAGCTAGTAATATTATAAATGCGAATGTTTGTGAGGATGGATGTATGGATGTTTGTTACTCATTCACGTCAAAACGACTGAACGGATCTTGATGAAATTTGGCACAGAGGTAGATTATAGTCTGGAATAACACAGGATACTTTTTTTTCGATCGTCACGCGCGGGCGAAGCCGCGGGCGCCAGCTAGTTTGTGAATAATGACGAATAACTATTTTTAGGGCTCTGTAAATAGAAAAAAAACCCTTTTAGGATCTTTTTGTTGTCTGTCTGTCTGTCTATCTGTCAAGACCTTTTATCTCGGGAACGCGTGAAGGTATCGATACTTATCTCTATTATCAAAATATTGATTATTTGAGGAGCTCGTGGCTAAATAAATAGCAGCCGCTCGGGTCGATCTTTAGGTTAAGCCGCGCTTGCCTAGGTTGGTCTGTGGATGGGTGACCACCCGTTACATACCGAGTTTCCTCCGTGCCTCGGAAAGCACGTTAAGCCGTTGGTCCCGGCTGTCATTTGTAGATCTTTGACAGTCGTTACAGGTAGTCAGTGTTCCGAAAGTCTGACAACCAGTCTTACCAAGGGGTATCGTATTACCCAGTATTAACTGGGTTGTGGAGGTCAGTCAGATAGGCAGTCGTTCCATGTAAAATACTGATATTCAGCTGCATCCGGTTAGACTGGAAGCCGACCCCAACATAGTTGGGAAAAGGCTAAGCAGATGATGATCAAAATATTGTTATTTCACATGGGCATTTATAAAACGTCGAGAAAAGGTGCACGGTTCGGGTTGGTCGTTTCCTATGGAGAAGAACCGGCAAGAAACTCCATGGTTACTCTTTTAAAATCATTCGGTTTTACAATGTTTTTGTTACATTAAACTGAGTTTTCAGATACCTAGTAGTTTCTAAGTTAGGTAGGTATCTTATCTAATAACGACACGGTTGAAGTCAGAGCGGTCAACAGTGTCGTCAGAAAAGATTAAATGCTATGTACAGTGAGGTGAAGAGATAAGTGTCCAGGCTCGTCGGTTATAGTTGTTTTTTCTTATAAACTGATGTAGTGACATATTCAAATCAGATTTAAAACATTTATTCTAATAAATTAACGAAGTTCCTTATCGCGCGTTGCGAAAGGGGGCTAGACGGAAAAAATTAAGACCAAAAGTTGTAACGACACTTTTTGCTATAGTTGTAAGCCGTGCGGCGTGCGTGTGTTTCTCTGTCTGTCTCTCTTTCTCTCTCATAGAAAGCAAGCCAGTTTGTGCGTGTTTCTCAGTCTCTATCTCTATCATAGAAAGCAAGAAAATTATTTTCGTTTAGTCTTTCTATTTCGCATTGAACAGTGTGGTGTCGCGAAGATTATTTTTGTTGAGTGTATAAAGGATTTTTGTACATAATAAATAATAAGTTCGTTCCATCCGGGTGTCAATTGACACCTCTCAAGTTTATGTACTGTTTGTTTCCTCATCAATATTTTCCTCTCCTAATCCTAAGTTATTTGGACGCAGCATCTCTTCTTCTTCCACACTCCTCTAGAACTCGTCATCTCATGAGACACCTCCTTCCTTACCATATCATCCTACACACAGTCCATCCATCGTTACTTTGGTTTTCCTCTTCTACTAAACACATCCACACTCCAAACTTTTCTCACGACATGTCGTCATTCCAAGCCAAACGATTACCACATAACTTTTCAGTCAACGGCGCAAATTTCAGACTTCCGACGCACGACTGGAGTTTACTCCTTAAGTACGATTGTCTAAACATACGCAAAAGGAGTTTATTTAACTGAAAAAAGATTAATACCATATGAAAGGGTAAATTAACAAATTAATGAAAATAATATACATATATAAATATATATTTATTCATTTTATATACATTTATTATAACTAATCGGCGAAAAATATCGCTGATGGACGACAAATTTCATAAAGCGCCATCTAGTAATATTCAACTGTACGACAAACACCATAGGTGCGCGTGCACTAAAAACGTAACGAGGTCATTCATCAGTAGATTTTACACCTCACATTTTTCTCATACCGGGCGCCTTATATTATGAAAATCGATTCTTAAGGAGTAAACTCCAAAAATGATGGATTTTAAGAAACTCTATCTATCCAACAAGTAGTTACTTATTTTTTTACTGACTGTACATAGTCCATTTATCGAATACTAGCTTTTGCCCGCGGGTTCGCTCGCGTTTAATTCGGGGTAACACACTACTTGTAGTTTTTGCCCTAGCGTCTTATTTATAGCAATGCTAAGTTTTCCCTTTTCTTCCCTCTTTCTCCCTCATCTCTTTTTATACAAAAAAAATAGCCGATGTCCGTTTCCAGGGTTTCAACTATCTCTGTACCAAAATTCATCAAAATCGGTTCAGCCATTTAAGCGTGAAGACGTAACAAATAAACAAACTCACTTTCGCTTTTATAATATTAAGTAAGGATTTCATTTTTCTTCTTTACATATATTTATAAACTTCCGCCTTGTTCTTAGGGGAATAATTAATAAGTACAGCACGCGGTACGGGGTAGCCCGCGAAATTCAAATAGTCTTTGGTTATAGAAATTAAAAATGGCGGATTTTGGGTGCCATTTTGCGTTCGATTTTTTTGTGATTACATAAATATAGAACATTTTGTTTAAGTAACTAGAAACAATGAGCGTATCGTATAACAATACTGTGAATTTTTGATACTCAACACAAATTCTTAGTTTTTTTTTCTTCAACAAGAATAGCAATGTAATCAGAATTCAGTTTAAAACTGCGACCAAACCCCAGTTTGGAACCTTGACTCAGATTTAGTTTGAATTTTAAGCAAGTGAAGAGCGCGAGGACGAACGGAGAATCAATAATAAGTAGGCATGTATTGTTGAGTAACTCATGAGGGGGACGTGCGAATATACAGTTTTTTTTTGCGTATGGGAAATCATCAAATAACATCCCCGCATCTGCATAACTGACTAAAACCCACCCATGTTCCTTCTTTAGCTCTTTACGTTCCGGGGCCGCGGTATCTCTTTCGAACAACCCGCAATCCCGGCAGGCGGAGGCCCCGGTAGGCCCCTGTGCTTTGCTGACATCTCTTTGAGGCGCGCGTGAACGAGAACGCTCCGTCGATACGGCTTGTTGGTCACTAGACGGACGGACGCTGAGCTACCTATTGCTTATTGTCCACAGAGCCGCATCTATGGTGGGAGCCGTCTCGCGGCGCCGACCCGGAGCGTCTCCCGTGGCGGCTGGGTTGGTTTGAGGTTCTCTCCCTCAAACGTCTGGCCACTTCCATTACTTACATACCCTTCACTACCTACCTTCCTTTCGCTCCTTCCTTAACATACTGTGTCTAAGGCCAACCGTCAAATACTATACAGATCGCAAAACGCTAGTATATACGTGTTTCCTGGACTTGTCGAAGGCCTTTGACCTTGTTGGATATGAGTTACTGTGGGGAAAGCTGAAAAGCATAAATTTACCACAGGAGCTCATCGGTATAATCCAGTACTGGTATGCAAATCAGTTCAATACCGTCAGGTGGGCGGGTACAATGTCGGATCCGTATCGTCTTGAGTGTGGCGTCAGGCAGGGGGGGTTAACATCTCCAACCCTATTTAACTTATATATAAATGGGCTGATCGTAGCGCTCAGCGAACAGCATGTTGGATGCGAAATTGACGGTGTCTGTATTAATAGTCAGTTATGCGGACGATACATAACACTAAAAACGTTACATTGTACAAAAGGACAAATAAAGTGCATTATAAAAATAATCTTAAAAGTTGTTTACCTTTTCAACTCGTTCCATTGTAAAATAGATACAATTCCGAGTTTGTGACCCCTCCAATAGAGCCCTTTTATAAACTAGACAAAACCGGATTGGACAGGTTCCATTATAAACGTTATTTTACGAATGCAGTGTTAATCTGGGAAAAATTAACTGCAGAATCAAAACGTAGGTATGACTGTTTCTCCTCGTTTTTGCAAGCATGTTCAATTTGATCTCCTGTCAAAACTATTGTCAACTTATTTGTATTTCTTGTGGCTGTATGTCGGTGCAATTTCTGCTTAAATTTTATATACTTACTAGCTTTTGCACGCGGTTTCGATCGCGTTAAATTCCGTGTAACACAGTTCCCCTTTCTTGATTTGCAGGTACCTACTAACTGTAGTTTTGGCCCTTGCGCCTTATTTATTGTAATAGAAAAGTTAAGTTTTCCCTTCTCTTCCCTCTTTCTCCCTCATTTCTCACTTAAAAAAAATGTCCGCCTCCAGGGTCTCAACTATCGCTGTACCAAAATTCATCAAAATCGGTTTTGCCATTTAGGCGTGAAGACGTAACAAACAAACACACTCACTTTTGCTTTTATAATATTAGTAAGGATATAGTAAGGCTTAATATGGGACCCCTTCGGCAGAATTTTGAAAATCAGCCCACAATCGACAAAGTAAAGAAAGAAGAGAATTAGGATACCGTGGCCTTGGAACACAGCACAAAAGAAGTAAGATGGGTAGGTTTTAATTAGTAAAAGTATCTCTATAGGTAGCTCACCGTACGTCCGTCTAGTGACGAGAGGCACCTTCATATTCGACACACGAGAGGTCAAGAGATGTCAGCAAAGCAGAGAGACCTGCCAGGGCCACCGCCTGCCTGGGTTGCGGGTTTTACGAAAGAGATACCGCGGCTGCGAAACACAAAGGGAAAAAGAAGGAACGTGGTTGGGTTTTAGTCAGTTTATGTCTGACACTCCCTCCTGCTTCACCTACAGCGGGAAATAAAATTTATGATTTCTCATCCGTTTAAAACAGAACTAATTGAAAATTAGTTCTATACTATTGAGAAGTTATTTGGTATCCTAACCGAAGAAAGAAAGTAGTTTGATTCAAGTGAAGAAACTTTGTCATTGCAGACGAGGCGGATTTAACGTACGAGCCGCCAGGCGAGAGTGTTATAGAGCCGAGAACAGGAGTGACAAATACTCACATGAAAAACGACGTTTTTTAATACATTTTGGAAAAAGCACGCGTGTGTAATACATTCGATGTTGAACTTAATCGTTGTGTAATAAGAGCCAGTTTTCGAGGAAGTGTACTTTTAAAAAAAACCTTGCCCCACACTAAGAATTTCTCCTGTATCGTGGGTGTGTTTACAAACATTTAAACTCACATACACAAACAGCCAGACCCGAAACAACTATCTGCAGGTCATACAAATATATATATATATAAAGATATATATTCTCGTTACACACGAGCGCTTTTACAACTTACATACCAGTAACGTAAGCGCTGTTAATTCTCTTTTAGACAGTTCTTGAATTGAGGGAATATTTTTGTAAATAAAACAAGTTTTTGTCTTAATAAATGTAATTAAAGCAATACTTAGTAAGTATAGTATGAAGAATTAGTTTAAAAATGCAAATGAATCCGCACTGCGATCAATCACGTTGTACAAAACCAGTTTATGCGAAACTCTGACTGTATGGGAACTCCATATAAAGGTAGACAATGGTGACGATTTTGATGAACCACCAGATTAAACTAGACTAAAATTAAAATGACATAAGTAATCAAATCTTATTGTAGTCCACACGATTTTAATCCCGATTAAAGATACTCCGATTTAGCTTGACAACACTATTTTTGGTGATAAACGACAATTTCAGAATAGCGAGATTGCGTTTTTCTCTAAATTTAGTTATTATCTTTAATGCTGTCAAACTCCTACCGAGGTTGCGGGTTGTTCGAAAGAGATACCGCGGCCCCGGAACATAAAGGGCAATGGAAGGAACATGGGTGGATTTTAGTCAATACAAGTCTGACATTCCCCCCCGCTCCGCTCAGAGTGGGGTAAGTTATTTGTTGATGTCCCAACCCAAAAAAAAAAACAACAAATAAAAAAGCTGTCAAACCATTATAGTAGGTAACAAGGTAGTTAAGTTGTGTCACTTAATCAATTTTAGAATAGAAAAGGTCGTTTGACAGGCATAAACAATGATTTTAAAGTAGTTTGTGACAACATAAACGACATCAATGTTTTATACTGGACATGTACAACTTGGTGTTTCCCTGCATGGTGGATACATAACTACACTCCCTCTTATAGAGAGAAGACTTATCCCAGAATTGGGATCATTCTATCCCAACTTGCAATCAACTATTTTCTGTTTCACTTTCTTTTGGTGGAGCAACAGTTATTGTATAATTCTGTCCTACCATAGTACTAGTCATGGGAGTAATACCATCAACTGTTATTATATTAGGACAAGACGTATTTACCTGTTCCTTATTGAATATTATACTCCTAGTATTCTTAGCTTGAGAATTGGCTCTAAGTATCGTGTTTATTATGTCTATTTGAACGTCCGAAAATACATCTGCGGGGAGTTTTTTTAGTAGGCAAGTTATGTATTTAATAAAAGTAGATAATTCATCATTTTGGTCGTCATTTTTAGCTTTTTTAACGGCACTTTCGTCGGAGTTGTAAATACTGTGTTTTCTTTCGCGTTTTTTGATAGGTTTGCGGTAAGATTCAGATTTCTCTTGTTTTGTTATGTTCTCTGTTGGTTCGGGATCTAGGTAGACGACTTCTGTGAAGATGTTCTCGTTGTCCGTGTCTCCGTCGATGGAGACTGCGTCTGAGTTCTGTTCCTTATTCTGATAAAAAAAAACATTACTTTAGAAAACTGATGTTTCTTTGGTTTGGTTGTAGGACTGTCACATTGTGATTTTCTGTTTTAAAGAATTTTCCTTTAAAGCTGTTCGGTTTCAAGGTCAAAAGGAAAAGTTTAAATTAAACAACACGAGTAGTATGTTGAACAAAATAGTATTACTGAATTGATTGCGTTTTAGCATGTTATTGTCCAATGACGTTCATGTTTAATTTATGTCATAAAAAAGAGAGAAGAAAGAAGCTTACTTTAGTTAATACTTTGTTATTAATAATTAAAACGCCTTTATTAGCTTTATCTGTGTCTGTCTAAAACGCCGATTAGGTAAATAATCTTAGAAGTTATAGGTTCATTGACAGACAGACACACAAATGGACAACAAAGCGATCCAATTAGGGTACCGTTTTTTCTTTTTGTGGTTTGGAACCGTAAAAAGAAAGATACTAACGGTTTTTCTGAACATTATAATTTGGATCTCGTCAAAGTTCGACTGAAGCGGTCTCTTCTAGGCAAGCGTGTCTATTCAATCGGGTTGCGGCCAAACGAAGGCTTGTTTAGAGACAGAGAAGGTTCTCACCTGTAAAATTTGCAGCAACAGTTTTGGATGGTTGTCCTTCAGATGTGCCTTCAGATCCTCATACTCGTTGGCTACAGTGGCCTTGCATGGGACGCACTGAGCCCTCTTTCCAGATGAGTCAGTGTCGAAATAGTTCCACACATCGGTGACTTTCAGCAGCTCGTCGGTGGCATCGTCTGTGGAAATAAAAAGAAGGTTTAAAATCTAATTTAGAGTGATAAGACTAAACCAAGGGTAAGAGGCAGATACGCAGAAAATTCTTTATTGTGTTACCATACAAATTACAGGTATTACAGTAAAGAACTTGTAAAGAGGACGTGAAAACGGGGTCTTATCGCTAAAAGCGATATTTTAGAGACCATACTGTAGGTAGTCTGTGGTATACCATCAAACTATTACTAGGTTTATTTTTATGTGTGGTGCCAGTACTTTTTGTCCGAAATCTCCCAAAATACCCACCCGTTACCACTTATTAGTACTTTAACTGAAAAGAAGTTGATGGTTTTATAAGCTGCTGCAATAGCTAAGGTTGGGCACATCATATCAAGTTTTGCCTGTCCTATTTTTTGCTCGTTACAGAAAATGAAAGACGCTTCTAATGGCCTAAAAGTCGTATGTATTTGTAAATGTTTGTGATGCTTTGAATCTTCAATGTTTTTTTTTTGTGTGCTCGTCGTAATTTGCGACAAATAAATGTTTTTTCTTTCTTCTTTCTTTCGTAGCCGATCGGGACCAGCCTAATTAAGATAGTCATTGACAACAAGACGCTTTATAGGTGAGGCGTGATCTTGACTCGTGTCAGCGTAATTTATGACGAGATTCCCATAGCGCACTTAAACTTCACTTCGTCAAAGGTTTTATACGAATCATCATTCTATTTCTATCATTCTAATTTATTTGGCATTGCCGCAGCAAGTCTTCTTCTTCCACACTTCTCAAGAAAGGAAGTTTCTGATGAGAGGACGCTCGTCTTTTCATGAGACACTTTCTTTCTTGCATTATTATCCTTCATACAGCCCATCTATCGTTTCTTTCTTTGTGTTTTATATTTACATAAACAGAAAAAAAAACCTTCTGTTAAGCTTATGGTAATTGGAAGCATTGCGTAGCCAAGGCACTAGCTGAATTAAATACCGATTCCGTTAATTCATTTAAACACATATATTTTTTCATGTTTGAATATTTGTTAATAAAAACATAGAAAAATATTTAACAAAATGTAGCCCACCGGTTTTGGGAACAGAGTCCAAGCCGTATCAAGATTACCACTTTCTGAATCAAGCCCTTGATCCAGCTGCCTAATCAGATCCTCCTCAGGTATTGGTCGAAGCTCTTGGTAATTAAGCCATTGGCAGATACGACTATCAGCACAATGGTCACTGAGTCCACATCTCACATGTCGACAACCTCGCGAGCCAAGTCAATAATGAGTACCTATCTTACTATGAATTATGGTTGTTAATCCTACATAGCTGATTACAATAGTTAGTTCCAGTAATTTCCAACTTAACGGTAAATACATTGAATTGTAATATAAACACTAAGAGGAAAAAATATATCCTTAATATTTATCCTCGATTCATTCACTAAGTACTTACAGCATAGCAAAATACCTTTTCAAGTATTCATTACTTTTATTACGCATTTTGAAATAAATATATTTATAAGTGCGTCATATGTTAGTATTAACGTCTTTTCTCTATCTATAAGAACACCTCATCGTCATCTGTCTTGCTTTTGTCATTTTAGTTGCAATATTTAATGTTATTATATCATACTAATATTATAAATGCGAATGTTTGTGAGTATGAATGGATGTATGGTTGTTTGTTACCCTTTCACGTCAAAACGGTTGAACGGATCTTGTTGATATTTGGCACAGAGGTAGATTATAGTCTGGAATAACACATGGGATACTTTTTTTCGATATCACGCGGGTGAAGCTGCGGGCGCCAGCTAGTATTACATAAAGCAACAGCACGTCTGACATAACATCTGTAAGCAGACACACAATAATTAACCCCTTTTTGTGTTTAGATTTAAGTTCTTTTTAGGGTTCCGTAACTCAAAAGAGAAAAACGGAACCCTTATTGGATCACTTTGTCCGTCTGTCTGTCTGTCAAGACCATTTATTTTGGGAACACATAGAAGTATCGAGTTATACTTCTACGCGTTCCTCATAAATGGTCGCAACCCGCAACCCCAGCAGCATAACTTGTCCCTTTTGTATTTTCAAACGCATTCAGGAACTGAAATGAAGTATTTTAAAATCACTAACAGACACTCAATTGAAATACATGTTAAGGGAAAAACAAAACATAAACGTAATATTTGTTTATTTTACAAGTTTTTTCGTTACTAACATAACATAACCTAGTTATTCTTGTATAACACTTCCAGTAACTTCGTTTGCCTTTTCAGCAGCTTCATTTGTATGGACAACAGTATAACAAACTGGTTCTGGGACATCATTCACATTTTTATCATTTTGACATAATTTAATTTCGTATGTAGCAGCAACCGTTTGCGGGTTAGCCAATGCCATTTTACTTGTAAAAATTTGTTTTATTATTTCACTTTGAAGTTGGTCTGAAACTGCTTTAGGTAATTCTTTTAATAATGACACGACATATTGACCAAAATAGTCTATGCTTCCCATAGTGCTGGGCGTACACGACGGTTTCTCTTTACTAGGGACTTCAGGTACTTCGGAACAGGTATTTCTAGTACTGTGTACTGGTTCTTCTGTTATTTTTGAGAAATTTCTTTTATGTGGTATTTTTGGTTGTGTTTTCTTTGGGCTTGGGATTGGAAGTTTATCTATAGAGTCGCTGCTTAGGTATATTGGATCCATTTCTATAGTTTCTACCTGTGGGGGAAATAAAATTGTTACTACATTGCAGAATAAAGAGGAAAATACTAGGAATACAAAAACAATGTGATTTGCCAGAACAGCGCTCAGTAGATTCAATATCACTCTTTTATCCAAATTAGGCTGATAATCAGCACTTTTTGAACATCAAATTATAAGAGACAGTCCCACAAAACGCCCACCCTTCGCCACTTCCTAGTGTTTTAGCTGGGAAGAAGTGGCGGAACAAACTCCCCAACAACACATCTGTCAGGTTAGAAGAACCAGATTTTTTACATATTTCAATTTCATTGGATTGGCTTGTGAACCAAAGAGCGTAACAGTCAGTGTAACGTTCATATCGCCATTGTTGTACACACGGCGACACATCATGGCTTGACTCTTAAACAGATTTCTCGAACAATGACACATAAACCGCATAAACTGGTTTTGGGTAGCTCGATTGGTTGTCGATTCACCTAAGATTAAATCGTTAAAACTTACGTTGTTATCATTGTCTTCTTGTTCTTTATCGCTCGCTACCTCATACATCTCACCGTTTATATATATTCTTTTAGCCTAAAACAAAAATGTACATAAATAACGATGGCTTGAAGAAAATACGGTAAATGGTGAGGACCTGGAGTCACATCTTTATTGAAGTGTTAAAGTTCTCATTGTTCCAGAGCAAGATAGAGAGGGGGATAGAGAAAGGGAAAGATACACAAAATCTTCACAGAAGTTATGTATCAAATCATGAAAAAAAAAGGGAAAGGATCGATGAGGTCGAACAGGCAGGAGCCCTTATCAAAAGCTAGCCTTGCTTTGTATAGATTTCTCGTCCAATAAGAAATCCGCTTATACTGGTTTTGTATACATTTGAGAGTGCGTACAAACGCGAAAAGGATTTTTTATTCTCTCTATCAGGATTTGTTAGTAGCCGCAATGAAGTCTGGATTTATGCGCTGTAGAGAGAGAACTCTCTATTTATTAACACGTTATTAACTACCCTAGTAACTGACTACTTATGTTTAAAAAATATAAATTAAAATTTTGAGACTCCGGTTTGGATGAAATTAAATAATTTCAGGTTAAATGACTTCATTCTAAATTCACTATTGCGGAGTCCCAAAGATGAGGGACTAGTTTTTTTTATGCAATCCCATGAAATGGATATCAAATGATGAGTAAGCGAGAGAGCGTATTTTTATTTTAACTATATTACACGGGAACAAAACTAGCGAACTGTGGGAGTAATTTAAGAAATACCTAGGATTTTTTAACGAGATTATAAGTATTTTTACTTACAACATTAGTTTGGCTTAGTTTTATATCTTTATGTACCCTCTGCAAATGTTTTCGAAGATTGCTGATGGAGGATGCGAAGTTGAGAAACTTTTTACACAGCAAGCAAACCGCCATTTTGTCATCAGTCGCCTTAAAATAGTTCCAGACTTCCGATTTATATTTTCTTTTCAACCTGCAAAAAATGAGTATTTAATACGAGGTAAAATTTAATTTGCTGGTAGTTTTTCCGGGTCCCGCTCTTTGTGCAAAGTTAGTAAACTCATGAATCGTTGAATAATGATCCATTATACAGGAGAAATACCTAGGTAGGGAAACGATACTCACAGCTTCTCCTGTACTTCAGGTACATAATCTTCGTTTTCACTATCCCTGGGCTCCTCCCCGTGGTCCCGAAGATGCTGCGTCAACTCCGCCACAAACTCGTAAGACACCGTCTCTTTACATATCTTGCAGATGGCCTCGAATTTATCAGAGTCCGTTACTGTGAAGTAATTCCATGTGGCCATTGGCTTCTTATCTGAGATTTGGGCGACCGCTTTGTCTCTGAAAATGTAATTTCATTTAGTTTGGCAGGAAAATCATATACCTACATCTTTTTTAAGTCAAGGTTTTTATTAATCCTTACTAATATTATAAAAGCGAAACTGAGTTTGTTTGTTTCGTATTCACGCCTAATATGGCTAAACCGATTTTGATGAATTTTGGTACCGAGATAGTTGGGACCCTAGAGATAGACATAGGCTTTTTTTAAGTGAAAATGAGGGAGAAAGAGGGAAGAAAAGGAAAAACTTGGCTTTGCTATTACAATAAATAAGGCGCAAGGGCAAAAACTACAGGTAGCAGGTACCTGCAAATCAGGAAAGGGGAACTGTGATACTCCGAATTTAACGCGAAGCCGCGGGCAAAAGCTAGTATGAAATAAAGAAAAGCTGCTGCCGATTAGGTTGGAAGCCGACCCCATCTTGGAAAAAGGTTGGGCTCATGAGGAAGTAGTATGTATACAAGTATCCATAATGTAGCTTTTTATTTAGCGAATTTCGTTGTTATGACAAGTTTGTTTTCTTTAATTATGGCAAATTACCGCGTTGGTATGCCAAAAAGTGAAACAAAAGAAGCCCTTAGCAGAAACGATATTTTAAGCGCGCACGTTTCCATGAACCCTTTTTCCTCCATTATTTCGACGGGTCACGGGGCGGAGCACTAAGGGTGGTGTGTCACGAGGCTGCCACGTGACTGATATTTTCTTGGGAGTTACTGAAGTATTTCGCTTTTATAGATTATTTTAAGAAATGTATTCTTTCGAAAGGTTGGATTGAACGTGAAAGAAGCCAACAAAATTAAATATTTTTAAGTCACTAGCTGGCGCCCGCGATTTCGCCTGCGTGATATCGAAAAAAAATCATATGTGTTATTTCAGACTATAAACTAACTCTGTTCAAAATTTCATCAAAATCTGTTTAGCCATTTAGGCGTGAAAACGTAACAAAAAAACAAACTCACTTTCGCTTTTATAATATTAGTAAAAGAAGGTAACCCAGGTTGCGGGTTGTTCGAAAGAGATACCGCGGTCCCGGAACATAAAAGGCACAAGAAGGAACATGGGTGGGTTTTAGTCAGTAAACTCCCTCCCGCTCCACCCAGATCGGGGGAAATTTTGTGATAAATTCCCAACCACAAAATAAAAAGAGATATGTAAAGAAAGTTATGTATAATAATATCTTTTTTTTAAACTTGTAAATGTTGGAAATTTGCCTCCAATATCTCAAGTCAATGTGCCTTTCGGTATCATGAAGGGTTATTTTACTCCTTGTGAGTATATATTCAAGTATTAAAAAAAATACTCACTGTTCCTCATCACTATCGTCACTGTTATACACTGACGTATCATTTGACAGCTGGTGTCCGCCATGTTTCCTTTCCCAGTGCTTTCTCAGATTACTAACAGATGCTTTGAATGAATAATCATTTTGACAAGCATTGCAGGTCGCTATAAAGCCATCTTTTCTTGTGAAAAGCGTCCATAATGATGATTCGCTGCAAATAAGGGATTTGTTTAGACGATGTTATTTTTTATTGTATTTTTTTTGAGTTCATAACTGTTACAATTATTATTTCTAGAGACCGGATTATATGCATTTGCATATTTTAGCCATTCTCAACGCTAATAACATATTTACCTAAGATCTAGTGATTATGATTATTATCGCTACATTTACAATATTTTTTACTCGCCCTGCGTTCCGAAATGCGACCAAATTTAATAACAGTCACAAAATATATATTATAGCTATTGAGTAATAATTGTGACTTTTTACTGTATTTTGGAACGCATTCAGTAGCCGCGCGCGTCTTTTGTTTTGACAGTTACGATAACAAAATAGAAGAGACATAAGAACATCGCGCTCGTCTACTACAAAGTCGTTCCAGTCCACCTAAAACGCATGTAAATTGTTACTTGTTCATACTTAACTTGCGTGTTCATTGGTCTGCAGTTTTATTTTTTTATTTATTTGTGTGAAATTTAAAGATTCCTAAAATTAATCATTTTATTTCGCATATTCTGCCAATTTTCGTGCATATTTTCAACAAACTTTTTATGTTGCATATAATCCGGTCTCTAATTATTTCTAAGGCATCATTATACACCTTAAGGCGCAGTCAACAGGGCGCGGACATGTAACGCGTGCGGCTTCGTATTCCATTGAAAATTCATACAAAATGCATGGAAATAAACCGCAATTTAGAACAGACGGTATGTCGTGGCTCGGACGTAGTTATAACATGAAGCGCTGTGTCCTCGCTCGATGAATATTGCGCTTTATTTCCATACATTTTACATGAAAATTAAATATAATTAATAATTTGAACGAGGAGTCCTACCCAAGACCTTATTGACAGGAGTCGCGCTACCGATCAGTAGACCAACGACGTAGTCAACGGGTATACGGGCTTATTAAATAATCAAACCTATGGCATATCTTGTATGAAATGATCGTACGTATACCTACTCATGAAAACTCACTAATTGAACGTGATGACGTCGTCTATCTGACAGATAAGATAAAACGAAGCTTATCTTGATTTCGTCATAGGCTAATTTATGATTAAAGAAGACTAAATAACTGAATAATTTGGCCTGTTTAACTTCAACCATTTTTTTTTAAAGTAGAAGCCACGGAGTATCTTTTATGATTCAATAGCTAGCATCAATACAAACAAAAGACTGAATTTTCTAAAGTATCACACCTGCTTACAATTTAACAATTCGCACATTTTTTTTCGGATTCCAAATCATCAAATAATCTCTTGCTCCGGGCGGAGCGAAAGGGACGACTTTTACTAACTAAAACCCATCATGTTCCTTCTTTCCCCTTGGTGCATCGGAGCCACGCTTTGTCTTTCGAACAACCCTTCACCACAGCAGGCGGACGCCCTGGCAGGCACCTCTGATTAACTGACATCTCTTTGAGGCGCGCGTGGAACATGAACGCGCCGTCGACACGGAAATCTTTACCATCAACACAACTTTGTTATCCTTACTAATATTATAAAAGCGAAAGTGAGTTTGTTTGTTTGTTTGTTACCTCTTCACGCTTTAATGGCTAAACCGATTTTGGTACAGAGATAGTAGGGAACCAGGAGACGGAAATAGGCTAATTTAAAAAAAAAAGGGATATGAGGGAGAACGAGGGAAGAAAAGGGAAAACTTAGCGTTGCTATTATTACAAATCAATAAGGTGCAAGGGGAAAAACTGTAAGTAGTAGGTACTGTGTTATACCGAATTTAACGCGAGCGAAGCCGCGGGCAAAAGCTAGTCTTATATATTTCGGAAACATGACGCTTAAGAGATTAAGTCTAATACAAAACTACTTGTGTATTGATATTGATACCAGCTATTGATTAATGCAGTTATTTTTATATGTATGTGTTCATCATCATTTTCCTGCCTTTATCCCATTCTTCCATTCTCCCCTACCAGACGTCACCGCATCCTTTACTCAATTCTCCTTCATATCAATTTTCAAATATGGCGGAACTTAGGTAAATAATGTTTCGTAATCATCCCACCCTTTGATGAGGGACTAAAAATTCATTCCCAAATACTAGGAAATATTCTTACCGATCTCCTAAAGGAAATGATAAACCAGACCACCAGGAACTTAAATAAAGCTAGACCAGCCTATAACTGTCCTACGGCTGGGCAAAGCCTCTGCTCATACAGAAAAGAGTTGAGTATTGACCAATATCTTATCTATTACTACTTACACTATAAACTTCGTTCCACCATTTAAGTTGCCTATTGTTTGTCTAATTGCAGTCGGCTAGGTATTTTTTTAGACTAGCTACATATTTCGAAAAATCCAAGCAATGCCTGGACGGTGTGCAAAAAAACGTACAACGGCCCGCAACGGTAGGGCTACCCCTTGCGTCTATGAAATAAACGCATAGTAGCCCTACTCATAAAAAATAATAATAATAGAATAGACCCCAGCGCGGAAGGAACTCTTGGTAGTAACCAAATTATTATATAGCCAACTGCAACTAAACAAAGGAAAAAACCTTAAAATTATACGGGGGTTAACGCGGGGAAGAAATTCTATTAAAGAAAAATAGGTCCGCAGGCGAAACCGCGGCCGGACGCTAGCGTTGACATTATTTTAATTTTAAAGCTTTAAAGTTCGCTATCTAAATGCCTAAACATACCTAAATTCTATATAGGTACACAATAAAAAACATAAGACAATAGAAATATAAACAAACAGAACAGAAAAACTCCTTTCCTTATCTATGCATAAGACCAAAACAACTAGTAAGAGTATGACTAAATACAAAAAACAGTTACATATCGGAACTAGTATAATTGCACATTACTAGAACATTTATACCATTGAGTACATGAGACGATCAATCCTTTTTGCCGATACGATATACCATTCACAATACTTATGTAAATAGATATCTAATAAAGAGAACAGTGATGCTTATTATCAACAATATATTTAAAAACAAAAACTAATGAATAAGCAAGAAAATAATAACGTAAAAATCGTCATACACTAAAAACAATTAAAGCGTATTCATAAAAGCAAAACAGCATTTGTTTGAGAAATACAAATCAAATTGGCTCTGAATTGCATTTGCGTTTGTTTTGTCAAAATAACCTACAAGTTGTGAATGAATAAAGAATACGTTCATTTCCCGTTTCGTTGTAAAGGCTACGAGTCAATTATTGTTTCGAAATCTACATAATTATATTTAAAACTTGTGCAGTAATCGTAATCTAGAAGAACAGTGCAAAATAACAGTTATTTAGAATAAATAACACAAAAATACTCACCGCTCCATCTTGATGGCGTCTCTTCTGTCAAACGGATTGGGTTGCCAGCATCCGAAAACGAACTTGTTACTGTTTCCACAATTCGCTGATGCACTTTAGTTTTATTAAAATTGTTTTTGTTGTTGCGGCAACATTTATTTATATTATTTTAATGGTAATAATTGTTTCTTTTTTATTGTAAGTAAATATTTTATAAACTATGTTGCTGTTTGCACGATTTAAATAAAAATACAATTTTAAAATAAAATATAAAAAAAACGATCAATGATTGTTGTTAAATCAAAATATTAATTGTTTTGCGAACCATGTGAACCCTTTTCATGGGCGCTTTTAGTGATGCAGTTATAATTAAACCCTAGAAATATTAAGGCACTTGTCAAGCTATTTAAAAATAATCATACTGATGCTAGGGTGTTAAAATTCTCCATCAATGTTGAACATGCTATAATCCCCAAAACTAAATGATAATAATTAAGTGCAATATCTAAACAGTCAAAATGTATAGAACAGCTGTTGTTTTAAAGTTGACGAAACATTTTACAACAGGTCTATAAAATCATGAAAACCTTGTAACATTGAAGAATTATAAAAGAATAGCTGGGGCCCACGGCTACGCCCGCGTGATGGTCGGAAAACAAGGATTCTATTCTATGTTTTACTCCAGACTATAATCTTCCTCTGTGCCTTCATCAAGATCCGTTCAGCTGTTTTGACGTGAAAGAGTAACAAACATCCATACATCCATCACAAACATTTGCATTTATAATATTATATTGTAGGATGGGATGCCTTTAACATCGCTTAAAATTCTACCAAATTAGTAGAAAATTAGTTCCGGAGCACACTCCCACTTTACCAGCGTTCACAGATTACGTTCTACAATAGAGTACTAAAATAACAGTTCTGACTGTTACATAAAATAACACATACCGTAATATCACGCATGTATAACGCAGAAGGCAGGGCAGAGATGTGTTGTACACCAAAATTCGTTTTAAAATTAGTTATGTGTGGTTATTTATAAATTCTTAAAAGTTACTTCAGTTTTTTGAGGTACTTTTTACTTTTGGCTTGATTTACGTATTTGTTTTGTTTCAATCTATTATTTTCATAAGCTTTGCCCACACTAGGAATTTCTCCTGTATCGTGGGTGCGTTTACAAACATTTAAACTCACATACACAAACAGCAAGACCCGGAATAATTACAAATATTTGTTCTGTACGGGGATCGAACTCGCGACACGCAGTAACCCAGCAGTCTAACGCTTAGCCACTGCGCCAATGTGTGTTTATATTCAGTAGGGTTAGCGCAGCGATACAACGACGGACACTGACGGCAATCAAGCTATAGAAAACCCGGTTATCCAGATCTCTCATTGTAAGAAATATGTATACAGAAGTAGGCCATGTTATACTAGAAATTATAAATTGATGTGTCGCCGTGTGTACTATATCTCGTTTTTTTGCTACAATCGTAGACTAGAGGGTCTTATAATCGCGTATGAAAAGTTTAATTAGGGTGAGTAGAACGCAAGGGGGGATCGAATCAGTTTTTTTGAAAGGGAGAACGCCTTTCATACATTTTTACGTTATTTAGTGATGTATTTATTTATTTTATAATTGATGTACAAACAGGAGAAAACACAGGGAATCATCATAAAACAAAAAACATAGAGTACAAAGGCTAATTTCTAAAGAAATTTCTACCAGCAGACCTGCGAGAGGAAATATGAAGAAAAGATACGTAGACAGTAGAGTATGTATGTGTGTGTGTTGTGAGTTGGAAGTCCTGCGTTCAATTCTCGGGTCGGGCAAATGTTTTTAGCTTCTCATTAGCAGTCTCGGAGTCTGGATATGTTAATAGGCTCGCTCCCTTTTACATGAGATTAAAACATAACTACGAAAATTGAACAGTCTGAAATTTACAGACAAATAGTCATCATCTGCATAGCCTTTTCCCAACTACGTTAGAATCGGCTTCCAGTCCTACCGAATACATCTGAATACCAGTATTTTACATGGAGTGACTGCCTATCTGACCTCCACAAACCAGTTACTACTGGGTAATAGGATACCCCTTGGTAGACTGGTTGTCAGACTTTCGGGACACTGACTGTCTGTAACGACTGTCAAAGATCTACAAATGACAGCCGGGACCAACAGCTTAACGTGCTTCCCGAGGCACGGAGGAAACTCAGTATGTAACGAGTGTTCACCCATCCACAGACCAACCTAGGCAAGCGCGGCTTAACCAACGGTCGACCTGGGGCCTTAGTCTGCTATTACAATAGTGTCAGAATGGTCGATCACTGATCGCATAATGGTTGATTTTGACATCTACTACATACTAAACTTGTCAAAATCAACCATTAAGCGATCAGTGATCGACCATTCTGACTGACACCATTGTAATAGCAGACTAAGGCCCCTGAACGGCAAGATACTAGATAGTAATTGTATCAAACTTGAAATGTCCAAAAACCTAATATTATGGACAAAGACTATTATGGAGCTATAAAACATACGCTGACCTTGAAAACTGGTTCGAACGTAGTAAACAACTACTTTATCTAAGTCTAGAGAAACATTCGCGTATTTCGGTTTTAGACTTAAAAATAACATTTTGAAATCGACCTACAAACAAATAAATAAAAAAAGCCTTTTCATTTCTCGCAGATTAGAATAATTCTAACATTATCTATGTGGTAGTTGTGTGTTAGTTATTTTGCCTTATTTCTATTGTTAGTATTACTTTATATAATTTTAACGGGCGGGGTTTTGTTATTTGACGGGCCTGTTGGTCTAGTGGTTAGTGGCCCTGACTGCTGAGCCGGAGGTCGTGGGTTCGATTCCCACCCAGCACAAACTTTGTGTGATGAGCACGATTGTTTGTTCTGTGTCTGGGTGTGATTTATCTATAATATGTATGTATTTATAAATTATATAAGTATGTATATCAGTTGTCTGGTTACCATAACACAAGCTCTGCTTAGCTTGGGATCAGAGAGCCGTGTGTGAGTTGTCCCAAGATATTTATTTATATATTTATTTTATTGTAAGGATAAGGATAAGTTATCAAATATTAGTGAACAATCAAGAATAACCAAAATAATAGGTATTCCATAATATCCAAGGTTCCCATAAGGTCATGAGATTGAATGTTAAATGTAGATGTAAGGTCGAATAGGTGTGTAGACAAAATAATCGTTTTACCAACAAATGTATTTTAAAATCTATAAATAAGTGTATAGTGTGTTTACATGTGGGTAACGCTTACTTCTTCAAATAAAAATAACGTTATGAAATAAACGGGGTCGAGGTACCCGTTTAATTTTAACGTTATTTTATTAACGTTTAATTTTAAACTTAAGTAATTATTTTGTACTTTTATTAATTTACTAGCTTTCGCCCGCGACTTCGTCTGCGTGGCATAGTTACTTTGGGCTAACGCTAGGTTCAACCCGCGTGATGATCGAAAAAAATACTTTCTCTCCCCTTTTCTTCCCTCTTTTCTCACTTGTTTTGGCTTATGTCCAACTATCTCTGTACAAAAATTCATCAAAATCGATTTGCGTGAAGACGTAACAAACAAACTCACTTTCGCTTTTATAATATTAGCTACGTAGTAGCTATTTAGTAATCTGTGATATTAGTAAGGATAAATTGAATTATTTTTTATTTAAAAAAAAATGTGTTTTTGGAACTGGATTCTTCTTTACTTTTTAAATTTTAACGTTAGTTTTTTTAAATGTTTATTTTTAAACTAAATTAATTTTGACTTCAACATTTCTTATTTGAAAGAAACGTGTTTCTAGAACGCAAGTCTAGATTCATACTTCACTTGTTTTTATTATAACGTAGTCATAAAAATGAAATCCACAAGGCAATCAAATTGAACCTACAAACAATGAATCGGAGTGTCCTTCACGATGACCGCAATTAATATTAATGTTAGGACATCAACCAATAACTTCAAGGTTAAAACATTAACAATGCTAACAGGAAAAATACCGTTTAACAAACGTACGAAGCTGACAGGCACTTGTTCTATTTTTTTTATAAAAACGTTGCGCCACACTAGGAATTTCTCCTGTATCGTGGGTGCGTTTACAAACATTTAAACTCACATACACAAGGAACTGCAGAAGCTGCAGAGAACCTCAAGCGGCGTAAATATAGTAACATTATTGGTAACTATATTTTCGAGGCGTTTGTGGTTTAACTTTAAACTCTGGGACCGTGGGGTCCTTGTGTTCACAGCCTTCTTATGGATATTTCAAAACGTTTGGTTGATACTTCCCGTGACCCAAGGGCTGGCTTTTACTTTGGCCAGAGGCATAGCGAAAAACATTCAAGTTCATTCTGTTCTAAAATTAAATTGTTTGTGAATTAAAGATACCTAGGTATTCAATTTTAAAATCCCCTCATCCATATTTAAAATACATCGGAAAAAAACACAGCATTAGAAAAAAAATACCTATTCCTTTATAATTAGTATACCGTATGTATAGAATTATAAAAGAACAGATATTTTTTACAACAAGGATATTCCTTTTGCTGGGATATACCCGTTCGAATCAAATGACGTATGTCAAAACTCTAACGTCATTCAATACTCGGAACGGTCCGCGTCACAGTGTATGACGCGTACCTTACGTCACATAAAGTATTTCGTAGCAGTAACAGTTCTATATGAACTACTGTGATGACCTGGTTCTTTTAAGAAAGTTTTAAATTGTTATTTGTGCTAGTTTTGCCTTCTATTTTGGGTTTTGGTTACGATGATTTTAAAGCCGTGGGTATAATCACGAACGTAAGTGAATAGGCAGAGTGAGCTGGATTTTGAATAGATTTTCATAAAAGGAAGAGTTATCGTGATGTTCTTTTGCTTACGAAGCGATGATTTGGAACGCGGATGTTTGGTTCATGACAAATATTTTGTTTTTGAAATTGATTGGGGAATTGTATTTGTTTGTTGAATCATATAAAAAAGAAAGACCAGTCTTTCGCTAACTTTGAATTTGAACCTCGTTGGCGTCCTCAGAATACACTACTAAAGTTTAATCACAATCTGATCAATGGTTTGAGAAAGCATATAGGACAAACATTTATTTTCTATAGATATACTTAGAGGATTTTTTATGTTTGTACTAAATAAATTGCCATACTACTGGACCCATCATAACCACTTTTCAATAGAAATATAGCCTGTTGTTATGAAACATAGGCTATATAACATCACGCTCACTGGGCTCAGCTAGTTTTTATATAGATACGTGTATAATAATAGAGAAGCTCGTGGCTAAATAATAGCAGCCGCTCGGGTCGATCTTTAGGTTAAGCTGCGCTTGCCTAGGTTGGTCTGTGGATGCGTGACCACCCGTTACATACCGAGTTTCCTCCGTGCCTCGGAAAGCACGTTAAGCTGTTGGTCCCAGCTGTCATTTGTAGATCTTTGACAGTCGTTACAAGTAGTCAGTGTTCTGAAAGTCTGACAACCAGTCTTACCAAGGGGTATCGTATTACCCAGTACTAACTGGGTTGTGGAGGTCAGATAGGCAGTCGGTCCATGTAAAATACTGGTATTCAGCTGCATCTGGTAAGACTGGAAGCCGACCAGAATGTAGTTGGGAAAAGGCTGGACAGATGATTACGTGTATAATAATAATTTACTTCAGACGTAATTGTCTATAAGTTTTAACAAAGAGGGCAATAGGAGGAACATGGGTGAGTCTTAGTCATTAAAACTCTGACTCTCCCTCCCGCTCCGCCTAGAGAGGGAGAAGGTATTTCATGATTTTCCATAGGAAAAAAGAAAAAGGGTTGTTAGTAGAACCACAGAATAAGTAATAGTAGTACAAGGTAGTACACACAAAAAGATCAAGGTGTTAGTGAACAAAACACGTTATAGAATACATAATTACCAGAGACGGACCGTGAGTTTGTGGGGCCCTGGACTAAAACTATGATGTTCCGCACGCGTGGGAGCACTAACGCCATCCTGGACGTACTCAGCCATAAACTGGATAGCCCTCTTCTGGGGCACTGGGTTCAAATGCAAGTGCGTGTGCCCGGGGCCCCAGAGGGCGGCAAATACTTAAATTAATTTATTGTGTGTAAATGTACTAACATAGCTTTTAAGTCATACTACTAACAATAATATGGGCTAAAAAATGTCTGAAATAAAAAGATTTTATTTTATTTTATTTTAGATTTTATTTTATTTATTTATTTAATTAACCAAGTAATTACCCTTATGTCAAAAAACTGTTTTCGATAATGATATACTAGGTAGATACGATGACACATCAAGCGCATTTCCAGTACAATATAGACCAGCTTTTTAGTAGTTCTGTGTTTGGTAAGGTTACTTATGGTAGAGTTGTATACCTGCCAAATTACAGTGTTTGTTTTTTATTATTCACAACTAGCTTTTGCCCGCGGCTTCACTTGCGTTAAATTTGGGGTAACACAGTTCCCCTTTCCTGATTTGCAGGTACCTGCTACCTGCAGTTTTGCCCTTGCGCCTTATTGATTTGTAATAGCAAAGCTAAGTTTTCCCTTTACTTCCCTCTTTCTCCCTCATATCCCACTTTTTTTTAAAAAAAGTCATGTCCGTCTCCTGGGTCCCAACTATTTCTGTACCAAAACTCATCAAAATCGGTTTAGCCATTAAGGCGTGAAGAGGTAACAAACAAACAAACTCACTTTCACTTTTATAATATTAGTAAGGATTGTCTATTGTCTTAAATGGTGACTGGGGTCCTTTCACCCTCAAGATGCCCTGGGCGACAGCCTAAAAAGCCCTTAAATAGATCCAGCCCTGATAATTACTACACCTATTTCCCAATTCCTGTGCAGGAGTACACTTGCCCAAGACACAGTAAATGGACTGTTTATTTTGCAAGCTAACGTTTTGAGAACAGTGTTGTTGCTACCACGGACCCCGCTTATCATCGATGCAGTTCTTTCCCTAATCATCATCATCTTCCTGCCCTTGTCCCATTCTATTTGTGGTCGGCGCAACACGTTTTCTTCTTCCATTCTCCCCTATTAGACGTCACGGCATCATTTACTCTTTTCTCCTTCATATCATTCCTTACACAATCCATCCATCTTTTCTTTGGCCTTCCTCTCGCTCTCCGTCCATCAACATTCAGATTCATCAGTCTTTTAGTCACATGTCCTTCATACCCCTCATTACATGAACTGTCTTGGTATGGACCAAGACAGTTCT
This sequence comes from Ochropleura plecta, assembly GCA_905475445.1. Lineage (NCBI taxonomy): Eukaryota > Metazoa > Arthropoda > Insecta > Lepidoptera > Noctuidae > Ochropleura > Ochropleura plecta. The sequence continues at coordinate 11,979,559 of FR997749.1, forward strand.
TTCCCTAATCATGGAGAAGAAATCATCGATGAACGCATCCGCGTACATTTTGTAGATCTATGCAATCATAGACGCACAATATGTATGCTTCAGAGGAAGCCAAACTAGATGAAACTGGTATCAATAAATTGCGGGCGCGGTTTACGGACACTCCCGCACAAAACTTGCGGACTCGGGAATTTTTGGAGCCCGCAATTCGGTCGTACCAATTCTATTAACGCCGAACCACTTCATAATTCCAGTCTAGCATAGTAACCAGCGATATAGAGAGGTCTTGAATCGGAATATCAGAAAGAATATTAAGAAACCACAATATCTACATTGATAATCCTACTATAATATTATAAATGCGAATGTTTGTGAGGATGGATGGTATGGATGTTTGTTACTCTTTCACGTCAAAACGGCTGAACGGATCTTGCTAAAATTTGGCAAAGAGGTAGATTATTGTCTGGAATAACACATAGGATACTTTTTTTTTCGATATCACGCGGGCTTACCTGCGGGCGCCAGTTGATGCGTAATAAAATGCAAATGAACATCTCGCATTTCTTGTTTACTCAACGATTTGCAATATCTGATATTCCTAAAGGTTATGGAGGTTAGACGTCACATAAGAGGTCGCTTAGAATATTATATGTGTGTTCCTTTTATATCTATACTAGCTTTTGCCCGCGGCTTCGCTCGCGTTAATTTCGGGGTAACACAGTTCCCCTTTCGTGATTTTCAGGTACCTGCTACCTGTAGTTTTTGCCCTTGCGCTTTATTTATTGTAATAGCGAAGCTAAGTCTTCCCTTTTCTTCCCTAAAAATAGCCTATGTCCGTCTCCAGGGTCCCCACTATCTCTGTTACGCGTGAAGACGTAACAAACAAACAAAAAAACTCAATTTCGCTTTTATAATAGTTATAGGATGAATTCGCTTTAGTCAGGAAAACAGAATTTTATGGTTTAACGCATCGTTTGGAATAGGAAACCAGTTTTATTGCTACAAAATAAAGACACTGCCATATTTTTTTCCCCTGTATGTGACAACCAATCTTACGGCAAGAGAATCAAAATCTTAAGTAGTTTCTTCAAACTAGGCTGATGTTCAGCACTTTTTGAACGAACAAGACAGTCCCGAAAACACCATCCCACCCTTCGCCACTTCCTAGTGTTTTAGCTGAGAAGAAGAAGTGGCAGAATAAACTCCCCAGCAACAGTATCAGTTTCAAGTTTTCAACTGACTGGACAGGCAGTTGCTTTATAAAAAACACTAGTATTCAGCTTGATTCAGTCTTATAGTCGAAAATACATTGGATACTTTTTATCTCAGAAGTACGAACCCATGGAACAATTAATGAATGAGGGGAAGCCGCGAGCAGAAGCCTGATAAGTTTTAGTTGTTTAGCTGTGTTCCAAACTAAGTATGTTTTTGATGATGAACTGCATCAATGTTTGCATGCCGAAATGGTAGAATGTACAAGGATTCTCCGTAATTATTGTAACCACCTTATTGTAAATACCTACATTCAGAACAAATAAATGAATTTTCTATTCTATTCTAAAAGCTATTATGTCATACTAGCTCCCGCCCGTGACTTCGTCGTCGAGGCATAGTTACTTTGGGCTAACGCTAACATTAACTTGCGTGATGATCGAAAAAAAAAATTTCTATCCCCTTTTCTTCCCTCTTACTCTCCCTTTTCTCAATAAAAAAAAAACTTGCCTATGTCCGTTTCCAGGGTTCCAACAATCTCTGTACCAAAAAATATCAAAATCGGTTGGGCCATTTAGGCGTGAAGACGTAACAAACCAACTCACTTTCGCTTTTATAATATTAGTAAGGATTTACGCCCTGTCTGGTGTGCCTGCTATCTACTTACGAAATGTTGCACACAACTTTAGTCGATATTATGACACTAGTGCCATTATGACGTTGAGACCGCGTCACGCGCTGATGACGCGACATCGTACGATACTGAGAATATATTTAACTTTACAGTGGGTTTACTAAATGAGGTAAGCAGAGAAGCTTGTGCTAGTGGCCTTTTATTTATTTACTAGCTTTTGCCCGCGGCTTCGCTCGCGTTAAATTCGGGGTAACACAGTTCCTCTTTCCTGATTTGCAGGTACCTGCTACCTCTAGTTTTTGCCCTTGCGCCTGATTTATTGTATTAGCAATGCTAAGTTTTCCCTTTTCTTCCCTCTTTCTTCCTCATTTTTTACTCTTTTTAAATAAAATAGCCTACGTCCGTCTCCAGGGTCCCAACTATCTCTGTACCAAAATTCATCAAAATCGGTTAAGCCATTTAGGCGTGAAGAGGTAACAAAAAAACAAACTTTCGCTTTTATAATATTAGTAAGGATAAATGCAAATGTTTGTGGGGATGGATGGATGTATGGATGTTTGTGACTCTTTCACGTCAAAACGGCTGAACGGATCTTGATGAAATTTGGCCCAGTGGTAAATTATAGTCTGGAATAACACATAGGATACTAACCTTTTTTTTTCGATATCACGCGGGCAGAGCCGCGGGCACAAGCTCATGAAAAATATATTCTTTCCTCTTGTGGTCTAGTTGGGAAAAGGCTAAGCAGATTATTTTCGATGAGTATCTTTGCATAATCCTTTGCACTATAAAAACTGTTATTTATAACAGTTCCTAAATAAGGAATACTTAGGGTACACCACCATCACCATAGACAAATCGTATTCAAATTTCGAATGTAGAGAGAAACAAAACAAAATTATTGGCCAGTGGCCAGTACTTTTTAAATTTTTACGACCTAATTTAGCCATACCTACCTCCTCATTCACTGATATCATATTAAAATACGTGAGTGAGTAATTTGTTTGTTAGGTACATTCATTCTCACGGCTAAACCAACGAACCGATTTAGACGATAATTGGCAGTGAAGTATCTTAGTAACTGAAGAAGGACATAGTACAATTATACTTTTTATTAAAAACTAGCTTTCGCCCGCGGCTTCGCTCGCGTTAAATTCGGTATAACACACCAAGTAGACCTGCAGTTTTTGCTCTTGCGCCTGATGGATTTGTAATAGCAACGCTAAGTTTTCCCTTTTCTACCCTCGTTCTCCCTTATAGCCTATGTCCGTCTCCTGGTTCCCAACTATCTCTGTACCAAAATTCATCCAAATCGGTTAAGCCATTAAAGCGTGAAGAGGTAACAAACAAACAAACAAACAAACTCACTTTCGCTTTTATAATATTAGTAAGGATACCGGCCAAGTCCGAGTCTGACCCGGACATGAAAGATTCTATAGCAACGTACAAATATTTATCAATTATTTTTACAATTGAATGAAATCTAGTATTCCACTGCATCCAATCAGACTGAAAGCCAGACACGAAAATAGCGGAAATGGCTAGATTTTTTCCGTATGGCATATTCTTACTAATATTATAAAAGCGAAAGTGAGTTTGTTTTTTTGTTTGTTACCTCTTCACGCCTAAATGGCTAAACCGAATTTGATAAATATTGGTACAGAGATAGTTGGGACCCTGGAGACGGAATAGGCAATTTTTTTTTAAAAGGAGTGAAAAATAGGGAGAAACAGGGAAAAAAAGGGAAACAAATCAACAAGGCGCAAGGGGAATAACTCCTGCGAAGCCGCGGGCAAAAGCTAGTAGGTAATTGAATAAAACAAAAAATTCTTTTCAAAAAACCTCATAATGTTTTTATACGCGCTAAGTAAACGTAAACATGAAAAAACGGACTAATTCTCGATAAATTATTTAATCAGTAATCCATCTATCCATTAGATAGTAAGAATAAATCAAAGAAAATAGCTACTGGAGCCTCGCCAGCGAATGAGAGTAGGCGAGGACATCGCATAGTTCTAATACAAGCCAATGACCTATGACAAGGGCATAATCATCATTGTTTGTTACTAAACGCATTGCCCATTCATACAATTATCATCTTTGAAAGCTGCACTATAAAGCTTGTTTTCCTTTGAGAAACAATGACAGTCTTACCGCCATTTTTGTTGAGACAAAACGCATCAAATGTTCATGCTGTTATGATCTTTATTTCTACTGGTACAAACACGTTTTTCCTATGAAATACATTGACAGTATTTTCATTACGTATGTTGACACAAAATGCATCACATATTCATAAGATTTTCATATCTATTTTAGAAGTCGTAAAGTTGAATATCGTGTGAGATAACGTTAGGTTGTGATCGTATTGTCTGTGGCTAGAGCTGAAGTTTCGTTATTGCATTATTTGTTAGTCAATACAGTTAATTGATGGTGATTGTTGATGGTTTTTTAATTGGTTTTAATTATTAGGACACAAATTTAAATTCCCACACAATTTAGACTTGCAAGTATTTTACAATGGCAGAAAATGATTGCTAACTGGTTCGATAACAGAAGAAGATATTGCATTAGTTCGATCTTGAGATTTCACAAGAAATCATAATTTACTTGAATAATTAAGTAAGACAGAAATAGCTGTAGTCAGTCAAATAACATTTAATACTTACCTCAACAACGTTCAAAATAAGAACTGTATTTATCCACAAACAATTTTCGCTGTAGCATGGCGCGAGTGACATTAGATTGAAAGATAATATTATTATAATGTTTAGTGCTTCATACTAATACATTCCATCACTAAACATGTCTGTGTGTAGTCCTATACGGCTATGATATTCAGGGTAAAGCCTTAAAAGCCTTCAGTCATTGTCAGAAATCGAGGCAACGTTCCAGATTTAAGAGGAATGGTACATTTTACTAATGTCACCCGGACCATACTACAGCGAAAATAGTATAACAATCTTAATTATTTACTGTAAAGACAGGCACTTTGAAAAGACGCGGGACAAGAGACATTTGGCGCGAAAATCTGACAGTTCTTAAAAAAACATGGCGCACGAAAAAGTTTCACAACATTATTTTTGTCGTCCCACGCACATAACGTAGAATCTATTTCTGCAAAACATTCTTATTTCCAAAATTATCTTGTTTATTCCACGACACACTGTTGAGTCATTGTACTAAATCTGATTTTATAATGCATTGATCAAAGAGTTTTCATTGCGCCCATCTGGCTAGCGGTGAGTCTGCCAATAGAATGAATGCTGGTCAAACTGTACAGTCATCAAAAGAGATAAGTAATCAGGTTCGTCAGATATGGTTGAATTTTTCTAAGAAACCGATGGAGGCTTTCAATTAAATTAAATAAATTTAATGAAATAGTTGTTTTTAACCGTCTTCAAAAAAGGATGTGGAGCTATGTTCAACCGTATTATTATTATACATAATATATATCCTATTAATATTAATATTATAAATGCGAATGCTTGCGAGGATGAATGTATGGATGTTTGTCACTCTTTCACGTCAAAACGATTGATGAATATTTGGCACATAGATAGATTATAATCTGGAATAACGCATAGGATACTTTTTTTTCGATCATCACGCGGGCGAAGCCGCGGGCATCAGCTATATAGTTTGTATATTTTTTATGTTTACCGATAACTCCTCCAACTGTGGACCGATTTTCATAATTATTATTTTGTTCAAAAGGGTATACTTCTAAGGTGGCGTCAATTTTATTTATATTGCTTGGGTAGTTTGTGAGTTATTGTCAATGATTTATTATATTTTCTTCTTTGTCCATATGGATAGCCTGCTAATATATTTTAGTAGCAATGGAAAAAGAAACATGATACCATAACTAAAAACGCTGAATTAAAAAACTTTTTTGAAAAAAACCATAATCGACTTTTTTCCCCTTTTTGTTTTTTTTTTGAAGTTGGTTATCTTTCAAATTAGTTGGTTCTTTTTGTTGAAAGCATTTACGGCTTTATAAGAAAATTACAACTTTTTCTGACGAGTTGGTAACTTATCTCTCTTGCTCTTTACAGACTCTGTTTTCTGTGACCTGTCTGGAAATCGGCTTACATCACAGCGCCCAGCCAGCGAAACCATCAAAAGTAAAGAAAGAAAGAAAGAAAACTGCGTTTATTTAGCATTAAAAACTAAAACAAAAAATCACATGACACAAAATAAAATAAATAATGCCAAAAAGGCCTCAGCTCAGCATAATGCCAGATGACAACACAAGGCCACTACCTGCCGGGGTTGCGGGTTGTTCGAAAGAGATACCGCGGCCCCGGAACGTAAAGGGCAATAGAAGGAACATGGATGGGTTTTAGTCAGTACAAGTCTGACATGCCCCCCTGCTCCGCCCAGAGCGGGGGAAGTCATTGGATAATTGCCCAACCGAAAAAAAAAGGCCACTACCTGACGCTGATTTTCAGCTGCAGCCCACGAGTGCCATACGCTCGAAAACATAAACAAACACATAGGTATAAAAGTCAGAATTGAAAACATTTATAAAATTGATATAATAAAAATAAAAACAATAATTATAAAAAAGGAAAAATGTATAAAAATAATTAACATTAGTAAAATTTTAAAAACATAAAAAAAATATACCTACCAATAAAATAAAAGACAAATAACAATGCTAAAATTGAAATTGAAAAATGCGCTAAATTGCACAGATATATAATAGGCACCACATTTTTTAAATAATAATATGTTTTACAATTTATATAGCTGACATGTCGGCTCGAACATCCTGAAATTCTGCTTGATGTTTTAACAAAAATAACTTAAATTTTAATTTAAATGTCGAGCAACTTTTACTATATTTAGATCAAAGAAAAGATGGATTGATTGTGTAAGGAATGATAAGAAGGAAAAGGAGTAAATGATACCGTAATTTTTTTATTTTTTTTGTGGGGTGGGAAATCATCAAATAACTTCTTCCGCCCAGAGCGGGGGAGAGTGTCAGACTTGTACTGACTAAAACCCACCCATGTTCCTTCTATTGCCGTTTACGTTCCGGGGCCGCGGTATCTCTTTCGAACAACCCGCAACCCCGGCAGTGCATGCACCTTATTTAATATTTCAGATTTCCCAAACGAAAACAAAAAGGCCTAGTCACATCCTTGTTAAATCAACACTTACGAAGCGCGTCGATAAGAAAAATAAACGTTAAATGAATAACGCGTTAAAACGTCACGATACGTTGTTATTAAACGAAGTTTTATAACGTTTGTTATAATAACGCTTTCGTTTTGTTTTTGACTAGCTGGCGCCAGCGACTTTTGTCGCGTGCAATTATTTTAAAAATGTTACTTCTCTGTTTTAATTTAATATACTTAGTTATCAATTTCATGGGGTTCCTTTGCACAGAACCCTATACGTTTTTCTAATATAAAGTTGCTTGAAGTTACTCCTTATAACATCAAACTTCGATTATCCGGAAAAAACAAAGAGACAGTTTTTTTTTAATTGTAAGTTTAGTATATTTATGTGTACTTTTTAAGCGACTTCGTCCGCGTGGCATAGTTACTTTGGACTAACGCTAACTTTAACCCAAATGATGATCGAAAAAAAATATCTTTCTCTCCCCTGTTTCCCTCTTTTCTCACTTTTTTTAGCCTATGTCCGTCTCCAGGGTCTCAACTATCTCTGTACCATACCAATTCATCAAAATCGATTTGCCCATTGAGGCGTGAAGACGTAACAAACAAACAAACTCACTTTCGCTTTTATCATATCACAAAACAGATATTTACTTCAATTTTGTTTATCTAAAGGTATAAATAAAACCAAGTCTTAATAATGTTACCTGATTCTGATGACGTAGAATGGTCTTCAGATGAATCCATCACTACAGAGTCTCCTTGCTCCAGTAGCTCATTATAATGCATGATATGATTTTTCTTCAAATGTTTTTTTAAATTTGTAATAGTAGTCCTGAACGAGAGTGTACTTTTGCATAGTCTACATTCAGCGAGTTTGTGACCAAGGTTCGGGTTTCGATTAAAATAATTCCAGATCATTAAATTTCTTGTTTTGGACATTGTAGCGCTAGGTTTACTTAACGAAACGTCTTGCTCAAGATACTCTTCAAAAGCGGCAGCATGTTTAAACTTCAAATGTGTTCTCAAGTTTGCACTAGTCGTTTTATATGACAATTTCTTATCACATAGTTTACAATCAGCGATTTTATTCTCCGGGTTTGGTCCGAAATAGTTCCAGATCTTTGATATTTTCGGCATTTTACTACAACTAAATATTTTTTTCACCACACTAGTTTTAGACACTGATTATTAAATATTTTAATACACTTTTACTTTTTTAACGTTAGGTATAACATTCGATTATTGTAACTTTACAAAAAACCAAAATAACGAATGTCTTGAGAAAAACGCGCACGTAAAATTCGAATGTCATTCATTGACGTTAAAAACTTAACGTTAACAAAAACGACAACGTTGGCTGTACATACTGACGAGATGTCAGGGGCAGAGGAGCGGCGTTGAGGGGTGCCGGGCGAACGCGATTCAAAATGGCGGGTGTCGATCCGCGCGGCGCTGACAACGAAAACAGCTCAATCCAACTACGTATTTACACCGTTTCGCTACCAGTTTTCATTCATTTTAAAGCCCGGTATTACACAATATATATTTAAAAACATGGCCGACAATCAATGAAAGATTAATTCACGCTATCAAATCTATCAATTCGAAAATACACTCCTAGTTCACAACGAAGGATAAACTAAACGTTATAACGCGCAGCAAACACGTCGTTGTAACGTGAAACTTAATTTAGTTGGTTATTCGACCACTTGGTAATTGAATTTGAGTCTTATTAGTTAAGGCATAAGGTAACATTTCAATAGTGCAGTTGCAGGATTGATAGGGTCGACAAGTCTGCTTTTAAAATTGGTTTTAACGTTGCTTGATATTCTTGGCTGTTTATTGCATTCAGCTGATTTGAACATTATCAACGCTACATTGAGGGCAACGAACGTAGAAGTTTATAAATAACTGTGAAATATTATGTCAAACTTATTGCGTAATAAAAAATGCACATTAGCGACACTTAGGTGCACGCATTGCATTTGTGAATATCACGACTATAATAAATTCTCCGAAGGTTAGGTGTACTCTATTTAGTTAGTTGCACTTCACTTGAGCAATTCAAAAACCAAGTCCACCTAAATATTGTTTAGATATACACACATCAAAAGTGTCTAGGGATCAAGCATTTTTATGCGGATTTCTTGAGATTGAGATGTGGCTTTGTAATAAATTTATGATTTTATAAATTTATATGGATCCTTTTTGGTGCATTTCATAATTTGAATCAGGAACTCTCAATCAAATTCGAGTAAAAGATGAAAATAAGTTGTCAATATTTTCCCTATAAAAACATACAACGCATTGAAGACATTATTAGTGCTACTGTTTCCCTACTACTGATTAAAACCAACGTTATTATGGAGCGGCGACGTCATTTAAGCAGGGAAGAAATGCTCAGAGCCGTGGGAATGATAGAAGCTGGTTCCCGGCAACGTACTGTAGCTTTAGCTCTGAATACAAGTCAGAGTGTTATCAGTCGACTTTGGACACGTTACCGAAGCACTGGTACCGTGGCTGAGCGCCATGGAGGACGGTATCGCTGCACCACACGGAGACAAGACCGATACATTCAAATCTTAACTCGAAGAGCTCCAACAATAACCGCCATGATGTTAGCCGTGAGGCTTCATCACTCTTCAGGGAACTTAATTAGCGACCAAACAGTCAGAAACCGCTTGCATGAAGTGAACCTTCATTCCCGAAGACCGCTACGGGTACCACCTATAGCAATGCACAATCGTAGGATTCGATATCAATGGGCTCTTGAACACAGAAATTGGGCAGAAGAACAATGGCGTTTCGTGTGCTTTTCTGATGAGTCTCGTTTTGGTATGAGACCGGATACAAGACGTATACGACACTGGAGAACCCCTGGACGCCAACAGCGATTAAAATCCTGCCAGGAAGTCCATCCTTATAGTGGTGGAACCATCATGGTATGGGCGGGTATTTGGATCGGCGGAAGAACTGAGTTGATTTGGATCAGAGGCAACCTCAACGCTCAAATTTATGCTGAGACGATTGTATCAGACGTCATCGTTCCTCTACAAGGGCAAATCGGTCCCTTATTTCAGTTAATGCATGATAATGCACGACCGCACACCGCAAGAGTTGTAAGACAGACTCTCGCCGCAGCTAACATCAATGTCCTGCCCTGGCCTGCTCAGTCGCCAGACTTGAACCCGATTGAGCATGCATGGGATATGCTACAGAGAAGAGCTCTGCCGAATATGGAGGGTATCCAGTCGCAAGAAGACCTTTTTTTGTTGTTGCAACGAACATGGGCGGCCATTCCACAGCGTGATTTGGATGAACTCATTTTGAGTATGCCAAACCGATGTTCTTGTGTTGTTAGTGTTCGCGGTAGAAACACGGATTATTAATTGTTTAAGTTACCCAATAAAATTTTAAAGAAAACTGTTATTTCAGTCTTTTTTTCGAACTTTAATGTTAGTGGTTCAAATGTCAAAAATCCCTTTATTAGGAAAATGGCAAATTTCTTTATTAATGCAAAAGTGGTTTATCGTTACTGTGACAAACGAAAACACTTTATTTGATGAATCCTTAAAGAAAATTTTAATTAATATCAATCAGGAGAAAAGTTATTGCAAAAATATATGTTGATCCCTAGATACTTTTGATGTGTGTATTATCTCACCATGTTAAGCACACCGTCGTAATCATTGTATTTCGTATTGTAGGTATTGTATTTCTGTACCTTTTCTTGTCTCTTACTCAAATTTATTATTTTTGCTATCTGTGTTGGCCGCATCATATTGTACACTTTAGTTTGATTTTAGTCGAATTCTTTGTGACTGTATTGTTTTTAATTATCAGTGTAACAATTGTAGGTAAACCAATAAATAAATAAAGTATATGGGTGTACTACATACAAACTACAATACACTCTTTGTAATTTGTGAGGACCATAGATATCAGAAATACCATACCATAGAAACCATAGATATCTAATTCTATGGTGAGGACCATGTGTGTAACCTGTTTTTGTTTTGTTTGTTTGTTTTTAACTTTGTCTGGCAGTTTGAAAACACAAATGTCTTTTTATTGGTGCCGTGTATCGCTGAGCTCCATGAGCTACACGATAACTGACAAATGCTTGCACTGACTGGACAGGTCCACTCAAATCAGTGTGGTTCTTTTTTAATAAGACCATCTCAGATACTAGTCTACTTAGTCTTCATGTAAGTTGACCAGGATTTTTGTCTGGGTCTTAAAAGAGACTATGACCTCTGAGTTGGTTTCGGCTGTTTCTTCTCAGAGTAGTCGGGTATGAAACACCGGCCTCCTATAGTTTTTTTTTAATGATGTGTAAAAGTGTTTGTTTAAACCTACTTGCAAAATAATATTTATCAATACCGGGCCAATTGTCATCATTCTCATCACTAATGACGTTTTATTTTTGCTAAATGCGATAAGTCAACCTGACACAGTATTTGCGTGTCATGATGGCGCTGCTTTATTTATTTATTAAGGGGATGATTTGCAACCTGCATTATTGAGTTTTTTTTACCCGACTGCGCACCGCAAAGGAGGGTTATTTGTCTTAGTATTAAGAGGTACTACAAAAAAGTTAATGTAAAATCAAGCTTTTTTAATTATAATCGTAAGTCTTGTTAAATCTAAAGAAATCCTTACTTCCTTACTAATATTATAAAAGCGAAAGTGAGTTTGTTTGTTACCTCTTCACGCCTAAATGGCTAAACCGATTTTAACTAATTTTGGTACAGAGATAGTTGGGACCCTGGAGACGGACATGGGCTAAAAAAGAGTGAAAAATGAGGGAGAAAGAGGGAAACAAAGGGAAAACTTAGCATTGCTATTACAATAAATAAGGCGCTAGGGCAAAAACTACAGGTGGCAAGTACCTGCAAATCAGGAAAGGGGAACTGTCTTATCCCGAATTTAACGCGGGCGAAAGCTAGTATAATTATAAAATCGAATGGCGAATCAGTCAAAGTACCTACGTTTTTTTATTAATCATTCAAATAAATACTGTCTAACAAAACCCTACCACAGCTCAACTAGCCGCACATCGTTAATTTTGGCCAAACACGCAATCAAAAAGCCTAACCATGTCTGGCTTTATCCGGTCGCCTAGCAACGACCATGACATCTTATAGCAGTTCTTATTCCTGTGTGAGAAAGAGATGGTGCTAGACACCCTGTATAGCTCTGTCTCTTTCCCTCACTGGAATAAGTTCTGCTTTAAGAATAGGTAAGGTATAAGGTAGCAGGCCTAAAAAAAAGCAAAATCATTTATTTGCGTAAATAAGGCACAAAAGGTTGATTAGTAGACAAAATTGATCTCTTATTATAAATATCTTTGGACAACTCACACACGGTCATCTGATCCCAAGCTAAGCAGAGCTTGTGTTATGGTAACCAGACAACTGATATACATACTTATATAATTTATAAATACATACATATTATAGATAAATCACACCCAGACACAGAACAAACAATCATGCTCATCACACAAAGTTTGTCCTGGGTGGGAATCGAACCCACGACCTCCGGCTTAGCAGTCAGGGCCACTAACCACTAGACCAACAGGCCCGTCAAAATTCTGTCTTTAATTTCGGCGTGCGTGTAACCCGTCGTAGAAACAGGCGAGAGATTTCATAACGTTGTTTTAATAGACGTACCTACGTCTACGCTACATAACTTGGGTTTTCCGGATGTTTCTAGAGCCGAATGCGTTGGCGGTCAGCGTGTTGACTGTTGACCACTCTTGAGTAACAAATGGCAGAAAAAACAGAAGGCTTAGGCCGTGGCCCTTGGTTCCATCACCAAGGCCCGACTAACCTAACCATAAATATCAGAAAGGAGTTTAGTTACTGTATTTAATAATAATTCACGGTAGGGTTGGTCCATCAGTTCAAAGTCGCTCAGCGAGCTATGGAGAGAGCTATGCTCGGAGTTTCTCTGAAGGATAGAATCCGCAACGAATACATACGACAGAGAACCAAAGTTATCGACATAGCTCAAAGAATCAGCAAGCTGAAGTGGCAGTGGGCTGGCCTTATCTCACGAAGAACCGACAACCGTTGGGGTAAACTTGTTCTCGAGTGGAGACCGCGACTCGGCAAGCGTAGTGTAGGACGCCCTCCGACCAGGTGGGATGACTATCTAAGAAAGACTGCAGGCAGATGCTGGATGCGGCAAGCTGAAGACAGGGCGCTATGTCGCTCATTAGGGGAGGGCTATGTCCAGCAGTGGACTAAAATAGCCTGATGATGATGATGATTTAATAATTCTGTGGTTATAATAACTCTATAAAGAAATATCTTTTTTAAGATTATGATTTAAATTTTAATCAACATACAATCCGACACTGACCTGCAAATTGAAAAAAGAACGTAAAAACAAATTATTTCGGGGGCTACCCTAAAGCTTTAACCTCGGCGTGGCGGGTTTAAAAAAAAGAAAATATATTATATGTATATATTTGACGCAGACATAAGTATTTCCGTGACTTGAAGTTGCGCGGGGTCACCCAATTTTAGCAGCTGTCATAAAATGTACCTATTGAAAAGATTAAGTTCAGCGGAGTTAGTGCCAACTTTGCCCACGATTAAAACGAACCTTGTTTAACTACATATAAGTCTGGTATGAAATTGGACTTCTGCTCATGAACTCGCAGTGGCTCTCGAGTAAGCGTAGTAAATTAATGACTCAAATGACTCATTTTATGTGTAAACCACTTGAAACTTTATCTGATATTTTACGACATACATTTTAATCGGATTATTAGGCATTTTTGGTACCTACTTGTTATGACTAATATTGTCATTCAGGACTTACAAATGAAAATTGTTCATCCTTAAATTACTTACAACATAATTTTCAGTGTGAGTTGCGAAAAAAATAAGATTCGTTTTGGTTTTACATTTGTTAATTCCATTAACCTAGCCTTTTCTAAATTTTATTGGGGACGGTTTCCAGTCTTACCAGTTGCAGCTGAATAATTAATTTTACATAGAGCGACTATCTATCTGACCTCCACAACCCAGTTAGTACTGTAAGAGGTTTTAACCAATGCTGGCTGGTTGGACGTTCCAAATCAGGTCGTTTTAAAAAAGGAACTAGAAAAACATAAGTAGTATAGAAATGGAATAAGAAGTGTGAGATGTACTATATCTATCAAATACTAGCTGTGCCCAGCGGTTTCACCCGCTGCTCACTTAGGGGTATGAAAAATAGATGTTGGCCGTTTCTCAGACGTACCCGATACCTATGTTCACAAAATTTCGTTTAAATCGGTCCAGCCGTTTCGGAGGAGTATGGGAACGAAAACTGTGACACGAGAATTTTATATATTAAATAATCCTTATTAATACTTATATTATAAAAGCGAAAGTGAGTTTGTTTGTTACCATTTCACGCCTTAATGGCTAAAGCGATTTTGATGAATTTTGGTATTTTTTTATAAAAACAATGTGGGATATGAGGGAGAAAGAGGAAAAACTTAGCTTTGCTATTACAAATCAATATGGCGCAAGGGCAAAAACTTTTTTCTCATCACTTATTAGAAAAAGTTAGACTGATTTAATACCTACAAAGCAGACATTTGTTATTGACATAATTAATATTTTGGCGCGCAGATTGTCATAAGACGCCATTTTGTAGGAAGTAAACGTTTGCCCTCACGAACAAGGAAGGTCTCGCTTCCGTGACCGGTTATACGGTTTTTCCTCATCGGTTTTATTTCGAAATTAATAAAACACTATGTAAATATAGTCTTTATCGTTCATCTTGATACGTATTATTAGTTGCATTAATGGATCAAGCTTCTTTATATTATATAAACGTAAGATCTCTTTCTTTCAACACACTTGAAGAAATGTGTTAACCAACGGAATAGTAAAGCATTCTAGAGCCCTACCTAAAAATTTTATTGCAAAGAAATCCCACTTATAAAATACTAGCTTTTGCCCGCGGCTTCGCTCGCGTTAAGTTTGGTGTAACACAGTTCCCCTTTCCTGATTTGCAGGTACCTGCTACCTGCAGTTTTTACCCTTGCGCCTTTCCCTTTTCTTTCCTCTTTCTCCCTCACATCCCACTTTAAAAAAAAATAAAATAAAAAATGCCTATGTCCGTCTCCTGGTTCCCAACTATCTCTATACCAAAATTCAACAAAATCGGTTTAGCCATTAAAGCGTGAAGAGGTAACAAACAAACAAACTCACTTTTGCTTTAAAATTTTAGTAAGGTTTAGGATTATAAATGCGAATGTTTGTTACTCTTTCACGTCAAAACGGCTGAACGGATCTTGATGAAATTTCAGCACAGAGGTAGATTATAGTCTGGAATAACACATAGGATACTTTTTTTCGACCATCACGCGGGCGAAGTCGCGGGCGTCAGCTAGTAACAAATAAGCAAGATTCGTTAGAAATGTATCAGTCAAGCAATTTCCTGGACGGGGCGTTGGACAAATTGGCGATTTCCAGGCAATATTTCGAAGTATTTCTGTACTAAATATAGGGTATTTAAACCAACTTTTCCCGAAGCCGTCCACCATGCATTCTGAATATCAAACTAAGTAACTACGCAATAATTTTTGCTGGAAAACAGTTGTTTTTTTTTGGGTGGTAAAATTACGTTATACGGTAGAACTCAAGCCGCGGGGACACCTCGGGCGTTGGGCACCGCGACACAACTCCCGGCCCCGCGAGACGACTCCCGGCCCCCGTAGATGCGGGCCTGTGGACGGTGAGCAAGCGACACAACTCCCGGCCCCGCGAGACGACTCCCGGCCCTCGTAGATGCGGGCCTGTGGACGGTGAGCAATGGGTAGCTCACCGTCCGTCCGTCTATTGACGACAGGCCGTGTCGATGGCGCGTTAGTGTTCCACGCGCGCCTCAAAAAGATGTCAGCAAAGCAGAGGGGCGCCAGGGCCACCGCCTGCCGGGGTTGCGGGTTGTTCGAAACATTTCACAAACATAGTATAAAAAAAACTGGAAAATTTTTAACTTTGACCTTCAATTACTCCGTAGGTAACTAGGTGCTTAATAACGGTCTAAAACAAAAAGATGGTCGCGAAGATGGAGAATACACGTGGATGGAAGAGTAGAGGAAGACTAAAGAAACTATGGATGGACTGTGTGTAGGATGATAGGGTAAGACAGGAGGTGTGTGATGAGAAGACGAGTTCTAGAGGAGTAAGAGAGAAGAAGACTTGCTGCATGGACCATAAATAATTTGGGATAAGGGCAGGAGAATCTGTGTCGACGTTGCGTTCGTGTTCCACGCGCCCCTAAAGAGATGTTGGCAAAGCACAGGGGCCTGCCAGGACCACCGCCTGCCGGGGTTACGGGTTGTTCAAAAGAGGTACCGTGGCCCCGAAATTTAAAGGTCAGAAGAAGGAACACGGGTGGCATTTAGTCAATAAAAGTCTGACAATCTCCCCCGCTCTGCCCAGACATTTATTTGATAATTTTCCATCCGAAAAACAAGGGCAGGACAATGACGAGGATTCCTGCACTAAATCTGTTATATTTAGTCCAAAATATCTCTTATTACATGGCTTGTATTTTTGGATTTTCGTAAACGTCGCGGGAAAAACATTCAACTTCATTCATTCTAAATTCAACAGTTGCATAAAAAAGAACTGCATATTTCGCCCATCATGTTTGTATTTGGAACCATTGAGTAGGTAACCATAGACAAGTATGAGACCAATGTTAAAGGATAATAATGGGACTTAGGATAAGTTAAGTTTTACGTATGTACATTGGGCCAGTTGTCTTTGGTACCTTTTCCATTAATGAATCGGTTTCTTCTAGGCAAGCTCCCTCCACCATCATCGTTTCACGTCAGGCGTCACGGCCAAATAGGCTTTATTTCGTAAAAATAAACCTACCATTAATAACAAGCCTGATAATTTAGGTTTAGAGACTTAACACATCTATCCCTTGGGAATCGGAAAATTCAGACATTACATATTTTATAATTTTCAAAAAACCTCCTTATTTAGAACTCTCATCTACGCATAACCTTAAAAATGATACCTAACAAACAATTACCAGATCATAAAAATCATACAGCAACAAAGTATTAAAGTGTCACAGCACTCACAGCTCACAGTAATAACAAAAACAGCATGTCTGCCGCGAGAGAAAGGCGACGTTGCCGCTCTGTGCCTGGTCAAATAGGACACGAATTTATTTTCGGTAGGTAAATCTTATCGGTTTTCCCATTAGTATTATTAAGTAATTGTTTACGTGGGGTTGTTTATAAATAGAATCTGCGAGATTAGGGTAATCGTTGATTAAAAAGAAAACTAAGATTTCTTCAGTTGATTGCGTTTTATGAACGGGTATCGTTATTGATATTTTTATGTTTCGTGAAATCAATAAGGATGATTTTGAATTGTTTGTTATGATTTAGAATATAAATATGGCAACTAGAAGCTGCTGCCAGCGTGCACTATTTCATACTACTCTGTCAAGAAAGTACCGGGAAAAGATCAATAATACACAAAATGTCTGTTATTCATCCAAATTTATTTTATCACCTTCAAAGTATGCTCCTTTAGAAACGATACACTTGCGCCAACGAATAATCCATTCATCAAAACATTTTTTAAACGCTGCTTCCGGAATTGAGTTCAGTTCTCGCCGCGAATTCTCCTTTATGTCTTCTATCGATTGAAAACGGGTGCCACGAAGTGGTAATTCGAGTTTAGGAAAAAGAAAAAAGTCAGCAGGAGCCATATCTGGTGAATATGGTGGTTGCTGGATGGTATTTGTTGAGTGTTTGGTGAAAAATTCGTTCACAATGATAGCCTTGTGCGAAGGCGCATTGTCGTGGTGCAAAATCCAAGAATTTTCTTTCCACAAATCTGGCCTTTTTCGTCGAATTTGCTCTCTTAAACGCCGCATAACGCTCAAATAATATTCTTTATTTACCGTTAGACCTTCCGGTAAGAATTCAGAGTGCACAACACCGCGATAGTCAAAGAAAACAGTCAATATGACTTTGACTTTTGATCGACTTTGGCATGGTTTTTTCGGTTTCGGTTCAGTTGGAAGGCGCCACTCCGAAGCTTGTTGACTAGTTTGCATGTCATACTCGTAAACCCACGTCTCGTAACCAGTAACAATGCGTTTCATGAATGTTGGGTCCGAACTGACTCGTTCTAGCATGTCCTCAGCGACTTTCATGCGATTGAGTTTTTGGAGAAAATTCAGATCTTTTGGAACTAGCCGAGCAGCAACATGTTTCATACCCAAATGATTAGTTACAATGGTACGGATCGACTCGTGAGATACAGAAAGTTCGGCGGCTATCTCTCTCAGAGTTGAATGGGGATTTTCAGTCACTATTTTCTTCACTTTTGCGATGTTAACTTCAGTTGCAGACGTTGACGGCCTACCAGAGCGAGGCAAATCTTCCATCACATCTCGTCGCCTTTTGAACGCTTTGAACCACTCATAAGCACGAGTTTTTGATAAAGTCGATTCACCGTGTGTGGAGTGACAAGAATGGATAAAGTAAGGGATGAGTATATTGGAGGAAGTTTGAAAGTTGCTCGTGTTATAACAAAAAAAAAAGTAAGGGAGTCGTTTGTCTTAAGAAATGATATGAGGTAGGAAGGAGTAAATGATGCAGTGACGTCTGACAGGGGAGAATGGAAGAAGAAGACGTGTTGTGGCCACAAGTAGAATGGGACAAGGGTAAGACAATGATGAGGTACAAAACCCTAAAATAAATAAACATATCCTTACTAATATTATAAAATCGAAAGTGAGTTTGTTTGTTTGTTACGTCTTCACGCCTACATGGCTAAACCGATTTTGAAGAATTTTGGTACAGAGATAGTTGGAGTACCCTGGCGACGGACATAGGCTATATTTTTTTTTAAAAAAGATCGAGATATTATGGAGAAAGAGGGAAGAAAAGGGAAAACTTAGCATTGCTATTACAATAAATAAGGCGCTAGGGCAAAAACTACAGGTAGCAGGTACCTGCAAATCAGCAAAAAGGGAACTGTGTTATGTTATCCCAAATTTAACGCGAGCGAAGCCGCGGGCAAAAGCTAGTAATGCATAAACAACAATTCACAAACACTCTTAGACCGAATAGATTTTTCTAGAAAACATCAAGATCGGCTGTGACTGCTCGATAAACATAATTAGTACCTATGCTAATTTAGATTTTTGTTTTTTTCGAGCACCTTGTTAACTTCAAGGCTAAACAACATGGATGCTATGAAATTACCTACGCTTTATACTATGCCTACGTCGTTATGCATACGGGGAATTGCGTGTTAAGGGAAATACTGTTTTTATTAGGGACTAGCTTTCTCCCGCGACTTCGTCCGCGTGGCATAGTTACTTTGGCCTAACGCTAACCTTAAACTGCGTGATGATCGGAAAAAAAATGTCCCAACTATCTCTGTACCAAAATTCATCAAAATCGGTTTGACCATTTAGGCGTGAAGGCGTAACAAACAAACAAACTCACTTTCGCTTTTATATTATATTAGTAAGGATTTGATTTCATGGCGAGACTGCATGCGAGTTAATTTTTAACGTCCCGTCCTGCCGTCCTAACCTAATTATGTATTAGGAAAAAACCGAAACTATCCCAGATTGTTCCGGTTTTTCCCCATACCATCATCAGCCTAGTCTTTTCCCAACTGATGCAGCTGAATACCAGTATTTTACATGGAGCGACTGCCTATCTGACCTCCACAACAGTCAGTGCTGGGTGATACGATACTACTTGGTAAGACTGGTTGTCAGACTTTTGGGACACTGACTACATGTATCGACTGTCACATCTACAAATGACAGCCGGGACTAACAGCTTAACGTGCTTTCCGAGGCACGGAAGAAACTCGGGTATGTATCTAACGGGTGGGGCACACATCCACAGACTAACCTAGCCAGGCAAGCGCGGCTTAACCTAAAGATCGACCCGATCGCATAGGTACTATCATTAAGCCACAAGCTCTACAGGTTTTTCCACATACCAGTTGGATAAAAAACAATACACTGACACATTTAGTTTTCTTTTAAACGTATTTTTGCTAACCCAACTTTTGGAATTATCTCTTTGGTGTGCATGAGCCTTTAAATAATAAATCATCATTCTGAACCAAGTCAAAATCAGGCATAACAACTCCGACATTAGATTAGGAAATAACCACACAAAAAACCCACCCTGTGCAATGCAAGTCGAACTCTCGCGCCGAGAGTGCCGTACAAACTTGCGACATAAACAGCCATATCTTTTGACTGCGTAGACTTAAAGGGTTGTTTTTTTCAAGGGATCACAGATTTTAGT
The DNA here is from genome assembly GCA_905475445.1 of Ochropleura plecta. Classification (NCBI taxonomy): domain Eukaryota; kingdom Metazoa; phylum Arthropoda; class Insecta; order Lepidoptera; family Noctuidae; genus Ochropleura; species Ochropleura plecta. The sequence continues at coordinate 11,999,852 of FR997749.1, forward strand.
ATTTGGTTTTAATTTGAACTCAATACGTCCCCGCGTTTCCAAGATACAAGGTCTTGACAGACAGACGGATAACAAAGTGATAGAATAAGGGTTCCGTTATTTCCCTTTTGAGGTAGTGGTCCCCAAAAAACCATCTATGAACGTAAAGAGAAAATGAGTTGGCCTATTTCGACAAGCGAAAACAATGATACTTTACGCTATAGTATCGACGAAGGCTGTCGAAATACGATTGTGTAACATTGACGCATGTCGAAACAATAGCCACAATGGCGTTTTATTGTAAGACATTTAGGTGATCACGTTTAGTACGGAAAACGTGCAATTCTGGTATTAGAACACATAGGTTTTATTCTTACCAAGACATGGATAGAGAGAAAGAAAGAAAGAAAGAATAATTTTTATTTGCGACTCGCACAAAACAAGTAAAACAGTAACAAAATAAAATAAAATAGTACAGACGAGGTTATTGTCTGTGCGAGGCCAAAAAGGTCCCTGTCTCAGCATAAGCTGCGATATTTTAAGATTAAAATAACACAGCGCTGGTATTCTGACAGGGCCAGTTAGTGGTATCACGGACACAGAACGGAGCACATACATAAATACATATTCTAATTACAGATACAAAAATTACAAAATAATAAATAAATACAGATGGAAAAAAGTATAATTATGATATTCTTCATGCAAGTTCTTATATAATTTATTAAACACACTACCAAATTGGCCAGTACCCAATAGCCCAGCGCTCCAAATATCTGGAGAGGAAGAAGTCAAAAGATATAATGGATTGTGTAAGGAAAGATATGAAGGAGAAAGGAGTAAATGATGCCGTGACGTCTGATAGCGGAGAATGGAAGAAGAAAACGTGTTGCGCCGACCACAAATAGAATGGGACTAGGGCAGGAAGATGATGATTAGAATACAAAAAATCGGCCAAAGGCGAGTCAGGCTCACGCACCGAGGGTTCCGTAAAAACTTGCAGCATAAAGAGTCATATCTTTTTAGAGGGTTGACTTTCACAGCACAAAGGGATCACAGAGTTGAGTATATGGTTTTAACTTCAACTCAATACCTCCGCGCGTTCGGAAGATAAGGGTCTTGACAGACAGAGAGACGGACTATAAAGTGATCCAATAACGCTTAGGCTTTTTTGCTTTTGAAGTACAGAACCCTAAAACGGGCATTTGAACAGTCCTTGATAATTCAAAAGTTGTTCCTACCCTTCCTACTCACTTTTTCTTATTTTTGTTCGAATGTTTTAGTAGTTATTCTGCTATTCGGCACGGAGGCAAATCCAACAAATCTGCCCAGCCGTTCTCCAGTCATAGACTTATAAGTATTCGAGCAAACCCGACTTAGTTTTATATATTAAAACTAGATAGACACATTCATATATTTATCAAAATCAAAGTATTATTATTTCACATAGGCCTACATGACACATCAAATCAAAATCATTTATTTCAATTAGACCATTACAGGCACTTTTAAATGTCAAAAATATACGAAATGTCAAAGCTACAGTCCCGGTCACAAGACATAATAACTTGTGAAAGTACTGTAGTTGCCCATTCCAAAGCGTTGATCTCTATTGAGAAGAATGGGCAAGAAACTCCATGGACAGTCTTTTAAATTAGAGTATTATTACAAAATCGTATTTACATCATTCGTGTTGAGATTACACAAATATGTGAGAACGATGTAGAAAGACGTGCACAGTAAGAGCGTCCAGTGATACTTATAAAAAGTCGAGAAAAGCTGTACGGTTCGGGTTGGTCGTTTCCTATGGAAAAGAACCGGCAAGTAACTCCATGTTATTGATCTGTAGAGATGGCCTTGTGTCCAAATATAACTTACTAAATCCATGCAAAATACCTACTGTATCCGGTCCATGGCCCCAACATAGTCGGTCTAGGCAGATGATGATGACGTTTCTACAAATGACTAGCTCACGCATCGGATATGCCAATTATTGGCCATACACAAATAACGTCTTTGAATCCAAACACAATGGCTTTTAAAGAACTGCCTTGACACACATGTATTAAATAAGAATGGACATTAACCAATTGAAAGAAATAAACGGTTTGATTTGAACACGTCAAATAACTGCCTCACTGGATTAGTGGGAGCAATCATCATCCTTTTCCTGCCCTTGTCCCATTCTATTTGGGGTCGGCGCAACACGTTTTCTTCTTCCATTTGCCCCTATCAGACGTCACGCCATCATTTACTCCTTTATATCATTCCTTACACAATCCATCCATCTTTTTCGTATGTGCTATCATCAAATGACTTCCAGCTCTGGCCGGAGCGGAAGAGAGTGTCAGACTTGTACTGAATAAATCCCATACATGTTTCTTTCTATTGTCCTTTATGTTTAAAATATTTTTTTAACACCCTTGCTCGTAAAGCTGATGTAATTCCACCGGTTTTAAATATGTAAAGAGGGTCATAAAAAACGCGTGTGTTACCAAAGCAAATAGTTAAGTTATATAGTCCATACAAATTCCATAACAGTATTATTTTCCATTTCAAATTTGGAACTGATCGCCGCCGCACGACTCCAGCTAGTGAGCAGCGCGCTGTTGCTATTCAAATTTCGAACTAATCGCCGCGCGGCGCCATTCAGTAGGCAGCGCTAGCGCGCTGTTAAAATGGCGGGAAAGCAACAGTGTGCATTCACAGACTGAGTTTATTTAAAATTAAAAAAAAATACAGTTTATTCGGTAATTTAAAAACTTGATTGCATGCTCTAGTGTCTTTGCCAACATGTTCACGCAGCCAATAATCCTCGCGCCATTTTTCTCAAAATGTTTTTTTTTCCGTTTCCTCGCAAATGTGTTAAAAAACGTCGTACGATATACGTGCGTATTGGTTATAACATGCTCGGCTCAATTACGCCCTCGCCTTCGGCTCGGGCTGAAATTCCGACTCGCATGTTATAACCATCTTAACGCACTAATATCGTAATGTACTATTTTTTCACATACGCCTTACATTGGTAGCTCATTGTAGGCAGTCCAGGTTCAGGATTTTACGTCTTTTCAGGCGATTCAGGGTGTCAGGAATAGTAAGCTGCACTGCTAATGGATTCGAATGGTGTTGAAGACGTTTTTTGTATGCCTACAAAGAGTCAAATACAATCCCAGTGGGGAACTGACTCTGCACGCCACTCAATCTGTGACAACACATCTGCTCATAGTCAAAGGACTGATTGCACGATATAGAAATTAAAAAACATACGCCTACATGGGCACTTATAAAACGTCGAGAAAAGGTGCTCGGTTCTAGTTGGTCGTTTCCTATGAAGAAGAACCGGCAAGAAACTCTATGGTCCCTTTGGACTGGAAGCCAACCCCTACATATGTAGTTGGGAATAGGTTAGGCAGATGATGATGTAATACTAGCTCCATATTATAGTATGTGGTGGCTATTTGGCACCGCGCCGACATGACTATAGGATGGAAGGTAACTAAATGTCACGTAGCACATTCGTTTTGAACGATTCAATACTGAGATTCCATTAAGATCAGCCGTTGGTGACGGTTTTCAAGATTTTCTCGATGGAACCGTGGCGATCGTTCTTGTCCCTCTGAACGATGCCGCAGATAATGAAGGGAGTTTTGGGACAGATAATAATAAAGTAGTGACAGTAGTATCTGCCAATGGCTTAATAGGGTAGATGACACCGCAATCAATTGACATACTTTTTATGAGCTGTCAAAACGCGATTCCCCCATAGATTTTGTATGGGACTCGCAAACGATGACGTCACTATTTTGTCAAGTCAATGACGCAACTATTTATTGATTTAAAAGCAACTAAAAATCGAATTTTAAAGTTATTTTGAAATGAATGGAGTTCTCAGGTCTAGAATAACGTGTTCTTTCAGAAAAATTGTGTCTTTAAATTATTGGTTAATGGTGTCATCTACCCTATTGCCAAGAGCCTCGACCAATACCTAAGGAGGCTCTCGTTAGGCAGCTGGATCAAGGGCTTGATACAGAAAGCGGTACTCTTGGACACGGTTCGTATTGTTAGGAGGTTCCTTTCTCTGGAGGACCCTGTTCCAGATACCGGTAGGATACTATTTTATTGTATTTTTAAATGTTTTTTGTTTTATGTATATTTTATTAAGGAATATTTATAAAATGACAAAAAAAATATGTGTAAAAATGAATAAACGGAATAATTAATAGCCACTACAGGTTTGTTTTGTGGGTGGGCCCTTTAACAGGGTAGATTTTTTCTTAGGTATTACAGCATTATTTTAGCAGCAATTTTCTACTCGAGTTGAAGGAAGCACATAACAAAGTTTAGTATAAAAATGAAGCACTTTTAAAAATGATTTATTTCAGAACACGTGCAACTGCTAGCCGTGACCAAATTGTAATGACCAAAAAGAAGTTGAAGATGACGCAAATGACAGAATGAAATTCGAAAAATGAATCGAGAGTTCAAAATCGGGCAGAATTGCAATATCGATAGAATTGGTATCAAATGAAAGATGTTACTGTTTTTTTTTTGTTAAAAAATGTGCAGTTATAAGCATCAAGTTTTATCAAGAATTATATTCTGCTATCCGGTCTGTCATAAAGAATCATATCGTACAGTGGAAACTTCGGCTCATAAAACTGATTTTAAATAAAGATTGCGGTAATCTTAATAACAAAGACTATGACGTCTGAATACAAAGACTGTTTTGTTTAAATATACGAAACCACATGTGCAAATATTCAATACAAATCCTTACTAATATTATAAAAGCCCAAGTGAGTTTGTTTGTTACGTCTTCACGCCTTTTTGGCTAACATGGTCTATTTTTATATTTTTAAAAAAATATTAAGATATGAGGGATAAAGAGGGAAGAAAAGGGAAAACTTAGCATTGCTATTATAATCTATAAGGCGCAAGGGCAAAAACTACAGGTAGCAGGTACCTGCAAAAGGGGAACTGTGTTACCCCGAATTTAACGCGATCGAAGCCGCGGGTAAAAGCTAGTATTATATAGAAGTAAAATATGTCTGTAAGTTCGGATATAGGGTTTGTCATTGCGGCCGAGGCGTAATTAACGCCCGAGCCGTAGTCGAGGGTGTTATGCAACCGAGAACACATTATTTAGTAGTCACAAATTCTCGTGTAATTGTAATAAAAAACTATAGTATTTAATTAATATGAAACCATGATTTAATTTGTTTTTCGCCATGTTTTGGCTTCTCAGACTGAAGAAGAAACAAATGTATGAGACCGCTACACCGCACTATATAAAAAAAAGAAATTCAAATTATTTTGAAATTAGAACTCAAATTTCATCGATACCTTCACGCGTTCCTGTCAAAAAGGGTCTTAACAGACAGACGTACAACAAAATGATCCAATAAGGGTTCCGTATTTCCTTTTTGAGATACGTAACCCTAAAAGAAGAACTTCGTATTAACAAACAATTTTTTTTGTTATTCACAGTGACGTTGACGTTATTATTAAGCAAATATTATTATGTTATTCACAATGACGTTGCTATTAAGCAAATAATATGTATTATAAGAATCGATGATTTATGAGGAAGGAAAATTAAATTTTATTCGTTGATGACTAATAGTTCCCGGCAAACTTACACACCCTGCCGATAGAAGAATTGAATTCAGCCTGTTAAGCTGTTGGTCCCGGCTGGCATTAGTATATCTTTGACAGTCGTTACAGATAGTCAGTGTCCCGAAAGTCTGACAACCAGTCTTACCAAAGGGGATCTTTAGACCGCGGGAGACGTTCCGGGCGTCAGGCGAGACCACTGAGCCACCAGCTGAGTAATGAGTAGCTCACCGTCCGTCCGTCTAGTGACGGCCGTATCGATGGTGCGTTAGTGTCCTTCACGCGCCTCAAAGAGATGTCAGCAAAGCAGAGGGGCCTGCCAGGGCCACCGCCGCACGAAGGGCAATAGAAGGAACATGGGTGGGTTTTAGTCAGTACAAGTCTGAAACTTCCCCGCTCCACCCAGAGCGAGGGAAGTTATTTGGTCATTTACCATCCGTAAAAAAGGGGTTATCGTATTTACTCAGAACTAACTGGGTTGTGAAGGTCATGAAGGCAGTTGCACCATATAACATACTAATATTCAGCTGCATCTGGTTAGACTGGAAGACTTCAACATGGTTCGGTAAAGGCTAGGCAGAAGATGACTTCTAGAAGAGTTACAATTGCGTTGGTGGAAGATTCCACACTGTAATCAAATCCTATTGACTTGACGGCACGGTTGGCGCAGTGGCTGAGCGATCGACTGCTGCGCTGCGTGTGGATCCCTGCACGCAATAATTATTTGTATGACCTACAGATACTGTTTTCGGGTCTGGCTGTTTGTGTATGTGAGTTTAAATGTATGTAAACGTACGTCGTACCCACGATTAGTTAATAATTATAATATTATAATTATAATGATTGTGTTCTGAATTTTTCCTTTTGAGGTATGGAACTGTCAAAACAAACTCAGTTTAAACATAGTTGAATAACGTCCTGAGTATTATGACGTATACCACGTTCGTGATCATTTGCGCGTTTAGCTGCGTACGCGCATGTGTTCGCGCAATGAGGTCATCGTTGGCGTAGACGTGTTCTTGAGTTGAGACTGAGGCAATGGCGTAAGTGACGTAGAGCGCCTTTAAGTAAGATTGTAGGCGATAACTGCAGAAGTATTCCAGCACCCAAGTCAAGCAGAGGGGCCCGGCCCTGGTTCAGTCCATTGTACAGAGTGAGACAGAATGGAAAGCGGTTGCCTCATTCTGCAAAGCAGTTATGCTAACGAAGGAGATGGCCGGGCATATAAGGAAACGCCCCGGGCGTCGGGCGCCGTGCCATCGTATATTCGGGCCTGTGGACGGTGAGCAATGGGTAGCTCACCGTCCGTCCGTCTATTGGCCACAGGCCGCGTTGACGGCGCGTTTGTGTTTCACGCGCGCCTCAAAGAGATGTCAGCAAAGCAGAGGGGTCTACCAAAGCCACCGATTGCCGGGGTTGCGGGTTGTTCGAAAGAGATACCGCGGCCCCGAAACATAAAGGGCAATAGAAGGAATATGGGTGAGTTTTAGTCAGTACAAGTCTAACACTCACCCCCGCTCCGCCCAGAACGGCGACTACAAAAACAGCGGTCTCACCGTTCACATTCGAAAGGTACTAGTAGAACCGACCGCCGTAACCGGTATCCATTGGCGCCGCCATGGCGATGCATTCGTAAACAAATTAGCATATTTCTGGTTGAAACTTTAATTAATAATAGATTTACTGCCTCCATTTCCTCTTGGTTTGAGGTGAGCGTGGGCTGGGGAAATTGTGGAGCCCTTGAGTGGGTGGTTGAGTGTTAATGGGCTTATCTCTCTTCATGGGGACACAGAAATGCACGCGCGTTTCACCCGCGTCTAGTAACTTATTTTACCTATATTTCTAACCTACTTGAAAAAAGGAAGAGGTTCTATATTCCACCGTTTCTTTATGTATGTTCACCGTTGTTCTATTTCAATTTTATTTATACTGCTTGAGTAGTTTATGATAATTGTCTATAAAACATTTTTTTTCTTCTGTATATATGTATGGTCTGCTAATTTATTTTAGTAACAATGGAAAATTACTGCTCGTTAAAAAACATTGTATGATATTATCATCATACCATGACCATAACTAGAAATTCTAAAATAAAAAAGGTTTTTGTCGTTGGTGTCCAGGGAACGCGCTTACTTGTCGCACTCGCTGTGATTTAACCTCTAGAGCCCCAGCGGCACAAAAAACGTGCCAGTAAACAAGTACCTAGGTATTACCGTTGAGCTCCGCTGGCACAAATTTGTGCCACCAAACCCCGACCGATTTAAAACTGTATTTGTAGTAAAGATAAGTCTTAAAATCAGTTTACGCTTACGATAAGAGCCCGCCCGGCGGTGCTTGACGGATAGTTGACGTAAATAATGGCGGTCCTTGAGAGGTTAAACATAACAGGCGAAATGTGGGTACCTACATTATAATCACGGTGGAGATGTGATGTCAGTTATGTTGTTGATATTCTCCGATGAGTTTGGCCGCTATGATCAAAAATCGTCAGACGGAAGTTAAATCTACATTGTACAGTTCTCTACTTATGCAAGTTGCAGCAACATTATCAATGCGCCAGATAAAAAGGGTCAATAACCTTACAGATCGTAATAAGACATTATTTTAAAAATAAGTTTTTTTTGTAAAAAGTTTAAACTGATAAGACACATAATAACAAAAAAAAACAGGGAATAACAGTTTTGTCGTTGTAATGGACCCTTATAACGTACTTTGAACACAGCTGTGGTAATTGTCATTAAAATAATTATAGTGAGGAAACAAAACGTCTTTAGTTAAACTAAAGAATTGAGTGCTATCTATTGCTGATCTAGCTATCATTAATTCTGTGCCTGCGGCGCGCGGCGCGGCGTTCTCATTCCCTTCGAAAACTGAACAATGGGCTTAGATAACACGTTAAACCAAAGAGTTTCTCTTTCAAATTCACGTATTTTAAACTTTCATAAAAGGCATTAAATATCTACACAAAATCCCTTTTTATGAAACTCTCTCCAGGCGTCCAGGTAGCCGGTATATCCATTTATAGAAATGATCAATATAAACAACATAGCAACGCTACGTTGCCGCTCTTACATCGAAAACAATCCACCGTCTCTTTAGAAATCTATGGAAAATGTTAACATAAACCGTAATATCAGTTAACCGATAAAAAATCTTAATTTTACGGCATAAGAGTGTCCCTTCACTAGCAAAACGCGGGAGATGTGACGTTTCAAAATGGGAATGCGATGTAAACAAAAAATTTCTCCAGATGAAACTGAACCTTAGGACTCTAGCAATAAAGTAAAAAATCAAGAGTTTTCAAAAACAAAGATGGCTGGTTGGCCTGGGGAGTTATATCGTGTAGAAAATCACGTAGTGCTCAAACTGCTCGCAGTTAAAAAGGTTAAAAAACAGATTGAAGGCATAATGGAACTGCGTCGTCATAATAATAAACAGTGACATTATTAAATGGAAACGAATACCTAAGCTACCTACTGAAAAAAGGAATTATTTGTTTGATATTTTAATTAAAAAGTTACGTACCTAGTAGATAAGTTAGTACTAGAAGTACTAGGTTTTAATTAAAATAGGCCAAAAACATGAAAAATCAAAACAAAACCAAGGCTACGAGGTGGCAAGGGAATGGAGGAACACCTGATTTTCACCCCAATCCTTACCCTACCCCACTTAAACAAAGTGTCCAGAATATCCAGACACACGGCAAAAAATTGAACTATTTTCTAGGCTGAGAAATTAGACGTTTTCCTGGACAAGTAGCGTCACCCTGAGCTGTCAAGTTAAACTAGTTATTCCAAGTCGTATGTTTTTGTTGTCATGACGACAAAGTTCAGGGGGACGGGGTAAAAGTAACTCCATTGACTCCCATCATCATTTTCCTGCCCTTGTCCCATTCTATTTGGGGTCGGCGCAACACGTTTTCTTCTTCCATTCTCCCCTATCAGACGTCATGGCATCATCTACTCCTTTCTCCTTCATATCATTCCTTACACAATCCATCCATCTTTTCTTTGGCCTTCCTCTCGCTCTCCGTCCATCAACATTCAGATCCATCACTCTTTTAGTCACATGTCCTTCATCCCTCCTCATCACATGTCCATACCAAGACAAACGACTCCCTTTAATTTTTTCTGTAACAGGTGCAACTTTCAAACTTCCTCGAATATATTCATTCCTTACTTTATCCATTCTTGTCACTCCACACATCCATCTCAACATTCTCATCTCCGCTACATGCAATCGTTTTTCATCCACCTTTTTTACAGCCCAGCATTCTGACCCATACAGTACAACAGGTCTAATCACGGACTTATATATTTTCCCCTTTAACTTGAGGGGCATCCGTGGATCACAAGTTGTTCCAGTGACCTGTCGCCATTTCATCCATCCTGCGTTGACTCCCATTCATTCTATTTTCGTCTGCTGGCATTTTCTTGGAAGAAAAATCTTAACGGAACTTAAGCGTCAGGTGGAAATGTTTTTTTTAATCCATACTTTATATAATTATGGGCTACAGAATAACGCACAAGAAAGTTTCGAAAAGAGTATTTATGATAGAGGCTTTAACTGACTGGACTATGTGAATGATGATTTGGCTAGAATGCGAATGAAAATGAATGGAGGTGACTGTTGAGATGACGATTTATAGAGAAGTATAGAACCCGACCCCAAATAAATTGGAATAAGGAGGAAAATGATGAATTATTTTTTTCTATTCTCTTTGGCATCGACGAAGCAATAATACTATAAAAGTCAATCGTGCGTAACAAGCGTAAGGTTGAAAGTTGAATGGAAATGACAGTCACAAAGTTGGTAAATGGCAAAATCTATTGCTTGATTCTTATTAACAAACACATGCAATTTGACCTTCAAAGTTTTATTGCACCGTAAGCATGTTTTTTTTTAAATTATTTTAATAACAAAAAGCTTTGATGTTAACATTTAGTGGTCAATTTCTCCCGTCTATTCAAGTGTTTTAAAAAAGTAATTATTGCGCAAGACACACGGATAGCGTTTATTTCTAAATAAGCAGAATAACAGTAGCACCTGCATTACGATTATGAACACCAAGAATCATTTTGAAAGACCGAATTTCAATATACGAAACCAACACTCCATGGGAAGAAAATACTTTCTAAACTTTGTACATTGCATGGAGACGCACTACTAGCGCCATCTAGTAACGGAGTTACTAACTAACTGTCCAGTGGGGAACCAAAAATGTATGGAATAATGTTGGATGATTATTTTAATACAACCTGTCGCTTTTCGGGATAAAACCGTTGTCACTCTATTTAAGTTTTATAATGTAATTCTTGTAATTTGTATGGTGTAGGTACATGAATATTCTATGTGTATAGAATATGGTACCAATACTAAGTTATATCATTTCGTTATCTATTAAAAAAAAATACACGATTTTATCGTTCACCGTTTGCGTAAGCGTAAAACAGGTTATTTTAAAATGGCGTTATCGGTATGACCGTATGACGTTATCTGTCACTATGGCGTTATTTGTTCTAAAACGTTGATAATTACTGATAGTCTACAACTTTTCTTTTTAGCCGCTACTTCATTTATGTTTGTAAACAATACCGTAATTTAGCGGTACAATTTAAAGTGGGGTTAATTTTATAGCTTACTGTAGTATGTGAATATAAGTAGTGTGACGGTATGTCAATTTGATTACCTATAATATTGTATGTGGGTATTTGGAAATAAATAAGTGTTTAACCAACTTGCGTGTCATTTACTACAATTCCTAAATGCAAAAAAAAATTGCAAGATTCGTCACCGGTTATAGATGAAAAATTAGTAGGTACTTAATATCAAACCAAAACATATACCTTCGTTATCCGTTGTATCGACATTACGATCCCAGTCGATTCGATTAAAAAACTCTGGATGCAATCGCCGTAAATGCTGCTTCAAGTTACTTGTAGTAGAATAATAAGAATACGAATTGTTGCAGAGTCTACAAGTAGCCTGTTTTTGTTCTGATTGCCTATCAAAATAGTTCCATATTTGTGATGAATGATTATTTCTAGGCATGATTATACCGTTACACACACAAATTAACAGTTATTTCACAAAATAAACACACAGTTCTTTAACGTCGCGATGAACTGTTTCTTTTCGTTACGTCTATATAACCTCTAAACTTATGACGTTTGATTTGCTGCGTGAATATGAGTCTTTTAAGCTACCTACTAAGTTAAAATAATTAGAGTTATTGATGGTTATAAAATTTAATTCCTTATTTTTCATTGATCTATCTAAAGAATTTGAATAGCCTAACATTATTTTTTATGACAATGTGATTTAACCTAATCTAAATAGGTAGTACCTAGTTAAGTTTCGGGTAACCTACTAAAAACTACCTTTTTTCAATATAATTCCCAAAAAATCTTATCTTATCAGCACGTGCCTAAAGACGACGTTGTTTAGAATAGATACGCAGATGCGACAATCAGTACAGGTACATAGTAGAAAGAGAGGTCAACAAGTCAAAATGGCGAGCATGCAACAGCTCGCGTATAGATTGGAATCGTAGTTTTTCGCGCCTATTCCGATCTATACATAATTAGTTGCATGCGGACTAGCACTGTAATTTTGGAGCAAAGCCAGTTACTTTGGCCACTAAAAAGTATACGCGAGTACCTATTGCGTAGGTACTGCTGTTGTATGCTTTGGAAGACTGATTAAAAAGTGATTTCAAATCTATGTACGCGACTAGTTTCACACCCTTGCGTTCTAGCCATGTAATATTGTATTACGCAGTTCCGAAAGGCTTACAAATCTGAGATTTCATCATGCCCTTATCCCAATTCATTTGGAATCGGCGCAGCATGTTTTCTTCTTGCATACTTCTTCCTAACACAAGTGTATTTTCACTTACATGGAAATTCCTAAAAACACATGTAAAAGTATTTTTAGGTTATTGAAATAAACATTTTATTTATTATTTATATAAATTATATACTCCTCTATCATTCGGCATCTAACCAGTGACACAAAGAGGTGCTTTCAAGCTTTTATCATCTTTAAACAAAAAAAAAAACCACCAAGCTTTGTGTTAAAAATTTATTCATTCAATAATTGTTTATTTGTTATACTTAATTGTATTTTTATACAAATATATAGTTACATTACATACAAAATTACCTATATTTACCTACACTGCCGCAAATTTGAGATTTGGACGTGGAGTTGAGGACGCGAACCCATTATACAATACAATAGCTACAGGATTCGATGCCGGCCATATTAAACATTACAACTATACTATTTTCGCTGTAGCATGATGCATGTAACATTAATTGAAAAGATATGTTTAATGTTTCATTGTAATACATCCCATCACAAAACATGTCTGTGGGTAGTCCTATACGGCTATGATATTCAGGGTAAAGCCTTAAAGGTCATGATCAAAATCGAAGTAACATTCCAGATTTAACTAATGTCACCCGTACCATGCTACTGTGAAAACAGTATATTTGGCTTCTTGTCAGTTTCAGAAACACTGTCAGATTCTGGTCATAAAAAAACTCGTTGTCAAGCAGAATAGAAATCTTTAGCTTATGTTAGAGCTACAATAGTGTTACATGCTGCATTCGTGGCTCCAATACTGGCATGACTTCATCACTGTCAGCATCTGGTCACTGTCACCTGACCAGATCCTGACAGTTTTTATAAGACTAGAGCCTTTTAGTCTTATAAAAACTTGTTGTAAGGTACGGCTTATATCTTCCAACTTATATTTGGACCATTATAGTGTTATGGATAGCATTAATGGCTCAAATACTGGCATTTCGTCAACACTGTCAAGCTCTGGTCGCTGTCAGAATAGTCACTGTCAGGTTATAAAAACTCGTTGTCATGCACAACAGATATCTTCAGTTTATGTTTAGGCCATATAAGGGTGATAGGTAATGTTGGGGGCTCAGATCCTGGCGTTTCTTCATCGCTGTCAGGTTCGGAGTCAGAATCAGCCAGTTTTGAGAAGCAGGAGACTTGCTTCGACATGTCCTGGGCTAAGTCCTTCGGGATCACTACCTGGGGAATTAAATATTGAGAGTTTTATAGAAGTCTGTGTGTGTAATGAGGAGGGATGATGGACATGTGACTAATAGAGTGATGGATCTGAATGTTGATGGACGTAGATCGAGAGGAAGGCCAAAGAAAATAGGCTGAGCCTATTAATACGGGTACTGTACGAATAATTTATTGTTATTCGTACAGAATTCGGACGAATAATTTTATTTCATCAACAAGAGTGCAAATTAAAAAAAAATGCGTTTCTATTTGTTTTTAATTTAAACCAAAAAATGGTATTTTTTTTTGTTAAATGTTTTAATCAATAAGTAATTATCCTAATCTAAATAGTAATACAAAAGGAAGGACCAAAAGAATAACAGAATGGAGGGGGCCAGTGGGTAAAAGAAAGAAAGGGAGACCTTACAAGAGATGGGAGGATGAAATTAAACACATCGCGGGTCCAAACTGGATGCAGACAGCGCAAATGAGAGAAAACTGGCTCAATTTGGAGGAGGCCTTTACCCGCAGAGGGGTTCCTACAGAAGGCAACTAAATAACATATTAAATTAGAATACAGCAAAATACGTTTTTTAACCTAACAAAACTAATCAATTTGTGAACTAGCATTTTCTGTAAGAAATAAAAGGCTTTTTTATTTTATTTTTATTTTATTTATTTATAAATAGTAATAGTAGTAACCTACTAAAAACAAGCTCTCTTTCTAATAATGAAAGTCGTTTCTGGCCCTCGCCGGCCGCTGCCGCGGCACCGCTCGCTACGCTCGCTCGGCTCGTGCGTAGGAGGTCGCAGTTTTAACCTAACCTAGCCATTTCTGCCATCTGCATAGTATGCCAAGTGAAATTATTTATACCAAATAATCATCGCTCTAAATAAAAATTTAATGTATAAATAACATATACCAGTAAATATAATTTATTCGTACAGTACCCGTACGAATAGTCACTACCAAGAAAATATAGATGGATTATATAAGGAATGATATGAAGGAGAAAGGAGTAAATGATGCCGTGACGTCTGATAGGGGAGAATGGAAGAAGAAAACGTGTTGCGTCGACCACAAATAGAATGGGACAAGGGCAGGGAAATGATGATATGTGTGTCTACGTGTTTTTTTCCATCTGTCCTACCGCAGGTCTGCTGGAAGAGATTTCTTTATGAAATAAGTAAGTTTTTTTATAAAATGTTGCCCCACACTAGGAATTTCTCCTGTATCGTGGGTGCGTTTACAAACATTTAAATCCACATACACAAACAGCCAGACCCGAAACATCTATCTGTAGGTCATACAAATATTTGTTACGTGCGGGAATCGAACCCGAAGTAAGTAGTACCTTTGTGCTCTTTCGTCTGTATGTATTTTTATTTTTCATAATATTTGAATATTATAAAAAGAAGATAGGGTAGGTTAACCATAGACAGCGGTGATTATAGAGTGTGCACTTACTTGAGGAGCTCGTGGCTAAATAATAGCAGCCGCTCGGGTCGATCTTTAGGTTAAGCCGCGCTTGCCTAGGTTGGTCTGTGGATGGGTGACCACCCGTTACATACCGAGTTTCCTCCGTGCCTCGGAAAGCACGTTAAGCCGTTGGTCCCGGCTGTCATTTGTAGATCTTTGACAGTCGTTACAGGTAGTCAGTGTTCCAAAAGTCTGACAACCAGTCTTACCAAGGGGTATCGTATTACCCAGTATTAACTGGTTGTGGAGGTCAGATAGGCAGTCGCTCCATGTAAAATACTGATATTCAGCTGCATCCGGTTAGACTGGAAGCCGACCCCAACATAGTTGGGAAAAGGCTGGGCAGATGATGATGACTTACTTGTAGCCATGCGGCAGTGGCAGCGTAGGGCCGCGCGGGCGAGGCGGCTGCCCCGGCCACGCTGGGCGGCAGCACGGTCACGGCCGCGCCACAGCCGCGCCACGTGAAGTGCGACCCCTGACACACGCGACCACTGGAGAGACACAATACAGACTTAACTCTTATATACATTTTTATTTTATATCTTTACAATTTAAATCATTACTACTTAAATAACGATTCAATTTTAATATATTATTTAGCATAAAGTGTAAGGCTAGATGAGCATAATCCTTACTAATATTATAAAAGCTAAAGTGCAACTACAGTACTTTCACAAGTTATTATGTCTTGTGACCGGGACTGTAGCAGCATCTTTTTTGTTTTCATGACATTCAAAAGTGCCTTTAATGGTCTAATACTCTAATCGAAATAAATGCTTTGAATTTGAATTTATAAATACATATAATCTATTTATTTAACATGTGTTTGCACATGACATTTTGCGCTGACCATAAATAACTTGGGACAAGAACTGGAGAATGATGAGTACAACTATTACTTACTCAATGGCTAGAGGGAGTAAGCTGGCCCCTTCAGCGTTCAGCATTATGTGTACCCCTTCCAAATACTCCACGCTGGTTTCACCACGCCATGAACCCTGAAATAAGACAACCATTTAAGGGATTCGTACCTCTGTTATATACAAGAGTTGGTACTTATGTGGAGGGGTAGTGGCACACGTCCTTTACAGTTCAAGCTGTATGGCTATGGAATGCCCTGCCCATGACTGTAAGGTGCGCTCAAACTCTGTCCACTTTTAAAATTCTGGTCAAAAAGCACTACCTCTCTTCTTAAACAAAATATTAAATATTTCTTTGCTCTTGATGATTATTATTTTAAATGTATATTATATGTATTCATATATAAGTATTAATTTTTTTAAATGTAGCTATTAATTTTGAAAAATGAAACACCAGACTACCTACAGTACTGTATCTCCTCCTTAAAAACCATCCAAAGGTTATCTTGAAAAGATCGCTTTTAGCGATAAGACCGCCCATTGTGTCACCCTATTTATAAGTTGTTTAATATTATTCTTGTTATTTGTATGGTGTACATAATAAAGAATATTCTATCTATCTATCTACACGTCAATCAAAGTCGCTAGGTCGTTGTAAGTAGCCCGTCTGCTGGCTTAGCGTTCACATACATATACAATGTGTCCGGTCACCGACTAGCGATATGCTATGTACTTATATAACAAACATTCTAGAACTCAAATTTAACCATGTTTTTTCACAAAAAAGTTTACAAAACTTTCATTAACTTGCATATTTTTTTGGACTTTTCTAAAGTTACGAAAATGTAAGCTCATCATTTGTTAATTTAAACGATGGACAATATTGTTGCCCTCTAAATAAACCTATTTTCGTCTCAGTAAGACCAAAACTTTGAGAGATATGATGCTTTTTTGTACACGCATAAGAATATCTCAAAATAACTGCCAAAAAGCGGGGAAGTGAATTAAACCCAAGTGTGTATCGTAATAGTATATTAAATCACTCGTTACATAAGTATCTAGAATATCGCTAGTCCATGACCGGAAACATTGTATATCTAACATTCTCCATCTTTTTTTAAGCTTTGGAGGAGGCCTTTTTCTGAGGGGGATTCCAGTCAAAGAGAATTAAACCACTTGAGAGCTGATAGACCGATTTCGTCTAGGCACACGACTCACCACTGCGGTTCGGGGGACGAAGAAAAAACAGCAGTTGTGATTGGCCGATGCAACAATGTCAGGACGAATGTTCCAAACATAGTGATGCACAAGTCAGTTTTGCTACAATACGATACGAATATCGATAAAATTGAACATAACGATGTCTGTTTCTTTTATTTTTTTATTAATTATAGTGATTGGGCGTTAACTGGGTGCAAATAAAACACTTAACACTTACGTAACTCTGTTTTAACTTTATTTAAATTAATGCTAAAATTAAATCAAGGTTAATAAAATCGTAAGATTTAATTTAATTGAATAGTAAGGTTAATTTAAGGTTTCAAAGCAATCTTCCGTGAAATGCCTTTCAACAAACAACGCTGTATTTTTTGGAGACCAATTTTCAGTTGACAGCATTGATCCACTTTTCTTTCACTTCTGGAATATTTGGAAATCTAAAATGTAAACATTAAGTAAACGTTACTTTTTTACAGTTAGGGAACATCGTTATTTTTATCGACAATATTTTACTTATATTAGACTTAGTTTCGAAGTTGTCACAACACTACAGCAATGCATCTGACTCTTTCTATTTATGCCTACAGATAGAAAGGGACATACTTATTGAAAATACCAAGTGAGAGTAAGGGACTTTTCAAAAAGACATCAACGCGGTGTACGTTTTGTGTGCCTTAAACGTAAACAACCAGTTTAGGTTGAGCCCTGCAATTATTCATAATATTATCAAATTATAAATATATTTTACTTACCGATGAAAAGTTATGCCATCCTTTTTATAGCTGGATGTTCTAGACGATTTCCCACACCATTTAATTGAACAAGAACTCGTAATTATTTGATATTATGCAGAAATATTTAAAAAAGTTATCAACATAATCGCGTGTGGAGAGATCCAATAACTGGTCAAAACTAAAATGGTCAGTCATATTTTCATCTAACATAAGTGCAATTTCATTGATGTGTCGTGAGCCTGAGTCACCCGTATGAGCAGTCAAGAGGCTTTATTGTCATTGATTCCAGTACAGTGGAATGCTACTACCTACCTACCTACTTAAAATATGGTTTTTCTTTAAAATCCTTATCCTTATAAATATTATAAAAGCGAAGGTGAGTTTGTTTTTTTGTTTGTTACGTCTTTACGCCTAAATGGCTAAACCGATTTTGATGAATTTTGGTACAGAGATAGTTGGGACCCTGGAGACGGACATAGGCTATTTAAAAAAAAAAGATTGAGATATGAGGAAGAAAGAGGGAAGAAAAGGTCAAATCAAATCATTTATTTCTTTGCAAACATGGGTATAGTTTAGAGGTGTTTATTGTAGAAGAGGTCTCGCCGCACAAAGGAAAAAATTCGAATTTAAATATTTGCTGCGCCGATTACATTTCTTGATTATCACAGTATAGGTAATATACAGTATGTTAGTTTAAACGAGGGACGTATTCAAACCCACAATAATGCATACTTACATGATACTAATAAAAATATGAACAAAAAAAAACACTAATAAATAAAAGACAGAACCATACCAAAAACTTCGCATAAGTCTCGCAACGCGTATATACCCTTGCGCTAGCGATTTAATACTATCGCAGAACATGTGTGCGTGTCAATGACCTTTAGGTATAATCCATTTTCCCTTCATACTTTAAACCTGGCTTAGGACGCCTTTTCGGTAGAATCGGCGCGTAGGTATTTTGCCGCGTGATTTACTTCACTGTTTACAAGTTTACTTCTCTCGCGCTCAGTGTTCATGAATAATGTATTTTATTGGACAATTACGTCAGAAATTAAGGTTATAGGTTTTTTACATATTTGGGACGAGAATCGAATACTGAATACCCTCCCTCAATAAGTCCCTCGTTTAACCTAACACTCTGTATATATTATGTAATGAATGACTGTTATTTAAGTTGTATGGAGTGAAACAAGTATGTGTGTGTAAGAGGTTACTTATTGATGATTATCTTACCTCCATAAGTTCTGGTATATGCGGTAAGGCGCGCTCCATGCTTGACATTTCAAAACTATCCGTTGACATATGACCTGCAATTATTTAAAGTAATTTCGTTTATTAATTTTTACACATATTTTTTATTAAAACACTAGCTTTTGCCCGCGGCTTCGCTCGCGTTAAATTCGAGGTAACACAGTTCCCCTTGCGCCTTATTGATTTGTAATAGCAACGTTATTTTTTCCCTTTTCTTTCCTCTTTCTCCTTCACATCCCACTTAAAAAAAAATATAGCCTATGTCCGTCTCCTGGTTCCCAACTATCTCTGTACCAAAATTCATCAAAATCGATGTAGCCATTAAAGCGTGAAGAGGTAACAAACAAACTCACTTTCGCTTTTATAATATTATATAGTAAGGATTATAAAATACAAAAAAAAAATAGTCCACCGGTATCGGCAACAGGGTCCAAGCTACCGGCGGTCAGGGCTTCAGAGAAAGGAACCTCCTAACAATACGAGCCGTGTCCAAGAGTACCGCTTTTTGTAGATGGATAATCATTAAAACATTCATTTTCAAAGCAATGTATTTCTGTTGACTTTTGTCCAAGGTGTCGGCAGGCTTACTGCCGCTTCAGACGGAATGACAAAAGATTGGGCGTCTTGTTGGCGCGTCAGCCTCCTATTGGTCGACTGATGCGCCACGTCGCGCGTCGGAGCGTTGCTTTCTTTAAATAAAGAATGAAGTTAGCGGTAATGTTTTCAGATCCACACTATTCTATTTATCTTTTATTATTATTACTTATTTACATCATAATTATATCGTTATTTCACATTTATATTATTATTATTTTATCACTAAGTACCTACTACTTATTTATTTGTACTTGTTGCCATCGTCCGTGTGTCACTGCGGGTGCCAACTGAAAACCAGCGTTGGGTGTCTGACGCCTAGCATATGCTGAGTTGGTAACCCTTTCGTTATGGGCACGCTCAGCGCAACCTTGTCCATGTTTTTCCGTTCTGTGTACCTTTTTTTTTTTTTTCTTTTGCTGTTGTGTTGTGTCTGTTTCGAATAAATATTTTTCTATTCTATTCTATTAAATAATTTCCTCCGCTCTGGGCGTAGCAGAGGGACTGTCAAACTTGTACTGACTAAAACCCACCCATGTTCCTTCTATTGCCCTTTACGTTCCGGGGCCGAGGTATCTCTTTCTATGATATGGTATCGCGTACCCCAAATCGGGAGTTTTCGGTCTGGAGGACTAATAATAATAAATATCTTGGGACAACTCACACACGGCTATCTGATCCCAAGCTAAGCAGAGCTTGTGTTATGGTAACCAGACAACTGATATACATAGGTACTTATATAATTTATAAATACATACATATTATAGATAAATCACACCCAGACACAGAACAAACAATCATGCTCATCACACAAAGCTTGTCCTGGGTGGGAATCGAACCCACGACCTCCGGCTCAGCAGTCAGGGCCACTAACCACTAGACCAACAGGCCCGTCCTAAATGTATTGGAGACGGTAAAGTAGATGATGTTTCACACTTGGATGCTTACCTTCAGGTCCGCTCCTCTCACCCATGGTGCTCAGACCTCGCTGCAGCGTCTCCTTGATCTGCTGTTCCACTGAGGGGGGGAGCGGGGAGGGAGAGGCTGGCTGCTCCTCTGTGGTTGGCTGGGAATTATTAATGTAATTAATTTTACTATATTTGGTCTTTATTTTTACTGTTTGTTTTTGTTGTTTCATAATTTTAAGTTCACTACATATTTTTACTTTTTATTTTATTTCATGCATTTTGCGCCGACCCCAAATAAAAAAATAAAGGAAATAATTAAATAAAATAAAATTTCCGGAAGTCGGTGTCAAAAAAAAAACTATGAATTAAACAAAGGTCACCGACTGCCGGCAGTAAATTTATTTTCAATACACTTCCTCGAAAACTGGCCCTTATTGCATTACAATTAGGTTCAAGATGCAATGTATTTCACACGCGTGTTTTTTCTCATTTATCGAAACGAGGGATTTCATTTTTTTTTCTGTTTCACCACGGATACAACAAACATCTGCTTAAATCCCTATATAAAAGGCGCTTGTTTTTAAGGTCTTCATATTTATTTAAAAAAATACATTGAATTTACCAACAGAATTTCTCAAATAAACATGATAATTTATAATAGTACATTACGATATTAGTGCGCTAAGATGGTTATAACATGCGAGTCGAAATTTCGCGTAATTGAGCCGAGCATGTTATAACCAATACGCACGTATATCGTACGACGTTTTTTAACACATTTGCGAGGAAACAGAAAAAAAAACATTTCACAATAAAAGTACAAAGAAAAGAAAATTTGAGAAAAATGGCGCGAGGATTATTTTCTGCCGAGGCTGCGTGAACATGTTGGCAAGACACTAGAGGATGCAGCCAAGTTTTTAAATTACCGAATAAACAGTTTTTTTTTAATTTTAAATAAACTCAATCTGTGAATGCACACTGTTGCTTTCCCGCCATTTACTACTGACTGAATACTACTACTACTACTGCTTGAATAGCAACAGCGCGCTGCTCACTAGCTGGAGTCGTGCGGCGGCGATCAGCTCCAAATTTGAAATGGCAAATAATACTGTTATGGAATTTTTAACACCCTTGCTCGTAAAGCTGATGTAATTCCACCGGTTTTAAATATGTAAAGAGGGTCATAAAAAACGCGTGTGTTATCAAAGCAAATAGTTAAGTTATAGTCTATACAAATTCCATAACAGTATTATTTGCCATTTCAAATTTGGAACTGATCGCCGCCGCACGACTGACCAGCTAGTGAGCAGCGCGCTGTTGCTATTCAAATTTCGAACTAATCGCCATTTTAAAGCAACCACGAAAGCAACAGTGTGCATTCACAGATTGAGTTTATTTAAAATAAAAAAAAAAACAGTTTATTCGGTAATTTAAAAACTTGGCTGCATGCTCTAGTGAAGTCTAGTGTCTTTGCCAACATGTTCACGCAGCCACGGCAGAAAATAATCCTCGCGCCATTTTTCTCAAATTTTCTTTTCTTTGTACTTGTATTGTGAAATGTTTTTTTTCTCTTTCCTCGCAAAAGTGTTAAAATGGAATTTGTATGGATTATAATTAACTATTTGCTTTGATAACACACGCGTTTTTTATGACCCTCTTTACATATTTAAAACCGGTGGAATTACATCAGCTTTACGAGCAAGGGTGTTAAAAAATAATGTTCTAAATTCAATGATATTTGAATTTCTTATTTTTTAATATGAGGCTGTTTAGCGATATCATGCCTTTGCTTCTCCTTCAGTATGAGAAGACAAAGCGCGGGAAAAAATCAAATTAAATCATAGTTTCATATTGACAAGTACTTTTTGTTCTATTATTTAATTTCTCCGAAGTGTATTGAACGTCGTTTAATTCACGTGAGAATTTGTCAATGCTATTCTCGCTCTATAACGCTCTCGCCTGGCGGCTCGTCCGTTAAATCCGCTTCGGCTGCAGTGACAGAAAACGCCGTAATCTGTCTTTTTTTGGTAGAAAACCCAAGGAATTAAATCCGCCTTTGTACAATGTTTTTAATACATATCCATAAAACAGTATTAAATAAATAATAAAGAAGCATACCGGTGTCCAAGGCATCCACCGCGCTGCGGCCGACACCCCGGCCAGCGGCGCGGGCTGCGCGGGCTGCGCGGGCGCAGGCGCACGTGTCGCGCGCACGCGGCGGCACGACGCGCGCCGGCACATGCGCGTCACCAGCCACGCGCCGCCGCAGCTGATCGACGGATACAACCATTCATTCATTTCAATTAACTTCTACAATCCTTACTAATAATAAGTATTATAAAAGCGAAAGTGAGTTTGTTTGTTTGTTACGTCTTCACGCCTAAATGGCTAAACCGATTTTGATGAATTTTGGTACAGAGACAGTTGGGACCCTGGAGACGGACATAGGCTAAAAAAAGTGAGAAAAGGGGGAAGAAAAGTGGAGAGAAAGATATTTCATCACGCGGGTTAAAGTTAGCGTTAGCCCTAAGAAACTATGCCAAGCGGACGAAGTCGCGGGTGGAAGCCAGTTTTAAAATAACAGCATAAGCTTAAAAAAGTATACCTATATTATTTTTATTTAAATCTGTGGCTTTTTTTTTGTTTAAAAAAATTTAGATATGAGGGAGAAAGAGGGAAGAAAAGGGAAAACTTAGTATTGCTATTTCAATAAATAAGGCGCAAGGGCAGAAACTACAGGTAGCAGGTACCTGCAAATCATGAAAGGGGAACTGTGTTACCCCGAATTTAACGCGAGCGAAGCCGCGGGCAAAAGCTAGTCATAAAATAAATAAATGAATGTAAATGTTCTTACTTAGGATCTTCACTGATGAGCCTCAGGACTTCAAACCCAGATCCTCTTTGAGCAGCTTTCAATTCCCGCCCGGTACAACCCACTATCTGAAAAAAAATAAAAAAATGTACATTTTGATTGAAGTGAGTAAACGTTGTCATTACGACCGAGGAGGAATTCACACACCAACGCTTAAGCGAGGGTCCTATGGAGCCGAGGACAGCAGTGACAAATTATCACGTGAATCAACCGACGTTTTACAATATTAAAATTAAATTAAATATCTTGGGACAACTCACACACGGCTATCTGATCCCAAGCTAAGCAGAGCTTGTGTTATGGTAACCAGACAACTGATATACATACTTAAATAATTTATGAATACATACATATTATAGATAAATCACACCCAGACACAGAACAAACAATCATGCTCATCACACAAAGTTTGTCCTGGGTGGGAATCGAACCCACGACCTCCGGCTCAGCAGTCAGGGCCACTAACCACTGGACCAACAGGCCCGTCGATACAACAATACACTCTTTTATAAGTCTTTAAACTGACATGGTCACTAATATTATTGAGGAGCTCGTGGCTAAATAAAAGCAGCCACTCAGTACGATCTTTAGGTTAAGCCGCGCTTGCCTAGGTTGGTCTGTGGATGGGTGACCACCCGTTACATACCGAGTTTCCTCCGTGCCTCGGAAAGCACGTTAAGCCGTTGGTCCCGGCTGTCATTTGTACACCTTTGACAGTCGTTACAGGTAGTCAGTGTCCCGAAAGTCTGACAACCAGTCTTACCAAGGGGTATCGTATTACCCAGTATTAACTGGGTTATGGAGGTCAGATAGGCAGCCGCTCCAAGTAAAATACTGGTATTCAGCTGCATCCGGTAAGACTGGAAGCCGACCCCAACATAGTTGGGAAAAGGCTAGGCAGATGATGGTCACCAATATTATTATTAAAACTTGAAGCAGGATATTTACCTCGTTTGTTATTTGTTTCCGATCAAATAACAAATAATAATCAGTTCATCCGTGAACATCGCCGAAATATCGGAAACTCGAAACAAATATGTCAAATATTTCGTTTCAAGTTTTAATAATAAAAAGTACTTTTGTCATTCCATTCATTCCAAGACCTCAATTTTTTTTTTTGTTATAAGCAAATCCTTACTAATATTATAAAAGCGAAAGTGAGTTTGTTTGTTACGTCGTCACGCCTAAATGGCTAAACCGATTTTGATGAATTTTGGTACAGAGAAAGTTGGGACCGTGGAGACGGACATAGGAACAAGGTTCAGATATGAGGGAGAAAGAGGGAAGAAAAGGGAAAACTTAGCATTGCTATTACAATAAATAAGGGGCAAGGGCAAAAACTACAGATAGCAGGTACCTGTAAATCAGGAAAGGGGAACTGTGATACTACGAATTTAACGCGAGCGATGCCGCGGGCAAAAGCTACTAAATAATATTTTTTTGTTATAAGCAAATCCTTACTAATATTATAAAAGCGAAAGTGAGTTTATTTGTTTGTTTGTTACCTCTTCACGCTTTAATGGCTAAACCGATTTTGATGAATTTTGGTACAGATATGGTTGGGAACCAGGAGACGGACATAGACTATTATTTTTTTAAAAAGAGTGGGGTATGAGGGAAACGGAAAAACTTAGCGTTGCTATTACAAATCAATAAGGCGCTACCGAATTTAACGCGAGCGAAGCCGCGGGCAAAAGCTAGCTATTTTATAAATTGTATTGGTCGGTGGTGTGGGTAAATCAGAACACATTTAGATTCCAAAAGACTTGTCTTTAATACTGGTATTACACTAGGGCCCACAAGCATGGTCATGGTTCTGACGCCATCATTATTGACAGACCGCCCTGTCATCCACCATAGACAGAGACATCACCATAGTGATGTCCTATACTCACAACATCCTCCTTATTCGGAGGAATGAAGTTCTTTTAATTTTACAAGTTACAATTAACAAAAATGTACTAACTCTTAAAAATAAGTTTTGACAATCTAGACTATTACTACAACTAACTAAAACTAAGACACTTTGTTAAACTACTTCTTGTTATATAAATTTCTAGACATAACTAAATTAATCAGTCCCTCACAGTCATAACTAAAATGTTTGCTTAATAAACAAATACAGTTACTTTTATATGTCTAATCGTCTGGGTGGTCTTATGGCTCTTCCACATCTAGTGCGCATAATCCCTGGAGTTCTAAGCTCTTCATTGTCTGGTGCTACTGTATGACTTAGTTCATCTTGGGATACCGTTTGAGGTGACTGTGGTGGCTTCATAATATGCTGTCTGTTTCTCCTTCCTATAAATCCATCTGACCCTTCAACAGTATAAGACCTAGGCTGAACACATTTGGACCTTATTTCGCCTGTAATCCATGGAGTATCTGGCATTTTCTTAAAATAGACTTTATCTCCTTCTTGTAGTTCTGGTAACGATTTAGTCTTTCTGTCATAATAATCCTTTATTTTATTTTTATTTTCTTCCTTAGTTATTACATATTTTTGAAAATTGACTGTTCTTGGTTTTAAGTTTTTTGTGACTGTTGGTAATTGTGTTCTAAGTGAACGTGACATTAACAACTGTGCTGGAGATGGTAGATTTCCTCTTGGTGTATTCCTGAATTGAAGCAACGCAAGATACGGATCCGTTCCTGACTCCTCTGACTTGGTAAGAAAACGTTTACATATCTTTACGGCTGACTCTACCAACCCATTTGACCTTGGTATGTAAGGACTTGACGTATTATGATGTATTCCCCATTCTGAAATAAACTTCTTGAACTCTGCTGAATTAAACGGTGGCCCATTGTCTGAGAACAACTCAACTGGGATGCCATGTCTGCTAAAGATACTTTTAAGACAAACAATTACTGTTTTGGCATTAGTACTTGCCACTGTCATTAATTCAATATAATTTGAGTAATAATCTTGTACTACTATGTATTTTTTAGATTTATAATCCATGAAGTCAACACCAACTTTTTCCCACGGAAGTAATGTAACATCATGTGGCAGAAGTGGTTCTGGAGCATTTGAATTTCTATGTGACAAGCAAATATGACACGACTGAACAATGTTTTTTATATCAGTTGACATCAATGGCCAAAATACATGTCCTCTAGCAAACGCCTTTGACCTTTCAATTCCCAAATGGCCACTGTGTATTATTTTCAAAATTTCGGGCCTCAATTTTTTAGGTATGACTATACTGTTACTTCTGAAAATTAAACTATTTTCTGTATGTAAATCAAATCTATACTGCCAATACTCATGCATGTCTTTGTGAAGTTGAGTTTTACTTAATGGCCATCCCTCTTTACAGTATCTTTTTAAAATCTGCAGACTGTCATCTTCATTAGTGCCTTTGATTAACCATTGTAGTCTTTCTGATGAGACAGGTAATGACTTAATCAGTAAATTTACATGAACAATGATATCATCATCCAATTCATCTGTACTTGTTTCAGGGAGTGCTGCTCTTGATAAGGTATCAGCAATGTACATGTGACTACCTTTCTTGTAAACTACATTTAGACTGTAGTGTTGTATTTTCAACATCATTCTTTGAAGACGTGTTGGAACCTCGACTAAAGACTTTTTAAACAATGTTATTAAAGGAGCATGATCTGTCTCTACAGTTACAGTTTGTCCATATATAAATTGATGAAATTTGATGCAGGCAAAAACTATTGAATAAAGTTCTTTTTCTATCTGAGCCATTTTTTGTTGTGTATCTGTTAAAGTTTTTGACGCATAATATACTGGATGTTGATTTTGTAACAGCACCGCTCCGACAGCACTCTGACTAGCATCACTTTGTAGAACAATAGGATCGTGAACCTTAAAATGTGACAACACTGGAACTTGACATATTAATTGTTTCAGACGACAAAATGTTGTTTCATGATTGGCAGTCCACTGCCAATCAGTAGATTTTTTTAATAATTGGCGCAACATTTCTGTCTCACTTGCCATATTTTTAATAAAAGGACTTAAATAATTAAGTAGGCCTAGAAATCTTTGTAAATCCTTTAGACATGTAGGAGAGGGCATCTCTTTGATTGCTCTGACTTTATCCGGATCAGCTGTGATTCCGTCTGCTGTAAAAATATGACCTAGATATTTAATACTCTCCTTGGCGAAAGTGCATTTTTCTTTATTAAACTTGACATTATTTTCCTTTGCTGTTTTAAATACTATATTAAGACGCTCATTATGCTCTTGTAGTGTTTGACCACTTACTAAAATATCGTCGCTGTATACTGCCACCCCTGGTATGTCGCCAAACATTTCAGTCATAATTCTGTGAAAATACTCAGGAGCACAGCTGACTCCATATGGAAGACGTTTAAAACGGTATCGACCAAAAGGTGTATTAAAAGTTGTGAGGTAAGAACTCTTCTCACTCAATTTGCACATCCAAAATCCACTACTTGCATCCAAGGTGGAATAAAATCTTGAGCCAGCCACCTTGGCGCGGACCATGTCTACTGATGGAATAGGATAATGAGTCCTGTTAATTGCCTGGTTTAAATTACGAGGGTCTAGACATACCCTTAATTGACCATTTTTCTTTTCAATTAAAATTAAAGAACTCACCCATTCAGTAGGCTCTGTAACCTTGGTTATGACATCATTTTTTTCCATCTTCTCAAGTTCTTGTTGTAGTCTTTGATGCAATGCAAATGGTACCTTCCTCGGAGCATCGACTTTTGGCTGGACCTTAGGATTTGTACTTATGTGACACTCACCAGGAAGACAACCAAGACCCGTGAAAAGCAAATTATTACATTCAACAAGTTTATTTAAATTTATATTTTGTGACTGACTTGACTGTAATAGAAATGACTGTGACTGACTTTTTGTGATTTTAGGGGTTATTTGACTTGAATTCAACTCCTTTTGACTTTTTTCAGAAGACAATTGATTATTATCACTTTCTGATGTTTGCATGCTTGTAGTATCTACACAGAAAACTCTTTTAATTAGTCCAATTTCTGAGCAAGTAAGTTTACCTAATACAGTTGGAGAATTTACATTTGCAATTACAAAATTAATTTGTTTTGTCATGTAGAGGTCATTAAATTGAAATTTACACTCTAAGTTTTGTTGGCCTAGTACCTCTAGACTATTACCAGTGTATGACTTAATTTTAACATTAGTTTTAGACAATTGATTTTTAGTATTTAGTGAATCATAAACACCTTTTGACATAATATTGACATCACTGCCCGTATCAATAATACAATTTATTTGTGAGTTGTTTATATATAAATTAATTGTCCATTCACTTGACAAGGACTTAGACGACTGAATATGACCTATAAACAACTCACCTTGTTCTGACTGTACCTGTTGCATGTCATTATCTGACTGCACATATTTCACTGACTTTGACTGAATTGACCGACAACAGACTGCAAAATGACCAAATTTTTCACATTTTTTACACTTTACACCAAATGCTGGACACTTATAACGATGCACCTGACCACACCTTGTACAAACTTCCTGTTTTGGCTGCTGACTATGTTGATTGACATTCCTTGGGTTAGACTGTGATCTTGAGCTTGACTGACTCTTATTATATAAGACTGAACTTTCTGTTGATAATTCGTCTGTTTGATTTCTGGAAGCAAGCATGGCTTTTGCTATCTCTAATGCCTTATCAAGATCCAGCTTATCTTCAATCAACAATTTTTCTCTTATGAAATTGTATTTTTGATGCATGTTACAAATGAACATTATTTTGATCAGACGTTCCTGCAGCTTTTCTAGCTCACAGTTTTGTGACCTTAATTTCAATGTGCAAGCAAAGTCTTCTAAGGTTTCGTTTTCACCTTGTTTGTACGTGAAAAAATTATGACATTCATAAGTGAGGTTAGCTTTTGGCGCGAAGTGATTTTGAAACATATCAATGAGCTCGTTGTATTTTACTTCATCCTCATCTTTTCGAAATGTATTGAATACATTAACGCCCTTTTCACCAATGGCATGTAGAAATAAAGCCACCTTTCTACCATCACTCTCTTCATCTAGGCCGGAAGCACGTAAATAAATTTTGAATGATTGCACCCATTTTTTCCATTGTTGAGCCAAATTACCAGTCATCACCATGGGCTGCGGACTGGACATTCCCGACAGTTTCTTGGGCTTTTGATTTTCATCAGACATGGCGACTTTTCACTTCTTCAATTTCGAACACATTCACAATGACTATATATGTAATACGACACGTAGATTACGAACCCAAATTCTGAC
Organism: Ochropleura plecta; assembly: GCA_905475445.1. NCBI lineage: Eukaryota > Metazoa > Arthropoda > Insecta > Lepidoptera > Noctuidae > Ochropleura > Ochropleura plecta. Next base: position 12,029,666 of record FR997749.1, read on the forward strand.
ACCATGTATTGGTCGGTGGTGTGGGTAAATCAGAACACATTTAGATTCCAAAAGACTTGTCTTTAATACTGGTATTACACTAGGGCCCACAAGCATGGTCATGGTTCTGACGCCATCATTATTGACAGACCGCCCTGTCATCCACCATAGACAGAGACATCACCATAGTGATGTCCTATACTCACAACATAAATGATTACGTTAATTTTAAAATTAAGTATGAAGGAGATAAAAACATGCGCCTTCTTGCACTAAAAAAAAGTCAGCAGTCTAAATGGATTTGAACCTGAAATCTATGGTATCTGTAATAAAATCAGAAAAAATGAAAAGCCCTCGTTGCGATAAATGAGAAAAAAAACACACACACGAGAGAAATAAATTGCATCTTGAACCTATTCGTAGTGCAATAAGAGTCAATTTTCGAGGAAGTGGTTTAAAAAACATATTTCAATTCCTCAAATGACGATCGACACCTCAAAAAAAATGTCATGCCGAGTACTTTAAGAATGCATGGACGTCGTCAAGGGTCCAATTCATCATCAGCCTAGGCTTTTCCTTACCATGTTAGGGTCAGATTTTAGTCTAACCGGATTCAGCTGAATACCAGAATTTTACGTTTCTTTTTCTTTTTTTAAAAAAACGTTTCCCCACACTAGGAATTTCTCCTGTATCGTGGGTGCGTTTACAAACATTTAAACTCCCATACACAAACAGCGAGACCCGGAACAACTATCTGTATTAATAATAATAATAAATATCTTGGGACAACTCACACACGGCTATCTGATCCCAAGCTAAGCAGAGCTTGTGTTATGGTAACCAGACAACTGATATACATACTTATATAATTTATAAATACATACATATTATAGATAAATCACACCCAGACACAGAACAAACAATCATGCTCATCACACAAAGTTTGTCCTGGGTGGGAATCGAACCCACGACCTCCGGCTCAGCAGTCAGGGCCACTGACCACTAGACCAACAGGCCCGTCAATTAATATTTCTATGATCGCACGGAACTGTGCAGGGATCGGACACGTAGCGCAACTATACGCTCATCCACTGCGCCAACCGTGACGTCCGTGTCTATTGTGGATGTGAAATACTATACCCCTTGGTAAGACTGGTTGTCAGACTTTCGGAACACTGACTACCTGTAACAACTGTCAAAGATCTACAAATGACAGCCGGGACCAACGGCTTAACGTGCTTTCCGAGGCACGGAGGAACGCGGGAGACGCTCTGAGCGTCGGCGTCGGGCACCGCGAGACAACTCCCGGCCAACGTAGATGCGGGTCTATGGACGGTGAGCAATGGGTAGCTCACCGTCCGTCCGTCTGGTGACGATAGGCCGGGGAGACGGCGCGTTAGTGTTCCACGCGCGCCTCAGAGATGTCAGCAAAGCAGAGGGACGCCAGGGACACCGCCGCACGGGGGGAAGGGTTGTTCGAAAGAGATACCGCGGCCCCAGAACGTCTTTATGTTCTGGGGCCGCGGAAAAACCTACCCATGTTCCTCCTATGGTCCTTTGACCATAGGAGGAACATGGGTAGACTCCCCCCCGCTCCACCCAGAGCGGGTGAAGTTATTTTATGATTTCCCATTCGCAAAAAAAGGGATGGAGAAAACTTGGTAAGTAATGGGTGCTTACCCATCCACCCATCAGCGGCTGTTGTTACTTACACGCTTTTTATGTAGATACAGAAGTATATTAATACCTGTAAGAAGTCCACGGTTCCATGTGGCGTGTGTGTGGCGTGTAGCTGTGGGTCTGTGGCTACAAGGAGATGTCGTAAGCGAGAACGAGTGGCGCCGCCGTCCAGAGCGCGGTGCCACGTTATGTGGTCGCCAGCGCATAGCTTGTTGCCTGCAAGAGAATCCTTACTAATATTATAAAAGTGAAAGTGAGTTTGTTACGTCTTCACGCCTAAATGGCAAAACCGATTTTGATGAATTTTGGGACAGAGATATTTGGTACCCTGGAGACAGACATAGGATAAAAAATAATAGGAAAAGGGGGAAGAAAAGGGGAGAGAAAGAATTTTTTTTTTTCGATCAACACGGGGTTTAAAGTTTACAAATTACCTGCCGCGGTTGCGGGTTGTTCGAAAGAGATACCGCAGCTAGGGAAATAGAAGGAACATGGGTGGGTTTTAGTCAGCAAGTCTTGCACTCCCCCCCTCCCGCTCCGCCCAGAGCGGGGGAAGTTGTTTGATGATTGAAGAAAAAAGCCTACATATTAATCTCCTTTACTTATCATAAAATGAATTTGGTTCTACTGTCTGTTCACTTATACCTAGGTACTCAACTACGCAACGAATTTTAATGCCGTTTTCAATAATAGATAGAGTGATTAAAGAGGAAGGTTTATATGGATAATATTAGTCCATTAGCATCTACATTGCACCCGTACAAAGCTGGAACGGGGCGTTAGTTGATTTATAAATATTGTGAAATTAAAATTAGAGTCGCACAAGATAAAACTGCGTGCTACTAATGGGGTGTTTTAAAAGATGACCGTTTATGTCGCAAGTTTGTACGGAACCCTTGGTGCGCGAGTCTGACTCGATCTTGGCCGGTATTTTGCGTAAAACCCACCCATGTTCCTTCTATTGCCCTTTACGTTCCGGGGCCGCGGTATCTCTTTCGAATAACCCGCAACCCAGGCAGGCGGTGGCCCTGGCGGTATGCGAGTCCGATTTCCACTTGTTTAATACTTAAATATTATTTATTAAACTTCATGCATATGTATTACATACATACAAAAAAAAAGTCCTTACTAATATTATAAAAGCGAAAGTGAGTTTGTTTGTTTGTTACCTCTTCACGATTTAATAGCTAAACCGATTTTGATGAATTTTGGTACAGAGATAGTTGGGAACCAGGAGACGGACATAGGCTAATTTTTATTTTAAAAAACTGGTATGTGAGGGAGAAAGAGGGAAGAAAAGGGAAAACTTAGCGTTGCTATTACAAATCAATAAGGCGCAAGGGGAACTGTGTTACCTCGAATTTAACGCGAGCAAAGCCGCGGGCAAAAGCTAGTAAGAAAATAAAAAGAGAGTTAAAAATAGAAAAACTACAACCATACAATTAGGAGACGAATCTGCCAGCTTCATAAGCAAATTCCCGAGCTTTTACTTTGAAAGTGAACCGATTGGTGGCCATCCTGATATTCAGAGAGAGCGCACTCCAAAGGAAGACCGCCTGGACAGGGAAACAAGTTTTGAGAAAACCAGAGCGGTGAGAAAGACATCGCAGAAGGCGGTTATGGGAGGAACGAAGATTCTTACTGTGCGCAGAGCATAAAAATTATTAATTTGTATACTAGTTACTGTTAGTTATTAATTGAAAGGGAGTCGTTTGTCTTGGTATGGACATGTAATGAGGAGGGATGAAGGACATGTGACTAAAAGAGTGATGAATCTGAATGTTGATGGACGGAGAGCGAGAGGAAGGCCAAAGAAAAGATGGATGGATTGTGTAAGGAATGATATGAAGGAGAAAGGAGTAAATGATGCCGTGACGTCTGATAGGGGAGAATGGAAGAAGAAAACGTGTTGCGCCGACCCCAAATAGAATGGGACAAGGGCAGGAAAATGATGATACTGTTAGTTATTAGCATATCAACATACCAGTAGTAAACACATATCTAGCGAGCGCCTGTAACAAGGCTGCGGGCCACAGCGGGGGCTGCGCCAGTCCCTCCTCGGCCGACAGGCGCACGGTCAGCTCGAAGCCGTAGCCGGACGCCGCGCCCGGAGTCCGCTCGGGCGCCGGGTGCACGCGCCCGTCGCCGTGGAGGTCGGAGAGACCGAAGCTGGGAGATTGAAGATTCAAATGTGCAAATATCATAGCAAAATCCTTACTAATATTATAAAAGCGAAAGTGAGTTTGTTTGTTAGTTTGTTACGTCTTCACGCCTTAATGGCTAAACCGATTTTGATGAATTTTGGTACAGAATTAGTTAGGACCCGGGAGTCGGTTATAGGCTATTTTTTTAAAGTGAAATGAGGTAGAAAGTGGAAAGAAAAGAGAACTGGCGCAAACCTGTAGTGTTTGACACTAACGACCGCAGGGAGGTATGGCAGAGTAAGGAGCTTCACGGACGCTTTTTCCGGGCCCTACATGGACCTGATGTAGATCAACCAGCGTCCGTAGCCTGGCTACGTTCCGGGGATCTCTTTGGAGAAACTGAAGGTTTTGTCTGTGCAATTATGGATGAAGTTATGATGACGAATAACTACCGGAGATTCATTGTGAAGGACGGCACGGTTGACATATGTCGGGCATGCCACCGTCCGGGTGAATCAATTCGACACATTATCTCCGGTTGTTCTCGTCTAGCTAACGGAGAGTACTTGCATAGACACAACCTTGTAGCCAGGATTATTCATCAGCAACTTGCTCTAAAATATAGCCTTGTGGAATCGGAAGTGCCGTACTACAGGTATGAGCCCGACCCAGTTCTCGAACATGGCAATATCACATTGTACTGGGATCGATCCATCATCACTGACAGGACTATTGTTGCCAACAAGCCTGATATAGTGGTGGTGGATCGATCAGAGCGGCGCGCAATGATTGTTGACATAACAGTCCCGCATGATGAGAACCTCGTGAAAGCCGAGAAAGATAAGCAAATCAAGTATATTGACTTGGCTCGCGAGGTTGTCGACATGTGGGATGTGGACTCAGCGATCATTGTGCCGATAGTCGTATCTGCCAATGGCTTAATTGCCAAGAGCCTCGACCAACACCTGAGGAGGCTCTCGTTAGGCAGCTGGATCAAGGGCTTGATACAGAAAGCGGTACTCCTGGACACGGCTCGTATTGTTAGGAGGTTCCTTTCTCTGGAGCCCTGATCGCCGGTAGCTTGGACCCTGTTCCCGATACCGGTGGGCTACTATTTTTACATTTTTAAATGTTTTTTATTTGTTGTTTTTAAGAAATATTTAAAAATTTAATTATATGTATATAAAACAATAAATGGACGATAATAATAAAAATAAAAATTTTATTCAAGTATAAGTAAAACTATAATTTACATTAATCGTCATAGAGGAAAATTAATTCTAACTATAATGTAGACCTGCCTGATCTAGGTTTATGAAAACCTGTGTTTCAGGCCATCAATTTACGTCAAACATTTTAAAAACAGGACATTAGTAAATTTATTAGTAGCTAACTTATAGAGAAGACATATTATTTTCAACGACTTAACAAGTAAATTATTTAGGTATATAATATTAAGACTTCTATATTATTAAATATTATGTTATTTTATCGAATGTAAGATATAATATTATGTTAAAATAAATTAACGAATAATGTTAAAGTAAATAGAGTAGATTAGGTAAACAGTGAGACTTTTATTAGAGTGTGTACATACAGACTTTATTTCACAATTTCTAATAGTTTTTCCGTGTCTGCATAGTTGTGTTTTGCCAGGTATTCCTGAACTAGTAGATTACACCTATTATTACTTAAACTATAAATCTTTAGTGCTCTGTTAAACTGGTTATATAAGTAAGGTCCCAAAAATAAGTAAAAACGATTAGCAAAAGCATGTTTCGTCCGAAAGTTAGCACAAACCAAATCTTTTCTCCTCCTATCAGAGGGTACTGGGTTAAAATAAAGTTCAGTGTGTTGTAATAAGATTACGTTCAAAACAAACAATTGACGTACTGTTAGCACCTTGCATGCTATATAAAGCTGATGTGTAGGGAATCTGAATGGACGAAAAGTAGCAACCTTTAAAACTGCTCGTTGGGCGCGTTCTAGGGGCAGCAAAATTGATTTAGCGACACCACCCCAGGATGTTATGCAGTAGGTAATAATAGATTGACACAAAGCCAAATAAACCTGCCTAATTAATCGAAAATGGGCAATGTGACGTAAGTTTTTGAAAATGTAGATTAGTTTACGCACTCTGGTGCATAATAAATCGATGTGTTTGCGGAAGTTCAGATTTGAGTCAATCGTAATACCTAGATATTTGATATGGTCTGTTTTCGCTAAAGTGGGACAAGTGCATGCAATGTCAGCATTATGTAAATTACAATTGTTATGCGCTTGAATGCTTAGATTAGTAAGAGTTGGATAAGTGTTTCTCATTGTAAATAATAGGTATTTTGTTTTATTTACATTTAGTGTTAATAGATTTTTATGAAGCCAGTTAGACACAGTATTGAAACCTTTCTGTGCAACATCATAGACGTCGACTGTTGATTTAGCTGCGAACAGTAGAGCTGTATCATCCGCATATGACATAATGACACAATTTTGGAGTGTCAAATTGCATAGGTCATTTATATATATTAAGAACAAGGTAGGACCCAAAATACTGCCTTGTGGGATTCCGTAGCAGGTATTTTTAAGCTCAGAACTGATGCACTGACCTATTTTTACACACTGATGGCGGTCGCTGAGGTAATCAGACAACAGTTGCAATTGTACACCCCGTATTCCCATCATCTCCAGCTTATAAAAGCAAGGTACAAGAAATTGTATCAAAAGCCTTGGCTAGGTCTAAAAATATCCCTATTGTGTGCATGCCGTTATCTAGGTTAGTGCTTATAAAATTAGTCAGATGATGAACAGCTTGGCTTGTAGATCTTTTAGGCCTAAAACCATTTTGATGATCAGAAAGTAATTTATTACTTTCAAGATATTTTATTAATCTAGAGTTTATAATTTTTTCTAATATCTTTGAGAGGCCTGATATTACATTAAATTAATTAAATATTACAATCAATAAGGCGCAAGGGCAAAAAATACAGGTAGCAGGTACCTGCAAGTCAGGAAAGGGGAACTGTGTTACCCCGAATTTAACGCGAGCGATGACGCGAGCAAAAGCTAGTAAAAAATAAAATGCGTCGAAAGAGGACTTCCTCCTTTTTTGTCGTTGGTTTAAGTTATATTTAATTGTGAAAATGACCAAAAGGGTCTCATTTGAAATTCATTTATATTGCTTGAGTAATTTATGAATATTAACCCTTTGAACGCCAGAGCATAAACCTACGCGCGTGCCCTCCACGCCGAGAAACTAATTTTACGTACATTTTTGTCACGTATTTGTGTCATTGGCGTCCAGCGCACGCGCTTTCTTGTCATTTATATGTGACAATTGGCGCTCAAAAAGTTAAACTACAAAAGAGGCTAAAATACATACCTGACATAATGCCAATGCGGCAGGATATGTTCCTCAGGCTTTCCAGGGTTCCAATACATGCTGATATAGTCCAAGGGGTCATGACCGCCTAACCTGAAAATAAGCAATACCAGAATAGAGTCATCATCAACTGTCTGCGTTTTCCCAACTATCAAACAACACACACACAATCTCAAACACGAAGACACACACACAGACAATCTCTCTCTCTCACACACACACACATCATGCAGTTTATATCAAAGTACTGATTAAATGTAAATTGTTGTGGAAGAGCGGAGCCTCTTAATACATTTTCTTTTTTATTTTTTAAAAAAACGTTGCCCCACTCTAGGAATTTCTCCTGTATCGTGGGTGCATTTACAAACTTTTTAAACTGACAGACACAAACAGCCAGACCCGAAACAACTATCTGCAGGTTATACAAATATTTGTTCCGTGCGGGAATCGAACCCGCGACACTCAGCGCAGCCGTCAATCGCTCAGCCACTGCGCCAACCGTGCCGTCACAATAATACAGACATTACTTAAAAAGAGGCTCCAATTATCAACTTAGGTAAAACATTTTGGTAAATCAATAAAGATTTAGTATTGTATTTGTATCCCGAACCTGGACTTCCTAAAATGAGCTACCAATTACAGAGCCCCAGTGAGGAACTGACTCTGCATAGTCAACAAACCAATTGCGCAATATAGGAATTAATAAAAAGAGTGTGCTTGGCTTCCAGTCTGCATTTGTAGATCTTTGACAGTCATTACAGGTAGCAGACACTTGAAAGCCGGAGAACTCTCACCAACGCACCTCTACGATGAACAGAGACTAATGGTTCTGCTCTGCAGCAGCTTCAGTACTTTTAGTCAGAAGATTTGAGTTTGAGTATTGTTTTTAGTGTTCCATAGCCAAAGCTTTAACAGACCCCTTAGAGATTAGCTCTGCCAGTCTGTCCAAATAATTAATTCTGTTTGTGTAATATGAATACTTGTGCAACTTACCAATACTTGAGTCTAGTGGTGACTTGTAGAGGATTGGGCTGGTCTGGGTAAAGCCTAGAACATGCTTCACACAAGGCTGTCAGTCCAGCTGGAACTACTGGACGATCTGTGGAAGGTTTTACTTAAATTGAATTATCAGGTATTGTATAATGGACAGTGTCTACAACTCCACTTTCGAAGAGCCTATTTTGCGTACAGGGTTCATGTGGTTATACCTGATGGATAAACTATGATAACCATACCACATTGGTTGAACTGGGAAGCAAACCTTATGGTCTGCTTTGATTCTTCGGACTGGACTTGCAACTGTTTTGAGATCCATTTAAGTTCCTATTTAATAAAGGGAGGGGGGGGGCTTTATTAAATAGGAACTTAAATTAAGGTACAATACATACACCTCTACTTTATCTTTGGAGGAATTACAGGCGTGATCTGTAAAAACCATTTACGGGAGAAGCCTCAAAGGGGCTGTGTCAAAACCGGTGTCCATGCACCTCAACACTGACTACGTGACACCAGTATATCATTAAATTACAAAACTAAAAAGCTGGTATCCAAATAGTTCGGTAAAGTAAACCAACCTTTTTTCTACACTATATAAAATCAAGATTGAACCAATTGATTCCTTTACCTGCTTGTCCCATTTGTTCCCGATCCATTTCCTGCGAGTTCCCGGGAATGCTGTCAGCTGTTGCCGTAGGTTGCGCAGACGCAACGAACGACAATGCGCTGCTCCGCACAACACCACCTGGGGGCGGAGCACCCGGTCCGCTCCCACTTGACATTTTAATCAAATTGAGGACGATTGAGCAAGTGTTTTATGTCTACTTGTAAGCTTTTGTTTAAAAAAATATAATTTGTAGATTTTAGTAGTCTGTGCATGATTTTTGTTGTTTTCTTTTTTGATGTTCGAAAACTAAATTCTTCTATTTATAAGCTTGATAGTGACAGGTGTATATGAAAATATTGGCAAGTGGAAGCGAGACAAAAAATACAGGCTCAGGCTTTTAGAAACGACCGTCTCTGAAGTATATTTTCGCAGTTTCTGAACGAAATTTTGTTACCATTTTGGATAGCAAAAAATTATGATGAACGAATGCATAATTCTTCTATAATAATATAAAACGTCAATATAATCAACAACATTCGCTCTTTGATTAAATTATCCTAAAAATCAGTATATTAATTTTTTGCATGAGAACTTTACTCAACACCAGTAGTACTGCACTACAATCAACATGGGAAAAGGATACGAACTGTCAATTTAAAAGTCATAAAATTTCAGAACGATTACGAACATCCGCTGGATCGGTCTTTTCTTTGCTGTGTTTATTTGTTTGTGAAAATAATTCGATCTTTGTATTCATATTGCTCTATTTTTGTTCAGGAACAAAACACTCAAATACTATAAATAACTTCTCAGACATCCCTTGCTGTATCAATCGTAATTTAAAACAGTAAAAACGTTATTTTCCACCAAAATGCGCTACATATTTCTAACAACTATATTTAGCGTAGTTTTCGCTTACGAAAAAGACATGACGATAATGGTGCAGGCCGGAAAAGTGGACTGTTTCTATCATAAAGTGCTACCTAACGAAATTATCGACATAGAATATCAGGTAAGCTGCAAATTATTTTTTTATCACCATGTAGATAACCTCGTTCATAAACCATTTAGATAAAATTTAACGACGAAATCGTGCGCGAATATCTATTATTTTGCCACGTTTTTGTAACCGATAACATTAAAAGTTTATTAAAAAGGTAAAACATTAATTAAAAATATGATTAAGTGGCATTGTCACTATTTATTTTTTCTCTTGCTAAAAACTTCAATTGGATGTAGTACTTAGTACTTCTTGGATACCTGCCAGCTCTGTGGCTAAACTGTGACTCAACTCAACATAAAAACATTCAGTTCTTTAGCCTGAGTGTTGAATTATTTCCTTTTTATCAATTTGTTTGGGGTTGTAACACCATTATGAGTTTGGTTATTTTAAGTACCTATTTATTTCCCTCCTTATATTAACTACTATTATTTACAGACTACAAATAGACATAAACGGCACGGTTGGTGCAGTGGGTGAGGGATCGACTGCTGCGCTGCGTGTCGCGGGTTCGATTCCCGCATGGAACAAATATTTGTATGACCTGCAGATAGTTGTTTCGGGTCTGGCTGTTTGTGTATGTGAGTTTATATGTTTGTAAACGCACCCACGATACAGGAGAAATCCCTAGCGTGGGGCAACGTTTTAAAAAAAAACTAATAATAAAAATATGTACCTATATAATTTTATATTTTTTATCATTATCTGATTTAAATATGTGCCTATAAACTAAACAACAGGGAAGGCATAAACTACTGCCTACTTCTAACATTAATGTACTACTGAACTTTTTTTTTTTTTTAAATGTTTGATTGCCATCCTGATTTCCTTAGGTACTGCATTCCATAGACAAATTGAAGTTCTGAATTTGAATTGTATTACAAAATGAGCAGGGGACCTAAAATGGCCGGTTTGAAATTATCATAATATGATAATAAAATTAACTACGGTACAATTCGTAAAATGGTTGCAAAGTGATAATTCATAATATAAATGTTAGTGACCATTTTACAAACTGTAATTCATATAATAATCCTATTATTATTCTGCCAAACTAGCCATTTTATACCCGCTATTTGTCCACAGCTCCCCATTCAAATAGTTTATTTTCCTTTCTCTAATAACTGCCCACATTAATTTTATCAAAACTCATTCCTCTGTCATGAAGAATGTGGTTACAATTAATATTTTAATGACTTGGTGTTTGATAAGCGTAACAAATATAAAATACAAAAAAAAAAAACTGTTTTTTTTTAATGACTTTGTTTTCGATAAGCCTCAGTAACAATAAATAGTTTTGGTCGGATATAAATGTTAGCAATAAGGCTTGTAAACTGTGGGTAGATGTAAAAACTATTTTTTTTTTGTTTATATTGGCATTACAATTTAGTAAACTTTGAGCTCTATTGAGCAGGCTGTGGTCTGGTATAATATGGGTTGTATAGAGTGTACCTTAGTGATATTATTGTCGCCCAATGACAATAAAGCCTCTTGACTGCTCATACGGGCGACTCAGGCTCACGACACATCAATGAAATTGCACTTATGTTAGATGAAAATATGACTGACCATTTTAGTTTTGACCAGTTATTGGATCTCTCCACACGCGATTATTTTGATAACTTTTTTAAATATTTCTGCATAATATCAAATAATTACGAGTTCTTGTTCAATTAAATGGTGTGGGAAATCGTCTAGAACATCCAGCTATAAAAAGGATGGCATAACTTTTCATCGGTAAGTAAAATATATTTATAATTTGATAATATTATGAATAATTGCAGGGCTCAAGCTAAACTGGTTGTTTACGTTTAAGGCACACAAAACGTACACCGCGTTGATGTCTTTTTGAAAAGTCCCTTTCTCTCACTTGGTATTTTCAATAAGTATGTCCCTTTCTATCTGTAGGCATAAATAGAAAGAGTCAGATGCATTGCTGTAGTGTTGTGACAACTTCGAAACTAAGTCTTTAAAATATTGTCGATAAAAATAACGATGTTCCCTAACTGTAAAAAAGTAACGTTTACTTAATGTTTACATTTTAGATTTCCAAATATTCCAGAAGTGAAAGAAAAGTGGATCATTGCTGTCAACAAGGAAAATTGGTTTCCAAAAAATACAGCGTTGTTTGTTCAAGGCATTTCACGGAAGATTGCTTTGAAACCTTAAATTAACCTTACTATTAAAATACCCTAAATCTTACGATTTTATTAACCTTGATTTAATTTTAGCATTAATTTAAATAAAGTTAAAACAGAGTTACGTAAGTGTTTTATTTGCACCCAGTTAACGCCCAATCACTATAATTAATAAAATAAAAAAAAACAGACATCGTTATGTTTGATTTTATCGATATTAAGTATTGTAGCAAAACTGACTTGTGCATCACTATGTTTGGAACATTCGTCCTGACATTGTTGCATCGGCCAATCACAACTGCTGTTTTTTTTTCGTCCCCCGAACCGCAGTGGTGAGTCGTGTGCCTAGACGAAATCGGTCTATCAGCTCTCAAGTGGTTTAATTCTCTTTGTTGTCGCCCATTTACTTTTCATGATCTGTGGTCTACCAACAAAAGAGAAAAGTAACACAGCTTAAAGTATAGACCAGTGGGTATCTCACTGTCTCTCCGTCTATTGATGACATGCCATGTCGATGGTTGTGTTCCACAACATAGCAGAGGGGCCTGCCAGTGCCACTGGGGTTGTGGGTTGTTTGAAAAAGATACCTCGGCCTCTGAACATACAGGCCTAAAAAAGGTACTTGGGTAGGTCTTAGTTAGTAAAAGTCTGACACTCTCCCTTTGCTCCGGCCACAGCGGAGTAAGTTTCAATTTGATAATTTCCCATCCGTAAAAAAAAAACTTGTTTGTGGTGTAAACATGGTCAGATATTGCACAAGATAGAGATGTTTGGAAAGACAGAGAGGAGGCTTTAGCCCAGCTGTGAATAATTTGAGAGTCTGTCAATAAAATGAGACGCAATAGTATTCATAGCACACAAATTCTTACTATCCTTACTAATATTATAAAAGCGAAAGTGAGTTTGTTTGTTACGTCTTCACGCCTTAATGGCTAAACCGATTTTGATGAATTTTGGTACAGAAATAGTTGGGATCCTGGAGACGGACATAAGCAAATTTTTATTTAAATGTGGGAATTGAGGGAGGAAGAGGGAAGAAAAGGGAAATCTTAGCTTCGCTATTACAATCAATAAGGCGCAAGGGCAAAAACTACATGTAGCAGGTACCTGCAAATCAGGAAAGGGGAACTGTGTTACCCCGAATTTAACCCGAGCGAAGCCGCGGGCAAAAGTCAATTACACAAAAATGGTATAATGGCCAAACATGCTTTTTTAATTAAATAAATAATCACACATTTACTACAGCTAGTTATTTTAATTATTAATTAAGCCAGAGTTACGAGTTTGCGTACGTATTCGAAATATCACGCGTTAATTCTCCGAATGGTTATCAGAGGTGTAGCTATAGTGACTGTTATGAATGTTTACTTAATTCTTCTTACTTTAATCAATGGTCCACTCAATCTGTGTGGTGCTTTCTTAAAAAGACCATTTAAGACACACGCCTACATAAATCCGAGGCCATGGTCTGTCATGGCCGCGGGAATACGCCACCCATCGGGATCCCAGCTGACGGTAGGAGGGGTTCGCATCGGCGACGGGTCGACGATGAAGTACCTGGGAATCGTCCTCGACAGCCGGTGGAATTTCGTGGAGCACTTCCGACGTTTGGCTCCCAAACTCGAGCGGGCCGGGGCTGCTTTCAAGCGGCTCCTGCCCAATCTGAGGGGGCCAAACGCCTCCTGCCTCCTGCTCTATGCCGGAGTCGTGCGGTCCATGGCCCTTTACCTCCTCGGTATGGGCGCGTGCTTGAGGGCGGCGCGCCGCCCACTGCCTAAACGCGCCCCAAAAGGTGGTAGCCATACGGTTGATCCGGGGCTCCGGCACGATCTCCGGCGAGGCAGCGAGTCTCCTTGCCGGATTGCCACCGTGGGATCTGGAGGCGATAGTCCTCGCGCGCCTGTATGAGTGGCGCGCGGAGGCACTACACCGGGTGGAAACTCCGCTACGGCGGCAAATTGCCGCTCAGCGGACAGACCTCCGGCGCGATCTCATATTGGCATGGAGAGAGCGACTGTCGCAACCCCGTGCAGGGCACGCCACTATAGTGGCGGTAAGTCCCCTCTTGGACGAGTGGCTGGAGAGGCGTCATGGCGTCCGCACCTACCACCTGACGCAGGTCCTCACCGGACACGGAAGTTTCGGGAGGTTCCTGCACATAATCGGGCGGGAGGAAACGCCCGGGTGTCATCATGGTGACGATCGCCCAGAGGACACGGTGGAGCACACTGTGGCGGGCTGCCCAGCTTGGGCGGAGCACCGCCGTGCTCTCGTAGAGGTGATCGGCGGCGGCGATCTCTCGCGTCCGGCCCTGGTTCAGTCCATGGTCCGGAGCGAGAGGGAATGGGAAGCGGTCACCTCCTTCTGCAAAACAGTAATGCTAGCAAAGGAGGAGGCCGGGCGTTTGAGGGAGAGAACCTCAAACCAACCCAGCCACCGCGGGAGACGCGCCGGGCGCCGCGTGACTACTCCCGGCCACCGTAGATGCGGGCCTGTGGACGGTGAGCAATGGGTAGCTCACCGTCCGTCCGTCTATTGACGACAGGCCGTGTCGACGGCGCGTTAGTGTTTCACGAGCGCCTCAAAGAGCAGAAGCAAAGCAGAGGGGCTTGCCAGGGCCTCCGCCTGCCGGGGTTGCGGGTTGTTCGAAAGAGATACCGCGGCCCCGGAACGTAAAGGGCAATAGAAGGAACATGGATGGGTTTTAGTCAGCAAAAGTTTTACACTCCCCCCTGCTCCGCCCAGAGCGGGGGAAGACATATGGTGATTGGGAACCCCCCAAAAAAGACGCCTAAATGGCCCAACCGATTTTGATGAATTTTAGTACAGAGATAGTTAAAAGTGAGATAAGGGGGAAAAACAGGGAAGAAAAGGGGAGAGAAAGATATTTTTTTATTTTTTTTTCGATCATCACGCGCGCTAATGTTAACGTTAGTCCAAAGTGACTATGCCACGCGGACGAAGTCGCGGGCGGAAGCTAGTAATAAAATTATTTGACGATACGATTGGCGCAGTGGCTAAGCGATCGACTGCTGCGCTGTGTGTCGCGGGTTCTTTTCCCGCACGGAACAAATATTTGTTTGGCCTACAGATAGTTGTTCCGGGTCTGGCTGTTTGTGTATGTGAGTTTAAATGTTTGTAAACGCACCCACGATACAGGAGATTTTCCTAAAACTTTTATTACATCGGCATCGTCCCAAACTTTTTCGTCTGTGTGTTGTATGTCGCGTGACGGTCGGCCGCGGAGTAGGGACGTCTAAATGTCTATAATGTGAAAAAGAGCTTCACTTTTAGCGTCGTTTCCTAAAACCACACAATCCTTTTTTTTTAAATATTTATATACAAATTTTCATAAGTTTTATTGTCAATGTGTGATTGTATAAAATTGTTTGTTTCTAGGTTATAGATTCAACGCACGGCGACCTAGACGTGTCCTTCCAAATGACGGACCCTGTGGGGCGCGTCATCGTGGCCGACTACAAGAAGCCGGAGAATTCTCACCGACACACCTCCACGTTGAACGGAGACTACAGGTTCTGCTTTGACAACAGCTTCAGTACTTTTAGTCAGAAGACGGTGAGTTTGAGAATTGTTTTTAAGGTTCTTTAGGCAATTGGCTAAAACGGAATACTTATACAATGTGTCCGGTCATGGACTAGCGATATTCTAGATACTGTAACGAGTGTCTTAATATAGTTTAGTAGTTTAGATTTAGAGGTATGAAAAACAGGGTGTATAGTTCTCCATCCTCCAGATCTACTAATGACAGCCGGGACCATCGGCTTAACGTGCTTTCCGAGGCACGGAGGAAACTCGGTATGTAACGGGTGGTCACCCATCCACAGACCAACCTAGGCAAGCGCAGCTTAACCTAAAGGTCGACCCGAGCGGCTGCTATTATTTAGCCATGAGCTCCTCGATTATGAATATCAATACAGCGAGATCTCGCTAACTTCGAGATGTCGCGGGATTGGCAGTTTTGTGTGTGTTGTTTACGCAAATAATAAGGGTATTTGAATAAATTAGGAAAAAAATACAAGTATTACAAGATAAACATATATTTTCACGAATTTATTAAATAAATTTTCATGCATCTAACATTATTTGACGTTTCTGTCCATAATTTTTTTAATAAACTTCGAAGTACATATCTATAAAATAACAAATGAAAGAAACAACCAGTCCTTAATATCAAACAAAAATCCTCTTAATAATAAAACATTAGTAATAAAACAGTTTCTTTGCTCGAGTACAATCTCGTTAAACTCGAGAGATCTCGCCTTTTTTTTTGTCCGAAATCAATCTCGCTAAAAAGCCGAGATCTTGCGAGAACGACACTGCATTCCCTAATTTTAATGTTCGGTAAAATATATTTGTTTTGCCCACAGGTATTTTTCGATTTGCTCATAGATAACGAAGACCAGGAAGAGAAAGAATATGATGATGATAAGGAAATGGAGCTTGGTAAGTCATTATTTATTAACGATTCATGTACAGACGCCTGCACATCAAGCTACTACAATCTGTCAGATTTCTTTGATAGATTTTCGACTTTATTTCTAAAGTATTAGGTTCAAGGTTCATTGGGAAAAATTTACAGTTTCGGGTAGCTTGACCTGCTGGCGTCTGTACATACATACCCACTGAATATAGAAAAATAAAAGACAGGAACAGAAAGTAGGTACAAAGGTAATGCTTATTTCTACAGAAATCTCTTCCAGCATACCTGCGAAAGGAGAGTTAATAAAAAGAGATGTAGATACAGTGCGTAAAAAAATTGAATACATAAGCAAATAATGACTAAATACAATATAAGAATATACTAACATATATACAAGTACAAAGACCAATAATACAATAAATATAAATACAATCTTCTTAATATATATAAATCAGGTGTCACGTTGTTTGTCCGCGATGGACTCCTAAACTACTAAACCGATTTTAAATTAAATTTGCACACCGTGTGTAGTTTGATCCAACTTGAAAGATAGGATAAGTAGGGTAGGAAGCGTAGGTAGAAAATTGCATTGCAACGCATGCCGGGGCACAGCTAGTCCTTACTAATATTATAAAAGCGAAAGTGAGTTTGTTTGTTACCTCTTCACGCTTTAATGGCTAAACCGATTTTGATGAATTTTGGTACAGAGATAGTTGGGAACCAGGAGACGGACATAGGCTAATTTTTATTTAAAAAAAGTGGGATATGAGAGAGAACGAGGGAAGAAAAAGGAAAACTTAGCATTGCTATTACAATAAATAAGGCGCAAAGGCAAAAACTACAGGTAGCAGGTACTTGTAAAAAACGAAAAAACTGTGTTACCCCGAATTCAACGCGAGCGAAGCCGCGGGCAAAAGCTAATACAATATAAAATATAATAATAAATACCTATGCAACTTTGGTGAAATAGAAAGATCATGTTCTCTTCTTATTTTATGTTAAACCTACAGTTTGACGACACGGTTGGCGCAGTAGCTTGTTTGTTTGTCTGCTGCGCTACGTGTCGCTGGTTCGATCCCCGTACGGAAACAAAATCTATGACCTACAGATAGTTGTTCCGGGCCTGGCTGTTAAAATCAAATAAAATCACTTATTTTTTGCTGAATACACTGTTACAATGGTGTTATAAGAATTACATGTTTCAAGTGATTCTACCGTAAGTGTTTGTGAGTTTAAATATTTGTAAACGCAGCCACGATACAGGAGAAATTATTAGTGTGGGCCAACACTATAAAAAAAAGCAGTAACGCAGATATAGATATTTTTTTTTTTACTTCATTGGTTCAGTCCCCGCAATAAGTCCGCTATCGTCCTCATTTATATACCTAGCCATAAGTGTTATTGGGTTTTACCATCAGGGTTTAACTATGTAAAAAACCAGCCAAGTGCGAGACGGACTTACGCACCGAAAGTTCTTTACACCAACCAAATGCTGAATGAAATGACTGCATAAGCAGTCAAAAGATCAGAGGGGCCTGCCAGGGCCTCCGCCTGCCGGGATTGCGGGTTGTTTGAAAGAGTTACCGCGGCCCCGGAACGTAAAGGGCAATAGAAGGAACATGGGTGGGTTTTAGTCAGTACAAGTCTGACACCCCCCCGCTCCCTAGAGCTCGGAAAGTTATTTGTTGATTTCCCACCCCAAAAAAAAACAAAAGAAGGCAGTCAGAAGATATGGCTGTTTATGTAGCAAGTTTGTACGGAACCTCCGCACTTGCCAGGTATTTTCTTTCCATTTGAGGCATGGAACCGTAAATCTCTAAGAAGTTTAATTTGACCCTCTTTCCCGTATTTGGTTACCGACAACACTTATCGTTCCATCATGACGATTATCTGGCAGTTTGAGTACTATAAGCGACCTACACAAATGTCCTGTTTTTGGTATTGTTTGTCGTGTCGAGCTCCTTGGGTTATGAGTCGAGCTACACGATAACTGACAAATGCTTGCACTGACTGGACAGGTCCACTCAATCTGTGTGGTGCTTTCTTAAAAAGACCATTTCGGACACTAATCTGCATAGTCCTTATGTAAGTTGACCAAGATTTTTTGTCTGGACCTTAGAAGAGACTATGACCTCTGAGTTTGTTTCGGCTGTTTCTTCTTAGAGTAGTCGGATACGAAACACCGGCCTCATCTAGTTTAAAAAAAAAGACGTGTAAAAGTGTTTGTGAAAACCTACTTGCAAAATAAACACAGTTTATCATTTACCATCTGTCTTCGCAGGAAATGCAGCCGAAACGTACATGATGAGAGTGCGCGACATATCAGACTCAGTCTCCAAGATGAAGGACTACATATCTGCTGCAAGAAGACTGCAGGAGTTGCATTCAGCACACGAAGCGAGGGACAGGAACCTCGCCGAGGATATGTGTGACAGGTAAGAGGGAGAGTGAGATAGAGGAGATATTCACAGCGAGGAGACTGTAGGAGTTGCATGTTGCATCCTAATTAATCCTTACTAATATTATAAAAGCGAAAGTGGGTTTGTTTGTTTGTACGTAACAAACTATACGCCTAAATGGCTAAACCGATTTTGATTAATTTTGGTACAGATATAGTTGAGACCCGGGACGCGGACACAGGCTAATTTAAAAAAAAAAAAGTGAGAAAAGGGGGGGAAAGAGGGAAGAAAAGGGGAGAGAAAAAAATGTTTTTTTCGATCACCACGCGGCTAAAGTTAGCGTTAGCCCAAAGTAACTATGCCACGCGGACGAAGTCGCGGGCGGAAGCTAGTTATATTTCCCAACTATCTCTGTACCAAAATTCATCAAAATCGGTTTGGCCATTTAGGCGTGAAGACGTAACAAACAAACAAACTCACATTCGCAAAGGATAAGGATATAGTCTGAAATCACCAACCCGTCTTGAGCAAGCGTGGTAATCAATGCTCGTGCTTTCTCTGTTTGAGAAGCTGCCTTTACCTAGTAGTGGGATATTAACGGGCTGGTATTATTGTCCCACAGTTGGGATATACTGTAAAGTACCCCAGGATAGTCCCTACTAATCACACTAATATTATAAAGGCGAAAGTTTGTATGTTTGTTACTCCGTCACGCTCAAACGGCTTAACGAATTTCTAAGAAATTTGGTATCAATATAGCTTATATTCTGGGAACGAGTGACCCGATTTTGATCAAGTTTTTTTCTTTTTATTTCAGAGTACTAACGTGGTCAATAGGACATGTGCTATTAATGTTAATAGTTGGATTTACACAGGTGAGTGTACTTTATTTACTACTCAAATAAACACACACTCTCTCTTTTTTTCTTTCTCTCTCGCTCTCTCACACACACTCTCTCTCACACACACTCTCTCTCACACACACTCTCTCTCACACACACTCTCTCTCACACACACTCTCTCTCTCACACACACTCTCTCTCTCACACACACTCTCTCTCACACACACTCTCTCTCACACACACTCTCTCTCTTTCTCTCTCTCTCTCACACACACACACTCACACACTTTGTCGGGAACTCATATTAAACTGATATACCGGACAAATAATACATCATGATACCTATTAAAATGATCCGCGGAATTAAACATATTTTAAAAAAAAATACTCAACGCATTTATTTCAATGAGACTATTACAAGCACTGTTAAATGCCAAAAACAAAAGAATGAAGACACAGTAAATAAATAAATAAATAAATATCTTGGGACAACTCACACACGGCTATCTGATCCCAAGCTAAGCAGAGCTTGTGTTATGGTAACCAGACAACTGATATACATACTTTATAATTTATAAATACATACATATTATAGATAAATCACACCCAGACACAGAACAAACAATCATGCTCATCACACAAAGTTTGTCCTGGGTGGGAATCGAACCCACGACCTCCGGCTCAGCAGTCAGGGCCACTAACCACTAGACCAACAGGCCCGTCAACATATCTATTCACAAATGTAATATGTTCTTGTAATCCAATCGTCAAACCGGCAAAACGCTATTCACAGATCCGTGTGCAGTTTCTTTTTAAACATTGCAAGGTATGTTTAATAGTGTACGTTACATAATGGTAGCAAATAGAATGCAAGACTCATAACCCGCATCAGGGAGGCACTCCGGTACCACCGGATGCCGACCTACCTTCGTCGTGTAGTCGGGGCATATCTGACGGACGAAGCCGTCATCTACCCCGGTCGCTCTGGAGAGTGGAACCGGCGAGAAATGTCAAAGAGATGTCAGCAAAGCAGAGGGGCTTGCCAGGGCCTCCGCCTGCCGGGATTGCGGGTTGTTCGAAAGAGATACCGCGGCCCCGGAACGTTAAGGGCCATAGAAGGAACATGGGTGGGTTTCAGTCAGTAAAAGTCTGACACTCCCTTATTTGATGACTTCCCACCCCAAAAAAAAAGACTCTTAACCCATTTTACCATATAATGGCATACAAATATCAGAGCATTTTGATATGAAACATTTATACAAAATCTTAACAATAATATGAGATAATGAGTAGTAAAATACAACACAGAATACATTGAAAAAAAAAATAATAAACTTAGTAACCATATCTATCAGTCACTTTTTTATTAAGAAATTCTTACACTATAAAAAAAATTGTCTACAAGCCGTTTATGCAACTTTAATCCTTACTATAATATCATAAAAGCGAAAGTGAGTTTGTTTGTTTGTTACGTCTTCACGCCTAAATGGCTAAACCGATTTTGATGAATTGGTACAGAGATAGTTGGGACCCTGGAGGCGGACATAGGCTAACTTTCTTTTAACAAAAGTTAGAAATGAGGGAGAAAGAGAGAAGAAAAGGGAAAACTTAGCATTGCTATTACAATAAATAGGTGCAAGGGCAAAAACTACAAGTAGCAGGTACCTGCAAATCAGGAAAGGGGAACTGTGTTACCCCGAATTTAACGCGAACGAAGCCGCGGACAAAAGCTACTTTAAAATATTTTAGAGGGAGCTCTCTTAATTCCTTTGGTATGTTGTTATAATTAGGTATAGGCTACTAGCTGTTGTCCGCGGTTTCGCTCGCGTTAAATTCGGTATAACACAGTTCTTGCTACCTGCAGTTTTTGCCCTTGCGCCTTATTGATTTGTTATAGCAACGCTAAGTTTTCCCTTTTCTTCCCTCGTTCTCCCTCATATCCCACTTTTTTTAAAATAAAAAATAGCCTATGTTTGTCTTCTGGTTACAAAAAAATTATCAAAATCGGCTTAGCCATTAAAGCGTGAAGAGGTAACAAACAAACTCACTTTCGCTTTTATAATATTAGTAGGGATTTTTAGGTACACCTCTGTCTTACTCTTCCGAAGTTACAAGCCATGTGTTATTAATTTAAAAATGTCTGTTTTCAGGTAATATTCGTGAAAAGTTTATTTGAAGATAGAAGAAGTTTTAGAAAATTAGTCCCAGGTTTTTCGTCATAAAACGTTGGTACCTAGCCGACATTTTGACAACATTATATACATCATCTGCAAAGTCTTACCGGTCGGCTTCCAGTCTTACCGGATGCAGCTGAATACCAGTATTTTATATGGAGCGACTGCCTATCTGACCTCCACAGAACCAGTTATAGTTCTGTTTAAAAGTTTATGGCAGGTCTGAAGTTAGCTGCGAATGACGGTCATGAATGGACATGGATTTTATTCATATTATTATCTTAACATAATTCTGCTTACGCGGTAATTTTAGACCCCGAGAACTTTACTAACGTAAATAAAATACCTAATATAAATTGTAAATATAAATACTAGTAAAAATATCCAATATCCATGTCACAAATATTGATATTATTGTTTAATTGTAAGAACCTCTTGCCAAAGCACTATATAGCATTTATTTGTTAGTACAATGTACAAATGACGCACAATAATTAGAATTAAAATAAACTAAGTTTACTAGTCTATTTTTTCGTTGTTTAATTTTTTTAAAAAAAGGAAGTTAAAGTTTAATTAGACTGTATTTTAAGGGTGCGTAAAATACAGTCCAATTGAATCCTGAACCTCCCCTCCCCCCGCTCCACCCAGAGCGGGAGAAACTTCTCCTGCTAATAACTATTTGATGGTTACATCTGCAAAAAAAGAGGAAAAATTTTAACCCTATATTGGATCACTTTATTATCTGTCAAGACCTTGCGAACACTTGGAGGTATCAAGTTGAAATTTTAATCATACTAGCTTTTGCTCGCGGCTTTGCTCGCGTCAAATTTGGGGTAACACAGTTCCCCTTTCCTGATTTGCAGGTACCTGCTACCTGTAGTTTTTGCCCTTGCGCCTTATTTATTGTAATAGCAAAGCTAAGTTTTCCCTTTTCTTCCCTCATATCTCAATCTTTGTTTTAAAAAAATAGTCTATGTCCGTCTCCAGGGGCCTAACTATCTCGGTACCAAAAATCATCAAAATCGGTTTTGCCATTTAGGCGTGAAGACGTAACAAATAAACAAACACACCTTCGCTTTTATAATATTAGTAAGGATTAAAGTTGCATAGAGGCAGGCAGTTCCGAAGGTGGGGAGATGAAATTAAAATGAAAGCAGGGAAAACATGGACGAGGACGGCGCTAAATAGAACGGAGTGGAATGAAATGGAGGAGGCCTTTGTCAGAATAGGGCAAACAGACCAAGTTGTCGGTATCACTGACTCGCTAGAGTCATTAGGTTAAGTTATAATTGTAAAAATGTATTGTAATTTCAAGTCAGTTTGTAAACACGCAAAACCAGCTTATGCGGATCTCTCATCATAGTAGAAATCAGCATAAATTAGTTTTTAATACTCAATACGCTTTAGCTTTACCATAATGTTTTTTTTAAAACCTTGCCCCACACTAGGAATTTCTCCTGTATCGTGGGTGCGTTTACAAACATTAAACTCACATAGGTACACCAACAAGCAGATCCGGAACAACTATCTGTAGGACATACAAATACTATTTGTTCCGTGCGCGAATCGAACCCGCGACACGCAGCGCAGCAGTCGATTGCTCAACCACTGCGCCAACCGTGTCGTCAAAAAAATGTGTACCTACTTAGGTGGTAGTTTTTATAATATCTAAATATCATTATGGACCCTGTAGGGCACAGCGAAAGGTCTTTCTTCTTTCTTTTTTTTAAAACAGCGAAAGGTAGAGGTAGTAGTTTGTACTTGTACGGAACCTTCGTTCGGTCCGCGAGTCTGATTCGCTCTTCCAGTTTTATCATTCAGGCGTCAGAGAACCCTAAAAGTGGTAGGTAAAAAAATAAAAAGCCTTTTTTAAGTGCTATATTATTTATTAGGTCCCTTAACATTCTTCATAACTAAGTATCACTTTAACCTTTTGAAAGCCTTGTCGCGAAGAATGTTAACTAATTTTGATTATTAGCAGTCCATATTCTGTCAAAAATAAAATATACTAGTGAAAGAATTACTTACATATGTCAATTAGTTTCCGATTTAGAAGTAAAACAAGACGCGGGCTGCCGGTTACGATGTGACGTCATCACACAACATGCTCAGTCTGGCTCATTCAGTCCGCTCGTGGTCGCGCGCCCTTACCGTTGAAATTATAACTAAATACTTTTAAAAAGTCCAATCTAAATATTAGGAAATCATGTGTTGTGCCTAAATGTAAAAATACAACGCGCGGCACATTGTGAAATGACGTCACAAGCGGTCACGTGACTGTTAGCGGGCTCGATATTTTCGAAACTTTGAATGCCTATTAAATCAGAACTACTAGGTTTTTTTTACTACAACAAAAACTAGTGTGTTTGTATACATACAGGCTTTACTGAGACAACATTTCAAGCGATTTGGCATACCTAGTAATATTCTCCATTGTGAGGGCAGTGCGTACGTTTATGCTCTGGATCATCGGTAAACGGGCTGCGCGTAATTTAGGTATAGACTAGCTCCCGATGTGTCTGTGTGCATCCGCGCGGCACACACGCGCGTTTTAGGCACACTGCGGATTTTAAGAATGACAAACCCGTTTTGATCCTTTGGCCCTAAAATGCTCTTCACGCCACATTTAAATAGTAATTTGGAGAATTAAACTAAAATGTTTTGGTTAATTTATCAGTTCTTTGAATTAGATAATTTGATTTATCCTTTTGTAACCAGTACCGATTTTAAATTGTTTCATTTAATTTTTACGTCTGTAAATGTAATTTTAATATGTAGCTTTTATTGAAAGTAGGACTACTGTAAGTTTCGATAGCTTTTTACATTTTTGCGCATGGGATGAGTAGGTGGAAAATAAAATAAAGGTTTATCGTGTTATGTTTAACAAATCATTTAATAAAAAAAAAAACTTTTATTTATAACATAATTTCCCTCAGTGGCATAGATCTGGTTTTTCTGGGATCAATAATTTCGGGAAGAACGCACTCGTACCCCCGCTGCATACTTTACTTTTTCGAACCATCACCTATAACATAAAAATACATTCGTTCATTTATAATTCGAATGTATGAAATAAAAAAAAAGCTAACACAATAAAAAAAAACACTTACGGATCAAAACGGGTTAGGCGTAGTATGAATACTCGGCGTAACTACTTATTTCTATTGTCGATCCACGGCAGCGCGGGAACGTGAGCGACACAGGTCCTACCTCTAAAAGCGCGACCGCGCGACTGTCCGACACCGTTTTTTTTTTTTTTGTGAATGGCATCTCGCAGTTCAACCAAGGAGGTTGTCGTCTGCTTAACCGGGCGAATCCTGTGGGTGCCTTAAAAATTAAGACCTCCAGCCAGGGTATAAACTTATAAACTAAGCGACTACACGCTAAGGGCACCCCCTGTGGGGTACGAGCCTCGGCTTAGGGCGTCGCTGAGGGACAGCAAGGGACAGGCTGGATCTGAGTGATATTAATTATGGACTATTTTAACTTACTGGCTCAGCAGCGCGGGCTGGCTCTTGCAAGGGACGGGTGGGGCAGTTACCGGGACGTCGCGACGGGCCTCGTCGGCGAGGACGGAATGACGGTGTCCGACACCGCTCGGCGCTGCGCTATTTATAAGTAACTTTAAAATATTATAATGTCGATACAATCATTATTTTTTTTATTTTTTTTTTTATTTCTCTTTGCCTAAACTCTACTTATTACTGGTGTTTTTTTTTATTGTTTTCAGCCCTAAAATCGAGTAATAAATGATGTTTTAGTTTGTTAAATTTAGGTTGAGAATAAATTTTTTTTTCGGGACTTCATGAATTAAAACTACTTTTTTATTCTATACAATAACAACATTGGTATCTCTTCTATTTCCACGTATTTTTTTCAGACTTTCACGAGTGATTGTTGATTCACAATTTCATTCCTAAATTAATGCCTTCCGGTAAAATCTCAAAAGTATGAATTTAAAAGATGGTTTTATGTTGATATATATTATCATTTTTTAAAAATAATTCTATACATTTGCTACTTAAAGATATTTTTTATACGGGGCTAAAATTAGTTTTTTTAAAAGTTACCGGCATTAATGAGTAATTTAACCTTAAAAAACCCCGAATTTGTGATTTTTGTTATTTTTTACCGAGAACACTCTTAAGGCAATTTTTCGAGCATTACTTTTTTACTTGAAAAACTGATTGTTGATCATTTGTCTTTTTTTTTGCTTATTACATTTTAATAATTTACTAATTAATCTAACTTTTATTTCTGTATTATGCAACTTGTTTTCTGAAATGAAAGATTTATTATTCTTTGAATGCAAGATTTGATATTCCCATTTAACTAGCATGTTTAGTTTTGGAGAAAAACATTTTTGAAACTCTTAAATTTTTGTACCGGGTATTTAGAGAAAAATAAGGGAGGAGCTCGTGACTAAATAATAGCAGCCGCTCGGGACGATCTTTAGGTTAAGCCGCGCTTGCCTAGGTTGGTCTGTGGATGGGTGACCACCCGTTACATACAGAGTTTCCTCCGTGTCTCGGAAAGCACGTTAAGCTGTTGGTCCCGGCTGTCATTTGTAGATCTTTGACAGTCGTTACAGGTAGTCAGTGTGCCGAAAGTCCAGCAACCAGTCTTACCAAGAGGTATCGTATTACCCAGTACTAACTGGGTTATGGAGGTCAGATAGGCAGTCGCTCCATGTAAAATACTGGTATTCAGCTGCATCCGGTAAGACTGGAAGCCGACCCCAACATAGTTGGGAAAAAGGCTAGGCAGATGATGATGATGTATTTAGAGAAAAAAAAATCTGTAAACTAATTACTGTACTTAATTATGGTCTTAAAAACATCCCTGTGTCAAAATGGTGTAGCTCATGGTGGAACATGCCAAAACATCGACGACGCCGTTGACAACATCATCACTGGTCTTCTTAAAACATTATGGCGTACAAAAGGTTAATAAAACAATCAAGTATAGTTTAAAACGTTTATAACAAGACCTCAGATTAATCATTCCCAATATATTTGTGTATAGGACCCTGCTCCGGCCTGGGTATCTCGTGGAAGTTGACCAGGTGTCTCCTGACATGATCAGGAGTCCTGTAGATCTTCGGGCAGCGAGGACAAGTGTACCTGAGTCAATGGATGCAGATTGTTAGTTATATATTACTACTAGCTCTTGCCCGCGGCTTCGCTCGCGTTAAATTCGGGGTAACACAGTTCTCCTTTCCTAATTCGCAGGTACCTGCTACCTGTAGTTTTTGCCCTTGAGCCTTATTTATTGTAATAGCAATGCTACGTTTTCTCTTTTCTTCCCTCTTTCGCCCACAAATTACAATCTTTTTAAAAAAAATAGCCTATGTCCGTCTCCAGGGTCCCAACTATCTCTGTTCCAAAATTCATCAAACTCACTTTCGCTTTTATAATATTAATAAGGATTTAAAAAGAACGTCCACACTAGGAATTTCTCCTGCATCGTGGGTGCGTTTACAAACATTTAAACTCACATACACAAACAGCCAGACCCGAAACAACTACCTGTGACATAGGTCATACAAATATTTGTTCCGTGCGGGGATCGAACCCGCGACACGCAGCGCAGCAGTCGATCGCTCATCCACTGCGCCAACTGTGTCGTCATATTTATTTAATTTGATGTTTTTGACGATTATCTGGTAGTTTGTGTTCTATAAGCGACCTACACAAATGTCCTTTGTTTGGTATTGTTCGTCGTGACGTTGAGCTCCTTGGGTTATGAGTCGAGCTACACGATAACTGACAAATGCTTGCACTGACTGGACAGGTCCACTCAATCTGTGTGGTGCTTTCTTAAAAAGACCATTTCAGACACTAATCTGCATAGTCTTCATATAAGTTGACCAAGATTTTTGTCTGGACCTTAAAAGAGACTATGACCTCTGAGCTTGTTTCGGCTGTTTCTTCTCGTAGTCGGGTAGGAAATGTTTTCGATAGTTGCGCTTAGCAACAAATTCAAGAGATTCATTTTTATATTATAGTATGTATTAGATTAGTATATATTAGAGATAGTTGGGGCCCTGGAGACGGACATAGGCTTTTTTTTTTAAAGATTGAGATATGAGGGAAGAAAAGGGAAAGTTTAGCATTTCTATTACAATTAATAAGGCACTAGGGCAAAAACTACAGGTAGCAGGTACCTGTAAATCAGGAAAGGAGAACTGTGTTACAACTTACACCGAATTTAAAGCGAGCGAAGCCGCGGGCAAAAGCTAGTTTAATATATTTTTTTCATATTAAAACACACATACGAAAAATTAGGGTGGAAACACCAAATACCGTCCAACCAAAAAAATTACTTATTTTTTTCTTCTCATACCTCATATCTTTCGATGACGCCCTGGTCAGCGCGGGATACCCCATGACTCCTGGCCAGGTGCTGCCTGACGTTGCCCGGCCGCGTGAACGTATCCTGACATACTGGGCATATGTACCTGTATTTGTGTTCCCTGTGGACCTTATATTCGTGGACTTGGAGGCGCTTTTTCGACTTCTCCCATTTTTGGCAGACGCTGCACTGTAGAGAGAAAGATGGGTCAGTTTTAGAATATTATACTGTTGTATAATGGACGCTACTGAAAGCTCTAAACTCTTGGCTCAGTATTGGGGCGAGACAATTTACATAGAAGAAGAATTGTAAATATAAAATGTGTTTCAGTACAGTATACAGCAACTACTTTCACGGTTATTATGCCTTGTGTCTGGGACTGTAGCTTCATTTTATTGCTGTCATTGTATCGACAGTTCAAAAGTGCCTGTAACTGGCCTACTTGAAATAAATGCTTCTGATTTGATATAATATTAATATTTACCACACTTTTAGATGATTACTGTTAACTTATACATATATAACAATACTGTAAAGGACAGACCTTTACAGTATTTTTATATACATATAAAGCAAAGTAATATTTCAAACAGAATAAAAAAAATGTTAAAAAAAAAATGGTGACAATCCCAACTGGCTTAATTATAATGTAATAATATTGAGCGCGCATTTTCATCATTGTCGAACGTTGCCATTTCAACAGCGGTCTCAATGTCAATTCAAATTTCTATTGTGGAAATACACAACGTTTAAAGTTATAAGAGAGATCAATAATTATTTTTAAACAAAAATAAGGTAAAGGCACTAGTGTTTGACATAAATAGTTGAAAACAAGTTAATTTTAAATTAAAACATGTCACTAGTAGTTGACAAAATAATTACAAAACATTTAAATACAAAACTTTAACATTACACTACACATCTGTCCTTTATTCAAAAAGAAAACAAATCTATATATCAAAACTAAATGTTATTAATCAAAATTAGGTTGATAATTAGGACTTTTTGAACGTTAAGTATACAAGAGACAGACAGTCCCCCATAACGTACACGCTTCAAAACTTCCTAGTGTTTTACCTAGGAAGAAGAAGTGGCAAAACAAACTTTCCCAGCAACACGTCTGTAAAGTTAGAATAAAAACAAATAACGACAAATTCTACTTTGCTAAAAAAAAAACTAACAAATACTAAACTATTTATGTCAACCACTAGTGCTCATAAAAATAATAAGTCAAACAACTGGTGCTTTTACCTTACCTTTTCTTCCACGTAGAGACCATGGGGCCGACTGCAGGGTGCCTAACATCTATCCATAACATGTCGCCAACTGTTAAGGGTATCGGCAGGGGTGTCCCTAGACACTACAGTGTACCAATATTTACCGGGAACGAATCGAGCGTTCGAGTACTATTGAGAAATTCCTAACGAAACGACATATAGACCATACAGAGGATAGACTACAGATATATAATATACTAGCTTTTGCCCGTGGCTTCGCTCGCGTTAAATTCGTGGTATCACAGTTCCCCTTTCCTGATTGATAGGTATCTGCTATCTGTAGTTTTTGCCCTTGCGCCTGATTTATTGTAATAGCAAAGCTAAGTTTTCCCTTTTCTTCCCTCTTTCTCCCTCATATCTCATTCGTTTTTTTTAAATAGCCTAGGTCCGTCTCCAGGGTCCCAACTAACTCTGTACCTACCAAAATTCATCAAAATTGGTTTAGCCATTTAGTCGTGAAAACGTAACAAACAAACAAACTCACTTTTGCTTTTATAATATTATTAATAAGGATTGACATAGATAACGCAAATATCACGTGTCATGCACTATATTTTAGTGATGTGACGTCTTTTTAGTGATTGACGATAATTTTACAATTAACCATTTTAAATTTGATATCTGACGTCAGACTAGTGGCGATGCAGAATGAGCGCGAAAGTGGCAGCTTGCGATTTTTGTTCGTAAGTTGGGCACGCGTAGTAGTTACTCTTGCATTATCTATGTCTATCTATATCTGTGGGGTAGATTGACAGTCCCGCTACCAACTTAATGAATGGTTAGTATTTTTACCATGGCGTCTAATATAGAAGGTGTAAAAACAACCTTTAACAGAGCAGAGAGGTACTTCTCCCCGTCATATAGGGAATCTTTTTGGATGAGCGTGTAATTCTTCTACGATAATTTAAAAAATAAATGCAAAGGTACCTACTCATTGTCTAGGTAGGTAGTGATAGGTAAATGTATTATGATATCATTTTTCAGTTTCTTAATAATCACACGGAGCTATGAAAAATCATACCTAATATTCGTTGTTATAGTTCGATTATAACCTCAAAATCAAGTACGTATTTTTTAATTTATAATTTCTGCAGCTAGTCCGCTATAAACATAAGATCATAAAGGAGTTTACTAATGATAGAGAATACAATACATCATTTTCTGATGCTGTTGGCTCCAGGGCAAATAATGTATGGGCGCAGAGCTGTCCTTTGCGCAGTGACAGTTTGACGTTCAAAATGCATGGTTGACGGCTTCCTAGGGGCTCTGTTTACACCCTGCATGTACACGCTTACAATAAATTAAAATAATACTATTTTAAGAGATCACTATTTTTATTCAAAAATCTAGCATAACTACTTAACCATGATTATGTATTTAATAAACTAAAATGATACAACTAATTTTATTTAGTATGGCACCTAT
Organism: Ochropleura plecta; assembly: GCA_905475445.1. Lineage (NCBI taxonomy): Eukaryota > Metazoa > Arthropoda > Insecta > Lepidoptera > Noctuidae > Ochropleura > Ochropleura plecta. Next base: position 12,060,501 of record FR997749.1, read on the forward strand.
TTAGGGAAAAAATTACCCCTTGGGGGGTCTTCTTTTTCTGCGGGTAGGAAATCATCAAATAAATTCCTCTGCTCTGGGCGGAGCGAGGGGGGGGGGAATGTCAGACTTGACTAAAACCCACCCATGTTCCATCTATTGCCCTTTATGTTCTGGGGCCGCGGTATCTCTTTCGAACAACCTTCCCCCCGTGCGGCGGTGTCCCTGGCGTCCCTCTACTTTGCTGACATCTCTTTGAGGCGCGCGTGGAACACTAACGCGCCGTCGACACGGCCTGTCGTCAATAGACGGACGGACGGTGAGCTACCTATTATATAAAATTCTCGTGTCGGTTTTAGTTGCCATACTCCTCCGAAATGGCTTGAACGATTTTTATGAAGTTTTATTTGTATATTCGGTAGGTCTGAGAAGCGGTCGTAATCTATTTTTCATTTCCCTAAGTGATAAGGAAGGCCCTCTTCAAAAGCGGACCTGAACAGCGGATGAAACCGCTGGAAAGAGCTAGTTTTATTATAATATTATTGACAATATTTTAAACAAGTGATTATACATAGGGGTAGGTATATTATAATAATGTATATTTAATACCCCTTAAATAAATTTATCCCTTAAATAATATTAATTTATTTTATAGGTAGATAACTTATTGCCTCTAATACATAATTCATCAAAAAAATCTACAGTTTTACATATATTTGATCGCAGTTTAAATAAATCCGATAAAACCGCTTCGATCAATATTTCACGATTCGTATTTAATTATATTTTTTTCTCTTCTCCTTTAAATGTAAGAATAAAAATGCCTGTTCTTAACGTCACAATTATTGCAACTATCACAAAAAAATGCTATTAATATTTAAATTTACCGTACAATAATATTATTTTAATCCATACTGAATGTTGGTATAAAATAATAAAAAAACAAATCACAAAATCAATGGCTGACATTTTGTCAAAATTTTTCTTTTATATTTGTTCAACTAATTCAGAACTATCAATAATTTATTTTGATAAGAAAAAGACGATCAAAATTTCTCAATAAAATGTTCTCAATCATGGGGGTAAACATTACCCCTAAAACCTGCATCATAGGGTACAAATTTACCCTAATTACCCCCTAAAGTTGCACCCTAACAATCGGCCCCTGCTGGTCGTCAGCAACGCCATGCACGCGGCGCATATGCGCGCGCACTTTGTTCGGCTTCTCGAAGCGATGCTCGCATATGCCGCAGAGATACCCGTAGCGCTTGCCTGTATGCGCATTATGCTTGTGGATCTGCAGGAACTTGCGCGACTTCAAGCGCTTGGGGCACATGTCGCACTGCAAGGGGGTAGTTGGCATAATAATGGGACAAACGGGTTGAAATTATATACATAAGAAGTTAGAAGATTGGTCTCAGAAATAAGTTGTTGTTCTTTTAAGGGAATCCCTACAAAAAAGTTAAGATAAGATATACGTTTTTCAAATGGTTCGTAGTGCCTTTATAGGCGTCAAAAATCTTCCAAAAATATTTATGCGATTATACTTTGAATTATTATCATGCTCTTCAATTTTGCAGATTTTTTTTTTCATATATTGTTTATTGAAATAAATACAGACAGTATTTTATATATTTTTTTTTGTGATTACGTTTAAAGATATTTATTTCTTAAAAGAATTACATATTCACTTACAGAGAAAAAATAATTAAAAGCAGTGAAAATGTAGCTTAAAATAGGAATACTGTGGCATGTTATGGTTTGCACATGTTTAACTAAAACTTAAATTGTTTAAATAAAACAAAACAAATGACCTTGTAGTTCTAAAAAAGTTTGCTAATGGAGTTTTTTAGCGATTCATCTTCATAACTTGTGCGTCAATTAACATTAAATATATACCTATAGTATTTTTGTTGTATCTAACTACTATAAGTTTAGAAAACACAATTCCATAACATTTTCTCGTAAGAAAAATACCACAAAGTTACATTTAAAAATAATTTTGAATTGATAATATTCAATTAAAAACTTCCAATTTGGCCGTGACATTTTGTAGGACAATTTTGGTCAGTATTTTTGGTAATATTTTTGTTGCCTTAGTAAGGTACGAAAATAATTGAAAATATAGGTTTTTAAATGGTACCTAGCCATTTGAAAAACCTATATTTTCACGTAGTAAGTCCCTTTATATTTTTTATTTTGGGTATATAGTTTGAAAGTTGCGCCTATTACAGAAAAAAATTAAAAGGAGTCGTTTGTCATGGACATGTAATGAGGAGGAACGAAGCACATGTGACTAAAAGAGTGATTGATATGAATGTTGATGGATGGAGAGGGAGAGGAAAGCAAAAGAAAACATAAATGGATTGTGTAAGGAATGATATGAAGGAGAAAGGAGTAAATGATGCCGTGATGTCTGATAGGGGAGAATGGAAGAAGAAAACGTGTTGCGCCGACCCCAAATAGAATGGGACAAGGGTAGGAAAATTATGACAATGAAATCATGATTCAAGGTGTGAAATAATACAACTCGGGAATATTGATCCAAGACCTGATGCTCGCTCTCGGGTCTGGCTGTTTGTGTATGTGAGTTTAAATGTTTGTAAACGCACCCACGATACAGGAGAAATTCCTAGTGTGGGGCAACGTTTTTATATATATAAAAAAACGACTTTTTATTACTTTGCTGTAAACGTTTGGAAATGGATGGGTTAAAGACTTGCTTAACTTGGGCCGGTACGGTAACCCATCCTTTTCCAAACCTTGGCAAGTGTTGCTTAACCTGAACTGGTTAGGTTTGTAAAGGGATGGGTTACCGTACCGGCCCAGGTTAAGCAACTCTTGTCAGGGTTTGGAAATGGATGGGTTACCTAACCAGCTCAGGTTAAGCAACTCTTTCCAAGGTTTGGAAAAGGATGGGTTACCGTACCGGCCCAGGTTAAGCAACTCTTGTCAAGGTTTGGAAAAGGATGGGTTACCGTACCGGCCCAGGTTAAGCAACTCTTTCCAAGGTTTGGAAAAGGATGGGTTACCGTACCGGCCCAGGTTAAGCAACTCTTTCCAAGGTTTGTAAAAGGATGGGTTACCGTACCGGCCCAGGTTAAGCAAGTCTTTCCAAGGTTTGGAAAAGGATGGGTTACCTAACCAGCTCAGGTTAAGCAACACTTGCCAAGGTTTGGAAAAGGATGGGTTACCGTACCGGCCCAAGTTAAGCAAGTCTTTCCAAGGTTTGTAAAGGGATGGGTTACCGTACCGGCCCAGGTTAAGCAACTCTTGTCAGGGTTTGGAAATGGATGGGTTACCTAACCAGCTCAGGTTAAGCAACTCTTGTCAAGGTTTGGAAATGGATGGGATACCGTACCGGCCCAAGTTAAGCAAGTCTTTCCAAGGTTTAAAAAGGATGGGTTACCGTACCGGCCCAGGTTAAGCAACTCTTTCCAAGTTTGGAAAAGGATGGATTACTTAACCAGTTCAGGTTAAGCTAATTTTGTCAAGGTTGGGAAATGGATGGGTTACCGTACCGGCCCAGGTTAAGCAACTCTTTCCAAGGTTTGAAAAAGGATGGGATACCTAACCAGCCCAGTTTAAGCAACTCTTGTCAAGGTTTGAAAAAGGATGGGTTACCGTACCGGCTAGGTAAACTTTGCTGTAAATGTTACCTGAAAGTTTTTCTCAGGCAGATGTATCGCTATATGCTGCACCAAGTTGGATCGACGGTGGAAGGTGGCTCCGCAGTGATCACAGACGTACGGCCTCTCTCCAGTGTGACGACGTTCGTGTATCTAGAAAGTACGATAGGATAGGTTTTATCCGAACTTAAAAAGAACATCAAACTTGCGTTGGTTGGTTGAGTCCCAGTAGATACCATTATCTTGCTATCCTTACTAACATTATAAAAGCGAAAGTGAGTTTGTTCGTTACGTCTTCACGCCTTAATGGCTAAACCGATTTTGATGAATTTTGGTACAGAGATAATTGGGACCCTGGAGACAGACATAGGCTAGACACGTTTTCTTCTTCCATTCTCCCCTATCAGACATATGGGAGAATGGAAGAAGAAAACGTGTTGCGCCGACCACAAATAGAATGGGACAAGCGCAGGAAAATGATAATGATGGCTTCAGAGTGAGGTATTTTTGTGAAATTGGTTTCAGACTGAGATATTTTTGTGAAATTGGTTTCGGAGTGAGGTATTTTTGTGAAATTGGTTTCAGAGTGAGGTATTTTTGTGAAATTGGTTTCAGACTGAGATATTTTTGTGAAATTGGTTTCAGAGTGAGGTATTTTTGTGAAATTGGTTTCAGACTGAGATATTTTTGTGAAATTGGTTTCAGAGTGAGATATTTTGGTGAAATTGGCTATAATGTGATATTGATTTCGTGTCGGCTCGTTAACAGTTTACTTCTAGAAAAAAAAAACAAGAGATTTTTCGTTGATCTGTCTTCAATATTAAATCATGGAACTCACCGTAAGCGCCTCTTTGGTCGCGGAACTATACTCGCAGTAAGCACACTTGTGTATCTTGTACAGCCCGTGCCGAGCTCTCTTGTGCTCCTGTAGCTGATTGTTGTTGCGGCATCTCTTTCCACAGGCCTGAGAATGTGTGGGTTGAAATGAGACGGATATACAAAATTATTTTTAATATATGCAAGACTTGAATATAGTTTGTTCAAAATAAGTAATCTGTACTATGTTATGTTCTGTGACTAAAAGAGTGATGGATCTGAATGTTGATGGACGGAGAGCGAGAGGAAGGTCAAAGAAAAGATGGATGGATTGTGTAAGGAATGATATGAAGGAGAATGGAGTAAATGATGCCGTGACGTCTGATAGGGGAGAATGGAAGAAGAAAAAGTGTTGCGCCGACCACAAATAGAATGGGACAAGGGCAGGAAAATGATGATGATTCATATAACTACCCAGATCACTACATACATGATATTGGTAGTGAATGTTCTTACCTCACAAACGCAATAATTAGTGTGGAACCGCAAATGCGCCTTGTAGGTAGCTTTCATCCTAAACTCTTTGCTGCAAGTGGCGCACTTGTACGACGCGCAGTTCGGGATCATCATGCGTTTCTTTTTGGGAGGCTCTTTCTGGAATTACGTGGAGATATGGATCAGAATCAGTCCCCTTCTTTTGTTTTCTTGTGACATCCATGTAGACTGAGATATTATACATATAAAACTTCTTCTTTAATCACTGTATTCGTTGTTGAAAACTGCATTCGCATCCGTTGAGAAGAACAATGACAGGAGAACATCATGTTCGTTCTTTAAAACACTTTATAAAAATCCTGCGTCGTTGGTGTAGTGATCGCCAGCTCATCTTAAGGCGCGGTAACAAGAATCTTTAGGTATTCGCGGAAGTGAGGCTAGCTGCATACTGGGCACGGTCTGACACAAGTACACGACAGTATTGCATCGAAAGTGTAGAAATAAGGTCGAAAATATTTCGATGTTTGATTTTATTTGAATATCATGTCCGCCAAAATGTAGGTCATTTTGCAGTTTTTATTGATTATTTTTCCGACCCAAATATCGACCAATAGAATTGCACCATTCGACGTCACGTGGTACAACCTACATGGTATTATACTGAAATTTTTTTGAAAATTTTCTCTGGTCGTTGTTATGCATAAAAAACAAAACATCCAGTCAAATTAACCACACGTTAAACTGACAGGTTGAATTCAATTGTGAAAATTGGAGATTTTGCATGAAAATGAGTCGATTTGGAGTTTGTGCAATTCTATTGGCCGACATTTGGGACGGAAAAATAATCCCCCGAATACCACACGAGCTTCAAAATTATCTGGCATTTCCCGATAGGTTCCCTGCAAACAAATAAAATCGTCAAGATTTTCAGGAAAAATCACTCGCGCTTCGCGCTCGTGATTTTTTAACCTGAAAAGAAAAACTTGACTCCTTCATTTGTTTGCAACGAACCTATCGGAAAATACCCGATAATTTTGAAGCTCTTGTGGTATTATATGTGAATATAAAAAAAATACAGCTCCGTGTTTGAAAAAATTTAGATATCTCTTTAGTCTATACAATTTCCTTTGTTATAGATATAAAAAATATGATGGTTGTCGCTGAAAAAATTGAGAATTTCGAGACGAAAAATTTTTTTTCTTGGTTTTTTTAAACATTTTTTTTTTCGTAGTACTAGACCACTTTTTAACCGACTTCAAAAAAGGAGGAGGTTCTCAATTCGACTGTATGTTTTTTTTATTTTTTTTTTTTTTTTTTTTTTTTTTGTGTTTGTTACCTCATAACTCTGGTCTGGGTGAACAGATTTTGATGATTCTTTTTTTATTCGAAAGCTGGTGGTTGTCGTTTGGTCCCATAAAAAAAATATCAAGATCCGGCCAGTAGTTTTTGAGTTATCTTTAATAATGCGTATTAGATTGACTTCGTCTACGTTGATGATATAATTTTAGAGGTTGTCGAAGACAAATGAACAAAAAACGCTATGCACTATGATTTGGAAGGTCATCGCAGTTTTTTGAGGTGATTGTATTTTAATTTGGTGATAGATCTTCAGTGATATACAACGGAACTCTTCAATAAATGACCGCAAATCTGCCGTGATTGCTGCAATCACATGTATAAGTATGGGTTTCGCCAGGATAGGCAGGCGAGTGGGAGCAGGGTGCCCGTACCCCCTCCCCTCCCCTCACCCAGTCATTAAGAAACATAATCAATCATTAGATCAAGTATCAGCTGTATCCCCTAGGCGATGATGCATATGATTTCTGAATTGGTTTTAAACTAAAGCATAATTTAGATAGTATTAAATACTATAGCGTGATGTGGAACTAAGGCACTTGTCTCACCGGCAACGAGTAACGAGTAGAACTAGAAACGAGTTAGCGAGACGTGGGGAGCAAGTGCGTAGTTCCGATATTTGTGTAGCTCGGCTATAAGCGAGTGTGCGAGTGAGGCGGGCGATTACTCGCATCACTCGCTCGCGGCAGTCAAGCGTACAGTCAGTCTTGCGGCCTCATACGCGACCAAATGACATGACCACTGGTTGCTCTCTCGGCGTGATTTCTAATCGCTTGGCGAGTATCGCCGAGTGAGTGTTATCTTTCATAGCTCTTGTCGCTCAGCTACAAACTAGTGAAGCGAGTGCTCGCCGGCAGTGTGAACAGTCAGCGATCAACTGTTTGTATATGCATCTCTTTTATTCACACGGAAAGTATTCTATTGTACGTTTCTTGAGCGAGAAAATAGCCGATAGTTAGTCGTTTTCTCGTCGTTGGTGAGACAACTGCCTAAAGCTTGTATTTAAGACGGGACCTACGCACTAAAAAGCTAAAAATAACCGTGTTTGCGAATTATATCATAATACTATAACTAAAAATGCTGAAATAAAAAACTTTTTTGCAAAAAATAAAACCGACTTCCAAAAAAAAAAGTGGAAAATAACTTTATTTCCGGAAGTCGGTGGCAAAAAAGTCAACGAAACCAACAAAAGCCACCGACTTCCGGAAATAAAGTTATTTTCCACTTTTTTTTTTGGAAGTCGGTTTTATTTTTTGCAAAAAAGTTTTTTGTAAACTGATTTTGTTTAAGTCTTTACTTTATGTATTGAACTATACACGGTATTTTTTTTGGCTAGTGGCATGTACAGATACGGCTAACTTTGCGACGAAAATCTAGACGTTTTACGAAGTGTTTGCTTTGTACAGCGCCTTAAGATGTTTTTGTTTAGACTCCCGAGCCGAGCAAAGTATTATTAAAATTTTCTAACAGGAATTGAAATGTCAGTTTCGGGCCTACGCTGTCCTCTCATACTTAAGTACTAACGCTGTAACAACAGCATTGTATTTACCAAATGATTTTAAAAGAGTAACCATGGAGTTTCTTGCCGGTTCTTCTCCATAGAAAACGACCAAGCCGAGCAAAAACTAAATATTTAATTTTGATTTCTAATCAGAACATAACATCTTGCTTGTGATCTTCGAAAAGTTGAGCTGGTGTGTACCTTACAGTACACTCAAAATCAAAATATTTTATAGGCCATAGGCCTACATGGGCACTTATAAAACGTCGAGAAAAGATGCACGGTTCGGGTTGGTCGTTTCCTATTTTTTTTTATACATACAGGGTCATTGAAAAAATACCCGAAACCTCTTAATCCTGCCTTCATATCATGACCCTGAACAACATTTGTTCTACGACTTTTCAAATTTCGAAGCATTTTTTTTCCATACAAAAAAAATAAACTTAGTCTAAATTTTGCATATATCATTTATGCGGTAACCGACGAAAGGCAGCCGCCCGGCCGCGCCGGCGCGGCTAGATCAAACGGCGCGGCTAGATCAAACGGCGCGCCACGCTCAAGGAAGCGAGCGGGCGCACAGCGCGGGGTTCGGGCGGGGTGACAGTCGCATGAGTGCCTTACTCGTAAGAACACGCGTGCGCGTATACCGCTATCGAAATTCGCGCGTATTAGTAAATTAACTACATACATTTAACTGTTGATCCCCGCATTAACGCCGGCGTTCACGCGCCATTGTCTTTCTATTGTGTCTCTAATTACGCACTCAAAAGGTTAAGTACCTATCATGTCTTACCATTATACCAACATTGAGTACACGGAGATGGTGCGGATGCTTGCAAGGTGCGATGATAACGTGTCGTTGGCCTGCCGTGAATACGCAATACGTTTCCCTAACTCACGTAGACCATGCTATGAAACTATGTTATCTGCAACACAGCGTCTACGTGATCACGGTCAATTTCGACCTAGGTCCAGTGACCGCGGTCGTCCGCCAACCCATACAGTGCGTGAAGAAGAAGAAATACTGGACTTCTTTGCAGCAAATCCGTCAGCCAGCACATACGACGCAGCAGCACGATTCAACGTTCCCCAATACTTTGCTTGGAGTGTCATACACAATGAAGGCAAATACCCGTTTCATTTCCAACGTGTTCAAGATATCATAGACCCCGACAAACCAGCACGAGTGGCATTTTGCAACTGGTTCCTGTCTGAACGGCCGCTGGTACTGTGGACTGATGAAGCCACGTTTGGTCGTGTCGGGCTTTTCAACACTCGGAATGAACACACATGGGCATATGAAAATCCTCACGAAGTACGACCTCATAATTTTCAGCATGACTTTCGAGTTAACGTGTGGGCAGGAATTGTGGGGTCAACGTTACTTGGCCCTGTATTTCTTGAGCGACTTACTGGAGAAACATATTTAAGGTTTTTAACAGATACCTTGCCAATTTTGTTAGAGGATTTACCGCTTGCCGATTTGCGTGATTTTTATTACCAGCAAGATGGGGCTCCGGCACACTATGCTCTTGCAGTTAGAGCAAAGCTGAACGAAGAGTATCCTGAACGATGGATAGGTCGAGGCGGACCTCATGCTTGGCCTCCGAGATCGCCAGACCTCACCCCAATGGACTTTTACTTGTGGGGTCATGTTAAAAGTTTAGTGTACAGCGGCGGTGCAGCTGAAAATAGGCAAATGCTAATAACTAAAATTAATGAAGCATTTGACCTGATTCGGAGTAACCCACAGGTGTTAGCTCGGGTTGAAGAACAATCGGTGTTCCGATGTGGTGTTTGTGTTGGATGTGGCGGTGATTATTTTGAACGTTTTGTGCGTGATAACCATCGCCATCCGAGGGACTTGCGACTGCGAGGTAACAATATTGTGTAAATAATAATAATTGTAAATAGAAAACGAATTATTGTAAATAAGCTGATTCCACTTTTGAAATACGCCTACATTAAACAAATAATGATTAAAGTTTATTGACCCTGTAAAGCGCCATCGCCTTACGTACCGGCGAGCGAGCGAGACGCTCAGTAGTCAATAGGCAACTTAAATTGACTAAGCTCGGTTATGTACTAACTCGCTAAATAAGTAATTATTAGCGGTTTCATATTTTGAATTCAGGGTAGGCGACTCGTCAAATAAGATTGTAGACAATTAATTTCTTGGGACTGAGATCATGCGCTAGCCTCGCTCTCTCGCTCGCTGTGTCACTCGCGTGTGGCTGGGGCATCGGGATCCGATAGATTTGTTTTTGTAATGATTGACATCTGCTATTTAATACTGCTTACATTTTATTTTTTAATGTAGCCAGTCCTAAGCCTGGCAAAGTATGAAGGGAAAGTGGAATTAAAATTATTGAGCGGTAGTTACCAATTTACCATAACAACAAAACTAAAGGGAATCTTGAAATGTACCTGATGACAACATTTGAAATCACATATCTACAATCAATTTTAATTAATCAATAACACTGATGAATGATGTAAGTAGGTAATAACGATAAGAAAAAACACGAACAAAATCTCATTCCTAAATAATAATTCCGGATGTTCGAAATTCGATCGATCGTAATGTAGGTATGAATTATTGAACTTACTCACCCTAAGCTCGCTCATTTCTAACTAAATTGGTCGCCACCAGCTCGCTAGATCCTGAGCACGACGCAGAGTTTCAAAGTGGATACGAGGCAAAAAAGTGGGGTCCTGGACACTCTCCTCACGCAGCATTGTAAACACGTTCACAATACGATTTTTCATTTCAATTCAGAACATCAAATACACACACACAGACAAGACACTCAGAGAAAAGATTGTTAAGTATTCTGATAACTTATCAATTCGAATTTATGACTAACAGTCACAGTCCACATCATAGAAATATGTGGTTCACATCGTTTTGCGATAAACATAAAAACCGAACTGACAAAAATCTTTTAAAATCAGCTTAGGGCACTGCGAGCTGTTTCGATTTTGTTGAGCGCTCTCGTAGGTATAAAGCTCGTTGACCTCAAACGTGAACTTTTGCGAATCAGCTGTTTGAAGTTTTATTCACATTGTTTTTTTTTTGTTAAATAAGTGAACTTATGGTTTTTTAATTAAAAATCTCATTAGGTTAGGTACCTTCCACCAGATATAGGTATGGCCTGTACCGCTTGTTCACAGCAATACAATCCTTAGCGTGCACTTCCGCTTACTGTACCCTTCTATTAAAATAATAATTTATGATCATAATTAATAATGGTTCTGGTGCACAATGACGCGCCGCGTAACACAATGTTTTGTTTTGTCGCGCAAGGCCTAGCGCTTTGACTCCGCCCAGATGTTCAAGATCGATGACGGCAGGACCTAGCACTTAGTAGCCGCGCTTGCGACCACAACACCAATTAGGCAGAACTTAGTCGTGTAGGTACTTATTTTCGATAAAACGGCCATTCAGAGTAAATGGCACTGCACTTACCTATCATAGATGAGACACATTTTTTTTTTATTGGATGTGAATTCATCAAATGACTTCTTCCGCTCTGGGCGGAGCGGAGGGGAGTGTCAGACTCTTACTGACTAAAACCCACCCGTGTTCCTTCGTATGCCCTTTGCGTTCCAGGGCCACAGTAACCCTTTCGGACAAATTCCGCAACCCTGGCAGGAGAGACACTTATCAACAAGACTAAGTAGTCCATCAAAATAAAGTGTTTAAAGTAATGTAGGTACTTCATCCATCTGTTGATATTGAAGAATGACGCTTTAGGTAGGTACATACTTATTAGCGTAGAACAATGCGATGAAATATTCAGGGGTGTACTACTTGTATGTTGCCTACATTTATTATTTTACTCGATTTTGGTTGCTTGCACTTAATAATCGCCAATAATTGAGCAAATCGGCTGTAGGTACGGTACCTACCTTGTTAAACGCAAGCCGACAAGGTCCAATTTAACATGCGCGCGGCGCGGCTATCAAAATGGGTACGCGCGTAGTATACGCAAATTTTACAGACGTCAAATAAATGAAAACAAATTGTTTTTGGCTACGTTGTTTAGTTGAGGTCAAAGTCGTAGAACAAATATTGTTCAGGGTCATGATACGAAATCAGGATTAAGAGGTTTTGGGTATTTTTTCAATGACCCTGTATATGTTCACCAATTACTCAAAGACGCCTGGACCGATTTACAAAATTCTTTTTTTGTTTGATAGGGTATACTTCCCAGAGAGGAGCTCGTGGCTAAATAATAGCAGCCGCTCGGGTCGATCTTTAGGTTAAGCTGCGCTTGCCTGGGTTGGTCTATGGATGGGTGACCACCCGTTACATACCGAGTTTCCTCCGTGCCTCGGAAAGCACGTTAAGCCGTTGGTCCCGACTGTCATTTGTAGATCTTTGACAGTCGTTACAGGTAGTCAGTGTTCCGAAAGTCTGACAGCCAGTCTTACCAAGGGGTATCGCATTACCCAGTACTACACTGGGTTGTGGAGGTCAGATAGGCAGTCGTTCCATGTAAAATACTGATTGCCTGTTGGTCTAGTGGTTAGTGGCCCTGACTGCTAAGCCGGAGGTCGTGGGTTCGATTCCCACCCAGGACAAACTTTGTGTGATGAGCATGATTGTTTGTTCTGTGTCTGGGTGTGATTTATCTATAATATGTATGTATTTATAAATTATATAAGTATGTATATCAGTTGTCAGGTTACCATAACACAAGCTCTGCTTAGCTTGGGATCAGAATGACCGTGTGTGAGTTGTCCCAAGATATTTATTTATTTATTTATTCAGCTGCATCCGGTAAGACTGGAAACCGACCCCAACATAGTTGGGAAAAGGCTAGGCAGATGATGAGGGTATACTTCCCAGGTGGACCCATATTAATTTTATTTATATTGCTTAGGTAGTTTATGAGTATACATATTTTTTTTCTCTATGTCTATAAGGATGATCTGCTAATCTTTTAGTAACAATGGAAAATGAATACTCGATAAAAATTATGTGATATATCATTATACCATAACTAAAAATACTGAAATAAAAACTTCATTTTAGATGTCGTTTTTTTTCTACAAACAATTTTAAGAGTTATGACTTTACATTACTGTCAATATTTGTTCCCACATACCTGTTCCGTTGTCAACCCAGTCTTAGTGTCCATCGGGGCCATCTCCTCATAATCCTCATCGTCATTATTCTGGAACTCCTCACCAAAGATCTCGTAGCTGTAATCATTCAGCTCGACCTTCTCCACTTTGGCCTTCTTCATTTTTGGTTTCGATAATGCCTTTTGTAGGCGTGTTGACTGCCTCTTTTTAGGTTTGCCTGTTATTTCAGAAATTAGTTTTCATCATTTGTCTAGCCTTTTTCTAACTATATTGGGGTCGGCTTACGCTTAAGCACATGTTACTAAAAGAGTGATGGATCTGAATGTTGATGGACGCAGAGCGAGAGGAAGGCCAAAAAAAGATGGATGGATTGTGTAAGGAATGATATGAAGGAGAAAGGAGTAAATGATGCCGTGACGTCTGATAGGGGAGAATGGAAGAAGAAAACGTGTTGCGGCGACCACAAATAGAATGGGACAAGGGAAGGTAAATGAAAAAAATGATTAGGAATTTCTCAATAGCACAGAGTCTGGACTAGTATCTGGTTGATGGCAATACCCCCTATAACATGGCCCCTTAAACATAACTGGTAAAATGAATACTGTAATATCTTGATTTTTGAAAGAAAGAAAGTAAACTTTTATTTGGGATTCGCACAAAACAAGTAAAACAGAGTAACAAAATGAAATAAAATAGTACAGACAAGGTTATTGTCTGTGCGAGGCCAAAAAGGTCCCTGTCTCAGCATATGCTGCGATATTTTAGGTTAAAAAAAGCAGTGCTGGTATCCTGATCGTTGTACGACTAGGGGTGCTTGTACACGGTGCATGTAGCTTGCGCATGTTGCCATCTCTATTCATTTGAAATAGAAATGACCATGACGGTGATGTTTAATCGTTTGCTAAGCAACACAAGTTTTTATAAGTAAGGGAGTAAAGTTCAATTGAAATGATTATTTTACCTTTCGACGCATATAACCCGCGCAAGTGCCTCAACATGCGCAAGCTACGTGCACCGTGTACAAGCACCCTAAACGCCGACAGACACTACGCTGACAGACTGAACACCGACAAGACTTTACTTCGACGGGACTCTTCGCCGACAGGGCTCATCAGCGACGCAATTTAAAAAAAAATGGGTTGGTTAGGTTAGGTTAAAACTGTGACCTCCGACGACCAGAAAAGACTTGCATTAATAGAGAGATAAATTGCGTCACTGATGAGCCCTGTCGGCGAAGAGTCCTGTCGGCGAAGAGTCCTGTCGGCGAAGTGTCCTGTCGGTGAAGAGTCCCGTCGAAGTAAAGTCTTGTCGGTGTTCAGTCTGTCGGCGTAGTGTCTGTCGGCGTTTAGTCGTACACTCTATCCTGACAGGGCCAGCAAATTTTAAAGCATTATTACCTGCTAACATATTAAGTAGTGACTTCTCTGCCTTCCGACTGCTTCTCCTGAACTGAAGCGCCATGTTCATGGTCTCTATGCATTGTGTGCAGATTTTCTGGGATAGGCCATCGTCCATTTTTATCTGTAATATAACTATTTATATTGCATACCCAGAGTTAGACATCCTTACTAATATGTATTATAAAAGCGAAAGTGAGGTTGTTTGTTTGGTTTGTTATGTCTTCACGCCTAAATGGCCAAACCGATTTACGGACGCTAGAGACGGACATAGGCTATTTTTTTATTAAAAAAATGTGTTAAAGGGGGGAGAAAGAGGAAAGAAAAGGGGAGAGAAAAAAAAATTTTTGATCATTTCGCGTGTTAAAGTTAGCGTTAGCTCAAAGTAACTATGCCACGCAAACAAAGTCGCGGGCAGAAGCTAGTAGACAATAAAAAGAAATATTCAGGAGTCAAAAACGTTTTCATTTCATTTGGTATGGGAAGTTGTATTGTATAACGGGCTGATGTCCACAACTCCACGTCTGAGGCGCGTATTTTGCGTATATATTGGTATGGGTATGGGAAGTTATGAACATTAAATATCTACAGGTAGTGCAAACGTTTCTAGTGCTACCTATAGCTTGCTGTCATGTATCTTAACTTATTTTACTTTTGACTCGGTTTTAACATCATCATTAATCACCCTCCGGCTCTTGTCTCATTCTATTCGGTCCGTAATTGTACCTTAGCTTTAAACCCATTTTAAGATCTTCACACATTATGGTATGCAATAAAGATATGAATATAAATAATATTGGGGTCAACATATAACATATTATTCTTCCATTCTCCCCTGTCAGAGCCCACAGCATCGTTTACTCCTTTCTCCTTTCTATATCATTCCTTACACAATCCATCCATCTCAGTTATAACAATGAACACAAAAAATATTAGCAATAAATAAAAAAAAACAAAAATTACATTAAATTAGTTTTTGTCCTCATATGTTGTGTTAAATAGTGAGGGGTTTGCTGGATGTAAAATTAGATTTTTTAATTATTTACTGGCCAGACAAGGACACACTACATCCTGCCGGTGTTGCAGGTTGTTCGAATGAGATACAGTGGCCCCGGAACACAAAGGGCAAAAGAAACATGGATTGGATTTAGTCAAAATTTGTCTGACAATCTCTCCCATTCCTCCCAGAGCGGGAGAAGTTATATGATGATTTCACATCCGAAAAAATATTTGTAGTAAGTAATACTACTGATAGGATTAAAAAATATTTCTTTATAAATTCCCGCCTCCAAATAGTTACAGCCTTGTAGAATAGTTTGTATATAATAAATAAAATACAGTGCGCACCTCCAAACCGGTGACAAGTCTCAAATCTTGCGTCCGTTTCTCCTCACTTTCTTTGTTATAGAAAATCGACACTAGATCCTGCGTATTCAAGCAAGTCCTGCAGTAAACCGCATCTGGCGCCTTCGTCTCACTTTTTTCAACCTTTGCCGCTTGTTTGCGCTTTGCAGCCCTGTGTTTTGCACTCATATTATTAAGTAAAAGTAATGCCAACATTTTTGCACTTTTCGTATTTGTTTTACACGTTACGAAACATTTATGACTTGAAACATCTAGCTATTATGGTGACCGTCCGTTTCGGAGACTGAAAAGTTTATTTTCAAGGTCTAATCTCAGTTTGCAAGGAGATTTTGCAAAGATTAGTATTCAATTATTGATCAACATAAACATAAACAAAGTAAGTAGCAGCCATTTTAAATTTTTGACACTTGACAGATTTTCAGAGTTCAAATATTTGAAAACAACTACAGATTGATTTAATGTGAATAAACTTGTATAAATTTAATTAATCAGCTATGTTACATTTACTAATAGTTATAGTTCTTCAAATAATAAAATAATTCGAATGCGTTTTAGACAGACCCTGGATTGTTTGCCCTGGTCCAGGATAACTTCAGGTTCAGATTATGATGGAAAAATATTCAAGTTTTGGTTTCTAAACTTAACACACTTACGTTTTGTTAGTGCTTTCGAATTTTAGATTGTTTAGTTTCAAGCGGAAAATCTATGCGTAGGTATAATAAATGAAGGCTAAAAAAAGAGACCTTTGTTCAAATTAAATAAAAAAATTGTTTGCAGAAATGTGCAAACAACAGTTGCACTTATTCAAATTTTCACCAGTTCCTATTAACATTAACTTAACGCAAACGTCACTACTGGCGTCAATCCGAGTACCTTTGTTGTTAAATTTTCTTTTCCAGAAATGTAATAGATTGTAACGAATTTATAACTAAAATCGCGATAGATACATACTACATAAATTACTCAGCGATATGGACCCTTGGAACTGCTGCAGAGCATGCCTAGGAGTGGAATCTTTGCATCCCATATTTCAGTTCATAGAACATCACGAAAAATATACCGAAGTTATTTTTTCGGCTACTGGGCTTAAGGTAAGCTCTAAAAGATATAACTAGTGATATTACTGCATAGACTTGTATATTAAAATGCATTTAAACCTTAGACAAACCCTTATTAATTATTTGTTTAATTCTTATTGGAAAGAAACTTAACAATTTCGTTATTAACAACTGTTTACTAAAAAATAGAATTGTTTGAATTACAGGTGGATTGCAACGATACCTTACCGCAAAAAATGTGCACATCATGCATAAACTTCATCAACTTCTCATATAAATTCAGAAAAAAATGTGTCGAAAACGAGAAATTGTACCTGAGCCGTCTTAACGAAAAACCAATGTTTGACGTTAAAATAGAGTCGAATATATTCAACACAGAAAACAATACTAACATAACAATAGACATATCAGACCTTACCGACGATTTTAAAAACCACGAAAACAGTTTAAGCAACTTCAACTATGATGCCGTTGAAAATAACGACAATGATGACATGGAATTTGAAACAAAAGTGCAAGATCTTGTCGACAAACCTGTAGAGTTAATATTTAGAAGTAAGAAAAGTAAAAAGAGTAACGATAAGCCGATCAAACGGACGTTAAGGAGAAAGAAGGAGAGTGGAGAAACAAAAGTGCGACTTAAAGAAGAAATTGAATGTGAATATTGCCATAAGATATTAACGTCTAAGTTATCTTTAAGAAACCATTACAAAATACATACCGGATTTGATGTTGTTTGTGAAGTAAGTTGAGAAACCATTTTTCAACGTTTATGCATGTGGCTAGCGTGACTTGTTCATTACCATTTCCTGCCTTAAACAGTACATAAGCTAGTTAGATAGACAGAATATTCTTTTACTTATTTATTTAACGATTTATGTACACTGAATACAGAAAAAAGACAGGAATAGAAAACAGGTACAAAGGTAATGCTTATTTCTATAGAAATCTCTTCCAGCATACCTGCGAAAGGAGAGTAAATAAAAACACACGACACAGTGCGTAAAAAGAATACATAAAAACAAAAGCAAATAATGACTAAATACAATATAAGAATATACTAACATACATACAAGTACAAAGACAAATATATAACATAAATACAAAATAAAATATAATAATGCCTACCTATACCTATGCAACTATGGTGAAATAGAAAGATAATGTTCTTTTACTCTTCTCTTAAAAACTGAAACAGTTTGGCAGTCCCTAATGTCAGGCGGAAGCGAATTCCACAACCGCACAGCGTGAACAGTAAAGGAGTAGGAGTAGAAGTCGGTAGAGTGGGGAGGGGGTTGGAGGAGATTCCTAAGATGCGATCTACAAGGAGCATCAGAAGGACGGAAATGGGAAAAACGTTCCTGCAGATAGAATGGCGTTTTAGGGTTATGAAGGTCTTTATTATGAACACCATAAAAATGACAAGAATAACAGTATACAACTTATAAATAGGGTGACACAATGAATGGTCTTATCGCTAAAAGCGATCTTTTCAAGACAACCTTTGGATGGATTTTAAGGAGGAGAGATAGTACTTTAGGTAGTCTGTGGTGTTTCATTTTACAAAATACTTTTATACAAATACATATAAAGTAAGTCATGAAGAGCAACGAAATACTTAATATTGTTGTTAAAGGAGAGTTAGTGCTTTTTGACCATAATTCTAAAAGTAGGTAGACAAGGTTTGAGCGCTCCATACAGACACGGGCAGGGCATTCCATAGCCGTACAGCTTGAACTGTAAAGGATTTATCGTAAAAGCTAGTAGAATGCACCGGCATCACCAGTCTCAGGTTTTCCGATGACCTCAGATATCTATTATGTGTGTCATAAAGGAACTTAAAACGTTCTTTAATCTACATATTTAATATTTTTTTTTGTTAATCTATTGACTGCCAATGTCATGAATCATACGTGACAAAGAAAACGGTCTAGTACTCCATGTTTATGATTGATTTTTGTTAATAATATTTGCAGTCAGTCCCCAGAGCTATAATCCGATTTTTTTATTATTAATTGACTGTAAATTTACGAAACTGCAATTACGAAATTGCAATATTTGTTAAAGACAATCTGAATAAATTTGACACACTCAATACTAGACGTCATCAAAGCACACTTAAGTCGAAAAGACATAATACTGCGCTTTTCTCTAAGAGTTGTCTAGGCATGTGTCCTAAGATTTTTAATAAGCTACCAAATAAGTTAAAAAGTATATCCACAACAAAGCATTTTAAATCTAATCTGAAAATATTCTTAGTGGAAAAGGCATACTACTCTATTAATGAGTTTTTAGAGGATAAAACATAAAATAAAACTGTCCGATCTATGTGTTTTTTTTCTATTTTGTTTTTGAAACTTTTTCTTGTAATTAATTTGTACGCCTTGCAAGGCAAAACATAGTGACAACGAAATTCTTTATACCATAAACCATGTACCTATGTTTCACAAATAAATAACTTTGACTTTTTGTAAATGTATTTAAGGATGAAATATAATTGCATAGCTCAAATTGTGTGAGTACTACGTACTACAAAGTTGTCATTCACTGCAAACTTAAATGTCTATTCTTGTTTGTAATGTACCCTGGTGATTGAGAGCATGTCATACTTAATCAAATGTCGCACTGATGATGCCGCGTGTGTTGGATCGTGTAACTGGCCTACTTAAAATGGTGGTCAAAGAGTTGTATCATCCCTAGTTTAGTTTAATTCTACATTTGGCACTTTCCTTGGCTATCAGTCTCCTACCTTACAGTTTCATGTGCTTTTGATATGCAGAAACAAGCTTTAAAATTATAAAAACTAGAACTCCTTTTTCCCCAGCACTGTGGCAAGAAGTTTATAACCAGAAGATTATTACTGATGCACTGCAGAGCCAAGCACGGGTATGAGAAGACAGACAAGTGCTCCTTCTGTGATTATAGAGCTTCGAACGCGGAGCAGGTGAAGGTATGCTTGTATTATCATCATCATCATTTTCCTGCCCTTGTCCCATTCTATTTGGGGTCGGCGCAACACGTTTTCTTCTTCCATTCACCCCTATCAGACGTCACGGCATCATTTACTCCTTTCTCCTTCATATCATTCCTTACACAATCCATTCATCTTTTCTTAAGCCTTTCTCTCGGTCTCCGTCCATCAACATTCAGATCCATCACTCTTTTAGTCACATGTGCTTCGTCCCTCCTCATTACATGTCCATACCAAGACAAACGACTCCCTTTCAATTTTTCTGTAACAGACGCAACTTTCAAACTTTCTCTAATATACTCATTCCTTACTTTAGTTTTATGCTCTGATTGTTCCAGGGCCGCGGTAGCCTTGTCAAACAACCCGCAACCCAGGTTTTATACAGAAAGTCAAAACACTTTTTTTTTAATTCCAGATTCACGAGCGTCTTCACACGGGTGAGAAGCCGTACGTGTGCTCCGAGTGTGGAACTGGTTTCCATCGCAAGAGCAGCTACCTGCAACACGTTGCCATCCACCTGCCTGATAAGAATGTGCAGGTAAGCGGCCAATTATTAGGAAAAAACCTTACTAATATTATAAAAGCGAAAGTGAGTTTGTTTGTTACGTCTTCAAGCCTAAATGACTAAACCGATTTTCATGAATTTTGGTACAGAGATAGTTGGGACCCTGGAGACGGACGTGGGCTATTTTTTTTTAAAAAGGGTGAGAAATGAGGGAAAAATAGGTAAAATTTAGCTTTGCTATTACAATAAATAAGGCGCAAGGGCAATAACTACAGGTAGCAGGTAGCTGTAAATCAGGAAAGGGGAACTGTGTTACCCCGAATTTAACGCGAGTGAAGCCGCGGGCAAAAGCTAGTAAATAATAACTTCCATCCGGGTGTCCCTTGACACCTCTCAAGTTGTTCTTTTATAGGTAAAAACATAGTCAAATGAATAACACTATACATAGTTAGTGTTTGCTGACATGTGACAATCCTTACTAATATTATAAAAGCGAAAGTGAGTTTGTTTGTTTGTTACCTCTTCTTCACGCTTTAATGGCTAAACCGATTTTGATGAATTTTGGTACAGAGATAGTTGGGAACCAGGAGACGGAGATAGGCTAATTTTCTTTTAAAAAAGTAGGATATGAGGGAGAACGAGGGAAGAAAAGGGAAAACTTAGCGTTGCTATTACAAATCAGTAAGGCGCAAGGGCAAAAACTGCAAGTAGCAGGTACTGTGTTATACCGAATTTAACGCGAGGGAAGCCGCGGGCAAAAGCTAGTTAATGAATAATTTCTTAATTTTAATAATTTCTTGTGATAAACGGAATTGTATAAAATCTGGTTCTTCTAACCTACCAGACAGTTGTGTTGCTGGGGAGTTTGTTCCGCCACTTCTTCTTCCCAGCTAAAACACTAGGAAGTGGCGAAGGGCAGGGCGTTTTTGTGGGACTGTCTCTTGTAATGTGACATTCAAAAAGTGCTGATTATCAGCCTAATTTGAATAAAAGACTTTTAATTTGACTTGAGTTATTTTTCGTTTCGTCTTTCTATTTCGCATTGAACAATGTGGTGTCGCGACGATTATTTTTGTTGAGTGTATATAGGTTTTTTCTACATAATAATAAATAATAACTTCGTTCCATGTAACTATCCCTTGACACCTCTCAAGTTTTTCTTTTATAGGTCATCATCTGCCTAGCCTTTTCCCAAATATGTTGGGGTCGGCTTCCAGTCTAACCGGATGCAGCTGAATATCAGTATTTTACATGGGGCGACTGCCTATCTGACCTCCACAACCCAGTTAATACTGGGTAATACGATACCCCTTGGTAAGACTGGTTGTCAGACTTTCGGGACACTGACTACCTGTAACGACTGTCAAAGATCTACAAATGACAGCCGGGACCAACGGCTTAACGTGCTTTCCTACGCACGGATGAAACTCGGTATGTAACGGGTGGTCACCCATCCACAGACCAACCTAGGCAAGCGCGGCTTAACCTAAAGATCGACCCGAGCGGCTGCTATTATTTAGCCACGAGCTCCTCTTTTATAGGTATGAACCCTAAAAAAATAATCAAATAAATAACACATGCTAATTTTTCTTTTCCAGTGTGACCAGTGCCCCGCTCGCTTCAAATCCGTTACCCTGATGCGTATACACAAGAACAGACACAAGTCACCGCAGTACTCCTTCAAGTGCCGCGTCTGTGAGAACACGTTCGTGCGACGTCGCAACGTTGTGCGGCACTTAATGCGGATACACGCAGTGCAGGCCGCACCGCATCATATAGATAGGATGAAGATAGCATAGACAATTATTAGTGATAGGATTTTCGGATGCCGTTTTACTTGAAGTTTAGATGTTGGTTTTTTTAAGCGACTTCCAGAAAAGGAGGAGATTCTCAATTTGTCGGAATCTTTTTCGAAAGCTTTCGCCCGCGTTAAATTCGGGATAAGACAGTTCCTCTTTCCTGATTTGCAGGTGCCTGCCACCTGTAGTTTTTGCCCTAGCGCTTTATTTATTGTAATAGCAATGCTAAGTTTTCCTTTTTTTCCTCTTTCTCCCTCATTTTTCACTCTTTTTAAAAAAAAATAGCCTATGTCAGTCTCCAGGGTCCCAACTATCTCTGTACCAAAATTCATCTAAATCAGTTTAGCCATTTAGGCGTGAAACAAACAAACTCACTGTCGCTTTTATAATATTAGTAAGGATTTAACCAGAAATATAATACCAACTTTTAATAAAAACGTAACTGGACTTATGGACCATTCCTACTCTGGAGCCTGGACAATGAACTTGTTAAGTACATCTCTGCCAAGCACTTCTGAGTATTATACAGAGTGTTAGGTTAAACGAGGGACTTATTGAGGGAGGGTATTCAGTATTCGATTCTCGTCCCAAATATGTAAAAAACCTATAACCTTAATTTCTGACGTAATTGTCCAATAAAATACATTATTCATGAACACTGAGCGCGAGAGAAGTAAACTTGTAAACAGTGAAGTAAATCACGCGGCAAAATACCTACGCGCCGATTCTACCGAAAAGGCGTCCTAAGCCAGGTTTAAAGTATGAAGGGAAAATGGATTATACCTAAAGGTCATTGACATGCACACATGTTCTGCGATAATATTAAATCGCTAGCGCAAGGGTATATACACGTTGCGAGACTTATGCGAAATTTTTGGTATGGTTCTGATAAAGATAAAGATAATTTTATTTTGCAAACATGGGTAACAGTAAATGATGACAAAATATTGATAGGTTCAGCCATATTCTACCATTTAGGCATGCAAAAGTTTTAAAACATACAACTTATACTAAGTAAACACTTAAAACATTTTTTTTTACACATCAATTTAAAAATATTACAGAAAAAAAAACAGTTCTAATTTAAAAAGTCTTTCTCCGTAAGATACTCACTTATATTATAATAACCTTTCGCCACTAAAAAGTTTCGGAGTCTTTTTTTAAATAATTCTAGCGGAAGCTCTTTCCAGCTTTTTGGCAACTTATTATAAATAACTGGAGCCATGCAGTAGACACTTTTGCGCTTAAGTGCTGTTTTAGCTGGCTCCTGACATAGCAAGCTATTATCGCGTCTATTGCGGGGAAACACGTCAGCTACACGTCTGAAACGACTCGGGTTAGCCTTCACAAACACAGCTACTTCTAGTATGTACAGACAAGGTAATGTTAATATTTTATATTTTTTAAAGTATGGTTCACAACTATCAGTGGGTTTCATTTTAAACATCGCACGAATGCATCGTTTTTGCGCTTTGAAGGCAGTTTCTTTTTCAGTAGAGTTTCCCCAAAATATGATCCCATACCGTATATGTGATTCTACTATGCCATAATAAGCAGTAAGAAGAGCATCTGTGTTAATTATAGATGATAATGTTTGAAGAGCGTATGCAGACTTACTCATTTTCTTATATAAGATATCAATGTGGGATTTCCATTTTAATTTATTATCAATTACGAGACCCAAGAATTTTGTACTTTCAACTTCTTCAATGCTATCATTATTGTAGTGTATATTTAAATTAATAGTATCGGTCTGTCTTTTATTTATTAGTGTTTTTTTTTGTTCATATTTTTATTGGTATCATGTAAGTATACACTATTGTGGGTTTGAATATGTCCCTCGTTTAAACTAACATACTGTATAGGCGTGATGTTATGGTATTTCAGTTATTTGTCCCATGTATTATTTATAGGGTTATTTGTAAAACACTGGCAACGTCTCAGGACCATGTTACTAACATCATAATCAACAACTTTTGTTCTAGGACATTTAAACATTTATCATATTTTAGTTCATCAGATTTTCATGCAAAAATAAAAATATTGAAATTAAACGCATTAAATGTTACGAAATCTATGCGAAGCAAACGTACCTACAAGCGGCGGTGTAGGTATGTAGGTACAGCAAACTACGGAGTTGAAATGTGTTAGATAGGACAACGAAATCTTGAAGATTTGTTTTTGGTAAATGTATAAAATTTTGTAAAAAATCATAGAATAAAAGTTGTTGTTTATGATGATTGTAATACAGTCCTGCAAGGTTGTCGGTGTTTTACAAATAACCCTGTATATTTGTAAATAAAGTATTAAAATTGTGATATTAGTAGTATTTTGGCAATGTAATAACAGTAGTGTTTAATTAATATTTGTATTTGAATTTTTATCATTATTATCTGATTCTTTTATTTAATATGGAGGCGCCAGGGTGTCCCACGACATTCCTGTATTCTTTTTTTCCAGTAACTTATTAGATCATTACAGGCACTTTTGAATGTCATGAAAACAAAAAAGATGCTGCTACAGTCCCAGTCACAAGACATAATAATTTGTGAAAGTACTGTAGTTGCCCATTCCAAAGCGTTGATCTCTATGGAGAAGAATGGGCAAGAAACTCCATGGACAATCATAATATTTTTACAAAATCATGGATACATCATTCATGTTGAGATTATAAATACATGTGAGAACGATGTAGAAAAACGAGCACATTAAGAGCGTCCAGAGTAAAAGCAAAAACAAGAGTTTAATAAATAATTAAAACAAACCGTGGCGGCTAATAGATGACCAGTCACAACTGACAGCGCCCGTTCACGAACATGTTTGTCTTAAAAATAAAATTATGTTTATGTATCAAATATTGGCACGCCCCCAGTGGCAGAATATGATGAGACCTTTGTTTATATTTAAGACCATAAAAATGTACAGACGCCTGCACATCAAGCTACTACAATCTGTCAGATTTCTTTGATAGATTTTCGACTTTATTTCTAAAATATAAGGTTCAAGGTTCATTGGGAAAAATTGACCGTTTCGGGTAGCCTGACCTGCAGGCGTCTGTACCATATTTGAATTAATTTTGAGGGTTACGTATCCAACGCGTAAAACTGGGCTCTGTCACCAGGTTTATATCATGTACCGTGATAGGCAGTTGAAATTTTCACAGATGATGCATTTCTGTTGCCGCTTTAACAACAAATACTAAAAAAAAACAGATTAATACACATTTAAGGGGGCACCCATACTACAAACACGTTTATTTTTGCCTTTTGGCGCAGTGGCTGAGCGATTGCAGCGCTGCGTGTCGCGGGTTCGATCCCTGCACGGAACATATATTTGTATGACCTACAGGTAGTTGTTTCGGGTCTGGTTGTTTGTGTATGTGAGTTTAAATGTTTGTTAACGCACCCACGATACAGGAGAAATTCCTAGTGTGCCCTGGCGCTTCCACCTCAATTTTCTGTGACTGTGTAATCTCTATATCTAAATTCTCTTAACAAATAAACGAAAAAAAAGCAATAAAAAATGTACGAAATATTTTACATAAGTCTGTATCTCCTACAGAAATCAGTTAATTTAATAAAATCGAAAACAATTTGTAAACATCGTAGTTTTATTTAATGAATGAGCCTTTAATTAAATAACGTATTACATACTTACAGATATTCCTTCTTTTACACTTCGTACCTACGTAAATAATGAGATAAAAGAATAATCCCTAATATTACATAAAAAAAGTTTGTTTGTTACGCCTTCACGCTTAAATGACTAAACCGATTTTGATGAATTTTGGTACAGACATAGTTGGGACCTTTTTTTTAGATAAGGGGTAGAAAGAGGGAAGGAAAGGGGAGAGAAAGATATTTTTTTTTCGATCATCACACGGTTTTAAGTTAGTGTTAGCCCAAAGTAACTACGCCACGCGGACGATGTCGCGGGCGGAAGCTAGTAAAAACATAACTAAGAAACTGTCTGCGTAGCCTAACAAACAGGCATCTATACTTAATAATATTATTTAGGATCCTAAAAATCGGTACACACACTCTTTGTTACCAACGAAAAATACCTGCAAATCAGGAAAGGGGAACTGTGTTACCCCGAATATAACGCGAACGAAGCCGCGGGCAAAAACTAGTATTATATAAATAAAACAAGTTGATTAATACCAGTCGTTTAATTAATATAATATTTTACAATGTGGTTAAATCTTAATTAATTTTTATTACCTACATGAAACATCTAATAGCTTATTTCATAATTCAATATTAAAAAAAATATCTCGACAATTTCAGGCGCCAAAATCTCTGTCAATGATTTCAAGCATCCTGTTTCAATTTATCAACCTCGTTCAAGGGCCTATTCTCTTTATCTGTCGTGAAGGGCCACCCGGGTGCTGCGGTGGACTGCAGCAGCGCCCATAGGGCTCCGCTGTCGGCGCCGCTAGACATATCCAGCTCTATCGGTTGTAGCAACTTGCGGGATTCACTCTTTATATCTGTGCTGTGGAGTTAAGGAATATATGACAAGATTCAACCTAACATATTTCAACCAACTTAAAAAAACCGGCCAAGAGCGTGTCGGGCCACGCTCAGTGTAGGGTTCCGTAGTTTCCCGTCCGTCACAATAAGTGTTCCCACTTATGAGTTTAAAGGTGGAGGAGCGTGCAATGTTGCACGTTCCGCGGTAGGCGCTCCAACAGTTTTTGTACAAAAAAGACAAAAAGTTGTACAAAATACAACTTTTTGTCTTTTTTGTACAAAAACTGTTGTGTCAATCAAGTTCAAAATGATTTTCCTAGAAAGTCCTTATAAAGTTCTACTTTTCAGATATTTTTCATATTTTCTAAACTTATGGTTCAAAAGTTAGAGGGGGGGGGACACATTGTTTTTTTACTTTTGGAGCGATTATTTCCGAAATTATTGACAAAAATTATTTTAGTAAACCCCTATTCATTTGTAAATACCTTTCCAACAATATATCACACGTTAGGGTTGAAATTAAAAAAAAAAACACTTCCCACTTTACATATAGGGTGGCTACCCTAATAAAACATTTTTTTCCAATTTTTATTTTACCACTTTGTCGGCGTGATTGATATACTAAATTTCAGCTTTCTAGTGCTAACGGTCACAGAGATTAAGCGAGGACGGACGGACAGACAGACATGGCGAAACTATAAGGGTTCCTAGTTGACTACGGAACCCTAAAAAGGAGGAGGTTCTGTGTTAGACCGTATTTTTTTATGTATGTTCTGCAATTACTATATTATATGTTCGGTGACTGTATTTCGAGGTGATTCCATATCAATTGTATTAATATTGCTTGGGTAGTTAATGAGATATCGTCTATGTATTATAGTTTTTATAGGAACGCTTTGTGCGCGAATCCGACTCGCACTTGGCTGGTTTTCCTACAATACCTAATCGGTCCAGCCGTTTTGCAGATTGGCCGGAACAAACAGATAGAAAAAAAAACTTTTTTGTAATATACTCTAGTCCCGCGCCGTTGGACTGTAAAAAGGTGAATGAAAAACGATTGCATGTAGTGGAGATGAGAATGTTGAGATGGATGTGTGGAGTGACCAGTGGAATGAGTATATTAGAGGAAGTTTGAAAGTTGCGCCTGTTACAGAAAAATTTAAAGGGAGTCGTTTGTCTTGGTATGGATGTAATGAGGAGGGACGAAGCACATGTGACTAAAGAGTGATGGATCTGAATGTTGGTGGACGGAGAGCGGGAGGAAGGCCAAAGAAAAGATGGATGGATTGTGCAAGGAATGATATGAAGGAGTAAATGATTGACGTCTGATAGGGGAGAATGGAAGAAAAAAACGTGTTGCGCCGACCACAAACAGAATGGGACAAGGGGAGGAAAATGATGATGATAGTCAATCTGCAACTTTTTTAAAAGGATACATCCCTTAGCTACATTGGGTGGAGCACTGAAGTCCCACCTGATTCCCGTCAGCTCCTTGGCAAGCTGGTAAGTTTCTCTGAAACAGTTTACAATACTCAATATCTTTATTGCTTTACCATAATGTGTACTTAGGTGGTAGTTTTTATAATAATGTGATCATTATGGACCCTGTAGGGCGCAGTAAAAGGGTAGAGGAGAGGAAGCTCTGTTTTATAATATAGTTGCTATTTTTTTTTACAATTATTTATGGAAATGTGTTTTCTTATATATGTACATCTTTATTTCTATTATAATTCTGTTTATTATTAAATAATATCACATGAATATTTCAATAATCTAGTAGTACTCTGGTTTCATCACGAGCTGTAGCATCTTTTATTAATACGTTTATTTGGCACACCATGAGCAGTACTTACTAAAAACATAATAGGAATCATACAATAATATAAAAGTGATGATATGTAGGCCTATTTAAAAAAAATACGTACATTTTTATTTCTATTATAATTCTGTTTATTATTAAATAATATCACATGAATATTTCAATAATCTAGTAGTACTCTGGTTTCATCACAAGCTGTAGCATCTTTTATTAATACGTTTATTTGGCACACCAAAAGCAGTACATACTAAAAAAAAACATAATAGGAATCATACAATAATATAAAAGTGATGATATGTATGCCTATTTAAAAAAAATACCCCTGTTGCTTGGGTGCATTTACAAACATTTAAACTCGCATACACAAACAGCCAGACCCGGAACAACTATCTGTAGGCCATACAAATATTTATTCCGTGCTGGGATCAAACCAGCAATACTCAGCGCAGCAGTCGATCGCTCAGCCACTGCGCCAACCGTGTTGATGAGCTGTTTATATTAAGCAATGAGTAGAAGATACCAACTTGGCATTATCCAGTCGGTTCCTGTCACTGTCTGCGATGGTGAGGTGTGATTCAAAGGAGGAGCACACTCTGTCCAGCTCACTGCCACGACGGGACACCTCAGCTAGGCGCTCATTCAGTTCATTCTGGGGAAACAATAAATAAATATTGATTTTTATTGACTTATAGGGATTTTACACAATAACAAGAAACTCTAACTCCTGAACTAAGTGAGACCAGTGTTACAGAAGTCAGTGCGTTCACCTGTTTTTTGGAACTAACAGGTATGTAATAAATAATAAACATAAATCACTTACAATTAAATTGAATGCAAGCATGCTCTTGTGACGCATTCAGGAACAGTGTGAAGTTACTCTTACTAACCTTATATTAATTAATTATATAACACTAGTTTAAGCCGTGGAGTTCGGTAATTAATTTATAATCCCATCTAGATAAAAGTATTGTCGGTGCTAATCCAGGTCATAAATAATGTGTGCGAGGCAAATTTCATACATACGTTTTGGAGTACGGATGAGTTAATTCACGTAACCTATTATTCAAGAAGTTTGTCTTGTGGCCAGCTGAAATCTCGATTTTAGGGTTCATATTAAATAAGCTACTAATTATATGTTTAGATTGAATAATCGGATAAGCGGCTAATATAATATTAGTCGACAAAAGCCCTGATTACAGAAACTTATTGAAAACATCGAACTTACATGTAATTTCATTTCCTGTGCCAGTTTCGTCTCTAATTCTGTCTTCTTCTTACTCGCTTTCATTTGTTGTTGCTCTTTTTCGATCTTTTCTGTAATTATAATTTAAAGAAATTTGAGCAATTTGGATAATTTATTCGTTTGAACATGAAATTTGTTGGCTTTGAGAATTACCATCAACACGTTTGCAGAAGTCGTCCAGTTTCACCACAATGTCTAAAAACCAAGTTTCTTTCGATTCTAAAGTCATTATAGCAGTGATTTTATAAGTTTTTAAATAAAATCCCAGAAATACTACTTTCGACAACAAACAACGTCTATTTTGAATTCAAAAATGATAAACATATACCACAGATAAAATAAAAGTCACAGAGTATTTGGAAAAGTCAGTGGCTCTCAAAGTTTTCACAAACGATTTTTAGGCTTGAAGCTCTCAGGATTGTGTATCCGAACGTTTTGATAAATGAAAGCGACAGTAGCGCCCCATGGTGCCAGATAGCGGTACTATATTTATCGCCATATTTGTGATGGCGACCGATATTTATAGATCGTAAGGGTGTTGTTATTCAATAAATAAATGCATTAAAAATGGAGGAGACGAAAGTTATTTATTATATAGACGATGAGGAGACCCCGTATTTAGTGAAAATTCCGATCTCGCCGGAGAAAGTGACGTTGTTGGACTTTAAAAACCAGTTGAATCGACCGAACTATAAGTTTTTCTTCAAGTCCATGGACGATGATTTTGGTGTTGTTAAAGAGGAAATTGTTGACGATAATGCTCATTTGCCGTGTTTTAATGGTCGTGTTGTGTCGTGGCTAGTGTCAGCAGAGGGCTCGAACCCTTCCGATGGAGCTTCACAGTGTACGGATAGTAATGCTGGCAAAGGCAAACAAACCCATGGGGCTCCGGCTCCTGTCACCCGAGACACATGTACTGACACGGACAGCACCATCAGCTCGCGGCCTGGCCACCGAGCATCCTGCGACAAGTACAAATACCGGGGCTTACGGATAAACGGCCACTCAAAGTACGGCAACCATGGTTTGGAATACGAGACAGCCTCTGTGCTAAGTTCTGACTTAGACTCGACGAGTCTGTTTGACAGCCAGTCAGAGATCACCACGACGACTGGCCGGCATACTAACGCGTCTGTGGACAGAGCCCTGACAGAATGCAGCAGTGTTTCTCACCTGCAAGTGAGTTCACGTAAAAGACCACAGAGACGACGAAAGAGGCCACAAGTCATGTCTCGAACTTCTTCGTACTCCTCAATAACGGACTCTACAATGTCTATGCACATCATAACAGTGACACTCAACATGGATACAGTCAATTTCCTGGGTATTTCAATAGTTGGACAGTCAAATAAGGGTGGTGATGGTGGAATATATGTCGGGAGTATTATGAAAGGTGGTGCTGTGGCTCTGGATGGCAGAATAGAGCCAGGAGACATGATTTTACAGGTATGTTTTATTATTGATCTCTTCTGATATCTTCAATCACTTTGAAAAGGTGTACTGAGTTATTTTGTTCTCAATTTTATTGGAACTAAAAGAAGAACTGGTGTCTGCTGTTGGTAACTCATGCTATTTAGTCTACTAAATGATAGGCTCATTCAAAAAGTACTTAATCATTTCTGGATTGTCTTTGGAAAGATTGTACAGACGCCTGCAGGTCAAGCTACCCGAAACTGTAAATTTTTCCCAATGAACCTTATACTTTAGAAATAAAGTCGAAAATCTATCAAAGAAATCTGACAGATTGTAGTAGCTTGATGTGCAGGCGTCTGTACATTATCATTTTATATTATTAATACTTATTTGGCTATACTAACAAAGATATTTAATGTTTTGTGTACAAATGAAAGACTGGTAGGTTTTACAAAAGGAAACAAAAAAAATGGGGGAAGTGTCTCAGTGTCAGACCTTTTGTAACCAGCAAATAACACACCTAAGAATTTTCAGTATGAACTTAATCAGTACATACTAAAAATTCGCGACATTTCACAAGGCAGTGTGTAAATTCTTAGACTGCTTATTGAACCATTCAATAACATGATGCTTTTCTGTCTGCTCCTTGAATGCTACAATCACAACTACATTATGGCATTTCTTCAAAGCCATGCCGTCTCCTTCAGTGTAGACCTCTAGGCACAAGCTGCCTTCAATGTGACACCTCTCAAACCTACATGGCTTTAGAAGACTACATAGTCTCCTTCAGCGTCAAAGACTGCACAAGCTGCCTCCAATATGACACTGCTTGACCCCATGATGTCTCCTGCAGTGTAGACCACTAAGTACAGACTGGTTTCAATGTAACCCCTTTCAAAGGCAAGCTGTATTCTTCAGTGTAGGCTGCTAGGCAGAAGCTGCCTCCAATATAACACTGCTCGGCCCATGCTGTCTCCTGCAGTGTAGACCACTAAGTACAGACTGGTTTCAATGTAACCCCTTTCAAAGGCAAGCTGTATTCTTCAGTGTAGGCTGCTAGGCAGAAGCTGCCTCCAATATAACACTGCTCGGCCCATGCTGTCTCCTGCAGTGTAGACCACTAAGTACAGACTGGTTTCAATGTAACCCCTTTCAAAGGCAAGCCGTATTCTTCAGTGTAGGCTGCTAGGCAGAAGCTGCCTTCAATATGACACTGCTCGGCCCATGCTGTCTCCTGCAGTGTAGACCACTAAGTACAGACTGGTTTCAATGTGACCCCTTTCAAAGGCAAACTGTATTCTTCAGTGTAGCCTGCTAGGCCCAAACTGCCTCCAATATGACACTTCACAAAGCCATACTGTCTCTTGCAGTGCAAACTGCTTGGTACAGCCTTCTTGATTGAGTATGTCAATCTTATTGGTGCTCTGTTTTGCACAGTAACATTAAACCTGATTTGGTATCATTAGATTTGGTGTCTTTTCAGACATGCTTATGAAAGAGTTATAACTGTTGCTTAGTAATGTGATTAGTGCAATAATTTCTCTATAACGGATTTAATAATAATAATAAAAAGCTTTATTGCATAAACGGTGTTGCAGTAAATATAATATAACAGTTCTATTTTCTTTTTTAAAAAACGTTGCCCCACACTAGGAATTTCTCCTAGTGTGGGGCAACGTTTACATTTACAACGTTTACAGCCAGACCTGCAACAACTATATGTAGGTCATACAAATATTTGTTCAGTGCGGGGATCCAACACCGCGACACGCAGCGCAACAGTACATCGCTCAGCCACTGCGCCAACCGTGTCTTTTAATTCTGGTGACAATAGCCGTCCAGGACCTCCTCACGAGAGAACTTAACGGTTAATAGTATGGACACGAAAGTGTGTATTCCTGTACAACGTTGATAGATAAAACTATTTTGTCTCTCCGTCCGTCTGTCTAGTGATGGTTGGTGACTCGACGGCGCGTTCATGTTCCACGTGCGCCTCTAAAATATGTTAGGAACGCAGAGGGGCCAGTCAGGGACATCGCCTGCTGTGGTTGCGAGTTGTTCGAAAATGATACTGCGGGTGCGGCCTCGGAACACAAAGGGCAATAAAAAGAACATGGATTCCGCCTGGAGCGCCATTAAGTTGATGAAGAACCTAAAATTTTACAAGACAAACTATACGCAGCATACATTCAGCATTCCTAAAACGACAAACAACTAATTCCAGGTTAATGACGTAAACTTCGAAGACATGACGAATGATGAAGCTGTGAGGGTTCTCCGCGAAGTGGTGCAGAAGCCAGGACCCATCAAGTTGGTGGTCGCCAAATGCTGGGACCCCAACCCCAAGGGCTATTTCACGATCCCCAGAACTGAGCCAGTTCGGCCTATCGACCCTGGTAAGTACTGGTCTTGTCTAGACTTCGTAGAGTCCTAGATGCTTCGATTTACTCTACCCTACTGCGGCGAAGCCCAAAAGGAAGGCTATGTGTATGACCTGTATGGATGTATGGCCGTTTTTTGTTTCTTCATAACTCTTAAACGGATGTACTGATTTGGTTAAATTATACGTCGTTAAATTCGGAAATGGGACGAGTCACTATCCTTACTAATATTATAAAAGCGAAAGTGAGTTTGTTTGTTTGTTACCTCTTCACGCTTTAATGGCTAAACCGATTTGCATGAATTTTGGTACAGAGATAGTTGGTTCCCAACTATCTCTGTAGGACATAGGCTAATTTTTATTTAAAAAAAGTGGGATATGAGGGAGAACGAGGGAAGAAAAGGGAAAACTTAGCGTTGCTATTACAAATCCATCAGGCGCAAGAGCAAAAACTGCAGGTCTGCTTGGTGTGTTATA
Organism: Ochropleura plecta; assembly: GCA_905475445.1. Taxonomy (NCBI): domain Eukaryota; kingdom Metazoa; phylum Arthropoda; class Insecta; order Lepidoptera; family Noctuidae; genus Ochropleura; species Ochropleura plecta. The sequence continues at coordinate 12,094,270 of FR997749.1, forward strand.
CCGAATTTAACGCGAGCGAAGCCGCGGGCGAAAGCTAGTTTAAAATAAATTAGAGGTTGGGAGCAAGTGAGAGCTTAGTGGTAGAAGTTGAAAATTATCAAAAATAGAGCCTATGTGAAATAAAATATTTTTTACTTAATATTATAAATGCGAATGTTTGTGAGCATGGATGGATGTTTGTTACTCTTTCACGTCAAAACGGCTGAACGGATCTTGATGAAATTTGGCACAGAGGTAGATTATAGTCTGGAATAACACATAGGATACTTTTTTCGATATCACGCGGGCAAAGCCGCGGGCGCCAACTATAAATGTAATGCAACCGAACTTCACTCCCTTGCTCGGAAGCTCTAAAATCCCTCGTTCAGGATTCAAAATAACTCCCGTTACCTAAGACACTGCTTTGCCTCTTGGTGCATAATTTGTTTCATGATTGATAGAATGGCTAAAGCTATAAGGGACTATAAGACAGGGGCAAGTCCAAAGAAACAATAGATTGATTGAAAGAAAGAGAATCATTGATTTGATTCACACAGTACAAACATCCTTACTAATATTATAAAAGCGAAAGTGAGTTTGTTTGTTTGTTACGTCTTCACGCCTACATGGCTAAACCGATTTTGATGAATTTTGGTACAGAGATAGTTGGGACCCTGGAGTCGGCCATAGGCAAAAAGTGAGAAATGGGGGAGAAAGAGGGAAGAAAAGTGAAAACTTAGCTTTGCTATTACAATAAATAAGGCGCAAGGGCAAAAACTACAAGTAGCAGGTACCTGCAAATCAGGAAGGGGAACTGTGTTACCCTGAATTAAACGCGAGCGAAGCCGCGGGCAAAAGCTAGTAACTAAATAAATGTATTGTTTACGTTGTGTATGATATAATCCATTGATTGAGGAATAGTTTAAAAGAATGACGAGGAAATGATGGCGAGAATTGACAGGGGAGAATGGAAGACACAAACGGGATGCACCAATCTCCAAGTAAATATAATACAAGTGATAGAAATATGCTGGCTATGTTTTCGTAATTACACGAACAATCGCTCCGGACGGGCGGTGCGGACAGTATGCTGTTTAAACGAATTGCGAACGTGTGGCATTATCAAAGGGTAATACGAAAAATTGTGCATGGTGAGTGACTTGCAGTTTGTGTGTGCGTTCTGACGAATAAACGCAGCTCTTGTCTTCTTAAATATAAAATTCTCCTTACTACAGTTGAGTTTAGGGTGTATTTGTGGGTGTGTGTGTATATTATTATTTATGTAGTACTAGCTTTTGCCCGCGGCTTCGCTCGCGTTAAATTCGGGGTAACACAGTTCCCCTTGCGCCTTATTGATTTGTAATAGCAACGCTAAGTTTTGAGTTTTCTTCCCTCTTTCTCCCTCCCATCCCACTTTTTTTTTAAATTAGCCTATGTCCGTCTCCAGGTTCCCAACTATCTCTGTACCAAAATTCATCAAAATCGGTGTAGCCATTAAAGCGTGAAGAGGTAACAAACAAACAAACAAACTCACTTTCGCTTTTATAATATTAGTAAGGATAGATGAATTTATTAGGTACTAGCTTCCGCCCGCGACTTCGTCCTCGTGGCATAGTTACTTAGGGCTAACGCTAACTCTAACCCGCGTGATGATCGAAAAAAAATATCTTTCTCTCCCCTTTTATCCCCCTTATCTCAGTTTCTTTTTGTTTAAAAATAACCTATATCCGTCTACAGGGTCCCAACTATCTCTGTACCAAAAATCATCAATATCGGTTTAGCCATTTAGGCGTGAAGACGTAACAAACAAACAAAGTCACTTTCACTTTTATAATATTAGTAAGGATTGCGATACTGTGCCTTGAAATATCTCTTACTTTAAAAATACGGCCAAATAAAAAAATGGGCCACTGACGAGGGCAACGACCCTTTGACAGTCATTCAGACGGGCCCTAGGGCTTAACTTGGTCTCCGGGGCAAGGAGAAAACTCGGTGGGTAATGGGTAGTCCATCATCCACGCTCCAACATAGGCAAGCGTGTCTTAACCTGAAAATCTACCGGAGCAGGCGGCCACGAGCTCCCCATTCTTTAAAAAACCTGTTATGTCCACAGGCGCATGGGTAGCCCACACGCAAGCCCTCCGCGAGGCATACCCTCCCCCGCCGCCCTCGCTGTCAGCCCTCCCCGTGTCGTCGGTCTCGGAGCGCGGCGCCAGCGATGCCAGCACGGTGCCCGCGGGAGGCCTGGAGCCCCAGCTGTCGGTCAACATGGACATGGCACTCGTCGTCAGGGCTATGCTGAGGCCGGAATCGGGTGAGTATTGTAATATCACGACTGTTATGCCCTAAGGTATAAGCAGAGGGGACTATAGATCTTTAAAATGACATGGTTACTAACATTATAATTAACACTTGAAACAGGATATTTACCATGATTGTTATTTCAAATCAAATCATTTAATTCAATTAGAACATTACAGGCACTTTTGAATGTCAAGAAGAAATAGAAAGACGAAACGAAAATAACTGGCTTGCTTTCTATGAGAGAGAGAGACAGACAGACGAAACACGCGCACGCCGCACGGCTTAGAACTATAACAAAAAGTGTCGTTACAACTTTTGTTCTAATTTTTTCAATCTAGCCCCCTTTCGCAAAGCGGGATAAGGAACTTGGTTCCAATAAAAAATATATCGCAATGACAGATAGGACAAGTGTCTTTCGTCTTCTTAAGTACTTTTGCACCCAAAATACTGAGGTTTTTTTTTACAGGTCTAGAAATCCGTGACCGGATGTGGCTCAAGATAACAATACCGAATGCGTTCATTGGAGCTGATGTAGTTGACTGGATCCTACAGCACGTGGCTGGCATCACGGACCGGCGGGACGCGAGGAAGTACGCCTCGCATATGCTTAAGGTAAGCCTAGTGTATGTTGCCGGGGTTGCGGGTTGTTTGAAAGATTAACGCGGTCCCGGAACACATAGGGCAAAAGTAGGAACATACGGTAGTGTTCGCGCGTGTATAGTTAGCTTAGGGGGCGTCCATAAATTACGTAAGGTGTTTAAGGGGGAGAGGGGGTCGAGTCAAATCTCATCTTATCTTACGTTGGAGGGAGAGGGGGTCTCGGCAAATATCACGCAATTTTTTTTCTGATTGAAACAAAAAAAAAATTATACTATTTTGGTCCATTTAATCCAGATTGTTGATTTTTATTACACTTATAATTAAACTCTCAGCAATAATGATTACTAGTCTTAACTAGTCGTAAATAAAAGCACGAAGCAATTTTTTTTTCTTTTTACAATAACAATCCAACGCGTTTACGTAAGAAACCCACATTTTGAAAAATCTCACGTGAGATTGGGGGATGGAGGAGAGGGTTGAATAAAATCTCACGACATCTCACCAGGGGGGGAGGGAGGGACAGAAAATTTAAAAAAAAACACCTCACGTAATTTATGGATGCCCCCTTATACATGAGAGAACACGAACGCGTCGTCAACACGGCATGCATAAGTTGTTACTCTACACTTTAATAATAGGGTAGTTTCCAGGGTCAAAGTAATTACATTCTATTTAGTCAGTTTTTTTTTTCAAAAATAAGGGACACGTATTTTTTTTATTTGTAAGTTAGACCAAAAATGACAAAGATATAGCCTATTAAAGTTTCGTGTGACGCTACACGTTGCTGCAGTTTTTCGCAGTGACCCTTATTTTTGAATAATCTAGAAAACGGACTAATTATTTTTTTTTGGAAACTAGCCTCTCGTAGACTTATACACATACGAAAAAATTACAATTGAATTACCTACATGTACCGCCAAGCTAGGCAAACGTCGTATTGTTTCTGCCTGGTCTAGAAAAAGGCGGGATATATATATAAATACTAGATGCAATTTTCTACCTTTCTACCTACCCTTCCTACCATACCTACCCTGCCTACTCTACCTACCCTACCTACCCTGCCTGCCCTACCTACTCTATCTTTTAAGGTGGATCAAACTGCACACGGTGTGCAAATTTAATTTAAAATTGGTAATTAAGTAGTTTAGGGAGTACATCGCGGACAAACAACGTGACTCGTGATTAATAGTATATTAAGATTTGTATAGAGTAGCTAATTTAGTTTTTTTTTTCATTGACAGGCTGGCTTCATTCGTCATACGGTAAACAAGATAACGTTTTCGGAGCAATGTTACTATGTAGCGGGAGAGCTGTGCGCAGAGCTGGCCGCGCTGCGCCTGCGCAGTGCCGACAGCGACAGTCTCGTCAGCGACACACTCGCGCCGCTTCCTAACCCCAAGTGAGTTTGAACCTTACTGCACAGACCCTAAGGCTTATTCTCTGAATAATTATCTGCTCTTTTGTATCTAGTTTTAACGCAATGGAATTATTAAAAAAAAATTATTACTCTTCTGAATCTAGCTTTATCCAAGTCGAATTATTTTTAAGATTTTTTTATTACTCTTAACAAACCCTTTTAATAATACTTATTTCAAGGAGGTGCATAAAAAAAAACTGTCGGCCATCTTTGGGAATCCGCCATATTGGATTAGTGTTTTTATGAAGTTCAGTTTTTTTTCAGCCTCTTAAGTTAGGTTTGACGGTATCTCCCACAATTCCTAATCGAGTATTAATTTTCCATTGCTACTAAAAGTTATAATAAGCAGATCATCCAAATACATTAAAAGAAAACATATGTATTATAGAAGAGTACTCATAAATTACTGCAGCAATATAACTAAAATTCATATGGGACACCTTCGAGAAAAACCCTTTCGATTATAAAAATTGTTGTAGAAATGGGGTAACAAACATACAAAAAAAACATAACAGAAAATTGAAAACCTCATCCTTTTGTTGAAATCTTTCAAAAGAACTCAAAACTCAAACTCAAAGCATTTATTTCAATTAGACCATTACTGTAGTAAGTACTTTTAAATGTCAAGAAACAAAATGAAGCTACAGTCCCGGTCACAAGACATAATAACTTGTGAAAGTACTGTAGTTGCCCATTCCAAAGCGTTGATCTCTATGGAGAAGAATGGGCAAAAACTCCATGGACACTCTTTTAAATTATATTATTATTACAAAATCGTATTTTAGACATAGCGTCCAGAGTAAGCTCTGGACGCTCTTAATGTGCACGTCTTTCTATATCATTCTCACATATTTGTATAATCTCAATGTGAATGATGTAAATACGATTTTAAACTTACTCATAAGTAAGTAAGTAAGAAAGGTTCTGCTTCCGGTCTCGGATCTTAGAGAATACCAGCGCCATGTTTGTATCATAGACAATATTATGTTGGATCTGAGAGAATACCAGCGCCATATTTGTATCATAGACAATATTACGTTGGATTTTAGAGAATACCAGCGCCATGTTTGTATCATAGACAATATTATGTTGGATCTGAGAGAATACCAGCGCCATATTTGTATCGTAGACAATATTATGTTGGATCTGAGAGAATACCAGCGCCATGTTTGTATCATAGACAATATTATGTTGGATCTGAGAGAATACCAGCGCCATGTTTGTATTATAGACAATTTCAGCGCCATGTTTGTATTATAGACAATTTCAGCGCCATGTTTGTATCATAGACAATATTATGTCTTGTTCCAGTATTATGGGTCCCGGGTACATGCCTTACGCGGGCTCCTACGGGTACCAGCCGATACCGTTCAAGTATTCGTCGTGTCTCAACAGTGAACATACTGTATATGGGTGAGTTTGCCAGCTTTTTTGTAATACAAAGAATAGAAACTTTTTTGTCAAAAAAAAAATACCGATTAATAAAAAACAAGTGGAAAATTACTTCCGGAAGGCTGTGACTTTTGTTTGTTTCGTTGTCTTTTTTGCGACGGATTTCCGGATGTGAAGTTATTTTTCACTTTATAGTTATTTTTTTGGAAGGCTGTCATTTTTTTTTTGGCAAAAAAAGTTTTTTATTTCAGCATTTTTAGTTATGACATGATGAGGAGCTCGTGGCTAAATAATAGCAGCCGCTCGGTTCGATCTTTAGGTTAAGCCGCGCTTGCCTAGGTTGGTCTGTGGATGGGTGACCACCCGTTACATACCGAGTTTCCTCGTTAAGCCGTTGGTCCCGGCTATCATTTGTAGATCTTTGACAGTCGTTACAGGTAGTCAGTGTTCCAAAAGTCTGACAACCAGTCTTACCAAGGGGTATCGTATTACCCAGTATTAACTGGTTGTGGAGGTCAGATAGGCAGTTGCTCCATGTAAAATACTGATATTCAGCTGCATCCGGTTAGACTGGAAGCCGACCCCAACATAGTTGGGAAAAGGCTATGCAGATGATTTTTAGTTATGACATGATGATATCTCTCATTTTTTTTTAATCTAGTATTCATTTTCGATTGTTACTAAAATATTAGCAGATCATCCAAATAGTCGAAATACTACTCTGTCAAGAAAGTACCGGGAAAAGATCAATAATACACAAAATGTCTGTTATTCATCCAAATTTATTTTATCACCTTCAAAGTATGCTCCTTTAGAAACGATACACTTGCGCCAACGAATAATTCATTCATCAAAACATTTTTTAAACGCTGCTTCCGGAATTGAGTTCAGTTCTCGCCGCGAATTCTCCTTTATGTCTTCTATCCATTGAAAACGGGTGCCACGAAGTGGTAATTTGAGTTTAGGAAAAAGAAAAAAGTCAGCAGGAGCCATATCTGGTGAATATGGTGGTTGCTGGATGGTATTTATTGAGTGTTTGGTCAAAAATTCGTTCACAATGATAGCCTTGTGCGAAGGCGCATTGTCGTGGTGCAAAATCCAAGAATTTTCTTTCCACAAATCTGGCCCTTTTCGTCGAATTTGCTCTCTTAAACGCCGCATAACGCTCAAATAATATTCTTTATTTACCGTTAGACCTTCCGGTAAGAATTCAGAGTGCACAACACCGCGATAGTCAAAGAAAACAGTCAACATGACTTTGACTTTTGATCGACTTTGGCGTGGATTTTTCGGTTTCGGTTCAGTTGGAAGGCGCCACTCCGAAGTTTGTTGACTAGTTTGCATGTCAAACTCGTAAACCCACGTCTCGTCACCAGTAACAATGCGTTTCATGAATGTTGGGTCCGAACTGACTCGTTCTGGCATGTCCTCAGCGACTTTCATGCGATTGAGTTTTTGGAGAAAATTCAGATCTTTTGGGACTAGCCGAGCAGCAACATGTTTCATACCCAAATGATTAGCTACAATGGTACGGATCGACTAGTGAGATACAGAAAGTTCGACGGCTATCTCTCTCAGAGTTGAATGGGGATTTACACTATTTTCTTCACTTTTGCGATGTTAACTTCAGTTGCAGACGTTGACGGCCTACCAGAGCGAGGCAAATCTTCCATCACATCTCGACCGCTTTTGAACGCTTTGAACCACTCATAAGCACGAGTTTTTGATAAAGTCGATTCACCGTAAGCCTTCTGTAACATTTTCAGTGACTCCGAACACGAAATTCCATTGGCGATGCAAAATTTAAGACAAACTCTTTGTTCGATATTTTTGTCCATTATGAAATTCGCAATACACACTATATATGATATTACTAAAACCAGCACTGTATTTAATATAAATAACAGATGCAACTCAAACTCCGCGCCAAAATGGAAAACAGTTGTGCCAATCTAACAACTACAAAAAAAACAAAAATTTTAATTTGGAACCATAAACAAATCATCCATTCCCGATACTTTTTTGACTGAATGTAGTTAGAGTGTAGAAGAAAAAAAATGTATTATAGACGATAACTCATTAACTAACAAAGCAATATAAATAAAATTGATATGGGACCACCTGGGAAGTATACTCTATCAAACAAAAAAAGAATTTTCCAAATCGGTCCAGGCGTCTTTGAGTAATCGGTGAAAAAGCATTAAAAAAAAGATTTCGATGAATTGAGAACTCGATACCTCCACGCGTTCCCGAGATATAGGGTCTTGATAGACAGACGGACAACGGGCGCAGTGGCTAAGCGATTGACTGCCGTGTTGCGTGTCGGGTGTTCGATCCCCGCACGGAACATATATTTGCATGGCTTACAAATAATTGTTCCGGGTCTGCCTGTTTGTGTATGTTGGTCCGACTTTTCTTCTTCCTCAACATGCTGGTTTGCCCACAGACATGTGCGATGTTCTGAGTGAAAGGTGCTCGTTGGTATCTTGCATTTCCGAACGCAGTCGTACAATAAGCATTATTATAGACTTAAAATACTTTCTCTAATTTCAGTTACAACCGCGAAGAATCAGTGGTGTCCGGCAGCGGAGGATCCAGCGGCGGGTCCGAGCGGCTCACGGCCAAGGAGGCCGCGCGAGACACCGAGCGGAAGAGTACCTCCAGCGGCTCCGGAGCGTCCGAGCGGCGCGACCTGGAGCCCGACGCCGCGCAGGACCGACCGGTGCTGTTCCTATAACGGTGAGGGTCTACAAGAGCACCTCCAGCGGCTCCGGAGCGTCCGAGCGGCGCGACCTGGAGCCCGACGCCGCGCAGGACCGACCGGTGCTGTTCCTATAACGGTGAGGGTCTACAAGAGCACCTCCAGCGGCTCCGGAGCGTCCGAGCGGCGCGACCTGGAGCCCGACGCCGCGCAGGACCGACCGGTGCTGTTCCTATAACGGTGAGGGTCTACAAGAGCACCTCCAGCGGCTCCGGAGCGTCCGAGCGGCGCGACCTGGAGCCCGACGCCGCGCAGGACCGACCGGTGCTGTTCCTATAACGGTGAGGGTCTACAAGAGCACCTCCAGCGGCTCCGGAGCGTCCGAGCGGCGCGACCTGGAGCCCGACGCCGCGCAGGACCGACCGGTGCTGTTCCTATAACGGTGAGGGTCTACAAGAGCACCTCCAGCGGCTCCGGAGCGTCCGAGCGGCGCGACCTGGAGCCCGACGCCGCGCAGGACCGACCGGTGCTGTTCCTATAACGGTGAGGGTCTACAAGAGCACCTCCAGCGGCTCCGGAGCGTCCGAGCGGCGCGACCTGGAGCCCGACGCCGCGCAGGACCGACCGGTGCTGTTCCTATAACGGTGAGGGTCTACAAGAGCACCTCCAGCGGCTCCGGAGCGTCCGAGCGGCGCGACCTGGAGCCCGACGCCGCGCAGGACCGACCGGTGCTGTTCCTATAACGGTGAGGGTCTACAAGAGCACCTCCAGCGGCTCCGGAGCGTCCGAGCGGCGCGACCTGGAGCCCGACGCCGCGCAGGACCGACCGGTGCTGTTCCTATAACGGTGAGGGTCTACAAGAGCACCTCCAGCGGCTCCGGAGCGTCCGAGCGGCGCGACCTGGAGCCCGACGCCGCGCAGGACCGACCGGTGCTGTTCCTATAACGGTGAGGGTCTACAAGAGCACCTCCAGCGGCTCCGGAGCGTCCGAGCGGCGCGACCTGGAGCCCGACGCCGCGCAGGACCGACCGGTGCTGTTCCTATAACGGTGAGGGTCTACAAGAGCACCTCCAGCGGCTCCGGAGCGTCCGAGCGGCGCGACCTGGAGCCCGACGCCGCGCAGGACCGACCGGTGCTGTTCCTATAACGGTGAGGGTCTACAAGAGCACCTCCAGCGGCTCCGGAGCGTCCGAGCGGCGCGACCTGGGCCTAGGCCAGCATTATAAGTATTCTGTTCTTAACTACACATGTTTACCAAATTTCAGCTCGATCGGACGCCGGGAAGTTGTCAAATTAACCTTCTAAGATTTAGTTAAATATTAACAGATGAATCTAATAAAAGCGTGGTAAAATATCTTAAATTTAATTATTTATTCCAGGTCCGTGCTTTGAGGTGGATCCTCTAAAAACTGCCAAAAATTTACGCAAGAGAGCGTAGTAGCTGCGACTGTCGGCTGGCACCGCCCGACACTAGATGACACCAGATGGCACCACCCGACGCCAAATGGCACCACCCGACAATAATGGCACCATCCGACACTAAATGGCACCAACAGCGGCACACTGAGGTACCAATTTCGTCCACGCGGCAGCTGTACGTGTCAGTTCAGACGCGGGGCCAACGACGCCTGGAACTGTGATACACAGCACAAGGTACAAAGTCGTTTGGCTATTCACTTTTCGGGGTATAGGTTGGGCGGCAAAATTGTATGTGTATTTTGCCGCCCTTCTGTAGTTAATCTGGATATCCTGGACTTTAAAGCCTCGGGTATGAAGAAATCTTTATGTGGTTAAATTTTAAGATGCGTTTGGTCCTGAGATTTTTTATTACTACTTGAATTGAAGCATTTATGATTTTGTTTATCGACCCCATCGAATAAGAATTTAACATACATACAATGATTTATTGAGATTAAAACGCCGTACTGTCTTTACGAATTATTAATTTAGAAAATGTATTGAAATAGATAAATAATATTGAAATGTCATTTATGGGTAATCAACATAATTAATTTTTTAATCAAATCAAAAGCCTCACACATTTTAAAGTCGATATTTTATTAATTTGAAGTCGGTCTTCAAGTTTGGAAGTCGTCAGCCGTGAGTCGCAGTTTAAACTTAAGCTAATCATGTTTGTAGAACGCCATATATTATTAGTCTTATGTATATTATAATTATAAGTGTACATAAATAATTTTAAACTCTATATATAACTATGTGTTAAACTAATTCAACATAACTTGGAGACGGGAGCGATTATATTTAAAATTGAAACCAAAAGCAACAACCTGTATGTTACAGATATTTATTACACACCATGTATAACGATAGTAAATTATTTCAGATAAAAATAGTATAGAGTTTTCTGGAATAACTGATATTTTCTCAAGGAAGGGGGGGGGGGGTAGGTATCTTAATGACATTGACGTATAAAATGTTCATGTAAACATATTTAGTGTCAAATTCAAATGTTCTTACGTTTTTAAGATTCCGTACTTTAAAAGGAAAACTTGTGGCAACTTTCTGGCAACCCTACAAAGATCAAAATGATCAAACAATTTTGATTTCTGTAGGGTTGCTAAAAACATTAAATTGCATTAAGTGCATTTCGAAGTTTAAATATAGTAAAACTTTAAAAATGCACTTAATGCAACACTCTGACACGCATGTGGATTGGTTCCTGTTTGCATAAATAGGTATCATAAAACGGACATATCTTTTGACTGCGTAGACTTGCAGAGTTGATTGTTTTATATACCTCCACGCGTTCCCGAGATAGAGGGTCTTGACAGACAGACAGACGGCCAACAAAGAGATCCTATAAGTGTTCCGTTTTATCATTTTGAGGTATGGAGAAAAAAATATTCAATGAGATTATATGAAGTTAGAATCATCAATACAAACCGTATTCTTGATTTTAATGATTATAATTCTATTAATAGATGCGTGTTTCGGTCGCAAATTATATATATATATATATATACATAATATATACATTTTAAAACGTTGCCCCACACTAGGAATTTCTCCTGTATCGTGGGTGCGTTTACAAACATTTAAACTCACATACACAAACAGCCAGACCCGGAACAACTATCTGTTCCGTGCGAGAATCGAACCCGCGACACGCAGCCGTGTCGTCTTAATTTTATTTTTTTTGTTTATCATTCAATTTGATACTGACCTACAAAAAATACGTAAGGATATTTAAATTTAACAATCTCCTTAAAATGCATGATTATTGTGCCTAAATTACCTACAAAATTGCTACTTCATATAAACCTATTCCTTGTCTTTTACCAACTATGTTGGGGTCGGCTTCCAGTCTAACCGGATGCAGCTACCAGTATTTTATATGGAGCGACTGCCTATCTGACCTCCACAACCCAATCACTTCATTTCATACTAATAATAATTCGCTCCTGTCACTTGTCCAAGTGAAATACAATCGTGTATTTAATATAAATAAAATAAATTAATAAAATGCTAAAATTACATTAAGTAATATAAAATGTGCCACTCATTATAAAAAGTTGGCACAATGGCCAGGTTTTTTTTATTTACCAACTAAAGTAATAAAATATTACATCTCTTATCAACATATTTAATTAATAAACTCAATTTTAAAGGATTTATTTCAATTAGACCATTACAGGCACTTTTGAATGTCAAAAACAAAATGTTGAAGCTACAGTCCCGGTCACAAGACATAATAACTTGTGAAAGTACTGTAGTTGCCCATTCCAAAGCGTTGATCTCTATGGAGAAGAATGGGCAAGAAACTCCGTGGACACTCTTTTTAATCATAATATTTTTACAAGATCATGGTTACATCATTCATGTTGAGATATACAAATATGTAAGAGCGTTCAGAGTAAAATTAGAAATCGTTAATACTACCTGTGCCTTGCGGTTTCGCCCGCTGCTCAGCTCCAATGTGCCATAGCGTCAAGTTATAAAGCCCATGTGATTTCCCAATAATTAAACTTTCTATAAAGGATAAAATGGTTAAAATTGGTCCAGTCGTTTCGGCCGACTTCACCCGCGGTTCCGTAGTCACTTACCCTACTGCTCAGCCCCCTGCTGCCGTAGCTCGCAGCGTGATAGCCTATGAAACTCACAAATAACGTGGCTTTCTATTGGTAAAAGAATTTTCAAAATGTATTCACAATCGTCACGATTGCGGGGTTTCGCTAGCTAACATTTGACCTTGCACGTATATTTTTTTCCTTGCATAAGAGAGATACCAATATTTTTATTTTAGTTGGTAAATTATTAATTGAAGGCTTGTATGAGATTTCGTCAAAGCGATTCGCTTATGTATTTAAAATATGTGCTTATTAAGGTTGTATTAGACAATTTTGTTATTAAATTTATTTTTGGTAACATTGCAATATGTATTAATTTGTGCTAATATCATCATTTGTCAAGCGTGACTCCATTTTGGATCTCCATCTCCATTAATTTCAATTAGACCATTACAGGCACTTTTGAATGTCAAGAAAGAAAATGAAGCTACAGTCCCGGTCACAAGGCATAATAACTTGTGAAAGTACTGTAGTTGCCCATTCCAAAGCGTAGATCTCTATGGAGAAGAATGGACAAGAAACTCCATGGACACTCTTTTAAATCATAATAATTTTACAAGGTTACATCAATCATGTTGGAATTATACAAATATGTAAGAACGATGTAGAAAGACGGCTTCCAGTCTTACCGGATGCAGCTGTTACATGGAACGATTGCCTATCTGACCTCCAAGCACATTTTAAGTTGCTTACAAATTGCAATTATTATCAACAATTCATTTCATGTCAATATACAAGGTGATTGTTGTGATTGGGACACCAACGCAAATACTGTGCCACAAATTCAATACATCATTCTAAACATCATGATTTTTCTGCTCTTATTCCAATACTAGCTTGTGCCCGCGGCTTCGCTCGCGTTAAATTCGGGGTAACACAGTTCCCCTTTCCTGATTTGCAGGTACCTGCTACCTGTACTTTTTGCCCTTGTCCCTTATGTATTGTAATAGCAAAGCTAAGTTTTCCCTTTTCTTCCCTCTTTCTCCCTCATTTATCACTTTAAAAAAATAGTCTTTTTCCGTCTCCAGGGTCCCAACTATCTCTGTACCAAAATTCAACAAATCGGTTTAGCCATTTAGGCGTGAAGACATAACAAAGAAACAAACTCACTTTCGCTCTTATACTATTATAGTAAAGATATCTGGGGTCGGCGATACGGGATCCTATTACTAAGACTCCGCTGTCCATTACCAGGTTTTATCTTTTGAACCGTGATAGCTAGACGGTTGAAATTTTCTAAAAAAAAATGAAATAAAATAAACATTTAACAGGGGTCCCATACTACAAATATCATTTATTCAAATTAGGCTGATAATCAGCACTTTTTGAACGTCAAATTACAAGAGACAGTCCCACAAAACGCCCTGCCCTTCGCCACTTCCTAGTGTTTTAGCTGGGAAGAAGAAGTGGCGGAACAAACTCCCCAGCAACACATCTGTCTGTCAGGTTAGAAGAACCAGATTTTATACAATTAAATTTTTCACAAGGTATATTAAAGAATCCATTTATTTATTGTCACATGTCAGCTATCAAACATAAATTATTTAAAACTAGCTGTCTTGCACGGTTTCACCTGCATCTGTAGTTACTGCCCCGCTCCCGTGGGTAGTAGCGTGATGTTGTATAGCCTATGTTACTTCCTGATAATGTAGCTTCCTATTAGTGAAAAAATGGTTAAAATCGGTCCAGTACAAACAAAAAAATCTTTCCTCTTTTAATATTGGTATAGATGGTATGTATAAAAATATACCCAAGCATAAATACATTATTAAAATAAATAAGAATGATGTACTGAAAACGTGGTAACAACAGAATTCGTCGGTGAGTCCCTTTCACTCTGTTATAATTTGTGCTTCGCGATCATAAAACGACAATTTATAATTTTGTACATTAGCATTTGAAATTGGAAATTTATCATGTTTATTAAAATCAATTAAATCAAATCAAAATATTTTTATTTCACATAAGCCTACATGGGCACTTATAAAACGTAGAGAGAAGGTGCACGGTTCGGGTTGGTCGTTTCCTATGGAGAAGAACCGGCAAGAAACTCCATGGTTACTCTTTTAAAATCATTTGGTTTTACAATGTTGTTGTTACAGCGTTAGTTAAGTATGACAGGACAGCGTAGGCCCGACAATAAGTCATTGCTTATTTTACCAAACGTACAATAAAATAACAAGCGTCTAAGAATCTACAAGGCCAACAATAGCCATTCATTCACTAAGAATTGGTAAAAAAAGAATCTATACAATAAATATAAAAATCTTTTGTCCCGTTAAAAACACCCATCCGCTGTAATTAATCTGTGATCATGGTATTCGGCAACTGCGTCGAAATATCGGGAACTTATTTAATATTAAATGGGCCTAATTTTGACTTCAATCTTGTTCAAAAGACGGAGATAAATTATTTTTAATTTATGATCTCCAACAAGGAATGTACACTGCTCATGTAACGTGAATTATAGACGACAATAGTATCACGTATGTATGTATGTAGTGGACTAATACAATCTGTTGATTTGCATCCTCGCCAAAATTTAGGAGGTGCTAATAAAAGTCATAAATAATCAATTAAAATTACGGTACCTGATCTAAAATAATATACGGTGCTTTTATGATCTGTCTCTGTCTGTACAGTATTACAGAATATCTCCACTTCAAAAGTACAGAATCACCAACAGAACAAACAGAACAGTGTGCGTGAGCGTCGGCGCAAACGTAATGCGCGTAAAGCTAGGAGCAGATCGTCCGAGTGCACTTACCGATTTCCGAAAATACGAAAAAGTTTAAAAAAAAATACTACTTATTTTATTATCGATTCGGGTCGAGAATCATTAGCATAGTTACGTCCTTGAATTTGGCGAGGATGCAAAACAACACGTTGTATAGCCTGATGATGATGTACACTCCTTAACTTACAGGAGGCCACAGCATGCACAATATAATTTACTATAAGCAAACAAGATAAAACATTTATAATAGAAGCAAAAAAAAAGTTCAAAAAAATTAAATATTGAAGCACATTTGAAAATAAAATTTAAAAAATGATAAATCTTTAACAAATTGATAAATCTTTAACAAACTGATAAATCTTTAACAAATTGATAAATCTTTAACAAATTGATAAATCTTTAACAATTTTCTATTCTTAACAAGAAAGTCACAAATGTCAAAGTTGGTTGTTTTAGCTAATGCGTTTTATTGCCTAGCGAAGTTATGACCTAGGTTCGTTTTTGAGCTAGAAATGTAGAATAATTCATATGTATTATGCCTAGGAGTTTTAATAAACATGTTAAATATACCGTTTTAAAAATTAATAATATGTTAGTGACAATGTCACTTAAATTTTCATAATTTTCAATCATTTAATTTTTGTTATATAATTAAGGTACGGACAAACAAGCATTTGTATACGTAGAGATGTCTATTAGGGAAGTAATGAATATGAGGGTATATGCATACTGTACGTAATTTATTAAAAAAAAGTCGAAAAAATCGTGTATCAAAAGATTTTACTTAATTATAATGTAATATTATTATTGTAGCTTACGACAGCGGTAATGTAACCGTTTGCGTTCGCTGGTGATTTATATGATGCGTTTTGTCGCTGCGATTAATCGTTGCGACTATTCGCTGCGATTAGTCGTGTCGCAACTTTTTTTTTTGCAGTATTTAAAGTTTTTTTTTTTTTGTTGGCAACTTTTTTGTATTGAAATATATAATTTTAATCGTCTTGCTTCGAAACCTAACCTACGATGGTAGGACATAAAATTTTGTATATTTAATTATATAATTTATTTGGACATATCATACAATATGTTTTCTTAGAACATTAATATCGTTGAACGTTTATATGTGTCGAATTTTGAAGAGGATTTTAACGAAATCGTATTTGTTAATCCGACTACCTCAGAGGGAGGGTGATGTGTTTGCATTAACTGTATGTCAAAATGTACATTATATAGTACGCGACTAATAACATCCGCCAGCCACCATCTACACCTAATGTTAAGTATACAGGTACCTATGTTATATATAATTATATGAATAGTTTCTATGCATTTTCATGTTGCACTTACATCCACGTAGGTGTTTGAAATAACAATGCATAGGTACCTAATAATTGCCTAGTATTAAAAATAGCTAAATGTATTATGTTATCATTTGTCAGTTTCTTAAAAATCACACGGAGCTATGAAAAATCATACCTAATATTCGTTGTTATGGTTCGATTATAACCTCAAAATCTAGTGCATTTTTTTAAATATATCTTTTCTGCAGCTAGTCCGCTATAAAAATAAGATCATAAAGGAGTTTACTAATGATAAAGAATGTAATACATCATTTTCCGATGCTGTTGGCTCCAGGGCCAACTCAGTATGGGCGCAAAGCTATGTGCTTTTAATGACGCTTATGATTTCGTTAAAATACTCAATAAATATTGGACTATGAAGTGCTGTAAATAACTTACGATTTAGTCAAAAAACTAAATGGTCTGCGCTCTTTTGACAAGTCGACACGGGTCCAGTGTTTATTCAAGTGTCAATTCTATCTAATGACTACATAAAAGAGTAATTCGTTCAAATATCAGTGACTACATCACGCCAAAGGTGCCGATTTGAACCAGATTAAACTAAACTAAGATTAAAATGATTGAATGATCATACCTAATCGCATCATTTTAGTCGCTATAGTCCGATTTAGCTTGACAACCACTAATTTTGGTAAGAACAAAAGGGTATCAATAGGGTAGTTTCCAGGGTCAAAGTAATTACATTCTATTTAGTCAGTCTTTTAGATTATTCAAAAATAAGGGAGACGTATTTTTTTGTTTGTAAATTAGAACAAAAATGACAAAGATATAGCCCATTAAAGTTACGTGTGACGTCACTCGTTGCGAAAAAATGTAGCAACGCGTGACGTCACTCGCGTTGCTACAAATAAGAAAATACGTGTCCCTTATTTGTGAATAATAAAAAAGGTTGACTGGTAGAGAATGCCTTATGGCATTAAGTCCGCCTATGTATCACTATTGTACATGAAGTTTAAATACATTAATAAATAATCTAAATACGGACTAATACATTTTTTTTAGAAACTAGCCTATTTCAGAATAGTGAGATAGCGATTAAAATATCATTAACCTTTTCACCGCCACGGACATCAATAGAAGCTCCGGATTTTCGTGCCACCAGCGCCACGACTACATTAGAAGCCCTTCATTTTATCTATGTTATAAAAAAAAATACTGAATTTAACAGGTTTTTTTCATTTCATAATTTAAAAGCACCGTCTAATACCCTGTTTTTTTATTTTTCCACACAAAAGAAGCCATTAATTGTCATAAAATTGGCAAAAACAAAAACTCCGAAAATTTTTGATATCCCCAGAACGCCAAGGACTTGATATATAGTCGGCCAGTGATGTGACGCGAAAGTTTACACTGTTTGATTTCACCCGATGAAATATTTAAAAACATTATTATCGAAAACAATTTGAGGTCAGTAAAATATGAACTTAGATAACTACATTATAACAAAGGGAAAATAGATGAATTTCGTCCGTCGGATAGGTGCCGAACCGTAATTATCGATAAGGATTGCAAATAACTATTTGTTATTTGCAATCCTTATCGATAATTATATTCACATCTCAATCTACAATGAAAAGTTCTGCCGGTTTAGTACGGTAAAAAATGTTGACAGAAGTAGTGTAAAAAACACGGCAGTAAACAAACATCGAAAAAAGACGACCATAGACCACATCCCTAATCAGAATTGAATTTAACGTGTTCTGAGCGCCAAGGACTTGAAATGAAGTCAAAGGATGACGACATGAAACAATTAGTGATGTGCCTCATTTCTTAGGGCTCTAATTGAGTTATGTATTTGTTTCTTTGATATTTGTTATTTATATTGTTTTTCTTATCAAGGATACTGGGAAATAAAACAAATATGGCAATATTTAATCGGTTTTTATTTATATCCGTAAAATTATTAATAAAACATAACTTAACGTGTATAATTCTCATTCATCGATACCTACGACTATCGACGCTACCCTCATCACTACTGTTTACTATACATTTCGTTATACACGTATAGCTTGGCGTGAGGCGAGGCATCGCGTTCTGTGTACGCTGGCGGTGAAAAGGTTAATGCTGTCAAACTATGATATGGTTAAGTTGTATCAGTTTAATCAATATCAGAATAGGAAACGTCGTGAGACAGAAATAAACGAAATGTTTAGTTTAGTTTGTGACAACAAAATCGACACGAATATTAATATAACACTCGACTTAAAACTGGATCCGTGTAAACAGGTCTATAATAAAGATAAGTAGAAAACAAAATTCTACAGTTTTTTTTTATTATTTTGACACGATTTAACAGGCACTTTTTTCAGCCTCTATAAACTGTATAAAATAATACTCACAGAATAAACGCATTTATTTTTTTAATACTTATTGACGAGGCAGTACACAATACATGACTGTTGTAATCTGGGTGTACTAATAGGGTGTGTGGTCCACTGGTTTCATCTGCTGCTCACCTCCTTAGAGCTGAAACTGCGTTAGGCGCGTCGCTCACTGGTAAGTCGAGGCGACGTCGCGTCGCAGCACGGGCGAGGATAGGTCTCTGCGTAGAGTCGAGGCGCAGGCGGCTATGTCTAAACGCAGTTACGCACGAAACCAAATGACAAAATGGCGGTGGACTCCAGGCTTGAGCGCCCCTCCTGCGCCTGCACCTCGCCTCCGCCCCGCCTTCACCTCGCCCGCGCAACAACTCTTGTATATGAGCGCACTGCTATTCATTTGTAAAGAAAACCTTGTTGCGGCGTGCCTCTCATGCGACCGCGCCTCAACTGCACCTCGACTGTTAATCGTGTGAGCGACGCGCCTTAAACGGATATCCGCGCGGTTTCATACAAAAGTGAACCGACGCGGGGACGCGGGGCCCGCCAGCGGTAACACGCGCGGGCTTGTTCAATCAATAACGCTTGATGAAAAGCTTGTGTAAATGTCTTTCGACAGAGAAAGAGTAATTGTGGAACAACAGTGTCGCTTTTGTCATATGAGGTCAAACGAATGAACTGGTATCTGTGACAGGGTCCTTCACATACCCACAGAGCCCACGCTTGCAGACACGCGGCGGGTGTCCGTTTAACGCAGTTTCAGTCCTTAGTGTCGTACCATGTTTTATATAGTCTATTAAGTTCGGGAAAGAATGCCTATGCAAAATTTTAAGTCAATCCGGTCAAGGAATTGCTCTTCTCCCATATAAACTTTGCCACCATGTGGCACCCCCTTGGGGGTTGAATTTTGTGATATCTCGTCTTAGTGAGCACCTTCGTCCTAAAAGGATGCATGCAATATTTGAGACTCCCAATACTTGTAGTTTCTGAGATTTCTTGATGAGTCAGTCTGTGAGGTTGTTTTTTTTTTAATAAATAGAATTTCGCGGTCTACTCTGACGCTTATCTTCCATTGAATGTTAACTTTTAACTCTTTCCTACTTTACTAAGCAAGATATTTGTCTAGAATCGACATTTTAGCTGTTAAAAATAACCCCACCGTAGAAATAACGCATTCATTTAAAAAACGATTTCGTTTTTGTAGACCGTTGTCTATGTTAAATTTTCAAACGTGTATCTGTCTCGTTTTATAACTCTATGTGTAATGTCTCTCTATATGCCATACATTTGTCGATGGAATTTTACTTGACATATTTGCGTTATAAAACATACTTTATTTTTAATGTGACAAAGTTCGTTACAGGGTGGAGGGACCGACGCTAAAACGGTTAAGACTTATTCAGTACATTGTTGTCGTTCGTTCTAGTTGTACGATCGTCGGACTGCCAAGTCTTAGGTTCTCTTCTCGTGTTCGAAACCCAGATACGCACCTCTGCCGTAACGACAGCGCGTTCGTGTTTCCCGCGCACCTAAAACAGGTGTTAGCAAAGCAGAGGGGCCTGCCAGGGATACCGCCTGCCGGGGTTGCGGATCATGAAAGGCAAAAGAAGGAACATGGGTGGGTTTTAGTCAGTAAAGGCCTGACACTCTTCTCCGCTCTGCTCAGAGGGTTATTTGATGATTTTCCATCTGCAAAAATAAAGAAAACGCACCTCTGATTTTTCAGATTCATGTGCTTATTGTATAATTATCACTTGCTTCGGTGAAGGCAAACATCGTTGAGGAAACCAGCACGTCTGACAGATATTTCTCGATGGCATGTTAAGCCAGGTCAAAACTCTATCATCAGGTTAAGCACCTAACCACACGATAAATGTGTAATATCTTGATACAACTTGTAACATCAATGAATTTAACTTTAATTTAAATGAATTTATGTTTTTAGGTTAATATTGCCGCACTCAGCATAACGACCGCTTCGTCTGACATCTGAAATGCTCAAAGTCGAATCAATATGTTACATTACACGCAAATGCTCGTTAGTCAGGGAGGTATTATTGTAATGTAATGCTCAAAGTCGAATCTATATGTTACATTACACTCAAATGTTTGTTAGTCAGGGAGGTATTATTGTAATGTAATGCTCAAAGTCGAATCTATAATGTTACAATACACGTGAATGCTCCCGGTGAGGGAGCACTCTATTAGCTTACAAACTTAACTCCACAACTATTAGCCTTTACCCAGTTGCTAATAGTTGTGGAGGTTAGATAAGCAGTCCCTCCATGTAAAATACCGGTAAGCAGCTGAATCTGGTAAGACTGGAAGCCGATCCTATGTAGTAGGGAAAAGGCTAGGCAGATGATGGAAGTAATGAATATAATATTATGGGAACCGTTTTAGCGTCAATAGTCCTACCATCTTGGATACAAGATTGATGTGTGGCAAGAAGGGGACGCCTTAGATTCTTCTAAGGCATACACTAATCTTATTGGTATTGCGCAGTACTCGCAAACAGCATGCGTATATGTATGAACAGCATAGCTATTCACATCCACTCGATTGCAATCGTGTCGTGAGTATAATCGAAAAAGTCTTCCAAACGCTATTCACAGATACGTAATCGGTAAATTGGGACATGCACAACCGTGTTACGATATGAAGACGTCAAGCATACCTACAAAAAAAAACTTAAGAGGTGTCAAGCCACAACCGGATGGAAAGATGTTATTATTTATTATGTACAAAAAATTCTGTACACAATCAACAAAAATAATCGTCGCGACACCACACTGTTCAATGCGAAATTGAAAGACGAAACGAAAATAACTGGCTTGCTTTCTATTAGAGAGACAGACAGAGAAACACGCACACGCCGCACGACTTACAACTATAGCAAAAAGTGTCGTTACAACTTTTGGTCTTAAGCACAAAGAGTCGTTACGAGTTTTGGTCTTAATTTTTTCCGTTTAGCCCCCTTTCGCAACTTCAAGGAACTTCGTTCCAATATCTGGTAAAAATAATATATTTATCACTTTAATTTTCTATTTGCAACCATTATGTAACGTACCCTGTTTAAACATACCTTGCAATGTTTAAAAAGCAACTCCACACGGATCTGTGAATAGCGTTTTGCCGGTTTGACGATTGGATTACTAGAACATAGACTAATATCGATTGTCGATTACTGTTACGATTGGATTGTTTGTGAATAGCTATAGCAGTAGGGTTACCATTACCATGACATCTTATAGCAGTTCTTATTCCTGTGTGAGAAAGAGATGGTGCTAGACACCCTGTATACCTCTGTCTCTTTCCCTCAGTGGAATCTGCTTTAAGACGTCATGGTAGGGTAGCTGATGTATGAACATAGACGAAAGAGGATTATTAAGGAGCGTAGCAGTTGGCGCTTTGTGGTTTTTACCTACCCCCTATATTTGTGCAAATACGTGTAGTTTAAGTTACGTCACTATCCATTATGAGTTGTGATATTGGCAGCCTGTTTTATATTATTTTAAGTTAAATGTTATATTATTTTGTGTATATTATTATAGCGATGATTATTTTTTGATATTATTATTACGGAGGCGCTATATGTTGTTTATACCGTGTAATTTTCAATAAACAAATAGAATTTTGTAAGTGATTTGTTGTTTTATTAAATAACCCTTGTTAGGTTACTGCGCTACGTAGATCGACATCAGAAATTACTTATCATAAACATTATCCTTACTAATATTATAAAAGTGAAAGTAAGTTTGTTTGTTACCTCTTCACACTTTAATAGCCAAACCGATTTTGATGAATTTTGGTATAGAGATAGTTGGGAACCAGGAGACGGACATAGGATATTTAAAAAAAAAGTGGGATGTGAGGGAGAAAGAGGGAAGAAAAGGGAAAACTTAGCGTTGCTATTACAAATCGATAAGGCCCAAGGGGAACTGTGTTACCCCGAATTTAACGCGAGCGAAGCCGCAGGAAAAAGCTAGTTTCCTATAATATACACCAGTTTTAAAGTCTTAACGAACGTGACGTCACACGTAACTTTAATGGGCTATCCCCCGAATACTGAAACGTCACTCAAAATTTGAAGGCTGCTTAACATTTGAGCAGCTCTTAAACTTTAGATTTTGTATTGTCAAACGTCACTTTTGAGTATGTGTTAAATTTAAGTGGTAGGGACGTCCGGTGCCTGGCTAAACCACGTCTCATGAAGTCTTGGGATGATCTGTGGCAAAAATCTAGGGTAATTAAGGGCAAATATTATGGCAATATTCAACCCAACATCCCAGTTAAACCTTGGTTTGTCAAAAATAAGAAAACGAATAAATTAATCACATCCATCATTATACGTCTCAGATTAGGACATGTTTGCTCTCCAGTGTTTTTGGCTAAATTACGCATTCGGAATCATTCTCTTTGCGAGTGTGGTGTAGAAGAGGGAACTCTTGAGCACATATTTTTCTCTTGTCGTAATCTTTTAGTCCCGCTATATGATATACTCCCCCCTAATTTCCCCAGACCTATTAATATCCCATTCCTTTTAACACTCGTTGATTCCCCATTAATTAAAATACTTAAAAAATTTCTATTATTAAATAACATTAAGCTGTAACAGCAATTCTTAACCCTGGTATATTGTGTTCGTCCCATAATAAGATTAATTTGTGTTGTGTGATTGATAAGTAACAAATATAGGTAGTGTGTTGTCCTTACAGGTTACTCAAACAGACCCAGTTTTAATTAATCGTACTAAAGGCTGTATAACCGGTCAACCTCAGAAAATACACTTTGTTTCCTCCAACCTTGACATTGGCAGAATCATCGATAAAACGATGGAGCCATTACTTTAAAATTGGAATTGGAATTTAAGTGGTACTTAAATTTTGAGTGACGTTTCAGTATTCGGGGGTAAATCTTTGTCATTTTTGGTCTAATTTACAAATAAAAAAATACGTGTCTCTAATTTTTGAATAATCTAAGAGACGGACTAAATAGAATGTAATTACTTTGACCCTGGAAACTACCCTATTTGGTAAGAATACTTTTGTTTTATGTATGGGTATTCCTACGTAATAATTAAGTCGATGCTATAATCGGCAACTGCAAAAAAAGTATAAAGTTTACCTCCAAAAAAAAAAAGTATTAGTATCGGGACCAGGGTCCAGGCTTTTAATGGTAAGGGCTCCAGAGACAGGAATCTCTCATAATGCGGGCCGTATCGAGGAGTACTGCCTTCTGAATCAGGTCCTAGATCCAACCGCCTAAGGAGAGCTTCGACAGATGTTCGTCGTGGCTCTTGTCCATCAAGCTATTGGCCGTTACGACAATCGGCACAATTATAGTCGAATTCACATTCCACATGTCGACAACCTCGTGTGCCAAGTCGAGGTATTTTAGATTTATTTAAAAAAAACGTTGCCCCACACTAGGATATTCTCCTGTATCGTGGGTGCGTTTACAAACATTTAAACTCACATACACAAACAGCCAGACCCGAAACAACTACCTGTTGGTCATACAAATATTTGTTCCGTAGGGGAATCGAACCAGGGACACGCAGCGCAGCAATCGATCGCTCAACCACTGTACCATAAAAATATAAATCAAAATTAAATTTATATTGATTAATAATCAGGAACCAATTGGAGCCGGCTGGTGCAATGGTCCTAATATAATAGGCTGGCGTAAGCGGAACAGGTTGGAATCTGTTACAGACTGTGGTAAATGTTGCTAATAAAGAATGCATATATTTTTTTTATTTATTTTATTCAATAAAAAACTGAAGTAACAACCCAAGAAAAGTATTATTTAATTTCAACTTTATAGTACTTGTCGTAGTATGGCACTTCCGATTCTACAAAGCTGTATTCTAGCTAGAGCAAGTTGCTGATGGATAATTTAATAGGTATTATAGTAGATAGTATTTTTTTATCTTTACAAATACAATGTGTCCGGACTTATAAAAACAAACATTCTAGTACTCAAATTTATTGATTTTCAAAAAAACGACAATTTTATTTCACAATAAAGTTTACTAAACTTCGTTGATTTGCATATTTTTTTGGACTTTCATTTTGTTTTCTAAAGTTACGAAAATGTAAGCTCATCATTCCTAAACGATAGACAATATTGTTGCCCTCTGAATTAACCTATTTTCGTCTAAGTAAGACCAAAACTTTGAGAGATATGATTATTTTTTGTACATGCATAGAGAATATCTCAAAATGGCTGCCAAAAAGCGGGGAAGTGAATAAGACCCAAGTGTTTATCGTAATAGTATATTAAAACACTCGTTACATAAATATCTAGAATATTGCTAGTCCATGACCGGACACATATATAATTATTCAAAATATGCAAATCAACGACAGTTTTGTAAACTTTTTTTTGGAAAATCAATAAATTTGAGTACTAGAATGTTTGTTATATATATTTTTTTTTATTTTTAGAAACAATCGTTGCCCCACACTAGGAATTTCTCTTGTATCGTGGGTGCGTTTACAAACATTTAAACTCACATACACAAACAGCCAGACCCGAAACAACTATCTGCAGGTCATACAAATATTTGTTCCATGCGGGAATCGAACCCGCGACACGCAGCGCAGCAGTCGATCCCTCAGCCACTGCGCCAACCGTGCCGTGCCGTAGAATATCGCTAGTGACCGAACACATTGTATATGTGCCAACCTATAAATATTAGTGCTCTTTTTTTTCACGTAGTAATAAATTGGAGGTATAAATGGCAGTCAGGACACCAAACTAGGATCCACTGCACTATGGAGTCTTCCTCAACACTTTAATGATGTCAAGCGCATCAGTTTCGCGGTGCATCAAGCGCGCATGCTTGGTAGCGTAGTATCGACACTTGTATGTGCGCGCGCACAACGTGCAGCTGTAGTACGACTTACTGTGGCACACTAGTTTGTGCATATGCAAATTGTTATTTGCTTTGAAACTAGCGGGACAGAGATCGCACTGAAACAAATAAATAATACATTTAAGTCTTTAAACTGACATGGTTACTATTAATACTTGAAACGGGATGTTTACCATGTTTGTTATTTGGAATCCAGTGGTTCAATTGTGTAAAAACCTAAAATGTAGTGAAAAAAGATCGCGACTTGATACAGAGTGGTAACGAACGCAAAAAACGAATAAAAAGAGGGTAGATCGTTTTGTCTGCTCGTAAACATCCACCCGCAATAACTTCAGTTCATCCGTGATGTGATCATGGCGATGGCGCGAATCAGAATTTTGATGTTAGTTCTCATTTTGTGTCATAGATGGCGCGAATCAGAATATTGATATTAGTTCTTATTTTGTTTCATAGATGGCGCGAATTAGAATTATGGTGAGTTCTTACTAATTTTTGTACTGTGGCGCTACAGAAGTAGAGTTTCCTTTTTAAATACTCTGCTTGGTATCACCAAGTAACTGGGATAAAGGATTGACTACCAGTAAGCTCACCTTAACAAGTCTCTCAGTTTTATGTGTGTGTTTATGCTGCACCAGTAAGTACCCCGCGTGGAACTTGGCGCCACATTTCTCGCAAACGTACGGTTTCTCACCGCGGTGACGACGCTCGTGGTTCTGAGGAAAAATATAACATGAAAATGGAATAATATTATATACAGGGTCGAAAAATAAGTCGGGCCCTGGAGCGAAACTACCTTTTTAAGCTATTGCATAGCTTCTATGGAGAGGAGCTCGTGGCTAAATAATAGTAGCCGCTCGGGTCGATCTTTAGGTTAAGCCGCGCTTGCCTAGGTTGGTCTGTGGATGAGTGACCACCCGTTACATACCGAGTTTCCTCCGTGCCTCGGAAAGCACGTTAAGCCGTTGGTCCCGGCTGTCATTTGTAGATCTTTGACAGTCGTTACAGGTAGTCAGTGTCCTGAAAGTCTGACAACCAGTCTTACCAAGGGGTATCGTATTACCTAGTACTAACTGGGTTGTGGAGGTCAGATAGGCAGTCGCTCCATGTAAAATACTGATATTCAGCTGCATCCGGTTAGACTGGAAGCTGACCCCAACATAGTTGGGAAAAGGCTAGGCAGATGATGCATAGCTTCTATGGCGGGCCTTGAGCGTGGAGACCGAATCAAGAAATTTCGTAACGAAAAAACCTAACACTTTCATTACGAATACGGTCAGTTATTTCAATCGCGATTCCAATGTTCTATTGGTAGAGAACCGGATAATCAAACGACATTACTCTGGATCAAACCCAAGGTCTTGTGTTTCTTTTTGCGACTTTTCATTGGAAGTACTTTTTAAATATTATATTAATATTTTTTTTATTTATTGCATATTTTTTTATATATTGCATAAGTTGATAAAAAATGCTATGCAATAGCTTTACCGCGGCAGTCCCCGAGTGCCACACGTATTTTTCTAGCGGATGGGTAATCATCCAATAACTTCCCTCGCTCTGGGCGGAGCGGGGGGGAGTGTCAGACTTGTACTGACTATAACCCACCCATGTTCCTTCTATTACCCTTTACGTTCCGGGGCCGCGGTATCTCTTTCGAACAACCCGCAACCCTGGCAGGCGAGGGAAACTACCTTAAATTCTTAAGTCGACGCCTTTATGAAGGGGCCGTTTACATCCTGTAAATCCAACGTCCCTATCTCTAAGACCTGGAAGAGGTACCTATTGGAGACATACCCTCATCGCCATAATCCCAGCGCTCTTGAAGTCACAGTAGCTGCACTGGAACTTCTCGTAGCCATGCTTGGCGCGGCAGTGCTCGTTCAGACGGAACTTGTTGCCGAAACTTTTACCGCAGTGCTGTGGGCACAGAAAATAACTAAACACGATAGTAAGAAATTTTAAAACTATTATTAAGATATACAAAAAAAAACAAGAATAGGTAGAAAATCCTTACTAATATTATAAAAGCGAAGTGAGTGTGTTTTTTACCTCTTCACGCTTTAATGGCTAAACCGATTTTGATGCATTTAGGTAGAGATAGTTGGGAACCAGGAGACGGACATAGGCTATTTTTTTTAAAAGTGGGATTAGAGGGAGAACGAGGGAAGAAAAGAGAAAACTTAGCGTTGCTATTACAAATCAATAAGGCGCAAGGGCAAAAACTGCAGGTAGCAGGTACTATACCGAATTTAACGCGAGCGAAGCCGCGGGCAAAAGCTAGTAATATAATAACGTTAAAAAATTCAAAGCATTTATTTCAATTAGACCATTACAGTCACTTTTGAATGTCAAGAAACAAAATGAAGCTACAGTCCCGGTCACAAGGCATAATAACTTGTGAAAGTACTGTAGTTGCCCATTCCAAAGCGTTGATCTCTATGGAGAAGAATGGCCAAGAAACTCCATGGACACTCTTTTAAATTATAGTTTTATTACAAAATCGTATTTACATCATACATATTGAGATTATACAAATATGTGAGAACGATGTAGAAAGACGTGCTCAGTAAAGAGTGTCCGTGTTGTTAAAAAGTATAACAAAGCATTTTGAAATCTAATCTAAAAAAAAACTTGGTTGAAAAGGCATACTATTCTATTAATGAGTTTTTTAGAGCATAAAAACATAAAATAAAACTAGATCTATGTGTTATTCTATTTTGTATATGAAATGGTTTTACCCTACTTCTACCTAGCATGTTATTCATACAAATATTTGCTCCGTGCGGGGATCGAACGACACGCAGCGCAGCAGTCGACCGCTCAACCACTGCGCCAACCATGTCGACATTTTAGGGTTCCACACCTCAAGAGAAAAATTGAACCTTTTTTTTTGGGGTGGGAATAAAAAGTGTCAAACTTTTACTGACTAAAACCCACCCATGTTCCTTCTATTGCCCTTTACGTTCCGGGGCCGCGGTATCTCCTTCGTACAACCCGCAACCCCGACAGGCGGAGGCTCTGGCAAGCCCCTCTGCTTTGACATCTCTTAGAGGCGCGCGTGGAACACTAACGCGCCGTCTCCCCGGCCTGTTGTCACGGTGAGCTACCCATTGCTCACCGTCCACAGGCCCGCATCTACGGTGGCCGGGAGTCGTCTCGCGGCGCCCGACGCCCGGGGCGTCTCCCGCGGCGGCTGGGTTGGTTTGAGGCTCTCAAAATGGAACCCTTACAGGAGCGTTATGTTGTCAGTCTGTCAAGAACCTTTAACTCGGAAACGTGAGGAAGTATCGAGTTGGAATTAAAGCCATATACTTGGAGTCCCTTGGAGCTGTGATAAAAATAAACCCTCTAAGGCTACGCAGTCAAAAGATATGGAAGTATTTATCGCACTTGGTCGGTTATAAAAAACCGATTAAAATAATCAAATTAGTCACCTCGCATGAGAAAGGGAGTCGTTTGTCTTGGTATGGACATGTAATGAGGAGGGATGACGCACATGTGACTAAAAGAGTGATGGATCTGAATGTTAAAGGACGGAGAGCGAGAGGAAGGACAAAGAAAAGATGGATGGATTGTGTAAGGAATGATATGAAGGAGAAAGGAGTAAATGATGCCGTGACGTCTGATAGGGGAGAATGGAAGAAGAAAACGTGTTGTGCCGACCACAAATAGAATGGGACAAGGGTGGAAAATGATGATGAGTCACCTCGCAGACGGGCCGGAGTCCTCCATGTTTGACAGCCTTGTGCTTGTTCAGGCTGGCTCTTTGCATGGTCATCTTGCAAATGTCACATTCAGCTACAGCACGACGCTGTTAGGAAACAGATACGATAGGTATTTAAAAAGAAAAGAAAAACAATTTCTGTATTTCAGACCCAGTAGAATCGATAATGAATATTAATTTATTTAAGAGAGAACTTAAGAAAGTGCAAATTTGTAAGGGACATTATAATATAACAGAGATTTTGACTGTCAAATTATTAATTTAGAAAATTTAATGTTTCTTTTTTATTAATTTTACGATTTTTGGTCTATTAATTGTATTATTTTTGATTATAATATATTTCTGACTTTATTTATTTTGTTTAATTTATTACTACAATTTGTATTTAAATTTATTGAATATTTGACTATAATTTATTTTTATTCTAATTTATAATTTACAATGAATTGTGAACTATTTTGTATGCTGAAAATGGCAAAGCATGTTGAACCAACAATTTTAAACTCTTTCCATCCATTTGTGCATATACTATGTATCATGGAACACATGTTTATAAAAATAAATAATCTTTATAATTTGTTAGTAAATTAGTAACGTTAGTTACGAATATGCTTATACAGGGTTATTTGTAAAACACTGGCAACGTCTCAGGACCATGTTACTAACATCATAATCAACAACTTTTGTTCTAGTAGGACATTTAAACATTTATCATATTTTAGTTCATCAGATTTTCATACAAAAATAAAAATATTGAAATTGAACACTCTAAATGTTACGAAATCTATGCGAAGCAAACGTACCTACAAGCGGCGGTGTAGGTATGTAGGTACAGCAAAATACGGAGTTGAAATGTGTTAGATAGGACAACGAAATCTTGAAGATTTGTTTTTGGTAAATGTATAAAATTTTGTAAAAAATCATAGAACAAAAGTTATTGTTTAAGATGATTGTAATACAGTCCTGCAAGGTTGTCGGTGTTTTACAAATAACCCTGTAAACTACGTTGGTGTTATTAGTACTACTTAATTACATGAACCTATAGCTAATTTCACCCAGTGCCTTTGAATGGGGCAGTCGGGCCTACCAGCAATCATTTTCAGGATGCTGTTACGAGTGTTACGCAAGCGTTGCAGTAAGGAAGCCGCTTTCTTGCGTATGATAGCATGGAAGCTATCCGTATGAGCTGCAGCAAATATTCCCGACACATTACAACGCCGCGGCAACCGGGAAATTTCATTTATTGATTTCAACACAAATATAATTTTATATAGTGATGGTGATTACCACTGCGAAATTGATGGTGATGGTGATTAGAAATGTTATGATGATGGTGATGAAGATTAGGTACTCACAGAATCATAAACTCAAACTCAAACTCAAACTCAAAGCATTTATTTCAATTAGACCATTACAGGCACTTTTGAATGTCATAAAAACAAGAACAAAAAAATGATGCTGCTACAATCCCGGTCACAAGGCATAATAACTTGTGAAAGTACTGTAGTTGCCCATTCCAAAGCGTTGATCTCTATGGAGAAGAATGGGCAAGAAACTCCATGGACACTCTTTTAAATTATAATATTTTTACAAAATCGTATTTACATCATTCGTGTTGAGATTATACAAATATGTGAGAACGATGTAGAAAGACGTGCACAGTAAGAGCGTCCAGAGTAAATAAAAAGCAAAATTCAATTTAAAATCTAAATAAGTTAAAAAAAAAAAAAAATTACCGTGGTAGTTAAAAAAATGACCAGTCCCAACTGACAGCGCCCGTTCACGAACATGACGTATGGATCAGCCCCATTCAGCTCGACCATTTTGAAGGGAGCTAAATGACCCGACACACCCGCCACTATCAGCGAGACATTTAAGTGAGCATGACACTATTAACCACCAGGGCCTCGTCAAGTCAATGATAATACATAGCACTCACATATGGGCTTAATAATTATACAATACTAGAGAATTGATTCTATACATTGCAAAGATAGTCTTACAATCTTCTGCAGCTTCCACTATAGCTTCGGGTACTTATCAATGAGTTTACCCCTATGCTTGAGGAGCAGGACCAGCATTGAGCCAAGCATTTTTATCATCAATATAATCCCCCAACTTATAATATGCTTGCCTACATAGTGTGCGTTTAATACAAGATTTAAATTTCGTTTCATTCAGTTGAAGAATGTGGGGAGGTATTTTATTGTAGCATTTCAAACAGTACCCCATGAAAGATGAGTCTACTTTAGCTAACCTGAAACCCGGCTGAACCAATTGGTCCCTGTTTCTAGTATTATACTTGTGTCTATCACCTCGTTTACCAAATAGATGCAAATTTTTTCTGACGTACATGATGTTTTCATAGATATATTGACAAGGTACTGTCATGATGTTAATTTCCTTAAACTGTTCTCTTAGAGAATCTCGTCTACGTAGATTATAAATGGCTCTAATGGCTCTTTTCTGCAGAATAAATACAGACTCGATGTCTGCAGCCCGTCCCCAAAGTAAAATACCGTATGACATTATACTATGAAAATAACTAAAATAGACTAGCCTCGCGGTATCTACATCAGTAAACTGACGGATTTTTCTGACAGCATATGCTGCTGAACTAAGCCGTCCTGCAAGAGATGTTATATGCGGACCCCATTGTAGCCTTGAATCGAGCGTTATCCCCAGGAAAACAGTTTTATCGACGAATTCTAGTTTCTCTTGATTCAATACTATGTCACAATCACTACTTTTGACGTTTGGCAGAGCAAATCTTATGCACTTCGTTTTTTTCCCATTTAATACCAAATTATTGGCGGTGAACCAATCATTTACCTGTAATAGGGCGTTATTTAAGTCGTCTAGATTTGTGGCACGTCTATTTATCTTAAATATTAAAGAAGTATCGTCAGCAAACAACACCATTTGTGGTTGGTTTTTAAATAAATGGGGTAGATCATTAATATATACTAAAAAGAGGAAGGGACCTAATATCGATCCTTGTGGTACACCCATCTTTACATTTAAACCCATTGAATTGACACCATTTATTTGCACTTGCTGCTGTCTATCATTTAAATATGATTTTACTAAACTAAGCGCAAGTTTTCCTAGGCCGTAATGTTCAAGTTTCAAGAGTAGGGTTTCGTGGCTAACACAATCAAACGCTTTTGAAAGGTCACAAAAAATTCCTATGGCATCCTGTGCCTCTTCCCACGCAGTAAATATGTGTTTTAACAAGGTAACACCAGCGTCAGTCGTACAACGTCCTTTGGTGAAACCATACTGTTTTTCATGTAAGATCTTATTGGTGTTAAAGTGGTTGAGCATTTGATTAAGCATTACCTTTTCAAACAACATAGAGTTTCCTCCTCTTACTCTTAGAAGTGCAGGTAGTTCCATGATCAACTAGCAATTCTTTACTGTTGAATACCGACTTACAGTACTGAAATATTAGAGTAAATTATAAATGTGAATATTTGTGAGGATGGATGGATGTTTGTTACTCTTTCACGTCAAAACGACTGAACGGATCTTGATGAAATTTTGGCACAAGTAGATTATAGTCTGGATTAACAGAGCCGCGGGCGTCAGCTAGTAGAGAATACTTTTTAGATGGCTTGTTGATCTAGTTGTTGCTAATGTAAGTGCTGAGCATGAAATCCTGGGATCGCCTCTCAGGTCGGGCATAATGTTATTGGGTTTTTACATCAGGCATTTCTCTGTAGCAGCCACAGTCTGGAATTGTGCCTAGTTTTTTTAAAACTTGCCCCACACTAGGTATTTCTCCTGTATCGTGGGTGCGTTTACAAACATTTAAACTCACATACACACACACAATCTGAATGCCAAACATATATTTGAATGCGCGAGGATGTTGGTAATAGGCTCTTCCCTTATTACATGGAACTTACTGGCCAAATGTAGGAGTATTATTAAGTACACCTCTGCTAACCTTTCGGGGATTACATAGCGTGATGATCATCATCATCTGCCTAGCCTTTTCCCAACTATGTTGGGGTCGGCTTCCAGTCTTACCAGATGCAGCTGAATATCAGTATTTTACATGGAGCGACTGCCTATCTGACTTCAACAACCCAGTTGGTACTGGGTAATACGTTACCCCTTGGTAAGACTGGTTGTCAGACTTTCGGAACACTGACTACCTGTAACGACTGTCAAAGATCTACAAATGACAGCCGGGACCAACGGCTTAACGTGCTTTCCAAAGCACGGAGAAAACTCTGTATGTAACGGGTGGTCACCCATCCACAGACCAACCTAGGCAAGCGGGGCTTAACCTAAAGATCGACCCGAGCGGCTGCTATTATTTAGCCACGAGCTCCTCATAGCGTGATGATATATGTGGTTAAAAAAAACGTACCCCACACTTGAAACCAATGCTGCCATGCGTCATCAAGCGATGCCGATTCAACTTCTCTTTCATCAAATACTTATCGCACAACTCACACTTGACCTTCCTCTCGTCAGCTCCGGGGTGCCGTCTCATCATATGTGAGTCTATACTCCGGATTGACAGCTCCTTCTGACATAACTTACAGACTACCCTTATTGACTTTTTAGTGACTGTTCGACCGATGATATTATATGGAAGGGTTATGGTGTTCTTTTGTTTTTTATTTGTTTCTGGAATGTTCGGTCTGAGATCAATGGTGTTTTGTGTAGAATCAACTGATTTAATATCGTTATCGTTCTGGGAAACATTAGTCTTTGTTCTCAAACTATTTCTATGTATGATGATGTCTTCATTAAAAAACTCAGTATCTGAAGTATTTTCTGTATCAATTTCTTCGTCAAATTTTCTTTCCGTATTACTTTTTACCAAATATTTCAATGGTTGTTCGTCTTCTATATCTATAAGTTCATCCTTGATACTATATTCTGACATAATTTTCTTGACATTTGACCAAATTTCAAAAGTCGTTGATAGTTGTTTTCTAGACATGGCATTTTCTTCCGTAATTTGTGTAAAACTTTGGTCAGGTGTGTAAATGGGGTTTTCAGATTTTAACTCCTTTTTAATCTTCAGCAACTGTGTTTCTACTTCCTTACATTGTTTCCTAAACTTCTTTATATTGTTGAATTGGCTCATACATGTTGTGCACATGTTCTGGGGAAGCCCATCGTTGAATTTAACCTGCAATATTATTTTGTAAAAATTTATGTCTGTCTAATTGTGATGAGGGTTTGGAGCAGTTCTAGCAAGGAATAAGCTAGAAAGAAAGAAAAGTTTATTTGTCAGAATATAGTACTTACAAAAGATGTTACAGTTTTTACAGACTCATATAATTATTAAATATTATAATTAAAATTGACAAACATACTGAATAAAATTAAATAGTAATTAGCTGCGGTCCCTCTAATGAGACCTAATTCACAACAAAATTGCAATTTATAGCCTTATATGGTTTCTTTAGCCACATCACTAACCATATTTCCAATAAAATCTTATTCTACAATAACCTTGCTAATATTATAAAAGCGAAAGTGAGTTTGTTTGTTACGTCTTCACACCTTAATGGCTTAACCGATTTTGATTAATTTTGGTACAGAGATAGTTGGGACCTTGGAGACGGACATAGGCTAACTTTTTTTTTAAAGTGAGAAATGAGACAGAAAGAGGCTACTACTACATAAGCTAATAACATTGTTGCTAATAAATATATGGAAATAATTACGAAATAAAATTTTTATCCCAGTCTACGCAGGTAAATCTGCAGGACAAGCTAGTACAACTTCAGTCCTCCAGACCAAGGATGTCAAAGTTTCGTTTAGTATCCTTACTAATATTACAAAAGCGAAAGTGAGTTTGTTTGTTTGTTATGTCTAACGCTTTAATGGCTAAACCAATTTTGATGAATTTTGGTACAGAGTTAGTTGGGACCCTGGAGAACGGACATAGGCTGATTTTAAAAAAATCGGAATGGAGGAAGAAAGAGGGAAGAAAAGAGAAAACTTAGCTTTGCTATTACAATAAATAAGGCGCCAGGGCAAAGACTACAGGTAGCAGGTACCTGCAAATCAGGAAAAGGGAACTGTTACCCCGAATTTAACGCGAGCGAAGCCGCGGGCAAAAGCTAGTAGCTTATAATGACACTGGCTACAAAATGTAAGTATAAGTACCGACTTTTGTTTACTGAAGAATTAATTTCGATTTATTTTGAAACAAGACACTATTGTAGCAGTTTTAAATGGAGTTATATTTACCAGGACCCCCGTATATGAGTAGAAAGCACTAGACAATCGTTCATGATCGCTCGTTGTCATGTCTTCAGACTGAAAAATTGGTTTTAAATCTAAGTTGTTACAGGTCGTAATACAGGTTCGACAGAGTGAAGAAAATTCCATGTTTTCTGTATTAAAAGTACATTATTATCAATGCAAGGTTTAGTTTAAACACTTGATCTTTCTTGTTTGCTATTTAATTGTATTAATACTTGATTCTGAAATCTATGTATTTTATGTAAACAATTCATTTGCAAAAAGC
The DNA here is from genome assembly GCA_905475445.1 of Ochropleura plecta. NCBI lineage: Eukaryota > Metazoa > Arthropoda > Insecta > Lepidoptera > Noctuidae > Ochropleura > Ochropleura plecta. The sequence continues at coordinate 12,130,279 of FR997749.1, forward strand.
AAACAGACAGCGTCTAGGACCGGATTTGACATTGACAGAATAATGGATTTTATGGATTGACACTGACAGCTCGTCAGTAGTGATATCTATTTCGGATTTATCCGATCGCATGTAAACTCACGCCTATTTTTAAGACTTTTTTTTGGGGTGGGAAATCATCAAATACCTTACCCCGCTCTGGGCGGGGGGAGTGTCAGACTTTTACTGACTAAAACCCACCCACGTTCCTTCTATTGCCCTTTGCGTTCCGGGGCCGCGGTATCTCTTTCGAACAACCCGCAGCCCCGGCAGGCGGAGGCCCTAGCAAACCCCTCTGCTTTGCTGACATCTCTATGAGGCGCGCGTGAAACACTAACGCGCCGTCGACACGGCCTGTCATCAATAGACGGCCGGACGGTGAGCTACCCATTGCTCACCATCCACAGGCCCGCATTCGGCGCCCGGCGCCCGGGGCGTCTGGGTTGGTTTGAGGTTCTCTCCCTCAAACGCCCGGCCACGTCCTTCGCTAGCATTACTGCTTCGCAGAAGGAGGTGACCGCTTCCATTCCCTCTCGCTCCGGACCATGGCCTGGACCAGGACCGGTCGCGAGAGATCGCCGGTTTTCTGAAGAACCAATATATGAATTCGAATCATTCCGAATAATCGAGGAATTAGCAACAGAGCTGACTCAGCTAGGCTTGTTTACCTTCTCTGCCTGAATGAAGAACAAAAACTCTAATGTCAGCTTTTTGTGAGTCTATTTTTTTTTTTATTTTACACAAATAAAGAATAAGTTGGTCGAGGCTCAAAGGTTAAGCTGGTTATGATCAATCTGGAGTAATGCCCATTAGAGTTGACAACCTTTTTCAGAAGAAAATAATCGTAATGTTTAATTTAAGAGAGTATAATATAATTATAGGGTACAGAGTTATAACAAAGAATATCATTTTTGAGTTTATTTTTCGTAGGTGTTGTTTGGTTTAAAATAACTGCACGAGTATTAGACATTCTTATAGCGCAAGACGTGCTCAAATCCAATTTAAGTATTACCTTACGCATATACGGCAACCAATCGAGCAATACAAACCAGTTTATGCGAAAAGCGAGGCAAAGTCATAGTCTTTTTGAATGATGAGTTCTGTTATTTTTTTCTTCGTAAGTTTATTAAAAAACGTAATTTGATTCACGTGGGCATTTTTGTTACTGCGGTTCTCTGCTCCATAACTCCCTTGCCTACGACTTGGGTGTGAATTCCGCGTCCGCTGCAGTACAAAAAGAATCCCCACTTTATTATTTAGTGCTTTTAATACTTGCTCTCCAATTCTTAGAGCCAACCTCTCTTACATAATATGGAGGGTGAAAAAGCCAGGCACATCTAGGCAAAAAAAAAACAAATAACATTTCATTACATTTAATGTCAAGCATTATGGAATACGCTTTTTGCTTTCTTCTCCCTCTTTTTCTGATCGCGTTTCTTCTTCAACTTTTCTGTACTTCTCAGAAGTTTCTTAATAGCATCTTCTGTGTCCTCTGAGCCTTCCTGGTCAATCTCCTGTAAGGATGTGGAACCTTCAGAAGAGGGCTTATTTCTTTTAGATGGCAACTCTTCTGGTTCCGGTTTTAATTTCGTCTTTTTAGGTTTGTCGCTGGAAAAAAAAAGTTATAATTTGAATATGGAATAGATAGAGTTTACTTAGATTGTTCGGTCATGTAGAGATGAGTGAAAGGCGACTAACAAATTAATAGTACATTATAATTATTGAAGTGAGGAAACTCGTTTGTCTTGGTATGGACATGTAATGAGGATGGACGAAGCACATGTGACTAAAAGAGTGATGGACGGAGAGCGAGAGGAAGGCCGAAGAAAAGATGGATGGATTGTGTAAGGAATGATATGAAGGAGAAAGGGGTAAATGATGCCGTGACGTGACGTCTGATAGGGGAGAATGGAAGAAGAAAACGTGTTGCGCCGACCACAAATAGAATGGGACAAGGGCAGGAAAATGATAAAAATTATGATGATTGAAATGAGGAAACGTTATTGCAACCTCACTTGAATTAAAGTGTACTATATTTTCATTATTTCTCTTAAATTTTGTATTGAGATCACAGAAGATACTGTAAGAAAGAGGTTTTATACCTTGGCCAATGCTGGCTGATTGGCCATGACGTTCCAATACTCAGGTCGTTTTAAATAAGGAACTTAGAAAAAAAACATAATATAAAAAATGGATGATTATGAAGGGTGACATGTAACTTAAAATATAATCTTAAAAGAATATATGCGCATTTTATTAAAGTATTCTCACTAAGTCCTCACAATACCTACTCTCCAAATTTCAACAATGTGCTGCCAAAAGTTTCAGACCAAAATGGCTGTGACATAACAACAGACAGACAGGCAAAGAATATAAATTCTACAACGTGTAGAAAAAAGGAGCAAACATTTAAAGATTAAGTCTTTGTGCATGTACCCAGGTTCTCAAATACATACTATACTTTAAGAGAAAAAGGACATTTCAACTTTTTTCTTGCAAGAACTCCGTGTGACAACCCTAAAATCAGTTGAAAGCTTTTTATTTCCAAGTTTGTTTAATTAGGTAGGTGTCTCTACATCCAGTAAGTAGTAGGTAAGTTATTCCAGTAGGTAAGAACTTTAGGAACAAGTATTTCATGTAACCAGCACATTCGTATTTAATATCTTCAGTACCTACTATCGTCGGCCATTGACCTGAACACGTAACAGTGAAGAAAAATGTATGTGAAGTTGAATCATTGATTTTAATTATGATTCTTTCACAGTGTAATCTTTACTTGATATATGTGCCTGCCTATAAGTATTACTGCTCCTTTTTTTACATGTTGTGCGTCTCATTTTAGCCACATGTATATATTTTTATTCTTGTACAGATTCTTTTCTACCAATTCGTTGTGAATGAGTGGACATGGTTGGCCTTGTAGCTTGTTAACTTTTGTTAACGTATTATTTTATTTTACGTTTTTTAAAGTAAGCAATGACTTATTGTCGGGCCTACGCTGTCCTCTCATACTTAAGTACTAACGCTGTAACAACAACATTGTTAAACCAAATGATTTTAAAAGAGTAACCATGGAGTTTCTTGCCGGTTCTTCTCCATAGGAAACGACCAACCCGAACCGTGCATCTTTTCTCGACGTTTTATAAGTGCCCATGCAGGCCTATGTGAAATAAAAATATTAAGATTTTGAACTCACCCAATAGTTTCCATTTTCTCGAACAAGTTGTCCAGATCGTCTCCATTATCTTCCTCTTCCACTTTGATCTCATCCTCCACTTCTTCCTTGATGTCATTCTCCACTCGAGAGAGAGGAGTTGAACTCTCTGTCTGCACCAATACACATGACAGTTTTGATGTCAGATATTGCTGTAAATAAATAAAATTAAATGTTTATTTCAATTACTTTTTTTTTAACTTTGCCCCACACTAGGAATTTCTCCTGTATCGTGGGTGCGTTTACAAACATTTAAACTCACATACACAAACAGCCATACCCGAAACAACTACCTGTAGGTCATACAAATATTACTTTACTAGCTTTTGCCCGCGACTTCGCTCGCGTTAAATTCAGGGTAACACAATTCCCCTTTCCTGATTTGCAGGTACCTGCTACCTGTAATTTTTGCCCTTGCGCCTTATTGATTGTATTACAGTAGCTAAGTATTCCCTTTTCTTCCCTCTTTCTCTCCCTTTTCCCACTTTTTTAGCCTATGTTCGTCTCCAGGGTCCCAACTATCTCTGTACCAAAATTCATCAAAATCGGTTTAGCCATTTAGGCGTGGAGACGTAACAAACAAACTCACTTTCGCTTTTATAATATTAGTAAGGATTTGTTCCGTGCGGGGATTGAACCCGCGACACGCAGTGCAGCAGTCGATCGCTGAGCCACTGCGCTAACCATGTCGTCAACAACAAAATTGAACACAATGTCAATGCTATAGGGTAGTTTACAAAAAAAAATTATTAGTCTGTCTTTTAGATTATTCAAAAATAAGGGACATTTGTAAATTAGACCAATAATAACAAAGATATAGCCCATTAAAGTAACGTGTGACGTCACACGTTGCTGCAGTTTTTCGCAACGAGTATAATCTAAAAGACGGACTATTTATTTATTTAACTATTTATGTTCACACAGTAGACACAACAGGATAAAAACATATAAAATTTGAGTACAAAGGTACTGCTTATTTCTTAAGAAATTTCTGCCAGCAGACCTGCGAAAAGAGATATGAGAACGAAATGTAGACGATAGTGTGTGAGAGAGTATTAGAAACATATGTGTGTGTGCCTTAACCTATTATAACCTACATATATAAGTAAATATTAATAAATACTTGTATAAATACATAATGCTTAAATATATATCCATACATAAATACATATATTACGATTGAGAGGACAGGTAATGCTCTTTCACTGTTTTTAAATAGGGAAATGGAGGACTTTAAATCGCGAATGCTAGGCGGCAGTGAGTTCCACAACCTAACAGCGTGTACAGAAAAGGAATAAGAATAATAACTGGATTTGTGCGGATGGGATTTGAGAAGGGATCTGAGGTGAGATCTACACGGTGCGTTGTCGCTAGGACGGGTTAAATAGAATGTAGGTAATTACTTTGACCCTGGAAACTATCCTATTGTGTCAAGTTTAAATTAAGTATGGTAAAAATTACAGAAAAGTTACACTGTTTGTACGTATTTATGTATATCAGATAGGCAGTCGCTCCATGTAAAATACTGGTATTCAGCTGCATCTGGTTAGACTGGAAGCCGACCCCAACATAATTCTTGGACGAAATTGGACGCTCACACTGTGCACGTCTTTCTACATCGTTCTCACATATTTGTATAATCTCAACACGAATTATGTTAATACGTTTTTTTAATAGTATTATAAGTTAAAAGAGTGTCCATGGAGTTTCTTGCCCATTCTTCTCCATAGAGATCAACACTTTGGAATGGGCAACTACAGTACTTTCACAAGTTATTATCATAGTATAAAGAGGGGAAGTACGATAACTTCATACAAACGCGTAGCGCGCGGCTTGTATGTGTGCGCCGTAGTATCTATGCGTCGCCGCACGCACACTAAACAAAATCTCGGCTCCTTTCGCGCTGCGCCAGTCGGGGCTAACACTGCACGAGGTACGCGCGTCACGGCTTTTCGGCACCGCTAAACGAATAAAAAATGTCTGATAACCGCGGGAGAAAGTATTGCTGTGTGTTTGGGTGTCTTAATAATTCATCAATTCCAGAATTGTCTCAGTTCAAATTACCTATTGAACAGGAAAGGTAAGCTACTCACTTATTCTAGCATAATTCAATTTTTTACTTCATAATGAGATACCTACCTACCTACTGACTTCTTTTTGTTGTATTAGCATATTAGTTTTCTATCACACAGAGGAAGTAGAATAGAATAGAATAGAATATACTTTATTGCACACCAAAATCTACGAAACAAAACTGTTTTACAAAAAGATGTTAAATCTATGGTTACAATGGCGGTCTTATCGCTAAGAAGTACCGCGAGTTATCGCGAAGTAGGTAGGTAGGTAGGTCTACTTTCCCACTAGAATGTTTGTACTTTTGATCTGTCAACTGATTTACCGCTATTGCTTTGTTTACGTTTAGTTGTGCCGATTTCTCAGTATTGTAGGTAGGTATATTAACTAAGTACCTAACTACCCACAGTTATGAAATCGTAATTAAAAATAAGTTATTGACTAATTTTAAATTATATACAACATTATTTTTAGTATATGCGAAACCTGAATATAGTTTGTTCAGAATAAGTAACTGAATCGATTCCAATAGTTTTTACACCATGTTATATTTTGTCCCAAAAATATTAATAAAAGGTTACGAGTTGGACACTTAGTAGGCATACGAAATCATACGGCGCGCAACAAGGTCACGGCAGGTCAAAGCGACAGTACCTACATGCGGCGTAGTTTGTGCCGCAAAGTGAAAAGTGACAACCCTATGACAGTAGGCAATTATATCGCGAATTGGGCCGGAGATAACCTACTTCCCCTCTATTTACTTTGTTATTATGCCTTGTGACCGGGACTGTAGATTAATTTTGTTTCTTGACATTCAAAAGTGACTGTAATAGTCTAATTGAAATAAAAGCTTTGAATTTGAGATTCAATCAATCAAAATATTTTTATTCCACATAGGCCTACAATGGGCACTTACAAAACGTCGAGAAAAGATGCACAGTTCAGGTTAGTCGTTTCCTATGGAGAAGAACCGGCAAGAAACTCCATGGTTACTCTTTTAAAATCATTTAGTTTTACAAGTTAGTCATCATCGGCCTAGCCTTTTCCCAACTACGTTGGGGTCGGCTTCCAGTCTAACCGGATGGAGCTGAATATCAGTATTTTACATGGAGCGACTGCCTATCTACCTCCACAACCCAGTTAGTACTGGGTAATACGATACCCCTTGGTAAGACTGGTTGTCAGACTTTCAGAACACTGACTACCTGTTATGACTGTCAAAGATCTACAAATGACAGCCGGGACCAACGGCTTAACGTGCTTTCCGAGGCACGGAGGAAACTCGGTATGTAACGGGTGGTCACCCATCCACAGACCAACCTAGGCAAGCGCGGCTTTTACAAGTTGGTACAAATTCTATATACCTTATACACCAAGTCTTTGCTCCCATATTCGTGTACCCTCAGCTGTCTGTCAAGGCTGGCGCTGACAACCAGGCGCGAGTCCCTCACGATGGCGATATCCGTGACAGCCCCTGCGCATCCTTTGTATCCCTTGTCTGGTTTCCCTTTCCGTAGATCGACCTGGTGCAGCTGACCCCGACCGAAGCCGACCAGGACTTGGCTGGGAAGGTACAGAGAAAATTTATATTATTAGCAATATACACTACTGGAAAAAAATAAGGAATCTATTTAAACATATAATAAGACTGTAAAAGATCGATTTCTGTACATTGAAGATTTTTATGAAAAATTGTTACAGGGGGTCTTAATTACCGTAATAGAAGCCAAAACAACAATTTTTAAAATTTTTGTCTGTCTGTCTGTCTGTTTGTCCGGGCTAATCTCAGAATCTACTGGACCGATTTTGACGGGACTTTTTTTATTTGACTCAGTATCACCTGGAGAGTAAACTGGGATATAAATAATCACGCCGATGAACTTAGGGGGCAGGCAGGAAATTGAATCTCAGAATCTACTAAACCGATTTTAATGGGACTTTCCGGACATAGGCTATTACTTTTTTTTAAAAGAGTGTGATATGAGGGAGAAAGGGGAAAGAAACGGGAAAACTTAGCGTTGCTATTACAAATCAATAAGGCGCTACCGAATTTAACGCGAGCGAAGCCGCGGGCAAAAGCTAGTCACAAATAAAATCCAAATTTTTGGGCTATTTTCAAATATGGCCGTAACTTTGAAAGAAACGTACGGGAATTCAAAAAATTATAGCGCCAAGTGTCTGGTTTTGGATTAAACTTTATCTAAGATTACTCAAAAACCGCGGCTACAAAAACTAGACACTTGGTGCTATAATTTCCTTTTTTTGATTTCCCGTACAACCGTTTCTCTCGAAGATTTGGCCTGTTGAAAATTTGGATTTTTTTTATCACTTTTTCCAGTAGTGTAGCATTCCTAGCTGGCGCCCGCGGCATCGCCCGCGTGAAAATTGAAAAAAAAGTATCCTATGTGTTATTCCAGACTGTAATTTACCTCTTTGCCAAATTTCATCAAGATCCGTTCTGCGGTTTTGGCGTGAAAGAGTAACAAACATCCATACATCCATCCTCACAAATATTCGCATTTATAATATTACCAGGATTTAGTAGGATGTCCATATTCCTCAATAGTTTGACAACTGTCATGACATACATTACAATAGAACAGCTATAAGATAAGGCAAATCGAAAACCCAACGCGTACGAAATCGCGAGTAACAAAATTAAAAATCCAAAATAAGTCATTTATTCAAATTAGGCTGATAATCAGCACTTTTTGAACGTCACATTACAAGAGACAGTCACAAAACGCCCTGCCCTTCGCCACTTCCTAGTGTTTTAGCTGGGAAGAAGAAGTGGCGGAACAAACTCCCCAGCAACACATCTGTCTGTCAGGTTAGAAGAACCAGATTTTATACAATTCCGTTTATCACAAGGTACATTTAAGAAATTATTAATTCATTAACACATGTCAGCTAGCAAACACCAATTATGTACTTATATAAAAATTAAAATTTACACACACACACACTTATATTTTACATTGACTTTTTTTTTTTTAAATGTTGCCACATACTAGAAATTTCTCCTGTATCGTGGGTGCGTTTACAAACAATTAAACTCACATACACAAACAGCCAGACCCGAAACAACTACCTGTAGGTCATACAAATATTTGTTCCGAATATCGAACCCGCAACACCCAGCGCAGCAGTCGATCGCTCGGCCACTGCGCCAACCGTGCTGTCAACTTATTTATCGTAGTGCTAGTACTCACCGCTCGTCGAAGCTGTTGGCGATGCAAGTGCCAGCCATATTCTCAAAGTCAACTGATATGACCGGTCGCCTTTGCGCACGACTGTCGTATAACCTACCAATGAACATAGAGACATTATAAATTTATAACTTCTTTTATAGCTTTTGCCCGCGGCTTCGCTCGCGTTAAATTCGGGGTAACACAGTTCCCCTTTCCTGATTTAAAGGTACCTGCTACCTGTAGTTTTTGCCCTTGCGCCTTATTTATTGTAAAAGCAAAGCTAAGTTTTCCCTTTTTTTCCCTCATTTTTCACTCTTTTTTTTTAAATAGCCTATGTCCATTCCCAGGCTCCCAACTATCTCTGTACGAAAATTCATCAAAATCGGTTAAGCAAGTAGGCGTGAAGACGTAACAAACAAAGTCACTTTTGCTTTTATAATATTAAGTAAGGATTCTCAAGTCTCTGGTCTTACCTGACATATCCATGTCTGGAGCACACCGCGGCCAGACGACCACCTTCCCCGTTCAAGAATACCAGGTCGGAGACCCACACCGGCCTCCTCAGCTGAAGCCAGTCATGTGCCAAGTTCTTAGCCACAAACGTTGGAGCTGATTCACCGATGCGCCAGATTTTAAGGTCATTCTCTTCGCCTCCTGTGAAATACATAATGGTATGCTCATCTGATGGGGTCCTGGGTTCGATACCCGGTTTGGAAAAATATTATTGGTATTTTCCATAAGGTTGATGGTAAACATTATTTAGGAGGTTTTTATTCCTTTGCACAGAACTCATTAAAATTTTCTAAAATAAATATTATAATAAATTACTCCTTATAAAATCCTGCTCTTAATGTCCCGTCAAAATCGCACCAGTCGTTTCGGAGATAAGATATATTTATTTGCATAAAACATGTATACAAGGTGTTATTAAAAATATTAGATCAATCATATTTTGCTTAAACTAAAGCGTGCAAACTTATTTACTAGAATACATTGAGGCATTGAGATAAAATAGATAATATTGAAATTCATTTTAAATATCATGAATGCTATAGAAATTATTACTATTGAGCCATTTATATAATTGGATTTTAAATAATTTAAATTAACGTGTTAAACATATTTGGTAATTAATATGTCTTTTTTATTATAGATAAGTTGGAACATAAAGACAAAACAATTTGTAAAAATACATTGTTTAGAAAAGTTCGTAACCACTATTTAGGTCCGTCTACCAATTTTAAGTCATAGTAATTTCTCGTTTTTTTTTTTTAATGTATTTATTAGTTTATGTCATATGTATATTTTTAATAGTACTTATCTGTATAATATGTTTTCGAAAACAAAAACTTTGAATTTGAGTATTTTTATAAATAATACTCAAATTCAAAGCATTTATTTCAATTAGACCATTACAGGCACTTTTGAATGTCAAGAAACAAAAAATATAAGTTAATTTGTACCCTATCACAATGTTATCGTATTTAACCCAAAGGTTACCTGGTAGGGAATTGCATTATGTACCACTATTTACATGTGTTTAAATAAATAAATATAGACTAACTAACCTGTACCAAATACAGTGTTATCATCGCCACAGATTCTCATGCGGTCCAACTTGCCCACATTGACAGTCTCCTCCACCTTCTTGCTCCAGATCTTCACTACGCCACTGGAGACTGCGGCCACTAGTTTCCGCTTGCAGCGCCCAAGGCCGACAACCTCCCCTGGAGCAAAGTCTGCTGTGTAGGACTTTGTGAAACCTTTAAGTGTGTCGTAGATTTGTATCTGTGGATTTAATTACATAATATCATGACTGTAATAACTTGTGGTGGTACCTCTGATTTCTGAGTCAAGTGTGTATTGTAAAGTACGGACGCGGAGCAGAAAGAATTTCGAACGTTGACCTGTTATTACCTGTCTCTGTCACTCCCACGTAAATATAATGCGTCTCGCTCGCACAGTTGCAATGGCAGCTGTTCTCAGGGATTGTAAACATTTTACCTGTGACTGTAAGGTTTGTTCTTGTTTGCATGTGGTTTTTTGGTTGGCCTTGATTCACGACAAAAAGTCCTTCTTGACATAATTTTTAAATAACGAACGAATGACGTTCCATCTTGGGATGCGTTAATAGTGATAGCTCAGTTTTCGGACACAGTTATCTATTCCTAGTTTGTAGTTAAGTAAAAATGCTCAGTCCCTTGAGTTTCGTTATAAAGAGTTTACACTGTACATACATAATTTATTTAATAAGTTGGTTATTTTTTTTGCTTCAAATATTTCCTGTAAACCACACGTAATACGAAAATGTTTGTAACCACTGGCAGTAGGTAAAGAGGTCATTGTACGAAATTCTTCCTGCTCCGCGACTGGACTTACTATAATAAAAACGTTAAACTGTAGGATGTTTAAGGTTAAACTGTATAGTTGGTTAACTCATAATTTCTATAGTATCAAGCAATTTCTGGAATATAGACCCATTTTGTTTGTATAATTTGTAACGTTTGTTTAGGTACTTATAAGTTTGCATGCTTTGATTCTAAGCAAAACATGCTGGTCCTTATACTTCTGTCAATAACTATGTATAATGTGTTTTTCGCAAATAAATATATTACTATTACTTAATTATCACTAACTTTGGTGAAGAAAAATGGTGTTCCCTCATGCCATTCCTTGTCACCAAAAATTTGATCATTTTCATTTCATTTTTGAAACCAGAAGTTTCGTTCACAATCATAGGCAATGTGTAGATTACCAAAGTATTTGTAAAAAATAAATGACTACTGCTAACGTAATCACCATCTAGACCCCCCCACCCCCAATGTCATCAAGAATAAGCAAAGCAAAGACTCACTCCTACAGTGTTTACGTCATACTTGAACGCCCCCCAAGACCAATGGAGCATTTCTTGGAAATTATGAGCGTACAAAGTGGCATTGTTGTATCTAACATATCGACGGTCCCTACATACATAAAGACATGTCGAGAATGTCTTTTTTTTTTGTATCATTGGCTTTAGATTATCTATCACATGCTGACATACGATTTTTATTTTATGTTAATTTATTTACCTTGTTTCAGAAATCATATAAGAGAACAAGTATTATAAATCAACGAATAAGTTTTGTAGAAACGGTCATCTATCAGTTTTTCCAAGAAAACCGTGAAAAAATTAAATACTTTTGTTATGTATGTTAAAATATTGTAGAAAGAAAATATTTATTATTGCTCATAGAATTATTTCTAGGGAGTGTTGAACACAAATTACGCTCTCCTGTAAACCTCGGTTTTTTACTTAACCTTATGCACGTAGGAACCGTCGATATAGTTACACCAAAGTGTTTGTCACCTGTTGATTCTTCCTTCCGATCAGTATCTCTGTCTGTTCGACATTGCCCCACTCCAATCTTGTGATACTTTCATCCTTTTCCAAAGTCTTGATGTCTACTAGGTTCTCAATGTTTTTTTTACTGTTCTTTGTTGTATCCGTGTGGTATTTTATATCTGAAAACCGATGCAGATTTGATTTTATTTTAGTCAATATCCTTACTAATATTATAAAAGTGAAAGTGAGTTTGTTTTTTAAGTCTTCACGCCTAAATGGCGAAACCGATTTTGATGAATTTTGGTACAGAGATAGTTGAGACCCTGGAGACAGAGATAGGAAAAATATTTTTTTAAAAGTGAGAAATGAGGGAGAAAGTGAGAAGAAAAGGGAAAGCTTAGAATTGCTATTACAATAAATAAGGCGCAAGGGCTAACACTACAGGTAGCAGGTGTACCTGCAAATCAGGAAAGGGGAACTGTATTACCCCGAATTTAACGCGAGCGAAGCCACGGGCAAAAGCTAGAAGGCTAAATAATAACAGTCACTCAGGTCGGTCTTTAGGTTAAGGTGACCGTCGACAATCTATGTGTAACCAACAGAAAATTCTGTTTACAACTTTAAAAGTTACATTTACAGTTGTTTACATTTTAATAACTTCTTTTCTTACTAGACTAATCTTAAGCGAAAGCTAATGAGGTCAATAACATTAGCAATAAAAATAGACGGACAAGAAGACTTTTTTAAAGCAAAACAATGAAAACATTGCAATTCTGTTGATCATAAAAAAATACTCCAATTTGTTTGTGGTTATTGTACGAAAAACAGTACTTACGTTTAAAAGAACCTATTCTACTGGCGACGAATATGTCAATCTCTTTGTCTTCTAGTAACAACATGGTTTAATTTATTTATTTTCTATTATTTCCTATAGTATAGTCCGCATTTCAACATAACCCGATAAATAAACACGTGAATTTAAACGTCAATGTCATTGAAAGTATTTTTTTTAATTGTATGGCTTGGATACAAGGCCTTCAGGTCGTCTTATTGTTTAATATTATACGGTTCTTTAAGATCATAGAGAAATATTTTTTTAGAAAACGCGTGGTCACCCATCCACAGACCAACCTAGGCAAGCGCGGCTTAACCTAAACAACCTTAACCCACAAAATTATTTTTCCTTTATATATGAACAATTAAACAAGGGCGTTTTAGTAATATCGTCACGAGCGAGAGTGGTTGCGTGAAAACATTGGCGTTGAACAGGATCAGCCAAAATTATAATGGTCTTTAAAACACTAGCCTGCGAAGTCTGCGTGGAATTTATAATTGGGTCCTTTTGTTTATCCAGGTTATAAACTATCCGTTTATCAAACATCAAAATCCGTTCTGCTCTTTATACATTTATATCTAAACTTTTGTACTATAACGCAATTAATTGTCAAAATAAAAAGCCGTATGCTATCTTTCTCTCTTTAATTTCTACTTCAGACATTTCTGTCACATTCATTTTTTCTTTTTGCCTGCAGGTGACACAACTGGTGCTCCAGAGTGCTCTTGTCTCAGTACTGCCTTCCTGGACCAACTTATAGCAGCAGCATGTTCAAGAACAAATATAAAAAAGTCGAATTGAGAACCTCTTCCTTTTTTTGACGTCAGATCACATCGCATAGATCATAACGCGGTGAGTACGTAACTATGTAAGTGAAGTCACTTGGATGGTGGTCCATCCATGTTGTTTTCCTGCCCTTGTTCCATTCTATTTGTGGTCGGTGCAACACGTTTTCTTCTTCCATTCTCCCCTGTCAGACGTCACGGCATCATTTACTTCTTTCTCCTTCATATCATTCCTTACACAATCCTTCCATCATTTCGTTGGCCTTCCTCTCCCTCTCCATCCGTCAATCACTCTTTTAATGACATGCGTGCATATTATAATACATGTCCATACTCCATACCATGTTACTTTAAAAGCCATAAAATTTTGTTATCAAAAATTAAAATAAAACAACATTTAACATATTCCAACATGTTTATTTCCGAATTCAATGATAAACAATGGGTATTATATTATCTATTATCTGCTTATTTCTTACTGTTAAGTTATTGGTTTGGAAAGATATAAATAGCGCAATGGATACCCAATCGTCCTTGCGAAAATAATATATGTACCTATGGATATACAGAATGGAGCAAAATTAATGTAAATAATTGGCCATTATCTAATAGGTATCAATCAATAATATTTTAAATATTGTGGTAAAAATAAAAAAAAAATTGCGTACACCAGTAAATTGCAACAAGTCTATAAATAGCCATAGAGACGATAATACAATTTTACTAACTCTGTGGTTATAATGGCGGTCTTTTTGCGAATAGCCTTACGTGGGAGTTCTAAAATGACTGATTTATCAGATTCATAATATTAATAAACTGAAAGTTATTCTTTTAAATAGTCGCAGTTAATATCATGGATCGACACGACTATTTTACGAATTGTTACATAATTCCTTACATTTATCTATTATGGTTCGGCAAAAGCGGCTATTTATCCTTACTAATATTATAAAAGCGAAAGTGAGTTTGTTACCTCTTTACGCTTTAATGGCTAAACCGATTTTGATGAATTTTGGTACAGAGATAGTTGGGAACCAGGAGACGGACATAGGCTCACATCCCACTTTTTTGAAAAAAAAGTGGGATGTGAGGGAGAAAGAGGGAAGAAAAGGGAAAACTTAGCGTTGCTATTACAAATCAATAAGGCGCAAGGGGAACTGTGTTACCCCGAATTTAACGCGAGCGAAGCCGCGGGCAAAAGCTAGTGAAAAATAAAACGGATTTACAGTTTTTAATGTAAGTTTGGCTTTATAGTTTGAATGAGATACTACAGTAATGTAACATCCATACTAGTATTATTAAATGGGAAAGTGTATTGTGTGTCTGTTTGTTTGTCCGTCTTTTACGGCAAAACAGAGCGACGAATTGACGTGATTTTATAAAACATAAAAAGGATGATAATAATATGAAACCTTGAAAAGATCACAGCCGCAGTCGATATCATGGATTGTTGACTTTGTGACCATTTAATGAATTGCTCATTCATAATTCTTCTAAAGCTGCCATTTTTGACCACAAATCACTAAATGTTATGATTCTAACCTTCATTAATCAATAGCTGGTTTGATTACTAACAAGTTTTGTTGCAGATAAAATCTTCTAAAACGTCACGTTTCTGAGGTGTAACCTACCAAAGTTAGAATCTAATCACTGATGGCACAATAAGTACAACACTGATTTTACTAACCACGCATTAAATCTGTATTTATAATAAGCTGGCATCTACAAAAACAAGTATTGTAGACAACAAAAATCTTCTAAAGAGTCACATTCTTGAAATTAAGCTAACAAAGCTGTGTAGATGGCGAAGATTGTAACTTTGATGGCTTATATTTCGGAAACGTTACGATTTAGAAGATTTGGTTTCCAACAAAACCTGTTTGTATTTATGTTAGCTATATCACAGTCACAGGTTTACGTGGTCGCCATTTTGAAAGCAAAATAAACTGTCGGAAGTTAGTCAAATAATTCAAAATCCTTTTTATGTGGGCGGGTTCGGAATTACGTACTAAATACGTGATAACCTTTTCTAAACTGTTTTAATTCAACTTCAACTTCTCATTAATGGCTTTTGTGGACGAGAGATACCACAAAAATCGCCAGGCCGTGCGCACTGAGTAATATTCAAATTACAATAAACTGACAGCTGTCAAACGTTACATCATAAACAATATTGTCGTTATTCTTGTAAAAGTGATCGTCTAGATAAATTGACGATCTATTTGTAGTGTGCGAATCTGTTAGATAAAAAAAGTGCTAAAGGATCAAAAGTAGGGTCAGCAAGATGATGTAGTGACAGCTGTCAGTTAACTCAAGTTGAATCAGTTATTAAATTAATTTATTGTAGTGCGCAATACAACCCGTTTAGTACTATTATTTTTGTGATTAAAAAGCATGACTAACTATTTAAATAAATCATTTAAAAAATCTACTCATGTCGGCTAAAGCCTTTAAAACCATCCAAATATTTTGTTGCTTGTTTCCCAAATCGGTTTCATTAAAAACAATAATGCGAAATAGGTTTTAAACGGCGATATAAAGAAATATGGGCAAATACAACATACTTATTGATAAAATAATCGTACGCGATAAAAAACGGGATCTAATTGTCAATCGAAATTAATGATCGAAAACAAAAGAAAAGAATGTAAAAAGCAGTGAAAATTGACAAGATTGTTGAAAAAATCTTAAACAAGAAGTGAAGAATGTAACGGCTGTTTCGAAAAATAAACAAGGGGACGAGAACGACAATGGTCGTCGATGCCACCAACGAAAAGACCGCTGAAATGAACTCGGAGTTCAAGACCAAAGCGTGACAGACATCTGCGTTCATAGTAAAGGCGTGGCTGACTTGTGAATTCATTGTAAAAACGTAACAGACTAAATAAACTTATTAACCCGTTGCACGATTGTTTACAAAAATGTAGGGTAACAATGTAGGTAAACTTTGCACCCGTTGTAACACTTTGTCGCGCGAAGGTTTAACTTTCAAAAGTCAAATTACACAATTACAATTAGGGGATGGCGGGGTTTTAGTTCACTCGCTTCGCTAGCTCACCAAACCCCGCCATCACCTTCAAACCCAACCTGTCCGCCTCGGGGTGCCGCAAGCCCCGAGCTTGCTTTGCTCGTTCTTGCATCAAATAAAATACTTTTAATTATTTAACTAGTTTAGTCTCGAAAGATACGTTTTAAACCGCCTTCGTGTATATTTTCCGGGATATACCTACCTATATCCGTGGTCATAGGTAAACTATATCCCGGTTATAACTATTTTACTGCAATATTTCATTTGTGGATGATAAAAAATTGAGACAAGAGTTTTCATGAAATAATTCGAAATCGGTGACGCGTCAGTATCATGAGTACTCTAATAAACCAAATTAATATAAAACAAAGATGATAATTGAAAAGATTTGTAAACTAAAAACATAGGAAAATAATAATATAATAAGTCTCCCTAAGGGGTATCTTATTACCCAGTAGTAACTGGATTATGGAGTCCATATAGGCAGTCGCTCCATGTAAAATACTGGTATGCAGCTGCATCCGATTAGACTGGAAGCCGACCCCAACATAGTTGAGTAACGACTGGCAGAAGATGATGATGGTTTTTACGTTTATATTCTTTTAACATTGCTCATTGAAGTTTCTCTTTTTTTAGGTTAGGTACTTGTGTGTCAAAAAAATACAATTAGTTTTTGTTACGGATAAATCTATATGTCGTTACAGCTGCATATTCCACCATACTGACAACCGCAGCTCCGAGGGATATTATTGAAGCACATACTGCGACAAACGCCAAGATGATCAGCAGGGCCACTGGTAGTCCCAGTAAACAGCATAACGCGCATGTGAAAACTGCAATCCCGAGAGCTTTGAGCGCAATGATGTAGCATTCTGGCCCCCCATAGTCAACACTTTTTGATTTACCTGTGGAAATTACTTTATTTTTTATTTTCTACTAGCAACACCCTGCGATTTCGTCCACGTAGATCCTACTTAATATAAAAAGGGGAATGTTTGTGAGGATGTATGGATGTTTGTTACTCTTTCACGTCAAAACGGCTGAACGGATCTTGATGAAATTTGGCACAGAGGTAGATTATAGTCTGGAATAACACATAGGATACTTTTTTTTTTCGATATCATGTGGACGAAGCCGCGGGCGCCATCTAGTAGCAGCACATCCACTCGATTGCTATCGTGCCGTGAGTATTTAATCGAAAACGTCCCCCAAACGCAATTCACAGATACGTAATCGGACAATTTTGACATGTCTGCACAACCGTGTTACGATATGAAGACGTCAATCATACCAAAAAAAAAACCAAATACCTACCTACCTGCTAAATTAAAATATAAATAATATTTATTACTTTAAATTTTCTACCACAATTCTCCATTTGCTTCCATTATGTAACGTACCCTGTTAAACAATCTTGCTATGTTTAGTAACATAATAGTTTGAAAAACTAAAAACACGCTTTTAGCAGCACTAAAACTTATTTGGATTTAAGTCACATGACTTTTTTTTTTCGTATTCCTGACAGCAAACCCTTTCATTTGATATCTTTCATTTCATGGGGGTGGATTTCAAACAGCCACTCCGCCATCTTGGGGAGGCCGCCATATTGGATTTGTAATGACGTTTCTGAGCTAGTCATGTCATCAGAACTCAGAGCGTGTGCAAAATTTCATCCTAATCGAAGACCGGGAAGTGGGTCAAAATAAGATTCCAAGATTTTCTTAGAAACATAGTTACAAGTAAAGCTAATATAAGCGTGTTAAAAAAAAATAAACTCCACACGGATCTGTGAATAGAGTTTTGCCGGGTTTTGATTGGATCAGATTGTTTATGAATAGCTATGCTGAGCAGCAAATGAAACCGCTGAGCAGAGCTAGTATATTTTAACCTCTCAAGGACCGCCATTATTTACGTCAACTATCCGTCAAGCACCGCCGGGCGGGCTCTTATCGTAAGCGTAATCTGATTTTAAAACTTATTTTTACTACAAATACAGTTTTAAATCGGTCGGAGTTTGATGGCACAAATTTGTATTGTACCGCTGGGGCTCTAGAGGTCAAAAAAAACCATTCTTTTGGCTATTAGCCATCTAGCGTACCTTTAGTAGATCGGTTTCTTGGGCCTCGCTTTGCATCAGTAATCGCTACAATTTGCATTCCCCCATGTCCAACGTGGACAGGCTTATTTTGAGCATTGACATGGCTTCTCATAAGTAGAAGACTCTTTATGGTGTTTCTTTCAAGGAGATATGGTAGGTATTTCATAACCACCTGAAAAAAAATATCTTTTCAATACACTCTTCATTCATATTTATTAAGAAAAAAAAAATAGGTTTATCAACAGAATATCCCAAATAAACGTGATCATGTAGAAAATAATTAGCTTATAACAATAATATGACATTTATTTGAGCTCGTATCGTAAATTAGCTTTTGCCCGCGGCTTCGCTCGCGTTTAATTCGGGGTGACACAGTTCCACTTTCCTGATTTGCAGGTACATGCTACTTATAGTTTTTGCCCTAGCGCCTTATTTATTGTAATAGCAAAGCTAAGTTTTCCGTTTTCTTCCCTCTTTCTTCATTTCCTTTTTTTTTTAAAGTTAGCCTATGTCCGTCTCCAGGGTCCCAACTATCTCTGTACCAAAATTCATCAAAATCGGTTTAGCCATTTAGGCGTGAAGACGTAACAAATAAACAAACATACTCACTTTCGCTTTTATAATATTAGTAAGAATACACTATCTACTAGACTATTAAATATACTACAGAAGTTTTTTAAAAACTCTAAGTTTATAACTTTACTTTAAAAATGTATAGGTACCTGGGGAGGGTATTGGCCTCCCAGATGACTGACGGGAAGCCTCGCTAGCATAGGTCTAGACTAGCTGCAACGAAAGAAATTGTTGAATAACTAGTAACAGGCTTGTCCCATGTTTTTTCCGGTTGCTAAATCATCAAATAACTTCTTCCGTTCTGGGCGGAGCGGAAGAGTGTCAGACTTTTAGTGACTAAAACCCATGTTCCTTCTTTTGCCCTTGGTGTTCTGGGGCCGCGGTATCTCTTTCAAAAAACCCGGTACTACGGCAGGCAGTGGCCCTGTGGGTGGTTCCACCCGCGTCTCCCCGGCCTGTCGTCACAAGACGGAAGGACGGTGAGCTACCCATTGCTCACCGTCCACAGACTCGGGTCTACGATGGCCGGGAGTCATCTCGCGGCACTTGACGCCTGGAGCGTCTCCCACGGCGGCTGGGTTAACCAACCCAGCCTGAGGAGGCTTGTCCCCTGGGCTAATTGGCTAGTCCAACTACAACAATGAATTCATGAATGTTATCAATGATGAAATACGTCTTTTATTAACGTCGTTCTCACATTATATTATTCTAAACATGAATGATGTAACCAGAATTTTGTAACAATGTTTTGATATATAAAGTGTCTATGGAGTTTCTTGTTTATTATTTTCCCTAAAGATCAACGCTTTGGAATAGGCAACTACAGTACTTTTACAAGTTATTACGCCCTGTGACTGCGACTGTAACGTCATCCTTTTGTTTTTGACATTCAAAACTGCCTGTAATGATCTAAATGAAATAACTACTTTGAACTCAAAACATTCATTACTGTATGTATTCTTAAATGCTTTATACAGTGTGAGTCTTTATAATGTAATGCAATTTTTACCATTATCTATGTGGCTAATACGATGAAGAATAACTTAAAGTAATAAAACCGGCCAAGAGCGTGTCGGGCCACGCTCAGTGTAGGGTTCCGTAGTTTCCCGTCCGTCACAATAAGTGTTCCCACTTATGAGTTTAAAGGTGGAGGAGCGTGCAATGTTGCACGTTCCGCCAGTTGTATTTTGTACAACTTTTTGTCTTTTTTGTACAAAAACTGTTGTGTCAATCAAGTTCTACTTTTCAGATTTTTTTCATATTTTCTAAACTTATGGTTGTAAAGTTAGAGGGGGGGGGACACATTGTTTTTTACTTTTAGAGCGATTATTTCCGAAATTATTGACATTATCAAAAAAATATTCTATTCATTTTTAAATACCTTTCCAACAATATATCACACGTTAGGGTTGAAATTAAAAAAAAAATCACTTCCCACTTTACATATAGGGTGGCTACCCTAATAAAACATTTTTTTCCAATTTTTATTTTACCACTTTGTCGGCGTGATTGATATAAATATTGGTACCAAATTTCAGCTTTCTAGTGCTAACGGTCACAGAGATTAAGCGAGGACGGACGGACGGACAGACAGACATGGCGAAACTATAAGGGTTCCTAGTTGACTACGGAACCCTAAAAAGGTAGGTAATCGGGTCGTCTTATTGAGAAATTTTACAATTATTGTAAAAATTGATGAAAAAAATACAGATTTTTCCTAAAAAAACATGTTTATTTTCAATTGAAGGTAGCTTTTTTCCACAAGTTTCATTTTATGAGGACGCCAAATTACTTCCAATCATTATGGAGTTGTTTCGTCGTGATAGATAATTTAGTTTAATAGTTACGGCATTTTGTTTACGATGAGGTCACAGTAGCGAACAATTTTTTTAAAAATTCCATTAAAATATAAAAAAAAATAGATTTTTTTTTATATTTTTTCAGTCGATAAAATTAAGCATAGATTCCCTCATTTCAATTTCGCTTATGAGCTCGTATTAGCGCGATGCGCGATATTATTGACATTTTGCTACTGAAAGAACCCACCAGCGAACGCCGGAAGGAACTCAGAACGAACACGTAAAATTCGAACGCGCGATCGATGATTTAGAGTGCAAAATGAGGCGCGCGTATAAATTGAAACATATTTACACGCGCCGCAAAATACGTGAGTTAAAAACGCTCAAACTTAGAAAAAAAAACAAACCTAGCACAAAGCGCTGAAATGTTATTTGGTGGTATTGAAAAGCGCTCAGTGGAAGGCTTCACTGTTGCTTGCATTGTGGACACGTTCGACCAGTTCAGTCCTGCTTTTGTTGCTAAATCAGGCAGCAGGAACAGTGCCGTCGCGGGGCGCAGACCACCCACCCTTACGCCGCGTACGTGCCACCGCCTTATCTTCGGGCCGGGTGACCTAGAACACCAGAATAGTGAAAAAACTGTAAAACAAGCTGAGAAGCTTTCGCTTTTCCCGTTCCTGCGATCATTTAGTTCTTGGGAACCTACAAAAGCATTTTAATAAAGCGTTATAACAAATACAATGTTTATGGTAATTAATTGACTGAAGTATTGAACCAAAGGGTTGGAAGATTTTTGTATAAAACGTGATCCAACTTGTGCCATTTTATTATATTTTATGCCATTTTATTATATTTTATGTATTATAGTGTGTTGCACTGACTAACGCCCATCCATGTTCATTCTTTTGCAATTTACGTTTCGGGGCCGCGGTATATTTTTCGAGCTATCGTAGTTTTCAAGGTAGGAAGCTAAAAATCGGCACACACTCCTTGTTACCAACGAAAAATACCTACAAATCAGAAAAGGGGAACCGTGTTTCCCCGAATTTAAAAAAATCAAAAATCAAAATCAAATCATTTATTCAATTAGACCATTACAGGCACTTTTGAATGTCAAGAAACAAAATGAATCTACAGTCCCGGTCACAAGGCATAATAACTTGTGAAAGTACTGTAGTTGCCCATTCCAAAGCGTTGGTCTCTATGGAGAAGAATGGGCAAGAAACTCCATGGAAACGCGAGCAAAAAGGCGGGCAAAAGCTAAAATCAATAAATACCATAACAGTCCCTTTTTCGTTAGACGACGAGGCATGCTGGTGTTGTTCATAGGGTCCTCTTCAGCGAAAGTCAGGTTCTGTCCACCCTGCTGTGGGAAGAGCCGACCTTTGTAAGTATACGGCCAGCCTTGTTGAGGATACGCCCAGCCTTCCTGCGGGTACGGGCCCGTTTGCTTCCGATACGGTCCGCCCAGTGGGTACACTTGCGACACCCCGTGTGGACAGCTCTGTTGATACAATTTATGGTATGTGTAGTGGCTACTCTATAATCTGGTGTTTGGCTCGGCAACGCACCACCACGTGCTCACGGGCTGACGTTCGGACAACGACTGACTCCCACTCAGCTCTCGCTTTGTGACGTATGCGCTCGAGACAAATCATAAGTTTATCTACATACACTACATCCCTTCCTTATTTTACTTTATTGAATTTAAATAAGAATACTACCTGTATTGATTTATATTAATCTTGACGTATAGATAATATACTTATGCTTTGCATTATAAAGTATTTCTCAAGTTACCAACAGTCGGTTTGGTATAGATTGTACCATTTTTATGAACTTAAAGAATGACTACATAATTTGCAATTCATAACTAATTATTTTGATTCAATCATTAATTTACCTTCCATCTCCTCCCCAAAATGTTTATTGAATCAGTCTTTATTATTTGGCGGAGGTGGAGCTTGTGAATTACATTTCTATATTTTTTTTCAAATATACATACTTTATCTCCTGGTATCAAGTCACTTTCTTTTGCCTTCCATTTCGTAACTGAATATTCTTTACGTAAAGGTTTTTTTTTGTTTTTTTTTTTTCCATATCTCTTACCTCTTCGTCTTTCAGTTGACAGTTAATGTCACTGACTGTTATACGGTAGGTTCTTTTTTTTACAATACGGTATTACACCCATTTTTAAAAAGTATCTCATTTTGATCCTAGGGTCCTAGTGAACCACCAAAAACCAAAACATTTTAATCAATCGATAAGTGCCATTAAACTGCATTTCAATTTTACAATTTCTATTTTCGCGCGTAAAATCACAAAAACTCTTGACGCCATGTTACTCTGTGGTCATGACGTCAGTTGGTCATGTAAACAAATGCGCTGTTATTAGTCTTTCAGTTTCGTTGTATATTTTATTCTTGGTAAATTTGTACTGTCTTTTTTTTTACGAAACCGTCTTCCATGGTATTATTACTATTATTTTAATAAAAATAAAAAAGTTTTTTTTTTTTTTTTAATACAAAAATAACAAACGTTGCTCAGTTGACAGTTGTCACTTTTTGTTTACATGACCGTATGAAGTAATAATCATGGCGGACACACTCTTTGGCGGACACTGTTTCACTTAGTAAAACAACAGACTAAAAAGTGAAAACTTTGAAATCAATTTTAAAATTGATTTAGTTATTTTATAACTAAACTATACCGGACGGTATGCGGTATGCTGCGGCTGCAGAGGACCTCAAGCGGCGTAAATATAGTAACCTTATTGGGAACTATATTTTTGAGCCGTTTGGGGTTGAAACTCTGGGACCGTGGGGTCCTTGTGCTCACAGCCTTTTTAAGGAAATTTCAAAACGCTTGGTTGACACTTCCCGTGACCCAAGGGCTGGCTTTTACTTTGGCCAGAGGCTTAGCGTTGCCATACAACGTGGCAACGCGGCCAGTCTCTTGGGGACACTGCCAACTTACAGCGTTGAGGACGAACTCCTTGACGCTATTTTTTAATTTATCTATAAGTTTAGTTTAATAATTTTAGTTTATAACACACTTATTTAAGTTAGAACTTAATTAATTATTTTGTCCGTTATTTTATTAACTAAATCTAACATTTTCCGACTGCTTATTGCCTAAGCTATCTGAATTGTATATTTTTAGAATTTCTTTCATATAGAGTAAAATACCCTATTCTGTGGCAGAAGTTTCAAAACCTTAAACCCAAGAATGTTTTGTTTTGTTCTTTTGTTTTGCAACTTCTTGCTTTATTCGTTTTTAGATAGTTCCAAACTTTGTCAAATAACTAATTTAAATTGAGAACTACAACGTAAATCAATAACTATCATCAGTTTACTCCTCTAACATCACATGTTATCTTCTATCAATACATTGTACTACTTTTTTATTATAATTACTTTGTATACTTCAATACATATCTAGTAGATTCCGTCATTATGAGTTTATTTTAATTTTCAATATCCTCGGTAGTAATTTATTTCATTATCTGCCTAGCCCTTTCCCAGCCATGTTGGAGCCGACTTAAAATCACCGGATGCAACCGAACACCAGCATCTCACTCGGAGCGCCTCCACAACTCAGCTAGTACTGGCAATACGACACGACACCCCTGTCGGCACCACAACTAAACGTGACGGGCGGTCATCCATCCACAGACCACCCCCGGCAAGCGCGGCCCAACCCAGAGATGGATTCGAGCGGCTTCTACGATTTAGCCACTGACTGCCATAATTTCTTCGGACAGACAAACCTCTAATAATAACCCTAGTAACGCCCGATCTCATAATAAATACAGTTGTGACACTTTTTCCTTTAGACGCACCAAGCCTGAGGCTTGTGTGCACCACTCCCATATCCAGTCCAATTCAATCCTTCGCAACATTGAATCCGTCGACTCCCTCAAACATCATAACTCTTACCTACTCCTGGGAGTTATAGAAAATCTCCTTTTGCTTTTCCTTCTTCTTCTCCTCCTTTTTACTTTTTAGTTATTTTTTTTTTCGATATTATTTTTCAGTGGCCTCTAACTAATTTGGAAAATATCTCTATTACTTTTTTTTCTGCTTGAAAATCAAATGTCTACGGTGGTGGTATACTAGGCTTATAAGCCTGAAATGATGAGACAATTTGATGTCGAGTAATTTTTATCCAATACTTCATACACTTTTCATTTGTATCCTGAAGCTCTCCTATTTTTACGTTAAACCCTGTTCGTTGATATATTTTTATGTCCGCACTTGTATTACTATTTTTTTTTTTTTTTTAAACTGGTAAAATTCGAATTTCCGAGCCACAAGAATGCGCGAATTTAATGGATAGCCAATGCGTCCAATTTAATGGATAGCCAATGCGTCCAATTTAATGGATAGCCAATGCTCCCAATTTAATGGATAGCCATTGCACCCAATTTAATGGATAGCCAATGCGTCCAATTTAATGGATAGCCATGCGTCCAATTTAATGGATAGCCAATGCGTCCAATTTAATGGATAGCCAATGCGTCCAATTTAATGGATAGCCAATGCTCCCAATTTAATGGATAGCCATTGCACCCAATTTAATGGATAGCCAATGCGTCCAATTTAATGGATAGCGATGCGTCCAATTTAATGGATAGCCATTGCACCTAATTTAATGGATAGCCAATGCGCCCAATTTATGATGCTCGTAAGCTACCGTACTAAAACAGTGTATGGTATATGTCGCATGCCTTAGTAGCATTGGTTCTAGGACATGCCGGTTTCCTCGCGAGGTTTTCCTTTACCGTTTAAAGAGCATTGGTGATGAGTGACAACACAAAGCCTGCCTGGTTTCGAACCTACGACCTTGGTCGGACTAGGCCATCACCACTCTGGATAAATTTAATACACACAACATACATTGAGGTGTGTTGTTGTTACATAAAACTTATATGTATATATTTGATAAGTTTAACTAATTATTTACTTTTTTATAAATGTCATACTAATTAATATAGTATAATAATTAATATAGTATATTACATTTACATTAGTCCCACATTAAAGTTAGTACCTACTTGCAACTCAGTACCCTGTGAACTAATTTATTTATTCGTTAATAAGCAGGCCTCTTCACTATATCCAACTTATTCCAATTTAAAAATTGCAAAATTGTCAAACAGTATTTACATATCTTGTTTATTATTTAAGTGATTATTATATTTAATTATTTATATTTCCTTCCTCCTTTCATGTATGAGAGACTCTTTCTATAAAATGTAATTTGTTGTTATTATTTAAAACCACCACTTTGATCAAGTCACTTAACACTTTTGATTTTTTTTTTTTTTAAAAAAAAACGTCCCAAAGCGTAGTTCTCTATAAAGAGGAATGGACAAAAACTCCATGGACACTCTAGTTTCACTCTTATTGTTTACACAAACTTGATGACTACTAATATTCATATGGAAACTACAGACATACAAGTTCTATAAATGAACCTGACTAGAGTACCTTTCACAGCGCACTGTGTAGCTAAAGTTAACGCATCCCACAGACCTTTTGTACGAGTATAAGCTAAACGAGCCATAATTATGAAATAATACTGGCACACAGTCAGGTGGCAAATACGAGCAACAAACAGCAATATAAACTGCGACTTTATAGCTACATCAGAGAACATAGAGGATTATCTTGAGTGTACACTGACTGATGGTTTTCTCCTTATTGACATCCACAATTTGCAACGATAAGCCGTTGATCTATAACTTCTTCTCTATCAATCCTCAACGCAGCATGAAAACGTTAACTTTTACTTCCCTATAATTCAAGAGTAATTCTTGAATTAACGAACAGCCCCGTAAAGGCCTAATGTCCTTCATAAACTTTGCTCTGTTTGGGAGTAAAGTAAGTATCAAGTTCATCGATTGCAATCTGGAAGACGTCTGCTCCATCTGTGGCAGATACATCAGGAACATTATAAAATATTTGTTGCAGTTCTAAACCGCCAAAATCCATTAAGCTTGCCCTTTTCTTCTTGCTCTTACAATACCAGAAACATCGAGATAAATAACGTCTGGCTCCAACCGAAGGTTCTCCTTCGCAGTCGAACTTCTCAAGCATCAGTTACGACATGTTAATGTTATATCTGGAACCAGCCAGTTTATTGTTAGTTCAATATCAATTTAATGATCAGAAATATCTGCTCTTTTATCATGTACATCATGACCATTATATACAATATATAATGCTGTTGAGGATATATTATTTCCTCTGAATAATGTCAAACGTTTACAATTGAATGACCAGCTATGCTGCTTCTATCTCATTATGTTGATATCAATTAAATGATCAGTATTAATGTATAAGTAAACTGCTTTACGAAAATGCAAAATAACTTTGTCATTTCTTTTGTGTCAATTAAATGACCAGGCACTAAGCCAGCTTACTTGCTTGATTGTGTTTGAAATTAATTCAAAATAACCACCAATCAAACACATCTGCCTTTCTCTTCGAGAAATATAAGAATGATGTTTTGTCAAAATAACAGAATCACACATCTTCCGACTTAACGTAGCCGGCGGAATCTAAAAAGTTACTTGTTAGGTACACCTCTGCCTTACCCTTCGAGGATTCACTTCATACTTCACACTTCGAAAATCCACTAATCACTTTTTATGTATTTTTTTTTTTCAATTAACCTCAATTATGATCACTTTAGCAATAGTTACTAATTACTAATAAAATAACCAAGTTAATCGTTCTTAAAACGTGTTATCAGTGCTGGTGCGTTCCAATGTAATGAGTTATAGCACATCTCAGCGTAAACAAGTGAGTTATTTTATAAGGCTATGTTGTCGCCTCCGTTATTTATGAAATTATTTCGAATATTCGAATCATAACGGCTGTTAAGTAATCAAATAACTTAATAGTCTAAAATATAATAATTTAAGGTAAATAAGTTATTTTGGTAAATGTATATGAGACTAAACTAAAAGTGTTGTGTAAACGCACTTTCTAATATTTCTCTACACCATACTAAGTATTATTTCACTGCAGGCACCACTGTCTTTTTTTTTTTTTTCGTTTTATTGATTTATCCTCGTCGCCAAATGTAGTGGCTACTCTATAATCTGGTGTTTGGCTCGGCAACGCACCACCACGTGCTCACGGGCTGACGTTCGGACAACGACTGACTCCCACTCAGCTCTCGCTTTGTGACGTATGCGCTCGAGACAAATCATAAGTTTATCTACATACACTACAGTATGTATTTGTTAGCTCTTTAAACATAGACATACAATGTGTCCGGTCACGGACTATTGATATTCTACGATGTAACATACATTCTAGTACTCAAATTTATTGATTTACAAAAAAACAGCTACCATTTTTTTTTCCAAAAAAGTTTCGTTATTTTTTTGGACTTTAATTTTGTTTTCTTAAGTTACGTAAATGTAAGCTCATCATTTCTTAATTTCAACGATAGACAATATTGTTGCTCTCTGAATAAACCTATTTTCGTCTCAGTAAGACCAAAACTTTGAGAGATATGATTATTTTTTGTACACGCATAGAGAATATCTGAAAATGGCTGCCAAAAAGCGGAGAAGTGAATTAGACCCAATGTATCGTAATAGTATATTAAAACACTCGTTACATAAGTATCTAGATTTCTAGAATATCGCTAGTCCATGATCGGACACATTCAATAATAGTAAAGTTTCATTGAAATACATTCAGTAGTTTTTGCGTGAAAGAGTAACAAACATCCTATACATCCATAGAAACTCCAGCGTTTATAATACATTTTGAGATATTACATCCGCCCCGAGCCACTATTAGTCGCTCGGGGCGGCTGCACTTGTCTATACGTAAATGTGTGACCAGCTATTACATAAAATTGTCTCCGTACCTCGGTAAGAACGTTTAGCCGTTGGTTCCGGCTGTCATTTGTAGATCTTTGACAGTCGTTACAGATAGTCAGTGTCCCGAAAGTCTGACAACCAGTCTTACCAAAGGGTGTCCGTATTACCCAATACTAACTGGGTTGTGGAGGTCAGATAGGCAGTCGCTCCATGTAAAATACTGGTATTCAGGTAAGTAGTTGAAGCCCATCAAGTGCCTCTCAAGTTAAAGGGGAAAATTTACAAGTCCGTGATCAGACTTTTTGTCCTGTATGGGTCAGAATGCTGGGCTGTAAAAAAGGTGGATGAAAAACGATTGCATGTAGCGGAGATGAGAATGTTGAGATGGATGTGTGACAAGAATGGATAAAGTAAGGAATGCATATATTAGAGGAAGTTTGAAAGTTGCGCCTGTTACAGAAAAAATGAAAGGAAGCCGTTTGTCTTGGTATGGACATGTAATGAGGAGGGACGAAGCACATGTGACTAAAAGAGTGATGGATCTGAATGTTGATGGACAGGGAGCGAGAGGAAGGCCAAAGAAAAGATGAATGGATTGTGTAAGGAATGATATGAAGGAGAAAGGAGTAAATGATGCCGTGACGTCTGATAGGAGAGAATGGAAGAAGAAAACGTGTTGAGCCGACCCGAAATAGAATGGGACAAGGGCAGGAAAATGATGATTCAGAGAGTTGAAGCCGACTACAACTACGTTAGGACAAGGCGGGCAGATGATTTCAAAGACAAAATAACTTTACTTACCTACTAATAAAAACTGAAAAAAGTATTGTACTTACTAAATCGTCCATCTTGCAAATTTAGATGCAAGACAGTAACGCCAAGAATTTATAAACGTTTAACATTGTCGTATTGTCCATACTAAATATTTAAAAGCGTATTTTTTTCGGAACTTTTTCCATGTTGTATAATTTTAATTGGAATCTGTCAATGTTTTTATTTTTTTTTGTAAGGAACTTTATGTAAAACTGACAGACTCTTAAAGGAGGATGGAATACTGTTTGCGGACCTTATAGTAATTAATTAAAAGTAGTCCTCAACTTTGCTATACGTATATTAATCTGTGTTGCAGTAATATTAAAACGAGAACCATTCTAATTTCACAGTAGTATTTAGTCCATCTTTTCGATTATTCAAAAATAAGGGACACGTCTTTTTTTATTGGTAAATTAGACCAAAAATGACAAAGATATAGCCCATTCAAGTTACGTGTGACGTCACTTAGTAGTTGTGAAAAAATGCAGAAAAACGTGACGTTTCACTTAATTTTCGTAATTTTTTTGTAAATTTGACCAAAAATTCGTAATTTTTGGTCAAATTTACAAAAAAAAAAATACGTGACCCTTTTTTTAAAAAGACGGACTAATAAAAAAAAGGAAACAAGCGCATTTATTCTGGCCTTATAAAAATGCAATTGTGTAAAAAAAATATTGATACTCAAAGATAGAATTATTAAATGCTGTAGCGCAGTAGCGGTAGGTATACATTTCATGTTGATAAACGCACAGGTTAATATTTAAGCCTAGCTTTTGCCCGCGACTTCGCTCGCGTAAAATTTGGGGTAACACAGTTCCCCTTTCCTGATTTGCAGGTACCTGCTACCTGCAGTTTTTCCTTGCGCCTTATAGTTTTGTAATAGCAAAGCTAAGATTTCCCTTTGCTTCCCTCTTTCTCCCTCATATCCCACTTTTTTCTAAAACAAAATAGTCTATGTCCGTCTCCTCCAACTATCTCTGTACCAAAATTCATAAAAGTCGGTTTAGCCATTAAGGCGTGAAGAGGTAACAAACAAACAAACTCACTTTCGCTTTTATAATATTAGTAAGGAAGTAAGAATATTAGCAGATCATCCATATATAGAGACTAGCTGTACCCCGCGGATTCACCCGCTGCTCAGCTCCTTTTCTAGAGAAGGGTATGAAAAATAGAGGTTGGCCGATTCTCAGACCTACCCGATATGACACAAAATTTCGTTCAAATCGGTCCACCTTCGGAGGAGTGTGTAACTAACATGACAAGAATTTTATATATTAGTTTTTTTTTTAAAAGTCTATATCCGTCTCCAGGGTCCCAACTATCTCTGTACCAAAATTCATCAAAATCGGTCTAGCCATTTATGCGTGAAGACGTAACAAACAAACTTACTTTCGCTTTTATAATATGGATAATATTTTTGTGTTCACCAAAAATACTGATCGTGCACCAGATATTCTTTCCAGAATGTTAAAAAAATGCGTAGGTTAGGTTAGGTTAAAACTGTGACCCCCTACGCCAGTAACGACTTGCATTAATAGAAAATGGATAAAGATATAACATTTTTTTATTGTAGTGCGCTGATGCTCGTTATGACATATTTTAATTAACATATTTTGGTGCACATTCAGTATATTTGGTGGAACACAGGCAAAATTAGGTAAATGAAATGGGAATAAATTGAAGTACTTTTAAATAGGTACCATCCTTATAATATTAGTAAGGGTATCACGCGGGCGAAACCGCGGGCGCCAGCTAGTCAGTAAATATAAATAAAAACAAAAACGTTCGAACATAAAACCTCCTCCTTTTTTGAAGTCGGTGATTGAAAAGTTGATCTTTATCTAACTCCAGTTTCCAAGTAGTGTTGAGTTTTCTAATCTAGGAATCAATTTATCTGGCTACGAGCCAAGATAACGCACGGCTATCGGGGAGTTTAAACAAATTTAAATCTGTCTAGATTTAAGCAGGAATCTTACTGTCTGTAATTACAATCATGAAACTAGACAAGGTTTGATTTTATTATCAACTAGGTTTTGCCCGCGGCTTCGCCCGCGTTAAATTCGGGGTAACATAGTTCCACTTTCCTGATTTGCAGGTATCTGCTACCTGTAGATTTTGCCCTTGCGCCTTATTTATTGTAATAGTAATGCTAAGTTTTCCCTTTTCTTCCCTTTTTCTATAATTTTTCACTCTTTTTTAAAAAAAGTTAGCCTATGTCCGTCTCCAGGGTCCCAACTATATCTGTACCAAAATTCATCAAAATGTCTATTGACAACAGGCCGTGTCGACGGCGCATTAGTGTTACACGCGCGCCTCAAACAGATGTCAGCAAAGCAGAGGGGCATGCCAGGGACATCGCCTGCCGTGTTGAAGGGTTGTTTGAAAGAGATACCGCAGCCCCGGAACGTAAAGGGCAATAGAAGGAATATGGGTGGGTTTTAGTCCGTACAAGCCTGACACTGGCCCCCACACAATTTGTTGATTTCCCACCCGCAAAAAAAGCGTTGATTATTTCACAGCTCCAAGGTACAGACGCCTGCACATCAAGCTACTACAATCTGTCAGATTTCTTTGATAGATTTTCGACTTTATTTCTAAAGTATTAGGTTCAAGGTTCATTGGGAAAAATTGACAGTTTCGGGTAGCTTGACCTGCTGGCGTCTGTACAATATACTTAACTATATGGTTTTAATTTCAACTCGATACCTTGAAGCGTTTCCGAGATAAAGGGTCTTGAAACACACACAGATGTGATTCTCCACGGGTTTCGTTATATAGATTTTCAGCTATTTCAGAACCACACCCAAACCAGGCTGTAAGAATCCTTACTTCCTTACTAATAGGTATTATAAAAGCGAAAGTGAGTTTGTTTGTTTGTTTGTTACCTCTTCACGCTTTAATGGCTGAACCGATTTTGATGAATTCTGGTACAGATATAGTTGGGAACCAGGAGACGGACATAGGCTAATTTAAAAAAAAGTGGGATGTGAGGGAGAAAGAGGGAAGAAAAGGGAAAATTTAGCGTTGCTATTATAAATCAATAAGTCGAAAGGGAAACTGTGTTACTCCGAATTTAACGCGAGCGAATCCGCGGGCAAAAGCTAGTCTTTAAAACATTAACAAGTTCACAATACAAACAAGCACTTACTAATTACTTCCGCAACGACTTGTCGCGCTGTCGCACTTATAGAACCACTCCTTAATTTATCCGATAGCAAATTGCTAAGAAACTGAGCGACGTGTTTTACTTCGGTGAGCGCGAACGTGTTTACAAAATGGCCGCGAGTGTTCCTATTATTTTGAACAACGGACGCACGTGTCCTGTAATTGGACTTGGGACTTGGAAGGTATGTTTATTTGTGCTTTTTTTTTGTATGTGAAGTGATTA
Source organism: Ochropleura plecta (assembly GCA_905475445.1). Classification (NCBI taxonomy): domain Eukaryota; kingdom Metazoa; phylum Arthropoda; class Insecta; order Lepidoptera; family Noctuidae; genus Ochropleura; species Ochropleura plecta. Next base: position 12,163,265 of record FR997749.1, read on the forward strand.
AATGACTCCTACCGCTTAAGGCGGAGCAGTCTGGAGTGGTTCCGTTCCTCAAAAGGAACAACGGAACTCTTATTAGATCACTTTTTCCGTCTGTCTGTGTTCTGTCAAGACCCTTTATCTCAAGAACGCGTGGAGGTATCGACTGGAAATTAAAATAATGAACTTAACTCTAAGGTTCTTTGGAGCTGTGAAAAAATCAACCCTCTAAGTCTACGCAGTCAAAAGATATGGCTGTTTATGTCTCAGGTTTGAAGGGAACTCTCGGTGTGCGAGTCTGATCGCTCAGAAGGTGGAGGTAGGAAATCATTAATCCACTTATCCCGCTCTGGGGTGGAGCGGGAGAGAATGTCAGACTTGTACTGACTAAAACCCATCCATGTCCCTTCTTCTGCCCTTTGTGTAGGCTGCGGTATCTCTTTCGAACCAATCCGACACCCTATGTATCATCATCTGCCTAGCCTTTTCCCAACTATGTTGGGGTCGGCTTCCAGTCTAACCGGATGCAGCTGAAAATCAGTATTTTACATGGAGCGACTGCCTATTTGACCTCCACAACCCAGTTAGTACTGGGTAATACTATACCCCTTGGTAAGACCTGTAACGACTGTCAAAGATCTACAAATGACAGCCGGGACCAACAGCCGGGACTAACATGCTTTCCGAGGCACGGAGGAAACTTGATATGTAACGGGTGTTCACCCATCCACAGACCAACCTAGGCAAGCGCGGCTTCAACTATAGATCGACCCGAGCGGCTGCTATTATTTAGCCACGAGCTCCTCTTAGTTTCTATATTATATAAAGTATTTAATTCAGATCATTATCTTCATTTTCCTGCCCTTGTCCCATTCTATTTGTGGTCGGCACAACACGTTTCTTCTTCCATTCTCCCCTATCAGACGTCATCACGGCATCATTTACTCCTTTCTCTTTCATATCATTCCTTACACAATCTATCCATATTTTCTTTGGCCTTCCTCTTTCTCTCCATCCATCAACATTCATATCTATCACTCTTCTAGTCACAATGCGCTTCGTCCCTCCTCATTACATGTCCATTTAATTCAGATAAACTTTTGAGTCTATAAGTTGTTAGTAACTTTGTAATAATTACTAATATTATAAAAGCGAAAGTGAGTTTGTTTGTTACCTCTTCACGCTTTAATGGCTAAACTGATTTTGATGAATTTTAGTACAGAGATAGTTGGGAACCAGGAGACGGACATGCGCTATTTTTTAAATAGTAAATGAGGGAGATAGAGGGAAGAAAAGGCAAAACTTAGCGTTGATATAACAAAACAATAAGGCGCAAGGAAAAATCTGCAGGTAGCAGGTACCTGCAAATCAGGAAAGAGGAACTGTGGTACCCCGAATTAAACGCGAGTGAAGCCGCGGGCAAAAGCTAGTTAACTATATTTGCAAAAGTCATAACAGAGTATGTTATTGTGTTAACACCCTTGCGCTAATCTATCTTCCTAGCACGGCGGGCTGTGCTGGGGCGGCTGCTGCAGATGTTGAGAACCTCAAACGGCGGAAATATAATAACTTAATTGGTGTGAGTTACGTAATTAGTTTCCTCCGTGTCTCGGAAAGCACGTTAAGCTGTTGGTCCCGGCTGTCATTTGTAGATCTTACACAGTCGTTACTGCTAGTCAGTGTCCCGAAAGTCTGACAACCAGTCTTACTAAGGCTGTGAAACAACTGGGTTGTGGATGTCAGATAGGCAGTCGCTCCATGTAAAATACTGGTATACAGCTGCATCCGGTTAGACTGGAAGTCGACCTCAAAGTAGTTGGGAAAAAGCTAGGCAGATGATGATAGAACTAGATGTATGATAATGTTATATAGTGTGAGTCTTTATAATGTGCACATATTGAAATGAGAGAATCTATGCTTAATTTTATCGACGGAAAAAATATAAAAAAAAACCAAATATTTTTTTACATTTTACATAGAATTTTTAAAAAAATAATTAAGGTGAAAGCTCCAACCTACCCGCGAAATTCAAATTTTCTTACGTTTTTTGCAATTTTCAGGCCAGTGCTAGGTTGTATGTTGATTAAAATATTATTCGCGGCTGTAAGACGTATGTAATTATAGAATTATAATCATCAAAATCACCAATACAACCCTCCAAGTTCATAAAGGCGTAGGAAAGACTTTTTCTGTTTTTTTTTTGTTCCTACGCCTTTATGAACTTGGAGGGTTGTATTGGTGATTTTGATGATTATAATTCTATAATTACATACGTCTTACAGCCGCGAATAATATTTTAATCAACATACAACCTAGCACTGGCCTGAAAATTGCAAAAAACGTAAGAAAATTTGAATTTCGCGGGTAGGTTGGAGCTTTCACCTTAATAAAAAGGTAGGTAATCGGGTCGTCTTATTGAGAAATTTTACAATTATTGTAAAAATTTATAAAAAAAAAATACAGATTTTTGCTAAAAAAAACATGTTTATTTTCAATTGAAGGTAGCTTTTTTCCACAATTTTCATTTTATGAGGACGCCAAATTACTTCCAATCATTATGGAGTTTGTTTCGTCGTGATAGATAATTTAGTTTAATTATTACGGCGTTTTGTTTACGATGAGGTCACAGCAGCAAACAATTTTTATAAAAATTCCATGAAAAATATAAAAAAATATAGTTTTTTTTTTTGTCGATAAAATTAAGCATAGATTCCCTCATTTCAATATGTGCACATTATAAAGACTCACACTGTATATATTTTTCTCGTACTCTCTCACACACTATCGTCTACATTTCGTTCTCATATCTTCTTTCGAAGGTCTGCTGGCAGAAATTTCTTAAGAAATAAGCAGTACCTTTGTTCTCAAATTTTATATGTTTCTTTTTCCTGTCTGATCTACTGTGTGTACATAAATAAGTAATGTTTTGTGTTTTTCCACCGAACTTATTCAGAATAAACACGATGAAAATAGAAATAAATTACTTCGGCCTTTTATCAATGGAGCGATTCATGATAATCACAATGTTTCTAATTACTGTCGATATTAGATAAGTATCTAGAGTTAATGATAACTAGGTGACTACTTATTATGTAGTAGTTTTGCTACTGCAGTAGCGATGATAGCCAAGGGCGGATTCAGAGGCGATCGGCGGCGGCGATCTCTCACGTCCGGCCCGGGTTCAGTCCATGGTCCGGAGCGAGAGGGAATGGGAAGCGGTCACCTCCTACTGCGAAGCAGTCATGCTGGCGAAGGAGGTGGCCGGGCGTTTGAGGGAGAGAACCTCAAACCAACCCAGCCGCCGCGCGACGACTCGAGACGACTCCCGGCCACCGTAGATGCGGGCCTATGGACAGTGAGCAATGGGTAGCTCACCGTCCGTCCGTCTATTGACGACGCGTTAGTGTTTTTTCGAAAGAGATACCGCAGCCCTGGAACATAAAGGGCAATAGAAGAACATGGGTGGGTTTTAGACAGTACAAGTCTGACACTCCCCCCGCTCCTCTCATGAAAATGAATTTTGCAAATCGGTGCAGGCGTCTTTGAGTAATTGGTGAACATACATAAAAAAGAAAGATTCAGACGAATAGAGAACCTTCTTCTTTTAGAAGTTGATTAAAAAACGACCAACAATAAAACAACCGCAAGTGCGAGACGGATTTACGCACCAAGGCTTCAGTAGAAACTTGCGACAAAAACGGCCATATCATTTGACTGCGTAGACTTAGAGAGCTGATTTTTCCACAGCTCAAAGGGACTACAGACTTCAGTATATAGTTTTAATTTCAACTCGATACCTCCACGCGTTCCCGAGATAAAGGGTCTTGACAGACATACGGACAAGAAAGTGATCCAAATCCAATAAGGGTTCTGTATTTCCTTTTAAAAACCCTAAAAATTGGTCTTTTATTTTTTTAATAGTTGACAGTACGTTCTTATCAACGTTTTCTAGTTTTCAATCAATCTCAAGTTCTCTATTGATTACGATGTGTCCAGTCACTTGCTGTCTTCACAGACAGACAATAAAGTGATCCTATCAATCAATCAATTTTTTATTTAATGGCATTTGTGGAAGGCCACACCACAATTTTGCCAATATCACGTAGGTACTATGGTAGACAATCAAACGCTGGAGATTTTATCAGTAATTATTATTGCTGAATAGAACACAGCCAAGAGATTAAATGATTTAAAATATTTTAACAAACAAATAATGAACCATTTTCTGCACAGACATTTCAGACATTTTGTTCTAAGAGAGAAAGAAAAAAGAGAAAAAAAAAAAGAGACGGAATGTTAGCTAACAGTTGTTATAATTTACAACTTTATTTTATTAACTTCAACAAACTTACACAGTTTATATACAAAACGAGAGAACACAAGGGAGAGGAGACATTTAACCGATGTGGGACGAGGGATATGAGGGTGAATATCCCACGCGCTAATTTTACGTGTCCACGTTGAGAATCATGGTGTAAAATGATGGGATGTTTCTTAATTTTTTTTCTAGTGAACTACTTAACTTATTCCACTTAGGGCCACAATTTTTTTTTAAATAGGCTTACCTGTGGAGGCTAGGAAAAATAAATAACTTTAAAATTCAAGTTTGGTGGCTTGTCCTAGCTCCATTTTTTTATATAAATGTATTTACCAAAGGAACAATTTAAAGTGAAGTAAAAAACAAATTATTTCATTGGTAAATGCATATGACACACTATCTAAAAACATCTAAATCATATTATAAAATTGATGTTAAAAGCACAGGATACTCGATTCAAGTTTGTCCTAGCAAAAATCATAATTTTGGTAGCACTTTTTCAATTTACATTATCATGAAGATTCGTGCGTGTGCGATCAATCGCTTTTTATGTTCTGTATTTCTCAGTCGTGCGCGGGAAGTGGCGCGTAACAGGTCTGTGCTTAGTGCTGTAATTGCTCGCCAAAAACGAAGTATTCATCTTGGGTCGAACAGGGGACAAGAATTTGTCAATTTTGGTGGATCGATTTGCTGGTGATTTTTTAGTGTTTTAATAGTAAGCTACGTATTGTAGGTAGTGATTTGGGTAACTTATTTATCAGTGATATTTATTCTTTTGTATCTTAATAACTGTATTTTTTAAGATTTTTTTTATGCCTGGTTTCAATTTTGGTGGTTCAATTTTGGTGGCTTTGGTGGCGATTTTCACCACCAAAATTGAAAATAAGCCACCAAAATTTAAGTATGTACTGTTTATATATTATTTGTACATATAAAGACAGTTTTTCACTACACATTGTTCATTTATATGTATACGTTACTATTCTATTTGTTTCTGTTCTGTTTGTTCTATTTATTAAAGTGCACATGCCATGCTATTTTTCTGCACTACTCTAAGGTCGACTGGCAATGGCTACTGAGACTGCACACCTCTCGGTTATGGAAGGTCTTCGCGTTAAATAGGCCTCGACCCCCGCACTTCCGAGGGATGTACAGTCTGATTACCGATGATCTTAGGTGATGCATCCGGTTTGCGTTTAGCAGTGTATGGACTCTCCTATCCAGGGCATCAAGTTCAGTCTGAGTCCATTTAAGTATGCCGAAAGAGTAGGTACATTAAAACCGTATTATAATTAGTATTATTATCGTTTATTTATTTGTATACATATTTTTTTATATTTTTACATATTTCTTATCAAAAACATATAAAAATAGTAGCCCACCGGTATCGGGAACAGTGTCCAAGCTACCGGCAGTCAAGGCTCCAGAGAAAGGAACCTCCTACCAATACGAGCCCTGTCCAGGAGTACCGCTTTCTGTATCAAGCCCTTGATCCAGCTGCCTAACGAGAGCCTTCTCAGGTGTTGGTCGAGGCTCTTGGCAATTAAGCCATTGGCTGTAACGACTATCGGCACAATGATCGCTGAGTCCACGTCCCACATGTCGACAACCTCGCGAGCCAAGTCAATATACTTGATTTGTTTATCTTTTTCGGCTTCCACAAGGTTCTCGTCATGTGGGACCGTTATGTCAACAATCATTGCGCGCCGCTGTGATCGATCCACTACCAAATCAGGTTTATTTGCTACAATAGTCCTGTCAGTGATGATGGATCGATCCCTATACAATTACGTGTACAATTATAAATACTTAAGTATTAATTATTTTAATATTACATGTTTTTTTGTAATAAAGACGAGACAAGGTTCATGTTTAAAAACTATAACATCTTTTCTTTATATATTTTACGGTTTAATATTGTTATTTCATGTTTTATTTTAGAGTTTATTATGTTTTAGTTTCTTAGTTTTGCTGAGAAAAATTTTGTAGTATGGCAGGTAATTTTGTTCAAAATAAAAAGTTTTTTTTTAAGTCTACCCTCATAGTTCTCATTACGAGTTCATCAGATAAATAATAAATATTGTGGTACTTACTACCGATGACCGCAAGAAAGTATGGCAAGGTAAGGAGCTTCACGGGCGCTTTTACCGGGCTCTTCATGGGCCCGATGTAAATTTTCTAGCATCCGTATCCTGGCTACGATTCAGCGACCTTTTTGGGGAAACTGTAGATTTTGTCTGTGCGATTATGGACGAAGTTATGTTGACGAACAACTACCGGAAATATATTATGAAGGATGGGACGGTTGATGTGTGTCGGGCATGCCACCATGTCACCCATCCGGGTGAGTCCATCGGACATATTATTTCTGGTTGTTCTCGTCTAGCTAACGGCGAGTACTTGCATAGGCACAACCAAGTAGCTAGGATTATTCATCAGCAACTTGCCTTGAAATATAATCTTGTGGAATCTGAGGTACCGTACTACAAGTATGTGCCCGACCCAGTTCTCGAGAAAGACCATGTCACGCTGTACTGGGATCGGTCTATCATTACTGACAGGACTATTGTCGCCAATAAGCCTGACATAGTGGTGATAAGATGTAATCACCCCGCATGACAAGAACCTCGTGAAAGCTGAGAAAGAAAAACAGCTAAAATATCTCGACTTGGCACACGAGGTTGTTGACATGTGGAATGTGAACTCGGCTATCATTGTGCCGATTGTCGTAACGGCCAATGGCTTGATTGCCAAGAGCCTCGACGAACATCTGTCGAAGCTCTCCTTAGGCGGTTGGATCAAGGGCCTGATTCTGAAGGCAGTTCACCTCGATACGGCTTGTATTGTGAGGAGGTTCCTGTCTCTGGAACTCTAACCACCGCTGCACCGGTAGCTTCAACCCTGTTCCCGATACCGGTGGGCTACTATTTTTTGTATTTTTAAATGTTTCTTTTTTATTTTCTGTTTTTATTTAGAAATATTTAAAAAAAATATTAAAATGTATTTAACTGAATAAACGAAATATTATTATAACAAGACTGAGTTTTATTAACTGATGGAGTTTTTTGGTCATTGAGCTTTATTAGTGAGATTTAAGTTTGTGACAAAAACTGATTTTTAATGTATTGTTTTAAGCACTTTCAATTTTGGTGGACCAATATCAATTTTGGTGGTCAACTTTCAATTTTGGTGGACAATTTTCAATTTTGGTGGCTACACTAATCTTTGAACTCAAATATCTCAAAAAGTTACCAAGATATTTTCGGACCTCATGAAGATTCCTAAAGCTTGAACCTTCTATTTTTGTCCTAGGTCAATAGTTTCACGAAAACTTAAGAAAAAATTTTGCCACCAAAATTGACAAAAATATGGACTTGTTGATATTCACCCATGAGGGGGAATAATTTCGTGTAAAGAGAATTTCAATTTAGGACAGCAGAAAAGTAAATGGTCCACGTTTCCATCATCCAAACCGCATTCACAAATAGAGCTATCCCTAATCCTAAGTGTGGCCAGAAAAGAGGGGGAGCAACAATGATTCAAACGTAGACGGCAGATAGTCGATGTAGTTGATTTATTTGCCAACTTGTATTTGAAGAACCAAGGTTTATGGGGAATGACAGGTTGAATATCACCATAATATTTACCTTTCACAGACTTAGAGTTTTGCCATTCCAAAGACCATGTTTTAAACAAAATTGACGGTAAAGTGGTACAAATGTCATGAAAGTAAATTTCAGAATGGGCTAAGGAGCCTGTGAGAACAGCATTTTTAGCACATGAATCAACTGATTCATTCCCATGAATACCAACATGACCTGGGATCCACGCTAAAACAGTTTTAATACCTAGTTTGTGGCATTCAAACAGCAAATCTCTAATTTTCAGAATAATAGGGAATCTTGATTTACATTTAAATGGGTTAGATATAATAGATTGAAGACAACTCTTTGAGTCAGAAAATATTATGGAATTATTCATGTTGTGAGATTTAACAAATGAAATGGCTTCAAAAATTGCTATTGCTTCACCTGTAAAAACAGATGTAATCGAGGGGCACTTGTAATTTAAAATAATTTTTGTAGATGGAATCCAAACAGCTACACCAACTGGGCCATCATCAGAGGCTTTTGAAGCATCAGTAAAAATAGTTACCCAGTCGTGGAAATCAACAGAAACTCTATTATTAAACACCGAATTTGCTTCCACTGTGCTTTTATTAATACCAAAGTCTAAGAGGACATCAGGGTGGAAAACTAGAGCATTATAGGGGGTAGAATAAAGAGGCAAAATACGGCATTGAAAGAGTGGGCTAGGAAGACGGGAGAATTGAAGGTAGGCACGGAGAAGACAAGGAACTTTTAAATTATAGCGAACACTGCCAGAGTCAAAAATAGAAGATAATTGGTCCAGCTTACCGAGAAGGGGATGGTCAGAATTTTGAACAAGTTTGAAGAAAAACCTATTAGCAAGAAATTGTCTACGAATAGACAGAGGAGGATCAACACATTCGACTTGCATAGCATTAATAGGAGACGACTTCATCGCCCCAATAATGATGCGCAAGCATTTTGATTGAATTTTGTCAAGTTTTTGAAGCCCAGATTGATTACAGGGCTCTAATAAGAACAATCCGTAATCAAAATGACTTCGAACTATAGCATTATAAATAAGTTTTTGAGTGTATGGATGGGCCCCCCACCAAACCCCAGACAGAGATCGGAGAACGTTGATGTTTCTTTCACATTTTTGGGCAACATAATCATTGTGTGCAATACCCGATAATTTAGAATCAAGCCAAATACCTAGGAATTTAACTTTGTTTTCCTGGGGAATAAGCTCACCATTTATTTTAATAAAACGAACTATAGCATTATAAATAAGTTTTTGAGTGTATGGATGGGCCCCCCACCAAACCCCAGACAGAGATCGGAGAACGTTGATGTTTCTTTCACATTTTTGGGCAACATAATCATTGTGTGCAATACCCGATAATTTAGAATCAAGCCAAATACCTAGGAATTTAACTTTGTTTTCCTGGGGAATAAGCTCACCATTTATCTTCTATACATATATACATATAATAAGACTGTAAAAGATCGATTTCTGTACATTGAAGATTTTTATGAAAAATTGTTACAGGGGGTCTTAATTACCGTAATAGAAGCCAAAACAACAATTTTTAAAATTTTTGTCTGTCTGTCTGTCTGTCTGTCTGTTTGTCCGGGCTAATCTCAGAATCTACTGGACCGATTTTGACGGGACTTTTTTTTATTTGACTCAGTATCACCTGGAGAGTAAACTGGGATATAAATAATCACGCCGATGAACTTAGGGGGCAGGCAGGAAATTGAATCTCAGAATCTACTAAACCGATTTTAATGGGACTTTTTTTTATTTGACTCAACATTACTTGGAAGGTAAAGAAGGATAGAAATAATCACGCCAATAGACTAAGGGGGTAGGCAGAAAATTGAATCTCGGAAACTACTGGGCCGATTTTAATGGGACTTTTTTTATTTGACTCAGCATCACTTGCAATAATCACGCCAATAGACTAAGAGGGTAGGCAGGAAATTGAATATCAGAAACAAAGTAACTATGCCACGCGGACGAAGTCGCGGGCGGAAGCTAGTTTTAATAATAACAGGAGGAACTAGTCTTTTTTTTGTAAAAACAATGGTAGTGCTTTTAGCGGCTGACAAGGACAAACCGTGTTGAATGAGCCAATCATGCAAATACCCCAGAGCAGAATTTAGGCGCTCAGAAGCTTCTTCCAGAGAAGAAGCAGGAGAGTATATAGCCAAATCATCCGCATACTGCAAAACTTGACAAAATGAGTCTACAGAAAGGTGTAAGTCGAACGTGTAAAGATTGAAATTCTTCACCCTTGCTTTCCATTGATTTATTAAGAGCAAATGTTCCACCATGTCCGGTTGAGTTTCAATTTAAGCATATTAACCCCACTGCAGTCATTAAAGCTTTCAAGCAAATCAAAATCAAATTAACCGAAGATCTTTGGGGAATGTCTATTAAAGTTTGTCAAGCTATTATTGAGACAATAGCACCGTACTTAGCCATAACATTCAATTTGTGTGTGGACCAAGGAGTTTTTCCGGACCTTATGAAATACAGTAAAGTTATACCCCTTTTCAAATCTGGGGATAGTAAAGACACCAATAACTATAGACCCGTATCCGTTTTGCCGGTTTTCAGCAAGGTGTTTGAAAAGGTAATGCTTAATCAAATGCTCAACCACTTTAACACCAATAAGATCTTACATGAAAAACAGTATGGTTTCACCAAAGGACGTTGTACGACTGACGCTGGTGTTACCTTGTTAAAACACATATTTACTGCGTGGGAAGAGGCACAGGATGCCATAGGAATCTTTTGTGACCTTTCAAAAGCGTTTGATTGTGTTAGCCACGAAACCCTACTCTTGAAACTTGAACATTACGGCCTAGGAAAACTTGCGCTTAGTTTAGTAAAATCATATTTAAATGATAGACAGCAGCAAGTGCAAATAAATGGTGTCAATTCAATGGGTTTAAATGTAAAGATGGGTGTACCACAAGGATCGATATTAGGTCCCTTCCTCTTTTTAGTATATATTAATGATCTACCCCATTTATTTAAAAACCAACCACAAATGGTGTTGTTTGCTGACGATACTTCTTTAATATTTAAGATAAATAGACGTGCCACAAATCTAGACGACTTAAATAACGCCCTATTACAGGTAAATGATTGGTTCACCGCCAATAATTTGGTATTAAATGGGAAAAAAACGAAGTGCATAAGATTTGCTCTGCCAAACGTCAAAAGTAGTGATTGTGACATAGTATTGAATCAAGAGAAACTAGAATTCGTCAATAAAACTGTTTTCCTGGGGATAACGCTCGATTCAAGGCTACAATGGGGTCCGCATATAACATCTCTTGCAGGACGGCTTAGTTCAGCAGCATATGCTGTCAGAAAAATCCGTCAGTTTACTGATGTAGATACCGCGAGGCTAGTCTATTTTAGTTATTTTCATAGTATAATGTCATACGGTATTTTACTTTGGGGACGGGCTGCAGACATCGAGTCTGTATTTATTCTGCAGAAAAGAGCCATTAGAGCCATTTATAATCTACGTAGGCGAGATTCTCTAAGAGAACAGTTTAAGGAAATTAACATCATGACAGTACCTTGTCAATATATCTATGAAAACATCATGTACGTCAGAAAAAATTTGCATCTATTTGGTAAACGAGGTGATAGACACAAGTATAATACTAGGAATAGGGACCAATTGGTTCAGCCGGGTTTCAGGTTAGCTAAAGTAGACTCATCTTTCATGGGGTACTGTTTGAAATGCTACAATAAAATACCTCCCCACATTCTTCAACTGAATGAAACGAAATTTAAATCTTGTATTAAACGCACACTATGTAGGCAAGCATATTATAAGTTGGGGGATTATATTGATGATAAAAATGCTTGGCTCAATGCTGGTCCTGCTCCTCAAGCTTAGGGGTAAACTCATTGATAAGTATCCGAAGCTATAGTGGAAGCTGCAGAAGATTGTAAGACTATCTTTGCAATGTATAGAATCAATTCTCTAGTATTGTATAATTATTAAGCCCATATGTGAGTGCTATGTATTATCATTGACTTGATGAAGCCCTGGTGGTTAATAGTGTCATGCTCACTTAAATGTCTCGCTGATAGTGGCGGGTGTGTCGGGTCATTTAGCTCCCTTCAAAATGGTCGAGCTGAATGGGGCTGATCCATACGTCATGTTCGTGAACGGGCGCTGTCAGTTGGGACTGGTCATTTTTTAACTACCACGGTCATTTTTTTTTAACTTCTTTAGATTTTAAATTGAATTTTGCTTTTTATTTACTCTGGACGCTCTTACTGTGCACGTCTTTCTACATCGTTCTCACATATTTGTATAATCTCAACACGAATGATGTAAATACGATTTTGTAAAAATATTATAATTTAAAAGAGTGTCCATGGAGTTTCTTGCCCATTCTTCTCCATAGAGATCAACGCTTTGGAATGGGCAACTACAGTACTTTCACAAGTTATTATGCCTTGTGACCGGGATTGTAGCAGCATCATTTTTTTGTTCTTGTTTTTTTGACATTCAAAAGTGCCTGTAATGGTCTAATTGAAATAAATGCTTTGAGTTTGAGTTTGAGTTTGAGTTTGAAAAGAAGAGGATTCAAGACTGAACCTTGTGGTAAGCCTTTCCAGATAGTCCTAGGGGAAAGAAGAGAATCTTGGGACTTAATAGAGATGGATCTCTCCATCAATAAGTTGCATATAAAACGAACTAACTTCACAGGGATATTTAACTGATGGACAAGTTTGTGTTTGAGCACTGGAAGTTGAACGTTATCATACGCTGATGTAATGTCTAGAAAAGCACCTACTAAATACTGTTTCTTTAACAGAGAGATTCGAATATCAGAAATTAATATGCTAAGACTATCTATGGGTGAATTTCAACAAGAGATTTTTATGTATCATTTCGGTGGGATTTTTTTATTTCAATGCAATCTATATATTTTTAGTGACAAATAATACTTTAGTCTATTTTATAACATTGTGCGTGAGTGGACATCAAATATTATCAAAACTTACATAAATATTTAAAGATAAAGTTTTAAGAGTCCACTGAAATTAAAAGTGTCCACCGAAATGATAAAAATTACCACCGAAATGATAAATCCACCGAAATGATACAGCTAAGAACAACCGTGCCCCCAGCCAGGGTTCCGTACTTTGTTAGGTTTGATTTCCACAAATTTTAGATAAACACTGAGACAGGACAGTACACAGTTTTTTTAATATCATCATTAATATACAGATATTACAGTTAGTATTATTACATATATCATTCTTTGAGGTTACAATAACCTCAAAGAATGATATTAATGTAATGTAATGTTTATTATGATATGAATGAATAGTTTCTTTACTTTTATAACCTTTGGTAATTTTTGTGGTTGTTGTTGTGTGAAAATGTTGGAAAACTTTATCGTAAATGCTGGTAACCTTAAATAAATATTTTTGCTTGTTTATGTACTAATACTAATTTACTTGATATATTTTCAAAAGAATCAACGTATCGCGATTAGAAAGCTTAAAGTTTCTGAATAATATGATGGTTGCATTTGTAAGTTATGCCATTAATAGTAATACCTAATGTCTACCTATTGCACTAAGAGAAAAATGCTAGGTATAATTTAGTTAAATTGGTAACGAGAGGAGAATAGTGTTTCTACAGGTATATCAGTAAAACTTCTAAAATTAAATCAACTCTTATATTTTTAAAATACAATAAATGAATAAGAAACATTATAAAAATATCTTAGTAGTAATAGCTTAGTACTTTTAATCCTTTTACATAAACGTATGAAACATAACAGAAACCTGAGATTGAGATCACTTTATTCTTAAATTACTACAACAATAGAGAAACGTACATATCTAAATAGAACAAAAAACAACAAAGTTTTGTTCTACCTATAACTATAATTCGCAATTATGTATAAGTAATTCTTATACCTAATGCGAATTATAGTTATTCCAATAAAACAGTCTTTCTGGGTACGTATTTACGAGTAGGTTCAAGTATGTAGCTTAAAGATTAATTTTTCATCATGTCACTTTAAATCACACAATTATTTCTCAAATTCACTAATCAGCCTCTTTTCATGACTATAAATATAGGTTTTTAATTTAGATATGTACCTAATAAACAAATCTTCTTTAATTATCACACCACAGCACGTCTTTACTATAATTATTATAGTCATCAGTCTTCTTTAATAAGTTTAACTTCCTACCTAAAACAAGTCATGCCATTAAATGACAGCAAATATTTAAAAAACTAAATATACAATAACAAAAATCAAAAAATATTCAAATCAGAACTGGACGAAGACGAAGATAATCTTCTTACTTTTCTCTTCTTGGCTGTAATCATGATTTCTTCTTCGCTGTCAATATTTCTTGTCCGTTCATACTTTTCAATAATTTCAGTATCATTGTTTTCAAAAAATGAACACGATGGAGTGCTAAATTCATTGAAGTTTTCATATTTTTCGAGCAATGATTTGGGTATTATCGATGATTCCTGCTCATTCTCTCCTTTTTGATTATTCATTCCATCAAAGGAATGGGATGTTGAGGGCTTAATAATTGATATTTCAATGTTTGTGATTGAGTGTGTGTGTGGTTCATGTATGAAACTATTCCTTTGTAATTTTTTGGAAAGATTCTTTTCATTGAATGGCTTGGGACGTAGTACTAATTTTTCTGACAGTTGAATTGGACGCAGATGTGCTATATTTGTATTATTTGCAAAATTCGTTGATTGAATCCCAGTGAAGTCATGAAAACCTAAATGCTTGCCGTGAGGGCACCTAATAGTTTTATTTAGGCATTCTCTTTCAATACAGGACAGATGTCGAAGTGCCAAACGGTTTCCTGACTCTTTAGACCAAACAACTTGGTGAACTTTCATAGTTCCCGGAAAAGTCTTTAAGTCTTTGGGCAAGAGCCAATCTTTTTCTGTCACCTGATAATCTTCAACTGTTTCAATTTTCACACCTTTAACATAACACTGTAGGTTTTGTACCAGCGATTCAATATTGGTAATATCATGTTGATATGAGACTTGTTTATCTAGCGTTCTCTTTAATACTCCACCCACTCCATCTGCTGCGCTTTTTCCATGACCACACTCACAATAGTTCCAAATTATGTGGGTCAGCATCGGACAATAGGAGGATAACTGAGTTATTATATATAATATATTTTTGTTCCTGTATTGCGCAGATGGTGAGTCAGAAATAACGTAAAGTTTACGAACCAGAGGAGCAGTTATCTCAATTTCTTGCAAAACAGGAATGAGGTGTGTCCATACTGCAGCAGCATCATGCCTTAAAGAGGTACTTACAGTACAAAATGACTGAGTTTTGCAAGTTTCGTTGTCGAGTTTGAAATATATTACGACAGTATGCAAAGTGAACTGTTGTCTGCTACCACCAAAATGAAGGGATTGAATTTCGGATCCATATTTGGCATTATAATTTTCACTGAAATCAATTTGTATAATACAGTCTTCCGTAGTCATATTTTCTTTTAACGTTTTGAAAGCTTGATTTTGATTTTTATTATTGACGCAATGTTTAAGGAATGGTTTCAGGCTATCTTCGAATTTTTTTATTAAATCTAGTGGTTTCACCCAACGCCTTACTTTTTCAACTTTAATAGCAGATTTTTCTACATTATTTTTGACATATATGCTTTTATTCTTCTCCCAACCCCAATACGCTATGTTCACTTCATTATTAAACTCTTGATAATCAATGTGTCTATTTTTACAACTTGAGCATATTCTTTGCAGACAATCGATGTTATCTTTACTACAACATAGGCTACTTAAAACGTCGGATATTGTATTTTCTTTGATAAGGCGGTTTCTTTTCATAGATTCAATCAAAAGTTTCATATTTTCGTGCTTTTCACATAGGCATGTATTTCGTGCATTCACATTTGGTTGAGTGACCCAGAAAGGCTTCATTCTTGAAAATGTTGAATAGCTTATCGGTGGTTCTCCTGATCCCAAATATTTCAAGTGTAAATTTTTAAGTGTGTCTGTCAATAGTCTTTTTTGTTTTTTTAATCCATGTCTAGATATGGTGTCATTTTTTCCAGGACACAGTGTTGAATTATCATCATCTTCTAAAAATTTCACCACCCTCCTGAGAATTCGATTTTTTTTTTCATCAGGTTTTATGACTTCTACTGCTGGTTTTTCTCCTTTTTGGGTACTTTTCTTCAAAATCATATAATTGCTTTGTAGTCTGTTACACCTTTTTTTGAACATTTCTTTTTCCTTAGTGACCTGTAATAATTTGTTTTGTAATTCTGTTATTAGCTTAGTTTTAGTTTTTTGATATTTTCGAAATTTGTCTTTAAGTCCTCGCTTGAATTCTACAGAAGTAATTGACGAGTCTGAAACAGGGCTGTTGGGGCATAATGTTGACTCGATACTACTTAGATTTGATGGACATGTTATTCGTTGTACGCCACTTGGTTGTACACAATGAGTGCCAGTTACTACATTGTCATCAATATGATGTTGAATATTGGAACCAATTGTACTATCGCTATTCATCGGCAAGCAGCGCCGAGCCGAAGATGGATTCCCTTGACGAGAAGTGCTTGGACCAGGATTGCTATAGTCAAAATTTACAAAATTTTGATGCGTTGATAGCAGGGTTTGTCGTGGACTGCTTGTGTATACCCGATGAAAGCTTCTAGCTTCTGTAGTATTAGAACGTTGGATTTGGATATTCGTACTAATACTATTGCTGTTCAATCGTAAGCTGCGCCGTAAAGTAGGCAAGAAGGAACTGTGACAGGAAGTGCTTAGTCCAGGACCATCACTTTGATCCCCAATTGTCTCATCCAGAGGGTTAGCACGAGCCGCTATAGGAGCTGGAGCTGCTCTATTTTTTTTTCTTTGGTAATAAGCAGCAGCACTTATTTTGTTTTTTCTTCTTAGGATTCTTAATTTTTTAGGGGTCATTAGATGCCTTGAAACAATTAATCCCGCTGCTTTTTTTCTGGCATACCTTTCTCTGTCTTTTCTCAAAAACTCTTCGCGTGAGACTTCATTGCTCTTAATTCTCTCTTTTCTTCTTCTTTCATACAACCTCCTTTTTTCCAACCTTTCTTCTCTAGTCTGTTGCTTAGGCCGCGGCATCCTAAAATCAAAATACACGCTTTTCAATTTTCTTCTTTCTCATATCCACAGACATACATTCATACACACTATACTATGATCCTATAAAATACTATACCTTCAGATACACCACGCGCTCACACACTAGCTCTCTTGCATTGACTCAGACAAACACTCTCACAGGCAATTTCTCATCACATAGGTATATCTCTTTTTTTTTCATATAACGTTTAAATGCTCTTTAACTTATTTGTTATATCTTGTAAAATTAAGAAATTTTGTAATTATATCAAATATTATTTATTATTGTTATTTACTCGTAATAAATGATATAAAAATAAAGGTAAGTGACTTATATTGAAGGTAAACCCTCGAAATAATTATTTTGTTGACAATTAGTAGGTATAATAATCTACACTGTGGTGACCCACACACTCATCACATTTTCGTTGAGCCGAACAAATGTGTATATAAAGTATAGTAAACATGTACTAACTACATAGATATATGTATATATTATATATCTTAAGCACAAATATTACACAACAAATACACCTAAATAATCTAATCGACACTCTAGGTAAAAGTAGGTACATTACAAAACTATGACTTTGTATTTGACACCAGGATCTCTAAAACTTTATGTTTTTATCATTTCGGAGATACTTTTAATTCCGGTGGACTGTAATTGGTATAACAGTCCACCGAATCCACTGAAATGATAACACTGAGATGATAAAATAGAGGTTAGTTCTACATTTAACTCCGAAAAAAAATTATTTAAAAAATATGAACACTACTCAAACAAAACAGTACTTACTGCGAATTTAATACACAATTTTGAAACAAATTAAACAAATCTAGCACGAGTTATAACAGCCACCGAAATGAAACTATTTTTGTCCCCATATTACTGAAATGATAAACTTACTTTTTTGGCGGGAAACCGCAAGACGTTGGGACCGGTGCGTTCGCGCCGAGAGCTTAAGCCGGACTGATCCGGAGTGAGAAAAGGTGAAAGGGGCGTAACAACGCAATGTTGATGTGGCTATTCTACTAAAACTTACTGTCCTCTGAAATGATAACTTTTTTCCAGACAAAAGTTGACTGCCTGTCAAATCCATGAGAAAGAAGATAAACAAACAAAAATTGTTTTATTTGATCGAATATATTATAATTTAATGATAACAAAATCAATTTAAATCCATATTACGAATGTATTTGCAGGAGAAGGTATGTTATGAGCGGAATTGGGTTCAGGACAGGTCACCGTGATGATAAAATAACACTTTGTAATTTTTTTTTTGGGTATATTAGAGGGTAGATACCAATGATTTTTTTTGCCAAGGTAGAGAAATACTTACGTTGTTGAGAAAAAATATATAAAATTAATAATCAGCACATTGCACTACCGTTCTCAGGTTTGCCGTGTATTTTTTTGCTTGGGCAATTCACCCCTATAGTGCTCATACCTTTTCGGAATCCAAACTGTGATACGGGCAATAAGTTTCCATTTTCAACAAACCACTCAAGTCGGTGTTTGATCATATGTTCGGCAATCTTACACAGAACTGACGACAGAGCAATGGGTCTATAGCTATTTGATTCTGACGGGTTTTTGCCGGGTTTAATAACTGGAATGATAATTTGGTTCTTCCACGGTTGAGGTATAAAACCAAGTTCAAAAAAGTTATTAAGCAGATCTAAATAATATTGTTTGGATAAATTTGAGGCATTTTTTAAAAATGAGTACGGAATACCATCTATCCCAGGAGACGAATCCATGAGACCATCAAGTGCCAGTTGGAGTTCAGTAAATGTAAACGGAGAATCAAAATCATTTAGGGAAGGAAGAGGAACTAAAGGAGAGGGAAAGCAGTCTAAATTTGGGACTGAAGGAGGAGATAGTTTATCAGAAAAGGAATCAAGCCATGAGGAAGGATCATTTGCTAAAATAACAGGAATATTACAAGAACCTCTATATCTTTTAATTTGTTTCCAAACCTGGGAAGAAGGAGATCGAGGGGATAAACTATGGCAATAGCGGAGCCATCCCTCTTTTTTCTTTTTAGAAAGAAGTCTAGTGGCAAAGGCAGCTTTCCTTTGGTAAATAAAAAAGTTTGAAAAATTCATTGAACCATTATAATTCTCCTCTGCTATTTTCCTGGCTTTGACAGCTGATGTGCATTCAGAGTCCCACCAGGGAGTGGAAACTCTAAAGCTGAAAGGTTTTTTGAGAGGGAAATTTTCATCAGCGCTGGCAGATAGCGAATCCACAAACTTAGAGTAAGAATCAACAAGGTTGTTGTGGTCAGGGGAAGGGAGTGATTCTATTTTATTATCCAAAGAGGCAGAATAATTAGACCACTTGTCAGTCTTTAGTCTATACTTAAGGGAAGGGTTGAAGTTACGTACTGGCACTACTCTGTCTGAAATAGACACAAGAATAGGAAAATGATCGCTACCATGAGAATTGGGCAAGATATTCCAGGAAAGAATAGAAGCTAGAGAGGCCGAGCACACTGTAAGATCGACTGCTGAATTGGGATTTTGAGTAGGACGAACTCTCCTAGTAGGGGAACCATTATTAATAACACAGACATTTGCTTCATCAAAAATTTCGAGGAGAGAAAGACCAAAACTATCATCATAGCTCGAACCCCACGAGCGATGGTGGGCATTTAAATCACCCATGAGAACTGTACCGACTATTGTTAATAATAATATAATATTTGTATGGTGGCGGGTAGACTCTAGGAATTGTTCAATAAACCAGTGTGTCGCTAGCTCCCGCCTTTCATTGACGCTGCATTGGCGACGAGTACGGATTTTAATTTTTTTCCCATAATTACGCGTGCATTTAATAATTAACAACAGCAAAATGCCGATCGGAAAATTAGAACCGTTCAGCATCAGTTCCAAACAATGGCCTGCATATATACGACGAGTTAATCAGTACATTTTACTAAATGATGTGAAAGATGACCTAAAAGTGCCGATGTAAATAACTATCGTAGGCGAAGAAACTTATGCGTTGATGTGTGACCTATGCTCGCCGGACTTTCCCGAGGACAAATCCTACGACGATTTGGTGAAATTAGTGGCCGAGCATCTAGAACCGCAGCGATCAGAGATCGCCGAGCGCCACGTGTTCCGGTTGCGGCGACAGCGTGCCGGCGAACCATTGATGGAATATCTGCAGGCGCTCAAACATCTGGCAACGACTTGTAATTTCGGCAAATGTAAAACGTGCTCGACGCTCGAGGAAAACTTAAGGGATCAATTTGTATCAGGATTGACAAATGATTCAATGCGATCGAGAATATTTGCCGGAAGAAAAATACAGTACAAAGAGGCAGTGGAGTTAGCACTAGCACTGGAGGCTGCAGAGAAGCACGCGGAGGTGAGCGGCAGTACGGTGACGACGACGACCTCGGGTGCCGGCGGCGAGGCAGGTGAAGACCTGCACTACACACGTGGAGGGCGAGGGCGCACCCGCAGCGCGCGTACGGGCGGCGCACGGGCGGCGGGCCCGGCTGGCGCGGCCGGCGCAGAGTGCGCGGCGGCGGGCACGCCGGCCGGCGCGAGCGCGCCATGCTGGCGCTGCGGCAAGGCGCACCGCGCCAGGTGCCGTTATGTGAATTACCATTGTGATGAGTGTAAACAGAAAGGGCATTTAAAAGTGATGTGCAAGTTAGTGAATCGGGCGGACAGTCGACATAATTATTTAAGTGGTGAAGACGGCTCCGACGGTTTGTACAAGATTGTCGTTGCACGTAAGGACAATAGACCATACTTTTTAAACATTATGATAGATAACTTGGAGACCAAGTGTGAAATTGATACCGGAAGTCGCATCTCGGCTATTAATGAAGACTTTTATAATCGCAAATTTTCTCATAAAGTCATTAAAACCGATAATTTGATGTTACGTAGTTATGCCGGTTCACGCATCGAATCGCTGGGTTACATAGAAGTCCTACACAGCGATAACAACTCACCTCGGAACATATGCCTACCGTCATACGCCGTACGGTCTAGCGTGTGTACCCGAGAAATTTCAAAAAATTATGGAAGAAACCATACGGGGCATACCGGGTTGTGTTGTTTTCCTGGATGATATTTGCATTACGGGGGCCAATGATAAAGAGCACATTAGTAACATACGAGCTGTACTCGAAAAGTTGCGCGAAGCGGGTTTAACAGTAAAATTAAGTAAGTGTAGTTTTTTACAAGACAGCGTAAATTACTTAGGTTACGTAATAGATAAAAAAGGATTACGGCCAGATAGTGCGAAATTGGATGCCATTTCCAGCGCGCCTAGACCAGAGAATGTAACCCAATTAAAAAGTTTTTTGGGAATGTTAAATTATTACGGTAAATTCATAAGTAATCTGAGTACAATGTTATACCCTTTACATAATTTACTAAGAAAGGATGCTCACTGGAAATGGGATGCCAGTTGTGAACAGGCGTTTAATGAAGCTAAGCGAGTTCTCTTGGGCGAGCGAGTGTTAGCACATTATGAGGAAGGGCGGCCGCTCGTACTCGCGGTCGACAGTAGTGCGTATGGGCTAGGCGCAGTGCTCGCGCACCGCTACGCCGATGGCAGCGAGCGCCCGGTAAGCTGTGTGTCCCGCACACTCAACGCGACAGAGCGGAACTATAGCCAGCTTGACAAGGAGGCACTCGCTATATTATTTGGTGTAACAAAACACCATCAGTACCTATTTGGTAGAAGTTTCACATTACTCACAGACCATCAGCCTTTGACGCACATATTTGGCGCTAAGGGCGGCATCCCACAGACCGCTGCCAGCCGACTACAGCGATGGGCGGCGCGCTTGGCCGCATACGATTTCACTGTGGAATTCGTTCGCTCGGCTGACAATGGGCCAGCAGACGCCCTGTCGAGGCTGCCGCTACCCCAGGAGGGCCGCTTAGTGGACGCAGTCAACTACATCAATTTAATAGAAGAATCTTTTCCTGTTAGTTTTAAGGACATTGCTAGGGAAACAGAAAAAGATAAATTGTTGTGCAAGGTGAAAGGTCATGTCACTTTTGGTTGGCCGTTGACAGTGGGCGATGACGAGAAACCGTATTTCGCTAGAAAACAGGATTTAGCTATAGAATTAGATTGCATAATTTATAAATACAGGGTTGTAATACCAAGTACATTGCGGAAACTAATTTTAGAGGAAATACATGACGGGCATTTAGGAATAAATAAAATGAAAAATTTGTCAAGAAATTATGTGTACTGGCCCAGTCTTGATAAGGACATTGAGGAGGTATGTCGCGCTTGTTCGGCGTGCCGCGCAGTGCGCGACGCGCCTCCACACGCGCCGCTGCACCCTTGGGAGTTTCCACTGCATCCGTGGCAGCGAGTACATGCCGACTTCGCGGACTGTGGCGGAAAACGATACTTAATTATGGTAGATCAGATGCACATTCGAAATGGATAGAAGCCATAAGTATGAGCAGAACGGACGCGCAGGCGACTATTACAACCATGAGATCAATTTTTGCTCGGTTCGGTTTACCGTCATTACTCGTCACTGACAATGGTCCACCATTTTTCTCACAGGAATTTAAGACATTTTGTGGCAAAAACTGTATAAAACACGCGACCACAGCTCCGTACAGACCACAAGGTAACGGGGCAGCTGAAAATGCGGTAAAAACTGTTAAGAAAGCGATCAAACGCGCTTTGTACGAGGGCGAGGACGTCGCCACGGCATTAAGTAAGTTTTTATTTAAATATCGCAATTGCCAACATGCAACTACTGGCGTGTCCCCAGCGGTGGCGCTGCAAGGGCGCAGGCTGCGCGCGCGCCTGGACGCGCTGCGGCCCGACGTGTCGGCCGTAGTGCGCGCCGCACAGGAGCGGCTAGTGGCCGCGGCGGGCGGCACGCAGCGCGCGCTCGCGCCGGGCGACGCGGTGCTAGCCCGCGACTATACCGCGAGGGGGGACAAGTGGTTGGCAGGCACAGTAGTCGACCAGACAGGACCGGTCTCGTACAAAGTAGACGTTGGGCGCGGTGTAGGTTGGCGTAGACATGTCGATCAGATTATGCCTTTACATAATAATAAGAATCGTCACTCGTTAAGTCGTACCAGCATAATTTCCTAGAATAGAGATTTATCCCCAGAGCGACAAGCTCCTTCGGTCTGTGAGGAACATGAGGATACATTGGAAGACGCGTCTGACGGAATTGGTAAGAAGTCACCGATAACGGGATCGGAAGTGGCACCAAGGCCAGAGACACCACCACCACCGTCAGGTGCGTCTGCTCGTGCCCTGCGAGCTTATAATCGTGCTCGATCTGGAGCTGCTACTTAAAATGAATGTGTTTTTATTTATTGTTAGTTATTAGATAATTCATAAGCTTAAGGGGGAGAAATGTACCGACTATTGTTAATAATAATATAATATTTGTATGGTGGCGGGTAGACTCTAGGAATTGTTCAATAAACCAGTGTGTCGCTAGCTCCCGCCTTTCATTGACGCTGCAAGAACGATTGGAGAAGGGACAGATGAAAGAATGCATAAAAGATCAGGGGTTAAACGGGAATGGGGATGAGGGATGTATGCCGAGAGGAAAGTAATATCAAAAGCTCTTACGGCAACAATGTTAATTTCAGGGGATATAGAAGGGAGAGGAATAAAGGAGAACGGAAGAGAGCGCCTAACTAGAAGGGCACTTCCGGCATACCCATCAGCCCTATCATCACGAAGACAAGAGTAACCCGGAATCCTGAAATGAGAACCAGGAACCAACCATGTCTCCGAGATGGCAATGACAGACGGGTGAAATTTGTTAATTAAGTAAAAAAGATCAGGCTTTTTCGGTCGTATGCTTTTCGCGTTCCACTGAAGGAGGACTAGGTCCATAATTGGATGCTGAAAGAAGATGAGTAAGTTTATGGGCAACGTGGGGCGGTAAATGGGAATTGTTACGGGAAAGAAGACTAACAATGAGAGATAAAAGCAATTCTAACAGACTATCCTCTTGAGGAGGCCCTGCAGGAGAATTCTGTTGGAGAAGGGTATACCCGTTGGGGAGAGATGACGGAACATTAGCGACGATAGCGTTGTGAGCGTCTCTGTCGAATGACTTGCCCAAAGGAGCTCTGGGGCGAGGAGAGGAGAAAACAGTTTTTCTGTAAGATGTAGAGGTTGAAGGGGAGATAGGAACGGATTGGGAAGAAGCATTGGAATATTGGGAAGATGGAAAAATTTTTGTCGCTTCAGAGTAAAGTTTAGAGGTCTTCGGAACAGATCGTGAAGCCTCTTCATAAGATAAATTATTTTGAGACATTAAGATTTTGATTGACCTCTGTCTACCCTGTTCAGGACAGCTATTACTATAAGAATAGTGCTGCCCCAAACAGTGGACACAAGAGGCCATCGACTCCACCACATTGCAAGAATCACCCGTATGCGGTTGAGTGCACTTAAAGCACCTTGCTTTAGAACGACACTGGGCCTTCACATGACCGAAACGACAACAATTAAGGCATTGGATAGTGGGAAATTGATACGTCTCCACAGGGAGAGAAGTATGGAAGCAGAATATTCTTTGGGGTAGAACTTGACCTTGGAAAGTCAGGACGATAGATTGTGTAGGGAGCCAAGAGGTCTTCCCCTCCTCTTTAACTTTACGGTTCAATCTACGGGCTTTTAAAATAATACCGCATTCGACGGGGAGGATGAGAGACTCTACAAACTCATCCATCGACATGTCCACCGGCACTTGACGGACGACACCCATTTTAGTGATATTATATGATGGGATTGAAGCAACATATTTTTGAACTTCTAGGACCGGAAGATCTAGAAACTTATTGGCCGCAGCACCAGATGTGAATTCGACAGAGATTTAATTTCTGCCCACTCTTTTAATACCGTCTGTGCAAATATTTTTAATATTATTTTGTGCTAAAAACTGGCCGAACTTTATGGGACGAATGGATGTCCCGGCGGATGGATCTGGTTCAACTCTGGACACGTGGACAATAAATGGACCTTTGTCATTAGAATTGTAAGCCTTAACGCCCACTACAAGTGACGGGTGAACATATAAAGTTTGGATAGATGGAACTGACCTCTCTTTATCTGTTTTCTTTTTTAAGCTCGGCTCAGCTTCGATGGCTTCGTCATCAATAAGTCGACGCTTACCCAAACTCGGAGAAGGAGAGAAGACATCATCTGGGGGATCAGGAGATTCAGGCGGAGGACTCAAGTCCATCTTGAAAGAGCTAGCTATAGGAAATGTCTTAAGTCTGTGCAGAAAAAGAGAGATTGTCTATAAATAGTTAAAATTACAAAATCTACAGATTTTTTTCTCACTAACGCGTGTGACAGCTGCCACCTCCCCACGTGGAAAAACATAAAGTGATCCTAAATAAGGAATTATGAAATGTCAAAATAAGAATACAGGCATGTCAAGATTTTTAAAATTACAAAAATTACAAATTACTGGAATGTCAAAGCTAAATAAATTACAGGAATGTCAAAGCTAATTAAATTACAGGAATGTCAAAGCTAATTAAATTACAGGAATGTCAAAATTAATAAATATTTCATATATTATCATTGTAGTGCATTACCCATTTATAATTCATAAATTCATTAATATTTTAAATCAACTTTTCCATAAGCCATGTTCCGAGTCTTTATTTAAATAAATTAATAGGTAGTTCTATAATCGCTTTTGGTATTTTATTAAATATCTTTATTACCATTCGACTGGTGTATACAGGATCCTATATCCATGTTTTGTTTTTGAGCTATGGAACCCTGAAACGAGAAAAAAAGTATCTTTATATCTGTTTAAGAATGATTTTCGATGTTACCTAATATTGGAACAAAGTTTTGGAACGAAGTTCCTTATCGCGCGTTGCAAAAGGGGGCTAGACGGAAAAAATTAAGACCGAAAGTTGTAACGACATTTTTTGCTATCGTTGTAAGCCGTGCGGCGTGCGCGTGTTTCTCTGTCTGTCTCTCTCTCTCTCGTAGACAGCAAGCCAGTTATTTTCGTTTCGTCTTTCTATTTCGCATTGAACAGTGTGGTGTCGCGACGATTATTTTTGTTGAGTGTATGCAGGTTTTTTGGAAATAATAAATAAAACTTCGTTCCATCCGGGTGCCCTTGACACCTCTTAAGTTTTTTGTGCAACAGGCCTTTGTACTGAGTAATGCCTGATACCCAACCACATAATTATTATCTAACCAGATTATCAAAGTGTAAATAAATCTGATAATACTGTACTATCAAGGTCAGCGTGGTTTTTATCATCGAAACTAATTTGAGTGTATGAAAACTAGTAATTTAGGCACTTGTTATAACTATGCAATGTAAAAAATACCAGCTCTGTTTAGTTTGCACAGTCATCAGAGACCTGGCCTAATTATATGCTTTGATTTAATCAAAATACAAAACATTCACATGGTTTTATTCATTTACTAGTTGGCATCCGCGTGATATCGAAAAAAAAGTATCCTATGTGCTATTCCAGACCATAATCTACCTCTGTGCCAAATTTCATCAAGATCCGTTCAGCCGTTTTGGCGTGAAAGAGTAACATAATATTAGTAAGATAGCTGCTGGCGCCCCCAGTTTCAATCTTGTGATATCGAAAAAAAAGTATCCTATGTGTTATTCCAGACCATAATCTACCTCTGTGCCAAATTTCATCAAGATCCGTTCAGCCGTTTTAACGTGAAAGAGTAACAATTAAACATACATCCATCTATCCTCACAAACATTCGCATTATATTTATTCAGAATAGAATATACTTTTCTTTTGCCCGCGGCTTCACTCGCGTTAATTTTGGGGTAACACAGTTATTGTATCAATATATCAGTTATTGTGTCAATAACCTGATTTGCAGGTAGGTACCGGCTACTTGTAGTTTTTGCCCTTGCGCCTTATTTTATGTAATAGCAAAGCTAAGTTTTCCCTTTTCTTCCCTCTTTCTCCCTTATTTCTCATTAAAAATTACCTGTGTCCGTCTCCAGGGTCTTAACAATCTCTGTAAAAAAAAACCTCAAAATCGGTTTAGCCATTAAGGCGTGAAGACGTAGCAAACAAACTGACTTTCACTTTTATAATATTGGTAAGGATTATAAAGTCTGCTTACCCCAACAGTCGCAGCCCGGCCAAGTAACGGAGGCTGTGAAGATTGCCATCGACGCTGGTTACCGCCACATTGACTGCGCACACGTCTACCAGAATGAGGCGGAAGTTGGGCTTGCTATCAAGGTGAAAATTGACGAGGGAGTCATTAAAAGGTATACCGGCATTTTCTCATGATTAAATCAGAAATTATTTGGCTAAATAAGGCTGATATTAGAGGAGCTCGTGGCTAAATAATAGCAGCCGCTCGGGTCGATCTTTAGGTTAAGCCGCGCTTGCCTAGGTTGGTCTGTGGATGGGTGACCACCCGTTATATACCGAGTTTCCTCCGTGCCTCGGAAAGCTCGCTAAGCCGTTGGTCCTGGCTGTCATTTGTAGATCTTTGAAAGTCGTTACAGGTAGTCACTGTTCCGAAACTCTGACAACCAGTCTTACCAAGGGGTATCTTATTACCCAGCAGTACTAACTGGGTTATGGAGGTCAGATAGGCAGTCCCTCCATGTAAAATACTGATATTCTGCTGCATCCGGTAAGACTGGAAGCCGACCTTAACATAGTTGGAAAAGGCTAGGCAGATAATGATGAAGGCTGATATTAGAGGCAGGTCGAAATAAAATCTCATTCGGTTTTCTGCAATAAAAACAGTTTCATTTATTTCTTTCCATTTATAAGATAACTAGCTTTTGCCCGCGGCTTCGCTCGCGTATATTCGTGGTAACACAGTTCCTCTTTCCTGATTTGCAGGTACCTGGAAATCAGGTAAACACCTTTAGTTTTTGCCCTTGCGCCTTATTGATTGTTATAGCAATGCTAAGTTTTCCCTTTTCTTCCCTCTTTCTCCCTCATTTCCCACTTGTTTTTAAAACAAGCCTATGTCCGTCTCCAGGGTCCCAAACTCCCAACTATCTTTGTACCAAAATTCATGAAAATCGGTTTAGCCAAACAAACAAACTCACTTTCGCTTTTATAATATTATAAGGAAATAAGGATTTCATGATAAGGTTATGTACACAAGCCAATTAGAAATAGCCTTACTTGCAATAAAAACAGAAAACAATATTAAAAGTTTTTACTCCTAAATAATTGTTGCTAGCACAATTAGTATTATATTGAATGCTGAATATACATTATAATGTTTGTGTTTTACTACGGTTGACGCCAATCGATAACTCGAGTCTATAACTGTCGAGAACGCGTCAGATTTTAACTTAAGAAAATTACGTCTCGAGTAAATGAGAATCGTCGTATTCTATAAACATGTTTACAAATATCAAAGATCTATTAAGTCGAAACAAATCGAATCACCTTTATTTGGTAACATAGGTAAAGAAATACAGATCTTATATATAACTAGCTTCCGCCCGCGACTTCGTCCGCGTGGCATAGTTAATTTGGGCTAACGCTAACTTTAACCCACGTGATGGTCGAAAAAAAATATCTTTCTCTCCCCTTTTCTTCCCTCTTTCTCCCCCTTTTCTCACTTTTTTTTAGTCTATGTCCGTCTCCAGGGTTCCAACTTTCCCTCTGTACCAAAATTCATCAAAATCGGTTTAGCCATTTCGGCGTGAAGATGTAACAAACAAACAAACAGACTCACTTTCGCTTTTATAATATTAGTAAAGATTTAAGTGCATGATAAATAATCATTGATATGTTTGCAATTTAAATTATCGTCTATGATTAAGAACAGCCATTGTTTCTGCTTAACGTTTATAAAATCTCATTAACGTGCTTTCTGAGATTGCTTTGCGAACTAACACATCACGCCTGTAATCGTTGGGGAGCTAGGCAGACGTGTTCCTAACAGTACATCCACATGTCGTCTCTTGTAACAGCGGGTGAGTCTACGCGTCTTTGTAAATTTTGTCTCAAGCGCGACTGCTGAGATAGATAGAATATTCTTTATAATAAAAAAAAACAGTTTTTAATTATTTAATTATACCTTATAACAATACACTCAAACTCAAAGCATTTATTTCAATTAGACCATGTTTTGTTTTTGGGTTGGGTATTCATCAAATAACTTCCCCCGCTCTGGGCGGAGCGTCAGACTTGTACTGACTAAAACCCACTCATGTTCCTTCTATTGCCCTTTATGTTCTGGGGCAGCGGTATCTCTTTCGAATAACCCGCAACCCCGGTAGGCGGAGGCCCTGCCAGGCCCCTCTGCTTTGCTGACATCTCTGCCTACTTGTCGTCAATAGACGGACGGACGGTGGGCTACCCATTGCTCACCGCCCACAGGCCCGCATCTACGGTGGCCGGGAGTCGTCTCGCGGCGCCCGTCGCCCGGGGCGTCTCCCGCGGCGGTTGGGTTGGTTTGAGGTTCTCTCCCTCAAACCAAATAACTAAACCAAATAACTAACTAAATAAAAAAGTGAGAAAAGGGGGAGAAAGAGGGAAGAAAAAGGGAGAGAAAGATATTTTTTTCGATCATCACGCGGGTTAAAGTTAGCGCTAGCCCAAAGTAACTATGCCACGCGGACGAAGTCGCGGGCGGAAGCTAGTCATCATATAACTTGACCCGCAACCCTTGGTTTATGTTCGTCTTGAATCTCAAACTCTGTCTGTTTCAGGGAGGACATATTCATAACTTCAAAGCTATGGAGCACCTTCCATCGGCCGGATCTCGTCGAAGGAGCTATCAGGACCACGCTCCAGAACCTTGGACTGGAGTACTTGGATCTGTACCTCATTCACTGGCCGGAGGCTTTTCGGGTAAGTCATGATGATCTGCGCTAACTTGAAGACTGAATGAGCCTGGGTAGTCGCCTCGATTAGGTCTACACATTCGCAGTCGTCTAAAAATATGGTTGACTAGCTTTTGCCCGCGGCTTCGCTCGCGTTAAATTCGGGGTAACACAGTTCCCCTTTCCTGATTTACAGGTACCTGCTACCTGTAGTTTTTGCCCTAGCTCCATATTTATTGTAATAGCAATGCTAAGTTTTCTTTTCTTCTTTATTTCTCCCTCAAATCTAAATCTTTTTTTTTTAAATAGCCTATGTTCGTCTCCAGGGTCCCAACTATATCTGTACCAAAATTCATCAAAAACGGTTTAGTCATTTAGGCGTAAAGACGTAACAAACAAACTCACTTTCGCTTTTATAATATTAGTAAGGATTTCAACATGAATGATGTAACCAAGATTTTGTAACTATATTTTGACTAAGAAGAACATTGATAAAAACAAAAAGATGGAGCTACAGGCCCACCACACAAGGCTTAAGAACTTGCCGCCGGAACCAAGAGACGAGTTCCGGCCACCGTAGACGCGGGTTTGTGGATGGTCAGCAATCGGTAGCTCACAGTCCGTTAGTAAAGTGACGACAGGCCGTGTCGTCGGCGCATTCGTGTTCCACGCGCAACTCAAAGAGATGTCAGCAAAGCAGAGGGTCTGTCAGGGACTCTGCCAGGGTTGCGGGTTGTTCGAAAGAGATACCGTGGCCCTGGCACACAACGGGCAAAAGCCTGTCACTCTTTCTCGCTCTGGCCAGAGCAGTAGAAGCGTAGAAGCTATATCATGATTTCAAATCTGCAAAAAAATGGCATAACGTCTAAAGCGCAATTTCTTAAGAAAAAAAATATATAGATAGGTATATATTTATTGCCAGAAAGAGACTTGTACAATACCACTTACAAACTAACAATGTCTTTGGAATTTTAACATAAATCCATTTTGGTAAGTAGTGAAATGAACTCTGGTAAGATTAAACTTGTCGAAAGAAGTATGGGAAAGAAACTCCATGGATACGATCATGGTAACACCATCCATTTTGAGATCATACAATACGAGCTGTGCACAGCGGTGTCACCTGCTGCCCAGCTCATTAATTTGAAAATATTATCCTTACTAATATTATAAAAGCGAAAGTGAGTTTGTTTGTTTGTTACCTCTTCACGCTTTAGTGGCTAAACCGATTTTGATGAATTTTGGTACAGAGATGGTTGGGAACCAGGAGACGGACATAGGCTAATTATTTAAAAAGGTGGTATATGAGGGAGAAAGAGGGAAGAAAAGGAAAAATTAGCGTTGCTATTACAAATCATTAAGGCGCAAGGGCAAAAACTAAAGGTAGCAGGTACCTGCAAATCAAGAAAGGGGAACTGTTTTACCCCGAATTTAAGGCGAGCGAAGCCGCGGGCAAAAGCTAGTAGAATATTATATAGATTAATTTTAGGAAAGCATGCCTATACAAAATTTTAAATCAATTCGGCCAAGAATCGCGTTCTCCCATACAAACTTAGCTACACTGTTTAAACATACTAGTAAAATAAACGACAACTAAATTCGACGACACGGTTGGCGCAATAGCTAAGAGTTTGACTGCTGTGCTACGAGTCGCGGGTTTGATCTCCGCAGAGACAAATATTTGTATGACCTACAGATAGTTGTTCCGGGTATGGCTGTTTGTGTATATAAGTTATGTTTGTAAACGCACCCACGATACAGGAGAAATTCCTAGTGAGGGGCAACGACTAAAAAAAAAACTTGAGAGGTGTCAAGGGACACCCGGATGGAACGAAGTTATTATTTCTATGTAAAAAAAAACTTATATACACTCAACAAAAATAATCGTCGCGACACCACACTGTTCAATGTGAAATAGAAAGACGAAACGAAAATAACTGGCTTGCTTACTATGAGAGAAAGAGAGAGAGAGAGAGAAACACGCGCACGCCGCACGGCTTACAATTATGGCAAAAGGTATCTTAAGCAAAAAGTGTTGTTACAACTTTTGGTCTTATTTCTAGCTGTCTAGCTTTTTCCGTCTTAATTGTTTGTTCTTTTTGGAACGAAGTTTTTTATCGCGCGTTGCGAAAGGGGAACTTTGTTCCAAAAAGATCAAACATAATTTATGTTATAATCATGAGCCCGTCAGATATTTAACCAACTTCATTTTATAGGAAGGTGATGAACTCTTCCCGAGGACACCAGAAAACGGTGAACTGATCCCGTCTCCGGTAGACTTCGTGGACACTTACAAGGCGTTGGAACAGCTCCAGGAGAAAGGTCTGACGAGAAGCATCGGGCTCTCCAACTTCAACAAGGGTCAGATTGAGAGGGTGCTGGGCGCCGCTAGGATTAAACCTGCTATGCTACAAGTAAGTGGCATTATTTAAGACCGGATTATATGCATACTAGCTTATGCCCGCGATTTTGAGTTCGGTTATTGTCATTGTCCTCCGGGATCGTTGTATCGGATTGAAAAGTATACTATTTGATAATCCAGGGTACAAACTATCTATGTTCCAAATTCCATCGAAATCCAGTCAGTAGTTTTTGCGTGAAATAGTAACAAACATACATTCTCACAAACTTATTGATTGCTAATCCAGAATGTAAGCTATCTTGATACCTTTATCTGGACCTTAAAAGAGACTATGACCTCTGAGTTGGTTTCGGCTGTTTCTTCGCAGAGTAGTCGGGTACGAAACACCGGCCTTAAAACCACTTGTAAAAGTGTTTGTAAAACCTACTTGCAAAATAAACTTTTAAATTTAAATAATAAATTTATTCACCAAAATTTTATCCAAACCCGTTGAGCCGTTTATGCGTGAAGGAGTAACAAAAAAAACGTTTTTTTGTAAAAACTAAAACCGATTTGTAAACTTAAAAGTGGAAAATAACTTTAGTACTTCCGAAAATGGGGGACTATTGTTGGTTTCGCTGACATTTTTGCTAACCTTTTTGAGAGGTCGCTTTTATTTTTTACATATTATATATAATGATATATCACATACTTTCATCATCGAGTATTTCTTTTTCTACTGTTGATTCACATTTATGCATAGAGAAAAAATATGTATTACATGCGATAACACATAAACTACCTAAGCAATATAAATAAAATTGATATGGGACCACCTGGGAAGTATACCTTATCAAACAAATAAATAATTTTGCAAATCGGTCCAGGCGTCTTTGAGTAATCGGTGAACATACATTTAAAAAAGATTCCGATGAATATTCCTTTGTGAAGTCGGCTAAAAATACACACACATCACACAAACTTACGCCGTGTGATTAATGTATTGTTAAAGTTTAAAACACACCTTTTGCACAATCAGTGCACGATAGCGTTTGTAATGATAAACGAGATAACGGCAAGTGACTGGACACATCGTAATCAGTACTTAGAGAACTTGAGATTGATTGAAAACTAGAAAACGTTGATAAGAACGTACTCATCATCTGCCTAGCCTTTTCCCAACTATGTTGGGGTCGACTTCCAGTCTAACCGGATGCAGCTGAATATCAGTATTTTACATGGAGCGACTGCCTATCTGACCTCCACAACCCAGTTAATACTGGGCAATACGATACCCCTTGGTAAGACTGGTTGTCAGACTTTCGGAACACTGACTACCTGTAACGACTGTCAAAGATCTACAAATGACAGCCGGGACCAACGGCTTAACGTGCTTTCCGAGGCACGGAGGAAACTCGGTATGTAACGGGTGGTCACCCATCCACAGACCAACCTAGGCAAGCGCGGCTTAACCTAAAGATCGACCCGAGCGGCTGCTATTATTTAGCCACGAGCTCCTCCAATAAGAACGTACTATCAACTATTAAAAAATAAAAGACCAATTTTTAGGATTACGTTTCTCAAAAAAGGAAAAAACGAAACCCTTATTTAAAGGATCACTTTGTTGTCCATGATCTGTCTGTTTTTCAAGACTCTTATTCAGCAACGCGCGGAGGTATCGACTTGATTAAATGCAAATTCAAAGCATTTATTTCAATTAGACCATTACAGGCACTTTTGAATGTCATGAAAACAAAAAAGATTCTGCTACAGTCCCAGTCACAAGACGATATAACTTGTGAAAGTACTGTAGTTGCCCATTACAAAACGTAGATCTCTATGGAGAAGAATGGGCAAGAAACTCCATGGACAATCTTTTAAATCATAATATTTTTACAAAATCATGAATACATAATAAAATTCATGTTGAGATTATACATACATGTGAGAACGATGTAGAAAAACGAGTACATTAAGAGCGTCCAGAGTAAAAGCAAAAACAAGAGTTTAATAGATAAATATTTTAATTAAAACAAACCGTGGCGGCTAATAGATGACCAGTCACGACTGACAGCGCCCGTTCACGAACATGACGCATATACCTATCAGCCCCATTCAAATTAAAATCATATAATACTCTGTAGTTCCTTTGTGCTGTGAAAAATAAAGAGCTCAGTAGCGGGTGAAACCGCTGGTCATAGCTAGTTCTCTATAAGAAGGTGAAAACTGCACAAAAAACTACGCGGTCACATCAGAAATATCGAAAGACAATCACTGTCATTATTTTAATAGATAAAGTTAATCTTATCTGCAATGATCACAAAGAGGTTTTATTCTTGAAAATATGTATTATCGCATACAGGTCAAAACAGTGTTTACGTAATTTCCGATGAAAACAAAACTTGCCTGTTAGATTTTATCGATGAGAGAACAATATTGGGTCTGTATTCAGATAGTAGCTCTTGTGCACTATAATATACTATATGGCACTCGCGTGATTTCGAAAAAACATCCTATGTGTTATTCCAGACTATAATCTACCTCTGTGCCACATGTCATTAAGATCCGTTCAGCAGTTTTGACGAGAATGAGTAACAAACATTCATACATCCTGACAAACATTCGCATTTATAATATTAGTGCGATAACTCATAAACTACCAAAGCAATATAAATACAATTGATATGGGATCACCTGGGAAGTATACCCTAACAAACAAAAAAATAATTTTGCAAATCGGTTCAGGCGTCTTTGAGTAATCGGTGAAAATACACAAAAAAATAGTAAAGATTCAGACGAATTGAGAACCTCCTCCTTTTTTTGAAGTCCATAAACAAAGAAAGGAATCTTATCTTATCGATCTTATTCGATTCTCGGATTAGGCAAAAATGTTAAAAGTACGGGGGTAGACAAAATACAGTCACGCATTCAAAACCCAGCTTAGCTTGAACTTAATCGCAAACCAGAAATAACCCGAGAAATGAATGCGTTGAGTGGTGAAGTTTCAGTTAGTATTAATTAGTTTTTAACGGATGTTGTCGAACCCAATTTAGTATTTAAGTAATAATTATTGTTCTCAAGTAAGTGACATGTATGTTTTTATTGAGAATAAAGATCTTTAAACCTGATTTAAAGGACAGTTGTAACATTCAAAACTTAGATTTAAAATAATACTTTGAAAAAGTTGTCTAGGAGGTTCCAATGTTTGGTTTAGAAGCAAAATAACCGGCCAATACCGAGTCAGACTCGTGCACTAAGGGTTCCGTAAAAACTTGCGACATTTAAATATATGAAACATGAACCGTGGCAGTTAAAATATGCTTAGTCCCAACTGACAGCACCCGTTCACGAACATGACAAGAGCAAAGACAATACAAGAGCGAGTCAAACTCGCGCATCGATGTTTCCGTACAAAGCTTACGACATAAATAGCCATATCTTTTGACTGTTCAGACTTAAGCCCCGTTCCAATAAACAGAAACGACTCGTTTTGGTTACGGATGGTAGTATTTTGACATAAGTTCTATGAGACTTATGTCAAAATCCTACTATCCGTAAGCAAAACGACTCGTTTTTGTTTATTGGAACGGGGCTTTAGAGATTTGAAATTTTCACAACACAAAACCACAGACTTGAGTTTACAGTTTTAATTTCAACTCGATTCCTCCACGCGTTCCCGATATAAAGGGTCTTGACAGACAGACAGACAACAGACTGATCTAATAAGGGTTCCGTTTTTTCCTTCTGAAGTACGAAACTCTATAAATATTGCAAAGGCGAAGAACAACTGCTTTTAGACTTCGTTAAGTGCCCGTTTACACCTCCTATTAATAATACGCAGAATGTGGTTTTTTAAAGACAATTTATAGACCACTAGCTATTGCGTGCGGCGTCACTCGCGTTAATTTTGGGGTAACACAGTTCTCCTTTCTTAATCTGCAGGTACCTGCTACCTGTAGTTTTTACCCTTGCGCCTTATGTATTGTAATAGCAAGGCTAAGTTTTCCCTTTTCTTTCTCCCTAATTTCGCACTTTTTTTTTTAAAAAGTTAGCCAATGTCCGTCTCCAGGGTCCCAACTATCTCTGTATCAAAATCGGTTTAGCCATTAAGGCGTGACGAAGTAACAAACAAACTCAGTTTTGCTTTTATAATATTAGTAAGGATAAATATTTAGTATACATAGACAAATATAGAAGGTGCTATTTTTACAGTTAATATATTATTTTGTTACAATATTACAGTATGCATACAGCCAACCTAAAAGTTTTTGTTTTCCCCAGATCGAGGTCCATCCATACCTAAACCAGCAACCGCTGATCGACTTCTGCCGGCAACACGACATCGCAGTCACCGCCTACTCCCCTCTCGGCTCTCCGGACAGACCCTGGGCCAAGCCTGATGACCCTCAGCTGCTGCAAGATCCTCGGCTGAAGGCTCTGGCTGAGAAGTACGGGAAGAGTACGGCTCAGGTACTCATCAGGTTAGTAAGAACTTCTTAAGACATCGCAGGGTCTAATTAAATTTGCTATTGATACTCCAGCTCTCAGGGTATCTTGCATCCGGGGTTGCGGGTTGTTCGAAAGAGATACCGCGTTCCCGGAACATAAAGGGAAAAAAAGAAAAATGGTTGCTAAAAGAGTGATGGATCTGAATGTTGATGGACGGAGAGCCAAAGAAAAGATGGATGGATTGTGTAGGGAATGATATGAAGAAGAAAGGAGTAAATGATGCCGTGACGTCAGAATGGAGGAAGAGGACGTGTTGCACCGACCACAAATATGATGATGATGATGGTTAAGTCTGACATCCCCTTCTGATCCGCCCTGAGCGGAAGAAGTTATTTTGATGATTTTCAAAAAAAAACTAATGCCTACCCTTGTCCAGGAGTATAAATGTATTAAACACGAGATCATTCATATCTAGGGTTCATGAACGAAACTTCTTCTTTTTCTGAAACCCAATATGCGCAACAACTTCAGCCTGAAATAACTATGGTGTATCCCATCCGAAAAACAACGAGATTAGATTCTATTTAAATTTTTCGTGTTGGTAACAGTTAAAAAGTTAATTCACATCATAACATGGCAACACAGGAGTGGGCGGTGACATTCCGGTCGCTCCTCTGTTGGCGACATCATAAACAAACAATTGCCGATCGGTCATAAGTACTAAAAAGTTCGTTAAAAGTAATAATTAATTAAGACTACATTTTATGCATTTTAAAATTGAAATGAATATTTTATGTTTCTTATTTTTTTAACGATGTAATTAAACGTGCACATTAAGAGCGTCCAGAGTAAAAGCATAAACGGAAATAAAAAAATACATTAATTAAAACAAACCGTGGCAGCTAAGAGATGACCAGTCCCAATTGACAGCGCCCGTTCACGAACATGACGCATGTATCTGATGTACTTACATATACTAAGGCTTTCTTTTCTTTCCAGATACGCTATCGACCGAGGCGTCGTAGTGATTCCGAAGTCAGTGACGAAGTCTCGCATCATAGACAATTTCAACGTGTTCGACTTCCAATTGTCCCTGGATGATATCAAGTCCATCGCGGCGCTGGAATGTAACGGACGACTTTGCATGATGGGAGAGTAAGTCATACTTTACAATTGCTACTTTAAGACTAAGGAAATAGAATTGATTTTAATGTCATTCGAAAGTTGAGAAAAATGGGCAAGAGACTGACAAATGCATGCAAACATACTTAAGTACTAACGCTGTAACAACAACATTGTAAAACTAAATGATTTTAAAAGAGTAACCATGTGGTTTCTTACTGGTTCTTCTCCATAGGAAACGACCAACCCGAACCGTGCATCTATTCTCGACTTTTAAGTGCTATGTAGGCCTATGTGAAATAAAAATATTCTGATTTGATTTAATGAATCAAATAATATTAATACGACAGCGACTGAGCCCTGCTCGGGTGAAAAAAAAAACAATTTCCCCGAAATTTCCCATAAACTAATATAGGACATTGCGTGTCGTGAAGGCCCAAAGGTAGAGTCCTCGTTTCTCATGCAACGTACTTTTCTAAGTATATTTTGGGGCCGCGGTATCTCTTTCGAACAACCCGCTAACTCGGCAGGATTGATTAACGGTTAAACAATATTTTAGAAAGATTTTTCAATTAGGGTTTTTTCAGTACCAGCGGATGGAAACCAGTTGGGTGTCAATAGGGTCGCTCCTAATCGGTAGGACCTAAGCGGGGCTGGCAAAATGTGAGTGTAGACTACTTAACACTTCTGCCGAGCTTTATCAGGGATTCAGGCGTGAGGTTGTGGTATGTCAAGTTGTGTCATGTTAATGCTCTTGTCTTTGGCTTCTTGGGGTCCGTACAAAAAGTTCTAAGGATTCCGTTCCTGAAAACGAAACAAGCGGAACCCTAAAGGCCTATTCAGACCTAAGCGGTATTCGCTGCCGCTGTGGGTAGAGGTACATACCGCGCGGGTTTCGCTCAGGTATTTAGTATGAAGTACCGCGGCTAGAGCGACCTCAGCGATATTCGCTGCCGCTGTGGGTAGAGGTACATACCACGCGGGTTTCGCTTAGCTACCGCGCGTTATTCTACCCACAAGGATAGCGAAATCCGCTTTGGTGTGAACAGTAATATTACCGCATACCCACTGGGTTTTCTCTGACGCAGACGGTAGCGAATACCGCTTAGGTCTGAATAGGCCTTTATAGTGTCTGTCTGTCTGTCAATAGCTTTTACCTTGGAAACGCTTGGAGGTATCGACTTGAAATTAATAATAATAATTCATTTATTTCAGGAAATTTTCCCATACAAATTTGAGCAACAACTTATACAATCTATTACACATGCCATTTTTTTAATTTTTTGTTTTAAAATGTAAATTAAGTTAAAATAACATTGAATTGAATAAATTATAACATTATAAATATATTAATAACATTTCACCGGTCAAAAATTGCATTAAAATTTAATTTATAACTGTAATTATTTTTTTTATTAAATTAAAACTGTATAGGTACTTCAAGTCTATGGTCCCTTAGTGCTGTCAAAAAATCAATTCTCTAAGTCAACACAGTCGAAAGGTTTGGCCGTTTATTTTGCAAGTTTGTACGAAAGGCTTTTTTTTGGGGATGTGAAAACATCAAATAACTCCCCCCACTCTGTTTAGAGCGGGGGGGAGTGTCAGACTTGTACTGACTAAAAGCCACCCATGTACCTTCTACTGCCTTTTATGTTCCGGGGCCGCGGTATCTCTTTCGAATAATCCGCAACCCTGGCAGGCCCCTCTGCTTTGCTGACTGTACGAAAGCCTTGGAGCGCGAATCCAACTCGCACCTGGTTGACGTTTTCTTCCATTTTCCTCTCTCAATCATCATTCCTTTTCCATACAATCCATTTGTCATTTGTTTTGTCATAGATCGAGCTCAAGAGTGAGTTCATTTTAAATAAAAAAAAATAAAAAAAAAAGTTACTACCTCGCTGGTCAACTGGTCATCATGTGCCTGCACTATTGGGCATATCTCTGCTTGACCAAAGTGCGGAGAACCTCTATACTTATAATAATGCCAGCTTATATAAATGCTTCGGGGTAACACGGTTCCACTTTCCGTTTTTTTTCGATTTTCACGCGGGCTAAAGTTAGCGTTAGCCTAAAATAACTATGCCACGCGGACGAAGTCGCGGGCAAAACCTAGTTTAGTATAAATAAAACAGCTTCGTGAGTTACAGGAATGACGTCATTTACTGTAAATATTTTTTCTGTTTCGTTTCAGTACCAATCACCCGGATTACCCATTCCATGATGAATATTGAAGATAGACTGCGCAAGGGATGACGAAGCAGTGGCGCGCGCGCCATTGATGGAACGCGAGACATTCATTTGGGCACGCCACCAATTTTTAATCATATTATTCACTGTAGATTATGGTTTTGTTCATGTCATTATTTTATAACTTCAAATACATAGGCGGACTTAATGCCAGAAGCTATTCTAAAAAGTGTATTTTCAGTGAGAAATAGCATTGAAGATTCGCTTAAAAACCGTTTGGCGAGAACTCTAATAGTAGCAAAATATTCAAATATTAAGGAGCGAGAGACGGGACAAGTCGAAGAAAATTCTACCTAATCCAATACTTCATAAACTTGGTAAAAAATCCTTGTCTAGTGTCCCGTTTGTCGTTATCAAAATTTTTGTATGGGAATATTCCAAATATCCGCTCTGTAAAACCTCTTTATATGTATAGTAACAATTTACAAAAAGAATTTCGAGTTGATAGTAAATTTTTTTTCCAATAATCACTAAGTTAAACTTTTAGGCGTTTTGGCCTCGCACAGGACTAATGTAATTATTTGTCTTTGAAAGTGAAACTTTTATTACATCGTCTCAAACTTTTTCGTCTGTGTCGTATGTCGCGTGAAGGTCGGCCGCGGAGTAGAAATGTCTATAATGTGAAAAAATGTTTCACTTTTACCGTGTTTAAGATTGTTTTTTTTTATTTATTGTTGTTCTTTTTTTTAAATTAAGTAATTTTGTTTTATTGTCTTGTTCTGTGCATGTCTAATAAACAGTTTTTTCTTTTTTTCTTTTAAAATTACAAGTATTTTTATCTATAGCCTCATTTTGAGGAAAAATGGCACGTTGCACCCCAAAGTTCGCCCCCCCGTCCATTTTGCGTTCCTGGGGGTCTTAAATTCCGCTTCAGCAGAATCATAATAGGATAATATGAGAATATGATTAGGTACGATAATGTATGTGTTTCTATGATTAACAACAAAAAAATACGTGTGGCACTCGGGGACTGCCGCGGTAAAGCTATTGCATAGCATTTTTTATCAACTTATACAATATATAAAAAAAACTCATGCAATAAATAAATAAAAAAATCTAAATATAATATTTAAAAAGTACTTCCAATGAAAAGAAGTCGCAAAAAGAAAAACAAGACCTTGGGTTTGATCCAGAGTAATGCCGATTTACTATCCGATTCTCTACTAAACACGCTAATAGAACATTGGAACCGTGATTGAAATAACTGACCGTATTAGTAATCAAATTTCTTGTTAGGCTTTTTCGTTACGACATTTCTGGATTCGGTCTCCACGCTCAAGACCCGCGATAGAAGCTATGCAATAGCTTAAAAAACATGTCACCATTCGTTCAATATTGTTTAAGCTGGAGTGTTGCACTGTGTGCGTTTGATCTTTAAATACGGTGATAATATGAATATAAACTTTATTTAAATTAATTTCTTTGTTTTATTTCGCGACACATCTTTTTTGGGTTCCATACTTCAAAGGAAAAAACTGAATCCTTATAGGATCACTTTGTTGTCCGCCTGTCTGTCTAGACCCTTTATCTCGGGAACGCTTGAAGGTATCGAGTTGAAATTAAAACCATACAGTCAAGTCTGTAGCCCCTTCGTGCTGTGAAAAATTCAACCCTCTAAGTCTTCACAGTCAAAAGATATGGCCGTTTATATCGCAAGTTTGTACGGAACCCTAGGTGTGAGATTAACTCGCTCTTAGCTGGTTTTTTTTGTGGTACCCGTCGATCTGTACGTCCGTATGTCACATCGATTTTACTACGAGACTGTTGGTTCCACTCAGGTAAAATTTTGAGTTCTTTTCTTTAGTGTCTTCTTGGGACCGCTACACAAAATGATGAGAAACGAATAATTTGGTTTGGTACAGCATATTTCTACTTGACGGTAAATAACATCTACGTATGCAAAGTTAGTTTAAGTTTATGCGAAACACGTGTCTAGTATTTTTATTTAAAGAACATTTGTACAAAAATTCAAAACTGTATTATGAAAAATCAAGTTAGAATAAAGTTATAACCATGTTATGTTACCATGATCGTGTTTTGGTACAGACGCCTGCACATCAAGCTACTACAATCTGTCAGATTTCTTTGATAGATTTTCGACTTTATTTCTAAAGTATTAGGTTCAAGGTTCATTGGAAAAAATTGACAGTTTCGGGTAGCTTGACCTGCTGGCGTCTGTACATACAGCCAGTAAGTACAAAACTCGGTCAACGCGCGCGTCTAGTATCGCTGTAATGACCTATGTGCACATTACCTACTAAATGTCCGAACTTTTTAAATATTTTTTGGGTCAAAATGGTTTAAAATCCTTACTAATATTATAAAAGCGAAAGTGAGTTTGTTTGTTACCTCTTCACGCTTTAATGGCTACACCGATTTTGATGAATTTTGGTACAGAGATAGTTGGGAACCAGGAGACGGACATAGGCTAATTTTTATTTTTATAAAAACTGGGATGTGAGGGAGAAAGAGGGAAAATAAGGGAAAACTTAGCGTTGCTATTACAAATCAATGAGGTGCAAGGGGAACTGTGTTACCTCGAATTTAACGCGAGCGAAGCCGCGAGCAAAAGCTAGTATAATCATATTTTTGGGACAATATTAAAACAAACATGTTTTAAAAAATATTGGGATTCATTCAGATGGCAGTTTGAAACTGTAACTTGGCGGTATGATACTCCCGTGCCTCGAAAAGCGCGTTAAGCCATGGGTTCTGCGCCTGATCTCTCCCCGCTCGAGTGTCGGATTGCCGTCCCATCGGACTATGAGAGTGAGAGAAGAGAGTGCACCGTCTGTAAACGATGTACACAATCTTCTATATTATAGAAGACTGTGTAATCTTCTATATTATAGAAGACTGTGTACATCGTTTCAACAAATTCAAAGATTCATTTTATATTATAGATTCTATAATATAAAAACCGGCA
Source organism: Ochropleura plecta (assembly GCA_905475445.1). Taxonomy (NCBI): domain Eukaryota; kingdom Metazoa; phylum Arthropoda; class Insecta; order Lepidoptera; family Noctuidae; genus Ochropleura; species Ochropleura plecta. The sequence continues at coordinate 12,206,234 of FR997749.1, forward strand.
AAGAGCGTGTCGGGCCACGCTCAGTGTAGGGTTCCGTAGTTTTCCGTCCGTCAAGCCCGGTTTCCACTGCGAAAGGGTAATGTGCGGAAAATGGTTAGGCGGAACGGACTCCTTTTTAATGAAATAGGTTTGCGTTTCCACCAACGAAGAGTTGGTCATTTGATTTCCACTGCAAAATGAAACTGAGATAGAGAAATGAGCGGACTGAGCTGAACGGAAAATAAGAAATGAAAAACGAATAGATAATTTCCACAGGGAACGAGTTCAGTCAGTTGAAGTTTTGAGCTGGTTGCGTGCTTCTTTTATATCTATGTTTCGGTATTCTTTAATTGATACATTCCACAAACATGGGTATTGTCGTACAGCTTATGGAAGCTGTCGCTCCATTTCAAACCAAAACAACACGTGTTCTTCTTCACTCGACTGCCATAACAAACAACAATGCGGTGATGCGAGCGCCAGCCCGCGCGTAGCTACGGGAGGCGAGAAGCGCGGGGGGCAGACAGCGAGCGAGTCCGTTCTGAACTAGTCGGTGCAGGCCTTGCGCAGCGGACTCTTTTCAATTTCTTTTTACTCGCTCAATCCGCCCGCCCACCACTTTCTGTGTGGAAACGCTACTATGTAAATTGTAATTGCGAGTTGAGCGGAGTCCGTAAGTACTCCGCTCCGGTCCCTAGAACTGAGCGAGCTCATTTCTACTCTTTCTACACGCTCGGCTCTTTCCGTCCGACTATTTGTTGGTAGAAATACAAGTATGCAGTTTGCGTTTGCGAGTTTAACGAAGTCATTAATGGGTCCGTTCCGCTCGCGGTGGAAACCGGGCTTCACAATAAGTGTTCCCACTTATGAGTTTAAAGGTGGAGGAGCGTGCAACATTGCACGCTCCGCGAGTCCGCGGCAGGCGCTCCGGCTCCAACTTGTGACGGTTTTTAGCGCGACCACAAAGGGGCTGAAAGGGGAGCGCTCAAACCTCGACGACTAATTACTCACACTCATAAATAAAATTACGAATATATTTAAGGTGCAACTTACTTTACCACGGTAGGTCATGAAAGCTAGGAAAATCTTAAAATCGACTTTTAAAAAAAATACGTCATTACACAACGCCATCTATCGAACCATTTATGAACTGGTTTTTACCTTAACATTTTGATGGTGTTAAAAAATGAATGTTAGTTTTGTTCTAAATTGCCTTAGCATGTTCTTAATAAAAGTTTTATGTAGTTATAAGATACCGCCAATGCCAAGGAGAGACCAACCGAACAATTCGGTAATACCCGATCCAATGTAATAAGTACCTACAGCGCCATCTCTCGGGGAATTGGGTTACTAATTAATACAAAGACATGCAAGACGATTTCGGTGGTTATTTTGGATTGCGAGAACCGATTTCAATAATTCTTTTTTTGTTTGAAAAAAGATACGTTCAGGATAATAAAATATCTAAACGAAGTTAAAAAAAATGCTTGCATATACGATTATACTACAAACTTAGTCCAGAAATTATTTTGTACAACTTTTTGTCTTTTTTGTACAAAAACTGTTGTGTCAATCAAGTTCAAAATAATTTTCCTAGAAAGTCTTTATAAAGTTCTACTTTTCAGTTTTTTTTCATATTTTCTAAACTTATGGTTCAAAAGTTAGAGGGGGGGAGGACACATTGTTTTTTACTTTTGGAGCGATTATTTCCGAAATTATTGACATTATCAAAAAATTATTTCAGTAAACCCCTATTCATTTTAAAATACCTTTCCAACAATATATCACACGTTAGGGAAGAAATTTAAAAAAAAATCACTTCCCACTTTACATATAGGGTGGCTACCCTAATAAAACATTTTTTTCCAATTTTTATTTTACCACTTTGTCGGCGTGATTGATATACATATTGGTACCAAATTTCAGCTTTCTAGTGCTAACGGTCACAGAGATTAAGCGAGGACGGACGGACGGACGGACAGACAGACATGGCGAAACTATAAGGGTTCCTAGTTGACTACGGAACCCTAAAAAAGTGAGAAAAGGAGAGAGAAAGAAATTTTTTTTTCGATCATCACGCGGGTTAAAGTTAGTGTTAGCCCAAAGTAATTATGCCACGCGGACGAAGTCGCGGGCGGAAGCTAGTAAATAATAAAACAAAACAATATTTACACATCATTTTATTGTACATTATTATTTCAATTCTATACATTTTATTGATTAAGTCACAGAAGTGCCCACTCCATACAAAATTATTTAAATACTGGGTGTTAATTACAAAGCTCTGGGCTGGTTCAGTATCAATAAAAAATCACACAAAAAATAAAAAAAGTTGTTTAAAAAAAACCTTTTTTGATCTGCGAGGTTAGATTCTATTTTACGTAATCCTTTTTGGATGATAAGTAAAAAAAATAACCAATCAACCAATCAATGGAGCCCTGACTGCTTGGCACCGGTGGACTACTAAGTACTAATTTTCTATATTTTTAAATTGATTTTACGTAGGAATATAAATTTATAAAATAAGGAAGATAAATAAATAAAACGACAATAAAAATTGAGTCAGGGAAGGAGTGACTAAAAGAGAAACGAATGAATGTTGATAGACGTAGAGCGAGAGGAAGCCCAAAAAAAAGATGGATGGATTGTGTATGGAATGATATGAACGAGAAAGGAGTAAATGATGCCGTGACGTCTGATAGGGGAGAGTGGAAGAACAAAACGTGTTGCGCCGACCACAAATAGAATGGGAGTAGATGGTGCCAGAGAAAAGCGAAACTGGGCCTGCCAGGGCCACCGCCTGCCGGAGTTACGAGTTGTTCGAAAGAGCCTCCGTACCCCTGGAACAAAAAGGGCAAAAGAAAGAACATGGATGGGTTTTTTGTCAGTACAAGTCTAATACTCCCCCTCGCTCCGCTCAAAGCGGGGGAATTTATGACGGTATTCGGTTTCTTACATAATATTGAGTTTATAATGTAGGTATCTTGTTTTATAGATAACAAACTGCATCCCGCGGTTTTACATGCCAAGACTGAGATAAAGAGTAATCCTATGTGTTAATCCAGTTTATAAACTTGTATGTAGAGTTCAAAGTGTTCAAACTGTTGGAATTAACTCCAATGTAAATTGTTTGCAATTCTTCAAATCAAATCAAATCATTTATTTCAATTAGACAGGCACTTTTGAATGTCAAGAAACTAAATGAATCTACAGTCCCGGTCACAAGGCATAATAACTTGTGAAAGCACTGTAGTTGCCCATTCCAAAGCGTTGATCTCTATGGAGAAGAATGGGCAAGAAAGTGGACACTCTTTTAAATTATAATATTTTTACAGAATCAGACGTGCACAGTAAGAGCGTCAATAGTAAATAAAAAGCAAAATTCAATTTAAAATCTAAATAAATTAAAAATGACCGTGGTAGCTAAAATATGACCAGTCCCAACTGACAGCGCCCGTTCACGAACATGACGTATGGATCAGCCCCATTCAGCTCGACCATTTTGAAGGGAGCTAAATGACCCGACACACCCGCCACCATCAGCGATACATTTAAGTGAGCATGACACTATCAACCACCAGGGCTTTGTCAAGTCAATGATAATACATAGCACCCACATATGCGCTTAATAATTATACAATACTAGAGAATTGATTCTATACATTGCAAAGATAGTCTTACAATCTTCTGCAGCTTCCACTATAGCTTCGGATACTTATCAATGAGTTTACCCCTATGCTTGAGGAGCAGGACCAGCATTGAGCCAAGCATTTTTATCATCAATATAATCCCCCAACTTATAATATGCTTGCCTACATAGTGTGCGTTTAATACAAGAAATAAATTTCGTCTCATTCAGTTGAAGAATGTGGGGAGGTATTTTATTGTAGCATTTCAAACAGTACCCCATGAAAGATGAGTCTACTTTAGCTAGCCTGAAACCCGGCTGAACCAATTCGTCCCTATTTCTAGTATTATACTTGTGTCTATCACCTCGTTTACCAAATAGATGCATTTTTTTTCTGGCGTTACATGATGTCTTCATAGATATATTGACAAGGTGTTGTCATGATGTTAATTTCCTTAAACTGTTCTCTTAGAGAATCTCGCCTACGTAGATTATACATGGCGCTAATGGCTCTTTTCTGCAGAATAAATACAGACTCGATGTCTACAGCCCGTCCCCAAAGTAAAATACCGTATTACATTATGCTATGAAAATAACTACAATAGACTAGCCTCGCGGTATCTACATCAGTAAACTGACGGATTTTTCTAACAGCATAATGCTGCTGAACTAAGCCGTCCTGCATGAGATGTTATATGCGGACCCCATTGTAGCCTTGAATCGAGCGTTATCCCCAGGAAAACAATTATATCGACGAATTCTAGTTTATCTTGATTCAATACTATGTCACAATCACAACTTTTGACGTTTGGCAGAGCAAATCTTATGCACTTGTTTTTTTTCGCATTTAATACTAAATTATTGGCGGTAGTACTTCTAATAGTTTAACCTTAGGTTGGTTCCACCATCAAATTGCATCTACAGAGCAAACTGGTGCAATGAATACCACTTTATGCACTTTAGTAGTTTTAGTATTTAAAAAGACAATCCGCCCAAAGAATCGCATTCTCTAATTTTGCCACCCTTTTTCACTCTTCTAAGTGTTGAATTTTACCAAATCTCGTCTTAGTGAGCACCTACATCCTAAAAGGTACCCCCATGCATAGTTACACTTGTAGTTTCTAAGATTTAGTGATGTGTGAGTCAGTTGTGTTTTCTCTGTTATAAATATAGATAAAAAAAAACTACAAATCCCTACATTCTGACCTTTTAACTTGCGTATTTGTGTTTGGAGCAACAAATTTTTAGCTGCCTACTCCTGAGTTTGATGTTCTTGGTTCGAATCTTAGGTCGAGCAAAGAGTATTATTGGGATTTTACATCAGTAAATTCACATCAGTAATTCGACATCAGTAATTTCACATCAGTAATTTTACATCACTAATTTCACATCAGTGATTCCACATCAGTCATTTCTCATCAGTAATTTCTCATTAGTAATTTCTCATCAGTAATTTCACATCAGTAATTTCACATTGAAGTCATTTCACATTAGTAATTTCTCATCAGTAATTTGTCGATTGCAGTTAGGGAGTCCGGATTTGTGCAGCGATGATGGCAAGAGGTTCTGTCCTACGAATATTTCAGGTGGTGTATGTATGTTGACCAGCAGGAAGGTGGCACGACCAGCGCCAGGTTCCTTCAATCCATCCAGTCGTCGCCACCGAAGGCCACTGATTTTGAGAACGAAGTCGCTTGCACCTGAAAGTGGAAATTGGACTAGATATTCATTTATTTATTTATAGTTAACTAGCTTTTGCCCGCGGCTTCGCTCGCAATAAATTCGAGTTAAGCTGTAGTTTTTGCCCTTGCGCCTGATTTATTGTAATAGCAATGCTAAGTTTTCCCTTTTCTTCCTTCTTTCTCCCAAATCTCAATCTTTTTTTAAAAAAATAGCCTGTTTCCGTCTCCAGGGTCCCAACTATCTCTGTACTAAAATTCATCAAAATCGGTTAAGCCATTTAGGCGTGAAGAGGTAACAAACAAACTCACTTTCGCTTTTATAATATTAGTAAGGATTAAAACGATATAACATCAATTACAACAATTAACATGGAAACAGAAGTAAAACAACAAGTAAACGACATACAATGGGTTCAATTAAAACTAACGCGGAACAGTGGACACTCTTGCATACTTTCTTACATAGAATACCAGACATACTAGCATTTGACGGGCCTGTTGGTCTAGTGGTTAGTGGCCCTGACTGCTGAGTCGGAGGTCGTGGGTCGATTCCCACCCCCCCCATCTATAATAAGTATGTATTTATGAATTATATAAGTATGTATATCAGTTGTCTGGTTACCATAACACAAGCTCTTCTTAGCTTGGGATCAGATAGCCGTGTGTGAGTTGTCCCAAGATATTTATTTATTATTTATTTATTACTTTTTTCCGTTCATCCGCAAACACATCACATTCAGGGTAGGCAGTCAGGAGGGCGTTGAACAACTTATTTTTTTAAACATTGTCAAACACTAGGAATTTCTCCTGTATCGTGGTTGCGTTTACAAACATTTAAACTCACATACACAAACAGCCAGACCCGAAACAACTATTTGTAGGCCATACATATATTTGTTCAGTGCGGGATTCCAACCCGCGACACGCAGCGCAGCAGTCAATCACTCAGCCGCTGCGCCAGCCGTGCCGTCAAATTTTGAGAATACAACACACAAGCGACTATAAGACTGAGGGAACAGACTCTGTTCCCTCAGTCTAGCAAGGGACGGGTGGGACAGGTTCACTCTGAGTGAACCTGTCCCACCCGTCCCTTGCTAGAGCCAGCCCGCGATGCTGAGCCAGTAAGTTCGAATCAGTCCCCAAAATAACATTACTCAGATCCAACCTGTCGCTTTGCTGTCTTCCCTCAGCGACGCTCTAACCCGAGGCTCGTACCCCACAGTGAGTGCCCTTAGCGTGTAGTCGCTTAGTTTGTAAGTTTTTGCCCTGGCTGGAGGCCTTTAATTCAAGGCATCCACAGGTATCGACTGGTCAAGCAGACGACAACCGCTAAGGTTGAACTGCGAGATGCCATTCTGAAAAAGTGCACCTGTGCCTCACACGCCCGCATTATAATATCTCTCGCGTAGATGATTAATGTCTTCTGAGGTTCGCTGTCGTAACCTAAAACGGTCAGGATTATATTGTAATAACCTACTTCCTCAGTTAGTACTTGCATAGTGAGTGCTATGTACTATAATTGACTTGACGAAGCCCTGGTGGTTGATAGTGTCATGCTCACATAAATGTCTCGCTGATGGTGGCGGGTGTGTCAAGTCATTTAGTTCCCTTCAAAATGGTCGAGCTGAATAGGGCAGATCCATACGTCATGTTCGTGAACGGGAGCTGTCAGTTGGGACTGGTCTTTTACCAAAACATAGTGATCAAATAAGGGTTCTGTTTTTTTTCCTTTTGGCGTACGGAATTCTAAAAAGTGACTACTTATTAGTTACACCTCTGACGAACCCTTTGGAGAATACAAGAGCTATAAAGATAGATTGGTCCTTACTCCACGATGTTGTTAGTCAACATCGTCACCGTAGTCCTCCTCGAACTCATACGGCTCTGGGTCTTGCGATTGCATTGGGACTTCGGGCTCGTACATAGGGGCTTCTGGCGGAGTCACCTGGGCGTCCGGCGCGGGTGTCGCAGCGCCCGGCGTTGAGGATTGCTGTTGGTGTAAACATTGGCTATTTAAAAAAAAAGATTGCGATATGAGGGAGAAAAAGGGAAAACTTAGCATTGCTATTACAAAAAATATGGCGCAAGGGCAAAAACTACAGGTAGCAGGTACCTGCAAATCAGGAAAGAGGAACTGTGTTACCCCGAATTCAACGCGAGCGAAAACGCGGGCAAAAGCTAGTACTTTATAAAATGATTACCGTTGGGTTCCCGTCAGAATCGAAACCACCGCCTGCTGCGTATCCCGCTAACCCACCAGCAGCGAGCCCGGCTGCGCCCGCCGCAGCGGCCATGCCAAGGCCAGGGCCCGTACCTCCACCCTGACGGACGTACACAGGCTGCTGGCCATACATGGGCTGCTGGCCGTACATTGGCTGTTGGCCGTACATAGGCTGTTGGCCGTACATGGGCTGTTGGCCATATGCAGGCTGCTGTTGCATCACCGGCTGCTGGGGACGCATCATTTGTTGTTGAGGAGGCATCATTTGTTGCTGAGGACGCATCATTTGTTGTTGAGGTTGCATCATTGGGGGGTGAGCCCCAACCGGCGTGATGTAGGCAAGCTGGGGTTGTTGCTAAAAGGGAAAAAGATAAATTATTGAAATAGCCAAAACCTGCAGGACCTTCCGCATATATTTGGTGCAGGATGCAGGTGGCGTCCTGTGGTTTCTGCAACGCTTATTGCGTAGCGTAGCGCAGGGATGGCGAACAAATGGCACGCGTGCCATTGACGACACGTGACACAATATTTCGGGCCATCAATTTTAATCATATTTTCATCTACTAATTATGTTTTTACTTGCAGGTTCTATACATTATTATTTGAGATTATTATTTGATTGAAGAATTCGTTTAGAAACTGTTTGGCGATGACTTTGAATAGAAAAGAGTTTCGAGTTAATTATTTTCCCGATAATCATTAGTGATTTTTATTTACGTCAATACTCCACATTTCATAAGGAGAAATGGCACGTTGGTATATAAAGGTTCGCCACCCCTGGCGTAGCGTGTCGCAAATAGATAGGTATTAAAATTTTGTATGGAACACCTTCTGTTATTATGCGAAAACATAATGATGGTCACATAGAGATAGCTGTTTAATTTTGTTTAACATGCTTTAATTTTTTTTTTTTTAATAAATATCTTGGGACAACTCACACACGGCTATCTGATCCCAAGCTAAGCAGAGCTTGTGTTATGGTAACCAGACAACTGATATACATACTTATATAATTTATAAATACATACATATTATAGATAAATCACACCCAGACACAGAACAAACAATCATGCTCATCACACAAAGTTTGTCCTGGGTGGGAATCGAACCCACGACCTCCGGCTCAGCAGTCAGGGCCACTAACCACTAGACCAACAGGCCCGTCAATTTGATTCCGGAGCATTTGTTGAAATGGGAGATGCTAATTTCAGGTCCGCAATCCCTGTTGAGATTGCGGGTTGTGTGAAGCAGATACCACAGCCTCGGAACACTTAGGTTAAAAGAAAGAACATGACTGTATTGGGTGTCAGTCAGTAAACAAGTACAACTATAATATGCCAAGTATATGTAAATTGTTTTTAGTAACATGATTTTCAAGTTTTTATTGTTTCTAACACTAGGGTTTTTAACCTAAATAAACAAATAAATAAATAAAATGGTAAGCGATGGCTTTCTCTGCTGCCTTTTTACAAAATTCTATATAAAAAATATAAATGAATGAAAATAGCACTTATTCTACTAGAATTATTTTAAACGCTTCATAAACAAATAATACAATCAATGGGGAAAACATTAACGATGTGACGATACTGCCGACTTTTTGCGAAGGAACTCACGAACTTTATGCTTAACCTCTCAAGGACCGCCATTATTTACGTCAACTATCCGTCAAGCACCGCCGGGCAAGCTCTTATCGTAAGCGTAATCTGATTTTAAGACTTATCTTTACTACAAATACAGTTTTAAATCGGTCGGGGTAACGGTAATACTTGTTTACTGGCACGTTGGGGCTCTAGAGGTTAATATTAGAGTCAAAATTTATATTTCTAAATACTTCATTAATCTATAGTACTTTTTTATCTGTGGAAGCCCTTTTTGACGTAGGCCTCCCCCAGCTTCCTCCAGCTATGTCTGTCTCTAGTTCGTTCTCCAGTCTTGTCCACATATTTCCTTAAATATGTATTCCCAGTTTTTTTAATTAATTCTAAAACTAAGATATACTTTTATAATTTTCTTGAATATAGATAATGATACATACTCTTGGCTCGTTTTTCCCGAACTGCAAATAAATAGTATGTGTTAATGGTTGGCAATAAGCTTGCCCCCTTGGCCACAATAACCTAGGTTGTTGGGGAGTTTGTTCCACCACTTCTTCTCCTTAGCTAAAACACTAGGAAGTGGCGAAGGATGGGCGTTTTGGGGGACTGTCTCTTGTAATGTTGACGTTCAAAATGCTGATATATACATATATGAATAATTTCACATTTGATTTTGCTAGTTCCCTGGTTAGCAATAGAGATGTCACCCAGGTAGTAATAGGTGTGACCTCCAATGTACTTGGCTCGCGAGGTTGTCGACATGTGGGATGTCGACTCATCGATAATTGTGCCGATAGTCGTATCTGCCAATGGCTTAATTGCCAAGAGCCTCGACCAATACCTGAGGAGGCTCTCGTTAGGCAGCTGGATCAAGGGCTTGATACAGAAAGCGGTACTCCTGGACTCGGCTCGTATTGTTAGGAGGTTTTTTTCTCTAGACCCCTGACTGCCGGTGGCTTGGACCATGTTCCCGATACCGGTGGGATACTATTTTTTTTTTAAGAAATATTTTAAAATGTAAACATATGTAAATAAATCAATAAAAGATAATAAATTAAACACAACAACTATGAAAAAAAACGAACACTATTATGTAAGTGGAATTTGGTGTGTGTCTTGGCACATTTATGTAATCCTGAATTGAATTCTCAACATACACAAAGTTAACACTTTAATTAAACACTTACACATGAAGAAAACATTCCTCCCATACCGATTACTTAGTTTTTTTTTTATAAACAAACGGGAATTTCTCTATTAGACAACATCATGATTTTTATATTTTCCCGTTGTTTTGCATTTAATTGCTTGGAATATTTAAAACGACAAACATTTTTTGACGATGTTTTATAACTAGGAATTTGACAATAGGCTGTCATTGCCATGGCAGTAAGTGTCAGTGGTAGAAGAATATATTTTTTTACCTGGATCTATTAACTGCCAGTTTCTAACGTCAATATTTACGAAAGAGAATAGAAATAGTGCATTTTGTTTCGAATGAGGAGACTTTGTCATTGCGGCCGAGGCGGATTTAACGCCCAAGCTGCTAGGCAAGGGTTTTATTGAGCCGAGAACATCAGTGACAAATTCTCACGTGAATCAAACGACGTTTTTCAATATACTTACGGAGAAATTGAATAATAGAACAAAAGGTACTTTTGTCATTATCAATATGAAACTATGCTTTAATTTGTATTTTTTCCTGCCCTTTGTTTTCTCAGACTGATAGAAAAACAAAGGTATGACACAACACAAATAAATGTCAATTTGTAAAAAGCCAATTATTTTATGAATATCATCTTTATATTTTGTGTAACATAAACACATATTTTTATTAAATATGAAAGCTTTACAAACATGCGCCTCCATGCTCTAAAAACCACTAATCACCGCCAGCGAAGCATTTGTTTTTAGTGCATTTATTGTTTTCTTCATTTAAAAAATATAAAAATAGTAGCTCACCGGTATCGGGAACAGGGTCCAAGCTACCGGCGGTCAGGGCTCCAGAGAAAGGAACCTCCTAACAATAAGAGCCGTGTCCAGGAGTACCGCTTTCTGTATCAAGCCCTTGATCCAACTGCCTAACGAGAGCCTCCTCAGGTATTGGTCGAGGCTCTTGGCGATTAAGCCATTGGCAGATACGACTATCGGCACAATGATCGCTGAGTCTAGTCTAGGATTTGTTTATTTATTTTTATTTATTATAAAGACAAGCCGGATATTGTTATCCGTGTTGAAATTGCGAAAAAAAAACAAGCGTGTGAAATACATTGCATGTCCAATCTAATCGTAGTGCCAGTTTTCGAGGAAATGTAATTGCATATTCATATTCAATTCACCAAAAAATCATTTGGGTGTTTTTTATAATCGAAATGGTACATCCTAGTCCGAGAGCCAGTAACAGATTTATATGACCAAGTTCCTCTCAAGTGATAATTAGTAAAACGCATCAGAAAATCGAACTATAAAGCCTCGTGAATGTCAGCTGAGGCTCGGTGGGGGGTATGAGCAGTTGTAACCTCCCACGCCTGAAGAAAAAAAAAATATTCACTCATTTCCTCTCGGCTAAAAGTTTATCAAGTTATAGCTAACCCAATACCTCATCAAAAAAAAAAAGACAGCTGGCTATAACATAGTGCATTGTACGTCAGCTGATGGCTAGATCATGGGAAAAAAAATCTTCACTTTCAGTGATATCCTCTCGGCTAAAAATTTACCAGATGATAGCTTATATGTAACTATTGATAAATATATACGTCAGCTGGCTGTATCTCGGTGGAAAAATCGTCAGCTGATACTTTGAAGGTCGTTACGTAGAAGTTAGCCAGAAGCATTTACTGACTATTTAAAGGCATCAGCTGACCAGGTTTCCCTCGACTTATTGCTAGCTGATTTTTTTTATTTATCACAGTATTATATTTAAAATCAGCTCACAAATTTTCGTGTGGGAGGAAATGACGTCTTTTTAATTATTCGGCATAGCACTCCAATATGAGTGTTCAGGTGAAAAAAATATTCCATATCAATATTTTTTAGACTTATAAGTATATAATCATATAATTTTAGATATATTTTAATAATCAATTTGCTTAGTATAAATTAACTAGTTACTTGATAAAAAATATTTTTATAAAAAAATTATGACAAATTACAATTCAAATGACAATGTTATTTAATCATTTTCGGCTTCGCTTTGGCTTGAGTCATAACCATCTCTCTCTGATTCATTGTCCGAGTCACTGTCAGAGCTGTCTGCTGTTATATTTTCATCGTCATCAAAAAATTAGAATGCGTATTTTAGCATAATATCATTAATATGATAATAAAATGTTACCTTTTTCGGGCTGGATAGTTATTTCATCAATCGATGTTGGTAACTGACTTCCAAAGAACCAGGTAAACTCATATTTATTGTCAATTTCTTCCCAACCATAGTCTTCCGGATCATCAGAAGTTGGAACCTTCAAGTGTGCATTTGACCAAATTTGATCAATATAGCATGCTCTTAAAAATTGCTGATATAGCTCTGACTCGCAAGGTGGTAGAGAAGAGCCATCAATACCTTTCTTTGGTAACTTGAATGTCTCCGTATCCAAGAATTTATATGTTTTTTCAAACAACGCTACTCTTGCCTCATTGACCTTTTTCAGGCGATTAAATCCATACATATGGCAAACGAACTCTTGAATTTTCTCAAAAATATTGTCTCTATCCTCTAATGATTTTGACATTTGGATGAAACACTCGATGAAATCATTCGATTTAGCCCTCATTGAAAATCATCAGTCCACTAGTTTTAGTCCTTAGTTAGGTCCCTAACACTATGCTAGCGTGTGTTGTTTAAATCTTTAAAAATAACAAGAATAATTAAAGAGGCGTCATTTCCTCCCACACGAAAATTTGTGAGCTGATTTTAAATATAATACTGTGATAAATAAAAAAAATCAGCTAGCAATAAGTCGAGGGAAACCTGGTCAGCTGATGCCTTTAAATAGTCAGTAAATGCTTCTGGCTAACTTCTACGTAACGACCTTCAAAGTATCAGCTGACGATTTTTCCACCGAGATACAGCCAGCTGACGTATATATTTATCAATAGTTACATATAAGCTATCATCTGGTAAATTTTTAGCCGAGAGGATATCACTGAAAGTGAAGATTTTTTTTCCCATGATCTAGCCTTCAGCTGACGTACAATGCACTATGTTATAGCCAGCTGACTTTTTTTTTTGTTGAGGTATTGGGTTAGCTATAACTTGATAAACTTTTAGCCGAGAGGAAATGAGTGATTTTTTTTTTCTTCAAGCGTGGGAGTTTACAACTACTCATCCCCCCCACTGCGCCGCAGCTGACGGTCATAGGGCTTTATGATACTGTTGTCTGATGCGTATCGCCAATTATCTAACGAGAAGAAATAATTAACCAAATTTGCACCTGGCTCTCGGACTATCCCTTTCGATTATAAAAATAATTTTAAGGAAAAGAAAACCGCGTAACAAACAAAAAGAAAGAAAGTCGAATTGAGAACCTCCTCCTTTGTTGTTTAAAAAAGAAATCGAAGGAACAATAGTTTACTTACTTCTTCTTAAGCGGTTTTCACTGACGTCTCCTGGATTATGATAGCCACCTAAAAACATGTATTCATTTGAAATCCACATGAGGAAAAATATAGTCTCATGATGGAAAAAATGCAAAATAAATTCTGTACATTTCTTTACCTCAAACAATAAGGAGTTTATCCCTTTTATCCCCTGATGTACCCCACGCTGTTCGTCCTGGGCATGGTCGGGTACACCAGGCTGGCAGTAAGAAGGGACGTGGCGCTAGTCAAGTACGTGGCGAGCATATTGCTGGGCTTGCTGCACCACCCCACTTTTACACGTGCCAACGGCTAGGACTAACTTGCTCAAGTTTACTACAATTTCGTGAGCCGCCCGGATTATTAATATTGTAACATTATCGGAAGACATATTTGGGCAAAAACCTGCCAAGATTTCTTCATAGGGCACAGATCGTAATTGAGAGAGATGTCCACCTCCTTCAATTATGTGTAACTAGTTTTTGCCCGCGGCTTCGTTCGCGATAAATTCGGGGTAACACAGTTCCCCTTCCCTGATTTGCAGGTTGTACCGTACCTGTAGTTTTTGCCCTAGCGCCTTATTGATTGTAATAGCAATGCTAAGTTTTCCCTTTTCCCCCTCTCCCTCATTTCCCACTATTTAAAAAAAATCTTTTGTCCGTCTCCATGGTCCCAACTATCTCTGTACCAAAATTCATCAAAATCGGTTTAGCCATTAAGGCGTGAAGACGTAACAAACAAACAAACTCACTTTCGGTTTTATAATATGAGTAAGGATTTAGATCCTATACTTAGGTATGCTTTGTCATGTTTAATTAAAAATAGGTATTAATTTATTTTTAATTTAATTAACGTGTTATTATTTGTATGTTCTATTATTTGGTGAATTATAGCATCGTATTGGATATTCTGTAAAGGTGCTATAAATTGGTGGTAAATCCTTACTGATAGTATAAAAGCGAAAGTGAGTTTGTTTGTTACCTCTTCACGCCTTAATGGCCTAAACGAATTTGATGAATTTTGGTACAGAGATAGTTAGGACCCAGGAGATGGACATGGGCTAATTTTTTTTTCAAAAAAAGTGGGAAATGAGGGAGAAAGAGAGAAGAAAAGGTAAAACTTAGCATTGCTATTACAATCAATAAGGCGCAAGGGCAAAAACTACAGGTAGCAGGTACTTGTAAATCAGGAAAGGGGAACTGTGTTACCCCGAATTTAACGCGAGCGAAGCCGCGAGCAAAAGCTAGTAATAAATAAATACCTTGGTCTCCTAATCATCGTGATCTTCCTCCCAATTGCAACAGGGAAAGAAAAATTGCAGAAGACAGCCGAGCAAGCAGCATTCTTGCATCATAGCATCCTGGATGAAGACCAGTGTTCATTCTTAAGGGATCCTGGTCTTCATCATGTCATCAGAGATCCGTTTACTGTTGGAATAGGTGGTAAGCGTCGGTCAGTTGCCTGCCGGGGTTGCAGGTTGTTCGAAAGAGATACCGCGGCCCCGGAACGTAAAGGGTTGAAGAAGGAACATGGGTTGGTTTTAGTCAGTACAAGTCTGACACTCCTGCGCTCCGCCCAGAGCGGGGGAAGTTACTTGATGATATCAAACCCCAAAAAAAAAAGCGTCGGATCGCAGATGTGCCGGGGATATATTTCCCTTTAAAATGGTTGCTGTGTTTTCCTTTTAACACTTTCGCTGCCCAGTCCAAATCCTTACTAATATTATAAAAGTGAAAGTGAGTTTGTTTGTTACGTCTTCACGCCTAAAGGGCTAAACCGATTTTGATGAAAATACAGTACAGATATAGTTGGGACCCTGGAGACGGACATAGGCTTTTTTTTTAAAGAGTGAGAATTGAGGGAGAAAGCGGGAAGAAAAGGGTATACTTAGCTTTGCTATTACAATAAATAAGGCGCAAGGGCAAAACTACATGTAGCAGGTACCTGCAAATCACGAAAAGGGAACTGTGTTACCCCGAATTTAACGCGAGCGAAGCCGCGGGCAAAAGCTAGTAATATTATAATGAGGAAAGATTTGTCTGTTTATATCGAATAGGCTCCAAAACTACTGGACCGATTTTAATAATTTTTTGACTAACAGGAAGTTACATTATCAGGTAGTAACATAGGCTATACATCATCACGCTACTACCCACGGGAGCGGGACAGCAGGTGAAACCGCGCAAGAAAGATAGTTAGATATATCTTTGTCCAACCTAGAGTGAATTACTGTAGGCCTACCATGACGTCTTAAAGCAGAATTTATTCCACTGAGGGAAAGAGATGGTGCTAGACACCCTGTATAGCTCTGTCTCTTTCCCTCAGTGGAATTAGTTCTGCTTTAAGCCGTCATGGTAGGGTAGCTGGCTTGATGTTTAAAACGTTTTAATCTCATGTCAAGTATCACCACCTACCGTACGAAGAGACCTTCTATGTGTGACTGGGAAACATAACTTGAATCCTGCCGATGCTAAGCTGTGGCAGAAGGGTCAGTGGAACCATCGTCGAGGACAGACGTTGCAGCAGGAATTGCTCGGTCGCTTGGAGCACACTGCGCTGGTAGTACCGCCTTATCTTCGGGCCGGGGAACCTGGAACATCAAATTGGGAAGCTCAACGACAATACTATAGAAAGACAAGTACTGCAACCATAAATATATCATAGACGTCACACGATGAGTTCAAACGATATATCGATAGTTAGACAGTTGTTTTTTTTGCAGGTAATGTATTTCTGTTGCCGCTATAACAATAAACACCAAAAGCAGAATAAAATTAAATATTTAAGGGGGGGTTTAAAACAAACATGGTTTTTGTTTGTTTGTTACGTCTTCACGCCTTAATGGCTATACCGATTTTAATGATAGTTAAAAATAATAATTTAAAGATACGTAGTTGGGACCCTGGAGACGGACATACGGTTTTTTTTTAAGTGGGAAAATAGGGAGAAAGCGGGAAGAAAAGGAAAAACTTAGCATTGCTATTACAATCAATAAGGTGCAAGGGCATAAAATGCAGGTAGCAGGTACCTGCAAATCAGGAAAGGGGAACTGTGTTACCCCGAATTTAAAGCGAGTGAAGCCGCGGGCAAAAGCTAGTACGTATTTTTTTAATGAAGTTTTTGGTACTATATAAATAGAATTAAAGACACGACCTTACTCACAAGTGGCGCCATCTGGTCAGCTCAAACACAATACCTAACTCTCATTTCCTTGCAACTGCACCGCGCGCCCATTATGACAGCTAAATATTTAAACGGTCTTCAACAATTCTGTAAAAATGACTTACTAATCTATCCATATTGTAAGTTTATAGACATGACAATAAAAGTACGAATTCATTTATGTGTTGTAACATTGTCGTGTCTTTGTCGTCCATTGTAAATCTTTGAAACCGTTTGTTTTTCAATTTCAACTCTTCATTAATGACTTTTGTGGACGAGAGATACCACAATATTGCCAATATCACGTGTAAACTGGTTATAAACTATCAAACTCTGCAGAATAGGTATTTAGCAAGTAATTTAATAAAAAAATATTTGTTTTTGTATTTGTTGTAAAATTTTGATTGAATCTGTCAATCTTTTTTTTTCAGAGAGGTTGGGCTCACTTACAAAAGAGGATAATATGCAATGCACTGTTCTCAGAAGAGTTGCAAACACTGAATCAGAATCGTTAAGGATACGATAATATTATAGTTACCTACAAAAAAAAAAATAAAAGTCTAAAAGATTCCGAATGAAAAACAAGCCACATTAGAATCTGTTAACACGTTCCCTGCGCCATCATTTTCAAAGAACTTTCAACTGATGCTTTGGAGGCCTAAAAGATCTTGAAACTAACGTAGGTACCCTTTTTTTGGGGTGGGAAATCATCAAATAACTTCCCCCGCTCTGGGCGGAGCGAGGGGGCGTGTCAGACTTTTATTGACTAAAACCCACCCACGTTCCTTCTATTGCCATTTACGTTCCGGGGCCGCGGTATCTGTTTCGAACAACCCGCAACCCCGGCAGGAACCAACCTACCCTTTGGTGCGTTTGAGACCTAATGAGTCTCCTAAAGATACAGGTTTCTCATACTTAACGTTAGATCCTTCCGCTAGGAGTAAAACAACACGATTATATGCAATGCACAATACAAAAGTCCTGCAAGAGATCTGATAGAATCTCGTAATGCAACGAACGTGTTATTGGAAGTAGGCGATTGATTGATTTTGAAAATATGAAAATAGGATGGGTTTTTAGAAATCGGTTTTTTGTGCAAAAAATAATTATTATTGAATAATCAGAATTTAAATTGCTTTTTTATGATTGAATGCAGTGGAAAATGAGAGATTTTTCACTTAACTAACTTTGGGTTAGTGAAGTAAAAAGAACTGTAATTTTGTGTGTATGTATATAAACAATAATTATTATTTTTCAATAAGATTTTTTTAACTTTATATACCTAGTAGGACTTAACTTCATTATTATTAGCACTGGCAACCTTGCACGATCGGGGTAATTTTAATTCACGTCTGGTCACCCACACCTGTCAAAAACTGGCTATACTCGACTGACGAATGTAACCAAAACAAGTTTTATTTTTACAACAAAATGTGCGAAGATCCGTGTAGATTGTGTTTATCTAAAGATAATTTGATGCCTTTATTTACAAATATTGAAGAGAATGGTCATTATAGTCATGTTTTGTTCCTAACAACTGGTTTGAAAGTAAGTTGTGAAAGTTCATTGCCTTTTCTATCGTTCGTAGCATAAATGTACTTACATCAGTTAAGTATACCTCGCATGTTATTTTGTTGTCTGATTAATTATTGAAACCTACTGGTCCGACTAGTTTAATTAAATAAATTAAGTAATCTATCTCTTTCATCTTCACATCTCGGATCAATGATAACACATTTGTTGACGAATCACAGAACTTACCTGTGTACTTCCATTTTAATACAAATTTATCTACGAAGAAATTTATGTACACACGACGACACATCAACCTATACAAAACCAGTTTATGCTGCTTGTACACACCGGGACTTACAGCTTAGTACGGCCGGTATTCCAAGTGTGTACGATGTGACTACGTTTGAGATAATTGAACCTGGATCAATACCTACAGCCCAACTGACGCCAAACCTAGCCCTACAGTAACTAACTAGCACCCCAGTTATCCTAGCCCTAGCCTACCATATACAAACCACACCAAACGTAGGTTGCGTTGGTTGTACGAGAGGGAAGTCTGTCACAAGGAGACCTACGGTGACAGACGGAATTTGGGTAGGAAGAGGGTTTTGTGTACGTCGTGCAATGTACACAGGAAATGGTTTTCTTACTGCCGATCCCACAGACTCATAGGACCGATGATGGCTAAAGGTGTCTTGGCCACAGTAAGAGGAAGTAAGGAGATAAATCACACTCGACTCCAGCTTGATGACTAACTTTATTACAATAATGAACTTAATTATATACAATTTTTGTGGTAAATACACATTGATGGCTATTTACATGTGTGTCGTGTGTGTATCGAGCCGATGAAGCGAAGATCTCAGTAGGCCACATCTTAGTGCTGACGGTGTGCTGGTGTTGCCGGCGCGTGGACCGTATGTGTGTCGCTGACGCTGTGATGCTATTGTTGGCGCGTGCAACTATAGTATGTTCACGGTTGAACATTCTGGCGCCTCTCAGGACCTAGGCTCCAGTTGGTATAATTCGATAGTTTCGTGTTGACGTGGTAAACTGTACACTGTTGATGTGTCGTCGTGTGTACTTACGTTATACAAACATTGAAAGGTATGATGAATGAAAATTCTTTTTTTTATAGATAGAACCAAAAGATGGTTTCCCACAAAATATTTGCGAGAAATGCAAAAACGACGTAAATTCAGCTCTACATCTCCGAAACAGGAGTCGAGAAAGTGAAAAAATAATAACAGAACTCGGCTACCAAAGAAATTACGAAAACATCGTTAATTATGACGAAATTATCATCGAAACCGATGATATTAAAACTCAGGCAACTGAAAATCGTGACAGTAATTCTGAAAATACCTGTGGATTTCCTGAGCTAAAAGTAGAAATAGAGTTTGACAGATTAGATCAAGATGGCGGTGATACAAAATGGCCGCCAAACGAAACTGTCAAGAAATTATCGAGGAAAGAAAAGAGACAGCAATATTTAGACATGGTGGATGGCAAGTTTGATCCTGAAGGATCAGTAAAATGCAAAATATGCCAGAAGTCGGTCAGAAATTGGAAATGTTTTATCAGCCATGCGAAATTACATTTAGGATTCAATTTTGTTTGTGAAGTAAGTCAAATCAAAATCATTTATTTTTTAGAGGTATGAAGAACAGGGTGTAAAGTTCTCCATCCTCTATGGAAAAGGGAGGATCCTCCGACCAGACGGGTGTCGTGAACTGTCGTGTCTGGTGGGCCACTGATACTTATAGTTCTCTTTGGCCACTGCCCGACAGTTGCTTGTCGGGTGCTCGTATATATGCTAACTTCGTGCACAACTTTGCTTGCGCGATGTATGTGATCTTGACGTTTAGTTATTCAGTGGCTGGATAGATGGCGCTGTAGTACTTTTTGCCACTTGCATCTTTGTGTCGCCACAATTTCAATTAGACCATTACAGGCACTTTTTTTTTGAAGCGGCGATCTCTCGCGTCCGGCCCTGGTTCAGGCCATGATCCGGAGCGAGAGGGAATGGGAAGCGGTTACCACCTTCTGCGAAGCAGTAATGCTAGCAGAGGAGGTGGCCGGGCGTTTGAGGGAGAGAACATCTGCCCAACCCAGCCGCCGCGGGAGACGCCAATGGCGCCGGGCGCCGCGAGACGACTCCCGGCCACCGTAGATGCGGGCCTGTGGGCGGAGAGCAATGGGTAGTTCACCGTCCGTCCGTCGATTGACGACAGGCCGTGTCGACGGCGCGTTCGTGTTTCACGCGCGCCTCAAAGAGAGTCAGCAAAGCAGAGGGGCTTGCCAGAGCCTCCGCCTGCCGGGGTTGCGGGTTGTTCGAAAGAGATACCGCGGCCTCGGAACGTAAAGGGCAATAGAAGGAACATGGGTGGGTTTTAGTCAGTACAAGTCTGACATGCCCCATAGAAGTCATTGGATGATTTCCCAAGCGAAAAAAAAAGGCACTTTTGAATGTCAAAAAAACAAAATGTTAAAGCTACAGTCCCGGTCACAAGACATAATAACTTGTGAAAGTACTGTAGTTACTGTTTACTGTTGTAGGTACTGTAGTTGTAAGTATCAAACATTTAACCTTTTGAACTCATTTTACCTCAATTTTTGTCACATTTTTGTGTCGTTGGCGTCCAGGGTACGGACTTTCTTTTTTCACATATGAATGTCTATTTAACTCTTATTGTTTCGTTTTTTTTTTTGGAACTCGTTTTGCCTACTCGTTTCACAAACTGAATTATTTTCATTATTAACTGAATTACTGAGGAGCTCGTGGCTAAATAAATAGTAGCCGCTCGGGTCGATCTTTAGGTTAAGCCGCGCTTGCCTAGGTTGGTCTGTGGATGGGTGACCACCCGTTACATACCGAGTTTCCTCCGTGCCTCGGAAAGCACGTTAAGCCGTTGGTCCCGGGTGTCATTTGTAGATCTTTGACAGTCATTACAGGTAGTCAGGGTTCCGAAAGTCTGACAACCAGTCTTACCAAGGGGTATCGTATTACCCAGTATTAACTGGTTGTGGAGGTCAGATAGGCAGTCGCTCCATGTAAAATACTGATATTCAGCTGCATCCGGTTATACTGGAAGCCGACCCCAACATAGTTGGGAAAAGGCTAGGCAGATGATGAGGTTTTGTTTTTTTTTTGAGTAGGTATTAGATTTGGGTCTACTAGACAAAATTTTTGTTTAAGCATTTGACTCCAATATTCATCATGTCAATATGCAACATGCAAATAATGGAATTAGAAAGGTTAAACTCTGGCCAAACTAATATAATAATTTATACTATCCCGCGCCGATTATGTCAGCTAACTTCTATGACTATGAAGGTGTTCAAACTGGTGCAAATACTCGCTTTTCTTACAATAAGTTTCAAATGAAAATAGGACTGATCTCGCGTCATCTTGTGACGTCATAGTTATCAAATCGAAGCAGTTGGATATGGTCAGCAAAAAATTCATAGCAAGTAATAAAAAAAATTCTGTACCTATTTTAGATTAAAAACATTAATAACAATTTATTTGCCGAAGTATTATTTAGCTAAACATACCTTTCAAGTGATAGTTTACATTTACCAAAATTACTTTTAGTAAATGCGAAACCTAAATATTGTGAGTTCCGAATAAGTAACCAATTTTTACACAGTGGACACATTTGTCCCGAAAATATTTAAGAAGAAAATGTGCGTGTTATCAGACTTAAAAAACACAATACTCAATATCTTTATTTGCTTTACCATAATGTGTACTTAGGTGGTAGTTTTTATAATATTGTCATCATTATGGACTCTGTAGGGCACAGCAAAAGGGTAGAGGAGAGGAAGCTCTGTTTTAGAAAATAGTTGATATTTTTGTGTAGAAGATTTGTCATTAAACAATTCAGGTGTTGTTTTACAATTTTTATCTTTATTTAAATATAAACTTTCAGTTTTGCGGCAAAAGTTTTATTTCAACGACACAATTGAAGCGTCACTGCAGATCCTTCCACGGTTTGAGCAGAGAGCTACCATGTCAGCACTGTAGCTATCTCGCTCTGGATAACGCACAACTACAGGTGAGAGAAAGAGACACAACAAATTGGCATTTAAAAGTGACAGTTTTAGGATAAAAAAAAAACTGGATATTAATTTGACTTGACCGTTATTCGAAGCTTATTTAATTGAGATAGGCCCTGCGTTTCCCACCATATTTCTATACTTCTATCTCTTTCTAGTACGTCACTTCCGCTTGGCAGTGGCGGGGAGGCTCGTAAAGCGTAAAGCGAGACTCGCCATTTTGAATTCATTGGCGTCTTGTTTCCCGCCGCGAACAGTCGTGTCCTACCGACATTACCTTGAAAATTATATTATATTTAAAGTGAAAATAAGCTTAACGGTTTTATTTGAATTTAAAAGTTTAATCTTTCGATATCCAGTATGGAAAATTTGTGTGATGATGCCGTTAAGGCTAGTGGTGTTGTGCTTAGTGGTGTTCGTCCCGGACCTTCTTCGCCGCAGAAGCGGCGAGCTCGGTCGAACAGTTCTGATAGCTTGAGTTCTAGTAGCTCAAGTTCCAGTGATAGCTCCTCGTCTAGCGGAGGCAACCCTAAGAGAAGTCGCCGCAACAAAAGAAAAAGCCAACGCAAGCGTCGTTCCAAACGTAAGCTACGGAAATTAGCTAAGGAGGTACGTAGCCTCCGTCAGCAAATGGGTTGCAAGGGCCCCAGTGAACACGTGAGTACCAATTTAGATTGTGATGCCATCTCACTTATGTCCAGTGTTAGTGAAAATCATTACGAACAAATGTTTGATGGTGAACCTAATAATCTTAGTGCACGTGGTGATCAAGAATTTACTTTAACTTTTGAAACTAAGCTGAAAGAACCTACAATGCCCAATACTTCCGAGAACTATTTGAAGTTGCTATGTGACTTGCAACATCTTGATAAAAGTGACTGGAGTGAAATTAGATATTCTGAAACCCAAAAATTGTACAATCACTCGCCGGGTTATACAGACATTGAAATGAACGAGCAAAATATATGAGTCTCCTCGTCACCTTGTGTTTGCTGATAAGGCTTTCGCAGCCTTGACCATGTGTGTACTCAAACAAAGAGATGTTTTGCAAGGAACTCTTCAAGAATTGTTACTTTGGGCAAAAAATAGTGACTCACTAAATTCTGACACTTTGCTTCAGAAAGTTAATGACCTTTTTTCCACAGGGGATTTTAATAAATGTTCCTCAGACCTATTACAGATCATTTGTGGACATCGTGCTGAGATTCTCCAAATGCGGAGAGACTGTGTTATTAAACAGGCGAAGGATCCCTTGATGAAGGCTAATTTAAAGAAAATTCCGCCGACATGTACCAACCTGTTCAACGCAGAGAAATTTACTGCTGCTGTAGAAAAAGCTGGCGGTGTAAGAAAATGTTTTTGGCCATTGCAAAAGGCTAATACGACATCTACCTCGCAGGTGGATGCAAAAAAGTTTAGAGGCCCCCCGCAGGGGCCAAAGCCTTACAAAAAACCCTCGCAGGGTTTTGCTCAAACAGCTCATGCTTGCCAACATAATACGCATTCGCAATGTGTTAGCAGTAACCCACCTACGCAAGGTGGCTATAGCAGCGGTAACCCACCTCCGCAAAGTGGCTACGATACTCACGCTGCTCAATATAATTCGGTCGCACCGAATAAACGCAATAACTTTCGAGGCCAGTCAAATGCTCGGCATAATAATCAGCCAAGGTATGGGAGGAGACGCGCATCATCGCCCCCCCAGCAGACTAATAACAACAAACGACGTAAGTATTGACTCGTTCAGAGCGGGCCGTCTCCTGCAGTTTCGAGACAAATGGGAACAAATGAATGCACCAAATTACATTCTAAAAATAATAACAGGATATCGCATACCTTTAAAGATAAAGATAAAGATATATTTATTGCGTAACTGTGTACATGAAGTTCTTATTGATAAACATTACATTTATTGGTTCCAACAGTCTACCCAAGTCGGATATGCAATAGTATTTAAGGGTACATACAAAATATTATTTTTTAGCAAAAAATTCATGCAGATTATAAAATACATTATCAATTAACATTTTTTTCAATTTATTTTTAAACATATTTCCATTTAATTGCTTAATAGCTGGCGGTAAATGGTTGTACACTCGAATAGCGGTTACATAGGTACTTTTATAATACATCATATTGTTGATAGCTGGTAAATTAATATCATATTTATATTGTTTTCGAATGTTTCTTTTAGATTTAGATTTAAAATTAAAATATTGCATATTGTTTTTAACAAATAAACATAATTCAAGGATATAAATACCAGTCAGTGTCAGGAAACCCTCCGTTTTGAATACATCTCTCAATGAATCGGTACTGTACATGTTATACATTGTTTTTAGACATTTTTTCTGGAGAATGAATGTAGATTGTACGTTTGTCGAGTTCCCCCAATATATTATACCATAAGTTAACAGTGAGTATACATTTCCAAAATAAGCACTTCTAGTAACAGTTAGATTCGTAGTTTCTGCCAGAACTGACAATGCGTAACAAGCACTGGATATTTTTGTATTAATTCTTTCTATATGTGCCTTCCAGTTTAAATGTTGGTCAATTGTAACTCCTAAGAAATTTGTATTATTGACTTCTTCAATCGCTGTATCAGACATGATTACATTCAATTTATTATGTTTACTTTTATAATTTCTAAATTGAATCAATTTCGTTTTTGAGGCATTGACTTTTAAATTTATTGACTGCAACCAATCTGTCACAGTTATTAAAGTTCTATTTATTTCACTTTCGTAGACAAGATAATTAGAGTATTCATTTGAAATAAATATAGTTGCGTCATCAGCATACATTACGCAAAGATGTTTAATAATATTTGGAAGATCGTTAATGTACAATAAGAACAAGGGAGGTCCCAATATACTGCCTTGTGGTACGCCTAGGATTGAAGATTCAAATTTAGATTTCACAATCTCCACCGTTTTTGTACGTTCATTATAAATATCAATTACAGTACCCTGCATTCTATTATTTAAATAATTCTCAATTAATTTAAGTGCTACACCTCTTATTCCTATTCTTTCCAATTTATCAAGTAAGATGTCATATTTTACGCAGTCAAATGCTTTTGACATATCTATGAAAAGAGCAGCACATTGCTTTTTGTCATTGATTTTATCCCAAATGGTATTGAATAATTTATATATTGCCAATGATGTAGTTTTATTTTTTTGGAATCCAAATTGGTTAGCGTTTAGAATATTATTTACATTTAAGAACTTTATGATTCTAGCATAGATAACCTTTTCAAATATCTTCGAGAAACTTGGCAACAGTGCAATTGGTCTATAATTATTTATGTCGTGCCGTGATCCTTTTTTATATAATGGCTTTATGAGAGCTATCTTTAGGGTGTCGGGAAATTTACCCGTTTCTAGCATAAGATTTATAATATATACTAGTGGATCAACAATAAATGAAATGCTTTCTTTTATAACTTTAATGGGTATATTATCGTGACCGCAACTAGTTTTATTTTTTAATTTTTGAACTATATTTATTATTTCGCTTCTATCTACTGGATAGAAGAAAATACTGTTTGAATTAGAAGTTGATTGTGATTTGTAGTTATCCGCTGTTGTAATGTTTAAGTTTTGATTAATATAGAAATTGTTAAAAGTACTTGCTAATTTTTGCGGGGATTTAATTATATTGTTATTGTGCAGGATGTAGTCTATTGTGGGTTGAAGTACGTTTGTAGTTTGGGTTTGTCGTTTTATTAATGCCCAGGTGGCCTTAGTTTTATTGGTACTGCAAGAGATGAATTTCGCATTAGAATTTTTTCTTGATTGTTTTATAACACGCTTTAAGATTTTGCAACCGCGTAGATATTTTATTTTATGTTCTTTAGACGTACTACGTTTTGTTTGTAGGTACATTTTACGTTTATTTTTACTAGAAATTATGATGCCTTTGGTTTTCCAAGATGTATCTTTTTTATAGTGCATTTTAACTTTTTCAACTGGAATACAAATATCGAATATTAGTTTAAATAAGTTAATAAATTCCTCGTAAGCCGTGTTTGCATCCATATGATGATACACATCTTGAAATTTTATTTGAGAGATGTATCTTAGAAATATGTCGACGTAATAATTTATATTACGTCGCATTTTGAACCAGTATTTTTCTCTAAAACTTAAATTACACGGTATTTTTATTACTTGACATGTATGGTCCGATAATCCTAGATCCCATATTTCTGCTTTAGATTTATAAGTATTTGTGATAATGTTGTCTATACACGTTGCAGAATGTGATGTAATTCGGGTTGGTTGGGTTAGGGTCAGATGCAAATTGAATTTTTTTAAAGTATTTTTGAATAAAGTACTTTTTGTATTACAGGCAAGAGTGTTTATATTAAAGTCACCTAGGATAAATATTTTTTTATTCATGCATCTTAATCTGATGGTTAGTTTAAACAATAATATCTCAAGCTTTTCAATAAATAGATTAAAGTTACTGTTAGGTGTTCTATACATACATAATATATACCAATTAGTCTCCGGAATCATTATACCACAGCATTCAAAATGAATTTCAACCGATAGTTCAGACAACCATTCAATTTTTCTGTAGTTTAATGAGTTCTTTACATAAATACACACACCACCTCGAGACTTACATATTTTGCCGGGAAAAATATGAGCCCATTTTATAATTTGGCAACTGAAGTGTTTCAGCCCTTTGGTCACGGAAAAAAGTTTCACTTAAACAAAGAACATCGATGTCTTTTGACTCAACTAGCAATTCCAAATCATTTATTTTTGACCTTATACCTTGTATATTGCTGTGTAGTATAGTAAAATTATAGTCATTCTCGAAATAAATTATTTTCCGTTTGAGTTTCTACTGATATTAGATTTGGTTGTAATAGCATATCTGTCTGTGTGGACATCGACACGGTATTTTTTTGGTTACAATAAGACTCACTATACTGTATATAATTATACTTATAGTTTAGATGCAATATGTCTCTCAACACAAACCTACATAGTACCAAAGAGAATGACGCATAAGGAACTTTATAATTGATATTCACAAATACACTGTGGCTAAACTGGGAACAGATGTGATGGAATGTTTTACATAGGTTAATCTCACTTAAGAATTTACCTCTTTTTGGATTACAAAGTAACACATTCGTAAAAGAAAGTTTATCCAAGTAAAAATATAGATTTGATTGTACTCTCAATGGATCCTTATCATTATTGCCACACATAATCACGACATAATCAAACTTATTGAAGTCCTTACACAGTTCTAGTGACGATTCGAGTAGCTTATCCGTAGTTGCCCCAGGTTTGCTAAAAGATGACACGATGAAATTTTTTCCGATCAAATTTTGTAGTGTGTTTCTCATATGCGTACGTTCGTCGGAGAATATTAGAACCCTTTTTCTGTGGCCAATCGTTTTATGTAAGATGCTGTCTTTGCTAGGTACCGCCAGGGGAATATTATTTACTTCATTTATTACTTCCTGAAAGTTTTCTGAAGGAGCATTATTGGAGATAATTATATCATCAAGATTCTGGACTGTGGTAGGAGCCCTCTCATTCTGTTGCTTGGCGATAATTGGGGTCTCGACAGTGTTCTCAAGGTTGATATTTAATTCGCTATAACTTTCATTCAGATAAGAGTTACGTTTCGACTTCGTAGATTTGCGTTTTTTTGAAGATACTGTACTGTTATTTATCGTGCAAGAATCCGTACAAATCAATTTATACCTATCTATTTTGTGTTGTTGAGAAGTAATTATTTGTTGAAGGGAAGAGTTTTCTGAGTTTAAATTATCTACCTCGTTCTGAGTTCTTTCTAAGTCCATTCTAAGTTTCATTATTTCACTTCTCAACTCTTCTACTTCATGGTTAAGCAACACTTTCGATAGATCAGGCAAACTACGTGCGGTATCTGAAAGGTATATGCTAGGCGACGTGGTTATGGAATTATCAACATAGCTGTTATGACTGCTAGTACCCTTAGGTTCTTTTCGCCTCTGCGTGATGTTTTTGTTGCAAGAGTCCATTATTTTACGACTATTGTTTCCTTTAGTTTTGATGCGATGTCTTTCTTCTTTATATTTTTTTGTTTAACTCACGAAGCGTATGCTAAGTCTGCTATAAACGCGTAGCGTAAGCTCAGGATGGTGAATAAGCGACTAGTGTACGTGTAAGCGATGAGCATGTGTGCGTAGAAGCGAGCGATCTGCGGGTTGCCCTAGGTCAGGGACACAAGTCGTTGCAAATTGTTTTTTAAAAGTTTTTCTCTATTTACTCACGGTTTCGATTAAGTCCAGATGTAATACATATATCACTTTTTTGTCCGGTTCACACGCTTTACAACGATATATAACACTAATAAGTTAAGCCACTTTTTACCACTTTTTTTACAATTTTATGGAGACAAAACAAATACGGTGTTAGCTCTTTGAATCTCAACGGCAGACCTCCTACCTACTACTACTACTCCTACCTTTTTGCCAGAAGCCTCCACTTGTTCATCCAAACATTGTAGAAACAAACCTAAATGTGCCAGAATCTGCCGAAATGACACCTGTTATAAACAAAATGATAGAACAGGGAGTTCTGAAACGAGCTATTGTTTCGCCAAGCTTCCTGTCATCGATGTTTCTTGTCCCCAAAGGCGACGGCTCAAATCGTCCAATTTTCAATTTGAAAATCCTGAACTCTTACATCATAACAGATCGATTCAAGCTAATAAATGCATATCGCATTCCCGATTTCCTGCAACCACAGGATTGGCTATGCAAAATCGACCTCTCTCAGGCGTATTTTCATTTACCTGTTGCTCACAGCCACAGAAGGTTTCTGCGCCTAATGTATCGCAACGAATTGCTAGAAATGACCTGCCTACCTTTTGGCCTAAGCACAGCGCCCAAGACTTTTGCTGCGCTTACAAATTGGATAGCCCAGACACTCAGGCAACGAGGTGTCAGGATAATAGTTTTTCTCGACGATTTCTTGATCGCTCACCAGGACGAAAACAAGCTTCAGAGTCATGTGAGGGTTGTGCTCGACACTCTAGAAACGTTAGGTTGGCTGATCAATTACAAAAAGTCGATTATCACACCGTCGAAAAGTCTAGTGTTCCTAGGAATCCATTGGGATCCATGGTCGAATTGCAAGCGTCTTCCCGAAGAAAAACTAACGGGACTTGCAAACAAAATTTATCATTTGTTACGGAAGCAACGCACAACACTCAAAGAGCTTCAAAGCCTAGTTGGTCTACTCAATTTTGCCAGTTTTGCAGTACCAAAAGGGAGACTCAACTTTCGAGCGCTTCTGAACCTTTTGAACGCAATCTTGGGGTCGGATCACAGGTTATTACACACCCTACCTCGTGCTGCCATAGACAATCTGATATGGTGGAGCCAGAATTGTCATCTTCCGTCGGCAATACACATGCCACCCCCTTCTCATTTCCTTACAACAGATGCGTCAGACATCGCTTGGGGGGCTCGCCTGGACAATCTTTTTCTCTCGGGTCTGTGGTCAGAAGCCGAGAAAGATCTTCATTGCAACCAAAAGGAAATGTTAGCAATCCTAAAAGTTTTGGAAGATCATTATCAGCTCCTGAGACACAAGACTGTTTTGATTCAGAGCGACAACAAGTCAGTAGTCGCATATCTCCGTCACGAGGGCGGTACCAAATCGGCACCTCTCCTGGAGTTAACCTACAAAGTTTTCCAAATAATGGGGGACCATCAAATTCACATGAACGTCTTTTATATACCAGGTATTTACAACGGGCACGCGGATCACTTGTCGAGATTTCGCGTAACTCCAGAGTGGCATCTGTCTGCAAAATGCACAAAGAAAATATTTGCCAAATGGGGAGTTCCACTGATCGACCTATTTGCGTCCAACCGAGCACATGTAGTGACGAATTACGTGTCTTTAGACCAGAAGGACGATCAAGCCCTGTTTTGCGACGCGTTTTCCCAGATGTGGAATTACAACCTGGCGTGGGTGTTCCCTCCCCCCTTTCTGATTCCCAAGGTCCTAGGTTATCTCAATCAAGCCCAGGGAACATACCTACTGGTGGTTCCACGATGGGAGCGAGTTTTTTGGCGACCCGACATCAAGTTACGTGCCCTAGCAGCCCCATTTACGCTGTATCACCTAGACAAAGTCCTGATCGACACGACAACAGGACTGCCACCACCGAACGTCCACAACATGACCCTGGAAGTGTGGAAATGTGGGGGTGGTCTGGGATGCTAACAACCTGGAATAAAGCTCAATTAGAACTTCTGGAGAAATCATGGCGTCCCTCGACACGAAAAGTTTATAGCGCTGCTTGGAAGAGATGGCTAAATTGGTGCGAAAAGCACCAGGTAAACCCCTCAATTCCAATAGCCAGCGATTTGTCTAGATTTTTATCTGATCTCCATTTAATAAATCAATTATCGTACAATACTATTTTGTTACACAAATCTGTGATCGCAACCCTTTGCAACCCAGAAACATCCGGCCAGTTAAGCTCAAATTTCCTTGTAAAACATGTTCTAAAATCTATCGCGTTACATAAACCGGTCAGCCATGTCAAGCCCCCGATTTGGAACATAAACGATCTTGCTAGTTTCTTAGAGAGTAAACGTATTGATGAAAATAATATTTTTCAAGTGCAGAGACATACAGCTTCTCTATTTCTCCTATGCTCTGGGAGAAGAATCCATGATTTAACTTTGCTCACAATTGATTCTAATAATTTTTCTAATCAAAATGATGTATTAGTTTTCTGGCCGGTTTTTGGGTCAAAAACTGATTCTGTGGATTATAGACAATCTGGTTGGCGGTTAATTTCTAATGAACATAACAAAAATTTAGATCCGGTCTATTGGGCTAAGCATACAATCTCGCTTCTTGAGAATCGTAGAAATGATGCAAATTGTAGTAATTTATTTATCAACATAAGAGGTGAACCTAAACCTGCATCGAAAACCCTAATTGCGGGCTGGATCAAGTCCCTTTTAGTCGAAGCCGGTATTAAAGCATCCCCTGGGAGTTTTAGATCAGCTGTGGCCTCAAAAAATTGGGTCGATAATTATCCTCTTGAAGAGATTCTTGCTAGGGGTAACTGGCGTTCGCAAAATACATTTTGAAAATTTTATAAACGTGAGGTTAGACCCACGGTAAACCGTAACGTCTCTGTAACCACTTTATTTAATCCAGTTGATTAGTAATTATGTAATGAATTATGTACCTAAAATGATGGTATCACCAAAGAGGTGTTTTTGTTTAGATCAAATACATTATTTTCGATTATTTACACTTAGTTTTATTTATTCAATGCCTACATCAATCATGTATGTCATGAACCGGTGGATGCATTTTTAGATATTTAACTTTCTACTACACCATATCTAGAGTACCTACATTATTAACAGTTATACTACCTCACATTGGCGTCTTCGTCACTTCCACCAGGCGATAACAAACACGTCTCAATTAAATAAGCTTCGAATAACGGTCAAGTCAAATTAATAGCAGCGTTTTACCTACCAATAAAACGCATATTAATTTACTTACCTTATTCGAAGCTTATAGTCAATCTCTGCCTGGTAATAAGACTCAATGAATTCAAAATGGCGAGTCTCGCTTTACGCTTTACGAGCCTCCCCGCCACTGCCAAGCGGAAGTGACGTACTAGAAAGAGATAGAAGTATAGAAATATGGTGGGAAACGCAGGGCCTATCTCAATTAAATAAGCTTCGAATAAGGTAAGTAAATTAATATGCGTTTTATTGGTAGGTAAAACGCTGCTATTTTGAAATAAGCTGTGCCTTTGTACTCTATGTTTTGTTATAATGTTTCCTTATGTTTTCTCCTTGTATACATAAATCCTTACTAATATTATAAAAGCGAAAGTGAGTTTGTTTGTTTGTTTGTTATCTCTTCACGCTTTAATGGCTAAACCGATTATGATAAATTTTGGTACAGAGATAGTTGGGAACCAGGAGACGGACATAGGCTATTTTTTTTAAAAGTGGGATATCAGGGAGAACGAGGGAAGAAAAGGAAAACTAAGCGTTGCTATTACAAATCAATAAGGCGCAAGGGCAAAAGCTGCAGGTAGTAGGTACTGTGTTATACCGAATTTAATGCGAGCGAAGCCGCGGACAAAAGCTAGTTATTAAATAAATGAAAATAAAAACCAGCAACGAGCAAGTCAGACTCGCGCGCTGTTCCGTACAAACTTGCGACATAAACAGCCATATCTTTTGACTTCGTAGACTTAGAGGATTGATTTTTTCACAACTCCAAGGGACTACAGACTTGAGTATATGGTTTTAATTTCAACTCGATATCTTCACGCGTTCCCGAGTTAAAGGGACAGACAGATAGACGGAAAACTATGTGATCCAATAAGGGTTCCGTTTTTTCCTTTTGAGGTACAAAACATAACCCCCATAAAATAGGGGATGAAATTTTATATGGGAGTTTTCGCAGTTTTCAAAGTAGGAAGCTAAAAAACAATGATTAATTAAAAAATTTAAAAACACGATGCTGTGTCAAAAAAATGAACTAAAAAGAAAAAGCAAGATGTTAGTTTCAACAAAAAATTTCATCGCTTTCGGGGGACTTTTTATGCAAGAAAGTATTCTACAGATATTCTACAGATTGGTCCCCCGACTGCGATGAAATTTTTTGTTGAAACTAACATCTTGTTTTATTCTTTTTAGTTCATTTTTTTGACACGGCAGTCGTGTTTTTTTATTTTTTAAATTATTTATTTTAAACCTTTTAGTGATAAGTTTTATATAAAAATATATCATAAAACACAATACAGTTTGTAAGCATTAATTAAGAAAAATGGAGTTTGTCGAAAGAAAAATAGAGGATGTCGTGTTTTAAATGTTATCTGTATTCAACTGCCTATATCTGCTTCGAAGTTCGAACCTAGCTACTGAGCCAATTAAGTTTAAGTTTGGCACACATTATTATGATTTTCTGGGATAGAAGTAGATTGTTTATAAATCTACACGTCACTAGTTCTTCTAATTGCCACTAGATGGCCCACCTTGTTTGTTTTCAACGAATTCACTATGGGATAAATCCGACATTTTTTATCGACAGTTTTGATTTACAATGTAACATATTTGTTTTTGGAATGCACTCGTCAAATCCTAGACGATAATCACATGCATTAACAGAATAAATAATTTAAAAAAAAATATGTGGCTGTTCAATTATTGATCATACCATCGGTATCGGTTCAGGCGTTTAGAAGTTATGGTGGAATAAAGAAACTCACATACATACAAACGTACATGAACCCTAAAAACATAACACTCCTTTTTTGGGGCAGTTGTGTAAAAATCGGTACACACACTCTTTGTTACTAACGAAAAAACCTGCAAAGGGGAACTGTGTTACCCCGAATTCAACGCGAGCGAATCCAAAGCTAGTTTTAATATAAAACTTGTCGAGTCCGACTCGCAACGGCCGGTTTTAAAACCTTGTACATCTTCCTCTTTCAGCTACACGAGCGTCGTATGCATACGTTTGAGCGTCCCTACATCTGTGACGAGTGTGGGTCGTCTTATCACAGCCGACGGTGTCTCGTCCAACATATTGAGAGCCATCGCACGGTTGCTGCTGTGCAGGTAATTGGCTGAAACATTAGTCTCCAGCCGTTTTTACGGCCAGAGGTGCCTGGGAGGCCGGGGTTGCGGGTTGTTCGAAAGAGATACCGCGGCCCCGGAACGTAAAGGGCAACAGAAGGAACATGGGTGGGTTTTAGTCAGTACAAGTCTGACATGCCCCCCCGCTCCGCCCAGAGCGGGGGAAGTCATTGGATGATTTCCCACCCGAAAAAAAAAGGTGTCTGGGAGGCGGTAGCCCTGGCGGTGGTTGCGGGTTTTTAGAAAGAGATACCGCGGCCCCGGAACATAAGAGCAATAAAAGGAACATGGGTGGGTTTTAGTCAGTACAAGTTTGACACTCCCCCCAGACTGTCGTCGTTATTTGATGATTTCCCATTCGCAAAAAAAGCCTTTTTTACGGATAGCAATTTTTTTTTTTAATAAACGTTGCCCCACACTAGGAATTTCTTCTGTATCGTGAAACATTTAAACTCACATACACAAACAGCCGAACCCGAAACAACTATTTGTAGGCCAGGCCATACAAATGTTTGTTCCGTGCGGGAATCGAACCCGCGACACGCAGTGCAGCTGCCGATCGCTCAGTCAGTGCGCCAACCGAGTCGTCAATTTGCGACACAAACAGCCATGTCTTTTGACTGCATAGACTAAAAAGGTAGATTTCACAGCACAGAGTTGAGTATATGGTTTTAATTTCAACTCGATAACTCCACGCGTTCTCGAGATAAAGGGTCTTGACAGACAGACAGACGGACACCAAAGTAATCCTATATGTAAGGACTCCCTTTTTAATCCGCCGTTTATAATCAACTAGCTATTGCCCGCGGCTTCGCTCGCGTTAAATTCGGTGTAACACAGTTCCTCTTGCGCCTTATTGATTTGTGATAGCAACGCTAAGTTTTCCCTTTTCTTCCCTCTTTCTCCCTCACATCCCACTTTTTTTTTAAAAAGCTAGCCTATGTCAGTCTCCTGGTTCCCAACTATCTCTGTACCTAAATTCATCCTAATCGGTTTAGCTATTAAAGCGTGAAGAGGTAACAAACAAACTCACTTTCGCTTTTATAATATTAGTAAGGACAAGGGCAATGCTTGGGCAGAAGGAACTATAACCAGACACCTTTATCTTCAACGTAGTCCTTGATTTTGTAATTCGTGTCAAACTCAAGATCTTTTGCTTCTGTACTTCATTATTACCACAGCACGTCGTATAACTAGAGTCTGTCTTGTTTCAGTGCGAGTTATGTCCTCAAACTTTCAAGTCTGCGCGGCAACTCTCCCGCCATCGTTACCGCGCACACAGACAAACGATCCCGCATGCAGTCACGTTTTGTACTGATGGTGATTGAACATGAATCGGGCACGAACGATTTCATAACCATCATCTATGAAAACGATAGGGATACATTTTACACCTAAGGTTTGGTCCTATTAGTCCAGGATCCATGGCTCTTTTTTGCACTTGATTACTAACAAGCTAATATTCCGTGTGTAGCTTCGTTTCATTGAGACGCCCAACTTTTTCCTGTGCTATAATTCTCGATTGTGGTAGGTAACAGAGGTAGCAGGGATAAAATATGTTAATTTGATAATTCTTCAAAAAACATTACTAACTGGACTCAGTTGGGCGTCTCAATGAAACGAAGCTACTCACGGAATATTATATTAGCTTGTTAGTGATCAAGTGCAAAAAAGAGCCATGGATCCTGGACTATATTATCTATCTTCTGTAATATAAAAATGAATCGCAAAATGTGTTGGTAAGCGCATAACTCAACAACGCCTGGACCAATTTTAGCATTTTTTTTTTAAATATTCGTTGATGTCCAAGGATGGTTTTTACGGCGAGAAAAAAAAAGCTTAAGGCAATATAGGTTTTTGTGTAGGTAGGGTAGGTAGATAGAAAGGTGGAAAAATTACATTGCAACGCATGCCAAGGGGCACAGCTAGTAATATTAAAAATGCGAATAATTGTGAAGATAGGTGGATATATAAACAAAAGAAAGAAGAAAAACTTTTATTTGGGACTCGCAGAAAACAAGTAAAACAATAACAAAATGAAATAAAATAGAACAGACAAGGTTATTGTCTGTGCGACGAAGAAACATAAAACACTAGGAAGTGGCGAAGGGCAGGGCGTTTTTGTGGGACTGTCTCTTGTAATGTGACGTTCAAAAAGTGCTCATTATCAGCCTTATTTGAATAAATGACTTTTGATTTTGAGGCCAAAAAGGTCCCTGTCTCAGCATAAGCTGCGATATTTTAGGATATGGATGTTTGTTACTCTTCACGTCAAAACGGCTGAACGGATCTTGATGAAATTTGGCACAGAGGTAGATTACGGTTTGGAATAACACATAGGATACTTTTTTTCGATATCACGCGGGCGAAGCCGCGGGCGCCAGCTAGTCGTCTATAAAAACGATAGGGATACATTTCACATCTTAGGTTTAGTTTATTATAGACTAGCTTCCGCCCGCGACTTCGTCCGCGTGGCATGGTTACTTTGGGCTAACGCTAACTTTAAAATTAGCGTGATGATCGAAAAAAAAATATCATTCTCTCCCTTATCTCACTTTTTTTTTAAATTATCCTATGTCCGTCTCTAGGGTTCCAACTATCACTGTACCTAAACTCATCAAAATCGGTTGGGCCATTTGGGCGTGAAGACGTAACAAACTCACTTTCACTTTTATAATATTAGTACCTAAGTATGTAGGTGGATTGTTATGTTATGTTTAGCAAACGCTGATTGTACCCCTCTGGAGAGTAGGCATTTTCTTTTTCTTCTTTAAAACCTTTGGCCACCAAATGCTGAATGTAGGTCTTTTCCAAATGTCTCCAGATTTGACGGTTCTGTGTCATGGCTAACCAGTTTCGGCCGAAGTAAATGAAGTAATCTACCAACCTAGTCGGTGGAAGTGGGCGGGTGATATATGCAGTAGACTGCATGGAAGATGGACGAAGCAAGTGCTAGTTGGAAGAAAGGAATGTGAGAAGACAAATCGGCATGACGACTACACCTTAATAAGGTTTAAAACTGAACTAAATGGCGTGCGTACTAAGTCAGTTAGTACGCACGCCACCACCATATATACCATAACAAAATATTTGGTAACACCAAATATTTTGTTAAGTTCGAACAGTGTTAGGTTCCTAATAGATACTACCTACAGTTTAAAGGAATTAAAACAAAAAAAAACCAAGGTCGATTCAAACTCGCGCACTGAGGCGTCCCTACAAACTTGCGATGTAAACAGCCATATCTTTTGACTGCGTAGACTTAGAGGATTGGTTTTATCACAGCTTCAAGGGACCACAGACTTGATTATATGGTTTTAATTTCAACTGGATACCTCCACGCGTTCCCCAGATAAAAGG
Source organism: Ochropleura plecta (assembly GCA_905475445.1). Taxonomy (NCBI): domain Eukaryota; kingdom Metazoa; phylum Arthropoda; class Insecta; order Lepidoptera; family Noctuidae; genus Ochropleura; species Ochropleura plecta. Next base: position 12,243,681 of record FR997749.1, read on the forward strand.
TCTTGATAGACAGACAGACGAACATCAAAGTAATCTTTTAAGGGTTTTGTTTTTTTACTATTGAGGTACGGAACCTTTCTTCTCAGCCAACCTTTTCATTTGGCACTCATATCATTGGAATGCATGCAAATCAATCCGACGGCCATCTTTGAAAATCCGCCATAGTGGATTTTGTTTATATCGTAGTTTGTATTCGGCAAGATAGATGTCGCTATACAAAAATAAAACAATGCCATATTTACACATAATTTATTGTACATAATTAACATTTCTTTACATTTTAGTGTTAAAGCCACACAAGTGCCTTAGCTATTCATAAACCCCTATATTATTTGAACAAGGTGTACAGTTTTGTTAAGTTTTTGGAACGAAGTTCCTTATCGCGCGTTGCGAAAGGGGGCTAGACGGAAAAAAATAAGACCAAAAGTTGTAACGATACTTTTTGCTATAGTTGTAAGGCGTGCGCGTCTTTCTCTATCTGTCTCTCTCTCTCTCATAGAAAGCAAGCCAGTTATTTTCGTTTCGTCTTTCTATTTCGCATTGAACAGTGTGGTGCCGCGACGATTATTTTTGTTTAGTGTGTACAGGTTTTTTGTACATAATAAATAATAACTTCGTTCCATCCGGGTGTCCCTTGCCACCTCTTAAGTTTATATTTGCATTGTAGAGGTGTGAAGACCAGGGTGTAAAGCTATGGAAAAGGGAGGATCTTCCGACCACACGGATGTCGTTTCTTTGCTTGCGGAATTCGCAGTTAATTTCAGTGGTAGCATAGATGGCGCTGTACTAAGATTTGCCATGTTCAGAATTATGTTACTACAGTTTAAAAAAAGATTGATGTTATTTTTTTTAATGCGAATTTGATGTTTTTATGAGCTATAGTGGCTAATAAAATTAAGAATGAAAGGGACTAACTCAAACGCTGTATAATAAGAAACAATACTCTAATGACCATATAAATATGTACTTTTAATTGAATCTTTTCAATGAAACTTTTAGTAAACATCTCTGGCAGGTACATACATATATGCAATTATGTTTAAAAACATATTTTAAGTCAATTTAAATCCAAATATACATCTTATACACGAAAAAAAAAATGTACAATTATAAATTTAACATTTTTATATTTAAAACCTGCACTAAGTTTGCATAATTATATTTCTTATCTAACTTCGTATAATATTAAAGCGATCAAGAATTTACAACTAAGGGCCTATACCCTTAGTTGCCAATTCTTAAACTCGACATGGTATTATTTATTATTTAAACCATCTAGGTTCGGCAGACATAGTCAAACTTATGTTGTTTATAATATCGTAAGATGTGAAGTAAATGGTCACGTTGAAAAGGTATTCATTGCAGTTTAAATTGCAATGACCGGCTGAGACATTTATGTGCTTTTTTTGGTCGATGTATTAATTTAAATGAATGTTATTGCATTTATACTAACAAAAATCAAGCAAAAAGACTTATGTGGTTCAGTCTGAATACCCTAATTAATATCACCTTTTTTAATTTTGGACAAGTTTTTACAAAACTTTACATAAGTCGTATAGTTCAAACTTTATGGTCACTTGGGAGTTAGCAACGACTGACGGTTTGCGCAGGTATGTATAACGGTTTTAACTTTATGGCGAGCGCGAAGTTAGCTGCAGGTGACGATCTGCGCTAACGTAACAGTTCACATCATGGCGGCTCGAAACATCCTTACTAATAATATTATAAAAGTGAAAGTGAGTTTGTTTGTTTGTTACGTCTTCACGCCTAAACCGATTTTGATGAATTTTGGTACAGAGATAGTTGGAACCCTGGAGACGGACAAGGGGAACTTTTTTTTTCAAAAGTGTCATATGAGGGAGAAAGAGGGAAAACTTAGGGTTGCTATTACAAATCAAAATGGCGCAGACAAAAACTGCAGGTAGCAGGTACCTGCAAATCAGGAAAGGGCTTCGCTCGCGTTAAATTCGGGGTAACACAGTTCCCCTTTCCTGATTTGCAGGTACCTGCTACCTGCAGTTTTTGTCTTTGCGCCTTTTTGATTTGTAATAGCAACCCTAAGTTTTCCTTTTTTCTTCTCTCTTTCTCCCTCATATGACACTTTTTTTTTAAAATAGCCTATGTCCGTCTCCTGGGTCCCAACTATCTGTGTACGTTACTCCAGCAAGAAAGTATCTCCTAGAGTTATATGAGTAGAACGTATAGTTTGTGCCTTATCTGCTGTAAATGTGCCCCTACATAAAAAATGTGTGCCCCCTGTCGTTTTGAAAAAAAAACGGAAAAACGATTCTTGCTGGGGTAACGTTTTTCTAGCAGGAAAATTCTAAACGAGTGATCGGAGGGAAAAAAATTGTGCATGGCCAGAGAGCTTATATGTGTGCCAAAATGTGCCCCAAAAAATAAAATCTGTGCCCCTTCAGGTTTTCGAGTTATTGCGTTTCCTGCTGGAGTAACGTTTTGATGAATCGTATATCTCTAAAACCATTGCATGTGCCCCTGTAGAATAAACATACACGAGTAGCTCTTAATGTGTGCCCATTTGTGCCCCAATTAGATTTAAGGAATAATTTATAGTTTTTAAGTTATCGCGGTTTTATCAAAACCCGAAAAAACATCGCAGTGCCTAAATGAGGCAAGGCATAAGTTCACTGAAAACTGTATTCGGTCCTTCTTGGCGCTAATAATAACCATAGAAAGTTTCAAAACTGTTCATGCATGCGTTTTTGAGTAATCTTGCTAAAAGTCAAAACGATGGTGTCACAACTTTAACGGCAAAATACAAGGAACTGGCTCAATCTCAGATGTGTAGGTGTAAACCAAAATCATGTGCCTTTAGTCAAAAATATATGGTGAAAATATTAAGCTTGGCATGTTTCGCATTAAGTAAATATAAACAAAAAACCAAATTAAGTAAACAACGGCTGGTTATCCGACCAAATTAAAATGACTACTAAAAAGCGACGGATTCATACATTTCGATGACCTTCTTTACTTAACTCACTAACCGGTTCACACGTGTTGTGCCTGAGTACACTGAAGTAATAAATAATAAAATAAAGTTGTTATTGGATTATGTTCTACTAGCTGTTTCTATGACCTTACACATGATTAAGTACATTATAAATAGTAGCCTAAGTGCTATTCCAAGGTAAGCTATCTTCATCATTTTAAATTTCATTAAAATACATCCAGTAATTTATGTGTGAACGAAAGAAATACATACAGATATTTGCCATTTGTCAGGTCTTTGACCCAAAATTTGATTGGTCCCAATGTTTAAAAAATATATACCTAGTTCATGAAATGTATGATCTACTACTAAAAAGAGGTACCTAGCTCTTTTTGGTAAATAAATAAAAAGCCCGTATTTGTCTTTAGAATATATATATTTATTGATAAGCCGTAGGTTAGGTAAATTAACAGTAAGTTTTTCATCATTAAGGGGAATGCCCCAACCAGCCCGCGAAATTCAAAATCTCTTGCGTTTTTTGCAATTTGCAGGCCAGTGCTAGCTAGGTTGTATGTTGATTAAAATATTATTCGCGGCTGTAAGACGTATGTAGTTATAGAATTATAATCATCAAATCACCAATACGACGAGTTATAAGTTAGACTTAGATGAAGAACTGATCTGTGATTTAAATAATAATGATGACCACACAACGTGCAAATTATTTCTAATATACGTAGGAAATTTGATCTGTGATTTGATGCAATAATTACTTTAAGAATTAAAACCTAGGTAAGTAAATAATAATTTCCACATAAACAAGCTGTTTCATTAATATGATAACAATATAACAAGGTGCATTTAATATATTTTTTAATTAGCCCCCAAAACTTTTGAACGCAACTGTACGGACAACAGCTTAGGTATAATACGTCCAATAAAGAAGGTCATCGATATGTATGAATCCGTCGCTTTTTAGTAGTCATTTTAATTTGGTCGGATAACCAGCCGTTGTTTACTTAATTTGGTTTTTTGTTTATATTTACTTAATGCGAAACATTCCAAGCTTAATATTTTCACCATATATTTTTGACTAAAGGCACATGATTTTGGTTTACACCTACACATCTGAGATTGAGCCAGTTCCTTGTATTTTGCCGTCAAAGTTGTGACACCATCGTTTTGACTTTTAGCAAGATTACTCAAAAATGCATGCATGAACAGTTTTGAAACTTTCTATGGTTATTATTAGCGCCAAGAAGGACCGAATACAGTTTTCAGTGAACTTATGCCTTGCCTCATTTAGGCGCTGCGATGTTTTTTCGGGTTTTGATAAAACCGCGATAACTTAAAAACTATAAATTATTCCTTAAATCTAATTGGGGCACAAATGGGCACACATTAAGAGCTACTCGTGTATGTTTATTCTACAGGGGCACATGCAATGGTTTTAGAGATATACGATTCATCAAAACGTTACTCCAGCAGGAAACGCAATAACTCGAAAACCTGAAGGGGCACAGATTTTATTTTTTGGGGCACATTCTGGCACACATATAAGCTCTCTGGCCATGCACAATTTTTTTCCCTCCGATCACTCGTTTAGAATTTTCCTGCTAGAAAAACGTTACCCCAGCAAGAATCGTTTTTCCGTTTTTTTTTCAAAACGACAGGGGGCACACATTTTTTATGTAGGGGCACATTTACAGCAGATAAGGCACAAACTATACGTTCTACTCATATAACTCTAGGAGATACTTTCTTGCTGGAGTAACGTACACCAACTATCTCTGTACCAAAATTCATCAAAATCGTTTTAGCCATAAAGGCGTGAAGAGGTAACAAACAAACAAACTCACTTTCGCTTTTATAATATTAGTAAGGATAAGGAAGTAAGGATTTGAATGGACATTTTAATTTGTATGATTCAATCTATTATTTTTGGAGTTTACTCCTTAAGAATCGATTTTCATATATAAGGCGCCCGGTATGAGAAAAATGTGAGGTGTAAAATCTACTGATGAATGACCTCGTTACGTTTTTGGCGCAACTTTGGTGCAACCGCACCTATGGTGTTTGTCGTACAGTTGAATATTACTAGATGGCGCTTTATGAAATTTGTCGTCCGTCAGTGATATTTTTCGCCGATTAGTTATAATAAATGTATATAAAATGAATAAATATATATTTATATATGTATATTATTTTCACTAATTTGTTAATTTACCCTTTCATATGGTATTAATCTTTTTTCAGTTAAATAAACTCTTTTTGCGTATGTTTAGACAATCGTACTTAAGGAGTAAACTCCAGTTGTGCGTCGGAGCTGACACACACACTTTTTTTTTCTTTAAATCTGTGAATTGACTACTAATATGCATGATGATGGTGAATGATGGACGTTGATTTCGAATCATATCTTATATTGAAAAAGGTATTAAATATTGTACACCTTAAAGGTATGTTACAGCGAGCTAATTTTTAATAATAAGAACTATTTTTTCACCTGTAACAAACGATAAATGAATTTGAATAAAGTCGAACCGTTATTCCTGCGCAGACCGTCACTAGCCGCTATAAGGTTTGAACATACGAAAAAATGGCAATCAATCTCAAAACATATTCAGCCTGGTAATTCAGTTAATCATCTGCCTAGCCTTTTCCCAACTATGTTGGGGTCGGCTTCCAGTCTAACCGGATGCAGCTGAATATCAGTATTTTACATGGTGCGACTGCCTATCTGACCTCCACAACTCAGTTAGTACTGGGTAATGCGATACCCCTTGGTAAGACTGGTTGTCAGACTTTCGGGACACTGACTACCTGTAACGACTGTCAAAGATCTACAAATGACAGCCGGGACCAACGGCTTAACTTGCTTTCCGAGGCACGGAGGAAACTCGGTATGTAACGGGTGGTCACCCATCCACAGACCAACCTAGGCAAGCGCGGCTTAACCTAAAGATCGATCCGAGCGGCTGCTATTATTTAGCCACGAGCTTCTCAGTAATTCAGTCTGGTAATTCAGTTAATAATGAAAATAATTCGGCTTGTGAAACGAGTAGGGAAACGAGAGATTTCTCTGAAAAAGTATGTCCTAATTAATTTGTGATATTTATGTATATGTAATGACTGATAAGTGATATTATTCTATATCTATTTAAGGCAACATTTAATGTGAATTCGAGTTATAACTATTCAAGACCGTTGATCAAGTCAGATTGATTTTTTATTATCACTATATAGTATAAAATAAAGTCGCTGTCTGTCTGTTGCTATGTTGTATGTATGCTTAAATCTTTAAAACCACGCAACGGATGTTGATGCGGTTTTTTTTAATAGGTAGAGTGATTCAAGAGGAAAGTTTATATGTATAATACTTCACGCTATATCTCTTAGGAGGTGAGCAGCGGGTGAAACCGCTGGGCGGGTCGCTAGTTAAATATATATGCATTTTAAATTCACTTCTATAATTAATTTACCTAACTTTCGTACAGACTGTAACACGCTTAGTCGGCTCAATGAGGGCTATTGTTATTAAGCACACCAGATGGCGCGAATTATTTGTTTTTCCTATATATATAATATCTATAACAACTGTTGGTGAACCTTAATTAAATAAATAAAATAATAATGATATCTCACACATTTTTTTATAGAATATTTTTTTTCAATTGTTATTAAACAATATTATCAGATCATCCATTTAGACCTAAAAAAAAAAGACAATAACTCATTAACTACCCAAGCAATATAATTAAAATGATATAAGACCACCTCGGATATAATTATATCCATTTAAACAAAAAAAGAATTCGGAAGGTCCACAGTTGGCGGAGTAATCGGTGAACATACATAAAGAACGAACGGGCGAACATAGAACCTCCTCTTTTTATGAAGTCAGTTAAAAATCATCAATACATCCCTCTCTAAATTCACGTCATCATCTGTCTAGCCTTTTCCCAACTATGTCGGCGTTGGCTTCCAGTCTTACCTTGTCAGCTGACTACCAGTATTTTACATATTGGTATAGATTATTTTTATGCTATAACTGCTTCATAAAATTTGTATTTTAACCTCTCAAGGACCGCCATTCAACTATCCGTCAAGCACCGCCGGGCGGGCTCTTATCGTAAGCGTAATCTGATTTTAAGACTTATCTTTACTACAAGGGGTTTGGTGGCACAAATTTGTGCCAGCAGGGCTCAACGGTAATACTTGCCTACTGGCACGTTTTTTGTGCCGCTGGGGCTCTACAAGTTAGGTACCTAAACGATCGATATTAAATGTTGGATTAACATTTAATATCGATCGTTTGAAAGAAAATGATGAAATAAGTTAACTTAAGAATTCGATCTACGCTGTTTGAAGTTTTTTGATATAGAAAAAACGCTGCCCCACACTAAGAATTTCTCCTGTATCGTAGGTGCTTTTACAAACATTTAAACTCACATACACAAAACAGCCAGACCCGGAACAATTGTAAGTCGTACAAATATTTGTTCCGTGCTGGGATCGCGCACCATAAACGGAACGTGTTTGACAGCACGTTCCGCTTATGGTGCGCGATTTGTTTTTGTCAAAAGGTTGAATTTTAATTTAAAGGAAATAAGTATTTAATTAAATAACTACATACGTAATTAACCTTTCATCTATTGATAAAAGGTTCCCTACAGCTTTAGGAATCATAATTATTATATATTAAAAGAGAAAACACTTTCTTATAGTGAGTTTTTTCGCAAACAAGCGATGTATTATAATAGTATACGTCTGAGCGTACGATATGCTTTTAATTTTTTTTAATAAATATATTACTATACAAAGCACACTCTTTCATAAATATTTACATAATTTTTATAGCTATTTATTTATTTATAGATAATAAAAATAACGCATGTTTGAATTTTAAACGTCAAAAACTTCTTGACGTTTCTGACAGTTTATTTAATGACAGCTGTCAAAACTGTCAATTCGTTTTTGACAGTTAATGGTTATGGATAATGGATGTGATGTCTCTTCAACAAAAGCCATTAATGAAGCCATTAGTTGAAGTTAATTATTTTAGGTACATTGAGTGTAGCATACCTCTTTCGGCTATTGAAAACATTGTGAGCAAAGCCTTATTATTAAAAGGAGGAAAAACGAGAAATTTATGGAACAATCAAAGAAACGGCTTTTAAAATGTAAGTGGCGTCTATGGCGATAGACGCACAATATAAGCAAGCAACACTTATAACCAGTGATCGAAGCAGGTAGTTCAATTTTGTGAGATTTCGTGCGCTATGTTAATATGGGTATGCCTTTTTTTTTTGAGGTGGGATCATATAACTTCCCCCGCTCTGGGCGGAGGGGGGGGTATCTGACTTGTACTGACTAAAACCCACCCATGTTCCTTCTATTGCCCTTTATGTTCCGGGGCCGCGGTATCTCTTTCGAACAACCCGCAACCCCGGTAGGCCCCTCTGCTTTGCTGACATCTCTTTGAGGCGCGCGTGGAACACGAACGCGCCGTCGACACGGCCTGTCGTCAATAGCCGGACGGACGGTGAGCTACCCATTGCTTACCGTCCACAGGCCCGATGGGTATGCCTTTAGTGTCTAATTGTCTATGGGTCAATCTAAATCTATCATTTCTCGTTTGATGTTTTTTCTGTTGATTGCTGTATTGTCTTTTGTTGCATCAAATAAATGATTTATTTGTCTATCCGTTGAATCCCACTTAGTTGCAACTAAATACGGCCAATTTTATCCTAAAAGAGTTACAATACTATACAACCTCGCTTATAAAATCTCGCTTCCCACAAGGCGTATCCATATTAATACAACGTTTAATAATTCAGTCATCCTAAACTGCACTACCTATTCCGATCACTGCATTCACAAAAGTCGTCAACACAAACAATTTTTACATCAAACTTTGTAACTTTACGCTAAAAAATATTGCAGGAAACACCTTTTTTGTGATGAAAAATCACGGTACAAGAACTAATGGTTATCAACTGCGTAAAAGGTACTTTTACAATCATTATATTTATAAAAAAAAAACATTATTGCTGTGGGTTAATTAAAGGGCTATGTGGACAAATGTGTTATCTGACAAAATCAACAAATTCCGACATTTTTGCATGAAATAGGTTTTAACTGATGAGTAATGAGAAACATAGGTAATAAGTTAATATTTAAAATAAATATATTTTAAATATTAACTTATTATGTTTTAAAATTATTAGATTTCATTGCTACTAATTATTTAAACTACAGTAATACGTAAAACGTAATACGTAAAACGGGGTAGCGTAAGTCGTCCCGTTTTACGCGAATTCGGAGCATGATTAGAGAGAGCGGTTTTTCATTTTGATTGCCGCGCGCATCGGTGAAACGTGTTCCGCGTGGAATTGTTTTACGTGCGCTGTGCGTTCTACTTATTATCTCTAATTATATCATCTAAAAGAACGAAAAATGAGTCATTTGAGCCTAACAACAAAAAAAAAAACATGTATTTATAAGCAAAGTTGAACCCCGACTTACGCGAATTCGACTTACACGGCATTCGTCGGACCCACCTACCGCGTAATTCCGGGGTATTACTGTATTTAAATTACTTTTAAATGCTAGTTAACACCTTTTTCCACTTAACCCTTCAATTAAGTCTAGCTAACCCGATGTTTGATGATAATAGAAGATGCCGAATAAAATGAGAGCCAGTTTGACCACAAGCATGAAGGTGGCACCGGCCAGCGCCAGGATGAGCGCCAGATGCTTTCAGTCCATCCAGTCGTCTCCACCGAAGTCCACTGACTCTGAGAACGAAGTCGCTTGCACCTGAAAGTGGAAATTGGACTTTTTGAAGTCTAGTTTATGTGTAAAGAATGTATTTTATTCATAGAAATTTTAGTTATTTTATTATATGTTAGTTAAATTATGATGTTTGTATTCCTAATGGTTGTTGTTGTGACACTTTTTTTTCTTTTTTTTTTCGGGTGGGTAATCATCCAATGACTTCCCCCGCTCTGGGCGGAGCGGGGAGGCATGTCAGACTTGTACTGACTAAAACCCACTCATGTTCCTTCTATTGCCCTTTACGTTCCGGGGCCGCGGTATCTCTTCCGAACAACCCGCAACCCCGGCAGGCGGAGGCTCTGGCAAGCCCCTCTGCTTTGCTGACATCTCTTTGAGGCGCGCGTAAAACACGAACGCGCCGTCGACACGGCCTGTCGTCAATCGACGGATGGACGGTGAGCTACCCATTGCTCACCGTCCACAGGCCCGCATTTACGGTGGCCGGGAGTCGTCTCGCGGCGCCCGGGGCGTCTCCCGCGGCGGCTGGGTTGGCTTGGTGTTCTCTCCCTCAAACGCCCGGCCACCTCCTTTGCTAGCATTACTGCTTCGCAGAAGGTGGTGACCGCTTCCCATTCCCTCTCGCTCCGGACCATAGCCTGAACCAGGGCCGGACGCGAGAGATCGCCGCTTGTTTGTGACCCTTGAACATTAACTATTGACACATTATGTTATCTGTACCATATATAAAGGACCCTCTACCCCATTAGAATTAAGAGTTTCGTCCGATCTGTTGAGCTAGCACCATCTCTGTTACGTCCGAACATTAAAGTAGTCTTAGAGATTCTTAATTGCTGCTTTGTCTGCTGTTTTATTCTTCGTAGACACCCCATCTGCCACCCGAACATTACATTTGTATAGTAAACTAGCTTTTGCCCGCGGCTTCGCTCGCGTTAAATTTGGGGTAACATAGTTCCCCTTGCGCCTTGTTGATTTGTAATAGCAACGCTATGTTTTCCCTTTTCTTCCCTCTTTCTCCCTCACATCCCACTTTTTTTTTTAAAATAGCCTATGTCCGTCTCCTGGTTCCCAACTATCTCTGTACCAAAATTCATCAAAATCGGTGTAGCCATTAAAGCGTGAAGAGGTAACAAACAAACAAACAAAGAAACTCACTTTCGCTTTTATAATATTAGTAAGGATGTTGATTCATTGGTGTAGTGATCAAAACGGTGCTCCTGAATATGCAGCCCTTCTATTTCCGAACCCAACGCCTGCCGGGGTTACGGGTTATTCTAAAGAGATACAGCGGCCCCGGAACGTAAAGGGCAAATAGAAGGAACATGGGTGGGTTTTACTCAGTACAAGTCTGACACTTCCCACCGCTCCGCCTAGAGCGGGGGAAGTTATTTGATATTAAGATATGCCCCATCTCTTTAGAACAACCCCCAACCCCGGCAGGCAGTGGCCCTGGCAGGCTTCTCTGCTTTGCTGATGCTTGGAGGCACGCGTGGATCACGAACGCGCCTTCGACACGACTTGCCTTAACCTTATACTTCATGATGGGAAGGATTTCTGTCTATCAACAGTCTGCTTGCTTTAGGAGCTTGCCATATTGTTGCCCCCTAGGCACGCTATAACCCCGGCAGTTGGGAATGTTATAAAGCTTTCCTTATTCGCGTCTAGTGGTCTTCAAAGCTAATACAAGAGGTCCTGGGCTACCATGCCCCAAGAACTCAGAGGAGCCGAAGTCGCGGGCTAGTCAATAATGTATAAATCTAACTTACCTCAGGTTCCTCCTTTAATGGAAAGTTTTAAAGGAAAAGTAAGGTTATTAATAATTGTGAATGCTCTGAACATGACACACACAATGAGGGAGAAAGAGGGAAGAAAAGGGAAAACTTAGCTTTGTTATTACAATAAACAAGGCGCAATGGCTAAAGCTACAGGTAGCAGGTACCTGTAAATCAGGAAAGGGGAAATGTGTTACCCCGAATTTAACGCGAGCGAAGCCGCGGGCAAAAGCAACTGATCCTATAAAGGTTCCGTTTCTTCGTTTTGAGCGACGTAACCCCAAAAATGAGTAAATGATAGCGTGACGGTTGACAGGAGAAAGGAGAAACTATCTCTGTACTAAAATTCACCAAAATCGGTTTAGCCATTACAGCGTGAAGAGGTAACAAACAAACAAACTCACTTTCGCTTTTAAAATATTAGTAAGGATAAGGAAATAAGGATAGCTAAGCCCTTATATTTTGTGACTGTTATTAAATTTGGTCGCATTTCAGAACGCAGGATGAGTGAAAAATATTGTACATGTACCGATAATATGCATCGTAACTAGATCTTAGGTAAAATATGCCGCTGAAAATGGCTAAAATATGCAGATGCATATGCGAATATGCAAATGCATATGCGAATATGCAAATGCATATGCGAACATGCAAATGCATATGCGAATATGCAAATGCATATGCGAATATGCAAATGCATATCCATATTATCCGGTCTCTAGTAATCAATGATGTCTTACTGTAGGTGTGCTATCGAAGCCACCTGCCAAAGCGTAGCCCGCAAGTCCGCCCGCAGCCAGGCCGGTGGCGCCAGCAGCGACGCCGAGTCCAATTGCGGCCCCGGTGCCCATACCACTGCGCTGCTGTCCCTGCATCATCTGGGGCTGCATCATCAGAGACTGTCGGGAGTATGGCAGAAAATAATGGTTACAAGCTCATAGCATTTCTTTCAATTAAGTTTGTTTTAAAACATTGCCCCATACTAGGAATTTTTCCTATATCGTGGGTGCGTTTACAAATATTTAAACTCACATACTTATACAGCCAGACCCGGAACAACAATTTGTAGGTCATACAAATACTTGTGTCGTGCGGGAATCGAACCCGCGACACGCAGCGCAGCATTCGATCGCTCAGCCACTCGATCGACCTGCAAATAGTTGTTTCGGGTCTGGCTGTTTGTGTATGTGAGTTTAAATGTTTGTAAACGCACCTACGATACAGGAGATATTCCTAGTGTGAAAAAATGCATCCCGTGCATTCGAATCAAATGCTTCAAACACTCGAATTCGGGCAAACGACCGACTGTAATTGCGCCATTCGTTTACTTCTAATTGTCAAAATGACAGTGATCTTTATTCTGATCACAATAAGATTATTCTTGGGTTGCTGGTGTTTGACGTAAATGAACTATGTAAAACCCAATCCATTTTAAGACACTTTTGAATTACCAAAACAGTCAGTAATGGAGGATTTGTTTCTTATAATTTCTAATTAGAATGTTTGCTTTTACTTTGGACGCCCTTACTACAATCGTTCTCACATATTTGTATAATCTCAACATGAATGATGAAACTACGATCTTGTAATATAATAATAATTTAAAAGAGTGTCCATGGAGTTTCTTGCCCATTCTTCTCCATAGAGATCAATGCTTTGGAATGGGCAACTACAGTACTTTCACAAGTTATTATGCTTTGTGTCTGAGACTGTAGCTTCATCATTTTGTTTCTTGACATTCAAAATATGTGCCAGTTATTGTGTAATTCTTAAACGCACGCACGTGCCTCTCTGTTTACCTAAATATTTGTAACATATTTGTGTCGTTGGCGTCCAAGGCACGCGCGTGTTTGTTCCACATATGTGACAATGGCGCTCAAAAGAAGCCAATGAAGAATATTTCGACGATTTTTTTTTTATGAAATATTCCCATAAAAACTTAAAAAATAAAAGAAATGTGACTTACTTGTTGCCCATAAGCTGGTGGTCCTGCAAAAAATAATAATAATAGGAGATTTAAAAAGAATAAAAACAGGTCACATTTAAGTCGCTAGCGAAACGCTGAAGACCTGATTAGTATTGAGTTTTAGAACTAGGATTTATTTTTTGTACTACGATACTCACACTTAAGTACTAACGCTGTGACAACAACATTGTAAAACCAAATGATTTTAAAAGAGTAACCATGGAGTTTCTTGCCGGTTCTTCTCAAACGACCAACCCGAACCGTGCCCCTTTTCTCGACGTTTTATAAGTGCCCATGAAGGTTTTGATGGTTTTAGTAAATCATTGACCTATTCCAACATTGCAAATGTACGCGGTTTCACTCAATATGTTTGAAGGGTTTAAATGTTTATTTAAGTACCTTTTATTTTGATAAATTGATGCGTGCTGGCGAACATGTGGCAATTCAATTAAATGTTGTATTGTAATCCTTACTAATATAATAAAAGCGAAAGTGAGTTTGTTTGTTACGTCTTCACGCCTAAATGGCTAAACCGAATTTGATGAATTTTGGTACAGAGATAGTTGGGACCCTGGAAACGGATATAGGCAATTTTTTTTTTAGAAAAAGTGCGAAATGAGGGATAAAGAGGGAAGAAAAGAGAAAAATTAGCTTTGCTATTACAATAAGGCGCAAGGGCCAAAACTACAGGTACCAGGTACCTGCAAATCAGGAAAGGGGAACTGTGTTAACCCGAATTTAACGCAAGCGAAGCCGCGGGCAAAGGCTAGTTACTGTATAAAGTCTGGTTCACCAAACCTACCAGACAGTTGTGTTGCTGGGGAGTTTGTTCCGCCACTTCTTCTTCCCAGCTAAAACACTAGGAAGTGGCGAAGGGTGGGAGATTTGGGGGCTGTCTTGTGTAATGACGTTCAAAAAGTGCTGATCATCAGTCTAGTTTGAATAAATGACTTTTCATTTGATATTTTTATTTGTTTCTTTTTTTCGTTTTATTGTGCACCACTTTTACTATACCTAACCTGCTAGCCTACCATGACGTCTTAAAACAGAACTTATTCCACTGAGGGAAAGAGACAGAGCTATACAGGGTGTCTAGCACCATCTCTTTCTCACACAGGAATAAGAACTGCTATAAGATGTCATGGTAACCCTTCTGTTGTTGGAGAGCAGGGCCTCCTAGCACAGGTATATATTTTACTTAACCTCTCAAGGACCGCCATTATTTACGTCAACTATCCGTCAAGCACCGCCGGGCGGGCTTTATCGTAAGCGTAATCTGATTTGAAGACTTATCTTTACTACGAATACAGTTTTAAATCGGTCTGGGTTTGGTGGCACAAATTTGTGCCAGCGGGGTTCAACGGTAATACTTGTTATCTGGCACGTTTTTGTGCCACTGGGGCTCTAGAGGTTAAAAAAAAGGTCCCTATGTAATATTTACTGTAAAAGTTGTACAAAATTATGCAAAAAACCTTTTTTTTAATATATTTTCATTGATGACACATGACAAACTCGTAGCTAAATATTAACAGTCACATAAGTAAAGCAATGGTGGCCGAGGCATATCTGGATGGGTGACCGTTAATCACATAACGAGTTTCTTCTTTGTCTCTGAAAGCACGTTAAGCTGTTGATCCCGGCTGTTATTTGTAGATCTTTGACAGTCGTTACAAATAGTCAGTGTCCCGAAAGTCTGACAACCAGTCTTAGCAAGTAGTATCATAATTATAACTCAGTACTGACTAGGTTGTGGAGGCCAGATAGGCAGTCGCTCCATGTAAAGTTCCGTGACATGACAAATAATTCTCCCTCTTCAAATAATTTCTCCCTCCCTGGGCGGACGGAGTGTCAAACTTTTACTGACTAAGAGCCATCCATGTTCCTTCTTCTGCCCATTATGTTCCGGAGCCGCGGTTTCTCTTTCCAACAATCCGCAACCCCGGCAGGCGGTGTCCCTGGCAGCCCTCTCTGCTTTGCTGACGTCTCTTTGAGGCTCGCGTGGAACAGAATTGCGCCATGATGTTACACCTTCTATAGATAGTTCGACAGTAGGGCCCAATCTCCAAAACAATCGAACATATAAAATTCTCGTGTCACAATGTTCGCTCTCATACTCCTCCGAAACGGCTCGATCGATTCTTATGTATTTTTTATGCATATTCAGTAAGTCTGAGAATCGACTACTAGCTATCTTTTAAACCCCTAAGTAAGAAGGAGACCTAAGCTGGGTGAAACCGCTGGGTACTGTTAGTAATTATCTAATATATAAAATTCCCGTGTCACAATGTTAGTTACCATACTCTTTCGAAACGGCTGGACCGATTTGAACAAAATTTTGTGTGCATATTCAGTAAGTCTGAGAATCGGCCAACATCTATTTTTAATACCCCTAAGTGAGCAGCGGGTGAAACCGCTGGGCACAGCTAGTATATATTTAAAAATGTGCAAAATCTACCTTTTCAACCTCTGGAACGCTATTCAAAATGTTTTGTTAAAAAAAAAACTGGCCATGTGCGAGCTGGAATCCCGTACGGGTTTCGGATCATGCCGAATTCATGGGAAGTTATTTGATGATTTTCCATCCAGAAAAAAAGTCTCTCTTTCTAATATGTTTTTACTGGTTTGTACTGTGTGATTCATACTTTTTCTTTCTTTATTTCTCTGTGATGATGGTGGTTAGACTTACTGTCTTATGACTTCTGCTGCCCTGAACTCAGCATTTTGGACTCATACGGTGAGTTCTGGGCAGCGAAAGTGTTAAATGGATTAGAACGTTAAAGATACTACTCTGTCAAGAAAGTACCGGGAAAAGATCAATAATACACAAAATGTCTGTTATTCATCCAAATTTATTTTATCACCTTCAAAGTATGCTCCTTTAGAAACGATACACTTGCGCCAACGAATAATCCATTCATCAAAACATTTTTTAAACGCTGCTTCCGGAATTGAGTTCAGTTCTCGCCGCGAATTCTCCTTTATGTCTTCTATCGATTGAAAACGGGTGCCACGAAGTGGTAATTTGAGTTTAGGAAAAAGAAAAAAGTCAGCAGGAGCCATATCTGGTAAATATGGTGGTTGCTGGATGGTATTTGTTGAGTTTTTGGTCAAAAATTCGTTCACAATGATAGCCTTGTGCGAAGGCGCATTGTCGTGGTGCAAAATCCAAGAATTTTCTTTCCACAAATCTGGCCTTTTTCGTCGAATTTGCTCTCTTAAACGCCGCATAACGCTCAAATAATATTCTTTATTTACCGTTAGACCTTCCGGTAAGAATTCAGAGTGCACAACACCGCGATAGACAAAAAAAACAGTCAACATGACTTTGACTTTTAATCGACTTTGGCGTGGTTTTTTCGGTTTCGGTTCAGTTGGAAGGCGCCACTCCGAAGCTTGTTGACTAGTTTGCATGTCAAACACGTAAACCCACGTCTCGTCACCAGTAACAATGCGTTTCATGAATGTTGGGTCCGAACTGACTCGTTCTAGCATGTCCTCAGCGACTTTCATGCGATTGAGTTTTTGGAGAAAATTCAGATCTTTTGGGACTAGCCGAGCAGCAACATGTTTCATACCCAAATGATTAGTTACAATGGTACGGATCGACTCGTGAGATACAGAAAGTTCGGTGGCTATCTCTCTCAGAGTTGAATGGGGATTTTCAGTCACTATTTTCTTCACTTTTGCGATGTTAACTTCAGCTGCAGGCGTTGACGGCCTACCAGAGCGAGGCAAATCTTCCATCACATCTCGACCGCTTTTGAACGCTTTGAACCACTCATAAGCACGAGTTTTTGATAAAGTCGATTCACCGTAAGCCTTCTGTAACATTTTCAGTGACTCCGAACACGAAATTCCATTGGCGATGCAAAATTTAAGACAAACTCTTTGTTCGATATTTTTGTCCATTATGAAATTCGCAATACACACTATATATGATATTACTAAAACCAGCACTGTATTTAATATAAATAACAGATGCAACTCAAACTCCGCGCCAAAATGGAAAACAGTTGTGCCAATCTAACAACTACAAAAAAAACAAAAATTTTAATTTGGAACCATAAACAAATCATCCATTCCCGATACTTTTTTGACTGAATGTATATTTAAAAAAAACCTACACTAGGAATTTGTCCTGTATCGTGGGTGCGTTTACAAATATTTAAACTCACATACACAAACAGCCAGACCCGAAACAACTATTTGTAGGCCATACAAATATTTGTTCAGTACGGGAATTGAAACCGCGACACGCAGCGCAACAGTCAATCGCTCAGCCGCTGCGCCAATCGTGTTGTTAATTAATTATATTGAAGATGACTTCCGCGAACGCTGTCAGTTGGGACTGGTCAACGCCCAGCTGCCATTGTTTATCTTAATTACTTTATTTAAATAATTAAATTATTGATTTAAACCTTTACTCTAGACGCTCTTAACGCGCACATTTAACTACATCGTTCTCACATATATGTATAATCTCGAAATCCTTACTAACATTATAAAAGCGAAAGTGAGTTTGTTTGTTTGTTACCTCTTCACGCTGTAATTAATGGCTAAACCGATTTTGATGAATTTTGGTACAGAGATAGTTGGGAACCAGGAGACGGACAGAGGCTATTATTTTTTTAAAAAAGACTGGGATATGAGGGAGAAAGAGGGAAGAAACGAGAAAACTTAGCGTTGCTATTACAAATCAATAAGGCGCTACCGAATTTAACGCAAGCGAAGCCGCGGGCAAAAGCTAGTTAATTATATTTTCATGTTTTTTTTAATATATGATTAAAAAGAGTGTCCATGGAGTTTCTTGCCCATTCTTCTCCATAGAGATCAACGCTTTGGAATGGGCAACTACGGTACTTTCACAAGTTATTATGCCTTGTGACTGGGACTGTAGCAGCATCCTTTTGTTTTTGACTTTCAAAAGTGCCTGTGACGCTCTAATTGAAATGATTTGAATTTGACTTAAACCTTTCGTTTTCATACAAAATCATATTCTAAAGATCTGAAGATCCACACTGAAGCATAACCCGTGCGGGAAGAGGGACAACATTTTATATACATATTAGAAATTAATACTTTTTTATATAATTGTATAAAAGAACAACCAGTAACAACCTTAAAAAAAACTAACTGCACTCCTATTAACCAAATGTTACTACTCGTATCGGATTTTCTGGCTTTTTTAAAGATAATAATAATATAATAATTTAAAGATCTGTTCCAACAAGTAGAATGTACAAGGATTCTCCGAAATTATTGTAACCACCTTATTGTAAATACCTACATTCTGAGCAAATAATATTCTATTCTATTCAACAGTCATTTGGGGATTGCCAAGAAAAAAAAACACAAAAATTTAATTTAATATTTTTTATTAACTTTAAAATATTAAATAATGCAAAATACATACAAAAAGTAATACAACAGTTTTTTTTATTATTACATTTTAAATGCAACTACAAACTTTGTGAGACTACTGCATTCGTACATAAACATGTAATTAAAATATTAATTTAGTAGCAGCAGACGGGGTGCTTGACTATACAAGGCGTAAACCAACCAATCACGAAGCCGACACCATGCAGTTACAATAAAGTAATTCTACGTAAAAAATTTGGGAAACGACTTTTTTTTTGAGGTGAAATAGTACGTCAAATTATATTTTTACACTTTTAAAATTTATATTTTATTAAAAATGTCAAACACCCTATTTTTTTTTCATTAATTTCAGTCACAAATTTTAGAAATAATATCAAATATATATTTTAATTAGTAAATGCGAAGCCTAAATGCGTTTTAACAGGAATACACGTTTCTACTAACATTTATGTTTTATCATTAAACATTTTTAATTTTTTTTTGTTTTACATAATTTATGTACGAAATTAATAACAATAATTATAGATTATCAGAAGAAAAAAAAAACATAATATCCTAAAATCCAAAAAGGAGCAGAGGTATAACATTGATTTGACATTTAATTTTGTATGGAAAAGTCAACTGTCAGATTAGTTCCACGTAGATGACGCTACGTATTTGTTTCATTCATTCAGCTGCCATTGAGTTAATGATGACGCAAGATGGCGCTATACCGTTTTCACTGTAGTATGACGCGGGGGGTGACATTAGTAAAATATACCATTCCTCTTCAATCTGGAACGTTACCTCGATTTCTGATCATGACTGAAAGCCGTTAAGGCATTACCCTGAATATCATAGCCGTATAGGACTACCCACAGACATATTTAGTGATGAGATGTATTACTTTGAAGCGCTAAACATATATTTTCATTTAATATCACCCGCACCGCACCATGCTACAGCGAAAATAGATTAGGAGTGGAAATGTCTTTATGTTTTGACAGACGTGCAGACGTAGATTTAATAGTGCTTCATTTACTATCGACATATGACAAAATGGCATGGGATAGAGCTTGCTCATTAAATGGAAGACTTATTGCATTTCTTCTGATGTAAGTGCATTGATTACTGGAACATTACACATAACTTCTTAACGACATTTATACAAGGTGATTGGTTACACTTAGACATTGCTTTATGAGAGTAAATACTCTTAAAAATGACCTAGTTTAACAATGCGCCTCACTCTAAAATATGTAAAGAAAAACAGGTGTACCTTATATTTTTTTTTGTATGGAGCAGCAACTCCTTAGTCGGACCAATAGCAAAAAAAAATTATGAGTAGTACATGATCCTTATTTTTTTGTTCCCACTTAACAAATTAATTTCAGATAAATTTTTGACAAGCATGACTAAAACTTAGTCCCAATATTAAGACTTATCCACAAGAATAACTAGGTGACAGTTTAAAATGAGAAGTAGGGAAGAAAAAATGCTGCGCCAACAACATTTTTTTAAACCTTGCCCCACTATAGGAATTTCTCTTGTATCGTGGGTGCGTTTACAAACACTCAAATACACAAACAGCCAGACCTGAAACAACTATTAGGATATTTGTTCCGTGCAAGGATCGAACCCACGACACGCAGCGCAGCAGTCACTGCGTTAACCGTATTGTCAAAATCGGGAAGGACAGTAGACTAGTGATGGGACTTTTCCACAAGAATCAATGATACACTTCAAGATAAAGAAATTTTTGGCTTCAATGGACATATATGACTTATATCTAGTAAGTAAAGATTTTTTAACGAAACGCTGTCTGTCTATATCAATATTAGAAACTTTTTTACATGATTAAAGATTTATCAGCTAATAAATATTTAAAAAAAAATTGGATACAGTATAAAAACTTGATTTGAAATAAGAAACGAGGGTTTAATGGTATAATTTTGAAGGCACATAGAATCTCGCGAAGCTATGGTCTTCTAAATTATATTTTACGAAAATAATTAACTTTTTATTTGAACGATAAGGTACGTTTGTGCGCTCATATAGACAGACAGCAAAAAAAATAGCTACAAGTTTAAAATGCAATTAATTTTCAAAAAAAAAACAACTAAAAAAAAGTATTTAAAATACCCTTTCCTGAGTACAAAAAAAATACGATTAAAAAAAACATTGATTGCATAAGATTTTTTTTTTAAATTAAAACATTACAACACGGCAAGCTATAATTATAAGAAATTGTGATATTAATAACCGAATTTAAAGGATTTTTTTTAAAACTTACCCTGCATCGTAAAAGACAGAAAACATTGAAATATATATAAACAGCTAGTTGCCAGTTGTTCCGTACAAAGCCCCTTAAAACCAAGGCAATGTTACATCATGGGCAAAGAAGAAAATAACTACAAAAAAGAAAATATGTAGGAGATTCGTGTATGCCTCAGATATAGTGCCTTTACTGAGGACTTGGATCCCTTTCAAAGTTCGGGCAATGTGTTATTGGGTGCCCAATTGATAACAATAGGATCGTACCTATGTACATATATGGGACTTGAACTGTAATTTCGTTGTACTTATTATATACAACTCTGCGTAACCCCCAAAAAGTCAAGGATTAAAATCGTGATGTATGAGATTCATGTCATAGTATTTTTTTCCTTTAAATTCGGTTTGTAATTTAAAAAATGGTAAATAAGTTTATTTTTTAAACGTTTTAGTGCCATTTGATTCTTAAAAGTTTTTATGTAATTTGAATAATACGTTTTCCATCATTTTCTTCTTAGTTTACAAGGCACCTGGAAAAGAAAAATATAATATTAATTACATATAAATAAAAAAAACATCTGTCAATAAATAATTAATAAAAAAAAATTGCATGAGATTCAATAAACATATTTTCAACATTATATATTTTCGAGCGAACTCTACAATCATAGATACTAAGAGATACTACGTCTCGTTTACACCCCCGCATATTCCAAAACGATCATATAAAAACACTAGAAATTATTTGCGCTTCGGTAATCTCCGTAATTTGAAACACGTATGAATTTTACATTCCATCATACACTGTTAACCTTTTGAACGCCATTGCCACATATATGAGACATTAAGCGCGTGACCTGGACGCCAACGACACAAATATGTAACAAAAGTTTAGGTAAAATGAGTTTTTCGGTATTGTCTCACGCGTGTGCTGCGTTTATGCTCTGGATTTCAAAAGGTAATTGATTTTTATACTGTATCTGTGCATTTGTATGTTAGTTTTATCTAAGTCAGGTAACAATATGTTCGAATGAAACAAAAAATCTAATCTTGGATTATTAAATTGCAAGCGAATGCTCCGGTGTGGGAAGACTTTTGAATCTTTTCATCGCACGTTCGCATTCCCGAAGATACACGATGATTCTCGAAGCGCAAACTCATTCTAGGTACTTTGACTTTTTTATATTTGATGATTAGTTTCTAAACTATAGTTATTTACTCTAGTGAAGATTATAATGCTTAACTTTAATTGCCTATTAGCATGATTAACTGTATGAAGTGTTTGAGACCTTAAACAGGGTGGTAGATACACCGACGCACAAACGGATATCAGCATAGCTATTCACAACCACTTGATTACAATCGTGCAGTGAGAATAATCGAAAAAGTCCTCCAAACGTATTCACAGATCCGTAATCGGCCATTTTTGACATGTCTGCACATCCGTGTTAAGATATGAAGACGTTAATCATACCGACAAAAAATAATATACAGCGTGTTGTTTTGCATCCTCGTCAAATTCAAGGACGTAACTATGCTAATGATTCTCGACCCGAATCGATAATAAAATAAGTAGGTTTTTTTTTTACTTTTTTCGTATTTTCAAAAATCGGTAAGTGCACACAGGTGCGTGCATGCCGCTGTATGATACGTATGCGCCGACGCTCACGCACACTGTTCTGTGTGTTCTGTAGGTGATTCTCTACTTTTGAAGTGAAATATTCTGTAATACTGTTAAATTTAAACACACAGAGACAGATCATAAAAGCGCCGTATATTATTATTGATCAGGTACCGTAATTTTCATTTATTATTTATGACTTTTACTAGCACTTCTTAAATTTTGACGAGGATGCAAATCAACATATTGTATTTATAACTTTAAATGTTCTACCAAAAATTTATATTTGCTACCATTATGTAATGTACGAAGAAAAGGGAAAACTTAGCTTTACTATTACAATAAATAAGGCGCACGGGCAAAAACTACAGGTAGCAAGTACCTGCAAATCAGGAATGGGGAACTGTGTTACCCCGAATTTAACACGAGCGAAGCCGCGGGCAAAAGCTAATCCTTACTTAATATTATAAAAGCGAAAGTGAGTTTGTTTGTTTGTTACCTCTTCACGCTTTAATGGCTAAACCGATTTTGATGAATTTTGGTACAGAGATAGTTGGGAACCAGGAGACGGAAATTTTTATTTAAAAAAAAGTGGGATATGAGGGAGAACGAGGGAAGAAAAGGGAAAACTTAGCGTTGCTATTACAAATCAATCAGGCGCAAGACCAAAAACTGCAGGTCTGCTTAGTGTGTTATATCGAATTTAACGCGAGCGAAGCCGAATTGTTAAGAGTTTGCAAATTGGTATCTCTAACACCCTGTTTTAAAATCACAGTACTATTGTAAACTGTAAATTACTTGGCCAATGTTCTAGAAAGATTTTAAGCAACGTCACAAAAAGCTATAAAATGTTTTAGTTAGAATGAATCCGGTGACGTCTCCTGTAAAATTTTGACATTTTGAGTTACGAAGTCTTAACGGTCAAGCGTTGATTTGACGTCCGTTACAAACAAACACCGGATTGGAAATGCAGCGTCTAGAGAAAGCAGTACTCTTAAATTCCGGGCGCCGAAAGGGCGTTCACCGCTCACTTCTGCCAATGTTATTAGTAGGGATCCGTTCATATGCAATAACAATTTGCATATTATATGCATATGAATTTGCATATGCATATGAATTTGCATATTATATGCATATAAATTTGCATATTATATGCATATGAATTTGCATATTATATGAATTTGCATATGCATATGAATTTGCATATAAATCACATAAGTACATTTTTAAGAGAGATCATTACTTGATCATCATTTTAGAACAAGAGCCATAAAATAAATAGTAAATATAACTAAATGAAATGAATATATACCTGTATTTTATCTCGCCGCTATCGAAAGCTTGTCAGTAGTAGCCTGGAGCAAAAGAAATATTACAAAAATAAATAAAATTTAGCATTTGCAACTAAAAATAATTTACAATTTTGGCCAAAACATCGATTCTAAATAATACTAAAAGCAAATACAGCGACCAGATATATATTTAATAATTTTGCATATAGTTGTTTTGTGTAATAATTTCGAAAAAAATCTTTTTACAGCTTAATTAAATAATTATTATTATTTTACATCATGTGACTGCATTTCTGACCTCCACAAACCATCCAGTATTGCTTAAAACAGTACTCTTTTGTAAGACTGGTTGTCAGACTTTCGGGACACTGACTACCTGTAACGACTGTCAAAGATCTACAAATGACACTCGGGACCAACAGCCTAACGTTCTTTCCTTGGCACGGAAGAAACTCGGTATGTAATAGGTGGTCACCCATCCACAGACCAACCTGGGCAAACGTGGCTTAACCTGAATATCGACCCCAGCGTTTGTTATTATTAAGTCATGAGTTCCCAATAGCCATACTATAGGTCTTTAAAATCTCTTTTTGTGTATCCCAGTTCCATTAAAATTAACTTTCAAGAGGGGTACCCACGGGAGACTACTCCCGACCACCGTAGACGCGGCTTTGTGAACGGTAGCGAGCCGTCCGTCCGTCGACGTGACGACAGGTCGGAGAAACCGCGCGAGTGTTCCACACGCGCTTAAAGAGCTATAACCAAAGCAGAGGGGCCTGGCTGGGCCACCGCTTGCCGGGGTTGCAGGTTGTTCGAAAGAGATACCGCTGCCCCGTTACAAAAATCGTCGTTGAAGTTCTAACACCACGTAAGTCAAAAATAACTTTTCAGGAGAGAGAAAATATCGCATAATTTTGTGTATCCTGACTTATATTATAAAAGCGAAAGTGAGTTTGTTTGTTTGTTACCTCTTCACGCTTTAATGGCTTAACCGATTTTGATGAATTTTGGTACAGAGATAGTTGGGCACCAGGAGACGGACACAGGCTATTTTTTTTTTAAGTGGAATATGAGGGAGAACGAGGGAAGAAAAGGGAAAACTTAGCGTTGCTATTACAAATCAATAAGGCGCAAGAGCAAAAACTGCAGGTAGCAGGTACTGTGTTATACCGAATTTAACGCGAGCGAAGCCGCGGGCAAAAGCTAGTATACTATAATAATACCAATTAACTGTTTATGTATAAGTTCTTTATTATAGTTTTACCTAATGTAGAAACACTTGGCTAAAACGATGCGTCGTCCGATTCTCTAACGAATTGCATCAAAACAGCCAAAAAGTGACTTACGTGGTGTTAGAACTTCAACGACGAAATGGCAAAAGAAGAAACCTGGATGGTTTTTAGTCAGTACAAGTCTGACATCCCATTCTAGTCCGCCCAGAGCAGGAGATATAATAAACAAAAATATGGGTTACCGGACGTGACGCCGATTGTAGGTATAAGTTTAAAAATGACCTTGTCCTGAATAATAACATATGTGCCAGTCACTACAAAGGTAGACGGGCGGCAGATCGAAGTTAACCTTGGCCCCAATAGTTAGTCTTGCGTGAATACCTAGTTTAAACCTATTATAGTCGATAAAGGCAGCATTTTCTAGCCTCAAATGTATTCTTTAATACTTATATTAATTAGTGTCCGACCGAATATTTCGGTTTCGTTTTCGGTTGCGGTTCGACAAAAACACGAGTTTCGGTTTAGTTTCGTTTTCGGCGGCAAACTTGCCGAAACTACGACCGAAAGCGAATGTGCATTCAGGAGCTTCGCGGTGTGTGTAATCAAATCAAATCATTTATTTCAATTAGACCATTACAGGAACTTTTGAATGTCATGAAAACAAAAAAGATGCTGCTACAGTCCCAGTCACAAGACATAATAACTTGTGAAAGTACTGTAGTTGCCCATTCCAAAGCGTAGATCTCTATGGAGAAGAATGGGCAAGAAACTCCATGGACACTCTTTTAAATCATAATATTTTTTCAAAATCATGGATACATCGTTCATGTTGAGATTATAAATACATGTCAGAACGACGTAGAAAACGAGCACATTAAGAGCGTCCAGAGTAAAAGCAAAAACAACTTTATGTCTTATTAAATAAGACATAAAGTTGTTAAAAAAAACAAAGCTAAACGACTATATTAAATTTTAATATAGTCGTTTAGCTTTGTTTTTTTTTTACTTTTTTTGACTGCCGTGTCATACAAAGTGTCAAATTGAGTTTATAAGAAAGAAATTTAAGTTTGTTTGTTCTAATAATAAAAGTGATTTATTTTTCTTTATTACTTAAATATTAAGTAACTACTTGTACCTATTGAGTGATTGCGTTATTAGTAACACCTTAAATAGTTTCCTTAAGTACATAATCATATGTGTAATGATATAAGAGACTCAAATAAATAGCTATTGTGAGTATTTTTGAGGTGCCACTAACATTTTTTTCTTAAACAAAGGTATGTTAATCCTACTAATAATATAAATGCGAAAATTTGTGAGTATGGATGTATGTTTGATCCTCTTTCACGAAAAAACTACTGAACGGATCTTGATGAAATTTGGCACAGAGATAGATTATAGTGTGGAATAACACATAGGATACTTTATTTTATCATCACGCGGATGAATGTCGAAGACTGCTTATCTAAGTTATTTAAAGAGAAAACAATAAAGACTGACTGATTATAATAACGTTTTCTTTATTTTTCCCTCAGAAATCTTTGTAAGGAAGTTTAGGTTTCGGCCGAAACAGAGGTCGATGCCGAAATTCGTTTTCGGTCGGACACTAATATAATAAACACACGCCTCTAAACCGCGAAGGATCGGGAGGAGGTGTACTTAATAGTACACCCACTAGTTATGGTCCCATATAGTAGGGGGCGACCCTATTGCCATCCACCGGGCACGAATGTGTCTGCTACTGAGAAATTCGTGATAACACTGAGCGTATACAGGAATCGAACCGGACCTCAGCACATTTAGCAACTGTGCTGAGTCTGTGCGAGCCTTGTCATACGGATTTTAGTGTTTAGTAATACTAGGTATTGCCCGAGAACTTTACCGCATCATCATCTGCCTAGCCTTTTCCCAACTATGTTTGGGTCGGCTTCCAGTCTAACCGGATGCAGCTATCAGTATTTTACATGGAGCGACTGCCTATCTGACCTCAACTACCCAGTTAGTACTGGGTAATGCGATACCCTTTGGTAAGACTAGTTGTCAGACTTTCGGAACACTGACTACCTGTATCAACTGTCAAAGATCTACAAATGACAGCCGGGACCAACGGCTTAACGTGCTTTCCGAGGCACGGAGGAAACTCGGTATGTATCGGGTGGTCACCCATCCACAGACCAACCTAGGCAAGCGCGGCTTAAACTAAAGATCGACCCGAGCGGCTGCTATTATTTACCACGAGGACTTTACCGCATATAGGTCGAAAATAATCACACAAGAAAATATCAAAAAGGACAGTGTATCTAAAAATAACTATCTTTGTCATGTGTTAGTAGAGTTATTAATGTTGCCAGTATGAAAAATACATAATTATTAATTCCGATACAGCCACTGAAAACTGTTTTAGCAATAGTACTTTATAAAACCATGCATCAAATTTTGTACTTATTAATTCCATGGAAACACAAAACGATTGACACTCAGAACAAACGTCTCATTAAAAGCCATCACGATACATTTAAATAATTACAATAAAATAAATAAATACTCATTATTTACAAAAAGGTATTATACTTACCTTTTAGTTTTTTGTACAAAAAAAACACTCGCGTTTTTTTTAAGCGGAGCAACATTCGATACTAGACAAAATGCACTTTGACCGGACAAATACGTTGATATTTAAGTTTCATAAAAAATATATTAAAAAACAGTCAAAGCATTTTTATTAATATTTATAATGATTAAAAGCTGCTTTTGAAACTGTACATATTTCACTTTAGTAACTTACTTTTAAATTTTATTATTTAAATAGAATTTACATCATATAAAAAAGCACTTTAATATTAATATATTACATAGGAAAGCTTATAAGTACAGCTATATTAAATATATAAAATAAGGGACATGCAGAAAAAGCATGCTTAATAAATAAGGAATAAGGTTCCAATTGACAATAGTGAAGCGAATGCCATATTAACTTTTCGTCATACAAACCTAACTTTATTCTTTAAACTTAAGACTCGTATTCTTCTGGCCAACTAACTAACAATAGCTTATACATATAAGCAATACCAGCTCAAAAAAAAAATTGCAAAAAATAATCCCGACTTCCACAGTAACACTAAAAATATGGCATATGAATTTACTTCCGATTGTTTGATTTATCGATTAATTTATGCCATCGACTTCCGAAAGGAAATTTATTTTCCGTCTTTTTGGTGTTTTTTGGAAGTAGTTTTTTTTTGCAAAATGACTTTTTTAATTTTAGCCTTTTTAGTTGTGGTAGTATAGTATTTCACACAAATTTTTCAAATTCAAATTCAAATTCATTTATTAGCGTGATTTTTGGTACATTTTACAATGAGATCTTAATATTAAGTAATCTAATCAGTTCCTCAAAAATCTACCATAACGGTGTACACTCTTTAACATAAGTAGTAAATATTATAAAAAAAAGGATAATCAATACATTAAAAATGATGAATAACTTAATGAAAATAAATTAGGAAAATAATGCAATGTCAAATTTAAATAAATATTAATATCAAACAAATTACTACAATATAATGTCAAAATTAATATATAAATGTCAAATAACTTACTTCTATACAATGTCAAAATTAAATAAATATCAATGTCAAATAATTTACTTTAATACAATGTCAAAATTAAATAAATATCAATGTCAAATAATTTAAAATGTATCATTAAGGAATTCTTCAATAGTATAATAACATTTCTCCAATAATAGATGTCTTAATTTATTTTTAAATTGAACAATATTTAAGTCCTTAATCCCATTTGGTAATTTATTAAATATTTTTGGGGCCATACAAAGTATACTTTTGTTCATCAAGGCGGTTTTTGAAGGTCGACCGCATAATTCATGTCTATATTCTGGTCTAATCACTTTATATCGATGTTCAGATGCTTTTCTAAATAGATGCATGTTCTTTTTAACAAAAATAGCAGTCTCAAATATATACAAACAAGGTAAAGTCATAATTTTTAACGATATAAAATAAGATTTACAGCTATCAGTTATTTTTATGCCGGTAATAGCTCTAATGCATCTTTTTTGCGATTTGAACACCATATCCCTATTGCAGGAGTTACCCCAAAACATGACTCCATAGCGTAGTATGGAATCGACATATCCATAGTATGCAGTGACTGCCGCAGCTTGACTGACTACTTTCTTCAGTTTATACAAAGCAAAAGCAAACTTACTAATTTTTTTAATTAATATTGAAGTATGTTGTTTCCAATTAAGTTGATTGTCGATTGTTAAGCCTAAAAATTTTGTATTTGCAACTTCCTCTATGTTTTCATTGTTAAAGCTTACATTTAATTGCGTATTGGCTACTCTTTGACGAAAGTTCATAATTTTAGTTTTTTTCAAATTTATAATTAAATTGTTTTGTTCTAACCAGTTAACGGCTTGTTGCAATGCATTGGTTATCTTAGCTTCAGAGTCATTATTACTTTTGTCAAGTTTAACTATGATAGTACTGTCGTCGGCAAATAATGTCATAGGATAGGGTATATTCTGAGGAAAGTCATTTATATATATAAGAAATAACAAAGGCCCCAGCACACTGCCTTGGGGCACGCCATAAATTATTTTTTGTTCTTTGGATATGTATTTTATAACAGTTTTATTTAATTTACAAATACGACTTATTTCAGTGTGTTGTGTTCTATTTGTTAAATAAGAATTTATGAGTGATAAGACATTTCCCCTTATCCCATACGCATTTAACTTGCTCAGCAGTATATCATGGTTGACCAAGTCAAATGCCTTAGTCATATCCATATATACCATTTTATGTTACATTTTATGTATTCATTTTCCATTGCTACCAAGAAATATTAGCATTTACATTAGAAGAAAAAGTATATATTATAGAAGATAAGTCATCCCCTTCGAAGGTATTTACTTTCGATTAATAGAACAATTTTGAAAATCGGCTCAAAATCGATGGACAAATCGTGTAACAAACATAAAAAAAATACAGTCGAATGAAGAACTTCCTCCTTTCGGTTAAAAATAAGACTGATACTTGTAAGAATCTGGGAATTAGGTGCTCAAATTAGTGCAGTATCATGTCTATTTCCAAATTATTAAAACAATCGCCGGAATCGCCTTGGTCTGATCAAACCTTTTTTTTTTTTGGGTGGGAAATCATCAAATAACTTCCCCCCTCCCGGCGGAGCGGGGGGGAGTGTCAGACTTGTACTGACTAAAACCCACCCATGTTCCTTCTATTGCCCTTTACGTTCCGGGGCCGCGGTATGTCTGATCAAACCTTAAGTCAAGTTAGAAAAAAATATAGCTTCACATTCGCTTCACTAAAGATTGAAGTAGAAAATAAACCATTATAAAATGTTAGTTTGACGCTATTAATCTTTGTTTAAAACCAGCATTAGAAGCCATTTTAATATGCAAGATATCCCAAATGTACCAATACCTACATAAACAATAATCTATAGAACACCTAAAACACAACCAAATACTACTTTTTACCCTTGAATTCTACATTTTAAACAAAGTAAGCAGATGATTAGTTTTTTTTATATTTTTAAATGTGTTTTTTTATAAGAAATATGCAAAAATATAAAAAATATGTACAGAAATAAATAGACGACAGTATTATTTTGTAAAAATTTGATTATTGTAATTCTTTCTTTTTATATTATTTTTAAGCAAAGTTTTGCATAATTTTTATTAGAATAATTATTGATTTTTTGTGTTTTCTGTATTTATATCAGGTTAAATGCGTTTCAGAATAAATAAATAACTTAGGTCTAATTTGTTTTGGCATAATTTGGTTACGTTAGTTTATATAACATTGTGCTATAGACAGTTATGTCTTATAATTATTTAATTATGCCAACAATAAACATTATGACAAGACATTTACGCCTAATAACATTATGTGTAACGTCATTATGTAAAATTTTGTTATGCCTTTATATTTAATGCTTACCATTCTCATACCTTTCAATATTATGGTGATAACTGGCGGGCTTTAATAATATGATTAACTTCTCAAGGACCGCCATTATTTATGTCAACTATCCGTCAAGCACCGCCATTATTTACGTCAACTATCCGTCAAGCACCGCCGGGCGGGCTCTTATCGTAAGCATAATCTGATTTTAAGACATATCTTTACTACAATTACAGTTTTAAATCGGTCGGGGTTTGGTGCCAGCGGGGCTCAACGGTAATACTTGTTTACTGGCACGTTTTTATGCCACTGGGGCACTAGAGGTTTTAATGTTAGTTCTTAATTTGCATCATAGATGTCGCTGGCTCTATTTCAGCCTAATTATATCCGCTACATGAATAAAGTAGTATTTGGTTGTCAGTTACCCATATGAACCCATCATAGCCCAATTTAACAATTGATTCTTACCTTGTCCGTATCCACCAGGTGCTCCGTAGGCCGGGGGCGCTCCGTACGCGCCGTATGCTGGGGGCTCCGACTGGAAGACAATAATTTTCAAGTTATTTTTTTGTGAACATATATTTTGTCCTCTAGAAGTTGTAGCCCGGAGTTTGGAGTAGCTTAATAACGTCGATCTTTAATGTCAAACCGCGGTCGCCAAGATCTCTCAGTCGGTCTGTGAACACCCGTAACATACCAAGTTTCCTTCGTGCCTCAATGCCTCGTGCCACATACAAAAAAAACCACTGAAATTGATAATCTCCTCCTATTTTTATCGCCATCATCTGCCTAGCCTTTTCCCAACTATGTTGGGGTCGGCTTCCAGTCTTACCGGATGCAGCTGAATACCAGTATTTTACATGGAGCGACTGCCTATCTGACCTCCACAATCCAGTTAGTACTGGGTAATACGATACCGCTTGATAACACTGGTTGTCAGACTTTCGGGACACTGACTATCAGTAACGACTGTCAAAGATCTACAAATGACTGCCGGGACCAACATCTTAACGTGCTTTCCTACGCACAGAGGAAACTCGGTATGTAACGGGTGGTCACCCATCCACAGACCAACCTAGGCAAGCGCAGCTTAACCTAAAGATCGACCTGAGCGGCTGCTATTATTTAGCCACGAGCTCCTCCTATTTTTTGTCATGAAGTCAATCAAAAAGTTAACTTAACATATACACGGGGTTGCGGGTTGTTCGAAAGAGATACCGCGGCCCCGGAACATAAAGGGCAATAGAAGGAACATGGGTGGGTTTTAGTCAGTACACGCCCCCCCGCTCCGCCCAGAGCGGGGGAAGTTATTTGATGATTTCCCACCCCAAAAAAAAAACTCACCATATACATCTGCTGCGGTGGAGGCTGGGCGCCTTCGAAGCCGATAAGCTGGATCATAACGTCTCCATCCACGGTCAAGTGAGAGATCCTCTGGTACGGGACGCGGTGGGCGAACTCACAGAAGTGCCCGCCGTTCAGCGCCACCTGGTGGGAAGAAATTGAGTAAGTATGTTACTG
This sequence comes from Ochropleura plecta, assembly GCA_905475445.1. Taxonomy (NCBI): domain Eukaryota; kingdom Metazoa; phylum Arthropoda; class Insecta; order Lepidoptera; family Noctuidae; genus Ochropleura; species Ochropleura plecta. The sequence continues at coordinate 12,276,419 of FR997749.1, forward strand.
CCTATCTTGAACAAAAGAAAAACCAGCCTAGATGAGCTCGCGTAACGAGGGAACCGTACAAACTCGCGACATAAACAGCCATATCTTTTGACTGTGTAGACTTAGAGGGTTGATTTTTTCACAGCTCCAAGGGACTACAGACTTGAGTCATCATCTGGCTAGCCTTTTCCCAACTATGTTGGGGTCGGCTTCCAGTCTAACCGGATGCAGCTGAATATCAGTATTTTACATGGAGCGACTGCCTATCTGACCTCCACTACCCAGTTAATTCTGGGTAATACGATACCACTTGGTAAGACTGGTTGTCAGACTTTCGGAACACTGACTACCTGTAACGACTGTCAAAGATCTACAAATGACAGCCGGGACCAACGGCTTAACGTGCTTTCCGAGGCACGGAGGAAACTCGGTATGTAACGGGTGGTCACCCATCCACAGACCAACCTAGGCAAGCGCGGCTTAACCTAAAGATCGACCCGAGCGGCTACTATTTATTTAGCCACGAGCTTCTCCACAGACCTGAGTATAAGGTTTTAATTTCAACTCGGACTCGAAACTCAAAATTTCAAAGCTATTATTTCAATTAGACCATTACAGGCACTTTTGAAAGTCATAAAAACAAAAATAAAGATGCTGCTACAATCCCAGTCACAAGTCATAATAACTTGTGAAAGTACTGTAGTTGCCCATTCCAAAGCGTAGATCTCTACGGAGAAGAACCGGCAAGAAACTCCATGGTTACTCTTTTAAAATCATTTGGTTTTATAATGTAGTTGTTACAGCGTTAGTACTTAAGTATGAGAGGACAGTAATAGCAAATAGGATACTGAATAGAATCTTAACTTCTCAAGGACCGCCATTATTTACGTCAACTATCCGTCAAGCACCGCCGGGCGGGCTCTTATCGTAAGCGTAATCTGATTTTAAGACTTATCTTTACCACAAATACAAATTTAAATCGGTTAGGGTTTGGTGGCACAAATTTGTGCCAGCGGGGCTCAACGGTAATACTTGTTTACTGGCACGTTTTTGTGCCGCTGGGACTATAGACGTTAATCTAAAAAAAAACACAAAATCGTCCCTTACCTTCAACGAATGAGGCTCGCACAGGATGAGGGCCTCGAAGGAGTCCCCCCTGTTAAGCGGCATACCACCATTGGTCTCCTCAACTCCCCAGTTCATGGCCGTCAGGTGGTTTCGTACGACGCACATTTCCACGAAGCGGAAGTTTAAATGTAGGGCTATGTCATCTCTGGGATCTGTGTTGGGGCCGCATTGGAAGTTGATGGCGAATCTGGGGGAAGATATGTTATTTGTCAGCATAGCCTTGGCTCCTGCCGAGGTTGCGGGTTGCTCGAAAGTTCTGGAGTGAAGTTCCTTATCGCGCGTTGCACAATGGGACTAGACGGAATAAATGAAGACGAAAAGTTGTAATGAAACTTTTTGCTGTAGTTTGTAAGCCGTGCGGCGTGCGCGTGTTTCTCTGTCTGTCTCTCTCTCATAGAAAACAAGCCAGTCATTTTCGTTTCGTCTTTCTATTTCGCATTAAACAGTGTGGTGTCGCGACGATTATTTTTGTTGAGTGTATACGGGTTTTTTGTACATAATCAATAATAACTTCTTTCCATCCGGGTGTCCCTTGACACCTCTCAAGTTTTTTTTAATACGTTGCCCCACACTAGGAATTTCTCCTGTATCGTGGGTGCGTTTACAAACATTTAAACTCACATACACAAACAGCCAGACCCAGAACAACTACCTGTAGGTTATACAAATATTTGTTCCATGCGGGGATCGAACCCGCGACACGCAGCGCAGCAGTCGATTGCTCAGCCACTGCGCCAACCGTGCCGTCAATTTAAAATTTTAATAGCTACTGATGAAGAATCTTGCAAGTCATGCTTACCTTTGAGCGCCAGGGGGAGTGCTACCTTGTACCCTGATCATGCGACCAGGGAACATCCCAGCGGGGATTGGGTGGACACATGGTATGATCTGGAAAAATACAAAAGATATTATTAACAAAAATTCTTTGCGATGATTATTTGCATTCCTCGCTACTCTCAGGATTCTACAATAGAATAACTCGTTACGCTCGCGATTCAATCATAAAATCCTTCGCTTCGCTCACTCAAATCAGCACTTTCAGCAAAAAATAAGTTTGCTTTCTTGTCGCACGAATAACTACCTATTATTTATCAACAATTTGTGCTGTGGGAAAGGCCTTCTCTCGTCTTCTGTCATTTACTCTACGATTTTTTGTTTGATCCACTGCTATACGATAACACTGATTGTCCAAAATCAAAAGTCATTTATTCAAATTAGGCTGATTATTTTTCCGACCCAAATATCGACCAATAGAATTGCACCATTCGACGTCACGTGGTACAACCTACATGGTATTATACTGATAATTTTTTGAAAATTTTCTCTGGTCGTTGCTATATATAAAAAACAAAACATGGTGCAATTCTATTGGCCGACATTTGGGACGGAAAAATAATCACTTATAATACCACAAGAGCTTCAAAATTATCTGGCATTTCCCGATAATTTTGAAGCTCTTGTGGTATTATAAGTGATAATTCGCACTTTTTGGACGTCAAATTACAAGAGACAGTTCCACAAAAAAGCCGGCCCTTCGCCACTTCCTAGTGTTTTAGGTGTCCAAGTTTCGTGCTTCGTCAAAGTTCTACATATGAAAGCCGAGACCAACGGCTTAACGTGCTTTCCCAGGCACGGAGGTAACTCGGTATGTAATGTATGGGCACAGATCGACGGAGCGACTTTGGCGACCGCGGTTTAACCTTGAAGATCGACCAATGCTGCTGGTATTATTTGGCGACGGATAAAACCTAACTTGTTTAGCCAAAATCGGACATATTTGTTCTTAACCCGTTGAATGTCGTTAAGTACCCACGGGGGAACTTTATACGGTGTAGCTTTATACGGTTTAACGGTAGAATCTTCGTTTTTCTGAAGGCCTACCTCGCTGAAACGTTACTTATAAATTCAGCGAATTTTTGAGCCTTTGTTGCAGCATTCAACAGGTTAAAACCGTGCCCAAACGTAGCAACTCCGTAGTATGCAGTACAGCAATGTGTTTTGGTACAAAATGATAGCTAGATTATGGCTGTTTACATAATATAAGTAGCCGATAAGCACTATAAGCAGGTCAATGACTCGGTTATCAACTGGTACTAAAGCAGGTGACTTCATAGGCCCCGACATTTTGGACATATCTTTAATCAAACATTTATGGAGGAGCTCGTGGCAAAATAATAGCAGCCGCTCGGGTCGATCTTTAGGTTAAGCCGCGCTTGCCAAGGTTGGTCTGTGGATGGGTGACCACCCGTTATATACCGAGTTTCCTCCGTGCCTCGGAAAGCACGTTAAGCCGTTGGTCCCGGCTGTCATTTGTAGATCTTTGACAGTCGTTACAGGTAGTCAGTGTTCCGAAAGTCTGACAACCAGTCTTACCAAGGGGTATCGTATTACCCAGTATTAACTGGGTTGTGGAGGTCAGATAGGCAGTCGCTCCATGTAAAATACTGATATTCAGCTGCATCCGGTTAGACTAGAAGCCGACCCCAACATAGTTGGGAAAAGGCTAGGCAGATGATGATGATGGAGTTTCGGTACGGGATCCAATCAGTTGAGGGTTTTTCACAACATAAAGGGACCACAGGGGTTCCGTATAGTTACTCAAGACGGAACCCTAGTGAGACCACTTTGATGTCCGTCTTTCTGTGGTCCCTTTTTTTTGAGGCGCGCGTGAAACACGAACGCGCCGTCGACACGGCCTGTCATCAATCGACGGACGAACGGTGCTACCCATTGCTCACCGTCCACAGGCCCGCATCTACGGTGGCCGGGAGCCGACTCGCGGCGCCTGTCGCCCGGCCACCTCCTTCGCTAGCATTAATACTTTGCAGGAGGTGACCGCTTCCCATTCCCTCTCGCTCCGGACCATGGACTGAACCAGGGCCGGACGCGAGAGATCGCCGCCGCCGATCGCTCTGTGGTCTCTTTATGTTGTGATAAACCCTCAACCCTCCAAGTCCAAGCAATCAAAAGATATAACCATTTGCGTCACAAGCTTGTTCGGAACCCTCGCTGCGCAAGTCTGACTCACACTTGGCTGGTTTTTATCATACCACTAGCTTTTGCCCGCGGCTTCACTCGCGTTAAATTCGGTAGCGCCTTATTGATTTGTAATAGCAACGCTAAGTTTTCCCGTTTCTTCCCTCTTTCTCCCTCATATCCCACTCTTTTAAAAAAAATAATCCCAACTATCTCTGTACCAAAATTCATCAAAATCGGTTTAGCCATTAAAGCGTGAAGCGGTAACAAACAAACAAACTCACTTTCGCTTTTATAATATTAGTAAGGATAAGGATATCTGTACTAATCTATACTAATATTATTAAGAGGTTAAGTTTGTGAGGTTGTAAGTTACCTCTGGATCTGTTGAACCGATTTAGAAAATTCTTTTACCAATAAAAAGCCACGTTACAATTTCTTTTCTTTATCTTTAAAAAAAACGTTGCCCCACATTAGGAATTTCTCCTGTGTCGTGGGTGCGTTTACAAACATTTAAACTCACATACACAAAAAGCGAGACCCGGAACAACTATCTTTAGGCCATACAAATATTTGTTCCGTGACACGCAGCGCGGTAGTCAATTGCTCAGCCACTGCGCTAACCGTGTCCTCAAAATAAATTACATCACGTTAGGACGCGAGTAGCTGGTGAAACCGCTAGGCACAACTAGTTGTAAACTGTTTCATCATTAAGCCCCGTATTCATGGTAAACATTTGTTTAGCAACAAAGTTGAATTAACGTGTTGCGGAATTGCTGTCAACATGTTGCTGGCAACACTGCGTGTTGCAGAGTTGATAGCGTCATGTTGACAAGCTCTCGCCCGACAAGCGTAAACATCAGTTTAGCGACAATTGTTGACGTGTGTGAACGTGTTTGCAACAGTTTATAAACATGGCAGTAGTGTGGAGCAATGATAAAATAATGCAACTAATAGAATTATTTCAATCAAAAAAACCATTATTATGCGATTCTTCTATAAAGGAATACAAAGATAGAAACAAAAAGAACGAAATTCCTCATCAAATTTCCTCTTTGCAAAAGATAGTTTCGAATCCACCATCTTTTTCTCTTTTTTTTATTAGAAATCCTATACATCAGATACAGAGAACACAACAACACTATCTCCTCGGGCAAAATTTTAACGCAGACTGGCATGTGGACAACCTGTATTGATTTAAACATAGTTGCTAGCATCATTCTCGCCGCTCACCAAAATGTTGATCAACTGTTCCTAAACAAATGTTTACCATGAATACGGGGCTTGGCTTTACACTGTGCAATAGTTTAGATTTTTTTGTCATATAGTACCTACTTACCTGTTTTTCTCTAATCCTTACTAATATTATAAAAGCGAAAATGAGTTTGTTTGTTACGTCTTCACGCCTAAATGGCAAAACCGAGTTTGATGAATTTTGGTACAGAGATAGTTGGGACCCTGGAGACGGACATAGGCTATTTTTGTCTCTTTCTAACCCCATACTTCCCTAAAATAGGGGGTGGAAGTTTGTATGGAGCATTCCGCAATTTTCAAGGTAGGAAGCTAAAAATTGGTATGCGGACTATTTATTACTAACAAAAACATCGTGCATTATTTTGTTTTGGAAATCTGCCCCCAACCCCTTAAAAGGGGGGATGAAATTTTATATATGACTGTTCGCAGTTTTCAAGGTAGGAAGCTAAAAATCGACACACTCTTTGTTACCAACGAAAAATACGTGCAAATCAGGAAAGAGGAACTGTGTTACCCCGAAATTAACGCGAGCGAAGCCGCGGGCAAAAGCTAGTAAATAAATAAATGTGATATGACGACTAACGGGAAGGTACAATCAATATTAATTGTGACGACAAAACCTACTGTGTGGAAGTAAAGGCCGTGTGTCAATAATTAATGGGACAGAACTACAAGGTAATGTTATACCAGCGTTGTTGTTTTCGCCAAGTCGGGGTTTTGTAACTTTTATATTTATTTAAGGAACACAGAAAAATAAAAGACGAACAGAAAATAGGTATAAAGGTAATGCTTATTTCTAAAGAAATCTCCTACAGCATACCTGCGTAAGGAGACTAAATAAAAAGAGGATGTAGCCACAGTGCGTAAAAAAAAGAGAAAAATAAGAATCCATGAAAACACAATCAAATAATGACTTTTTAAAAGCAAAAAGCGGGATTCTTTCGTTGAAACCGGGACGATAGTAAAAAAACGTTAATAATCAGAAGTTTTTAAATATTTACCTTTTCATTCGAGTATTAATCTAATATACTTATCTATTGTATTTATTTTATTTTCCATTAATGTTAATTTGTTGATTTAATTATATTATTGTACTAGCTTTCGCCCGCGACTTCGTCCGCGTGGCATAGTTACTTTGGGGTAACGCTAACTTTAACCCGCGTGATGATCGAACGAGAAAGGTATTTTTCCTTTCTCTCCCCCTTTCTTCCCTCTTTGGAGAGTGGTGAGATAAGGAGTAGTTATCTCACTTAAAAAATAGCCTTTATCCGTCTCCAGGGTCCCAACTATCTCTGTACTAAATAAAATTCATCAAAATCGGTTTGGTCATTTAGGCGTGAAGACGTAACAAACAAACAAACTCACTATCGCTTTTATAATATTAAAAAAAAACTGAGGAAAGGGGGTGAAAGAGGGAAAAAAGGGGGAAGAGGGAAAGATACATTTTTTCGATCATCACGCGGGTTTAAGTCAGCGTTAGCCCAAAGTAACTATGCTACGCGGACGGACGGAAGCTAATTAAGTATAATCAATGGGTTGGGGTGGACGGCGGATGTTAGTTCAGTTTTATATCCCTCCCCAACCTCTCCCGCTTTTTAAAGTTCCTTACCTCAAAAGAAAACAAGGGAACCACTTATAGGATCACTTAGTTGTCCGTCCGTCTGTCTGTCTGTCTGTCAAGACCCTTTACCTCAGGAACGCGTGGAGCTATTGAGTTGAAATTAAAACTACAACTACATCCTCAACTCTGTGGTCCCTTTGTGGTATGACCTCAACCCTATAAGTCTACGCAGTCAGAAGATATGGCTGTTTATGTCGCAAGTTTGAACGGAATTCTCGGTGCGCAAGTCTGTCTCCCTCTTGACCGGTTTTTGCGGATGAGAAATCATCAAATTACATCCCCCGGTCTGGGCGGTGCGGGGTGGATTGTCGGATTTTCACAGACTTGTGCTATGGGACCGCGGTATCTCTTTCGAACAACCCCACAACCCCAAAAAGTGGTGTCCTGGAAGTTCCTTCTGCTTTGTTGACATCTCTTTGAGGCGCGCGTGGATTACGGACGTGCCGTCGACACAGCCTGTCGTCTATTTGTACAATAGTGGGACAGTTATTGCATTGTTGTTGAAAGCACTTAAGTATTACGACAAATATCATTTCGAAATTCGCTCTGATACGAAAAATAAAGACTTTAATAATATGGCCACTAGTTATCATTGTTTATTCATGACGTATTAACTCCATTGAACTTCAGCTGGTATCATTAATTTCAGTTGGAGTCATTTCTAAAATTAACCTACCTAGACTAATATGTGAATCATTAATATTTTGAATAACTATACCATTTAATTTCTTTTTTAATATACAGCACGGGAGCAGGGCCTCAAGTCTGCTATTACAATAGTGTCAGAATGGTCTATCACTGATTTTATAATTGTTGATTTTGACAGTTTTGGTAATCTACTAATATATTGTCGTCATTATGACAATCCACTGGTCAGTCACTGACACTACATTGAAAGAATACATAGAATGGTAATCTTGTGCATAATGACAAATGAATGACTGACGTATGCGGTAATCTGCTAAAATTTTGACAGTTCCTTTGATCAGTGATCTACTATTACAACGTTATTGTGCAGTCATTGCTTTTAGAAGCTCTGCTATCCTACCATGACGTCTTAAAGCAGAACTTATTCCACTGAGGGAAAGAGACAGAGCTATACAGGGTGTGTAGCACCATCTCTTTCCCTCAGTGGAATAAGTTCTGCTTTAAGACGCCATGGTAGGCCTACTGCTGTCCAGGGGCCTTAGTCTGCTATTACAATAGTGTCAGAATGGTCGATCACTGATCGCATAATGGTTGATTTTGACATCTACTACATACTAAACTTGTCAACTTGTTGCAGACTAAGGCCACTGGGGCCTTAGTCTGCTATTACAATGGAGTCAGAATGGTCGATCACTGATCGCATAATGGTTGATTTTGACAAGTTTAGTATGTAGTAGATGTCAAAATCAACCATTATGCGATCAGTGATCGACCATTCTGACACTATTGTAATAGCAGACTAAGGCCCCTGTAGTAGCGTAGCAGTAGTAGCGTGATGCTATATAACCTATGTTACTTCCTGATAATGTAGCTTCCTATAAGTGAAAAAATGGTTATAATCGATCCAGTAGTTTTGGAGCCTATTCATCATCATCATTTTCCTGCCCTTGTCCCATTATATTTGGGGTCGGCGCAACACGTTTTCTTCTTCCATTCTCACCTGTCAGACGTCACGGCATCATTTACTCCTTTCTCCTTCATATCATTCCTTACATAATCCATCCATCTTTTCTTTGGCCTTCCTCTCGCTCTCCGTCCATCAACATTCAGATCCATCACTCTTTTAGTCACATGTGCTTCGTCCCTCCTCATTACATGTCCATACCAAGACAAACGACTCCCTTTCAATTTTTCTGTAACAGGCTCAACTTTCACACTTACTCTAATATAGGTACCTACTCATTCCTTACTTTATCCATTCTTGTCACTCCACACATCCATCTCAACATTCTCATCTCCGCTACATGCAATCGTTTTTCATCCACCTTTTTTACAGCCCAGAATTCTGACCCAAACAAACAAATAAATCTTTCTTCTTAAATATTAATACAGATATATGAATCTCATGTTGATAGCCGCTCCTCAGTTGACTGATCTCATCAAATACGAATCGCGTCACAAGAATGACGTCACACACTTCGTCGATCGCAATTGATGATGTCAACCGCATGCGTCGTCCGAAATACTACGAATTTTACCGAAGGCATACGAGAGAATATTGCGTAGAGTGTGTCCGTTTACTTTTAGACTAGCTCGTGTCCGCGGCGTTGCCCGCGTGAAGCACGATTCCACGGTTAATTAAAGTATCTTAAGTGTAAATCCTTACTTAATATTATAAAAGCGAAAGTGAGTTTGTTTGTTACATCTTCACGCTTTAATGGCTAAACCGATTTTGATGAATTTTGGTACAGAGATAGTTGGGGACATAGGCTATTATTTTTTAAAAAAGAGTGGGTTATGAGGGAGAAAGAGGGAAGAAACGGGAAAACTTAGCGTTGCTATTACAAATCAATAAGGCGCTACCGAATTTAACGCGAGCGAAGCCGCGGTCCATATTATATTTTTTCTGTGTGACAATTTTTTTGACTTTTGACGACACGGTTGGCGCAGTGGCTGAGAGATCGACTGCTGCGCTGCGTGTCGCGGGTTCGATCTCCGCACGGAACAAATATTTGTATACAGATAGTTGTTTCGGGTCTGGCTGTTTGTGTATGTGACTTTAAATGTTTGTAAACGCACCCACGATACAGGAGAAATTCCTAGGGTGGGGCAAAGTTTTAAAATAAAAAAATAAATAAAAAATCATCAAAATCTATTAATTTATTGTGTGAAATAGTAACAAACATTTTTTTTATCGTGGGTGTGTTTACAAACATTTTAACTCACACACAAACAGCCAGACCCGGAACAATTATCTAAAGGCCATACAAATATTTATTCCATATTCATATCTTTATTGCATTCCATAATGTCTGAAGATCTTAAAATAGGCTTAAAGCTACGTCCGTGCGGAGATCGAACCCGCGACACGCAGCGCAACAGTCGATCGTACAGCCACTGCGCGAACCATGTGGTTAAATGGGCGTTGTTGCTGTTTGGGTTTAAAATCCCACATTAGATTAAACTGACAAGCACATTATGGTATTTTTTTTTTTAAATTTAGAATGAACTCACTCTTGTCCTCGATCTCGCCTGATGGTAAGCGACAGATGAGGTCTACGATGGAGCGAGCGAGCCCAGAAGATGCCTATTAACTCTTGTTTTGAAGGCAGACGGGTCGTATGTGGTAGGGAACACAGAAGCTGGCAGAGAGTTCCACACCTTGGCCGTGCGCACAATAAATGTTGAGGAAAAGCGCTTAGTACGACAAGACGGTATATCGACCAAGTGCGGGTGGTACCCCGCCGTGCGTCTGGTAGCCCGGTTGTAAAACGGAGATGGTGGGATCAGGTCATGGAGCTCCAGCGCACACTCTCCGAAGTACAATCTGTAGAAAACCGACAAGCTGGCAACGTTACGCCTGTGCGCCAGGCTGTGAAGCTTGGACACAAGCATCTCATCGCCTATGAGCCTTTTGGCTCTGCGTTCCACCGAGTCCGAGTATGTGTTGTCACAAAGGTTAAAGTCCCATTTATATGGGGGCAAGACTTTTGCCAGTAATCAGGCACAGATCCATACTGATTATAAGTCATTTCTGATAGAAAACCCTACATCACTTTGCCCAGGACTTTAACTTAGAAGAGGGGTGATGTAGCATACTGTAAGAGGTTTTATAACCTAACCAATGCTGGCTGTTATAGCATAACGTTCAAATACTCAGGTCGTTAAATAAAGAATAGGATAGAAAAAAAAAACCGGCCAAGAGCGTGTCGGGCCACGCTCAGTGTAGGGTTCCGTAGTTTCCCGTCCGTCACAATAACTGTTCCCACTTATGAGTTTAAAGGTGGAGGAGGAAATTATTTTGTACAACTTTTTGTCTTTTTTGTACAAAAACTGTTGTGTCAATCAAGTTCAAAATGATTTTCCTAGAAAGTCCTTATAAAGTTCTACTTTTCAGATTTTTTTCATATTTTCTAAACTTATGGTTCAAAAGTTAGAGGGGGGGGGACACATTGTTTTTTACTTTTGGAGCGATTATTTCCGAAATTATAGACATTATCAAAAAATGATTTTAGTAAACCCCTATTCATTTTTAAATACCTTTCCAACAATATATCACACGTTAGGGTTGAAATTAAAAAAGAAATCACTTCCCACTTTACATATAGGGTGGCTACCCTAATAAAACATTTTTTTCCAATTTTTATTTTACCACTTTGTCGGCGTGATTGATATACATATTGGTACCAAATTTCAGCTTTCTAGTGCTAACGGTCACAGAGATTAAACGAGGACGGACGGACGGACAGACAGACATGGCGAAACTATAAGGGTTCCTAGTTGACTACGGAACCCTAAAAATGATGGTTTTGATATAAGAAGTGTACGACATGTAAATTAAAATGATTTAAATTATAATCCTTAAAATATTATACCTATGCACTTTATTTCAAGTAATACTATTTAAGTATAACAATACCATGAACCTTAGGCTCAGGACATCAAAACATCTAACAGTATTTATGTCTTCATTAGTCGTCTCTAATAATATATGTAGTCGTCCTGACCGTTTAAGGCAATGATGGTCCATCTCAATGTAGATTAACTATCTGCGGAGGTATTATAGTGCAAGCGTGTGTGCAGGTACAGATGCACTCTGATAATCCGATGGGACGGCCATCCGATACTACTGGAGAGATCCGGCGAAGGACCAATAGCTTAATGTGCTTCCCAAGGTACGGGGATATCTTACCGCCAACTTCTAAACTCCGGGCTGCTACTGTAAATTTGTAATGGAAAAACACTAAACACTTTTAGTCTGCCCCAGGAATCAAACCGCCGCGAGACTAAAGAAGCATTTAAAAAATAATGCAGTATGTTAAATTGTGATGACTCCAGACTTGCAAAATTCCAGACATTTTCCTTAAATGATGCAAGTAGGCAACCAGTCTTACCAAGGGGTATTGTATTACCCAGTATTAACTGGTTGTGGAGGTCAGATAGGCAGTCGCTCCATGTAAAATACTGATATTCAGCTGCATCCGGTTAGACTGGAGGCCGACCCCAACATAATTGGGAAAAGGCTAGGCAGATGATGATGATGATGCAAGTAGGCAACACTGCATACATTTAAATGAGGACTCTGACCCGTATTGATACCAATAATCGATGTAGGTTTAAAAATACAAGAGAAGTATTTTTGGTGTGACTAGGTGTCTATTTCAGTACTACAAATTTTTCAATATTGTAACATTAATTTCTAGTAGTAGTAGTTTTGTTAGTATGCTCTCAGAATAGGCAATGGTTGGTTGGACCGGAATATAAATAGGAAAATTATAAAAAAAAACCCAATTTGTTAAAACCTGTGGGTAAAATTTTACTGCAAGAACTAGCGTCATTCCCAAGATTATGCCTTGAGAATTGAGGAAAAACCGTTAATTTACGCGGATAACGTGAATTACCGTCTCTATAATAAGCAAAGACCTTGGGGACAGCGAAATACCGACGAATACTAATTTCTATCACCGTATTAGGATCACGGTAACTTTGTTCTAACAAAACATTGTATTTACACACCGCGTCGTGTTACTAATGGCACCGAATTGTTCTAAATACCCTTGAAAACGTATAAAATGCCGCATATAATGGCATCTTTCGTTACAACATGAGGAATGTAAAAAAACTCACTGGGTTGTAAATCGGCGGGGCAGTCATCTTTTCTTGGATGTTTTTCGCAGCGGTTAGTCCAAAACCTGATTTTACAAAGCCTTACACTACGTGTTATGTCGATTTACACTTAAATACTAAGCGCCGGATACGCCTAGGCAATAATATTACTCGATTCAATTGAATCAATTCTTATAATGCGTCATATGACGACGGATGAATAATCCTTGGCGTGATGTCTATTGGTTCTGCTGTGTGAACGAGATAGAGAGCGTAAATTTCACAAAAGCAAGGGAGATAGCGTCAAACAAAAGCTTTTGTTTCTATTTGCGTCGGTAAACGAAACGCTTCAGTGAAAACGTCAAACGTGTTCGGATTTTATCTACGGTGTGGTCAAATGCAAAAAGTTTATTTATTTATTCATTAGATGCAAAAAGTTACACCCTAGGCTTTTAACTAATGAGTGCATGACCCTGTTAGGGCGCAGCAAAATTTCTTAATACTAATAAAATTATATTGCAGAATCTAATATCAAACCAAACAAAAGCAAAATATAAACTGTTTTCTACCTTACTACATGTCTTTAATACTAAGCACGGTCTGTGCAAATTGAAATCGAATTAAATGATTATTGAAGCCTTAGATATTCAAGAAAGAAAATAATGTTTACCAAAGTTCTTCACCGTTTGGGATATGCTCAATGCAAAAAATGTAGTTTATTCGTCTTAAAATTGTTCGTTAATATTTTTACAAAAAACACAATCATTCTACAGAATTTCGATAGTTTTTGCCTTTGCCCGAATGCGGAAACAATAAATCAATTTTTCATGTTGGCAGCCCTGCAGTATTTTGATTGACGCAATACCTACATCCATTAATGCACCTAAATGTAGTGAATTAAACGCAATAAACTTCTATTTGCGCTAATTAAATTTGCGCGTCGTGATCTGCAAATCATTCTGCGACGTGTCCCTAACTTAACAAATACAGTTAACACCAACAACGACCGTCGAAACAGCGAAAAATGACGCTCGAAGGGAACAAGGACGAAGCAGAAAAATGTATAGCAATAGCACAAAATGCTTTTTCAGGTGGGAATATGGAAAAAGCTGAGAAGTTTCTGCTTAAAGCAGAACGTTTGTACCCTACTCCTCTTGCTAAGGAGCTTTTGACGCGAGTAAGAGCTGCGGGGCCATCGACAACAGCGCACAAAAAGACTCCTCCTTCAAGCCCTAGTGCTGAGGAAGTAAGGAGGAGGAAACCCACAGCACATCATGTTCCTCAGAGGGAATACACTCCAGAACAACAGGAGGCAGTCCGCCGTGTCAATAAGTGCAAGGATTTCTATGAAATATTGAGTAAGTAAGCCAATTATTTGATTAGTCATTCATACATAATATATACAGGTCCAAAGGTGCTAAGTTTACTCTTAAGTCGTCTCAAACCTTCAAAATACCTATAAAGGTATAGTGGGTCATTGTCATTACTGTTATCAGTGTCCAGTGTGTGTGATAAGAAAGTTACTTGGTCAAAAGTATATTTACCATCTTAAAAAGAGCTGAAGGATTCTTAGTCTTTGTTTTATGCCTACACTAGCTGCGCCCTGCGATTTCACTCGCTTGGTGATAGAATAATGTTTATGAATTATAGCCTATGTTTTATTCTGATGTGTAAGCTATATTATTGTAAAGTTTTATTAAAATCCATTCAGTAGATTTTGCGTGAAAGAGTAACAATCATCCATACTCACAAACTTTCGTATTTATAATATTAAGTAGGATATAACAGAAAGTATCCTATACTTTCTGTAATAATTTTAAACTACTATGGGTATTGCATTACTGAACTATAGACTGGGTTTTGGAGGTCAGACTGGCAGACTGTTCATATTATTCTGTATTAGGCTGTATCCAGTTAGAATGAGAGCCAAATCCAACATAATTGGGGAAAGGATCAACTGAGTTAACATAACCAACTTTCTTTTTAATAAACTCATTTCTTGTTATATCAAAAATGTTTAAACAGGCTATTACAGATCATACCACACATAGTGCTTGAAAGGGATTAGTTTGTCTTGGTACGGTACATGTAATGAGGAGGGACGAAGCACATGCAATTGGATGACGAGTGATGGGTCTGAATGTTGATGGACGGAGAGCGACAGGAAGGCCAAAGAAAAGATGGATGGATTGTGTAGGGAATGATAGGGATGATGAAGGAATAAATGATGCATCAACATCTGACAGGGGAGAATGGAAGAAGAAAACGTGTTGCGCTGACCCCAAATAAAATGGGACAAGGGCAGGATAATGATGATCACAAATAGTGCTATAAAATTTTAATAAAACCATAAACAAAAGTACAACTATGCCATGTTTTTATTTGAATACTAGTTTCCGCCCGCGACTTCGTCCCCGTGGCATAGTTAGGTACTTGGGCTAACGCTAACTTTTCGATTTTCTTGTATTGAGTGACCTTAATGGCTTATTACAGCTAATTTCAGAGTGTTTCAAATTGTTTTCCTGTTTGTTTGTAGATAAATCTGGGTTTTCTATGTATGTAAAATGACACAAGTGAAAAAATAAGAACAAAACTCCCCTTCTAACACGCTTGTATTAGCTTCCATTATGTAACCAAATCATGGACGCCCATTTGAGCTGCAATTTTGCATACATTTTTAGTTTCAAAGACAATCCAAGGGGACCGTTAACCCCGGGCGCCGCGAGACGACTCCCGGCCACCGTAGATGCGGGCCTGTGGACGGTGAGCAATGGGTAGCTCACCGTCCGTCCGTCTATTGACGACAGGCCGTGTCGGCGCGTTCGTGTTTCACGCGCGCCTCAAAGAGATGTCAGCAAAGCAGAGGGGCTTGCCAGAGCCTCCGCCTGCCGGGGATGCGGGTTGTTCGAAAAAGATACCGCGGCCCCGGAACGTAAAGGGCAATAGAAGGAACATGGGTGGGTTTTAGTCAGTAAAAGTCTAACAGTCCCCCCCGCTCCGCCCAGAGCGGGGGAAGTTATTTGATGATTTCCCACCCCAAAAAAAAAGGGGACAGTTAAGTCCGGAGTTTTTCTTCCACATGTAGACTCCGCTTCATGGGGGCACCGGTTTCCGCACTTAATCCTTTCATTGAAACATTGTGGGTAGAAGTCCGGGGTTGGTCTTTTTTGGAAGACCATGGGTCCTACCCATGGTCTTTTTTTTGCCCTTAATTGTCCATGGCAGAATCTCTTTCTAATAACCCGCAACCCCGGACTTCTACCCACAATGTTGACTACAACAAAAATAGGTAAAATCAGAAGGTGCTAACTCGCGCGCAGTCGCGAGTTTATGAGGCGCGAGTTGACGAATAAGCCCTAGCAGGCCGCTAATTTTAAAATTCTTTACCTTTAAGGAAAGTCCCTAGCGTTACAGTTAAGTGTCAAATGCGTCATTTAAAGAGTGACTATACATGATACAAGGTTTAGTTTGTATGTAGGGTCGTTTCGCCGGTTTCGCGACCACCTTCAGTAGGCGACCATTTGACGGACAAAGTTTCTTTAAATCAAGAAAATAGTATTTGTAGAGGTAACATACATAAAAAATAAATCTAACGTGCTTTATAAATGATTATGAAATAAGAATTTGCAAAGTTTGAAACAAATGGGTTAACCCAGAGCCGAAAAAATATTGCTCAGTGCGCGTCTTGATCCGTGGTGAGTGGAAGTACCGCGAGTTTGAAAAAAAAATAACACGGCGCGCGGCGCTCAAAGGTAAGTTTTGATACTTATTTCATGTTTTACACAATAGTTACATGTTAAATTGTACAATCGATAAGTATGGGTTATAATTTAGTTGTATTTTGCTTTATTTAAACTTATTATTAAGATAAAATCAAGTGGTCGGTAACCGAAATGGTTATTTATGAAAAACGTTAGATAGCGACCACATGGTCGCAAACCGACGCGATCAGCATTATTTTGTTTTGATTAATATGGTCCTAATGCTTCAAAAAGGACTGTTACAATTTTGAATGTAGTATTGTAAAAGGTTTTTCTTGTAGTTCTTTGGTAAGCGACCACCAGTTTCTTTGTAAGAAGTTTGTTTAATTTACCTACAAAATTTGGCGCTAAACAGCTGGTCGTAAACCAAAGTAGGCGAAATAAAGACATCGGTTTCCGGCCAACATAATTTAGTATGAGAGAAATAACGGCCGCTTACAGAAATAAGTGTGAAAGTTCATTGAGTTTGCGACCACGTCTGATTTTTTTTGAATTTCGTTAGTTATTGAAATGTCCGTTTCATAATTATTTGTTGCAGGTAGGTACATACCTAATCCGTCAAAAACTAAATATTACTATTTTTCAGTTTAAAACAAAATTTAGTCATAAAAAGCAAACTACTTTTATTTTTATTTTTTTAGATGGAGCTCCCAAATAATTTGGAGTCAACAAAAAAAGAAAAAGACTGTCTAATACACAGAAGAAGCACTGAAAAAAGCTCTCGATGATATCCGAAAACAAGGGAAGGGAATAAGAGAAACATGTAGACTGTATCAGATCCCAAGGACCACGATACAAGTGATACAATCGAGACAAGGGGACCAGATCCTGTATTGGGTATAGAAGGCGAGAAACAAATTAAAGAGTGGCTTTTGGACATAGCAAAATGTGGATTACCGGTCAAGAAACAGGAGCTGTTGGACACAGTACAGAAAATAGTTAAAGATAACGGAAAAAAGAATCCTTTTAAAGATGATCGTCCGGGGCAAACCTGGTACTCAAATTTCCTAAAACGCCATCCCGATATATCATGCCGTGCTGCCGAAGGAATTATTAAAGCCAGAGCGAGAGTAACTGAAGAAGCCAAACGCGCTTGGTTTCTATTACAACTAGTGATTAAGTCTCTACAAAATGTAAGATTGTTATTTTTTTATTATAAGAAAACATTACACCAAATGATTACCATTTTTATTTTTATGAAAAGGCAAAAAAATAAAGTATTTTTAAAGCCTTTATAATTGTTTTATTGGCATATTTTTTAATTATAATGGGGCGGTCGCAAACCAGCTCACTGGTGGTCATAAACTGATAAAAATGGTCGTAAACCGACGTTTTCGCTATATTTTCACTTTTTCAGCATTTTATAAATATTTTTGTATGAATATATTTTATTTTATGTTTTGTATCCAAACTACATTATATTTGCGACAAATTCACATTAATATATACTATTTTGCGTGTAAACAACATTTTTTTTTCTTCATCTTAAGTGGGCAACCCAGCTAACTGGTCGCTAACCGGCGCAATCACCCTACGTGTTATTTATTCAACTGACCCTCATACATGACGTGGCATAAATAGCTTAAAATCCCTGACGTGTTTCTGTAACACAGATACCAAAACATAAATACTAACTAGCTGGCGCCCGCGGTTTCGCCCGCATAATATTGAAAATCTAGTAATAAAAAAATGTAGGTATCCTTGACCCCCAATATCTCTGTAATAAGAACATTCCCGGGTATGGTCTACATACAACAAAAATATAATCGCAATGACGGATAGAACAAGTGGCAAAATCCTTACTATAATATTATAAAAGCGAAAGTGAGTTTGTTTGTTTGTAACCTCTTCACGCTTTAATGGCTTAACCGATTTTGATGAATTTTGGTACAGAGATAGTTGGGAACCAGGAGACGGACATAGGCAAATTTTTATTTAAAAAAAAAGTGGGATATGAGGGAGAACGAGGGAAGAAAAGGGAAAACTTAGCGTTGCTATTACAAATGAATAAGGCACAAGAGCAAAAACTGCATTACTTAAATTTTGAGTGACGTTTCAGTATTCGGGGGTTAGACACCTGTGTTTCTATTAATTTGCTGTTTATAAGTTGCACTTCATTTAAGGCTGGACGTTGAGACAACTGATACAAAAGGCAATAGAAGGACAAAAGAAAGAACATCAATGGGTTTTAGTCAGTAGAAGTTGGTCACTCCCCTCTCCACTCAGAGCGGTGGAAGTTATTTGGTGATTTACAATTGAAAAATAAGATTAAAAACGGTCTGAAGCGAGCCGGACTAGGAGCTCGTGGCTAAATAATAGCAGCCGCTCAGGTCGATCTTTAGGTTAAGCCGCGCTTGCCTAGGTTGGTCTGTTGATGGGTGACCATCCGTTACATACCGAGTTTCCTTCCGTGCCTCGGAAAGCACGCTAAGCCGTTGGTCCCGGCTGTCATTTGTAGATCTTTGACAGTCGTTACAGGTAGTCAGTGTGCCGAAAGTCTGACAACCAGTCTTACCAAGGGGTATCGTATTACCCAGTACTAACTGAGTTGTGGAGGTCAGATAGCAGTCGCTCCATGTAAAATACTGATATTCAGCTGCATCCGGTTAGACTGGAAGCCGACCCCAACATAGTTGGGAAGAGGCTAGGCAGATGATGAAGCGAGGCGGACTAGCGCACCGGGGTTCCGTACAAGCTTGCTACATAAACAGCCATATCGTTTAACTGTTTAGACTTAGAGGGTTGATTTTTTCACAGACCAAAGGGACCACAGATTTGAGTATTAGGTTTTAATTTCAACTCGATACTTCCACGCGTTATCGAGATAAAGGGTCTTGGCAGACAGACGGATAGATAGAATATTCTTTATTTGCAATAGGAACAGGGCCGACAGCGTCCGTCAAAGCGTTGCCGCGGGAAACGAAGTTAGGCGAGCGTGAACGTGCGTGAACTTACGACATAAGTTTCAATTTCGACAAAAATTTTGGCTGAAACCGAAACTGCTGCCGAAGCTTGATTTTTGGCCGAAACCGAACATACGGTCGGACACTACACAGATCCCTAAAAAGGGCCTCTTATATCAGTTCTAGTCACAAATTCCTCTCTTACTCTTCTAATTGACGGGCCTGTTGGTCTAGTGGTTAGTGGCCCTGACTGCTAAACCAGAGGTCGTGGGTTCGATTCCCACCCAGGACAAACTTTGTGTGATGAGCATGATTGTTTGTTCTGTGTCTGGGTGTGATTTATCTATAATATGTATGTATTTATAAATTATATAAGTATGTATATCAGTTGTCTGGTTACTATAACACAAGCTCTGCTTAGCTTGGGATCAGATAGCCGTGTGTGAGTTGTCCCAAGATATTTATTTTTTATTAATTATGACAACTTTACAGGTGTATCAAAGGAGGCGACAGACTCGGACATTAAGAAGGCCTACAAGAAACTGGCTCTACAGCTGCATCCTGACAAGAACCATGCGCCAGGAGCTGCGGAGGCTTTCAAGGTATGCTTTCTTCTGGAAGGATTCAACGTAGGACAACATGCTAAAAGTATAGAATAGAATTTTATTTTTCAAATATGAGGTAACATACAATAGTTCTTAAATCAAAGCTCGGCCACATTTTACCATTTAACACGCAAACATTTCGAATTAGTCAGAATACATGTAATTTCACTTATAGACGTGCAATCCTTACTAATATTATAAAAGGTAAAGTGAGATTTTTTGTTACGTCTTCACGCCTACATGGCTAAACCGATTTTGATTAATTTTGGTACAAAGATAGTTGGGACCCTGGAGACGGACATAGGCTAACTTAAACACTTAAAAAATAGCCTATGTCCGTCTCCAGGGTCCCAACTATCTCTGTACCAAAATTCATTAAAATCGGTTTAGCCATTTAGGCGTGAAGACGTAACAAACAAACAAACTCACTTTCGCTTTTATAATATTACTAAGGATTTCGATTTTATCATTACAGTGACCACTGTGTTGGTAAAATCGAAATAACGAATTTCAGATATAGAGGTTCGCTTCGTCCCACTAAGTTATGGCGGTTTCTCACTTATCCAGGTCCCATTTAACCAGATTTCACTGTATTTAGTTTTAAATTTGACGGCACGGTTGGCGCAGTGGCTGAGCGATCAACTGCTGCGCTGCGTGTCGCGAGTTCAATCCCCGCACGGAACAAATACTTGTATGACCTGCAGATAGTTCTTTCGGGTCTGGCTGTTTGTGTATGTGAGTTTGAATGATTGTAAACGCACCCACGATACAGGATTAATTCGTAGAGTGGAGCAAGGTTTAAAAAAAAATTTACACTCTTAAAAATAGAGTAAATTTCTTCTACAGGCGATAGGTAACGCCGCAGCCATTCTAACGGACGCGGAGAAACGCAAGCAGTATGACTTGCGAGGCGAAGAAACCACAACTGCCCCAACCACTCACCACCAGTACTACTCCCGAGGATTCGAGTCTGATCTCACTGCTGAAGAGCTGTTCAACATGTTCTTCGGAGCCACCGGTAAGATACACACATTATTTGTGAACATAGGTCAAGATCCTCTATGTTTTGTCCGGAAACGTACTAATTATTATATTTAATTAACACGACATTTTTTTTTCTTATGTATCATATTTGATTTTTAAAATATCATAAATTGGTTAAATCAACAGTTCACATTACACATATACTTATAATAAACTAGCTTTTGCCCGCGGCTTCGCTCGCGTTAAATTCGGGGTAATACGGTCCCCTTTCCTGATTTGCAGGTACCTGCTACCTGTAGTTTTTGCCCTAGCGCCTTATTTATTGTAATAGCAAAGCTAAGTTTTCCCTCTTTCTCTCTCATATCTCACTTTAAAAAAAAAGTTAGCCTCTATCCGTCTCCAGGGTCCCAACTATCTCTGTACCAAAATTTATCAAAATCGCTTTATAATATTAGTAAGGATGTTAGTGTTATTAGTACTACTTAATTACATGAAACCTATAGCTAATTTCACCCAGTGCCTTTGAATGGGGTAGTCGGGACTACCAGCAATCATTTTCAGGATGCTGTTACGAGTGTACTCTGCTAACACATCGCCCCCCCCCTCCCCAGCCGCGTTCCCGGGCGCCGGCCCCACCGTGTACACGCGGCGGCGCGCGCGCGAACCCGAGCAGCGCGACGCGCACGCCGGCTTCGTGCAGCTGCTGCCCGTGCTCGTGCTCGTCCTGCTGTCCATGATGTCCGGCTACTTCATCAGCGAGCCGGTCTACAGCCTCGCGCCCAGCTCCAAGTATCCTGTGCCGAGGGAGACTGTTAACTTGAAGGTTTGTGTGGAATAAGCTGGACCAACCACCGGTCCATATTGGTCCTGATTCGGAAGGCCTGGAAGTCATTGGCAGACCTTCCCAGCTGTGGGAATGAGCGACGGCAGAATATATTCTACTAATTTATTCCGCTTCATATTTCCAGGTCCCGTACTACGTCAAAGAGAACTTCCACACTGACTACCAAGGATCGCTGCGACGTCTCGAAATGGCTATAGAGGAGGAATATATAGGTATGTATGAAAATCCCACTTCACTTCACTTATTTATTTAATGGCGTTTGTGGAAAGAGACACCACAATTTTGTCAATATCACGTAGGTACTATGGTAGACCATCAAACGCTGGAGATTATATCAGTAAAAATCATTGTTGTATAGAGTAATGAAAATCTCTGTAACTGTTTTTTTTTTCTTGATGAAAAGTGACAGTCAAAATAATTGTCTTTGAACAATTAGTTTGCAAGTGCGCCAATAGATGACGTTGTTCATTTCGTACACGATTCTGAATCGCGGTTTTATGATTCTCCTACGTATAACTTTATAAGCTTAACGTTCTCCACATTATAACCCCCTAAATAATATCAATCAGATCCAGCTTGTCCCTTTGGTGTCCTCCTTCAGCGACGCCTTGATTCAAATTCAAAGTATTTATTTCAATTAGACCACTACAGGCACCTTTGAATGTCACGAAATCAAAAAAGATGCTGCTACAATTCCAGTCACAAGACATAATAACTTGTGAAAGTACTGTAGTTGCCCATTCTAAAGCGTTGATCTCTATGGAGAAGAATGGGCAAGAAACTCCATGGACACTCTTTTAAATCATAATATTTTTACAAAATCATGGATATATCATTCATGTTGAGATTATAAATACATGTGAGAACGATGCAGAAAAACGAGCACATTAAGAGCGTTCAGAGTAAAAGCAAAAACTAGAGTTTAATAATTTAATTAATTAAAACAAACCGTGGCGGCTAATAGATGACCAGTCACGTTCACGAACATGACGCATATATCAGCCCCATTCAGCTCAACCATTTTGAAGGGAACTAAATGACCCGACACACACGCCACCATCAGCGAGACATTTAAGTGAACATGACAATCTCTCAACCACCAGGGCAACCGTCGACTCAATTAAGCCGTGGTCCGCACCCCACAGGGGGTGCCCTTAGCAAGTGGTCATTTAGTTTGTAACTAGTTCTTAAACCCCGGTTTGGGGCCTTAATTTATTGATGATACCACAGGATAGACCGGTTAAGCAGTAGAACAACTCCAGCGATTTGAATTGCGCGAAGACCTACCTAAAAAATAAAATGTAGTGAACGAAATAAAATCTAATATATAAAATTCTCGTGTCACAGTGTTAGTTACTATACTCCTCCGAAACGGCTGGACCGATTTCAACAAAATTTTGTGTGCAGGTCGGGTAGGTTTGAGAATCGGCCAACATCTATTTTTCATACCCTTCTCTAGAAGACGAGCTGAGCAGCGGAAGAAACCGCTGGGCTAGCTAGTTATAATATAATATAAATATTAATATGTGATACTTCGTATGTTTAATGTTTATTTTTTTTTTATTGAGTCCACGTCGTGATTTGTAATAATGTTTTTTTTGTCTATCTAAAATCTTGTATTAAAAAAAAAACAAAAGCTGACTAGAACATTCCAAGTCCCACGTATGGTCAAAACAAAAAAAAATATCACAAAGACGGACAAAACAAATGACTTCCATTTTCGTTCAGGATCTATTCACTCCTATTTCAAATTTATCCCAACAAACATCAAATATTTTTATTTCACATAGGCCTACATGGGCACTTATAGAAAAGATGCATCAATACGTATTCCCACTAATGTCCCGTGTTGTCCAACAGTGGGACTCCGTCACGCGTGCCAGCGCGAGCGCAACTACCGCGACAGCATGGTGTGGAAAGCGCGCAACTTCGGCGACTCGCGCCAGTACGCCGACGCACAGAAGCTGCGCACGCCCAGCTGTGAGAAACTGCAGAAGTACCATCGATAGTTGAACTATTGAGAATATGGTATTAAACTGTTTGTAATGTGATTTTTGTTATCTATGTAAGTCTTCAAAAAACTGCCGTGACACAAAATAGGGTTTCTATACAATATGTTGATTTGCATCCTCGTCAAAATTTAGGAGGTGCTAGTAAAAGTCATAAATAATCAATGAAAATTACGGTACCTGATCAATAATAATATACGGCGCTTTTATGATCTGTCTCTGTGTGTTTAAATTTAACAGTATTACAGAATATTTCACTTCAAAAGTAGAGAATCACCTACAGAACACACAGAACAGTGTGCGTGAGCGTCGGCGCATACGTATCATACAGCGGCATGCACGCACCTGTGTGCACTTACCGATTTCTGAAAATACGAAAAAAGTAAAAAAAAAAACCTACTTATTTTATTATCGATTCGGGTCGAGAATCATTAGCATAGTTACGTCCTTGAATTTGACGAGGATGCAAAACAACACGCTGTATATACGCATTTTTTTTTCGTTTATGCATCCCATGGCTTATACAGAGTGTTTAAGATAATACGACAATAAATTGAACTACGCATACTTCAAGACGTTCTCAGTCTACCTATATATTTTTTTTAATATATCCAGTAGTGTAGTGACAGGAAATAATTTTACATTTTTTTAAATTTGCTACACGATGTATCTAATAATAGGGAAGTACTGACAGGTTAACGACCGGCGCACGATTCTTGAGCGCTGACCTTGACCTGCGCAAAAGTGAGTTATTGGGTCCCTTTGGTGGTATGAAGTGAGGCGCGGGGGCGGGGAAAGTGCAGTGATTGGCCCGTAGCGCATCGCGCCATAGACGTCACTCGGGATTTATTCTTTACTCCTGCTGCTCGTACCTCACAGGTTAGTGACCTATTTATAAAGGTTTGCTTACACTTTTATGTCATTTAGTTAGTTCGAAATTTTTATTTTTGGTGTTAGGGTTTTTTTGATAGTTTACAATTATTATTCCGTTTATTCAATTTTTTAACATGTTATTTATATTTTAACATATTTCTTAAATAAAATTTAAAAAACATAAAAAAATACAAAATGTTTTTTTTGTCAATGTTTCCATTTATGGTCGTATTATCTTAACCACTTTGTATATAGCTTAACATGCCGTTGAGAAATATATCTCAGACAAGCTACATTATAACTGCTACGCATTTCGATGAAAATCATCGCATCCTTCGCGTTGATTTTCATAAGAAATTATCGCTTGTGACATTTCAAAATCAAAATCATTTATTTCAATTAGACCATTACAGGCACTTTTGAATGTCAAAATAAAAACCAAAATGTTAAAGCTACAGTCCCGGTCACAAGACATAATAACTTGTGAAAGTACTATAGTCGCCCATTCCAAAGCGTGGATCTCTATGGAGAAGAATGGGCAAGAAACTCCATTATTCTTGACATATACTACTTGCTGTTTTTTTACGGTTCAGAGTCTCAAAAGGAAAGACCAGGGGGCTTAGACAAAGTAACAATTTAAAAACGATAACGAAGTTAGAAATCGTTATCGCTCAGCAGTCACTAATACATTTTCAACTTTATACCCTAGTGCATAAAGTTGAAAATCTATTAAAGACTGCTGAGCGAAATAAACAAAAACGATATGTAAACGTCAATAGATTTTCAACTTTATTAAACGCGCGTATAAAGTTGAAAATGTATTAGTGACTGCTGAGCGATAACGATTTCTAACTTCGTTATCGTTTTTAAATTGTTACTTTGTCTAAGCCCCCAGTACCCTTACTGGATAACTGTTGTCAGTGCGTCTGGCAAGACCCTTTATAACGGGAACGCGTGGAGGTATCGAGTTGAAATTAAAACCATATACTCAAATCTTTTGTCCTATTGTGCTATGATTAAATCAACCCTCTAAGTATACACAGTCAAAAGATATGGCCGTTTATGTAGTATATAAAAAACATAATATTATTGTGCCACGGCGGTTTGTAGAGGACAAGCAATGTGACCTTTTTTTGTAATGTTCCAATAAATAGGTTCTGAGTGTAAGGTTAGCATGTGAAAAGGAAGTAATTGGGTGATTTTTTAAATACTGGCAACACTTATGGGCGTGTACTACTCAAGTAAACAACATTTGATCACTATGTAGTCTGTCTGTCTGTCAAGACTATCTATCTCGGGAATACATGAAGGTATGGGGTTGACATTAAAGCCATATACTCAAATCTATGGTCCCTTGTAGCTGTGAAAAAATCAACTCTCTAAGTCTACGCAGTCAAAAGATATGGCTGTTTATGTCGCAAGTTTGTAGGGAAGTTTTCGTTCGTGAGTCCGACTCACACTTTCCTGGTTTTTTTTTTTTCTATGAGACCGACCATGATATAAAAATCTGCTTCTCCATAATATTATTGGTCGTGTTATTTAAAATAATATAAGTAACAGCAGAATTTTTTAGGCATATTCTCAAGGACCTTTTTTTTTTGGGGTGTGAAATCATCAAATAACTTCCCCCGCTCTGGGCGGATCGGGGGGGAGTGTCGGACTTTTACTGAATAAAACCCACCCATGTTCCTTCTATTGCCCTTTACGTTCCGGGGCCGCGGTATCTCTTTCGAACAACCCGCAACCCCGGCAGGTTCTCAAGGACCTCATTTATCGGTTTCACACTCTGCTCAGGTTCTGATGATGTTAGTCTTAAAACCATCTTTGGATGGATGGATTTCAAAGGATATAGTTAGAAATAAATTGAGAAGAGTGATGGATCTGAATGTTGATGGACGGAGAGCGAGAGGAAGGCCAAAGAAAAGATGGATGGATTGTGTAAGGAATGATATGAAGGAGAAACGAGTAAATGATGTCGTGACGTCTGATAGGAGAGAATGGAAGAAAAAAACGTGTTGCGCCGACCCCAAATAGAATGGGACAAGGGCAGGAAAATGATGATGATGATATTCTTTTTTTATATTTAAATATGAATGTGGATGGTTTTAACCTCTAGAGCCCCAGCGGCAAAAAAACCTGCCAGTAAACAAGTATTACCGTTGAGCCCCGCTGGCACAAATTTGTGCCACCAAACCCCGACCGATTTAAATCTGTATTTGTAGTAAAGATAAGTCTTAAAATCAGATTACGCTTACGATAAGAGCCCGCCCGGCGGTGCTTGACGGATAGTTGACGTAAATAATGGCGGTCCTTGAGAGGTTAGGAAGTGTAGAGGAAGACCAAAGAAATGATGGATGGACTGTGTGTACGATTATATGGTTGGAAAGAAGGTGTGCGATGAGTTTACGAGAATGGGAGAAGAAGATATGTTGTGCTGACCCCAAATAAATTAGGATTTACCTTTATCATTTAGAGGTAGTGAGTCCCTCTTCACGGGACTTGAGCAGCGGATGAAACCGCTGAGCACAGCTAGTAGATTGTTAAATTCATATTGCTTGTTTTATAGTACGCTCTTAGAGGTTAAATTCGTAAATGTATCAACGGGTTATGAAGATTTAGGGGGCGTTCATAAAATACGTTTTATAGCATAATAGCTTCACTGTCGCATTAGGTAAAGGCCTGTAATGATAGTTGTAAGAAGGAAAAATAAAAATAAATAAATAAAAAATGTTTAAGGGGGGGAGGGGGTCGAGTCAAATCTCATCAAATCTTACGTTGGTCGGATCTCGGCAAATATTACGCAATTTTTTTTCTGAATGAAACAGAAATAAATTATCCTATTTTGGTCCATTTAATCCAAATTGTACATGCTTAAGATTTAATCTTAAGCGTAATCGTTGTTATCTTATTTTTATTTATTTTTTTTACACTAATTATCCAACGCGTTTACGTAAGAAACCCACATTTTCAAAAATCTCCCGTGAGATTGGGGGATGGGGGAGGGGGTTGAATAAAATCTCACGACATCTCACCAAGAGAGGAGGGAGGGACAGAAAATTAAAAAAAAACACCTCGAGTAATTTATGAACGCCCCCTTAGCCGGATAAGTTAACTGGGACTTATCAGTGACAAAGCAAGTTGTCTAAATATTGGTAAAATATTGTGGAATTCGTTTATAATGACATCGAAGGGAAATAAAATATTGTTTATCAATTTAAACACACTGTAAAGTAGGCAAGGCAGTTTATTATTAATTTTAAACTCTTGGGAATGTTGCATTTTTTTAATAAAAAAAAATATAGAATATACTCTGTCTTTTTAACCGACTTTCAAAATGGAGGAGGTTCTATGTTTGACAGTATTTTTTTATGTATGTTCATCGATTAGTCCGCCAACTGTGGATACTACCGAGGTTAATGAGTTATCGTCTATGATATTTTTTTTTTCGTCTATATGGATGATCATCATCTGCCCAGCCTTTTCCCAACTATGTTGGGGTCGGCTTCCAGTCTAACCGGATGCAGCTGAATATCAGTATTTTACATGGAGCGACTGCCTATCTGACCTCCACAACCCAGTTAATACTGGGTAATACGATACCCCTTGGTAAGACTGGTTGTCAGACTTTCAGAACACTACTACCTGTAACGACTGTCAAAGATCTACAAATGACAGCCGGGACCAACGGCTTAACGTGCTTGCCGAGGCACGGAGGAAACTCGGTATGTAACGGGTGGTCACCCATCCACAGACCAACCTAGGCAAGCGCGGCTTAACCTTAAGATCGACCCGAGCGGCTACTATTATTTAGCCACGAGCTCCTCCTCCTCCTTCGTCTATATGGATGATCCGATAAAAAAATCTTTTTTGCAAAAAACGTCGACGAAACAAACAAAGTCACCGGCTTTCGGAAACTAAAGTTATTTTCCAGTATTTTTTTAAGTCGTTTTTTTTTGCAAATCCCTACTAATATTATAAAAGCGAAAGTGAGTTTGTTTGTTACCTCTTCACGCTTTAATGGCTAAACCGATTTTGATGAATTTTGGTACAGAGATAGTTGGGAACCAGGATACGGACATAGGCTATGAGGGATATGATGATGATATATGATGGGATGTGAGGGAGAAAGAGGGAAGAAAAGGGAAAACTTAGCGTTGCTATTACAAATCAATAAGGCGCAAGGGGAACTGTGTTACCCCGAATTTAACGCGAGCGAAGCCGCGGGCAAAAGCTAGTAGTTTTTATATTTCAGCATTTTTAGTTAGTTATGGTATGATGAATGATATTTCCCAATTTTTTTTACTGTATATTCATTTTCCATGGTTTTAATAGATTAGCAGATCATCCATATAGAGATAGAAGAAAAAATATATATCATAGACGGATAACTCATTAACTACCTAAGCAATTTAGTTGTCAAAAATTATCCAGGTATGTTTATTAGTGTAACCCAGGATTCAATTGTATGAACACGGGGTTTATTTATTTTTTAGATAGGTTTCAGGATCTTTCAATTATTTTTCGAGCCAAAATGGAAAATAGAAGTTTTTCCCTGGATTTATAGTCACAAATCCAGGACTGTTGGGTGATTGTTGGGAGATCCCGGAATTATTAAGATTTAATATCGGGATCCTGTGTTTTATGTACTGTCACGAACATTAACCAATTAAAAAAGTATTTAATGTATTATTTCAATTTCATGTCGCGGGATACTCTGGGGCTTCGTCACTTTCACCCTATTCCCGCTTCGACACCCAATTCGCTAGTTAAGAATCAGTTAAATTTCACATATTTGAAATGTATAAAGTTAAATTAGGTATCCTAAGTACGATAAATGTTGCGTTAATTACTATTTTGTCTCCGTAAGGGTTGTGTCTACTGATTCTGTAAAGCATTTAAATGGTACTAAAATTATAAATGCAAATGGTCACAAATTGTAACCTTTTTAGACCTTAGGAGCCATCCATAAAGTACGTAACAGGAATTTCATGATTTTTAGACCCCTCCCCCCTCCTTGTCACAGGTGGTCACATTTGTGAGACCCCGCCTCCCCTAGTGTGACGTCACAAATTTGAAATTTTACATCTAAAAATACCTAATTTATAGAGAAAACTAAAAAATAATTTAATATTTCAAATTTCGCGATTCAATTTATTAAATTTGAAATGTGAAGTCACAAAACTAAGCCCCCCCCCCCCCCCCTTGTCACACCATGTCACATTTCGTCGACCCCCCTCGCCCCCCCCCCCTTTACATGTGACGTACTTTATGGATGGCCCCTTAGCGGGTCAAGGATTTTTTAATAATATTAGACATACGGGTATACCTAAGAATATTTTTTTTCTTATCACGGCAGTATATTCCCATGGCATAACTTCCGAGTTTCCAACTTGAATACGAGCGAAGCTGCAGGAACAAACTATGCAACATAAATAGTAGGTACACATTACACTTGGTTGCAATGGTATATAATATGATTTTTAGTAAAAAAAAATAACGAATTTAGGTTTAAACAAAATGTTTTAAATTAATTTATTCAAACAAATCACTATAATGTATGTAAATATGTTTTTGTTTTACTTGATTATTATAAATAAAGAAGTTATTATAAGTTTTGGGTGTATTTTTTATCGTTCGCAACCCCAAAAGGAAAAACTGGCACCCTTTTTTTGGGTGGGAAATCGTCAAATAACTTAACGAGTGTCAGACTTTTACTGACTATAACCCACCCATGTTGCTTCTTTTGCCCTTTATGTTTCGAGACCGCGGTATCTCTTTCGAACAACCCGCAACCCCGGCAGGCGGAGGCTCTGGCAAGCCCCTCTGCTTTGCTGACTCTCTTTGAGGCGCGCGTGAAACACGAACGCGCCGTCGACACGGCCTGTCGTCAATAGACGGACGGATGGTGAGCTACCCATTGGTCCACAGGCCCGCATCTACGGTGGCCGGGAGTCGTATCGCGGCGCCCGTCGCTCGGGAAAAATGGCACCCTTAATGGATCAGTTTGTTGTCCGTCTGTCTGTCAAGACCCTTTATCTCGGGAACGCGTGGAGGTATCAAGTTGACATTAAAACCATGTGCACAAGTCTGTGGTCCCTTTAAACTGTCATAAAATCAATCCTCCAAGTCTACGCAGTCAAAAGATATGTCCGTGTATGTCGCAAGCTTGTACTGTACCCTCTGCACGAGTCTGACTCGCTCTTGGCCGGGTTTTTACCTGAAAAAATAGTTCAGTCTGTCTATAGGAATGTCAGCAGACATTATTTTATTTTTTTGGGATGGGATATCATCAAATAACTTCCCCCGCTCTGGGCGGAGCGAGGGGGGGTGTCAGACTTTTATTGACTAAAACCCACCCATGTTCCTTTTGAGTTACCGCCTCTATTGTGGCGTGCCCTGCACGGGGTTGCGACAGTCCCTCTCTCCATGCCTCCATGAGATCGCACTGGAGGTCTGTCCGCTGAGCGACTATTTGCCGCGGTAGCGGGGTTTCCCCCCGGAGACATTTAACTTGTGAGATTATCTGTTTATTTGATACAGTGAAAAATATCCAGTGTAATATTCGTCAGTGGGGGTCAGCGCGCAGTCAAAACAATGCATGCAGGCAGCTCCGACTCCAACACTTTTATTTTTTTGTCGCTGGTAAAAAATGCTATTACGCATCCCCTTCGTCGGGGGAAGGGAGAGGGGTATGTGGGACTCCCCGGTAAAGTCGTTCCCGGTATACCCACTAAAAATACCCAGCGGCACTCCGACCTCGCCTGAGTGGAGGGGACCTGGGAGTCTATGTCGTCCAGTCCCCCTCCGGCGAATGCCCGCGCGGCAGGCCCTACACGTCCCCCCCAAAAGGGAGGGGCTTTTATTATGGCCGGAGCACAGGGGGTGGATCATGTGCTGCAGGCGGTGGCGCCCCCGCGCCTGTCGCCCGCTGATCACCCCCCGGGCCGGTTGAGGACGGGCGTTGTGCTCGCCGTCTTCCACCCCTTCTTCGTCTGCGGAGCGGCGCCACGAGAGGGTCGTCTTCCCGCGTGCGCTCCGCCGCCTCCTTCTGTGACATGACGTCCTCACAGAAGGAGGCTACTTACTTCTACCGACTCCAACCCTAGATCAAGGTAGGGCAAAATTGACAAATAGCCCCTCTGGTTGAAAACTTTTAGTTCAAATTTTGTTAAATTAGTTAATTTTAATCTACGAAATGCTTATAAAGAAGTCTGTACAACATCTGCGGATTTTTGTGCATCACCCTACCTACGGATTCTAAAATATAATAGACACCATGAAAAAAATATTTTACACTGAAATTCATTTGATTCAAATGGAAACTTTGTCACTGACACCGAGGCGTATTTACCGTCGATTTGGCATTTTAGCTAACTAACGGCGAATTTCTACATCTCGCAAGCAAAGTTATCTGCGAGTTAAGCATATATATATATATACGAGCACCCGATCAACAACTGTCGGGCAGTGTCCCACCAGACACGACACCCGTCTGGTCGGAGGATCCTTCCCTTTCCATAGAGGTTGGAAAACTTTACACCATGTTCTTCATACCTCTATAAGACAATCACAAAATAACACAGCGAGGAGGCAGTCACGTTCAAGTACCATGAATATAAAAGCAGTCACTCAGGTCTTTAAGTTAAGCCACGATTGCCTAAGTTTATCTGTAGATGGGTGCCCAATCGCCACATACCGAGTCTCCTCCGTGCATCGAAAAGCACTTTAAGCTGTTCCGGGTTCCGGTTGTCAATAGTAGGTTTTTGACAGTTGTTACAGATAGTGTCCCGAAAGTTTCACAACCAGTTTTACCAAGGGGTATAGTATTACCCAGTATTAACTGGGTTGTGGAGGTCATAGGCAGTGGCTCCATGTAAAACACTGGAGAAAGAGGGAAGAAAAGGGAAAACTTAGCATTGCTAGTACAATAAATAAGGCGCAAGGGCAAAAACTACAGGTAGCAGGTAAGGAAAGCGGAACTGTGTTACCCCAAATTTAACGCGAGCGAAGCCGCGGGCAAAAGCTAGTAATATTATAAAGCAAGGATATCATTGGTCACCTATATCACCCTTTCGGATCGGTCAGGGTTTTTTAACATAGGTACACATTTATTACGTAATTCATTTCATCCTATATGATGTTCACCTGAAAATTTTAAATTCCTTTATAAAACTAGGTTACTATTGTAGGTGCATGGAGCTATGATACATTATAAACACTAATTATTCTGAAGATATTATGTAGTCTAATTTATCATAAAATAGCACATCATTAGAACTAATAAATTGTCAGAGAAAAGAAATGACAACACTTGTCAGTTAATCTCATAGAGTATAGACAAATATAGAAAAATGTACAGGAACAAATGGACATTCACAGCGTATAAGACAAGCTGTATATCTCCGGCCCTAGTTCAGTCCATGGTCCGGAGCGAGAGGGAATGGGAAGCGGTCACCTCCTTTTGCGAAGCAGTCATGTTAGCGAAGCAGGTGGCCGGGCGTTTGAGGGCTCTCCCTCAAACGCCCGGTCTCAAACCAACCCAGACAGACTCCCGACCACCGTAGATACGGGCCTGTGGACGGCGAGCAATGGGTAGCTCACCGTCCGTCCGTCTATTGATGACAGGCCGTGTCGACGGCGCGTTAGTGTTCCACGGGCGTCAAAGAGATGTCAGCAAAGCAGAGGGGCCTGCCAGGGCCAACGCCTGCCGGGGTCGCAGGTTGTTCGAAAGAGATGCCGCGGCCCCGGAACATAAAGGGTAATGGAAAGAACATGGGTGGGTTTTAGTCAGTACAAGTTTGACACTCCCCCCCGGTCCGCCCAGAGCGGGGGAAGTTATTTGATGATTTCCCAACACAAAAAAAGGCTGTATATCTGATCTATTTCTAATACGGTGATCACTGACCAAACATTCAAACAAATAAGAAAGTTCGTTGTGAAAGGCACGATTTGTGTCCAGTAAAATCTAAGAGATATAAGAGACTTATAGAGCGGACATTGGCATTATTTTTATACAAAAAAAAAGAAACTAGAACATTTTCGATTTTGACACACGAATGCTACCTGACTAGCGACTAGCGGGCGTATGATACCTGACAGAAAGATTTGTTACCAAGTAGTAACAAGTTTTGGGTTACGATATTCTTCGACTTGTGCCGTCTCGTAAATATTTGAATGTCTTTGAGTCAAACTCTTCAGGAAGTCCTATAACCATCTCGCTCACTTTCGTAATTCAAAAAGAAATACATAGGTACCTACATCATCATCTGCCTAGCCTTTGCCCAACTATGTTGGGGTCGGCTTCCAGTCTTACCGGATGCAGCTGAATACCAGTATTTTACATGGAGCGACTGCCTATCTGACCTCCATAACCCAGTTAGTACTGGGTAATACGATACCCCTTGGTAAGACTGGTTGTCAGTCTTTCGGGACACTGACTACCTGTAACGACTGTCAGAGATCTACAAATGACAGCCGGGACCAACAACTTAACGTGCTTTCCGAGGCACGGAGGAAACTTGGTATGTAACGGGTGGTCACCCATCCACAGACCAACCTAGGTTAAACCGCGCTTGCATAAAGACCGATCTGAGCGGCTGCTAATATTTAGCCACGAGCTCCTAAAAAAGAGATACATACGAATTCTTGAATAAGATTGAATCAAAGAGTTCGTGATTAAGAGGACAGGTAGATATGTGTGGCTTATAATATAGTAGGCAAGGGTGCCATACAGAAGCAGGTGCGCCTGCCAGGGCCACCACCTGCCGGGGTTGCGGGTTGTTCGAAAGAGATACCGCGGCCCCGGAACACCTTCGTGTTTTAGCGCCTTTTGCCCTTTGGCAAAATAACAAAAAAAAAGGAAAGAATAGTTAGTTAAGAATATAAACTTATTTTAAAGCTAAAAGATTTATGTTGTAGCGACACTACAATTCGCAAAATGGCAAAAAGGACTACAGCGCCATCTATGCAACCACTGAAAAACCAGCTGCCAATTCCTACATCGCGCAAGCAAAATTATCCGCGAGTTAAGAAGATATACGAGAACCCGGCACCGGCTGTCGGGCAGTGGCAAACCAGACATGACATCTGTCTGGTCGGAAAATCCTTCCTTTTTTATAAGGGATGAAGAGCACTACACCCTGTTCCTGAAACCCCTAAAATGTGTTTCCTTTTAGACTTTGTAATATTTTTCTAACATCTTGTAACATTTTTATCTTTTGGCAATGAAGTGAAAGGGACAAAAGGCACCCTCTGGCTATCTCCTTCCCTTAGAAAATCGTTCTACCAGTATTAATCCAAGTGCTAAACTACCTGATTGCCAAATGTTATCCAAATCCGTTCGTACCCTACCTACCCTACCTACCCTACCTACCCTACCTACCCTACCTACCCTACCTACCCTACCTACCCTACCTACCCTACCTACCCTACCTACCCTACCTACCCTACCTACCCTACCTACCCTACCTACCCTACCTACCCTACCTACCCTACCTACCCTACCTACCCTACCTACCCTACCTACCCTACCTACCCTACCTACCCTACCTACCCTACCTACCCTACCTACCCTACCTACCCTACCTACCCTACCTACCCTACCTACCCTACCTACCCTACCTACCCTACCTACCCTACCTACCCTACCTACCCTACCTACCCTACCTACCCTACCTACCCTACCTACCCTACCTACCCTACCTACCCTACCTACCCTACCTACCCTACCTACCCTACCTACCCTACCTACCCTACCTACCCTACCTACCCTACCTACCCTACCTACCCTACCTACCCTACCTACCCTACCTACCCTACCTACCCTACCTACCCTACCTACCCTACCTACTTGTTTTTTTTCTCATTTCCGTATATTTTAATACTTATTCTGCTACTCGAAACGGAGACAAATTAAAAAAATCGAAAATCGGTCCAGCCGTTCTCGACATAAGTGTTCGAACAAACCCGACTTTGTTTCATATATTAAGATAATAAGTACAGTAGGATTCATGAAAGACTTGTGAAATATCACTTTATTTTATACATGAAGACACACGTTAAGTGTTTAATATTCGTGTGTTATTGTTTGATTCACGTTGTATAATTATAATGTGTCTACCTCACATCCCGCAAAAAACGCAAGAACAATTTTGTTTAACGAATCGATTTTTGTTGCCTCCATAGCTTATAACTCTGTGTAGCGGTTGGTTACAATTTAGTGCGCCTTAAATAAGTTACTGCAACCAACTTTTAGAAAAGAGCAGAAAGGTTATAAGAGATCCATTTTATTTTAATAAATCGTAATATACCTTTATTGACGAAGGTCAATTACGTCGTATAATCTCCTTTTTAAATAAACTCGAATAAGTACAATGATTACTTTCACAAAAATGTTAACTACTTACTACAGCGCCCCCTGTCCATGTCATTCATAAGTAAAAGATCTTAGTAGCACTGTAATTTGATGCATTCTGTATAAGTTCCAGCAAAAAGTTTTAAATATAAAAAAGACACCCATAAACAGAAAAGAAGAAAAGACAGGAAAAAGAATTTGAAAAACAATATTGAAAAAAATAGAACGTCTACAAGTCAGTCACACAGCTTTTGTTCTAACGAGACAAGCTCTAAGGTCACGCTCCTACCATGGCCAAAATTTTCAAGTAAAATATACACTAACTAAGAAAAATCTTCAAGTACTAACTGACGAAAATCAAAATTTTAAGTAAAAAGGAAAAAATAAATTGGAAAACATGTCCATAGTTTTCAGAAAAGCGATTTCGCCTAAAAACGTGTCTTTGCTTAAATACTTCAAAGGACGTCCTTTAGCCTCTGTGGCTAAAAAGAATAATGGAGTATTATGTGAGTTTAATATATTTAATTAATACCATTGTAATTAGATCCGTTTGATTCTGTTTGTAATTCATCGAGTCATTAAAGTAAATGGAAGACGCCATGTGAAAAAAGTAAAAGAATGGACATTGATTGAATGACATTTTAGTCAGTAAAAGTCTAACACTCCCTTCCGCTCCACCCAGAGCAGAAGTAATTTGATGCTTTCCAATTACTGAAAAAAGGGTCATCGTACATTTGATTAAATTGTCATTTTTGTGTTCATTTAACAGGTAAGTGGTAGATTAAGGTAGTTAAATGTAGGAAATATCATCTAGTATTTAAAAACTATTTGTTTTCTTTTAATGTTTTAAAAATAAAAGACAATCGCGTGTTCGTTGTCAGTTTGACATAATATGTCACTTGACTTTTCGGCCGACTCTAATCAAGTTAGGAAGCTATACATAGTTGCCATTTTAAACAGCATTTAAATGTTATTGCTTTGCAACTCTTCCGTTTTTTCGCGCAGTAAGCCCCGAGGCAAGGCTATAATATGCGCTGACGGCCAACTGAATTGCTTCGTGTAAATTTCCGTTTTCCGATTACCCTGTCGCTGGTACGGTTCTGTTATTTTGGAGAACGGTGGCCGTTGTCACAGGACCTCCTTGCTTATATAATACTCGGCGAGTGCGCGTGAGCCCTTCGTTCTTCCGAATAGCATGAGCCAACCAGCGGCTTTCTCGCCTAGTATTATATGCTTGGATGTCCTTTACAGCGCTTCGCGACTACAACTTGGCGTGCTTCGGACCTCGATGCCACGGACGCACGAAGCTTCTGTGTTGTGGGGATCAACGCGGCGTAACGAGAAACTACGCTGATAAAAAGGACGAGAAGAAAGGGTGTCCAACATGCGGGTGCCCCTGCCCTTGCTGTAACAGCGGTACCTGTGGACCATGTGGCCCAGGCGGCGCCTGCGGACCATGCGGTCCTGGCGGTGCCTGCGGACCATGCGGCCCTGGCGGGGCCTGCGCGCCATGCGGCCCACCGGGTGCCTGCGCGCCATGCGGCCCTTGCGGTGCATGCGCTGCATGCGGCCCATGCGGTGCGTGCGCACCATGTCCGTCATGTGGACCTTGCTGCTCTTGCGGAGCGTGCGGCCCCTGCGGATGCGCTAGCCCCTGCGCGTGCAGCCCTTGCGGACCGTGTCCCTGCGGCCCATGTGGACCCTGTGGTCCTTGCGGGCCCTGCGGCCCGTGTGGCCCCTGCGGCCCTTGCGGCCCCTGCGGTCCCTGTGGACCCTGTGGTCCCTGTCGCTGCCCATGCCCATGCGGACCATGTGGTCCCTGCGGTCCATGCGGCCCCTGCGGTCCATGCGGCCCCTGTGGCCCTTGCGGTCCCTGTGGACCCTGCTGCCCTTGCCCCTGTGGTCCATGTGGCCCTTGCTGCCCGCCTTGCCCTAAACCATGTCCTAAAAAGTGCGTAGCGAGCCCCATATGCCCCCAATGCTTAGCGAAATCTGGAACAGTGTGCAAAGTGGACGAGTTAAAGAAAGCGGACAAAAAGCTGCCATCTAGAGTAGCCGGGAGTTTCAACAAGCCACCGTGCTAACCTTTGGATTAAATATAATTATTAAGTCTTTTTTTTAGTACGTTTCATTCATTTACCTAAGATGACTTTATATTTTTTGTATTTACTATTTATATTTAATGATTACAATAAATTTTCTCTGTAATTTGATTGTTTAATTTGACTACGCTCGCACAGATGACTCGTTTCTATTGAAGATTCTTCTTTGCGAGCAATTACTAGTTTTAATATTTAAGTACCGCTCTCGTACCGCCTACAGTGTCGGATCTTTTAATGAAGGTGAATAGCATAAAATTCCCTTGCAGCGACGGCGGTCCTACGCCAAAGGACCATGAAGGATAAGGCCAGAGAGCTGCTCATGGGGTCCGTGAAGTCGACAGAAACGCCGAAGTCGTCGCCACCGGCGCTCGCGGGTCGCAGCGGGACCGAGACCGCGGCTTTGCGATTCTGCGTGTCTTGTCCCGACATCGCGCCTCTCTCTAGAGCGAGAGCCAGCGGTTCACCAATAAGCGGCCTTACCAACTTGCTGCAGAGGCATCCGACACGCTCCTTTCCCTGCTTGGTCTCCAGCAATAAGCTTCACACATCGTCTAAACTTGAAAAATGCGGTCCGCCATGCAAGTGCGACTGTGCATGCGGGCCGTGCGGCCCTGGCTGCTGCGGCTCCTTACCTCCGCCGTGCAACGTACCACCGAGGTGCCTCCAGTACATGACAGGCTACTACTACTACCCTTACGGCTTTTGGTTCTGCGGGCCGTACCATGTGACAGGGACATGCGTCCCCTCCGGCCCGTGCTGTGCCGGTGGCCCCTGCGCCCCTTGTTGCGGTCCTCCTTGTGGTCCATGTCCTACTCCCTGCCCTTGTGCGAAATGCTGCGCCTGCTTAAGTCCAATTGCGGCCATGGTAGGCGGTGCCGCAGAGTTAGCGCATAGCCCAACAGCAGCCTTCTCAGAGTGCCCCACATCAGCAATCTCACAGTCCCCAACAAACTATTCACAGTGCCCTAACATTCCAACACAAACGGCATCACCAGCACATGTACAACCACGTCAAGAACCTATCCAATGTGAAAGTAGACCAAAGCTTCAACGCACCAAAGGAGGCATTTCCAAATTCTTTCCGTTTAACACCATCCCTGCGATATCCTCGCGCGGTGTACGCTCCAACTCGGCAATTCATATGTGCCCCTATAGTACCCAGCCCCACCCCCAGCCCCAGCCTCAGTCCAGTCCCAACTGCGCCAACCCATTCCCTGAACAGATCCACGCTTACTGCACACCCTGCGTTAAGACCGCTAGTTCCAGGCCGCGCCAATACTTCTCTAATAGTTATGAAAGACGTTTAGAGACTAAGAGAAGTCCCATACATCATAAGCGGCCAAAGAGGGTTAATTGTGAATTATGTCCTGTTATTCCTAGGCGCTTATTAACTAAGGAGCAACGCGATAGACCTGACACATCTGGGTCTTTTGAATACACCAATGTCCCGAGTTATAACAAGCCGTTTCCCGATTTCATTTATCATCACCAAACAAAACGTGGCCACAAGGAGAACAGAATCTGAACTTTAAAAAAAAACTAAATAATAATCTTGGAACAAAAGCTGGTGATTCCCCATAAATGTATTGAAATAACATCAATTTGTAACTACTGCCACTACTTTAATAAACATATCTTTTTATAAATGGTTGTTTAATTTTGACTTCACCCTCTTGTATATTTTTTTATAAGATGGGATTGTGATTACAGTAAAGCAATCGTCCTTTCAGCAACGATCGCGTCACCGAAGAATAAGATGAAGATGATGATGCATCAAAACGCGGGCCAGATAAATCCAGCAGCTGGGATGCATTGGATACAGAAACACTCGGACCCAGTGAAGCGGACGCCTGTCTCACCGCTGCACCTGTGCATGTCCTGTCCGACCTTGGGACTGATGGGTGCGAGCGGGCCGCAACAGGCTCATCAAAACCCGTGCCAGTTCCTTCCGAGGACTCAGTCTGCAATGCTACATAAAGACTACTGTCGTAACCCGCAAAAAAATTCACAAACGGCTTCCGGTAATTGTCGGTCATACTACCGGACCGGCTCTAACATGTCTCCTGCAAAGTGCACAGGATCAGCGAACATGATGCAGCACCTCGGCAGCGTGTGTGCTCCTTGCGCTCCTTGCTGTGCGCCGAAATGCTGCGCGCCCTGCTGTGGCTCACTCCCACCACCCTGCAATACACCACCCAAGTGCATCCAATACATGACAGGATATTACTACTACCCTTATGGTTTTTGGTTCTGCGGCCCGTACCACGTTACTGGTACATGCGTGCCTGGTGGCCCGGTGTGCCCGGGTGGTCCATGCGGCCCTTGTCCTCCTAACCCTGGCGGGCCATGTGGGCCCTGTAGCCCAGGCTGTGTCTGCGGAGTGCTTAACTCTCTTGCTGTAATGCCACCGCCTGATAATTTTAATCAGAGTGGTACCATAAACCTTATGCCAAGTCAGCAAGCCATGAATATGTTGGATGTCACTAAACTTAAGCTTCCTTTTGATATGAATACTTTATCTATGAACTGTCTTCCACTATATGCCGCATCCAAAGGAGGACGTGGTACTATGCCGCCTAGTGGACCTTCTCCCGTGAATAGCTCTCTTGGCCCGTATCCATTTACTGCCGGGTGTGCGCCTGTCTGCGGCGGCTGCGGGCCATGTGGACCGTGTGGCCCTAAAGGCCCGTTTGGACCATGCGGGCCTTGTTTCCCCGGTGTCGGTTGTGGTTGCGGTGGTTTCGGAGGCTGCAATCCTTCCCCTCAGTGTTGCGTTGGCCCCGGCTGTGGCTGCCTTAGCTGCTGCGGCGGCATGTGTGCTGGCCCTTGTGGTGGCTGCGGCCCTTACTGTGGTAACTTTTGCGGTGGTTGTTGTGGCGGGCCTCCTTGTGGCTGCGGCCCTTGCTGTGGCTCATGCGGCCCTTGTGGTCCCTGCTGTGGCTGCGGTCCATGTGGCTCCTGCGGTCCCTGCGGCCCCTGCGGCCCCTGCGGCCCTTGCGGCCCTCTTACCGCGCCTTGCGGCTGTGGTGGTTGCGGGCCCTGCGGCTGTGGCTCGTGTCTTCCGTTTGGCTGCGGTGCATGCTGTGGAGTGACATGTCCAACTTCTCAAGACCTATGTCCTCCCATAACCCCGCCCAACACCCCACCGAACCCAAGCGAGCCTAATTCAGGCGGAGTACCTCCTCCCAGTGTGAACCCTCCCAGCGGCCAGTGGTTAGGCCCAGGCATAAATTGCAAGTGCTCACGTCCTGTCCCTGTCAGTCAAAGTGCCATCGGCTCACCCGCGGGTCCCGGGGCTTTCACTCAATGCTGCATTGCTATGGCTTCTGAAAAAGCTAATGTTGAGGTGGAAGAAATTTGTGAGTGTTCCTCTTGCGGCAACTATCGCGAAACCGTTGAAGAAGAGGCGCAGCTAACACCACCAGTTTCAGAGCCATCTGTTTCAGAACCAAAGGATTCAGAAGTGCCTAAAACAACCGCCAACGTTGTGAAATCTCAAAACCGGACGGGCAGCAATCTGACAGTGTTCCATAAGCACCCAGGCCACAACGAGACTAAACAGGTGAAGGATCCCACAAAGCCCCTGAACAACACCGTCTTGACCTGTTACCAGTCTACTTTGAGCAGCCAATCTGGACCGATACCACCAGCCAAACCGGCCACATCGCCCACATCGCCCCTCGGAGGGGTGCGCAACTACAGCGGCTCCTTCGAAGACGTTACCCCCATTTTAGGTCAGAAAAAGTCTGCACCGACAGTCAAAAGCGAACTGCCAGCATTTCCCAATTGCTTCTCATATCTGAACGCGCATCCGCGGTGCGCGCCCAAGACCACGACCTCCGAAAGCTTGAAAGGGCCGCCAATAGTTAGTAAACATTAATTAAAAATTTCAACTTCTGGTGAAACTTTAGAACTTGTTTCTTTACAAAAAAAAGATCTGTACAAAAAAATATGGTTTTTTATTTTGTTGTAGCTTGTCGTTATCCCCCCCCCCCACACACACACTCTCACACTGATTGAAAAACAAAAAATAAAAAAATAGCAAAAAAAAAAAATAGGTACACCTAAGAAATAAAACTGAAAAATACCTACAATGTGATTACTTGGTAATAAAAAGAATTGAATTTCAGGATTGAGGAGCCACATCAAATGTATGGACACCGCTGATGAATGTTTTGTTACTAAATAAATATTATTTTGGGTACGTAAGTGAAATATTAATTTGTAGGTACCCCCAAAATGTGGTCACCATATACACTGAATTTACAAGAAAATAGTAAAGTATTGTTTTTTCAGAATCCAAAATACATACATTGCTGAACTGTGCAGATATACATATTTAGCAGACATTTCTGCTAAATGTTGGTTTCTCTGGCTTTAGATTTTGTTGAGATCTCAGGTGGCTGCAGTCAAACATATTTATATAGAACGTCAGGATTGAGGAGCCAGAGAAAATGTGTTCATATACAAAATTTACTGTTTTTCAATTTTACTCCTATACTGCAAAAACAAACACAAGACCTGCTAAATGATCAATATGTCGAATATATTAATTCAGGGCCGGATTTAGGGGGGGGCAACCGGGGCGAAAGCCCCGGGGCCTCCACAAGCAGGGGGCCTCCACAATAGAGACTTCGGAAAAAAAATCTTTCGAATTTCAACTAGTAAACCTAGTAAACATCTTTTCCTTTGATATTTTTTTTTCGCTTTTACCTTTACCTACAGCCTAAAGTACTTTATACATACATGATTATTTGATTATATTAATCTTAAATATTAACAGAAACAGAAATCATTGATCTATATTTGTTCACTCCAATCAGGCAATCAGTGAAATATCAAAATCTCAAATGGCCCTGATAAGCACTTCCAATTTACTACCCATCTTGAGGGAGTACCCCAATGGCTCAATGGCTCAGTGGGGTGGTACTTGCCCCGTCGGAGAAAAAAAGCGGCCAGTTTTTAGTGTCACTCGTTGTAAGCTCAGCGACACTCGTTGGTCTTGTCGAGCTGAAGCTACGAAAGCCTTAGTCAACGGCTATTCGGAAATCGAAGAAGCTCTAACCAGCATATCTTCCGATAAAGAGCAAAAAGACATCGTCAGGAATGAAGCAACGCACCTTTTACAGAAGATGAGTGGTCTCGAAACCGCTTTGTTTGCAACATTTTGGAATGATATCTTGGAACGATTCAACGCTACAAACAAGATGTTGCAAGACCCGAAAATGATTCTTGAATCGGCAATGCGTGCAATAGAATCATTGAAATCATTCGTGGAATCCAAACGAAATGATTTCGATAAATACGAGGAAGCAGCCAAAAAAATATCCCATACTGATGAATATGTACAATCACACACCCGCACCAGAACGAGAAATGTGAGGTTGAATCCACTCGATTACGGGAAAGCACAAAACGCAAATCTGTCACCCAAGGAGAAATACAAAGTATCCGCCTTCATCCCAGTGGTTGACCAGCTATCTGTTTCTCTTACTGAAAGATTGCATGCCTATGAAGCTGTACGTTCGAGATTTGGATTTCTGAATCACATCGAGAAGATGGATACTGAAAATTTGCACGCTGCAGCAGAAGCATTGGTGAAAGTGTATAAGGATGATTTAGAGCCTAGTCTTGGTAATGAGTTAGTTCAATTTGTAACTTTGATTGATTCATACAAAAAGGACTATGGAAAAGATCAATCGCCGGAACTATTTTACTACCAAATTCTCGAAGATCAAAATTTCAGAGCTACATTCCCAAACCTCGAAATTGCATTGAGAATGTATTTGGTTTTGATGGTATCAAATTGCACTGGAGAGCGCTCATTTTCAAAAATGAAAATTATAAAAAATAGGCTTCGAACCATGATGGGACAAGACCGTCTATCGAAGCTTTCTCTCCTGAGCATTGAAAGCGATTTACTCCGAGAACTGGATTTCAGCGAAATCATCAACGATTTTTCGGCAAAAAAAGCTCGAAAGGTTCCGTTCGTTAACACTAAAATTTTATTTCAAATAATTCTTGTTTCCGATTATATTCATATGTGTTTGTTAAATACTAAGAGAATCTACTTGGTTTCACAATAAATTATTTATTGAAAAACTCGACTGAAAAAAAATTTTCATTTTATTTGGAAAATAATTTGGGGCAAGGGGGCCTCCACTCCTTTGTTGCCCCGAGGCCTCTGGACCCCTAAATCCAGCCCTGTATTAATTGATCGCTCACATCCAATAGAAATTCACTTCTTGATGTTAGATTGAGGAGCCATATAAAAAGTATTGTATTTTCTTTCGTTTTAGAGCTACAAAAGCTAAATTTTTAGAAGGTAATATGCAAAATTGCTACTAAATGATACAAAATTTTCATAAATATTCATCCATTACTTAACGAGTTCCAGGTGGCTCCTCAATTCAGACGTTTAGATTGAGGAGCCACTTTTGCATTAAA
The DNA here is from genome assembly GCA_905475445.1 of Ochropleura plecta. Taxonomy (NCBI): domain Eukaryota; kingdom Metazoa; phylum Arthropoda; class Insecta; order Lepidoptera; family Noctuidae; genus Ochropleura; species Ochropleura plecta. The sequence goes on from FR997749.1 coordinate 12,321,012, forward strand.
ATAACTTCTGTTATATTTTGCTGCTAAATCTAGAATTTGTGCTGCAAAATAAGCTGCTAAATAATGGTGAGATCAGATTTTAAAAAATTGATGTGGGTCCTCAATCCTTACGGACATGATACTTAACTAGGTAGGTACCTACGTTAACATTTAAAACTATCAATATGTTCATGCCTGAGCGACCACTGCCTCAGGATTTAGCTGCCCACTGTCCGACAACACACTCATAAGCTTGTTGGTGCTACCCTTAAGGCCGTCTTTTTGCGAATCACCGCCTGGGAGCCATCACCCATGCTGTACTCGGTAAACATGCCGGAGGCACTGCACAGCCAGAGGAGCCCCAACATACCCCTGAACTGAACGCGTTGTTATATTGGATTTTAGTGCAACTGCTCCGCAGGTTGCACGTGTATAACGTTTGGCAGAAGCTTTTAAATAATGTTACCTTAACGTCACGTGAGCAGGCGTATACCGGTGTTCTTCTGTCAGTATAGTACCGGATAGTGTGCTTTAGACACAGTACCTACTGCAGATTCTGTGGACAGCCCAGGTCGAAATCCAAAACTGAGCGTCATGCAGAGGGACATGTTGGCTTAAGTGTATGTTAAGTACACCATCCAGCGGGAGGAAACGCCCGGGTGTCACCATTGTGACGATCGCCCGGAGCACACGGTGGAGCACACAATGGCGGTCTGCCCAGCTTGAGCGGAGCACCACCGTCAGTGCCCTCATGGAGGCGATCGGCGGCGGCGATCTCTCGCGTCCGGCCCTGGTTCAGGCCATGGTCCGGAGCGAGAGGGAATGGGAAGCGGTCACCTCCTTCTGCGAAGCAGTAATGCTAGCAAAGGAGGTGGCCGGGCGTTTGAGGGAGAGAACATCAAGCCAACCCAGCCGCCGCGGGAGACGCCCCGGGCGCCGCAAGACGTCTCCCGGCCATCGTAGATGCGGGCCTGTGGACGGTGAGCAATGGTTAGCTCACCGTCCGTCTGTCGATTGACGACAGGCCGTGTCGACGGTGCGTTCGTGTTTCACGCGCGCCTCAAAGAGATGTCAGCAAAGCAGAGGGGCTTGCCAGAGCCTCTGCCTGCCGGGGTTGCGGGTTGTTCGAAAGAGATACCGCGGCCCCGGAACATAAAGGGCAACAGAAGGAACATGGGTGGGTTTTAGTCAGTACAAGTCTGACATGCCCCCCCCCCCCGGTCCGCCCAGAGCGGGGGAAGTCATTTGATGATTTCACACCCGGAAAAAAAAAGATAGGTATAATTCACCTTATCCCATGCGTCACCGATCTTATTTTTAACTAGCCGTGCCCAGCGGTTTCACCCACCAGTCAGCTCCCAACTATTGTAGCGTGACGTTATACAGCCGATAGCTGTGTATACAGACCGAACTGTTAAAAAGAATACCACTGTGAATTTCATGCAATCCTAGTAGTTTTATCTCAACGCAGTTGGTTCTACCAAGAACTTGAATCCACAGATCAAACTGTTGGAATTAATTTACCATCGTGAATTCATGAAAGCCTAGTACTTGAATCATGTAATTCATTCAAATCGATCCAGCCGTATAGGATTGAAACATTCTTCATTGGTGCTCCGCTCCTATTGGTCTTAGCGTGATAATATATAGCCTATAGCCTTCCTCGATAAATGTTTGATTTGTTTTTTTTTAAACGTTGCCCCACACTAGGAATTTCTCCTGTATCGTGGGTGCGTTTACAAACATTTAAACTCGCATACACAAACAGCTAGACCCGTAACAACTACCTGTAGGTCATACAAATATTTGTTCCGTGCAGGGATCGAACCCGCGACACGCAGCGCAGCAGTCAATCACTCAGCCACTGCGCCACAAACATTTAAACTCACATACACAAACAGCCAGACCCGAAACAACTACCTATAATACAAATATTTAATTGTGCATGAATGATCACTAAGTTATTCCTAAGACGTAGGTGCTCACTAAGAGATTGAACCCTGAACCCTACACACGAACGGCATGTTGCCATGTCCGTGTTAATTAAGGGCCACACTGGTATTTAGCAAAATAAAAATCGTAGGATTTAGTAGCCTAAAAACAATTGCAGCACATCTGGAAATTTGTAAACAAAGGACATGACCAAAAAATGTATGAGGCTGTGCCCCAGAATGTACACATATAAAATTTATGTCATTTTATAGTAAAGCTATAGTGGTCCCTCAGTCCCTCAGACCACCATGCCCTGTAACTAATCCACAGATAACATCACGCCAGTAGTTCCGGAAAGGATAGGTAGAGGTGTTCCTAAAACAAAACATTATCATAAGCATATGGAAGTGGGCTGGGCACGAAGCGAGGCTAAAGGACGAGAGATGGACTAGCAAGGTAACAACGTGGGTGGGTCCAACTGGCAAGACCCCACACGGAATGGGAAGACGAGCTGATAAAGATAGCTGGTACCAGCTGGCCGCAAATAGCCAAAGACAGAGACTTATGGAATTCTTTAGAGACCTGCACGAGGGTGCAGGCCAAGGCAAGTCTGTTTGCATGCAAACAAACTTCTATAGTAATATGTATAGGTAGTATTTAAACATTTTCTAAAATAAGTGAAAGAAAACAACAAAAAACACTCGTGTGAAATACATTACTTAAATGTTATTGTACAACCTAATCGTAGTGCAATTAGAGTCAGTTGTCGAAAAAGTGCATTGAAAAATGATCATTGACCACAACGACGGGAAGAACAAGTGCTTTTTGGTTTTTGGTTTGGTATAATAATATAATGAATATTTTAAATATAATCACGCGTCGGCGCCATCTAGAGTTCACCGCAATTAGTCAAATCAAAACTTTCAATTAAAGAAACCTTACAGAAACAAACCTACACCTAATTAAATTCCAAAAATATTACACAGATTAATAGTACATTACGATATTAGTGCGTTAAGATGGTTATAACATGCGAGTCGGAATTTCAGCCCGAGCCGTAGGCGAGGGCGTAATTGAGCCGAGCATGTTATAACCAATACGCACGTATATCGTACGACGTTTTTTAACACATTTGCGAGGAAACAGAAAAAAAAACATTTTAAATAAACTCAATCTGTGAATGCACATTGTTGCTTCCCGCCATTTTAACAGCGAGCTAGCGCTGCCTACTTTCGAATTAGTTCGAAATTTGAATAGCAACAGCGCTAAGCGACAAAACCCTTTATATAAATTAAAAAAAAAGAAAAAGAATATGTAGCAACAGCGCGCTGCTCACTAGCTGGAGTCGTGCGGCGGGGCGATCAGTTCCAAATTTGAAATGGCAAATAATACTGTTATGGAATTTGTATGGACTATAACATAACTATTGCTTTGGTAACACACGCGTTTTTTATGACCTTCTTTACATATTTAAAACCGGTGGAATTACATCAGCTTTACGAGCAAGAGTGTTAAAAAGAGTTTTTTTGCCATTTCAAATTTGGAACTGATCGCCGCCGCACGACTCCAGTAGTGAGTAGCGCGCTGTTGCTATTCGCGCTGTTAAAATGGCGGGAAAGCAACAGTGTGCATTCACAGATTGAGTTTATTTAAAAAATAATCCTCGCGCCATTTTTCTCAAATTTTCTTTTCTTTGTTACTTGTATTGTGAAATGTTTTTTTTCTGTTTCCTCGCAAATGTGTTAAAAAACGTCGTACGATATACGTGCGTATTGGTTTTAACATGCTCGGCTCAATTACGCCCTCGCCTTCGGCTCGGGCTGAAATTCCGACTCGCATGTTTTAACCATCTTAACGCACTAATATCGTAATGTACTATTACAACATAAAACCCTCTTAATTGATGCTTAATACCATATTTCATTTATTCGTCGCTTGTTAACGACTAGCCCCTCATCCCGTCGAAGTTTCGATACGATCAATCTAGAACCAAAATAACTAACTAAATATTTTCTCTCATTAAATGATGAAAGTGCAAGCGAAATGGATGTCCATCAATCGCGCCTGCGCGTCCCACCCTTTTAGCTAGTGCACTGTGCTAGGCTAGGCCATACAAACACCTGAGTCTCTCTCGACGGGAAACGGCCGTGCCATAAATCTAAATACTATTGTGAACTTGACCACAAATTTTCCAGATTTATTGGTAAGTCTACACTTTAAATTTTACTTGTTTTGTATGTTTTAAACCGTTTGTTGTTATTTATATTTGTTCGGAATTCGAAACGTAAACTAGTATTTCATTGTATGTCAATTTTCTATGGAATTGGCGCCATGATTGATCTATGGTTTGTGCGTATCGGCTATCAAGTGAAATGGTTTGTGTCTTTCATTGATTTATTAGTTCAATGTTGTTTTTGGGATTTAAGCGGGGGACCTACTGTTAATTAATTCAAAAGTTGTCTTCAACAAACTGCTCAACAGTTTGGCAGAACTAGAAACATAGTATGTACCTACCTATTTGTAAAAAAAACGAGTAATTTTTTTTTTGGTAAGCACAAAGGCTCAGTTATTCTGCTTTAAAACATCATCCTTGCACACAAAAATAATTAATACAGACTTGTTGAACAAAGGATGCGGTAACATAATATATTTTTGGATACACTTTGCTGTAAGATGTGCAACATGTTTCCATCAACTTATCATCTATAGACATAAAAGGGAAAATCTCAGAAACTACAAGTGTAAGGAGACTCAATATTTACATAGTGGCTCCTTTTAAGACGTGTGCTCACTAAGACGGGGTTTTGCAACATTCAACCCATAAGGGAGCGAAATAGGGTGCCGGAAGTTTGTATTGGAGAACGCGAATTTTTGGCCGAATAGACTAGAAAATTTCCATAGACATTCTTTCACGAAATTAATAGAGTAGGTATATAACATCACAGCACGGCACTAAAAAACGCATTGCACAGTTAGTAAGATATACCTATATCGCCGTGGCATCGGTGATCGCACGCCGGAGCGATATTAGTATCACTTCCTTAGATGGTAAAATTGACGCCTGTTATTGCAGTGGATCGCAAACTGTCAACCACCGTTTCTCCTAGGGCCAATCTTCCCTTTTTTAGAAGATACTGAGCATTATCTTGTACAGCCTGCAACAAATTAAAAAAACCGGCCAAGAGCGTGTCGGGCCACGCTCAGTGTAGGGTTCCGTAGTTTATTTTTTTGTTTGAAAAAAGATACGTTCAGGATAATAAAATATGTAAACGAAGTTAAAAAAAATGCTTGCTACGATTATACTACAAAAATTATTTTGTACAACTTTTTGTCTTTTTTGTACAAAAACTGTTGTCTCAATCAAGTTCAAAATGATTTTCATAGAAAGTCCTTATAAAGTTCTACTTTTCAGATTTTTTTCATATTTTCTAAACTTGTGGTTAAAAAGTTAGAGGGGGGGGGACACATTGTTTTTTACTTTTGGAGCGATTATTTCCGAAATTATTGACATTATCAAAAAATGATTTTAGTAAACCCCTATTCATTTTTAAATACCTTTCCAACAATATATCACACGTTAGGGTTGAAATTGAAAAAAAAAACACTTCCCACTTTACATATAGGGTGGCTACCCTAATAAAATATTTTTTTCCAATTTTTATTTTACCACTTTGTCGGCGTGATTGATATACATATTGGTACCAAATTTCAGCTTTCTAGTGCTAACGGTCACAGAGATTAAGCGAGGACGGACGGACGGACGGACGGACAGACAGACATGGCGAAACTATAAGGGTTCCTAGTTGACTACGGAACCCTAAAAAACGAGAGACAGTTAACAGAGAAGCAATTTTAAGCGCTATTGCTTGAAATGTAACGTTACTTGCAGTGGAGTTCGCCTGTGACATGGCCGCGTAATAATTTGTTCATGGAGAATCGTGGCGATACCCGAACACGAGGCTTCATACGTCGCGTCGGCGCGGCGGCGTCCCACGCCCTGCCTCAGGGCTGAAATTAGGAAAGCCCGCGACAGGCATACGCTGCGTGTCTACCTGCGTGGGTTCAGTGGGTGCGCAAAGGACGAAAGGAGGCCATCGCCAAGCGTTATTGGCCGGACAAGCCCGTGTGTGTTTGTTAAACTAATAATTAAATTACTCGCCTTTCCATAATTGTTTACTCTTATTATTAAGTTTATACTCTGGTTGTTTTTCTTTTTGATTCTGTGGTATTACAACGTGTGTTATAATAGGGAATATTACGCAAACCTCGGCGCAGAGTGCGCCACTAGCACATGCAGTAAACAAACCGTCATGTGCGCAATCGCGTATCCAGATATTCTGTGAAAATATGTCAAAATGTTAGTTAATTATTTTATAACTTACCTATCTGTACTTTAATTATATATATTATGGCGTCCTAGGGCCATTTACGTCTCGGCAAAAAACTTTTTACTGCTTACGCTAGTGCTGCGCCCTTGCGCCAGAATTTTGCAGTAATATCCCCTATTATTTCAATTCCCTGATTTAATATTAAAGTCATCAGTGTTATTACCGCTCAGTGTTATTATTAGTGTTATTATTATTAGATAAAACTATAGTAAATTGTTTGCCGTCTGATCATAGCGGACAATCAGTAACTTTTAGGTGTAACACTCCTTTGCAAAAACCTTTGCAGATTAAATATCGACCGATAACAACTAGCAAATTAAATAAATATAATATTTCCCTACAGAACAAGTTAAGTGTAATGAGCCAAGATATTGACTATGTAAATATAAATCAATTGTACGATGATTTCTTTTCAATAGTTCACACTGAATTCAATAATACTTTTGAAAAAAAGATAAAAAATGTTTGCCCTAAATATATATTTAGTGATTGGGCAACTAGCGGTATCAGAAAAAGTAGGGAAAGACTTTTTGAGCTGTATGACCTTAAGCCATACATAAACACTGAAACATTTAACAAGTATGTTGCAAAGTATTCAACAATTTTTAGAAATATTTGCAAGGCTGCCAAAGCCCTGCACATTAGCAACAAGATTAAAACAGCTGAAAATAAAATAAAGACAGTTTGGAAAGTCATTAATAACGAGACTAACAGAAATAAAATACGTGACACTACCTATACATTAGAAACAGCATGTGGTCCTAAAAGCTCAAATCAGGAAGTGGCTCAAGAATTTGTAAATTTCTTTACCGATATACCATTAAAAACTACAGAAGCTCTAAATTCGTCACCTGACGTCTCAATTGCTTTACTTAAGGCGAATGTATCTGGCTGCCCGGCTGAATTTAAATTTAAACATATAAACCCTATTACAGTTATTAAAACTTTCCGGCAAATAAAAATCAAAGTGACCGAAGATCTGTGGGGAATGTCTATCAAAGTCTGTACATCCATAGTTGAGACAGTAGCTCCATACTTAGCCTTAATTTTTAATTTGTGTGTGGACCAAGGAGTTTTTCCTGATTTGATGAAATACAGTAAAGTCATACCTCTTTTCAAGTCCGGGGACAGTAAAGATACGAATAATTATAGACCTGTATCCGTGTTGCCAGTTTTTAGCAAGGTGTTTGAAAAAGTAATGCTTAATCAGATGCTCAATCATTTTAACACCAACAAAATCTTACACGACCAACAGTATGGTTTCACCAAAGGACGTTGTACGACTGACGCCGGTGTAACTCTACTAAAGCACATATTTTCTGCGTGGGAAGAGTCCCAAGACGCCATAGGAGTTTTTTGTGACCTCTCTAAAGCATTTGATTGCGTAAATCACGACACATTACTTTTGAAACTTGAGCATTACGGACTAGGTAATCTTGCTCTTAGTTTGGTAAAATCATATTTGAGTGACAGGCAACAGTTAGTACAAATAAATGGTGTTAATTCACAGGGTTTAAAAGTAAAAATTGGAGTTCCGCAAGGCTCAATATTAGGTCCCTTTCTCTTTCTAGTATACATTAATGATCTACCCTGCTTATTAAAAAATGAGTCTCAAAATTTAGTGTTATTTGCTGATGACACTTCCCTAATTTTTAAGATAAATAGACGGGCCCAAAATCTAGATGGCGTGAATAATGCCCTAATTGAGGTCCATAATTGGTTCACAGCAAACAATTTAGTATTAAATGAAAAAAAGACCAAATGCATAAGATTCGCTTTACCGAATGTTAAAAGTAATGATTGTGATATAGAATTGAATAAAGAGAAACTAGAATTCGTAGATAAAACGGTTTTCCTGGGAATTACGCTTGATTCAGGGCTTCAATGGGGTTCCCATTTAACATCCCTTGCGGCGCGGCTAAGTTCAGCAGCGTATGCTGTTAGAAAAATCCGTCAATTTACTGATGTAGATACCGCGAGACTGGTTTATTTTAGTTACTTTCATAGTATAATGTCTTATGGCATTTTGTTATGGGGACGGGCTGCAGACATCGAGTCTATTTTTATTCTGCAAAAAAGAGCCATCAGAGCCATATATAATCTCCGTAGGCGCGATTCTCTAAGGGAACTGTTTAAGAAAATTAACATCATGACAGTACACTGTCAATACATTTATGAAAACATAATGTACGTAAGAAAAAATCTGCATCTTTTTGGTAAAAGAGGTGACAGACATAATTACAATACCAGAAATAGGAACCAATTAGTTCAGCCGGGCTTCAGACTCGCTAAAGTAGACAAATCTTTCATGGGGTACTGTTTAAGGTGCTATAATAAAATTCCACAAAGTATCCTTGAACTGAGTGAGACGAAATTTAAAACATGCATTAAACGCACATTATGTAAACAAGCATATTATAAGTTGGACGATTATATTACTGACAAAAATGCTTGGCTCAATGTCGGTCCTGCTCCACAAGAACAGGGGCGAATAAATTGATAGCATTTAATAGTATTGTTGGAGCTGCTGAAGATTGTACAACTATCTTTGCATTGTATAGATTCAATTTTTTAGCATTATATAATCGCATAGCCCAAATTGTGTGAGTACTATGTACTACAAAGCTATCATTCAATGGAAACCTACGTCTTTTCTTGACTAATTTGCTCTGGCGGTTGAGAGCATGTCATGCTCACTCAAATGTCTCGCTGATGGTGGCGCGTGTGTCGGATCATTTAGTTCCCTTCAAAATGGTTGAGTTGAATGGTGCTGATCTATGCGTCATGTTCGTGAACGGGCGCTGTCAGTTGTGACTGGTCATCTCTCAGTTGCCACAGCTTTTTTTTTTTAAATTATGTATTTTTGAAATTCTTTTTCTTTTACTATGGACACTTTTAATGTGCACGTCTTGCTACATCGTTCTCACATAGTTTTCCACATTAACACGAATGATGTAACCAGGATTTTGTAACAATATTCTGATTTAAAAGAGTGTCCATGGAGTTTCTTGCCCATTCTTCTCCATAGAGATCTACGCTTTGGAATGGGCAACTACAGTACTTTCACAGTTATTATGCCTTGTGTCTGGGACTGTAGCTTCATTTTTATTGTTGTCAATGTTTCGACAGTTCAAAAGTGCCTGTAACTGGCCTACTTGAAATAAATGATTTTGACTTTGATTTTGACTTTGACCGCGCGCGGGCTCCACGCGTGTCCCCGCGACTGTGCAATAAGTAACGCAATTTCAGCCCTCACTCCTCTAGTCGCGGGATCCTGGGCAGTTAAATCGTCCAACCGACAACAGTCTGACGGTCTCCAATCAAACATTTCCTTTGTTAGGAATAGCGTAGTGAGTTTGCCGTTTTTAGTGCAACCTTTGTTTACGTTGAATACAAGTCATTTTCTCAGATATTGAATAGAATCTGTTGACCGGGCCTGCGTTCGCCGTGTGATTGCGATGTTTGGGAAAAAAACAAACTTAGTTAAATAATTAGTTATCCTGCGTAGTTTCACCCGCGTCTTTGGTTACTGCCCCGCTCCCGTGGATAGGAGCGTCATGTCATATAGCCTATGTTATTTAATAATAATGCAGTTTTTAAATGGCAAAATTATTTTTCATATCAGGCCAGTAGTTTTGAGTTCAATCCTAGCAAACAACAAAACAAAATTTTAACCCCTCATAGTATTAGTTTGGTTAAGAATGCTATTTCTGGTAAACACTATATGGTTGATTAATTTTGAATACAAATAATGATGTAAAGAACACAAGAATACTTATTTCGGAATGCATTCTTAAACGTGTGACGCTGCGTGAGTCCGTTCATACCACGTTCATAATTTCATACACATTTTACGTCTTTACGTCACAGTCACTTTTGACAAGTTTGTAATTTTTTTGTTTTCTATTTTTGTGAAGTTGCCGTTGGATGGCAGCTGTCAGGCTGTCAGAGGTAAAATGATTGTGAATGGACTGTAATGTTGAAGCTGTGAGACTAGGATTACCATGTCTCTGATTTCGGGAACAAAATGTCCAACGAATGTTTTTATCGGACTTTATGAAACGGTTACCCTTTACGGCATGCCTATAATGCGGGCAAACATTTTCGCAAAAAATTACGACTTTCAAAAAAACACTAAAAAGAGAAATTTACTAAATTTTCTGGTAGCCGGTGGTAGAAAAATCGACGAATCAAACAAAACTCAGCCTTTTTAGTGTTTTTTTAGGAAGTAGGTCTTTTTAGGGTTCCGTAGTCAACTAGGAACCCTTATAGTTTCGCCATGTCTGTCTGTCCGTCCGTCCGTCCGTCCTCGCTTAATCTCTGTGACCGTTAGCACTAGAAAGCTGAAATTTGGTACCAATATGTATATCAATCACGCCGACAAAGTGGTAAAATAAAAATTGGAAAAAAATGTTTTATTAGGGTAGCCACCCTATATGTAAAGTGGGAAGTGTTCTTTTTTTAATTTCAACCCTAATGTGTGATATATTGTTGGAAAGGTATTTAAAAATGAATAGGGGTTTACTAAAATCATTTTTTGATAATGTCAATAATTTCGGAAATAATCGCTCCAAAAGTAAAAAACAATGTGTCCCCCCCCCCCTCTAACTTTTGAACCATAAGTTTAGAAAATATGAAAAAAATCTGAAAAGTAGAACTTTATAAGGACTTTCTATGAAAATCATTTTGAACTTGATTGACACAACAGTTTTTGTACAAAAAAGACAAAAAGTTGTACAAAATAATTTCCTCCTCCACCTTTAAACTCATAAGTGGGAACACTTATTGTGACGGACGGGAAACTACGGAACCCTACACTGAGCGTGGCCCGACACGCTCTTGGCCGGTTTTTTTCAAGATAATATTAACTAAACAGATGTATTTTATACAGGTCTTTCTGGCGTAGAATAATTCTATGATGATAATTAAGGTAACGAGTAGAAGCTTCTAGAGCTGAGCGTTTTATTTTTTAAATCTCTTACTTTAGTTTTTTCTGTCATATCAACCTTTCATCTATATAATAGTACTCTATGTATCAACCGCAGACATACAGACATTTACATTTGACACACCAATCAATTGATATACTTTTATATAGAAATAGCTGTCAAAACGCGATTTTGTGTTTAAATTACCACGCACTAATTTGTCTATCTAATTTTATAATTAATCAGCTAAACAAGCTTAAATTATTATGTTTTTTTTATAGAAGTCATGTCTTTGATTTTTTTAGTCAATGGTGTCAATTACCCTACTACCTTTAGAACATAGTACCACACAGTAGTCGAAGCTTGCAGTACAAAAACCCACCCTTACTGCAACGACAGTCCATCAGACCCTCTACATTGCTTGCCAAACCAGCATGAACAGCACTGCGGCCGCACCACGACGTCCTAAGCGTTACGGCCCCACTCCCATCCCAGATTGGACAAGAGTCAAGGCCATAAAGGTTGTCTAGCCCCATCTCTTACCCACTCCGGAACAAGAAGGGAACCACAACACTCCGAACGCCATGGTACGGCCGCTGGTGTACAATTCGATTATCCGACCGCCGCGGCCGCCGGCATCGCCGCCACACCTCGCCCGCCAGAGGGAGACAGGTTATGAAGTTGTTATCGATCAAAAATATTCGCAATAGATCATTTTATTGCAAAGTGTACTTTGTAAGCGACATTTGATAGACACCAGTAAAGGTCCAGTACCGTTCTTATTCTTAATTGAAAAGCTTTAAAAAGTTATTAATATTCAATAAATTCATAAAAACTAACAACCATTTGAATCGCACATTTTATTCAGATCACAATTGCCATTCTTAGATAGTTTTTTTCTTAAAAATAATTAACGTCAATTTCCCTCACAGCTTTTTATAAACTTAGAACCATGGCAGACTTTTAAGCGTGAAACACACAATGAACATGAGTCGGGCGCGTATCGTTTTTGATTTTGTGAAAATATGTTCAATTTCTCAATACTTACCCCAAAAAAAAAACAAAGTGAAATGCGAAATCCTTACTAATATTATAAAAGCGAAAGTGAGTTTGTTTGTTTGTTACCTCTTCACGCTTTAATGGCTACACCAATTTTGATGAATTTTGGTACAGAGATAGTTAGGAACCAGGAGGCGGACATAGGCTAAAAACATAGGTTAAAAAATAGTGGGATATGAGGGAGAACGAGGGAAGACAAGGGAAAACTTAGCATTGCTATTACAAATCAATAAGGCGCAAGGGCAAAAACTGCAGGTAGGTTTTTTTTTTTTTTTTCGGGTGGGAAATCATCCAATGACTTCCCCCGCTCTGGGTGGAGCGGGGGGGCATGTCAGACTTGTACTGACTAAAACCCACCCATGTTCCTTCTGTTGCCCTTTACGTTCCGAGGCCGCGGTATCTCTTTCGAACAACCCGCAACCCCGGCAGGCGGAGGCTCTGGCAAGCCCCTCTGCTTTGCTGACTCTCTTTGAGGCGCGCGTGAAACACGAACGCGCCGTCGACACGGCCTGTCGTCAATCGACGGACGGACGGTGAACTACCCATTGCTCACCGCCCACAGGCCCGCATCTACGGTGGCCGGAAGTCGTCTCGCGGCGCCCGGCGCCATGGGCGTCTCCCGCGGCGGCTGGGTTGGGCAGATGTTCTCTCCCTCAAACGCCCGGCCACCTCCTTTGCTAGCATTACTGCTTCGCAGAAGGTGGTGACCGCTTCCCATTCCCTCTCGCTCCGGACCATGGCCTGAACCAGGGCCGGACGCGAGAGATCGCCGCCGCCGATCGCCTCCACGAGGGCACGGCGGTGCTCCGCCCAAGCTGGGCAGACCGCCACTGTGTGCTCCACCGTGTCCTCCGGGCGATCGTCGCAATGGTGACACCCAGGCGCCTCCTCCCGCCCGATGATGTGCAGGAACCTCCCGAAACTTCCGTGTCCGGTGAGGACCTGCGTCAGGCGGTAGGTGAGGACGCCATGAGCAGGTACTGTGTTATACCGAATTTAACGCGAGCGAAGCCGCGGGCAAAAGCTAGTATTTAATAATTCGAAAATAATTTATGTGTACACACGACGACAGATCAACCTATACAAAACCAGTTTAAGCGGATATCTCGCCGTACGGGAAATCTACGGCGTACGATTCGTAGTTGAAAGATCAGCATAAACTGGTTTTGTATAGGTTGATCTGTCGTCGTGTGTACAAGTAACAAGAACTATAAAATAACAGTCTAGTAGTTATAAAATGCGTGTTTGTCGTAGCAACCGTTATCAAGTCGGCCGCGTCGCCCGCGTCCGACCCACTGCTACCTAACGCGCGCCTGCGTTGAGTGTGAAGGCCATTCGCGCCCGCTTTGTGTTTCCATTTTAAAGTGACGCTAAATCATGTGGCTTCAATCTTTTTCATCCAATGCAGCGTCACAAGAAAACACTTAATTTTAATACCGCGCACTAATGAGAGGAATAAATAATAAACAGCAAACGTCTGCTATGGGCTTAAGTTTTATACTGCTTTTTTCCCCTATTGCATTTTAGATAATAATAATTATTAAACGTTATGTTATAACATAAAGCTGTAATCCTAATTTATTAGAGATTTAAGCTCTAAGTAACTTACTTTTCAATAGTTATTCTTGAATGTCTAACTCTGAACATTGATTCCCCCCTCGATCGGTTTTTTTTTAATATTCGGAGTAAAAGTCCCCGAAACCAAATTCCTATGTATGTACTAGGTATGTACGTCCCTGGTTATGGTCGGTCTCAAAAGTCATACTTTCAATATGTATACTTTAAATATCTACTTCAGTTTGTGTTTAATCCTAATATTAGAATATGAGTATTAAAGAAAAAAACTGATCGTAATTCGGCTTCTGTCACTGACCTTGTTCGATAGTCACCTCAAATGCATCATTCAAATTCTTGGTCAAGTCCAAGCATTTCGCAATTATTTCTTAATTAGCGCTAAAAGTAGATGGCTAATATTTAGTAAATGATCGAATGTTCGAACGGAACAAAAAGCCAACCAAATTCTCAAGGCCTATAGTCAACTGATGCAACAAAACGTTTTATTAATATATAAAAATATTGATAAAACGATAAGTACTAGTTATTGAATCATCTATAACATTTTCGTTAAAATAATCATAGCTCTGCAACCCTCCTTCGCATGCATTCTAAAAATATCTTTAGCCACAGACACAATCGATAATATCGACTCAACAAATACACAACTACAACTACAGGTTGCGTCAAGCACTAGCAGGCAAGCCGCCGGCCGCCATCTTAGTTCGACATTGTTGATTTTCCTACCTTATGAAATGTGTCTCCATTTCAACAATTTAAACTGATTTAGCATGAGGACTTAAGTTTTTGTTTATTTAGTAGTGATAATTCGTAAAATGGAAGAGGAATACATTGACTCGCAGGACTCAGCTGTAACTGAAGTCGTCAATCGTAGTGGTGAAGTGAGTGAAAATCTGGTAGAAACAGCCAAAGATTTCGGTGATGTAGGGGCTGTGGGTTTCGACGAGAATTACGAAGACGACGAAGGCGGGAACAACTTCCGAGGAGGTCGTGGACGCGGGAACTTCAGGTAACGACGTCATGTGTCATTAAAAAAACATGTACTTTACTAGAATCTCTGCATTTTCTTAGCATCTTGTTGTATTTTGTGATCTGAATAACCGCCTCCAGTAACTTGTGCCCGTTGGAAGCGTGTCCATAAAAGTTAAAACCAGACTATACGATAAATCTTTTGTACAATATGTCCTGAATAACTGTAAGTCATGGAGTGTGCTCACACGTAAAATCATTTTCTGTTAGTATGCTGGCGTAAATTACGTTCATTTATATGCTAGCGACCTTGGCAGGGTCATTTTGAGTCAATATCTGTAGATTTTAAAATCATTCTCTGTCTCATAACCTCTCAATTTACCTATTTACCGTCCATAGACTCCATAATCCAAAAATATTAAAATTAGAGTGTGTATTGTTTGTAAAACACAATGCATTGCCGCCTTGCATTTGCATGCACAGCTAAACCATGTATATTTGGTCCCGTTACTGGCAACGGAAAGTACAATTTAGGATTTCCTGCAATTATATCCGAGTTGTATATTTTGTGTTTGCTTATCTGCTTGCATTATTGATTTCATTGTTTATTTAGTTTTTTTTTAATAGTTTGTTGCTCTGCTAGGTAAGACCTCCCCTATTTCCATCCATCTTTTCTTACACAACTTTAAACCAGCTCTCGCAGTACACTTAACTAGAATAAATGTATTGAATGCTTTTGCAAATAGCACCACATCCTACCTGAAAAATAAGAAATTTGCTTAAATACCACAATGGTTTAGTTGAAGCTGGCAAGTAATAATTGACTGTGAGTTTGATCCTTGCAAAACGGGTTTCTAGAATGTTCTTTTCTAAACGTTGCTCAGGCCAACATTTTCTAGATCTTCTTAGCAAATTCAAATTCATTTAATTGCCTGAATATGGTACATTTTTATGGTCTTAAAATATAAACAAAGGTCTCATCATATTCTGCCACTGGGGGCGTGCAAATATTTGGTACATAAACAAAATTTTAATACAAACATGTCAAGTTAGCGTGTCAATAACAATTTAAACTGTGTCGTCACGAGTTTAGCGTATTCAGTACTGTCCATTGCTTATTCTAGATGACACTACCATAGAACTATAAATGTTGTGTATCCCTGACAATGACAGACAACGTTAATGTTTCTTATTAAGGTGAAAGCTCCAACCTACCCGCGAAATTCAAATTTTCTTACGTTTTTTGCAATTTTCAGGCCAGTGCTAGGTTGTATGTTCATTAAAATATTATTCGCGGCTGTAAGTCGTATGTAGTTATAGAATTATAATCATCAAAATCACCAATACAACCCTCCAAGTTCATAAAGGCGTAGGAACAAAAAAAAAACAGAAAAAGTCTTTCCTACAGCTTTATGAACTTAGAGCGTTGTATTGATGATTTTGATGATTATAATTCTAAAACTACATACGTCTTACAGCCGCGAATAATATTTTAATGAACATACAACCTAGCACTGGCCTGAAAATTGCAAAAAACGTAAGAAAATTTGAATTTCGCGGGTAGGTTGGAGCTTTCACCTTAAACTAGAAAAATCGCTCCGCTGACTGCCACTCTAATTATATCACAAACAAACTACGCTGGTGTTTATGTGACATAACATCATCATACCTGTATTCCATAGAGGATTAGGCAGATTTGAATTGAGCTGAACAAAATCTTTTATGTCACATAGAATATATATGTATATACTAAGAAAAGGCACGGTTTGGGTTGGTGGTTTCTAATAGAGAAAAATCCGTATTCACATGGTATATATACCATATACCATGTGAACTTAGAGACTCTTGCGGTAGAATAGACTGTGTTTATGTAACTCTATAATTAATGGAAATTGTTGTCTTTGGGCTTCCATTCTGAATTATTTGCGACGAGTTTTATGGTTTTGTTTGGCCACTTAAAAATCATACTTGTACATAACATATATGCAACAATACAATATTGAGAACTGATAACAAAATCATTAGTTTAGGTTGATTGTCGAGTTTAAAAACACCTTATCAATTTTGTGACTAAACTACAAAATAACAATACAATACAACAAAAATCAAGTAATAAAAACCTGTAACTGCCAACTGCAGAGCTAAGGCCTTTTCCCTTTTTTCAAATAACTTCCCTTGCTCTAGGCGAAGCGGGGGGAGTGTCAGACTTTACTGACTAAAGCCACCCATGTTCCTTCTTTTGCCTTTTATGATCCAAGACCACGGTATCTCTTTCGAACAACTCGCAACTTTTCCCCTGAGGTTTGAACATGGTCTGTTCATAAAGAATTAAGTACTTATATTTGCTCTACTGCAACTGAGGACCAGCAGGGTTACCATGACATCTTATAGCAGTTCTTATTCCTGTGTGAGAAAGAGATGGTGCTAGACACCCTGTATAGCTCTGTCTCTTTCCCTCAGTGGAATAAGTTCTGCTTTAAGACGTCATGGTTGGGTAGCTGGTGGTAAAATAATATCAGTTGCTCGGTTTGATCTTCAGGTTGGTCAGTTAAGTGACATTGACCTAGGTTGTCCTATGGATTTGTAGAAGGCGTACTAGTTTGTACGACCTTGGGTGCAAAAGGGTGGGAAGGAAAGCCCGGTTTTTAGTCAGACCAGTTTCAGTTTTTATCCATGAGGATTTTGCACCTCGGAAACAAACAAGAAAAAGTGTGTCCCATGGATGAGTGGCCCTATTTATAAGTTGTATACTGTTTTTAGGGTTCCGTAGTCAACTAGGAACCCTTATAGTTTCGCCATGTCTGTCTGTCCGTCCGTCCGTCCGTCCTCGCTTAATCTCTGTGACCGTTAGCACTAGAAAGCTGAAATTTGGTACCAATATGTATATCAATCACGCCGACAAAGTGGTAAAATAAAAATTGGAAAAAAATGTTTTATTAGGGTAGCCACCCTATATGTAAAGTGGGAAGTGTTTTTTTTTTTTATTTCAACCCTAACGTGTGATATATTGTTGGAAAGGTATTTAAAAATGAATAGGGGTTTACTAAAATCATTTTTTGATAATGTCTATAATTTCGGAAATAATCGCTCCAAAAGTAAAAAACAATGTGCCCCCCCCCTCTAACTTTTGAACCATAAGTTTAGAAAATATGAAAAAAATCTGAAAAGTAGAACTTTATAAGGACTTTCTAGGAAAATCATTTTGAACTTGATTGACACAACGGTTTTTGTACAAAAAAGACAAAAAGTTGTACAAAATAATTTCCTCCTCCACCTTTAAACTCATAAGTGGGAACACTTATTGTGACGGACGGGAAACTACGGAACCCTACACTGAGCGTGGCCCGACACGCTCTTGGCCGGGTTTTTTTTTTTCCCCTTTGGCAACTGAGCCGATGTCGACTATTCTGCCAGCGTCATGTAGTGACGGCTGCTTAGACAGATGAGCCGTCGAACTTTGCACTTTGTGGTAGAGTTGTATACTGTTATTCTTTTCATTTGTATGGTGTACATTATAAAGAATATTCTATCCATATTCTATCTATCTATCCATCCATTACATACCAAGTGTGCCTTGGAAAGCATGTTAAAGTTGGTCTTGTCTTTAATAGTAGACGAAGAACGAACCAAAGTAACGGGTGATTTTTAAGAGAAATAGGATTTGATTTAAAAAAAAACAGAAAATTTTAAAAAATTGATAAAATCTTTATTGGACGCGATAGAACGATCAATATAATTTTATGTTTGAAGATGATTTCATGCAAATGCTGGCCGCGGCTCCGGTTTAGATGGCCCATTCGCAAGGCCCAATTTCGGCACACTCCCTCCAACATATCAGCCGGTATATCACGAATAAATGCTTCAATATTGGCTCCCAGTGCGTCAATCGTTGCTGGTTTATCCCTGTAGACATGAGCCTTAACATGGCCCCACAAGAAATAGTCCAAAGGCGTTAGATCACACGATCTAGGCGGCCAATTGACGGCCAGTTGATTTCTATCGATTCCAATAAAGATTTCATCAAATTTTTCAAATTTTTTGTGTTTTTTTTGAAAATCAAATCCTATAAAAAAATCACCCGTTAGCATTCCATGGCAGTTTGATAAAATATAATTTTGTTAGAGATATAGCTTTTTAGTAGACATGATGGAAAATAAAAAAATATTTAACAACTAAATTTTCACTTGTGCTCTTGTTTTTGAAATCAGTTATAACTTCAGCACTTACTGACGTCCATGCTCGGCTTTTCACAATTTCGTTACTATAATCTGGTACTTGGTAGATGTTAGACAGTCATTACTGATACTTGCCTCAAAGCCTGTCAATCAGTATTAACAACCCTGTTACAAAAATACCCTATTACTAACTGGGTTGTGAAAGTCAGATAAGCAGTTCCTATATCTAGAATTGTGGGTATTTAGCTGCAGCTCCTTAGGCTGGAAGCCAACCTCGAGCATGGCTAGAGAAATGATGATGATTTGCACTATTCCATCCAAAATCAGTTCGCTTTCTTTGACTCATTCTAAAGATTTTATTGATCATATCATGCTGGATTGGTAAGTCCACTCTTCTTAGTAGAAACATGATTGATTTTATTCTCCTGGATTATGCAGCCTCCTCTCAATGTTGTTCAATCCAACTTTATTTGAACTTGGGGTGGAGCATATCTTCTTCCAAACTCCTTTATAACTCGTCATCTCATGAGACACCTCCTTTCTTACCATATCATCCTACACACCGTCCATCCATTATTTCTATGGTCTTCCTGTTTTCATTAAATACTTAAGATTATATTTTTGTTGTTCACTGTACCTATTGCTGTTTATGTCTGTGTGCACTGCTTAAGCTCTGTTTGTTGGCATGCATGTATCCACACCTTTAAATAACTTCTCGCATGTAATCATCAAGAGATTAGGCAGTGGGGCACCCAATACGGTTCAAGATTATGTTCAAAATATTATCTTCATTTCTTAATTAAATGATGTAGATTTCTACTTTGTTATTTCTTTAGTTTACAGCTGTGCATACATAGAAGTTGTTTCTCAATTCATTTTCTTAAATATATACATACTTTTGGAATAGACAACCACATTGCATTCACTGTCAATATGCATTGTAATAGCATTGACAGCCTAATGATGTGAATGTTACTGCCCACTTAAAAGGTCTTGAGTTCCTTAAAAAAATGACATGTAGTAGTGTTTTTAAAAATCTGTTTGCAAAATAAACATCTTCTATAATATAAAAATGTATCTCTGAATTTGTTGCTAAGCGCAAATGTCGAGAACAGCTGAACCGATTTTGCTAATTCTTATTTTGTTGTGTTGGTTAATGTTAGAAGAGGGTTCTTTTGCAAAAAAATGTAGAGAGAAAAAAGTAGGTAGGGTTTATTTAGGGTAAGTAGATAGAAAAATTGCATTGCTATGCTTGCAGGAACAAGCTAGTTTATAATTCTGAGTTCTACAGTGCAGTGTAGTGTTCATTATTTGATCAGAAAGTTGCAATTTGCAAGTCTTTGTATTGGTTCATTGTCGCTCAATTGAGTTCAACAACTAATAAAGTGTCATTTAAAATGTAGACTGTAATTTGAAGACTTGTGAAGTTTTCAATTGTTATATCCTTCATATTTACTTAATATTATAATGTTTGTTAACTTCATTTAAATGGTTTTAGCCTAAACTGTTTGAAGATTATTCAGATCATAGATTTTTGATGATGGCTTTTTTATAAAGATATCCCTGACTGCCTGTTTGGACTATTGGTTGCATGCGCTGAATATGAAGACCTGAGAAAACGGTTCATATCAAATTATTGTAATCTTTCTCTATAACTGCAATAATCAAATCAAAAGTAATTTATTCTATCTAGGCCGAAAAACAGCACTTTTTAAACTTTGATTGCACAAGATAGGCCCCCAAAAGTACCTACTTTGCCAAAGTTAAATCATTTTTGACATTTGTAATTCTTTACTTTGTTTAATCAGTAAGAAACATCCAAAAATTTGGATGCGCAATTTAGTAGGCGAAATATAAAGTACTGTTTCTATTGTATTTTGACATCTGTAATCCACATCATATGTTATGCAAATAAATGATTTATTATTTATTTATTAGAATCCAAATTGAATTATCAATAATCTAACACAATGGAATTTCGAACAGAAGTAGAGGCCGTGGACCTCCACCGGGTTGGATGAATGGGCCTCCCATGAGGTTCAGGGGTCGTGGCTACGGCCCAGGCGGTCCCCCAATGAGAGGAAGAGGATTCTTCCGCGGACGCGGCGGCCCGCGTGGTTTTGGTCCCAATAACGGCCCCAACTTTGACAACAACTGGGGTCCTATGGGCCCTCCCCCACCTGGAATGATGGGTGGACCTCCTCCTGGCATGATGGGCGGTCCTCCTCCGTTTGGCCCTCCGCCTGGTATGATGCCTCCCGGTGGACCTATGGGCCCTCCCCCTAATATGATGGGGCAGCCACCACCGTTCGGCGGACCACCTGGAATGCCGCCACCGAATATGGTAAGAGCTTTTGTATTCGACTGTTTAGCAAATTAATAGTATTTTTGTAATAAGGCATTTTAGTCTGATAGCATCCTTGTGTGCACGTTAAGCTGTTGGTCCCGGCTGTCATTTGAAGATCTTTGACAGTCGTTACAGGTAATAAAAGTGACCCGATAGTCTGACAATACGTCTTCACGCCTTAATGGCTAAACCGATTTTCATGAATTTTGGTACAGAGATAGTTGGGACCCTGAAGACGGACATAGGCTATTTTTTTTTAATGTGGGATATGATGGAGTAAGAGGGAAGAAAAGGGAAAACTTAGCCTTGCTATTACAATCAATAAGGCGTAAGGGCAAAAACTACAAGTAGCAGGTACCTGCAAATCAGGAAAGGGGAACTGTGTTACGCCGAATTTAACGCGAGCGAAGCCGCGGACAAAAGCTAGTATTGTATATAAACATAAAAATGTTTGAGAATTAATTAAAAAAAATGGTTGTATTCATGTTAGCTAAACTATTTTGTTTTTCCAACAGCCGGCGCCAGAATTATGGGTGGAAACCAAATCGGAAGAAGGGAAACCTTACTATTATCACTCCAGGACCAGGGAAACCACATGGACTCGTCCCCAAGAGGGACCCACTTGCAAAGTGATATCACAATCCGACATGGAAGCTATGGTCTCGTCAGGTACAGTATCCCATTTCTATTTCGTTTATTCATTTTAAAACATTTCTTAATAACAAAAGTCATTTATTCAAATTAGGCTGATAATCAGCACTTTTTAAACGTCACATTACAAGAGACAGTCACACAAAAACGCCCGGTCCTAGAAAAAAAAGAAACATTAAAAATAAAAAAAATTGTAGCCCATTGGTATCGGGAACAGGGTCCAAACTACCGGCGGTCAGAGCTCCAAAGAAAGGAAGCTAACAATACGAGCCGTGTCCAGGAGTACCGCTTTCTGTATCAAGCCCTTGATCTAGCTGCCTAACGAGAGCCTCCTCAGGTGTTGGTCGAGGCTCTTGGCAATTAAGCGATTAGCAGATACGACTATCGGCACAATGATCGCTGATTCCACATCCCACATGACGACAACGTCGAGAGCCAAGTCAATATACGTGATTTGCTTATCCTTATATATCTTCTCTTATATAGAATTATGAAGAATGTGTTTATACCAACTTAATAATGATAGAATTAGGTTGCCAATAAGCGTGATATAGTGGTGGTAGATCGATCAGAGCGACACGTAATGATTGTAGACACATAGGTTCCGCATGACGAGAACCTCGTGAAAATCGAGAAAGATAAACAAATCATGTGTATTGTCTTGGCTCGCGAGGTTATCGACATGTGGGATGTGGACTCAGCGATCATTGTACTGATAGCAGTCACAGTAGTTACTTTAGTATTCAATATACAGCAGAGGGGCCGGGACATAAAGGGCAATAGAAGGAACAGGGCTGACGCAGTGGCTGAGCAATCGAAAGATGCGCGACGTGTTGCGAGTTCGATCCTCGCACGGAACAAATCTTTGCATGGCCTACAAATAGTTGTTCCGGGTCTGGCTGTTTGTGTATGAGTTTAAAAGTCTGTAAACGCGCCCACGATACAGGAGAAAATCCTATTGTGGTGCAGCGTTTAAAAAAAAAAACAAACACGCCTAGAGCGGGGGAAGTAATTTGATGATTAACCATCCACAAAAAAAGTCTTCAATATACATGTAAAATAACAAAAGTCAATCTGTGCAGTTTTAATAATCAACAAGTTTTATTTAGTAGTAAACTTCAGTCACACACAAGATTTTTATTACTTTTTTATGAACATTTCACTTGTAACTATGTGAAAAAATTGTTAGAAGTTATATATGACCCAGTTTTCGATTTTCCATTGAAATAAAAATTCCATATAAGTTTAGTTTGTATGAAAATGTATCGTCACCTCATGACGTGATGAGTCCTAATATAACAGTGGATTTTCTAATTACTTGCTCGTCTGTCTGCCCCGTCTAGCATAAAGAAAGAAAAACTTTTATTTGGGAATCGCACAAAACAAGTAAAACAGTAATAAAATGAAATAAAATAGTACAGACAAGGTTATTGTCTGTGCGAGGCCAAAAAGGTCCCTGTCTCAGCATAAGCTGCGATATTTTAGGATAAAAATAACACAGCGATGATATTCTGACAGGGCCAGTTAGTGGTGTCACGGACACAGAACGGAACACATACTTAAATAAATATTCTAATTACAAATACAAAGATTACAAAATAATAAATAAATATAGATGGACAAAAGTATAATTATGATATTCTTCATGCAAATTATTATTAATTATAGACACTATCAAATTGTGTGTGTCTATAATAGGAGGAGCTCGTGGCTAAATAATAGCAGCCGCTCGGGTCGATCTTTAGGTGAAGCCGCGCTTGCCTAGGTTGGTCTGTGGATGGGTGACCACCCGTTACATACCGAGTTTCCTCCGTGCCTCGGAAAGCACGTTAAGCCGTTGGTCCCGGCTGTCATTTGTAGATCTTTGACAGTCGTTACAGGTAGTCAGTGTTCCGAAAATCTGACAACCAGTCTTACCAAGGGGTATCGCATTACCCAGTACTAACTGGGTTGTGGAGGTCAGATAGGCAGTCGCTCCATGTAAAATACTGGTATTCAGCTGCATCCGGTCAGACTGGAAGCCGACCCCAACATAGTTGGGAAAAGGCTAGGCAGATGAGATGATACTATCAAATTGGCCAATACCCAATAGCCCAGTGCTGTATGTTTTGTCGACGAGACAAAACGATGGAACGCCTGGGAGTCTATAGTACGCTCCGGTCGGCTGTAAAATTTACAAACAAAACAAATTATCTAGGTACCTAATAACAATTTACTTCTGTTATAGGTGGTCCGATGCCCCAGAATGTACCGATGAACGGGCCCATGGGTGGACCCATGTCCGGCCCAATGTCAGGGCCTATGGGCAATATGGGTATGATGCCTAACGGGGTCATGTCCAACGTGATGCCTCCTGGGGTCCACAACGCGCCCCCCACTGGGAACGTCCCACCGTACATGACGCAGCCTCCTCCATGGGTGAAGGAGGGAGGTAAGTCTGAAAAATAAGCCTTTGTAAAAATCAAAGCATTTATTTCATTTAGACCATTATAGGCACTTTTTTACAGACTTAAAATAATGAAGGAGGTTCTCAATTTGTGGTTTTTTTGGTATACTCCCAACGGCCACCACTAAAACAGGCACCAGTGGTGGCCGTTGGGTCAGTGGATTATTTTTTGGCCCAACGGCCATCAGTGGCGGGCGTTGGAACATTCCAAATAATATTTATTATCAGTGTTTTGTCAATGTAATCTAACTATAGCAAATGTAACCATAATTTAACTAACATATTGCTAACAGAAATAGGTACATACATATATCTGGTGAATTTCTAGATAATGTTAATACAACAATTTGTGACTGGTCATTTTATTTACTACTAAATGTCATTTCATTTATTTCACTATTTATTTGCATAGAAAAACAATAATCACACTAGCAGTTCCCGGAAATCAAGGGAGATAAGTAACTACGAACGATAATAAACGGTTACGAGTCTGTAGGGTGTCATAAACTTTTTAATCCTACCTACTATTGATTGCGGTCCACTTTGATTTATTTTACCGAGGTAAAGAGAGACAAAGAATAAAAAAATAAACCAATATTGGGAGGGGGCGGGGTTCGGTGGTATTGTTATTGCAGTTTACTTAAGGTATCTACTATTGCATTGCATTGTAACACAATCCACCTACAATTCGAGCTCGATTGGTCTGACTGTAACTGCCACAAATGGCAGGGGCAGTTGACACAATAAATAATATTAATCCTAACGACCCCCAGTGGTGGCAATTTAGTGGTGGTCGTTGACACAAATTTTATTTGGAATGTTCCAACGTCCGGCACTGGTGGCCGTTGGGACAAAAAATAATGCACTGATCTAACGGCCACCACTGGTGCCTGTTTTAGTGGTGGCTGTTGGGAGTATACCATTTTTTTTATGTATGTTCACCGATTACTCAAAGACGCCTGGACCGATGTGCAAAGTTCTTTTTTTGTTTGATAGGGTATACTTCCCAGGTGGCCCCATATCAATTTTATGTACATAACTTTGGTAGTTTATGAGTTATGTCTATAATACATTTTTCTTTCTCTATCTGGATGATCTGTTAATTTCGAACAAAAAAGAATAGGGTAGTTGACACCACCAATCAATTGACATACTTTTTATGAGCTGTCAAATCGCGATTCCCCCATAGATTTTGTATGAGACTCGCAACCGATGACGTCACTAAGTTGTCAAGTCAATGACGCAACTATTTATTAATTTAAAAGCAACTAAAAAACGAATTTTAAAGTTATTTTGAAATGAATGGAGTTCTCAGGTCTAGAATAACGTGTTCTTTCAGAGAAATTGTGTCTTTAAATTATTGGTTAATGGTGTCAACTACCCAATTATGAAAATTGGTCCACAGTTGGCGGAGTAATCGGTGAATATACATGAAATACGGTTGAACATAGAACCTCATCTTTTTCTTAAGTCGGTTAAAAAGCAAGTGTTAAACAAACCTTTGGGATATCTTTCCAATAATCCAGGTAGAAGTTAAGTCCGGAAACGTATGGAATTTACTGAGTGGCGTCATTTGAGGATTACACGTCATTATAATTTATATTTAAGACTAGCTTCCGCCCACGACTTCGTCCGCGTGGCAGTTACTTTGGGCTAATGCTAACTTTAACCCGCGTGATGATCGAAAAAATAATATCTTACTCGCCCATTTTTCCCTCTTAACTCACTTTGTTTTGTTAAATAGCCTTTGTCCGCCTCCAGGGTCCCAACTATCTATGTACCAAAATTCATCAAAATCGGTTTAGCCATTTAGGCGTGAAGACGTAACAAACAAATTCACTTTCGCATTTATAATATTAATGTAAGGATTACAAATTAAACTTATGGACTGTACTGTGTGGCGTAATTTGATTATTACACGTCATTATAATTTATATGTAAGATTAGTATTTAACTAACATTGTTTTATTAGGATCCAAGGACAAGGACGGTGACAGCCCCGCGGAGAATGATGACATGCCGCCAGGAGAGAACGCGCCCATCGCACAACCTGCCAATGGTAAGTTGTTGCAGAGGGGCCTGCCAGGGACTGTTCCCCAGCAAACAGTGGCCCTTGCGCGTGGTTTGGTAGAAATACCGCGGCCCCGGAACATAAAGGGTTAAAGAAGAAACATGGGTGGGTTATAGTCAGTATAAGTCTGTCAGTTATCATATATTTGTATATATGCTTTGCCATGTTTAATTAAGATAAGTATTAATTAATTTTTAACTAGCGACCCGCTCTGCGGTTTCACCCGCTGCTCACCTCCTAAGAGTCATAGCGTGAAGTATTATACATATAAACCTTCCTCTTGAATCAGTCTACCTATTAAAAATCGCTTCAACATCCGTTGCGTAGTTTTAAAGATTTAAGCATACATACAACATAGCAACAGACAGACAGCGATAGCGACTTTGTTTTATACTATGTAGATTTAACCAACGTGTTTTTGGAGTTTATTGGAGTTTACTCCTTTAGAATCGATTTTCATATATAAGGCGCCCGGTATGAGAAAAATGTGAGGTGTAAAATCTACTGATGAATGACCTCGATACGTTTTTGGTGCGCACGCACCTGTCGTACAGTTGAATATTACTAGATGGCGCTTTATGAAATTTGTCTTCCGTCAGTGATATTTTTCGCCGATTAGTTATGATAACTCTTTTAGCGTATGTTTAGACAATCGTACTTAAGGAGTAAACTCCAGTCGTGCGTCGGAGCTGACACACACACTTTTTTTGTTGTTTTAATTGATCTTATAGCATCGTATTGGATGTGTTTGTAAAGGTGCTATAAATTAGTGGTAAATAAATAAATATAATAAGCCCCAGCAAACAGTGGTCCTTGCGGGTTGTTTGATAGAAATACCGCGGCCGCGGAACATAAAGGGCTAAAGAAGGAACATGGGTGGGTTTTAGTTAGTACAAGTCTGACACTTATTTGATAATTTTCTTATGTAATTTGTATTGACCGGACTTTATTTTTTAATCAGTTAAAAATCTGGTAATGCATTCTGGCACTAACCTTCAAATTGCAAATAAAATTTAAGAAGACTTAAATTCCGCTGGCTCTTCCACCGTAAGCAGTCGTAATCATCATCATTTTCCTGACCTTGTCCCATTCTACTTGTGGTCGGCGCAACACGTTTTCTTCTTCCATTCTCCCCTATCAGACGTCACGGCATCATTTACTCCTTTCGCCTTCATATCATACCTTACACAATCTATCTATTTTTTCTTTGGCCTTCCTCTCGCTCTCCGTCCATCAACATTCAGATCCATCGCTCTTTTAGTCACATGTGCTTCATCCCTCCTCATTACATGGTTTCTGTAAAACACAATTTTTCTGTACAGGCGCAACTTTCAAACTTCCTCTAATATTCTCATTGCTTACTTTGTCCATTCTTGTCACTCCACACATCCATCTCAACATTCTCATCTCCGCTACAAGCAATCGTTTTTTATCCACCTTTTTTACAGCCCAGCATTCTGACCCATACAGTACAACAGGTCTAATCACGGACTTATATATCTTCCCCTTCAACTTGAGGGGCATCCGTGAGTCACAAGTCGTTCCAGTGACGTGTCGCCATCTTAAGCAGTCGTAATAATTTCTGCTTGTTCCCCAAACAGGTAACATGGGTTTCCCGGGCAACGCGGGCGGCTACAACAACTACAACAACTACCCGACGCCGGGCGGCTTGGGCGGCGCGGGCGGCGCGTGGCCCGCGTGGGGCAGCTGGCCGCCGCCGCTGGTGGCGCAGCCCCCGCCCAACATGGCCAGCGCCGCCGTACCTGACGCCAGTGAGTCGACACTTACTAACTACGCGTGACCTATTATATGAGGAGGTCGTGGCTAAATAATAGCAGCCGCTCGGGTCGATCTTTAGGTTAAGCGGCGCTTGCCTAGGTTGGTCTGTGGATGGGTGACCACCCGTTACATACCGAGTTTCCTCCGTGCCTCGGAAAGCCGTTGGTCCCGGCTGTCATTTGTAGATCTTTAACAGTCGTTACAGGTAGTCAGTGTTCCGAAAGTCTGATAACCAGTCTTACCAAAGGGTATCGCATTACCCAGTACTAACTGGGTTGTGGAGGTCAGATAGGCAGTCGCTCCATGTAAAATACTGGTATTCAGCTGCATCCGGTTAGACTGGAAGCCGTCCTCGACATAGTTGGGAAAAGGCTAGGCAGATGATGAAACTCATCATCTCCTATTGAAAAGGAGGATCGTCCGACCATGACAATGATGGATGTCGTGTTGCCGGGTGCTCGTATATTCTCTTAAATCGTGGATAATTTTGCTTGCGCGATGTAGGAATTGGCAGTTAGTATTTCAGTGGCTGCATAGATGTCGCTGTAGTACATTTTGTTATATTCAGAATTGTAATTTGTAGTGTCGCTATAAGATGATAGACGAGAGTGGAAGAAGACATGCTGTGCCAATTACACACATTACGATGAGGGCAGATAAATCTTCTTAGAGATGACAACCTTAAATTTACCGACGAGTCTAGCTCTTTCAGTAGCGTTCTTCAGCTCCTATGATGTTCAAACAACAGGACTGGCAGGTTGGCCTATCATTTATAGGGCTTATGAATCCCCATCTGAATAGGTTTTCCTTGCCAACCAACCTGTGTCCAAACGATGACGAACGGCTGTCTAAACTAGGTCCTTATGGTGATAACCAGAGGTCGGAATTAGGTAGGAGTTATTTATGTACTTGCATCGAAATGTTGATGTTAATATGGATCTTCCCGGGATTTCTAATCGAAAATCCCGTGTGGCCAACAATATTACAGATAAATAATAATAAAAACAATATTCGTTTCATATTTGGTATTCGGCACATTCGACATGTTTACCGAGTATTCGTTGTCAGCCGAATATTCGGTCAGTTAGGTCTTACTTTATTGTGAGAAATTCAGCAAGTTTTTTATGGCATGTATAAATTAAAACATTCCGGCAGATTATGAATCATATTACTAGTTTTAATAATTGTGTGTAAGTAAATAACTTTTTTATTTATTCAACCACGGAATTTTTTTTGCTCTCTAAAATTAAGCCAGGGGTTTGAGGCATATCCATATTATTATTTCGTGGTATGAAATCAGTGTAAATACATAAATAACTCTACCTAATTCCGACCTCTGGTGATAACCTACTTGGATTCTGGTTTCCGAGCAAGGGAATATTAGTATTCGGTTATTTATTTATTTATTTATTGGTTTACCTACAATTGTTACACTGATAATTAAAAACAATACAGTCACAAAGAATTCGACTAAGTGTACAATATGATGCGGCAAACACAGAAAGCAAAAATAAAATTTGAGTAAAGACAAGAAAAGGTACAGAAATAACACTTAACAATATATATATTTTACAATGTTTACGACGGTGTGCTTAACATGGTGAGATAATATATCTAAACAATATTTAAACAATATTTAGGTGGACTTGGTTCTTGAATTGCCCGAGTGAAGTGCAACAAATATCGATCTGGTCGTCATGATTGTTAAGAAGTCGGCAAAGTCTTGGAATAGGAGAATTGGAACCTGAAACAGTCTTACGGAATGGTGGTCGTAGTAGTTTAATAGGGTTACGTGGATATTTATGGGGTAGATTAAAATTTAATTTTCTTAATAATTGGGGACAGTCAATTTTACTATGAAGGATTTTAAATAAGAAAGTTAAGTCATTAATATCGCGCCGCTTTTCGAGTGAGATCATATCGAATTTTTTAAGGCGTTTTACATAGCTCGGAACTTTTTTGACTAACTTCTCAGAGTAGGCTAGATGGTTTAAAAACCTCTTCTGGATGCGTTCTAGTCTAAGAGCATGTGTTGCATAATGGGGACGCCATACAACCACGCAGTATTCTAGTATGGTTAGGTTGAAAGCCGATCCCAACGCAGTTGGGGAAAGGATAGAAATCAGGTGATATCATTATCATTAAACAGATCGACGGTCCCTACGTACATGAAGGTTGGCTGGTAGAGAACGCCTTATGGCATTAAGTCCGCCTATGTACAGACGACGGCACATCAAGCTACACTGAACCATTTTAACCTGATCTCTCTACTACGGTGTGCGATTCGTAGTAGAGAGATCAGGTTATAATAGTTTAGTATAGGTTGACCTGCCGTCGTGTGTACCACTATTGTACATGAAGTTTGAACAAATATAGACATGTCGAAAATGGCATTTTTTTATTGTCTCATTGGCTTTAGATTATCTATGCGCACATGCTGACATACGATTTTATTTTTACAAGCTTTTATTTAATTTATTTACCTTGTTTTAGAAATCGTATAAGAGAACATGTCTTATAAATACAACGAATAAGTGTCGTAGAAACGGTCATCTCTAAGTTTTTCTAAGAAAACATGAAAAAATAAAATATTTATGTGTAAATGGTATTATAAAGCTCTTAAAACTGGTAAAATATTGAAGAAAGAAAATATTTATTATTGCTCATAGAATTATTTCTAGGGCGTGTTGAACACAAATTACGATCTCCTGTAAACCTCGGTTTTTGACTTAACCTTATGTATGCAGGAACCGTCGAGATGATGTAACCTTGTATTGTAATATGGTGTGTAACGCTATACGTTTCCCCCTGTGGGCGCAGCAATATCGCAGGGCGGCGTGGGTGGCGGGGCCGCGGCAGGCGCAGGCGCGGGTGTCCCGGGCGGGGCGGGGGCGGCGGGGCCGCGACCCGTCAGCCCGTCGTCCGAGCCGACCATCATCTGCGACTCGCCTACGCCTAATGAGAAACCTAAGGAGGAACTAGTGAGTATTACCTTGTTTCTTTACTTTATTGATTACTAGCTTTAACCCGCGGCTTCGCTCGCGTTAAATTCGGGGTAACACAGTTCCCCTTTCCTGATTTGCAGGTACCCGCTACCTGTAGTTTTTGCCCTTGCGCCTTATTTATTGTAATAGCAATGCTAAGTTTTCCCTTTTCTTCCCTCTTTCTCCCTCATTTTTCACTCATTTTTTTTTTTAAATTAGCCTATGTCCGTCTCCAGGGTCTCAACTATCTCTGCACCATAATGAATCAAAATTGGTTTAGCCGTTTAGGCGTAACAAACAAACTCACTTTCGCTTTTATAATATTAGTAAGGATTAATTTTCAAGCGCCGCGACCAATACATAAGAAGGCTATCGCTTGGCAGCTGGATCAAGGGCTTCATTTAGGAAGCAGTACTTTTAGACACGGCTGGTATTGTTAGGAGGTACCTCTCTCAAGAGCCCTGACCACCGGTAGCTTGGTCCCTGATCCCAATACCGGAATACCGTGTATTTTTTTAAGGAATATGGAAAAATATAAAAAAAACTTTGAGGTGTCAAGGGACACCCGGATGGAACGAAGTTATTATTCATTATGTACAAAAAACCTGTATACACTCAACAAAAATAAATTCAATGCGAAATAGAAATGAAAATATCTGGCTTGCTTTCTATAAGAGAGAGAGAGAGAGACAGACAGAGAAACATGCGCACGCCGCACAGCTTACAATAGCTTACTATAGCAAAAAATGTCGTTACAACTTTTCGTGAGAATTATTTCGTCACAACGCGCGATAAGGAACTTCGTTCCAAAAAAAAAAACCCGATGAATTGCGAGTTTGACTCGCGCACCGTTCCGACAAACTTGCGAGTTGCGACATAAACGGCTTTTCTCTACTCGATATCTCGACGCGTTCTTCATATTTGATAGACGACACGGCTGGCGCAGTGGTTAAGCGATCGACTGCTGCGCTGCTTGTCGCGGTTTCGATCCCCGCACGAAACAAATATTTGTATGTCCTCCAGGCAGTTGTTCCGGGTCTGGCTGTATGTGTATGTGAGTTTCAATGTTTGTAAACGCACCCACGATACAGGAGAAATTCCTAGTGTTAGGCAAAACAAGTTTCAAGGCTCTTTGTCTTAACAAACAGACAGACAGATGGCCAACAAAGTGATTTTATAAGGGTCCCGTTTCCCTGCCGGGGTTGCGGGTTGTTCGAAAGAGATACCGCGGCCCCGGAACGTAAAGGGCAATAGAAGAAACATGGGTGGGTTTTATAATTTCCCACCCCAAAAAAAAGGGTTCCGTTTCTTTCTTTTGGGGCCCTAAATCCTAAAAATATGTGTGTTAAAATAAATAAACAATATAATCATTGGGCCTATCTTACGGATATTAAACAATTTAAAAAGAGTCTCCATAATCTGTTAGTAAATAAGTGCTACTACTGTATAAAATACTTCTTATTGGACAAATCACTGCTCCAATATAATTCCCCTCAGTCATGATGTGTTCAGTAGCTTGTTTGATCTGTTCCCTATAGGTATATACCTTAATTCGTTTTGTTTGGTGTCAACTTTTAGTTTCTGTGAAATATTAATAACTAGCTTTAGCCCGCGGCTTCGCTTGCGTTAAATTCGAGGTAACACAGTTCCCCTTGCGCCTTATTGATTTGTAATAGCAACGCTAAGTTTTCCCTTTTCTTCCCTCTTTCTCCCTCACATCCCACTTGTTTTAGCCTATGTCCGTCTCCTGGTTCCCAACTATCTCTGTACCAAAATTCATCAAAATCGGTTTAGCCATTAAAGCGTGAAGAGGTAACAAACAAACAAACTCACTTTCGCTTTTATAATATTACTAGCTTTTGCCCGCGGCTTCGCTCGCGTTAAATTCGGTAGCGCCTTATTGATTTGTAATAGCAACGCTAAGTTTTCCCGTTTCTTCCCTCTTTCTCCCTCATATCCCAATCTTTTTAAAAACATAATAGCCTATGTCCGTCTCCTGGTTCCCAACTATCACTGTACCAAAATTCATCAAAATCGGTTTAGCCATTAAGGCGTGAAGAGGTAACAAACAAACAAACAAACTCACTTTCGCTTTTATAATATTAGTAAGGAAGTAAGGATTGTTAAATAATTTACCTACCTATATGACTATTGTATGCCCAAAGGGCGGGACATAGCTGCTGTATTAAATTATTTAAGACCTGTACTATGTAAAAACCTGTGATCCACAATAAAGATTTATTTATTTAAGGACAACCAACAAAGCTACACCAACATACATGTTAAAACGCTCACATCTTTACAAAATGTGAGCGTTTTAACAGGTTTTAAGATATTGAATTGAATTGAATCATTCCCTCAGGTGATCACCCCGGAACTAATAGCAGCTGCTGGCGAGTGGACCACCCACCGCGCTCCCGACGGACGTCCCTACTACTATAATGCAGGGAAGCAGGAAAGCGTGTGGGAGAAGCCTAAACCTATGAAGGAGCTCGAAGGTATGTCCAAAGAGAAGTCTCTATTTCTAGCATTGAAACTCTGGCGTGACCTCCAACTGCCAAGTTAAAGGTCTCGAATTTGGCTCAAGACCGGCCCTGGTTCAGTCCATGATCCGGAGCGAGAGGGAATGGGAAGCGGTCACTTCTTTCTGCGACGCAATCTTGCTAGCGAAGGAGGTGGCCGGGCGTTTGAGGGAGAGAACCTCAAACCAACCCAGCCGCCGCGGGAGTCGAGACGACTCCCGGCCACCGTAGATGCGAGCCTGTGGTTAGGGAGTAATGGGTAGTGAGCTGTCCGTCCGACTATTGGCGACAGGCCGTGTCAAAGGCGCGTTAGTAATCCACGCGCGAATTAAGTGATCGACACTTGATTAGTTTAAAAAAACTTTATTTTAGTCAAGCAGAGTAACAGTATCAAGATAATAATAATCATTCTAATAATTACACATGTATTTATATTTACTTATTGCTAATTTGACAATATTCTTATAACTACTTAAATGCTATTGTGCGTGGAGGGGGATTTGCTGACGAAGCGAATAGAGTTGGGGTCATCACACTTAACTCGCGCCTCAAAGAGATGTCAGCAAAGCAAAGGGGCCTGCCGGGGTTGCGGGTTGTTCGAAAGAGATACCGCGGCCCCGGAACATAAAGGGCAATAGAAGCAACATGGGTGAATTTTAGTCAGTACAAGTCTGACACTTCCCTCCCCTCCGCCTAGAGTGGGGAAGTTATTTGATGATTTCCCATCTGCCAAAAAAGGCTTGAGAGCTCTCATTAATCTTTGAAGAGTTTTAGTTGCTTTTAAATAAATAGTAAAGGCCTATTCAGACCTGAGCGATATTTGCTGCCGCTGTGGGTAGAGGTACATACCGCGCGGGTTTCGCTCAGGTATTTAGTATCAAGTACCGCGGCTAGAACGACCTGAGCGATATTCGCTGCCGCTGTGGGTAGAGGTACATACCGCGCGGGTTTCGCTCAGGTATTTAGTATCAAGTACCGCGGCTAGAGCGACCTGAGCGATATTCGCTGCCGCTGTGGGTAGAGGTACATACCACGCGGGTTTCGCTCAGGTATTTAGTATCAAGTACCGCGGCTAGAGCGACCTGAGCGATATTCGCTGCCGCTGTGGGTAGAGGTACATACCGCGCGGGTTTCGCTCAGGTATTTAGTATCAAGTACCGCGGCTAGAGCGACCTGAGCGATATTCGCTGCCGCTGTGTGTAGAGGTACATACCACGCGGGTTTCGCTCAGGTATTTAGTATCAAGTACCGCGGCTAGAGCGACCTGAGCGATATTCCCTGCCGCTGTGGGTAGAGGTACATACCCACTGGGTTTTCTCTGACGCAGACGGTAGCGAATACCGCATAGGTCTGAATAGCTACCGCGCGTTATTCTACCCACAAGGATAGCGAAATCCGCTTTGGTGTGAACAGTAATATTACCGCATACCCACTGGGTTTTCTCTGACGCAGACGGTAGCGAATACCGCTTAGGTCTGAATAGGCTTTAAATAGTAATTTGTTCAAAAGCGAGTGATATTTTATTTAATTCTAAGTTTCTCTTTCATTTATTTATCAAAACTTTATGCACATGTATAAAAAAAAACACTGTACAAAGGCGGACATAATGCCTTAGGTATTTTCTACCAATCTACCTTAGTGTGATGCATAGAGAAAGCATTTGATTTTTGTGGAATCCTTGGCCTAGCAAAGTGTAATTCAAGATTTTTCCATCAAGAATTTCTCAGTACGAAAATGTGTTATAAACCCGTATAAAATATGTTTTTTTTTTTTATTATCACAAACAGATCTGAGAGCTAAGATCGCGTTAGAGAAAGGCGAACCGATTGATAAGAAAAATGATAAGAAGATGAAAATGGATGTTGATGATGGTAAGATTGAAGGTGAGTTTTTATTAATGGGTTAAAGTTGCACCTCTACTCAACCTTCCTGGGGTAAACAGGCAGCCTGGACAGACCAACTCGGACTTGACCACTCCGTTTTAAACAATGTGTAAAAAAGAAGCAATAACATTTAATGAAGACACAACTAAGGTGATATACAGTCTTTGTGCATGTTCCTAGGTTCTCAATTACTATATTTTTAGAGAACAAGACATTGTGCTTTTGTTTGCACAAACTCGTGTGTGTCAACTATCTCTGTACCAAAATTCATCAAAATCGATTTAGCCATTAAGTGTGAGGAGGTAACAAACAAACTCACTTTCGCCTTTTATAATATTAGTAAGGATAATATATACCTATATAAATACATAACACTAAACATATAGAAACAGACATGTAAATACAATTTTATAAATATTCACAATTGAGCTCTTTTAATCTAATCTCAAAAATACTTTTCAAATCTAATGCTAGGCGGAAGTGAGTTCCACAATCTTACAGCATGGACGGAGAAAGAATAGGAATAAAATTTTCTACCACAAATTTTTATTTGCGACCATTATGTAGCGTACACTATTAAACATACCTTGCAATGTTTAAAAAGAAATCTCCACACGGATCTGTGAATACCGTTTTGCCGGTTTGACGATTGGATTACTAGTCTAATAACTCTAATCTATGTTAGACTAGCTTTTGCCCGCGGCTTCGCTCGCGTTAAATTCGGGGTAACACAGTTCCCCTTGCGCCTTATTGATTTGTAATAGCAACGCTAAGTTTTCCCGTTTCTTCCCTCTTTCTCCCTCACATCCCACTTCTTTTTCAAAAAAGTTAGCCTATGTCCGTCGCCTGGTTCCCAACTACCTCTGTAGTGTACCAAAATTCATCAAAATCAGTGTAGCCATTAAAGCGTGAAGAGGTAACAAACAAACTCACTTACGCTTTTATAATATTAGTAAGGATTAGTGTCGATTACGGTTACAATTGGATTATTTGTGAATAGCTATGCTGGTCAGTCTCTCTTGGTCTAGTGGTCGCAAGCGTAACTGTTGAAAAAGAGGTCCTAGGTTCGAATCCTAGGTTGGGCTAAGTGTTATTGGGTTTCGATCAGGAATTTCTTAGTAGCTGCTACAGAGTCTGGATTTGTGTCCCGGTCATAAGTTATTTCAAAACAATATACATTGTGTTGAAAATTTAAATTACAATAAGGATACAATATTATTAAATGTCAAAGATATAAATTGAATTACAAAAACTGGATGTCAAACATAAAATAAAAACAAATATAGGAAAACACATCAAAAATAAAAATTACAATAAGAATACAATATTATTAAATGTCAAAGATATAAATTGAATTGCAAAATTAGTCGAATCATTGGATTTTACAATGTTGTTGATATAGCTTTAGTAATTGATATTTAACCTAAAAATTTCTTCACACAGTAATTGATGTAGAAGCTCACGCTGAGGCGAAGGCCGCGGCGGAGGCCGAGAAAATCCTCGCAGCCGAGCGCGCCGCCGCCGAGGAGCGCGAGAGACTCGAGCAGCAAGCCGACCAGGAGCGGCAGGCGGCAGAGAAGGAGAAACTGGAGAAAGACAAGGGGGAGAAGGAGAAAGAGAAGGAAAAGGCCAAGCAGGATAGGAGTCGTCCGATTTCTAGTACGCCAATTTTGGGGACGCCTTGGTAAGTGAAATATAATTACATCGATTAGATAGTTTTGCCACGTTGGCTAATATGTCGAAGTAGTTATTTTGGCTGCCACGGTTCATTTTTAATTTATGTATTTAGATTTTTAATTAAATTTTTGTTTTATTCTGGGGACGCTCTTACTGTGCACGTCTTTCTACATCGTTCTCACATATTTGTATAATCTCAACACGAATAATGTAAATACGATTTTGTAATAAGAGTGTCCATAAAGTTTCTTGCCCATTCTTCTCTATAGAGATCAACGCTTTGGAATGGGCAACTACAGTACTTTCACAAGTTATTATGTCTTGTGACTGGGACTGTATCTTTAACATTTTGTTTTTTTGACATTCAAAAGTGTCTGTAATGGTCTAATTGAAATAAATGTTTTTAAGTTTGACTTTAGCTAATTTGGGTAATATTGTCGAGCAGCTAATTTAGTCAGGTTGGGTAATATTTCTTTGATTGGAGAAATTCTGCCAAGATGGGCAATATTACTGAGCAGTCAATTTAGCCCTTCCCTTCAAAATGGTTGAGTTGAATGGTGCTGATCTATGCGTCATGTTCGTGAACGGGCGCTGTCAGTTGTGACTGGTCATCTCTCAGTTGCCACAGCTTTTTTTTTGAATAAATTATGTATTTTTGAAATTATTTTTCTTTTACTTTAAATATGCACGTCTTGCTACATCGTTCTCACATAGTTTACTATATTAACACGATTGATACCAAGGTTTTGTAACAATATTCTGATTTATAAGAGTGTCCATGGAGTTTCTTGCCCATTCTTCTCCTTAAAGATCTACACTTTGGAATGGGCAACTACAGTATTTTCACAGTTATTATGCCTTGTGACTGCGACTATAGCTTCATTTTATTGTTGTCAATGTTTCGACAGTCCAAAAGTGCCTGTAACTGGCCTACTTGAAATAAATGATTTTGATGTTTTTTTTTATTTTGAGCTGATTTTGAGGAGTACCCAATTTAACCAGGTTGACTAGCATTGTAGAGCAGCAAGTTTGTACGGAATCTTCGGCGCCTTGGCCGATTTTCACCTTGAAATGAACGGTATTACCTATCTTCATGGGCCACCTCTTCCGAAGAAATGTCCGTCCCTAACAGTAGTGGTGTTCGTTCGTCAGGTGCGTGGTGTGGACGGGCGACGGGTCGGTGTTCTTCTACAACTCGGCGGCGCACTCGTCCGTGTGGGAGCGGCCCGGCGTGCTGGCGGGCCGCGCCGACGTGGACAAGGCCGTCAGCCAGCAGCCCGCCGCGCTGCTCGAGCTGCAGGTACTACCATCTATAGTACGGCCAACTAGCAGCGATACGAAAGGTCATTAACCTAAAGAACAACTGTGGCGTTGACAATCTAATATTTATCTCTTTCCATCTTGTGCCTTTGTCGTAATGTCTCGTTCTCCCGGCAAAAACATGACAACGTTAAGACGGGTTCGCCAACATTCGGGCGGCCATTTTAGATGGGGTTTTAGCATGGGTTTTGTTTACATTTGATATCGCTTCTCGTTGGCCGTACTTTAGTTTACATCGTCCTTGTACTTGCCTTGACCAATTCCATCTCTCTTCTATTTATTTATTTAATAACTTATGTACACACTAGCTTTTGCTCGCGGCTTCGCTCGCGTAAATTCGGGGTAACACAGTTCCCCTTGCGCCTTAGTGATTTGTAATAGCAACGCTAAGTTTTCCCTTTTCTTCCCTTATATCTCACTTAAAAAAAAAAATAATAACCTATGTCCGTCACCTGGTTCCCAACTAACTCTGTACCAAAAATCATCAAAATCGGTTTAGCCAAACAGCGTGCTCAACAAGCGTGAAGAGGTAACAAACACACAAACTCACTTCCGCTTTTATAATATAAGTAAGGATAGTAGACAAAAC
The DNA here is from genome assembly GCA_905475445.1 of Ochropleura plecta. Lineage (NCBI taxonomy): Eukaryota > Metazoa > Arthropoda > Insecta > Lepidoptera > Noctuidae > Ochropleura > Ochropleura plecta. The sequence continues at coordinate 12,360,286 of FR997749.1, forward strand.
AGGAAAAAAAAATATTTAAAATTTGATCTACTTATTTCTGCCAGCAGACCTGGGAAAGGAGTTTTTTTTAATCTTTGCCCCACACTAGGATTTCTCGTGTATCTTGGGTGCGTTTACAAACATTTAAAATCACATACACAAACAGCCAGACCCGGAACAACTATCTGCAGGTCATACAAATATTTGTTCCGTGCGGGAATCGAACCCGCGACACGCAGCGCAGCAGTCGATTGCTCGCACACTGCGCCAACCGTGACGAGCTTTACACACTGTTCTTCATACCTCTAAACTGAGAAGTGGCTAAGGGCTGGCGTTTTAGGGGACTCTCTAGTAAACTTTGTTATTCAAAAAGTGCTAATTATCAGCCTAATTTGGATAAGTGACTTTTGATTTTGATTGTACTGATGTTTATAATTTTTGTCGTAGCGTAAGGATGCAGCTAACGCATCAAGCAGTAAGTCAGCGAACGGAGAGCTGAAGAGAGCGGCTGACTCCAGCACTGATGATGTGGGTGGGGAAGGTGCCAAGAAGTCGAAGGCTGAAGAAGGTATGTGTTGCTATGTTCTTTCGATCGGTATTTATTACCGAGGTGGTATTAAGATGGACTGTATCATCATCTGCCTAGCCTTTTCCCAACTATGTTGGGGTCGGCTTCCAGTCTAACCGGATGCAGCTGAATATCAGTATTTTACATGGAGCGACTGCCTATCTGACCTCCACAACCCAGTTAGTACTGGGTAATACGATACCCCTTGGTAAGACTGGTTGTCAGACTTTCGGGACACTGACTACCTGTAACGACTGTCAAAGATCTACAAATGACAGCCGGGACCAACGGCTTAATGTGCTTTCCGAGGCACGGAGGAAACTCGGGGCTAAACAATAGCAGCCGCTCGGGTCGATCTTTAGGTTAAGCCGCGCTTGCCTAGGTTGGTCTGTGGATGGGTGACCACCCGTTACATACCGAGTTTCCTCCGTGCCTCGGAAAGCACGTTAAGCCGTTGGTCCCGGCTGTCATTTGTAGATCTTTGACAGTCGTTACAGGTAGTCAGTGTTCCAAAAGTCTGACAACCAGTCTTACTTCCACAACCAGTATTAACTGGTTGTGGAGGTCAGATAGGCAGTCGCTCCATGTAAAATACTGATATTCAGCTGCATCCGGTTAGACTGGAAGCCGACCCCAACATAGTTGGGAAAAGGCTAGGCAGATGATGATGACGGAACAGTGGATTCACTCAGTGTTAAATCGCGTTGTGTGTGTTGGGTTTTGTAACGTGTGGCGTGGTCGTTAGACAAGAAGAGCAACCCGGTGCGGTCGTCCAGCCTGGCGGGCGGCGGCAGCATCCTGGCGGGCGCGGCGGCGGCCGTGGAGGCCGAGGTGCGCGCCGCCCGCGAGCGCGGCGCCCTGCCGCACGCGCAGCGCCTCGCCGCCTTCCTGCACATGCTGCAGGAGAAGGACGTGTCTGCCTTCTCCACCTGGGAGAAGGAGCTGCACAAGATCGTCTTCGACCCGCGCTACCTGATGCTCAACTCGAAGGAGCGCAGACAGGTACACATACTAACATTATTTATTTCATGCAAAAAAACACGTAATAGACAAATTAACACAGAGAATGACAAATTGAGGTAAAATAAATATATGTATAAAAAAAACTAGATGGCGCTCGCAGCTTCGCCCGCGTGATAATTGAAAAAACAAAGTATCCTATGTGTTATTCCAGACTATAATTCTACAACTATGCCAATTTTCATCAAAATCCGTTCAGCCGCTTTCACGTGAAAGAGTAACAAACATCCATCTATCTATCCATCCTCACAAACATTCGCATTTATAATGTTAGTATTATGCAACAAAACAATACACACTAAAAATATCAAGCTAAGAAAAAAATAAATATCTAAAAAAATAATATTAAAGTTAGATTGACTGATAGACAATTAGACACATGACATGTATTTGACGGCGCACAGTGGTCCCATATCGAAAATTAGTGGACATAGGCAACAAAGTTCCAATATCGATGCGATTTTTTTTAAAGTGATTCTTTATGATATTCCTAACAACTTTTACTCTTGTGAAATTTCTTCTGAAGTTGATAGTTTGTCTGAAAAAAAAATTATTTGATTTTTTTGTATGGAGCGAATCACGTTTCATTTGTTTTTCTTCAATTTTACTAATATGTTGGGTGTATGGCGTCAGTATATGGGGTCATACTCTATCCACGAAAAATAAATTCAGCGCCGGCCATCTGCAGCTGCGCGAGTAATCATTCCTTAAAAAAAAATTGTTTATGATATTTTTTGCCATTTAAAATAAATTCAAAGTATATATATTTTTGTGTCATTTGGCTGTTTTAACCTTCTTTTTTTAAATATATAGTTTTGATAGCATATGAGGTAGGTACCTACAACTAGTAATTCTTGGAGAGATTTTTTTTTTACCGAATGATTACTACACGGAGAGCGAGAGGAAGGCCTAAGAAAAGATGGATGGATTGTGTAAGGAATGATATGAAGGAGAAAGGAGTAAATGTTGCCGTGACGTCTGATAGTGGAGAATGGAAGAAGAAAACGTGTTGCGCCGACCACAAATAGAATGGGACAAGGGCAGGAAGATGATGATGAAGAACTACACAAGTCTAATTCCTCTATGTTATTGTCCAGGTATTCGACCAGTACGTACGGGACCGCGCGGAGGAAGAACGCAAAGAGAAGAAGAACCGCCTTCAGCAGAAGAAGGTCGCGTTCAGAGCTCTCATGGACGAGGCTAAGCTGCATTCCAAGTAAGTTCACCGTATTTAATAATGTTTATTTTGCAATAGGTTTTTACATCATTCGGGACAGGATAATTATGACCGCCATTGTAACCATAGAATTAGCAATTTGTGTAAAACAGTTATGTATCAGTTTTTGGTGTTCAATAATGTATATTCTAATCTTTCAAATTCAGATATGATGTAATAAACATTACAACTTTTTGTGGAAGTCGATTAAAATATGAGCATTACCTTGAGTTATAAGTCGAGCTACACGATAACTGTCAAATGCTTGCAACGACTGGACAGTGCTTTCTTGAAAATACCATTTCAGACACTAATCTGCATAGTCCTCATGTAAGTTGACCAAGATTTGATGACCTCTGAGTTTGTTTCTGCTGTTTCTTCTCAGAGTAGTTGAGTACGAAACGCCGGCCTCGTCTAGTTTTTTTTTTTAAATCTCCCGCGCCGATGTCTAATCTCAACTGAAATTGACCGAAATTGGTCAGGAGGACTTTAAGCTTATTCATATAAAATTTCTCCAGGTCATCATTCAACGAGTTTACATCCAAGCATGGGCGCGATGAACGCTACAAAGGTATTGACAAAGCTCGCGAGAGGGAGACCTTCTTCAACGAGTACCTCGCCGAGCTGAGGAAGAAGGAGAAGGAAGAGAAAGAGAAGGCGAGAGAACTGGTGAGTCTTTTGAGAGTCAGAGTGAGACAAATATACGATATGCGTTCACAGATTATGGTTAAACTAGCTGTTACCCGTGACTTCGTACGCGTTTTGCTTAGAATGTTTTTTTAACCGACTACAAAAAAGGAGGTTCTGAATTCGACTTTTTTTAAAGCGAATTCTCCGCCGATTGTAGGCTGATTTTCAAACTTATATTTATAACCTCAAACTCAAAGCATTTATTCCAATTAGACTATTACAGGCACTTTTGAATGTCAAGAAACAAAAAAAAATAATCTACAGTCTCAGACACAATGCAAAATAACTTGTGAAAGTACTGTAGTTGCCCAATTCCAAAGCGTTGATCTCTATGGAGAAGAATGGGCAAGAAACTCCATGGAATTCATATAATCGAAAGGATATACTTCCGAAAGGGTCCCATTTTAATGTTATCTATCTATATTGCGTAGAGTTAACTTCTATAATACATATTTTTCCTTCTAATGTACCTATATGGACGATATGCTAATATCTCTTAAACTTAAAGAAATAGTAGCCCACCGGTTTCGGGAACAGGGTCCAAGCTAACGGCAGTCAGGGCTCCAGAGAGAGGAACCTCTTAACGATACGAGCCGTGTCCAGGAGTACCGCTTTTTTGTATCAAGCCCTTGATCCAGCTGCCTAACGTGAGCCTTCTTAGGTATTGGTCGAGGCTCTTGGCAATTGGCATAATGATCGCTGAGTCCACATCCCACATGTGGACAACCTCGCGAGCCAATTCAATGTACATAATTACAGCGATGGATTTTTATTAAAGTCCTAAAGTTTTGTGTTGTCATTCATTTTTAATCCTTACTAATATTATAAAAGCGAAAGTGAGTTTGTTTGTTACCTCTTCAAGCCTATCTGGCTAAACCGATTTTGATGAATGGTACAGAGATAGTTGGGACCCTGGAAACGGACATAGGCTATATATTTTTTTTAAAGAGTAAAAAATGAGGGAGAAAGAGGGAAAAAAAGGGAAAACTTGGCATTGCTATTACAATAAATAAGGCGCTAGGGCAAAAACTACAGGTGGCAGGTACCTGCAAATCAGGAAAGGGGAACTGTCTTATCCCGAATTTAATGCGGGTGAAGCCGCGGGCGAAAGCTAGTACTAAATAAAAACACATTCTTGAAAGCGAAGCCGCGGGCACAGCTAGTTTAGAATATCAGTTCGATACAGAAGCGTAATAAATATTTTTTTATACAAATAAACATGTTTAACATTAAATGGTTGCCTTTGTCCAGTTTAGGAAAATACGGCATAAAATTGTTAGGTTTAAAAAAATATTTATAAATATAATTGTCTCTTTTAAAATGTTTTACGATTTCGTGTTATTAAATTTTTATTAATGTTAATTGTAAAAGAAGTCTTAATATCCGAAACGTATTAGCAGATTTTTGATTGTACAGATCTGAGATTCTGTGAAATATTTAGTTTGGGTTCGATTCCCTTATTGGTGATTTTTTTCTGCGTGATGTGATTTTGGCGAATTTTTTTGTTTAGCTTTCTGTCTTCGTTATTATATCAGGTTCGAGTCCTGGTTACTGGTCGTGTGTGTGTGTGTGTGTGGGTTCGAATCCCATGCCACTAATTGTTACGGTAAAAATCTGCTGTGCGAATTTTTTTAAACATTCTTATTACTGGTTAAAAGTGAATTATGAAATTAAATGAGTTTTTACCTTTTTTTCTCTTTGAATTTTAATGGATGTCTCTGATATTGTTTTTATTTATCTTTTGAATTTATTGTTATTTTTTCTGCGCGGAATAAGTATATAATTTGTAATAGGAGTTTTACTTTAATAAAACTTGAATTTATATCAACAAAATCTCTGAAACAATATCAACGACGTATGTATTTTTGATAAAGCATAATATTGAACAAATATATATTTTTTATAAAATTTTAATAATTGATATTATGATGATCGTTTACCTTTAAAACATTTTTTTCTTAATGACGGTTGTGTTTCTTGACGTAAGCCTTCAAAAATGATAATATGTTATAATTTTAAACTATTTTTGTCTGTTTAAGAAATAAACGAAAAAAGTAATTTAAAAAAATTTTAACAAATAAAATTAAGTAAAATAATAGTTTATATTACAAATATTATCAAAACAAAGGCTCTTCACGAGAACACGACCGCGGCTCCCCCTTTAGCTTTAAAAGGCAAATAGTAGCACCGTTGTTTGTGGGTAGCGGTGCGGCGGCAGCGGAGCGGAGCGAGCGAGCGGAGCGGACTTCGCGCGGCGGCCGCGACCGTGTCCTATTGACGATTTGTGCTATAATATACATTCGAAAATGAGGCTTTTTGGCTAAAACACCGGCTTTTGACGTTAAGACGAACGAAATCCAATTACTGCTTGTTTAAAAGGATATTTGATAATATATTCCTTGTTTTTGGCGCAGTAAGGCGGTACGTTGAGAAAAAAAATAAAAAAAAATGTTTTGTGATGTTTATATAATCACAGAACGAATTTATAAACATGCTCATGTAAAACGAATATAAGTAAAAACAACAAAAAAAAAATGCAAAATTAAAAATAAAGTCGTCAATCGGCCACGCCGCGTCGACCGAAAAAAAATTAAGGTTAGATATATTTTAAGCAGCTCAATCAATCGTCATCATACAGTACAATTAACAAACAAATAGATATTTGAAATATGTTTGGAAACACTGCCTACAATGTTGGGAATTGGGGCGTTTAAAAGATTGAGAAACATTGCCAAAATAAAAATATTAAAAAAAAATGTTTTTATTTTTTTTTATTTTGAACACAGCCTGTATAGTTAAAATGATAAAGGTTGTTGTTTTTTTTTCGACCCATGTAATTAACATTTAATATTTTATAGCGATGTGTTTTTTTATTATTTTAAAAATACATAAATTAGCCTCTGTTCCCAGCATTGCTAAAAAAACTTCTTTTATTATTATATAGAGAAAAATATCTCCCCCACTACGAGCTTCAAGATATCATGCATGCGATGCTGAATACAGGCAGTGTTGCCACGCTTAAGGTGGACAAAAAATAATTTAGTGTGCGGGCAACACACGTCTATCTGTGTTGCCAGCCGTTAAGTATTGGTGATGGGTGCAAAACGTCACTATATGTAAATAAATAATGGAAATTAGCAAAAATAGGCCTACTAATCATTTCTCTTTCAGCATTTTTTTCCGATTTTTTTTTCTATCTGAACGTTGAAGATATTTTTGATAAAAAATAAAACTAAATCGTTTTTAGTTTATTTCCTCTTCTTTACAGACGATATTTTCCATACTTTTGAATAAATAAATAAAGTGAATATTTTAATTTGTTGTTAAGACTTAAAAGTCAATTGTTTTCAATATATAACTATGATAATTGTAACAAATAAAAATGAAAATTTGAAATGTGAAATTGAATCAATATTATTAGTGGAGTACTTTTTTAACAAAACTGTATTTTAAAGTTTTTAATATTGCCATGTTTTAAGCAAAATAAATGAATCACCTCTGTCTGTCAAGAATATAAATGATGTGGCTTTTGGATTTGGGGTTATGGGTTCGAATCCCAGCTCAGTCAAAATAGTTTCGAGAGCCCTAAATCTGGTTTTCTACCTGTTTGATTGGTAAGCATAAGATCTTGGGTTCGACTCCTGAGTTCATCATCGTCGGGGCCTTTCCACCAGGAATATCTCTCTGGTCAGGAAGGTCTTGGTCTAGTGGTCGTAAGCGCAACTGTTGAGCATGTAGTCCTGGGTTCGAGTCCTAGGTTGGGCTAAGTGTTGTTGGGTTTTGATCTGGCATTTCGTAATGGCAGCCACTGGAGTCTTGATGCCAATAGGGTGGCTCCCTATTTGATGGGACTGGCGAAATTTTAATGTACTGTAAAGTACACATCTGCCTCATCTTTTTGGGATAACAAGGCGTGATGTAACCGCTTAAATGTTAAACAATCTAATTAAATCAATATTTATAAATAATATTTTGTAGTTCATTTATGACTGCAATCTTCGGTCGTGACTAAAACCGGTCCTAGGTTCGATTCCTAGACCGCTAAGTCTTGATATGTTATGGACAAATAAGTCACCAGTAACATTGGTTCAATTTCAAAATTACACAAGAATTTTTAGAAAAATCAAAGTTAGGATATCTTTTTTTTTTGGTAAACGGAAGTCTTTCTTTTCAACAAACTATGTTTGAACTGCGGCTTCACTTGCTAGTTTTAATATTTAAATACTCTCGAAAAACGTAGGTTCGATTCTTGCGTTGAAAATGTTTTTGGTATAAAATGTTATATTTATTTGAAAAAATTGTTTTAAATCCTTTTAAGGGAATTTATAATTTTGAAACTGTTGTTTGAAAATATTTTTAACAAATGGGTTGGTGTTTTTTAGTCTGTGGTCGTTAGAGATCATAAAGATTCGGGTTCGAACCCCGGAAGGTGTATTGTGTGGTACATTTGTAGGTGTAGAATTTGGTGTATTTAGTTCCTTTGTTCGATTTCGTCATGTTAACTGTTTATTTGTATTTCGAAATTAATTTTAGGTATAATTCGTTGTATGTCTGGTGCATTTGCCCTCTGATAAATTTCAATGTCTTTATCTTACTTTTTTAACTTTAAAAAAAAAAAAATTCCCCACACTTGGAATTTCTCCTGTATCGTGGGTGCGTTTACAAACATTTAAACTCACATACACAAACAGCCAGACCCGGAACAATCATCTGTAGGCCATACAAATGGTTGTCTATTGTTTGCCCGAAGATTATATGCCATAATCATCATTTTCCCGAATTTCATTTACCCGAATTTCATTTGCCCGAATGTTTCATTTGCCCTAAAAGACATATGACATACTTTTAATTGCCCGAATTTTAGATACCTTAAGATACGAATGCCATAAGTATTGTTTGCCTTATTTTTATGTGCCATAATAATTATTAGACATAATATTTAAATGGCATAACAAGTATTAGACAAATATTTAAGCCCCGTAATAATCATTACACATGATTTTTTTTCTGTGCATGGTTGATGGTGGGCTAGGTCGACGGAGCCCCGCTTCGCGGGGCTCCTACTTCTGTGTGGTTTATAAGAAAATAACCACGAAGGGGATGGCGGGGTCTATTCGCTCGCTTCGCTCGCTCACACGACCCCGCCATCCCCTTCTAACCTAACCTGTCCGAGTCGGGGTGCCCTAAAGTCCCAATTGCATCCAATTTCTCTTGATATAAACAACCGTTACACACCCGATGTCGATGGCAAATTATGTTATGGCATATCATAATTATGGCATGTGATAATTAGGGCTTACAATGATTATGACAAATGATGTTATGGTAAGTGACTTTATGGGAAACAATGATTCTGGCACGTGACTAATATGGCTAATGAGAGTAGGGCAAATGAGTATTATGTCGTATGATATTATGGCTGTTGACTATTATGGCAAATGATATTAGGGCAAATAAAATTCGGGTAAACGGCGGTATACCCATACAAATATTTGTTCCGCGCGGGTATCGAACCCGCGACACGCAGCGCAGCAGTCGATCGCTCAGCCACTGCGCCAACCGTGTCGTCAAATGTCTTGACAGTTTATCTACTCTACATTTGAAAAGTCTAGGTTCGAATCCTAGAAGAAAAATATTTTTGCTACTTCTTATTGCAAGTAAGCTTTTCACACAGTTTTAACTGGTAAATAAGTTTACCCTGGGTTGGGTTCCCAAATCAGGCAGTGTTCTCTGGAGTTTATTGTAGCCTATCATCCTTACTAATATTATAAAAGCGAAAGTGAGTATGTTTGTTACCTCTTCACGCTTTAATGGCTAAACCGATTTTGATGAATTTTGGTACAGAGATAGTTGGGAACCAGGAGACGGACATAGGCTAGTGGGATATGAGGGAGAACGAGGGAAAAAAAGGGAAAACTTAGCGTTGCTATTACAAATCAATAAGGCGCAAGAGCAAAAACTGCAGGTCTGCTTGGTGTGTTATACCGAATTTAACGCGAGCGAAGCCGCGGGCGAAAGCTAGTAGACTATATTTTAAACAGGGTAGAGGAGACAACGACGCAGAATAGATTACCACGTATTCAGTATATCATTCTAAACACTATCAAAAATTATTATCTATATTTTTTGGTGTTCCGTAATAATAATAAAAACTTGTGAGGTGTCAAGGGACACCCGGATGGAACGAAGTTATTATTTATTATGTACTAAAAACCTGTATACACTCAACAAAAATAATCGTCGCGACACCACACTGTTTAATGCGAAATAGAAAGACGAAACGAAAAAAAATAACTGGCTTGCTTTCTATGAGAGAGAGAAAGAGAGACACGCGCACGCCGCACGGCTGACACCTATAGCAAAAAGTGTCGTTACAACTTTTGGTCTTATTTTTTTTCTGTCTAGCCCCCTTTCGCAACGCGCAATAAGGAACTTCGTTCCATAAACAATCCTTATAGGATCCTCATTTTCTTGTTTATCTCCCGAGGCCCTTAATCCTTAAGGCTTTTGGTTCTTTCGATCCCGGGCTAAAACGGACCAGTGGTCGTTAGTTCTGTTACAGCTCGGACCACCGTAATCTTAGATCAATGACGTTATTAAAAAAACTGCAGTCTTGAAGTGGGACTTGGCTGGCCACGTCTGTCGTATGCCCAATGAGGTGTTAGCGTAAATAACAACTACGTAACGCCCTGGCAGCCAAATGGTATGTTTTCTTTTTGAAAAAAAAAAACGGCCCCGTACTAGGAATTTCTCCGGTATCGTGGGTGCGTTTACAAACATTTAAACTCACATACGCAAACAGCCAGACCCAGAACAACTATCTGTAGGCCATACAAATATTTAATCCGTGCGGGAATTGAACCCGCGACACGCAGCGCAGCAGTCGATCGCTCAGCCACTGCGCCAACCGTGCCGTCAAAATGATATGTTCAGAATGATCGAAAAAAATTATATTAATGCGAAAAACGTTTCATGCTTTGGTACAATAGCCATACTTATACTCTATTAACACTTGAAACGGGATATTTACCATGTTACATGTTATGTTGTGTATGTGGAAGCTCGATATAAATAACAAACATGGTAAATATCCCGTTTCAAGTGTTAATATTAGTAACCATGTCAGTTTAAAGACTTATACTTATACTCTGTTCTAAAAACAAAACTAGCTGTGTCCACGGTTTCACCCGCTGCTCAGGTCCCCTTCTCCTTATCACTTAGGGGTATGAAAAATAGATGTTGAACGATTCTTCAGACCTGCCCTATATGCACACAAAATTTCATACAAATCGGTCCAGTCGTTTCGGAGGAGTTTAGTAACAAACACCGTAACACGAAAGCCTTGTAGATTGGAAATTCTATTTTTTTTTTTGAAGAAAAACTGTTTTATATCGATTTTTAAATTATTTAAAAATAAAATACATACTTCCGTTTACCAAGAAAGGATCCAAATAATACTAATTAAATATTCTCTTTCAGGACTTAACTTTATTTTCACTCCACAGGACCCTAATCTAATTAAAACTTTTGAACATTTCAGCTTTTAATAATTAAACGGTTTCTTTCAGCTTTTTTTCGGCGTGCTCTGTGCGTGACGGGTTTAAAACAATTGGTTTTAAGGAATTTGCTCAGCGAATTTTTTTCTTTATTTAAAACTTTTTGGGCTGTTGTTTGGGTGTTTTTAAAGGTCATAATTACTATTTATTAAATAAAACAAATAATTAGAAAAAAAAGGACTTGTAGTTTGGGGTTTTTATCTAAATGTAGCTATGGACTTAAAGATGTCTGAAAAAAATAATCTACATTAATAAAATTAGAGGATGAGGAGATACACAATTATTGTTTGGTGGTTTCATAGTTTAAAACGGTTATTGATAATTAAATCAATTTTTTTTTAAGTACGGTCGATACAATGATAACAATAAAAATTAAGCTACAGTCCCAGTCACAAGACATAATAACTTGTGAAAGTACTGTAGTTGCCCATTCCAAAACGTAGATCTCTATGGAGAAGAATGGGCAAGAAACTCCATGGACACTCTTTTTAATCATAATATTTTTACAAGGTAACATCATTAATGTATTTAAATAGTTAAACGTGCACATTAAGAGCGTCCAGAGTAATAGTTGAAATCAATAATTCAAAATAAAGTAATTAAAATAAACCGTGACAACTTATAAAATACAAAAATTGATTCTGGTCATCACTTGACCAGAATCAATTTTTGTATTTTATAAGTATAGACATTTTTGTTAAATAACACAATATGTATTTCAAAAGTTTTTAGCCATGTGATCTTTGCTAAAATAATTACAAATTCACTTGCAGAGAAAACCTTATTTTCAAAATTTTCTTGCCCTTGTCCCATTCTATTTGTGGCCGGCGCAACACGTTTTCTTCTTCCATTCTCCCCTATCAGACGTCACGGCATCATTCACTCCTTTCTCCTTCATATCATTCCTTACACAATCCATCCATCTTTTCTTTGGCCTTCCTCTCGCTCTCCGTCCATCAACATTCAGATCCATCACTCTTTTAGTCACATGCGCTTCGTCCCTCATTACATGTCCATACCTTGTCTTACATGTGTATGTAAGTTGACCAAGATATTTTGTCTGGACCTTAAAAGAGACTATGACCTCTGAGTTTGTTTCGGCTGTTTCTTCTCAGAGTAGTCTGATACGAAACACCGACCTCATCTAGTTAAAAAAAAAGCAGGTAGTTCTAAAAAATATACCAGTGAGGTTTGAGCGACGCAAGCAGTGTGTTTACTAATATCAGCAAATTAGAGGGAAAGAGTTTTCGTGGCCCCGGAACATAATAGGCAAAAGAAGGAACATGGGTGTGTTTTAGACAGTTAAAGTCTGACATTCCCCCCGTTCCGCCCAGAGTGTAGGAATTCATAAACCTACACCAGTACAAAACAAAAGCAAAAAAAGAAATATGATTTGTTTTACTGATAAAAATGTTAACTTTAACTTACATATTATAAGCTAAAATATTGTGGTAAATATTTAAACATATTAATTAAATTTAAGATAATAAATAATTATACAAATTTTATAAGCTTTATTCTATCAAAAACTGCATTTACATAATCATCAACATCATAACGAAAATTTAAATAGTTTTCAAATAATATATAAATTTAAAATATAATAGTTTTTTTTTTATTAACATATGGAATTTGTGTTTAATTTATTTCAAAAATAAATCCGTGAATTAACACAACATTCAAAACTTTCATCAACAACCAACACAGCCCTTAAAAAAAACTAAATTTAAAAACAAATCAATTCCTCAAAACCAAACGTTTAACACCCACTTTATTGAACACGATCAAACCGTTTCCTTAAATAACGATAAAATATCTCATTATAGGTCAAAACCGAGTTCATTGTGCTGCTTAAAGAAAAGGGGGTAGACAGACACTCGCGCTGGATCGACGCTAAGAAGAAGATCGACATGGACGCGCGCTACAAGGCAGTGGAGAGCAGTAACATGAGGGAAGATTACTTCAAGGAGTATTGTAAGCTTGTTAAAGAAGAGCGGAAGAAAGAAAAAGATGGGAAGGAAAAGAGTGAGTTGCTGGTTTTTTTTAATAACTTGGAGGTTATTGAGAGATCGTTTCTTTGATTTTTTACGGAACCCTTGTTTGTTTACTTTTTTTTTCTTTTAAATACATTGCCCCACACTAGGATTTTCTCCTGTGTCGTTTATAAACATTTAAACTCACATACACAAACAGCTAGATCCGAAACAACTATTTGCAAGTCGTATACATATTTGTTCCGTGCGGAAATCGAAACCGCGACATGCAGCGCAGCAGTCGATCGCTCAGCCACTGCGCCAACCGTGCCGTCAATTTCTAAGTAGAATTCGGACTCGTCCGTTTGTCTGTCAAGAAATTTTATCTAAAAAAAAACAAGGTTCAGAAGGTTCTTAAAAATACATATTTGTTTGTTACGTAATGAAACACCGTAGTCTGAGTTAGCAACTGATTTATTATTTCTGGCGCTACATGCATATAAAGATGATGTACATTTAAGTGCAACTACCCACAACATCATCTCTCTCTCTCTCTCTCTCTCTCTCTCTCTCTCTCTCTTATTGAGTTGTAATAGCAAAGTTAAGTTTTCCCTTTTTTTCCCTCTTTCTCCCTCATATCTCAATCTTTTTTTTTAAAAAAGCCTATGTCCGTTTTCAGGGTCCCAATTATCTCTGAACCAAAACTCATCAAAATCAGTTCAGCCATTAAGGCGTGAAGACGTAACAAACAAACAAACTCACTTTCGCTTTTATAAAATAGTAAAGATTTCTACCCTCACTCTGGACGGTCTTAGTGTGCATGTTTGTATAATCTCAACACAAATGATGTTACTAAGATTTTGTTAAAAGATGATTTAAAAGAGTGTACAGGGAGTTTCATCTCTATAGAGATCTACTTATCTTTACGATCTACGAGCAGCCGCTCGGCTCGATCTTTAGATAAAGCCGGGCTTGCCTAGGTTGGTCTGTGGATGGGTGACCACCCGTTACATACCGAGTTTCTTCCGTGCCTCGGAAAGCACGTCAAGCTGTTGGTCCCGGCTGTCATTTGTAGATCTTTGACAGTCGTTACAGGAAGTCAGTGTTCCGAAAGTCTGACAAACAGTCTTACCAAGGGGTATCGCATTACCCAGTACTAACTGGGTTGTGGAGGTCAGATAGGCAGTCGCTCCATGTAAAATACTTATATTTAGCTGCATCCGGTTAGACTGGAAGCCGACCCCAACATAGTTAGGAAAAGGCTAGGCGATGATGACTGGGAGTGCTTCATTGTTTTTTTGACATTCAAAAGCTCGTATAGCGGTTAATTGTTTTTTTTTTAGTTTGATCAATTCAAAATATAAAGTGCAGCTTTGCATCCTCGTCAGAACTCGAGAATTATTAGCGTATTGTTCTCTCCTTGAATTTAATGAGGATGCAAAATCAAATCAAATCATTTATTTCAATTAGACCAATACAGGCACTTTTGAATTTCAAGAAACAAAATGAATCTACAGTCCCGGTCACAAGGCATAATAACTTGTGAAAGTACTGTAGTTGCCCATTCCAAAGCGTTGATCTCTATGGAGAAGAATGGGAAAGAAACTCAATGGACACTCTTTTAAATTATAATATTTTTACAAAATCGTATTTACATAATTCATGTTGAGATTATACAAATATGTGAGAACGATGTAGAAAAACGTGCACAGTAAGAGCGTCCAGAGTAAAAAGCAAAATTTAATTATAAATCTAAATAAGTTAAAAATGAACCGTGGTAGCTAAAAAATGACCAGTCCCAACTGACAGCGCCCGTTCACGAACATGACGTATGGATCAGCCCCATTCAGCTCGACCATTTTGAAGGGAGCTAAATGACCCGACACACCCGCCACCATCAGCGAGACATTTAAGTGAGCATGACACTATTAACCACCAGGGCTTCGTCAAGTCAATGATAATACATAGCACTGACATATGGGCTTAATAATTATACAATACTAGAGAATTGATTCTATACATTGCAAAGATAGTCTTACAATCTTCTGCAGCTTCCACTATAGCTTCGGATACTTATCAATGAGATTACCCCTATGCTTGAGGAGCAGGACCAGCATTGAGCCAAGCATTTTTATCATCAATATAATCCCCCAACTTATAATATGCTTGCCTACATAGTGTGCGTTTAATACAAGATTTAAATTTCGTTTCATTCAGTTGAAGAATGTGGGGAGGTATTTTATTGTAGCATTTCAAACAGTACCCCATGAAAGATGAGTCTACTTTAGCTAACCTGAAACCTGGTTGAACCAATTGGTCCCTATTTCTAGTATTATAATTGTGTCTGTCACCTCTTTTACTAAAAAGATGCAAGTTTTTCCTGACATACATGATGTTTTCATAAATAAAAAACATCAGCTTCATATTATAAGTCCATTGAAATGTTACATTTTTTAGACCTTACCCTGCGTTTTTTAGAGGACACAATATTTGTTTGATGTGTAGGGGGCTACACGTCAAACAAATAAAATTGTGTCCTCTTGGTCTGTTATATCGAAACATTTTCGCTTATAACTTTTTATTTAAGGTTCTACAAACAAAAAGTTCCCGGTCTAAAGTTGTAGAGAGTTTAATTTGCAACAAAAAATTTGACCATTTTTTTTATCAGACAAATAGAATCCTTACTAATATTATAAAAGCGAAAGTGAGTTTGTTTGTTTGTTTATTTGTTTGTTTGTTTGTTTGTTACCTCTTCACGCTTTAATGGCTAAACCGATTTTGATGAATTTTGGTACAGAGATAGTTGGGAACCAGGAGAAGGACATAGGCTAATTTTTATTTAAAAAAAGTGGGATATGAGGGAGAACGAGGGAAGAAAAGGGAAAACTTAGCGTTGCTATTACAAATCAATCAGGCGCAAGAGCAAAAACTGCAGGTCTGCTTGGTGTGTTATACCGAATTTAACGCGAGCGAAGCCGCGGGCGAAAGCTAGTAAGAGATATATCGTAAAAACCATTTCAACCCGTATTTTCAAGATGGCGGCCGTGGGACAAGGGTGGCGACCCAACAAACTTGGTTTTAGATTTCCCCACCTACACGTCAAAAAATTAAATTGCGTCCTCTAAAAAACGCACCCCCAAATGTAACTTTTCAATGGACTAATATTTAAATGGCATACAATACATGGTGATACCTGATCCTATAAATCTTCTGACACATGTCAATCAATATATTTTATAGGCCTACATGGGCACTTATAAAACGTCGAGAAAAGGTGTAGGGTTCGTGTTGGTCTTTTCCTATAGAGAAGAACCGGCAAGAAACTCCATGGTTACTCTTTTAAAATCAAGTCTCACAAAACTCCCAACTGATTACAGAGCGAGAACGCACGAGCGCCAAGAAAGAGAAGCGGGAGAAAGAGCGGGACAAGGACAAGGAGAAGGTAGAGAAAGACGTCAAGAAAGAGAAGAAGAAGGAGAAAGGAGACGTAAGTACTCACACACTTATACAAGGTCGAACGGTGCACAATTGTCTATAGAGATTGTATCTTTGAAGTTGATTGATGGTATGTCTTTAAGGTTTACATAAGTTTTTAATACGAATATGATCATTAATAATAACACAAGCTTCGTTGGTCGGGTCTGTGGACGGTGAGCAATAGGTAGCTCATCGTCCGTCCGTCGCCGTGACGACAGGTTGGGGAGGAAGCAAGTGCTCCACGAGCGCCTCAAAGAGATGTCAGCAAAGCAGGGGCCTGCCAGGGTCACCGCCTGCCGGGGTTGCGGGTTGTTCGAAAGAGATACCGCGGCCCCGGAACGTAAAGGGCAATAGAAGGAACATGGGTCGTTTAAGCGGAGGAAATTATTTGATGAGACACAACAAATCGCAATATTTCAGTTTATCTATGACTAGCTTTTGCCCGCGGCTTCGCTCGCGTTAAATTCGAGGTAACACAGTTCCCCTTGCGCCTTATTGATTTGTAATAGCAACGCTAAGTTTTCTCTTTTCTTCCCTCTTTCTCCCTCACATCCCAGTTTTTTAAAATAAAAGTTAGCCTATGTCCGTCTCCTGGTTCCCAACTATCCCTGTACCAAAATTCATCAAAATCGGTGTAGCCATTAAAGCGTGAAGAGGTAACAAACAAACAAACAAACAAACAAACTCACTTTCGCTTTTATAATATTATGAGTAAAATTAGTAAATTAGTAATATTATTAGTATTAGTATATTAGTAAGGATTGTGGTCTTTGAAAATCCGCTGAAAAATTGAAATCGCAAAATAAATAATATGGTAAATCGCATTATTTTTTTTTCGGATGGGAAATCATCAAATAACTTCCCCCGCTCTGGGCGGAGCGGGGGGGGGGAGTGTCAGACTTGTACTGGCTAAAACCCACCCATGTTCCGTCTATTGCCCTTTACGCTCCGGGGCCGCGGTTTCTCTTTAGAACAACCCTTCACCCCGTGCGGCGGTGTCCCCGGCAGGTTCCTCTGCTTTGCTGACATCTCTTTGAGGTGCGCGTGGAACACTAAGGCGGCGTCTTCCCAGCCTATCGTAAAGCGACGGACGGTGAGCTACCCATTGTTCACCGTCCGTAAAAATCTTGAAGGCATATCATCTCGAATTTAGAACGGCAATACCAAATTAATTGTGCACTGTTGGAACTACACTGTTGATAAATTCTACTTCATCTTAACTCATTTTGCTCACGACGCCCTCGTCTGTCAATTTTTATTCTACTTCTTGGTGTCGATGGCCAGGCGTCTTACAGCCTGGAAGGGATACCTTCGCGAAAATCTGATAAAAAAAGGAAGACGGTTCCGTACAAACTTGCGACATAAACGGCTATATATTTTGACTGCGTAGACTTAGAGGGTTGATATTTTCACAGCTCTAATGGGCCCCCGACTTGAGTATATGATTTTAATTTCAACTCCATACCTCGACGCGTTCCCGAGATAAAGGGGTCTTGACAGACAGACAGGTGGCCAACAAAGTGCTATCCAATATTGGTTTTATTTTTGGGGTCCCCTACCTCAAAAGGAAAAACGGAACCACTTTGTTCTCCGTCAGTCTGTCAAGACCCTTGATCTCGGGAACGCATGGAGGTATGGAGTTGAAATAGGGGATATTACTGCAAAATTCTGGCGCAAGGGCGCAGCACTAGCGTAAGCAGTAAAAAGTTTTTTGCCGAGACGTAAATGGCCGTAGGACGCCATAATATATATAATTAAAGTACAGATAGGTAAGTTATACCAAAATAATTAACACTTTGACATATTTTCACAGAATATCTGGATACGCGATTGCGCACATGACGGTTTGTTTACTGCATGCGCTAGTGGCGCCCTCTGCGCCGAGGTTTGCGTAATATTCCCTATTGATGAAACTTTAATTTAAGAACTGTATTCACTAAGTACATAGGTACCACAAATAAAAATGATTTTGATAATGGTTTTCGCGTCGGTGTTCTTTTCTTCCTTCTATATTATTATTATTCCAATACTTTGCCATATACACGGCTTTTTTTGGGTGGTGGCGCTGCGATCGCCGCATGTTTTTGAGGCTCGAGCATAGTTAGCGACATCTCTACACCCCCTCGCTGATCTGTCGAGGTAGCAGTTCCAATAGGGACCATTCATTTACTACGTTAGACGATTTAGGGGGGAACGGGGGTCGAGTATTTTTCTTACAAGGGGGTTTTTTTAAGGGTTGTGAAGTCATCAAATGAATTGTTTGGTTCTGGGCGGAGCGGGAGTGAGTGTCAGACTTGTACTGAATATAAATATCTTGGGACAACTCACACACGGCTATCTGATCCCAAGCTAAGCAGAGCTTGTGTTATGGTAACCAGACAACTGATATACATACTTATATAATTTATAAATACATACATATTATAGATAAATCACACCCAGACACAGAACAAACAATCATGCTCATCACACAAAGTTTGTCCTGGGTGGGAATCGAACCCACGACCTCCGGCTCAGCAGTCAGGGCCACTAACCACTAGACCAACAGGCCTGTCCTGAATAAAATGAATCCATGTTTGTTCTTCCGCCCTTTGTTTACCGAGGCCGCGATATCTCTTCCGAATAACTCGCAATACCGATAGGATTACAAGGAAGCGAGAGATAGTGAATAATTACAAAAAATGCGCCAAGTCAAAAACTTCCTAAAAATTATTTCTTTGGAAAATGAACATAAATACAAAATGAATGTGTATTAATTCTGTGTGTAAGATTCATACGTAATTTAAATATTAAAAACGGGGGGGAGAGGGGTATTATTCAATATTTGGCAAAACTAGTATTAAGTAATAAATGAATGGCCCTTTACATTTTTTGCCATTCGTGTGGCAATAGATCTATCAGAACTTTTTTCTTAATATTTAATAGGGTTGGGTTATTCTAATATAAGTTGTGTTTTTTCTAGGATTACGCTATAATATCATTCCGACAATTTGTCGCAAATATGACAGAGGCGTCGTGAGTATATATGAATAGATAAATGTCACTTTTTGACAACTGTCATATTTTGACAGGACTGCAGAGCGATAGTTTGTATATATTTTTTGATATTTATTAATAGCGGAACTGCGTCGGACATTTTTTTTTTTCGTATTACTTACAAATAATTATACCAATTTTTACAAATATTGTTATTTATTTTATAGATATTGCTCAATATTACAGTGTTTTTAACCGACTTCTAAAAAGAGGAGGTTATGCGTTATTCAATATTTTTAACGTTCATATCTAGCTTAGACAAACAACATACAAAATCTATAAGATATTTAATAATATAAGAGTATTTCTTCTAGGGTATTAATAAAAATGATTTTAAATCTTGTTTTATTTACCCCCACTCTTATGATATAAGGGCACTGTGTTTACGTCGTCTTCAATTTATCTGGTACGTACATAGTATTTTAATCAGAATTATAATAGGTTTAAGAACTTAATTTGCAGCCATTTTTGAACCTTTCTTTCCTTTTAATAATCTAGAAATTAAGTATTCGTAATCTATAAGGGTTCGATTATTCCTTTTGAGATACTGAACCCTAAAAGATAAAATTTGAATTCCCCGGTCTACCCTGACGCTTCCACATTTAAATTTATCGTTATATTTATATGAGTCGTCCCCTGGAGGCCTTAACTGCAAGGCATCCACAAGACTGACCGGTTAAGCAGATAACGACGACATAGGTCGAACTGCGAGATGCCATTAAAAAAAAAAGAATCGTTAACCCGAATGCTATAGACATCCGCATGCGTGTAAACGACCAACAGCATTTATTTGCAATAGGGTAGTTTCCTATTTTTTTTTTATTAGTCCGTCTTTTAGATTATTAAAAAATAAGGGACACGTATTTTTTTATTTGCAAATTAGACCAAAAATTACAAAGATATCGCCCATTAAAGTTTACGTGTGACGTCACGCGTTGCTGCAGTTTTTCGCAACAAGTGACGTCACACGGAAATATTGCACGTAAATGGGCTATATCTTTGTCATTTTTGGTCTAATTTACAAATAAAAAATACGTGTCCCTTATTTTAGAATAATCTAAAAGACTGACTAAATTGAATGTAATTACTTTGACCCTGAAAACTACCCTATTATTACGGTTTTCCAGCAACGTCACAAGGAAGCGCGCCTGATCTCGACCAATTAACGGATTTATTGAGTTTTTTTTTTTTAAATGCCGGCTGTCATAACCTGCGGGTAGTGTATGCTATCCATTAAAAAGGAGGTTTTATTTCAAAGTGCAGTGACTTAATGCAGTTAAGTGTTGGTTGCAGAATTATTAATTGGATAGTTTTTTTGAGCTCGGCGCGGACATTCGGAGCTACGGGTGGTGGTTGCGGCGATGCATCGGATGGGCTTAGGGTGCACTGTAGGGTGTTGTAGCGCCTAGAAATTTGATTTTGACAGTTGAAAGATGACGTTTGTCCTATACTAGAGTACAGACGACGGCATGTCAACCTACACTAAACTATTTTAACCTGATCTCGCTACTACGGATCGCACACCGAAGTAGAGAGATCAGGTTAAAATGGTTTTGTGTAGGTTGATGTGCCGTCGTCTGTACCTATTTTGATGTAGATTTTCAATATGGATAGGGATGATAACTATTTTTTTCACTACACGGCTGACTGAATAGTCGACATCGGGTCAGTTTCCAAAAAGAAAAAAAGATTTTCTTTGTCTGTCAATTATCAAAGTTTTGGGGCGTAATTTTCAATCTTTACTCGGAAGCGACGTCGACGCCAAGGGTGGGCGTTTTGGGGGCTGTCTCTTGTTCGCTGATAATAAGCCTAATTTGAATAAACAGTTGACGACAGAATTTGTTATCAATTTTGGGTGGAATCTATTTAAAAAAAAGTCACCCAAAAATGTCTACTTTTTTCTCAACATTTTTTTTTACAAAATATTGCCACCAAGACAGCAAGGTGCAGTGGCTGAGCGACTGCTGCTCTGCGAGCCGCGGGTTCGATTCCCGCATGGAACAAATATTTGTATTGCCTACAGTTCGTTGTTCCGAAATTGGCTGTTTGTGTATGTAAGTTTAATTTGTAAATGCACCCACGATACTGGAAAAATTCTTTAAGAGAAGAAATTTAAACGCTGCATTTTTCTTGAAATATTATCATAGGTACAATTGCGATGGGAGAAGTGTCTTCTGTAAACTGTCGAATTTTCCAAAAAATTTGAAAATAAATTATTTCTAACTGCTTCACCTACAGTGCATTCTCAGTCGCAGGGGCGTAATCAATATTTTATTCCTAAGGTCACATTTTATTCATTAAGACCTTCGCACACGATCAAACTCTGCAGCGGCTTAGACTCTCCATGTCTCTGGCCATGCTGAGAACCTTTCGTGTGACGATACCTTTATTTTTTGTGGATGGTTGTATTTTTTCCGTAAATATTTGGTTTATTAAAACTAATCGGGATGGTTTGGTTATTTAGGGTGTAGAGGACATTGATGCATTAACGGTAAACACGTATTCAGTATATCATTTCGAACCTATATATATATTAATTGATATGTATAAAACCCACATTTATAAATAGCTGGTATCAACATAAATATTTTTTGAATAAGACATAATATTCCAAAGCGTCACATTTCCGGAACTGCTTCATCCTTTTGTTTCTTGATATTCAAAAGTGCCTAGAGCTCTACTCTTTAAACATAAAATCATAATTTTCGGCTGAAGTTCCAGTCGTTTCGTGCTCCTTAAGGACTTAACATTAGTTAGTTGCCCGAACCAAAAATGATTGACAATCCGATTAGACAGTTGTGTCTCCCGATGTGTTTAGAAAATTCAAGAACTCAACTGCCTAGTATATTCCGACTAGGCAGTTGAGTTTACTTCAAAGTATAGAGCTCCATTCCAACGGGCCCCTATCTTCGTTAACGGACTTAAACGAGTCCATCTCAAACTCGCAAACATTTATTTTCAATACACCGTTACTTCCCCCGCTTTGGGCGGAGTCTGGGTGTCAGAATTTTACTGACTAAAACCCACCTATGTTCTTTCTTTTGCCCTTTTATGTTTCCTGGGCCGCGGTTCACAAAACACAAACAAGTAAAATAAATTGTGACGCTTTAGAAGATATTGTCTCATACAAATGAGACACTCTTCCAAAGCGTCACATTTTTCGAAATATATCAGTGCTGTGTTATTGTATTACACACTTACACTTCGGAAACGTGACGATTTAGAAGAGTTAGTCCGATACAAAACTTGCTTGTCTTACTGTCAGCTATTGATTTATATAGGTTTGATGCGTGCCCGCTATTTTTAAATAATATCAAATGGCGAAAGTTGGGCAGGCCAAACAATTCAAAGCCTTGTACATGGGGCGGTTCGGATTTTTGTACAAAGGACTTGTTAACCGTATCTACGTCAATGTCCATTCCCCCACGTAGGAGGAGGATAAAATATCTCATCATCATCATTCCAGCGTGAATTTTCATCCATGACCATTACTCATAGATATGTTAAAAACAAAATGCAAACCCTTCTCGAAGCTGGCAACCAAGTATTCTGTACATCAGACTAAGTAACTACGCAGAATTTATAGCTGGAAAACTACTTTTTATATAGTAAAAATCATGATTCACGGTAGAAGTCAATGTTATGCAAAACATTGTGCTGATGAAGGCATTGAATAGTATAGTCAGAGAGGTACTTCACAGGTGCCTGCCAGGCCACTGCCTGCCGGGGTTGCGGGTTGTTCGAAAGAGATACCGCTGCCCCGGAACATAAAGAGCTAAAGAAGGAACATGGGTGGGTTTAAGTCAGTACAACTCTGACACTCCACCGGTCCGCCCAGAGTGGGGAAAGTTATTTGATAATTTCTTATCCGCAAAAATGGGTACTTAAACTTGTAACATTTGAAATCTCACATGATGATGATGAGTATATTTACTTAGCCTTAAGATTGGCTATTGGGTCAAAAATAATCGTTTTTTTTTTTTCACTTTCGTCCTTAGATCTATCGCACAAACCGATCCTCCATTTTGTTTAGCTGGCAAATCTGAACGTTTCCCAGTATGCTAAGAAACTATTTTCTCTACTGTAATTATACCTTTCAAAAATCCACGATCAATAATAAAAATAAAGAAAACAATGATCCACAAAAAAGAGTTTGCGTTTTTAGAATAATAATCTCCATTATTTTTCTTAGTCTAAACTAAAATGTGACCTTATGCATTCTGTACTTATCGTTGGTAAACGCCCGCAGTTTATGACACACGGCCTTAGGGAACCCTGCAGCTCTGCAATGTGACTTCAAACGTCGACTAGCTTCTACAAAAAGTCAAGTGATAAAATCACAAGATGACGTATAACTCTGCAGAGTCGCACCGAACTCTGCAGTTTAGAATAATGTCTGCAGTTTGGCTTGCGGTGACTGATTTCCGATGCGTTGTTGTTTCGTCTTTTTATTTCAATTTTGGACTCAATGCAGAGCTTCAGATTACCCTCGTCTGCAAGAAATAATAATTTATTATAGAAAGTCTTTATTAATATGTATTTTAAATAAGTTTTTTCTTTACATATTTGAGTTTTATTTTTAAATCTAAGGCCGTGTCAGTCAGTAAATTGATGTCCGATGCAGAGTCGTGTTTTAATGTCTATTCTGATGAGTTGTATCCACAATATTTCTGTTGAACCGTGTTGAGACCTTTATTTTGTGCTGAGCGCAGTAATGACGCGGCTTTTTTAACGGCTGAGAATTCTTTACGGTTGAAATAAAGAACGTGTTTATTTGATTTTGCATAAGAAAAGTAGATACTCTAATTTATTTTGTTTTATAATATTAAAATCCCTTAAGATCAAAATATTGTGGATATAAACATCTTAGACACCAACAAACCACCTCACCCTCTCTGTTTGTCCAACAGAAACCAGAAACAGAAGAAGAGCGGAAACAGCCGACCCCTCCCCCCGACCAATGGGCCGAGATCCTCGGCATACCCGGAGAAGATGATCCTAAGAAACCCACCAAAGCCACACGACGCAACCAGGAGAAATCCAAGTCGACCTCAGAAGAAGACCAGCCGTCACCAAAACAACTCCGATCCTCAAAAAAAGAAGTAGCGCAGACACCAGAGAAGGTGGAAAAATCACCAATCAAACCTCCCCCGAAGAAACGAAAACAGGAAGAGTTCCAACCGGAAGTGGAGCCCGTGGTCGTTCCCAAGAAGGTGGAGAAAAAGAAGGTTGATAAGGCTGATAAGACAGAGAAGCGGAAACGGAAGAAGTCGGAAAAAGAATAGTGTTTGATGTATGTGTTCTTTGGCGGGCACCGTTCTTTGCGCACTTAATTGTGGACTTTGGTTCATGCCTCCACGTGATGCGTGGGCAGACTGTACCTTTGTGTTTTTCGCTTTTAAGAGTGTCTGACCGTTGCTAGTTTGTAATCATCAGTATACAATAGTCTACTTCTGAAAGCCACGTCAGTTCGATAAGCTTGTCTTTCTCGGCTTTCACGAGGTTCTTGTCACGCGTGGCTGTTCTAACAACAATCATTGCGCGCCGCTCTGATCGATCCACCATCACTATATCAGGCTTATTACCTACAATAGTCCTGTCATTGATGTTGGATCGATCCCAGTACAATGATATTGTTTGAGAACTTTAGGCACATACATACATATAGTACGGCACCTTCGATTTCACAAGGCTGTATTGCGTTTGGTTGTGTCTATGCAAGTACTCTCCCTTAGCAAGACGAGAACAACCAGAAATAATGTGATTCGCCTGGACAGTGGCATGCCCGACATATGTACGGATCATGAATCGTTAATAAAAGTCAGATAGATAGATAAAATATTCAGAAAGCCGAGTCATACCAAGTGTTTTTCAGTAAATGGATATTAGATCGAACCTCCACTCTGGTATTCAGCTGTAACTGGTTAGATTGGAATTGGCTGTATTTGATGTATAGATATTATCTGCCTTGCCTTTTCTTAGCTTAATTTAGACCGGCTTCCAGTCTCACCGGATGTAACTGTATGCCAGTATATTACATGGAGCGACTGCTTATCTTACCTCCACAACCTAGTTAGTATTGGGTAATACGGTAATACCTGTTGGTAAGACTAAGGTTTTCACACTTCAGTCTTGATTATACGATATTAAATTATACAAAATAAGGATTTACATGTGGAATTTTGTTAGTATGAAAAGTTTGAAAACAAATCTTATTTTGTAATACTTTCAAAGAATATATTATTATTACTATGTTAATATTTAATGTCGTTCATATGAAAATGAATTGGTTGTCTGAAAGATTTTAAACTAAAGTTTGCGAAAAAAATCTTTACAAATTAGTATATTGCTACATAATGAATAAATTTAAGATCCAAACAAATATGTGCACAAAGGCATTGACCACATTTATGACTTTTTGATTTTTACGATTTTTTTGAATTATGTTAAGTCATTTTGTTTGCAGTACTACCCCAAAGCAAATTCACATACGATACAAAGTCTTGCCTTAATACATGATTCTATATCCGTATGCAAAGAGTTAGTAAAATCAAATTCACGATACGGAAAAATCCTCGCATTTACTTTTTTTTGATGTTACAGAATAAAATACCTAATTAATATTGCCTTTAAGTATAAATTCCTATAATACACGTTAAAAAAGTGCGCGAGAATTCCTCCGTTCATTGAAAACTAAACCTTACACCATGTAAACTAAAATTCTAAGCAGACAGGCGACGGTCAGACACAAATTTTGCTTTAACGGGCTCCCCACACATCAACACATAGACTCTTTCAGTGTGATTACAATAGAAACTAATGTTCTCTGTATTTATGTGCGTAGCAGACTGATTGACTGATAACATAACCTCTTTTTGTCATTGTGGATGGGTAATCATCAAATAACTTCCCCCGCTCTGGGGAGAGCGTCAGAATTTTACTGCCACAAGTGCACACAACATCAGACAAATAAATAAAACGAAATGAAAACATAAATTATATTTAAAAAATAATAACTTAAAACTAAATACAAAAAGAAGATAATTATTGTGTGTCTCACGGCTGCACCAAATAGGCCCAGTTCAGCAAACTGCCGAGCAGCTTGTGTCCGACGCTTGACTAAAACCCACCCATATATCCTTCTTTTGCCCTTTATGTTCCGGGGCCGCGGTATCTCTTTTGAACAACCCGCAACCCCGGCTTAATTTTATAACCTTTAATAATACATTTTGTTTCGTATTGATTTTTGAATGAACTTCCGCCATTTTTTTTAAAACAACGGCTACTTATAATATGTGTATAAATCAAATTATAGCTAGAATCGATATAAACAACTTTTGTATGGGACGAAATACTCCAAAGCGTCACGTTTCCAAGATATAAGCTATCAAAGTTACAGTAGGTGAACTATATTTAAAGTCCAATTGCAGGTATACGGCGCTGTCAGATGTGACTGGTCATCTCTCAGTTGCCACGACTTGGTGACGACGATAAATAAATAAATATTTAAAAGAGTGACCATGGAGTTTATTGCCCATTCTTCTTCATAGAGATCTACGCTTTGGAATGGGCAACTACAGTACTTTCACAGTTATTATGCCTTGTGACTGGAGGTGTAACTTAAGTTCAAAAGTTCCTCTAACCGGCTCATGTGAAATAAATGTTTTTTGATTTGATGGCACAGGATATTCCAGCGGGTCATGGTTACCATAACCATCATTGGAACCAAATATCATTTAGGACCCATTAAAATTAATGATAATATTTATCCGCGTCGCTAGGCAACTGGGCTTATTCCACTTGTAAACGCGTTGTGCCTGTTGGCCTTGTTTAGATCTGTCTCCTACTTGTAAGTAAGTGAAAGTTATGTTATCCCTACTCCTTCGCTAATCTCTTCTGATTAATTCCGTTGCGCGTTCAAAGACAGTTAAATTATTTCTTTGGGACTCCTCATTATCTCGGTGTTTTGCTTATGGTTGGTACTTAGGTGCTGTTTTGGGAATAGAGTGGCGACTAGTCCCAAGCAATACAAAAATCAAAGTTCGAGTCAGACTCGCGTTGACTGATGGTTTCGTTCAAACTTTAGACATAAACGGCCATATCTTTTGACGGCGTAGACTTAGAGGGTTTTTTTTTAAAAAAAAACGTTGCCCCACACTAGGAATTTCTCCTGTATCGTGGGTGCGTTTACAAACATTTAAACTCACAAACACAAACACCCAGACCCGAAACAACTATCTGCAGGCCATACAAATATTTGTTCCGTGCGGGAATCGAACCCGCGACACGCAGCGCAGCAGTCGATCGCTCAGCCACTGCGCCGACCGTGTCGTCACACGTTGATTCGTTGATCGTTGATTTTGTCACAGCTCCAAGGGATTACAGACTTGAGCATATGGTTTTAATTTCAACTCGATACCTTCACGCGTTCCTGAGGTAAAGGGTCTTGACAGACATACAGGCGAATAACAAAGTGATTCTATAAAAGTGCCGTTTTTCCTATTTCTCAAATTACCCCTAAGCTGAAGAAATTTAATTAATTTGTAAAGAAAGGAAGGCCCTTCAGACAATTAATACAAGTATTTCAAACGAATATTTATGTCATTTAATTCCCTAATAGGTTAAAAGTCAGTCAATCTGTTATTCATATTATTATCATGTTTTAAACATTTTGGACACTGTAAATATTAAAAAAAAAGAAAACATGTAAATTTTAAATTATTTCATAAGACTAGTTTTAGTTTTTTTTTGAATAAGTATTTTAAGAACGGTATTTCAAATTGTATACAGCATACATGCGATTTGTATCACCGTATATACAGTACAATAGTCATAACGAAGCTAAATGACTAATTTTTATCGATTACTGTTATCGATACAGCGGTTTTTATCGATATTTCTACTCGGATTGTCCTATAATGACATGATTGTATGCTACATGTCATTCTTACAGAAATGAAATACAGTACTAATTAAAAAATATGTCATATTAAGGCTTAGAAAAACTTCTTAATATGCCATATCAAAACCTTACTACTGTCATAAATTAAATGTCACTTTGACATAACAGAATAATTCGCGATTATATGAACAGATGGCGTTGAAGTCGCCAATTGGATTAAAAAGGTTTGACCTAGGGTTTAATAAACCCTAGAAGTAAAGAATTAAACCCCGATCAGATATGAAAGAGCTTTTTGTAGCGATTCTAAAGTTTTAGATAACTTGAGTTGATGGTAATTTAACAAAAAAATGTTGGGACACTGTTGAAGGTGAATGCGATAAGAGTTATCAGTTGGGGCCTTTCACACTGTAGGGAAATAGGCCTCCGGAGTCCTTTTTTACATTTATAAGGTAGAATCGCCAGGGTAGTCAGCAAAAATCAATTTTTCAACCCTCTCCTTTCAGTGACTAGGGGAACTAAAATAGACGGATAGAATATTCTTTATTATGTACACCATACAAATTACAAGAATAACATGTATACAAATTATAAATAGGGTGACACAATGGGCGGTCTTATCGCTAAAAGCGATCTTTTCAAGACAAGTAGAATCGTAATAGGTTAATTATATGAATTACGGTTTCATTCGTAAAATGGAGCGACTGTCAATCTGACCTCCCCGATGCGATAAAACAAGACAATAGGGTAGTTTTCTATTTTTTTTTATTAGTCCGTCTTTTAGATTATTCAAAAATAAGGGACACGTATTTTTTTATTTGTAAATTGGACCAAAAATGACAAAGATATAGCCCATTAAAGTAACGTGTGACGTCACACGTTGCTGCATTTTTTCGCAACAAGTGACGTCACTCGTAAAATTTAAAAAATACGTGTCCCTTATTTTTGAATAATCTTACTTTGACCCTATTATCACCTCGATCTGGAGTTTTTAATTAAAAAGTTATTACGATCAATGATAACTTAGAATTTTACTAGTGATTAAAAATAAGAAATTTCCTGTAAATAAACTCTCTTTACCAAATCAATCAAGATTGCCAAGAGCCTCGACGACCATCTATCGAAGCTCTTCTTAGGCGGTTAAATCAATGGCCTGATTCAGAAGACAATACTCCTCGATACGATCCGTATTGTGAGGAGGTTTTTGTTTTTAAAGCCCTAACCAACGGTAACTTGGACCTTGCTGTCGATACCGGCGTAAACCTATTTTTAAATTCAATCATATTGTTATCAACAAAAAGATGCACTTGTTTTAAATTGAGAACCTTGTCGCATTTACCTGCCAATACAATTTTTGTACTATATTGACAATAATATTGTGTATTGACGTACAAGGAATGTAGCCGTTTGTATTGGCGCAACAGTTATTTTAAAGTTGATACTAAAATATTAGTAAACTTGTTGAATGATGGACATATTGAAAGATTTCCATGCTACTACTCCGTATTCGAACCCAGAATGGCCGCCATAGGCCATTCTGCGTATGAAAAAAATTTAAAAAATAACACGATTTTTAAGCATGGCGCTCAACTTGCTAAGGAAGACTTAAGTTTGTTATCTTGCCGAGAATATAAACGTTCTTTCATTTGTCCATCAATCAACAAGATACACTATATTTTAGTGTTAACAACTTATTGTACATATTTAAGTTATTTAATGTTTTTGTATATCCTTGTCACTTTAAGTGTCAAGCAATATGTATTAACAGTACTCTATCTTGAATATATTACATCGACTTGTAAAGGAAGAATGGTTTTTGTAGAGAGTTGCCTTCGTCACTCATGCCTGTGTCCTCTTTCTACACGTTGTTCGGGTCGGCATTTTTAGTTCTTGCCGTTCGGCATATACCCTCACTGGATCATGTTTGGTTCAGATCGGCGTAATTTGAGTAAATCGGATGTATTTTCAAAATATAGTCTGTGGAAGAAACTGTTATAGTTATCTAATGTTCCGTACCCTCATATTTTTTTCGCTAATGCTGTGTTTTTTCTACAGTTAGCATATTTGTGAAAAAGAAGGTGTTGTGTGCGGTTAAAAGTTAATGGTAAATCTGTTTTTTTAAATTGCCAATTAAGTATTTAATTGTTTTAATACGTGTTAACCGTTGATAAAGATTCCACGCCGTTTTCTATAATGCCGTTCGGTTTTTCTGATCAATGCCGACCCGTATATGTCAAGCGCCTTTAAAAGTCGATGTGACTTATTAACTGGTATTGTATTAGGAGTAATACACACTGGAGGTTCATACAATTGATTGTATTGACTCATACATCGTTGGAGCATAATGATTAGTTTGTCTAGTAGTTGTCGGGCTTCACAGCCCCTGTGTACGGGTTCGATTCCCGCGTTGGGACAAATTGATATAGCAATATTTGTTCCCGAATATAAATGTTTGTGTGTGTTTTATTTTAATGACATTTTTAATATTAATCTCTTTGAATATAAGATACGGAATTTAATTCAGTGTGTACTATGCCTATGCGGTTAGTAATTATGTGTTTAAGCCACAAATGTTTATAGAAATAGGCACCCAGTGGATGTCCCCATTTAAGCTTCGACTTGACCTTGACTTACTGACTACTGTTTTCTTGACTGACTACTGAACTAGAAATTGAAATTTATGCTTATATATCCGTTTTTACTAACACTAGTAGGTTTTTTATGGTCATATTCTCGACCTTAACCTTGTGTAAGGACAGAGATGAGTTTTACTATGATAAAAGATAAATTATGTATATTTTGCAAGTAGGTTTTTACAAACACTTTTTTTAACTAGATGAGGTTGGTGTTTCGTACCAGACTACTCTGAGAAGAGACAGCCGAAACAAACTCAGAGGTTTTACTCTCTTTTAAAATCCAGACAAAAATCCTGGTCAACTTATTAGGGAAGAGCTAACCCAGATAGATCCGGGGAAATATGAAATGTTTTTAAATTCTTCCCCATACAGATCTACGCTTTGGAATGGGCAACTACAGTACTTTCACAAGTTATTATGCATTGTGACTGGGACTGTAGCTTCAATTTTTTTGTTTCTTGACATACTTAAGTGAATTAATATTAAGCGAGCACGACATCTTACCAAGCATTAAGCGATAAATAAAAGAAAATTAACGATACCAGTTCATCAACTACAGTAGTTTAACTACTCATTCGTGTTTAGCTCCAATTAAACTTTTAAAAGTTGCCTATTTCACCCAGGAATTTCTCAGTAGCAACCTTGTAGTCTGGATTTGTGGCTGGTTTATTGCAAGAGGCGAGCACCCTAATACATGTTACTCAAACAACATGTGAAATGTAGGTGTAGGTCAAAGCCTGAGAGTTATTTAAAGACGGATGAGTAAATAAAGGGGTAGCTTAGGTTAGCATTTGTTTCCAATTTAAATGTTAGTAGAAACGGATATAAAGTTTGAACTTCAACAAGCAATACGGAATCGGTGATTTCCTTGCTCCTGTCCTTTTCTGTCGCTCAGAATCTTAAAATGGTAAGAGCGAGGGAAACTGATCCCGCGTTGCCAGATTAAGTTCATTAGGCTGATGATTCAAAATATGACTATTAATTAAATTGACGTAAACATTATAAAATTATCCTTTAAATGTTCCAAAAAGTGTCCCCCAATAGATGTGCTATACATAAAAATAAAGATTTATCAATAATAGAGTATTGTCAACGAGTAAATAAGAATTTTAAAATGTATTTTCACTGACTCACAATTCAGTATTTTTTTCGACTCTACAGTTCACATCTGACTGACTAAACTTGTAACAGACTACAGTATCCAGGCGTTCATGTCAAATCAGCCTTAAACATCTCCATTGGGAATTAAGAAGGAGCTACAATACGTAGAATAAAATGCAAAGCCATTTCGGGTTAATAGATATTTATTTAACACTTTAAGAGTGCATACAGTGGCGTACTAATGCTGTGGTAAATCCACAGATATAGATAGACATAGATAACGCAAGAGTAACTACTCCGCGTGCCCAACTTACGAACAAAAATTGCAACCTGCTACTTTCGCGCTCAGTCTGCATCGGTGTGCCACTAGTCGGACGTCAGATATCAAATTTAAAGTGGTTATTTGCGTGTAATGAATTGTAAAAGCTGTTGTCAATCACTAAATAGACGTCACATCACTAAAATATAGTGCATGAGACGTCGTAGTAGGTAGTCAAAAAATGGCACGCTTGGTTTGATACTTAGCGTTATCTATGTCTAATCTATATCTGTGGTTAAATCGGCTACGACGTGTTAAGAACATAATTCTCATCCCCCTAATTTTTCATTAGCAATTAAAAAAAAATGTTGCAGTTCTGTAAAATACAAATGATTCGTACAGGACAAAACAGTAAAAGTAAATATGAAAAAAATAAATTTAATTGTATTCTGATAGGGTCCAAGCAAGTGACCACGGAAACTATTTAGTTGTTTTTTTTTTATGTGAAACACGCAGAGCAATGGATTTTTTATATGAATTTAAATAATGCATTTTAAAATATTGAAGAACAAAACTAGCAAAGTCCCGTAACAGCTTTTTGCGACGATGCCATCAATCAATCAAAATATTTTTATTTTACATAGGCCTACATGGGCACTTATAAAACGTCGAGAAAGATGCACGGTTCGGGTTGGTCGTTTCCTATGGAGAAGAACCGGCAAGAAACTCCATGGTTACTCTTTTAAAATCATTTGGTTTTACAATGTTGTTGTTACAGCGTTAGTACTTAAGTATGAGAGGACAGCGTAGGCCCGACAATAAGTCAATGCTTACTTTACAGAAAGTAAAACATCTTTTTAAAAATAAACACCCTCTCAACGCCGGGGTACTGTGTTGACGTAAGAAACTGACTACTGTGACGTAATGACTTTTTAAACCATATTTTTTTATATATAAAGGACGATGGGGTAGCACAAAATTTTTTTTACGTTTTTTTTTTACAATTTGCCTTACATTGTATGGGATTAAATGAAGTTAGAGAGTTGGATGTTAGCTTTTATTATTATGACTCTGTAAAGTCATATTTGTTACGGTCGCTATTTATATTTTATCTAACACGCAACCAGACATGAACCATCAAATTGTAAAAAAAAACGTAAGAAAAATTGTTATTAATGGGCTACCCCGGCGCTTTTCCCTTAATATATATGGCAACTTCATAAAATAATGATTTATTCTACCAATATGTCCCCCTTCTAAATATAAGCATTACCATTTTAGTGGCATTTTTCACACTCATATAAATAAATAGTTAATAGTAAGGCGATTTTAGATGTCAATATGATTTCTATTGTGGGTTATTCCTTGTTGTATTCTATTATTTGACTCTGATCTGACTAAAAAAGAAATGTTTACAAAAAAAAACTCCCATTTCCCCAACTTTTATAATCTTGGGGACTAAATGTTCGGTTCGGCACAATTTATAGCTAATTAAGCGGCTTTTTCGCGAAAATAATCTCTTATGCCGTCCGGCTGTGCCGACCCGAAAAAGCTGCGAAAGTCTTAACACATCAAAATTAGTTTTGTATGAACTATAAAACTATGCATATTTTATATATCCGAAATGCTAATGCAGTAATAAGTCTCCAAAGAATATAAAATATATATAACTTAATTTTTAACTTTTTTCGACTCCGACTTTACAATTCGAACATTTTTTTATTATGATAAGTACATAAATACCGTTATATTATGTAATCTGTACATAAGTTTTATATTACTAATTATTATTTAGATTTTATGATTGTGAATAAATTGATGATTGTATATATGTTGTTTATTTTATATTTAAAATAATAACCTGTCTACGATGACGCATGATCGTAATGGCGCAGAGGTTAGCGCTTCGCCTTTCATGTTGTTGTGGGTTCAATTCCGGGCAAGTACCAATGTGGCTTTCAATTCATATAGTACTTTCTAAAGTTGAGCTCCTTGAGTTATAAGTCGAGCTACACGATAACTGACAAGTGCTTGCACTGACTGGACAGGTCCACTCAATCTGTGTGGTGCTTTTTTAAAAAGACTATTTCAGACACTAATCTGCATAGTCCTCATGTAAGTTGACCAAGATTTTTGTCTGGACCTCAAAAGCGACTTTGACCTTTTTTTTTGCGGGGGCAAATCATCACCCGCTCTGGGCGGAGCGGGGGGAAGTGTCAGACTTGTACTGGCTAAAACCCACCCATGTTCCTTCTATTGCCCTTTATGTTCCGGGGCCGCGGTATCTATTTCTCCGAACCTTTCCCCCCGTGGCAGGCCCCTCTGCTTTGCTGACATCTCTTTGAGGCGCGCGTGGAACACTAACGCGCCGTCGACGACACAGCCTGTCGTCAATAGACGGACGGGCGGTGAGCTACCCATTGCTCACCGTCCACCGGCCCGCATATACGGCTGATTCTTCTTAGAGAAGTCGGCTGGTGTTAGAAACACCAGCTTTGGCTAGTTTAATAAATTAAAAAACTTTTTTGGTGGCAAAAAAGTCAACGAAACCAACAAAAGCCACCGACTTCCGGAAATAAAGTTATTTTCCACTTTTTAGTTTTTTTTTGAAGTCAGTTTTATTTTTTGCAAAAAAGTTTTTATTTCAGCATTTTTAGTTATAGTATAATGATATAATACGCAAACACGGTTATGTTTAGCTTTTTAGTGCGTAGGTCCCGTCTTAAATACAAGCTTTAGTTCCACATCACGCTATAGTATTAAATACTATCTAAATTATGCTTTAGTATAAAACCAATTCAGAAATCATATGCATCATCGCCTAGGGGATACAGCTGATACTTGATCTGATGATTATGTTTCTTAATGACTAGGTGAGGGGAGGGGAGGGGGTACGGGCACCCTGCTCCCACTCGCCTGCCTACCCTGGCGAAACCCGTATGGGTTTCGCCAGGTCAATCTGCCGTGATTGCTGCAATCACATGTATAAGTATTTATACATGTGATTGCAGCAATCACGGCAGATTTGCTGTCATTTATTGAAGAGTTCCGTTTTATATCACTGAAAATCTATTACCAAATTAAAATACAATCACCTCAAAAAACTGCGATGACCTTCCAAATCATAGTACATAGCGTTTTTTGTTCATTTGTCTTCGACAACTTCTAAAATACGTAAGTATTATATCATCAACATACACGAAGTCAATCTAATACGCATTATTAAAGATTACTCAAAAACTACTGGCCGGATCTTGATATTTTTTTTATGGGACCAAACGACAACCACCAGCTTTCGAATAAAAAAAGAATCATCAAAATCGGTTCACCCAGACCAGTTATGAGGTAACAAACACAAAAAAAAATTACAGTCGATTTGAGAACCTCCTCCTTTTTTGAAGTCGGTTAAAAACGTTTAAAAGTGTTAAAAACCTACTTGCAAAATAAACATCATTTAACAAGTAACAAGTTTATCTAAGACATCACAGCCATCGGTGAAGGAAAACGTCGTGAGGAAACCTGGATTTGTAAATTAACCTCTAGAGCCCCAGCGGCACAAAAACATGCCAGTAAACAAGTATTACCGTTGAGCCCCGCTGGCACAAATTTGTGCCACCAAACCCCGACCCATTTAAAACTGTATTTGTAGTAAAGATAAGTCTTAGAATCAGATTACGCTTTCGATAAGAGCCCGCCCGGCGGTGCTTGACGGATAGTTGACGTAAATAATGGCGGTCTTTGAGAGGTTAATATAAGTCTGAAATCGTTAACACTTTAATTACTGTGATTAATTGCTATATATTCTCTAGCGTTTGATAGTTTATTACCAGTACACGTGTTATTGGTATAATTGTGGTATCACTCGTCCACAATAGTACATTACGATATTAGTGCGTTAAGATGGTTATAACATGCGAGTCGGAATTTCAGCCCGAGCCGTAGGCGAGGGCGTAATTGAGCCGAGCATGTTATAACCAATACGCACGTATATCGTACGACGTTTTTTAACACATTTGCGAGGAAACAGAAAAAAAACATTTTAAATAAACTCAATCTGTGAATGCACATTGTTGCTTCCCGCCATTTTAACAGCGAGCTAGCGCTGCCTACTTTCGAATTAGTTCGAAATTTGAATAGCAACAGCGCTAAGCGACAAAACCCTTTATATAAATTTAAAAAAAAAGAAAAATAATAGCAACAGCGCGCTGCTCACTAGCTGGAGTCGTGCGGCGGCCATCAGTTCCAAATTTGAAATGGCAAATAATACTGTTATGGAATTTGTATGGACTATAACTTAACTATTTGCTTTGATAACACACGCGTTTTTTATGACCCTCTTTACATATTTAAAACCGGTGGAATTACATCAGCTTTACGAGCAAGGGTGTTAAAAAAGCCATTAATGAAGAGTTGAAGTTGAAATCGTTAACACGTCTTGAGCAAGCGTGGTGATCAATGTTCGTGCCTTTACTGTATGAGATGAGGCATTTGCCCAGCCGTGGGACAGTTGTGGGCTGGTTATTTATACCTGTGGACGAGTACCTCCTTTTTTTTCAATTTTAACTTCTGAAGAAAAATAAGAATGCATTTCAAATAGGGGATATTACTGCAAAATTCTGGCGCAAGGGCGCAGCACTAGCGTAAGCAGTAAAAAGTTTTTTGCCGAGACGTAAATGGCCGTAGGACGCCATAATATATATAATTAAAGTACAGATAGGTAAGTTATACCAAAATAATTAACACTTTGACATATTTTCACAGAATATCTGGATACGCGATTGCGCACATGACGGTTTGTTTACTGCATGTGCTAGTGGCGCCCTCTGCGCCGAGGTTTGCGTAATATTCCCTATTAAAACTTTTTAGATAAATGTGTATAACAAACGGAATGACTCTTTTAGAGGATGGTAGAAAGAGGCGCCTGTTACAGAGTGATTAAAAGGTATTTGGTAGTCTTAGTATGGACATGTTGTGAGGATGTACGAATCGTCATGTGGTTAAAAGAGTGATGGATGGAGACAGAAAAGAATATCAAGGAAAGAATGGACGTATTTGTTCTTCGAGGAATGATGAAATGGAAAAGGTACAAAAGTGATCGCGTGTCGGTTGACAGGGGAGAATAGATGAAAAACTCGGGTCTGGCTGTTTGTGTATGTGAGTTTAAATGTTTGTAAACGCACCCACGATACAGGAGAAATGCCTAGTGTGGGGAAACGAATTTAAAATAAAAAATACAGTATAATGCTTAATTACGATTGAGAGAACAAGTAAAGCTCTCACTCTGTTTTTGACGAGTGAAATGACCTTTTAAATCACGAATACTAAGCAGCACTGAATTCCACTACCCTTCAGCATGTACTGAAAAGAAAATACGAATATTAACTGGATTTGTGCAAATAGGATTTGAGTAGGGATCTAAAGTGCGTCGCTAAGGCTATAGGAAAAATGTTCTCGCATTTAAGACGGGTAGGGAGGTTTGTGTAGGGTATTGAAGAGGATACAAAAGATCCGAGTGTTTCTGCAAAGGCGAGTTGGGAGCCACTTAAGTTATTTGCGAGGATGAGAAAATATGATCATATACATGTTCCGGATCTTCACATCGCGCCGGTTAGTGGGATCGCGGCGTACGAGCCCTCGTCATCTCAACGCCCCGCGTAACGTGAGAGTCAAAATGGCGGGTGTACCATAGCGAATTAAATTATACCAATTACCAAAAAAATTACTATTTAGTACCTAGGTCTAAAAAATCTGTACCTCTTTCACAACGAAATAATTTAGAAAGTAAGGTGCACCCGCCATATTGACGTTGAAACGGAAGTTTTTTTTAGTCGAGACCACCGGCAGCACAGCTGAAGCTTGATACTCAAACATTCGTGGGAGCTTTCAATGAGCTTTCACGCTTCTTAAAAGTTCATCAAACAGCATAACATCAGATATTGCAAACAAGGGCATAGAATTTAACCTCTAGAGCCCCAGCGGCACAAAAACGTGCCAGTAAACAAGTATTAGGTACCGATGAGCCCCGCTGGCACAATTTTGTGCCGACCGATTTAAAACTGTATTTGTAGTAAAGATAAGTCTTAAAATCAGATTACGCTTACGATAAGAGCCCGCCCGGCGGTGCTTGACGGATAGTTGACGTAAATAATGGCGGTCCTTGAGAGGTTAAATTTATTCCTGCCTACTCTCCACATTTCGTTGGTATTTGGGAGGCTGCAGTAAAATCCACCAAACATTTACTGCGTCGAGTCATGAGCCTAACTCACTTGACATATGAAGTAAGTTTGTGAGGATCTATGTAAGTATGTTTGTTGCTCTTTCACGCAAAAACTACTGAATGGATTTTGATGAACTTTCACAATAATATAGCTTACATATCAGAATAACACATAGACTACAATTATTCATAAAGATATATATTGTATAATATATATAACTACAGTACTTTCACAAGTTATTATGCCTTGTGACCGGGACTGTAGATTAGTTTTGTTTCTTGACATTCAAAAGTGCCTGTTATGGTCTAATTGAAATAAATAGTTTTGAGTTTGAGTTTGAGTTTGTATACTAGCTTTTGCCCGCGGCTTCGCTCGCATTAAATTCGGTATAACACAATACCTGCTACCTGCAGTTTGTGCCCTTGCGCCTTATTGATTTGTAATAGCAACGCTAAGTTTTCCCTTTTCTTCCCTCGTTCTCCCTCAGTTCCCACTTTAAAAAAAAAATAGCCTATGTCCGTCTCCTGGTTCCCAACTAAGTCTGTACCAAAACTCATCAAAATCGGTTTAGCCATTGAAGCGTGAAGATGTAACAAACAAACAAAATCACTTTCGCTTTTATAATATTAGTAAGGATTATCTAAATTATAAGGATAAGTGTCAAGAATATCAGAAAATTACTATAATCTGCCAGCTATTCACATTGAAAAATTTATGAAATAATAAAATAGGTACACTCTAACAATCATTATCACAATTTTCTATCACCAAGCGAGTGAAACGGGGGAGCGCAACTAGTAAATAAATAAAACAATGTCAGCAACACAAGCAAAACATTTTCCCTATCTCAAAATCAAGCGTTCTTCGCAGGAACCACAGCCTGAAGAACCAGAGGAACCGGAGCAAGAGGAACCCGAAGCAGCCAGCGACGGTGAGATCGCTGCCAGGGAGAAGGAAGCCAGGGCACTGGCGTCCATCAAGGAGCGAGAGAGAGAGGTGCAGAGAGCGCTGGCAACGAGCTTACGGGACCGGGATAAGGAGCGG
Organism: Ochropleura plecta; assembly: GCA_905475445.1. Classification (NCBI taxonomy): domain Eukaryota; kingdom Metazoa; phylum Arthropoda; class Insecta; order Lepidoptera; family Noctuidae; genus Ochropleura; species Ochropleura plecta. The sequence goes on from FR997749.1 coordinate 12,399,958, forward strand.
GAGTACCACAAAAGGGATGAAGCAGTTCAGGTAACTATCCTGGAACTGTTTTCTCATCAACTTTAGACGTCACGGTTGGCGTAGTGGCTGAGCGATCGACTGCTACGCTGCGTGTTGTGGGTTCGATCCTTGCACAGATCAAATATTTGTATGGCCTAGAGATAGTTAGTTAGTTAGTCGACGGGCCTGTTGGTCTAGTGGTTAGTGGCCCTGACTGCTGAGCCGGAGGTCGTGGGTTCGATTCCCACCCAGGACAAACTTTGTGTGATGAGCATGATTGTTTGTTCTGTGTCTGGGTGTGATTTATCTATAATATGTATGTATTTATAAATTATATAAGTATGTATATCAGTTGTCTGGTTACCATAACACAAGCTCTGCTTAGCTTGGGATCAGATAGCCGTGTGTGAGTTGTCCCAAGATATTTATTTATTTATAGTTGTTGCAGGTATGACTGTTTGTGTATGTGAGTTTAAATGTTTGTAAACGCACCTACGATACAGGAGATATTCCTAGAGTGGGGCAAAGTTTTAATAAAAATATATATACATTTACATTTAGACACATCACACACATTTATAACGGCCGCCCACTACTGGGCGGTGTGTGTCTCAAGATTGTACCAAATAGGAGTCCAGCTCAGCATAATGCTAGGTAGACTACCTGATGCTGGTATTCTGCTGAATCCTGCTAGTGGCATACGGACTGGCGCAGCAGTTGATCACTCAGCCACTGCGACAACCGTGCCGTCAAATATGATATGATATGATATGTCAGTCTAACTTCTACCTTTCTTTTTTTTCTCAGTTTGATGTTTTTTGTGTAAATTCCTGTATTGTGTCTTTTGTTGCATAAAATAAATGATTAATCCATCTATATATCTATCTAAAAATAATAAAAACTTGTTTTCTTTTCAGCATTTCAACGCGTTACTCGCAGATTTGGTCAGAAACCCTGACTTACCGTGGCGGGACGCCAAGAAGCAGTTGAAGAAGGACCACAGATACAGCCTAGCAGAATTACTGACCAAGGATGATAAGGTACTTGCAGAGATTTAGGCCTTTTTTTGCAGATGGGAAATCATCAAATAACTTCCCCAACTCTAGGTGAAGCGGCGGGGAGTTTCAGACTTGTACTTACTAAAACCCACCCATGTTTCTTCAATTGCCCTTAATGTTTCGGGGCCGCGGTATCTCTTTCGAAAGACCCATTCCCGAGTTTTCTGATCTGAGTTGATCTGAGCTGAAATGTTTTATTTGGTTGACAATACATGGTTAGCTAAGACGCCATTCTAAATCCAATATGGCGGACTAGAGATTTATTTCTTTGATATGGGTGTCAAATGAACGAGATTGTTGAGAATACCATGTGGATCATTTACTTAGTTTGTTTTTGACGAGTGTCTAATAGTCGCTTATAAGCGATCTACACAAATGTCCTTTTTTTGGTATTGTTCGTCGTGACGTTGAGCTCCTTGGGTTATGAGTTGAGCTACACGATAACTGACAACTGACACACTGACTGGACAGGTCCACTCAATCTGTTTGGTGATTTCTTAAAAAGACCATTTCAGACACTAATCTGCATCGTCCTTATGTAAGTTGACCAAGATTTTTATCTGGACCTTAAAAGAGACTATGATCTTTGAGTTTGTTTCGGCTGTTTCTTCTCAGAGTAGTCGGGTACGAAACACCGGCCTCATCTAGTTAAAAAAAAGACGTGTAAAAACTTACTTGCAAAATAAACATCATTTATCTTTTTTGAAGTATGTAATTTTTTTTATTATAGGAGCGACTATTTATGCAACACACAAGCGCACTTGCGACAAAACGGCGCGACAAACTGCGCGCGTTACTGAATGATAAAGGCATATCATGTACCGCACATTGGAAGGAGGTGAAAGCGCTACTGGCAGAGGAACCAACTGCACCCGTGTACAATAGTGCTTCTCAGGTGAGGGAGATGCGATTAATTGCAGTACATTCTTATTCTTTACTAGCTAGCCCCCGTGTGTTCGCCCGCATGATATCGAAAAGAAAAGTATCCTATGTGTTGTTCCAGACAATAATCTACCTCTGTGCCAAATTTCATCAAAATTAGCTGAAATGTTTTGTTTGGATGACAATTCATGGATAGCTAAGAGACGCCATTCTAAATCCAATATGGCGGACTAGAGATTTATGATTTACTAGCTTTTGCCCGCGGTTTCGCTCGCGTTAAATTCGGGGTAACACAGTTCCCCTTTCCTGATTTACAGGTACCTGCTACCTGTAGTTTTTGCCCTTACGCCTTATTTATTGTAATAGCAACGCTAAGTTTTCCCTTTTCTTCCCTCTTTCTCCCTCATATCTCAATCTCTTTTTTAAAAAAATACCCTATGTCCGTCTCCAGGGTCCCAACTATCTCTGTAACAAAATTTATCAAAATCGGTTTAGCCATTTAGGCGTGAAGACGTAACAAACAAACTCACTTTCGCTTTTATAATATTAGTAAGGAAGTAAGAATTATTTGATACTCTTTGCTGTGCTTTACAGGGTCCATAATTGGGTATTTGACACCATTAACCAATTTTTTAAAAACTCATTTTTTCTGAAAGAACACCTTATTCTAGACCTGAGAACTCCAGTCCTTTCAAAATAACTTTAAAATTCGATTTTTAGTTGCTTTTAAATCAATAAATAGTTGCATCATTGACTTGACAACTTAGTGACGTCATCGGTTGCGAGTCTTATACAAAATCTAAGGGGGAAGCGCGTTTTGACAGCTCATAAAAAGTATATCAATTGGTTGGTGGTGTCAACTACCCTATTGTAGCTTAGCTTGAAGTCCATTTTGGAATGCAAATAAAGATATGAAGATGATGAATTTAATACTATTTCTACTAACTACAGATGGAACGCGAGTTCCGCGACTACCAGCGCGACAAGCAGTCGTGCGCCAAGACGGCGATGCGGCAACTGCTGCAGGAGACGCGCAGCATCACGCACAAGAGCCTCGCGGCCGCGCGCGGCCAGCCCGCCGCGCTGCAACACGTCATCGACGCGCTCAAACACGACGCCAGGTAACTTAGTCGCAAGTCGCTGCGATTTGTCGCAAGTCGCTGCGATTAGTCGCAACACATTTCGTTAGCGCCATTGCTACCTTTTGATACTAGGTGATCTTTTTGCTTAAATAATCGCAAGTCGCAACATATTTAACACTTAATTAATCGCAAGTCGCTGCGATTAGTCGCAACACATTTCGTTAGCGCCAGCCGCGACTTGTTGATGTTAGGTGATCTTATCGCTTAATTAATCGCAAGTCGCTGCGATTATTCGTATGGTATTTTGTCGCACCAGCTACTAATGGTTTACAAGTCGCTGCGAAGCACGGTAACTTTTTTTTCGAGACAGAAGTAACTCGATATGAAATGGACGGTCACCCATCCACAGAACAACCCTAGCAAGTTCTACTTAACCTTGTAGTTTTTTTTATTTGGGTTTTGATCGCGGCTTCGCTTACGTTAAATTCGGGGTAACACAGTTCCCTTTTCCTGATTTGCAGGTACCTGCTACCTGTAGTTCTTGCCCTATTGCCTTATTTATTGTAATAGCAAAGCTAAGTTTTCCCTTTTCTTCCCTCTTTCTCCCTCATTTCCCACGTTAAAAAAATAATATTAAATAGCCTGAGTCCGGCTCCATCTCATCTCTCTCATCTCAAAATTCATCAAAATCGGTTTAGCCATTTAGGCGTGAAGACGTAACAAACAAACAAACTCACTTTCGCTTTTATAATATTAGTAGGGATGGCACGGTTAGCGCAGTGGCTGAGCGATCGACTACTGCGCTGCGTCTCACGGGTTCGATCCCCGCATGGAACAAATATTTGTATGACCTACAGATAGTTGTTCCGGGTCTGGCTGTTTCTGTATGTGAGTTTAAATGTTTGTAAACGCACCCACGATACAAATTACTGTCTATTTTCAGGTACACAGCACTGGATCATATCCCTGAGGAGAGACAGCAGATCCTGACCAGCTACCTCGAAGAGTTGGACAAGAAGGGCCCCCCTCCTCCCCCCACCGCGACAGAACCCTCGCGGAGAGCAAAGCAGTGACAGGTGGGTCCCAGAAGTATCCATCCTACTTCTTCATCAATATTCTCCTACCCTTATAACAAGTTATTTGCTTGTGATTAACGAAATTTTAATAAAAATCTGGTTCTTCTAACCGCATCAAAATCCGTTAATTAGTTTTTCAAAATTTAAATCAAAAGCATTTATTTCAATTAGACCATTACAGGCACTTTTGAATGTCAATAAACAAAATGAAGCTACAGTCCCGGTCACAAGGCATAATAACTGTGAAAGTACTGTAGTTGCCCATTCCAAAGCGTTGATCTCTATGGAGAAGAATGGGCAAGAAACTCCATGGACACTCTTTTAAATCATAATATTATTGACGGGCCTGTTGGTCTAGTGGTTAGTGGCCCTGACTGCTAAGCCGGAGGTCGTGGGTTCGATTCCCACCCAGGACAAACTTTGTGTGATGAGCATGATTGTTTGTTCTGTGTCTGGGTGTGATTTATCTATAATATGTATGTATTTATAAATTATATAAGTATGTATATCAGTTGTCTGGTTACCATAACACAAGCTCTGCTTAGCTTGGGATCAGATAGCCGTGTGTGAGTTGTCCCAAGATATTTATTTATTTATATTTATATTACAAAATCGTATTTACATCATTCGTAAATTAAACTTTGTTAATATTTTTCTTTTCCACAGAAGCCGTTAACCAAAACATTTAAAAGAAGAAGACCTCGGAATAAAAGAAGAAGATCACGTCGTATGCAGCAGTTATAAGAAGCAAAGAAAAACTACAAAATGTATATTTTGAGTTAGTCAAAATGATTCCCTAGATATTGTAATTTTTAAATGAAATGACATAAAAAATTAAGTTTTATTTTATTCGTTTATTTTTGTAACTACATACATAGAATATTCTTTATTATGTACACCATACAAATAACAAGAATAACATTAAACAACTTATAAATAGGGTGACACAATGGGCGGTCTTATCGCTAAAAGCGATCTTTTCAAGACTACCTTTGGATGGATTTAAAGGAGTAGAAACAGTACTGTAGGTAGTCTGTGGCGTAACATTTTTCAAAATTAATAGCTACATTTAAAAAAAACAAATACTTATATATACACACATATACATTTAAAATAATAATCATGAAGAGCAAAGAAGTATTTAATATTGCTGTTTAAGGAGAGAGGTAGTGCTTTTTGACCAAATTTTTAAAGTGGACAAGGTTTGAGCGCTCCTTACAGACACGGGCAGGGCATTCCATAGCCGTGCAGCTTGAACTGTAAAGGATTTATCGTAAAAGCTAGTAGAATGCACCGGCAACTCCAGTCTCAGGTTTTCCGATGAGCTCAGATATCTGTTATGTGTGTCATGAAGGAACTTACATACTTGAGGAGCTTGTGGCTAAATAATAGCAGCCGCTCTGGTCGATCTTTAGGTTAAGCCGCGCTTGCCTAGGTTGGTCTGCGGATGGGTGACCACCCGTTACATACCGAGTTTCCTCCGTGCCTCGGAAAGCACGTTAAGCCGTTGGTCCCGGCTGTCATTTGTAGATCTTTAACAGTCGTTACAGGTAGTCAGTGTCCGGAAAGTCTGACAACCAGTCTTACCAAGGGGTATCGCATTACCCAGTATTAACTGGGTTGTGGAGGTCAGATAGGCAGTCGCTCCATGTAAAATACTGATATTCATCCATCCGGTTAGACTCGAAGCCGACCCCAACATAGTTGGGAAAAAGCTAGGCAGATGATGATGTGTCATGAAGGAAGTTAGCTAGCGCATGTCAAATCTAATTCATTTATTTCACTTTTGAATGTCAAAAAAAAACAAAATGTTAAGCTACAGTCCCGGTCACAAGACATAATAACTTATGAAAGTACTGTAGTTGCTCATTCCAAAGCGTTGATCTCTAAGGAAATATGGAATAATAATGGATACAAAATCGTATTTACATCATTCGTGTTGTCCTCGACGCTGTCCGCGTGAAGTATGACAATGAGGGCTATCGTATTTGAGCCACGAGATGGCGCTACTAGAGAGTAAGGTCTCGTCGTTTATTCTATTTAGTACCAAAAACCTTATAAAAACTTACTTTTATTACGTACTAGCTTTTGCTCGCGGCTTCGCTCGCGTTAAATTTGGGGTAACACAGTCCCCCTTTCCTGATTTGCAGGTACCTGCTACCTGTAGTTTTTGCCCCTGCGCCTTATTTATTGTAATAGCAAACCTGAGTTTTCCCTTTTCTTCCCACTTTCTCCCTCATTTCTCACTATCTAAAAAAATCGCCTATTTCCGTCTCCATGGCTTCAACTATATCATCATAATACGGTTTAGCCATTAAGGCGTGAAGACGTAACAAACAAACAAACTCACTTTCGCTTTTATAATATTAGTAAGGATGTCAACATAGTGTACAATATTGTCCCTAGACTGAGCCAACACGAAACGTTTAAAAATCATTATTTCTCGAAATACTAACAATTTGGACCTTAAATTTTTATATTTTAAATGTTCAAGTCATCATTAATTAGAAATAGCTTTTATTTGATACATATATTTTATTTGATATATTTTACTTTGTGTGATGAGCATGATTGTTTGTCCTGTGTCCGGGTGTGATTTATCTATAATATGAATGTATTTATAAATTATATAAGTATGTATATCAGTTGTCTGGTTACTATAACACAAGCTCTGCTTAGCTTGGGATCAGATAGCCGTGTGTGAGTTGTCCCAAGATATTTATTTATTTTTGCGGATGGCCATCATCAGATAACTCGCCGTGTAAGTGTCACACTTGTACTGACTAAAACCCACCCATGTTCCTTCTATTGGCCTTAACGTTCCGGGGCTTCGGTATCTCTTTCGGAACAACCCGCAACCCCTGATTAGAAATAGCTCTATCTTGAATAATTCTTGACCACAATCGTGAATATTAATTAAAATAAGTTTTAATAGAATAGAATAGATTTTTTATTTTCTCTCAAAAAGGTACATTCTTTGGTTCATGTCATATTATGTCAAATCAGATTTGTAACCTTTGTGAGAGCTGGAGTCTATAATGGGTTCGGGACCTGTATGACAGATCTCCAGGCTCTCAATCTCTTAAACAATAGTATTGAGTACTAATTTGAACACATCAACGCCTTCACGTACAGAGAGGAATATTTAAAAACTAGAAGAGAAAAAATTTAAAATTAGCAGCAAATACTCTGCGAGTGTGTAGTGAATGGTGTGTGTGTTGTGTAATAAACACAAACACTAAGACATTTTTGTGAATACCTCATGCTACACTAGCGCCTCTAGCGGCGAATTCATGAGCGGTCCCCCTTGTCCTTTGAGATATTTCTATGGGGATAAAAAGTAACCTATTTATTAATTTAGGTTATTAGGTAGCTAGTAGCCAATTTATTAAGCGGGCATGAACAGTTTTCCTGGAGTCTTAATTAATGCTGGTATATTTTTGTTGGAACGAAGTTCCTTATCGCGCGTTGCGAAAGGTGGCTAGACGGAAAAAATTAAGACCAAAAGTTATAACGAAACTTTTTGCTATAGTTGTAAGCGTGCGGCGTGCGCGTGTTTCTCCGACTCTCTCTTATAGAAAGCCAGTTATTTTCGTTTCGTCTTTCTATTTCGCATTGAACAGTGTGGTGCCGCGACGATTATTTTTGTTGGGTGTATACAGGTTTTTTGTACATAATAATAACTTCGTTCCACCCGGGCGTCCCTTGACACCTCTCAAGTTTTATTTTATACTAGCCTCAGCTTCGCACGGGTGCAATGTATATGTTGCAGTCAAAACTCTTAACCAGTCAAAAGTACTATTGACTAGCAAAATCAGTCAAAAGTACTTTTGACCGTATGCTTTAGTCAATAGTACTTTTGACTAAAAAAACAGTTAAAAGTACTTTTGCCCAATGGAGCTGGTTAAAAGTACTTTTGACTAAGTGATTCCGTCAAAAGTGGTTTTGACTGGTTGTATCAGTCAAAACTCTTAAAAAGATTGTAATGCCTCCTAATCTAATTAGTTCAGTTCCGGCATAACCAACTAAATACAATCTCTTTTTTCTATAAATATATATATATGGTCGTTTCTGGCACTCCCCGGCCGCTGCCGCGGCACCGCTCGCTCCGCTCGCTCGGCTCGTGCGTAGGAGGTTTTAACCTAACCTAACCTAGTGTTAGTTATTAGTGCTTTTGACTGATGCTTTATTGCAGTTAAAACTACTTTTGACGAAGAGCGTCAGTCAATAGTACTTTTAACCGCAAATTTGCAGTCAAAAGTACTAAAAACCAATAATTTTTAGTCAAAACCACTTTTGACCAACCTGTTTTAATAATATATGCCTTCTTTTAATGGGTATAATCAATTTTTATTATTCAGAGCTACATTTTGTTACGACGACTCGACGGACGACAGAGAGCACACGCACAGACACACAGAGTATAAATCATAGATAAGGGCGGGCTGCCAACTTGTCACAGATTATAAAGTATTGCGATTTCTAACACCCCCCTTCAATGTTAAAATCATATTTGTAACATTGCAAACAATTACTCATACAAATTACACATATTACTTAAAACTAATACATGCTTCTATTGTTACATAACACCAACCAAAAAATTATAAGTATTTTTACTATGGTAGGCTTCATTTTAAGTTTATAATTTTAAATTATTACACAATATTCAATTTAGATGAAAAATAGTTATGCTTAATCTCACATAGTGGTTTTGTAAATATATCTGATACATTGTGTTCAGTTGGTACATATGTAATATTAATTTTATGGATCCTAACTGCATCTTTAATAAAGTGATATTTAATGTCAATGTGTTTAGTTCTTTTTCCATTTTCTCTATTAGTTATTATTTTTATGGCACTCTGATTGTCTATTAAAAAGTAAAGGTTCAAAATTATGACTGTAAAAATTATTCAAGATACCTTTGAGATAGATGAGCTCTGTTGTAGCTGAAGTTGCTGCTATGTACTCTGCCTCTGCAGATGATAAAGAGACAGTACATTGCTTCTTTGATGACCAAGATATTAAATTTTTACCAAAATAAGTTGCAGATCCACTTACACTTCTGCGGTCAGTTTTATCACTTCCCCAGTCTGCATCTGTATATGTTATCAGCTGTATCGGTTTGTCAGTTCTAAAGTAAGTAAGTCCCTTATTAATAGTGTTTTTAAGGTACCTTAAGATCCTCTTTGCTGCTTTCCAATGCTGTGATGTAGGCTTGTCTAGGTATCTACTCAAGAAAGAAGTGGCGTATGTGATATCAGGTCTACTTGTAACTGAAAGGTAAGTAAGGCTTCCTATTAATTCCCTGTAGGGTACATTTACTATTTCTTCCTCCTCTGTAGTAATAGGTTCTTTCTCCATAGGTGTTTTAGCTACTTTGCTATCTTCCATTCCAAATTTCTTCAATATTTTTCTTATCAGTTTTTCTTGTTTTATGCATACAGTATCTTTGCTTTTGTGTATTTCCATTCCTAAATATTCTTTTATGTCTCCTAAATCCTTTGCTTTGAATACTATCTGTAGTTTTTCTTTTATTTCTTCAAAATTACCCATCAATAGGAAATCGTCAACAAAAATTAGTGCCCAAGTTCCAGGCTTAAAGTATAGACAAACATCATGCTTTGATTGCTCAAAGTTATTTTCAATAAAAAAATTGTGTACTCTTTCATTCCAACACCGTGGGGCTCCTTTTAATCCGTAAAGTGCTTTTCTTAGTTTCAATACTTTTCCTTTTTCTTCTTTAACTCCTTCTGGGTATTTTATAAATATTTCTTTTTCCAAATTTCCATTGAGAAAAGCTGTAGGTATATCCATCTGTCTTATTGGTTTATTTTCTTGTAGTGATATACTTATTAGTAGTCTCACAGTAGACATTCTTGCAACTGGTGAATAAACATCATAGGTATTATTTTCTTGATAGCCTTTAGCTACTAATCTGGCTTTCTTTGTTCCATCAGACTTTTTCTTAAAAATCCATCTAGTGTCAATAGCTTTATGTCCATCTGGTAATATAGAGGTTTCCCATGTTTGTAGTTTTTTGTGAGCATCTAGTTCTTTTTCTATTGCTTCTGTCCATTCTGAATTTTTAACTGCGTCACTGTAGGTAATCGGTTCATTGTCAATATAGGTATTTAAACAGTATGCTATGTTAGATTCAATGCTTTCATAGTAAGTTTCATTATCATTATCATAGTTAGTTTCATAGTCTTCTAAGTAATTTGGTCTTTTAATTGTTCTTTGCGGTCTTGCCTGTGAATTACTTTCAGTATTACCTCTTTGTTGGTTTTTGTCAGATTTATCTTTTTGTTCTATTGTGTCACATCTAGTATTTGATTCTTTTCCAATGTCTTCATTTGTATCACAACCTATAATGTCATTTTCATTTTTATCATCATAAGTATAACTGTGTTCCTTCTTTGTTTCTTCATTTATTGGTTTGTACTTGATATCTTCCTCATCAAATCTTACGTCTCTTGATATTTCAATTTTGTTTTCTATTGGATTCCACAGTCGATAGCCATTGGGTGCATATCCTACCATTCTCATTTCATGAGCTCTCTTATCAAATTTGTTTCCTCTCGGTAGTTGAATAGCCCATGCTTTGCTTCCGAAAACACGCAGTCTACTCAAATCTAAAGAACCATACATCACTTCTGCTGGTATCTGGAAATTAATAGCTGATGAGGGACATCTATTTAATTGATATGCTGAAGCTACTATGGCCTCTCCCCATAAGTATTTTGGAAGATTTGTTTCTATCATCTGTGTTCTTGCTTTATTATACAAAGTCCTATTCATTCTCTCAGAAACTCCATTTTGTTGGGGTGAATAGGGGTGAGTATATTCAATGTTTATTCCTTTCTCCATACAAAAAGATTTTATTGTTTTATTTTTGAATTCACCACCATTGTCACATCTAATTCGTTTCACTTTAGTGTTTTGTTGATTCTCAATATTTTTTATATATCTAATTAAGTTGTGAGTGGCTTCATCTTTACTTTTGAGTAAATAAACTACTACAAAATGTGAATAGTCATCAACAATTACCTGATAGTATAGTTCTTCATTGATCCCTTTTATGTTTGCAGGTCCGGCTACATCAGTATGAAGAAGTTCACCAATACAGGATGACCTCCTCTCCGGATTGTGCGGAAATGGCTGACGAGTTGACTTACCAATCATACATGGTCCACATTGCTTCTTAGAGACAGGAAGCTGCATAAGTTTTAGACTGTACCTGTTAACATGTCCTAATCTATTGTGCCATAAAGAATCTGAACTAAGACCACACAAATTATGTTCTGAAGATAAAGATGTTTTTAAGATAAATAGTTTTCCTCTACAAGACCCTGTAATACAATCTTTTGAATTATTTTTGCGTATTTTGACTTCATGTTGATTAAACTGAACATTACAATTATTTTGCACTATCTTTTTAACTGAGATAAGATTGAATGATAAATTATCTATTATAAGAGCACTCAAAGTTAACTTATGTCCATTACACATCAATTTTATTGTTCCTTGCTTCTTGGCTGTCACATAATCTCCATTTGCAATATATATCTTTATTTCTTGTTGTAGTGTATCAATATCGCTCATGTATTTTTCATATTTAGCTTGAATAAGATGTTCTGTACATCCAGAATCTATAATCCACTCTATATTCTGATCATTTCCTCCGACTAAATTACAATGATTGTCAGTTCTTGATAGAAAAGAAAATTCCCGTTGATCCGTCTCTGTAGTTACAGCATGACTTTGGCTCTGATGGTACACTCTGCCTCGGCTACGTCCTCTATAACCTCTTCCTCTGTAATTTCTATTCATTGTTCTTCCACTATTTGAATAACATTCGTAGCTTTTGTGTCCTTCTTTTTTACATTTATAGCATATTATTGTACTAGACTTGAATGCTATGTTGTCAGTTTGCTCATTTGGTTTTGTGTTCTTTAGTTCTTCATCCAGCAATCTCGCTTTAACAAAATCTAGTGACAACTTCTCATTCATTGTTTCCAGTGCGGTTACCACAGTGCTATAATTTTCAGTGAGTCCTAACAAAAGGTAAGTAATTTTTTCTTCCTCATCAAGTTTTTTATCTGCGTTTTCAAGTTCTCTAATGATAGACTCAAATTTCAAAAAATACTCCTCCAATTTCTCATTGCTTTGTAGTTTTAGGGTTAATAACTTTTTCCTTAGATGTATTCGACTTACCATGGATTTTCGCTCGAAAATAGAGCACAATGTGGCAAACATTTCTTTTGTTGTTGTTGCATCTTTTATCAAATCCAAGTGTTTGTCGGTGATGCATTGTACAATGAGTGATTTGGCACGCGAGTCACTTTTCTTGTCGACATTTTGGTCGTCCTCGTCCAACGTGCTCAACAATTGCTTTTCTTCTAATAGGCATCTTACTCTGAATTTCCAGTTATTGAAGTTTTCCGCAGACAATTGCGGCAAAGCGTTCGTGGTGCCCATAACCTTTTAATAATATATGCCTTCTTTTAATGGGTATAATCAATTTTTATTATTCAGAGCTACATTTTGTTACGACGACTCGACGGACGACAGAGAGCACACGCACAGACACACAGAGTATAAATCATAGATAAGGGCGGGCTGCCAACTTGTCACAGATTATAAAGTATTGCGATTTCTAACAACCTGTTCAGTCAAAAGTGCTTTTGACTGATTTTGCTAGTCAATAGTACTTTTGACTAGTTAGGAGTTTTGACTGCATCATATATACATACATACAAAAGACCTCAAAGGTTCTTAACTTACTGCTTACCTCATTTAGAAATCACTTCCAGCAGACCTGCGATAGGACAAATTGATAAGACACATAGATACAGCGTGTTAAAGTAATAAATGAAGTTCTCTCTTACTTAACGTACACACATATTAATGTTACAAATGCATGTTAACATTTACAACGTGTAAAATGAGTACTAACATTTAAGGGACAAATAGCTAAGGTGGTATGCAATTTTCGTGCATTATTTAGAGAAAAATACATTTTACTTGTTTTTGCACCAATTTCGTGGGACAAACCTAAAATCAGTTGCGAGCTTTTTATTTCCAAGTTTGTTTAATTAGGTAGGTATCTCTACATCCAGTAAGTAGTAGGTAAGTTATTCCAGTAAGTAAGAACTTTAGGACAAAGTATTTCATGTAACCAGTGCATTCGTACTTGGCTGGTTTTTTTTTATAGTGGTTACTATTCCACTACTGGGCAAAGGCCTCTCCAATAATCTTAATAACATACAGCATCGCATGCGTGTTCAGGTCATCTCGCTACTTTTATCTGTGCTGGCCTCGGCAATGACGTACATCCTCTAGCACCCATTGCGTGAAGTCAGCAGTCGTTATGCATGTGGGTCACATGACCCGCCCAATATTGAAGCCAAATATAACCATTTGGATAGTCTGTAAGGTCTCTAGATTAAAAAAAACAAATTAAATTCAAGTTTTTATTTATCATATTTAAAAAAAACAACTAAATGTAAATTGTAATATTATATTAACTGAAATAAGTAACTTCACTACATCCAATATTTGTTAAAAACTGCGAGCTTTATTTCCTTAATATTGCCAGTAACATAAAACAGTTTCGTTCACACTTTAAATAATAATAATTAAGAATAAAACTAACATAATTATTACAAAACACATAAATAATATTCCGTTTCATAACGGGTCGAAATACAATCAAAAACCCTTTGAGATCTTTTTTGTAGAAAATTTTACGATCTACAAACTTTGGTTGAACCATTTTTCGGTAGCTCTCATTGTTTCAGAGATATACGCAAAAAACGCAAATTTGTGACCTTTGACCTCGAATAAAAAACAACGCACAAGCAGGATCGATAGGGACTTTTGACATATCATTTGTAATGACGCATCCAAGGCCTGCACAAAAATCCAGCTTGTTGGGAATTGATGCAAGCTGGAATGTCTATTTTGACGATGTCGTCAGGACTTCAAACATTGAAACTCACACACAAACAGCGAGGTCCGGAACAACTACCTTATAGGTCATGCAAATACTTGTCGCGTGCGAGGATCGAACCTGCGGGACGCAGCGCACCAGCCGATCGCTCAGCCACTGCGTCAAAGTAAGGATTAATTCATGTGCGTATGAGCTGAGGGTCCACACTGGTATTTCGCAAATAAAAACTGTAAGATTCAGTAGTACAGTTAAAACAATTGTAAAACAAATCTGGGAATTTGTAATAATCAAAGTGTTTTTTTTTTGAGTTTTAATATAAAATTTCTATTATTATAATAGGTATCTTGAATTGTGTATTTCCTACCTCTTAGCAGAGATAAAATAATATTTTATGGTCCTATGAAATTAGCTACAGAAGTGGGTTTTTAATATATTTGATTATAAATGGTCCCTCAGCTCACACATAAAAAAATCAATCATAAAATCTGCTCTAAGGTATGTCGATCAAAAATGATTGTTGAGGACAATGTTTTTGGGAAAACTGACTATTTAAACAATATTCTTGTGGATGTATGGTATATCAGGGATTGAGGGCATATAGTAACTATAGTTTTAACATTCAAGACATTTTAAGGAAAGAAACGTCAATAAACAAACTTGGCCTTCATTTTCCTTGCCCATAATGTCCCTTTATCTTTCCATGAATACCTGTCACTCTTGAAGAAGATTAAATGACTGTCGACTACGTACACCAGAATAGTTGAGTCATTATCAGAACTTAGTGCTATAAACAGGAAAAAATATCTAAAAGTCTAGTTCTTCCTGAGTGAGCTTGATGCGACGGGTCGGCAGCTCCCAGATGTGCAGGTTACTGTCCCCGTCCCCGGCAGCAATACGGCATACACTACAAACGAAACAAGATTTATTAACCGGCTACAAAAAAAGAGGTTCTCAAATCTTTTTTAGATTCTTCGATTTGAGGTACTCAAAAGGAAAACACGGAAACCGTTATTGGATCTCTTCGTTGTTCGTCTGTCTGTTAAGACCCTTTATCTCGGGAAAGCGTAGAGGTATAGTTCAAATGAAAATCATATATACATACTCAACTCTGTGGTGTGAAAAAATCAACTCTCTAAGTCTATGCAGTTAAAAGATATGGCTGTTTATGTCGCGAGTTTGTACGGAACCGTCAGTACGCGAGTTTGACTCGCTCTTAGCTGGTTTTTTCTTCTTTGTAAGGTTCCGTATCACAAAAGAATAAACGGACACTATATCTTATTTATAGGATCACTGTGATGGCTGTCTGTCGGTCAATACGCTTTATTAAGAGGACCTGTGGTTGTATCTAATTAAAATTAAAACCTGATACTCAAGTCTGTGGTCTCTTAGAGCTGTGAAAAAATCAAAAACGGACCCTATATGTATGTTACAGGATCACTGTGATGGCTGTCTGTCAGACAAGACATTTTATTGCGAGGACCTGTGGATGTATCTAATTAAAATTAAAACCATATACTGAACTCTGCGGTCCCTTGGAGCTGTGAAAAAATCAACCCTCTAAGTCTACGCAATCAAAAGATATAGTCGTTTATGTCGCAAGTTTGTCAT
Organism: Ochropleura plecta; assembly: GCA_905475445.1. Taxonomy (NCBI): domain Eukaryota; kingdom Metazoa; phylum Arthropoda; class Insecta; order Lepidoptera; family Noctuidae; genus Ochropleura; species Ochropleura plecta. Next base: position 12,415,622 of record FR997749.1, read on the forward strand.
CATATGCCTAGCCTTTTCCCAACTATATTGGGGTCGGCTTCCAGTCTAACCGGATGCAGCTGAATATCAGTATTTTACATGGAGCGACTGCCTATCTGACCTCCACAACCCAGTTAATACTGGGTAATACGATACCCCTTGGTAAGACTGGTTGTCAGACTTTCGGAACACTGACTACCTGTAACGACTGTCAAAGATCTACAAATTACAGCCGGGACCAACGGCTTAACGTGCTTTCCGAGACACGGAGGAAACTCGGTATGTAACGGGTGGTCACCCATCCACAGACCAACCTAGGCAAGCGCGGCTTAACCTAAAGATCGACCCGAGCGGCTACTATTTATTTAGCCACGAGCTCCTCCATTATGTCGCAAGTTTGTACGGAACGAATATTCCAGATTTATTAAAACCATTTAGTTTTATTTGCCAACACTCACCCGCCGTGATTCACTGAGATACAAGTGACGCATCCTCCGATACCGGTCAAGCCTTCTACAGGCACTGGGCGGCCAGTGTTAACGTTGAACACCTGCAGCAGCTGCTGACCCTCGGGGTTGGCTAAGCCAAGGACGACGACGGATGGGTTGCTCGGGAGCCAGGCCATGCAGGAGATCGATGAGTCTAAACTTATTATCTGAAAGTTATAAGTTCATTTGTAGCAGTGATAGCCAAGTGGTGCGAGTTATTAGTAAAAAACACAGCATTTATTTCAATTAAAACATTGATGACAACAAAAAGGAGCTACAGTCCCAGTCACAAGGTATAATAACTTGTGAAAGTACTGTATTGCCAATTCCAAAAGGTAGATCTATTGAAAAGAATTGGCAAGAGACTCCATAGACACTTTTAAATCAAAATATGTTTATGAGTTCGAACCCAAACCAACGTATTTTGAAGGAGGAGGCCGGGCGTTTGAGGGAGAGAACCTCAAACCAACCCAGCCGCCGCGGGAGACGCCCCGGACGTCGGGCGCCGTGAGACGACTCCCGGCCACCTTAGATGCGAGCCTGTGGACGGTGAGCAATGGGTAGCTCACCGTCCGTCCGTCTATTGACGACAGGCCGTGTCGACGGCGCGTTAGTGTTTCACGCGCACCTCAAAGAGATGTCAGCAAAGCAGAGGGGCCTGCCAGGGCCTCCGCCTGCCGGGGTTGCGGGTTGTTCGAAAGAGATACCGCGGCCCCGGAACGTAAAGGGCAATAGAAGGAACATGGGTGGGTTTTAGTCAGTACAAGTCTGACACTCCCCCCTGATCCGCCCAGAGCGGGGGAAGTTATTTGATGATCCGATCCGATCCACAAATCCCGCAGATACCGCTCTGAGCGGAGCAGAAAGGAGTGTCAGACTTATACTGAATAAAACCCAAAGATCTACGTTCGTTCTTTTGCCCCTTGTGTTCTGCGACCGCGGTATCTCTTTCGAATAACCTGCAACCGTGGCAAGCATGGGTGTACCAGACACAACCCTGGCCAATACTTTAGGATCACAGACGTGGCGTTATTTTATTTAATTTCTTAGTACATAGATATATAAGCACCAAGTTTGGAGTTTATTGTAATTCGATTCGCGCTAAAAAGGAAAACTGCTGGATCACTTTGTTGTGCGTCGTTCTATCTGTCAAGACCATTTATCTCGAGAACGCATAGAGGTATCGATTTGAAATTATAACCACATACACAAATCTGTGGTCCCTTGATGCTGTGTGAAAATCAACCCTTTAAGTCTACACAGTCAAAAGATATGGCCGTTTATGTCGCAAGTATTTATGGAACCCTCGATACTCGAGACGGACTTCCCCTTGGCAAGCTTTTTACGTCTGCCTCCATCTTAGGAATGAGGTTTGACTGCTTTGTTAGTCTAGTGATCGCGCTTAAGCGACTACTGAATCTTAGGCCTTTTGTCCGATCCCCAGGTCGAATGTTTTCCCCATCAAGAATTTCACAGAAGCATACGGCGGAGTCTGGATTTGTACCCGATTGATTGCAATATCGTTGCCCCCTTTTAAATGGGGCTTAAACATATTTGGTGGACTGTAGGTGTATGATACACAACCGTTCAAAGATGCATGTATGCATGATTTTATGTTAAGGAGTAACGTAAGAAAATCAACAACATACCTTCAAAGGACTAGACTGATTTATATCATAGACTCTCAGCTCAGAATCTATAGAAGCCGATACAAAGATCCCCGGCTTCTGGCAACTGAACGCGATGTCAAGAACGTACCCAATATGTCCCTGGAACACGTCATACAAAGGATCCACCATCTTACTGTTCACAATAGGCGCATATGTCTTTGTTTTACATAGATATATATGTCCAGTACGAGACCCAACCACAAACACATCATCAGGAACTTTCTGGTCGCTTGGACGCAGAGGAAAGGACTTGATGAAGTCGAAACAGGAGATGTGCACGACATTCATGTTCCTGGAACCGTTGATTGAGTAACAAATCACGTTCTCAAAGAGTTTTTGGTTCGCATTGACTCGCCATACGTTGACAGTCCCATCGCAGCCAGCTGACATCAGTATTTGATCAGCAGCGCCCCGTCTCTTGCCTGTATTCATAATCTGCATAGTTAAGAATGTGTTAGCCAAAGCCGCGTCTGCCCAATACAAATGGGTAATGCGCTTGGAACTATGCGCGCTAGCTGGCGAAGTTAACAGTATGGCGTCTAAATTCCTGAGGTTACATAGAACCACTTCCCCTGACGTTGTGCCGTAAGCCAGAAGTGCAGCGACAGATGGATGGTACTTCAGCTTAGTGACGCAAGTTTTTTCAGCCAAATCTAAACTCCTAACAAAGGTATCCCCCGCTGTTCTTTTGATGGTAAAAATCCTGATCAATCCTTCGTCTATGCACCATTTTTTGTGCTGGTTCTTTCCGAGGGACACGGCTACGGAATTGCCGGCGCTACTCCAGGCTACATCCAGGACGAAACGTGAAATGTCACCGCCCCCAATAGGTAAGTCTGTCAATTTAATTTCTTGGAACAGTTTTGCGCTAACAACCTCCTCTTCATCGGAGTCTGAGGAATTGTAGAGCAGTTCTCTATCGCTATGATCGAGCTGTTCCATCATTGAAGGTACGACTCTTTTCAGGAATTCGTTTAGACCTGGAGGTGGATATTCCTTTAGAATATCATCTTGAGCGTTCAAATCCTCCGCAGTGACTAAAGACCCCGTGTCTTTTGAGACATTCGTTTGGGATCCTACGCCTGACTCATGAAATTCAGATGTTTGAGTAGAAGTCTCAGTTTCTTCACTTTTATTTAGCTTTACGGAGTCAAACCCGATTGCTTCTCCGTCAAATCCACTTAGGCCAGACATTTCGGTATTATTTCTAAAAACAATTTCGTTAACGCTGTTGTCTTCAAACGTCACGGTTGTTTATAAATAGTCTTTTGTTGTTTGTTTCGTTGTCATGGTGATGAGGCGTTTTCCAGTTGCCAGTTTCCTATTTTTCGTAAAAAGTTGGGTACTTAAGCGATTAAATAAAATTTAAGTGTAGTAATTACTTAAAACCATATTTGTGGGAGCGTTTTCATTATGTCCCCGATCAATGGTCTCTAACTTCTAGAAATTTAATGAACTGTTATCGCAACCCTGAGAGCGCGGGGATAATCAAAATAATTTTATTTCACATAGGCCTACATGGGCACTTATGAAACGTCGAGAAAATGTGCACGGTTCGGGTTGGTCGTTTCCTATGGAGAAGAACCGGCAAGAAACTCCATGAATACTCTTTTAAAATCATTTGGTTTTACAATGTTGTTGTTACAGCGTTAGTACTTCAGTATGAGAGGACAGTTGTCAGTTGTTGTTGAAAATCATTTCCAAGTGTTGTTTTCTTTTACCACATAGAAGTTGCCTTTAACCGCTTGTATGCCGGAATTACAGACACAATTAATTACGCATTGTGTCTCGCGTAGATCTACGTTCCGGCATACAAGGGGTTAAGTATGACTTGTCTCCTAGATTTGATATCTTGTCGTTTCGGGCGACGCGACGCTCATGCTCTCAGGACATGGTTGCTTCGAGGAGTACCTGTGTCGCATGAGAAGGAAGCCGGGCGCTCAGTCCGGAGGACACGGGGCGGCATACACTGGCAGAATGTGCCGCATAGGAAAAGCAGCGCCCAGTCCTCTTAGCAGAAGTATGAGCCGACCTATCGGTGCCGGCCGTCGCTCATTCGGTGGTCGGGAGCGGTGATCTCCTTCTGCAAGGACGTCATTTCGGAGGAGGCTTCTGAAAGGAGGAGACCACTCTACCGATCTGCAGCAAACGTACGTGGAGGGCGGACTACCCATTCCAGCTTTCGTGAATTGATTGAGAGGAACGGCGGACTGAGGGAGTTCCAGAAATGAGGGAGTTCCATAAATTGGGGAGTTCCACAAATGGGGAGTTCCACTAATGGGGGAGTTTCACAAATAGGCGTTCCACAAATGGGGGAGTTCCACAAATGGGCGTTCCACAAATGGAGAGTTCCACAAATGGGCGTTCCACAAATGGGGAGTTCCACAAATGGAGGAGTTCCACTAATGGGGGAGTCCCATTTAAATGGACCCGAGGCGTTGGCGCGCATAGTGTTCCACGCGCCCCTATTGTATTTTACAGCTGAATTACACCTTACTCCACCCTTTGACAGGAGGTGGTCCGGTGTAGCGGGTTGGTAATAGCTGGAGATCTTGGAAGGCGCACTAGTTCCCAAAAAAACCCTGGTGCAAATGTGGGAATGGTGTGCGGCTGGTTGCGTGGGATAAGCAACGTGCGGTAGATGCAACCTAAGTTCTTAACAATTTCTCTCCTCTCCGCTCTGCAGATCTCCAGTTCATTTGTGTCCGGCCCCTAAGAAAGTGTGGAAGAGGAAGACATTAAAAACAAAATGTAGATAAAATAAAATATTTATTTATTAAAAATAATCGGGAGTAATACATTTTAGGAAAATAGTAATAAGCTTTCGGCTACACAGCAGTGTAACCAGCCAAGTCCTTAAAAAAAAAATTAAAATGATTTAAATTAATTGTAATACTCATAAAAAGGATTTGAACTTAATCTAGATTGCAATTCGAAATATTAATACGAAAATAAAAGTAAATGCTTATTACAATGATAAAATAAATTCTTGTATTAGTAAAATATAGCTAGGGAATGGTCGACCAGTTTTTGATAAAAACTGTTGTTGTTTTTTATACGTTTTCAGTCAAAACAAACAAGGCATAGTCTTAATTGCAGAGAAGATAGATGTAATAAATCAAAATAACAAAGACTTATAGAGCGGACGTTAGAAAAATCTTCTTCGATTTATACACACGAATGCTACCTAACAAACGGGCGTGTGGCAAGACAGAAAAAATTGTTTCCAAATAATAACAAGTATTGGATTAACCTCTCAAGGACCGCCATTATTTAAGTCAACTATCCGTCAAGCACCGCCGGGCGGGCTCTTATCGTAAGCGTAATCTGATTGTAAGACTTATCTTTACTATAAATACAGTTTTAAATCGGTCGGGGTTTGGTGGCACAAATTTGTGCCAGTGGGGCTCAACGGTAATACTTGTTTACTGGCACGTTTTTGTGCCGCTGTGGCTCTAGGGGTTAAGATTTTCGACGCCTCGTCGTCTATCGTTCGTAAATATTAAATCGTCTATACAAAATGATAACCAAACATTTGTTACTACAAACGCATTGCAAAATTTTGACATTTCCTTCATCTGAAAGTTACGAAATATGCAAAATCAAAATGGTTGCCCATATGCGATCTTGTTATATTGCTAATTTTAATATTTAATGTTTAGGAACGAAATGCCAATATGATTGCACAATAAATAATTTAAAAGTCTTATTCCAATTTTATTGCGCGATAAAACATACTATGAAATGATTTTTACGACTCATAAAATTATGATTTATGAGCATTTTATTTATATTTTAATAACCGACAATCATGTCTTAAGTTGTTAATAGGAATTTTATTTAAGCCTGAAAAATAAATCTAAACCCGACATGTTCCAAAAAGAAAACTTTAGCTGTAACAATCTCTTTTTTATAACATTGCCCCACACTAGGAATTTCTTCTGTATCGTGGGTGCGTTTACAAACATTTAAACTTACATACACAAACAGTCAGACCCGAAACAACTACTTGTAGGTCATACAAACATTTGTTCCGTGCGGGGATCGAACCCGCCACACGCAGCGCAGCAGTCGATCGCTCAGCCACATCTTTTATTGCAAGAACACGCCAAAAAAACGAGAATAACGTCCAATTCCGCTTAGGTTTTGCCCAACAGTTTTTTTCTATAGTTCTATTTAAGTTGACGCAATGTTGGGTTTTATCCTCTGCAAGATTTATAATCAACCCGAAATTAAAATTATTTTCTGCCATGTCTTTGACGGATAGTTTTGTAGTGTTTCTGTGAAGATGGAGCTCCAGAAAGAGACAACCACACCGGTAAAAACGACGCTCTATGAAGACGAACTTTTTCTTAAACTTGATGTGGTATATTAACGACAAATAGGCTAGCTTCCAAAAAAAAAATTGGTCTGCCTTTTAGATTATTCAAAAATAAGGGACACGTATTTTTTTACTTGAAAAGTAGACCAAAATTGACAAAGATTAAACCATTGAAACAACAACATTAAAGTTACGAGTAACGTCACGCGTTGCTGCATTTTTTCGCAACAAGTGACGTCACACGTAACTTTAATCATAACACGTATCTTTGTCATTTTTGGTCCAACTTACAAATAAAAAAATACGTGTCCCTTATTTTTGAATAATCTAAAAGACGGATTAAATAGAATGTAATTACTTTGACCCTGGAAACTAGCCTATTTTGACAAGTTTATACGTCAAATATCGTCATTAATTTCCTGGCTTTAACCGAATTTATTGGTGGTCGTCACAGCATATCTTCTTCTCCTCTACTCCTCATCTGATCAGACACCTCCTTTCTTACCAAATCATCCTTCACACCACCACAGTTTCATTGATCTTGCTCTACTCTATACCCTTACATTCACACTCAGGACCTCAAAACATTTTCCTCATCTTTCGCATCACATTTCCATGAAATTTATTTAGAACAGTGTTTAAAAAAAACCGGTCAAGGTTCAGAAACTTAAATATTAAAAGAATGTTAGTACTTATGTTATTTTTAAGTCTAAAAACAAAGCTATACTATTTTCGCTGGCATGGTGCGTGTGACATTAGATGAAATGATATGTTTAGCGCTTCATAGTAATACATCTCATCACTAAATATTTCTGTGGATAGTCCTATACGTCTATGATATTCAGGGCAAAGCCTTAAAGGCTTTCAGTCATGATCAGAAAACCAGGTAACGTTCCAGATTGAAGAAGAATGGTATATTTTACTAATGTCACCCGCATCATGGTACAGCGATAACAGTATAGGGAATAAATATGAGAATTTAGTGCCTCCATATGCAAAATTTATTTGAGTGTAGTCTTAATTCAATTTAAACGGTTATCAAAAACATTGAACATAAGGTGCTTATTTAAAACACATGTTTAACTTTAATTCGTCTTTGCCGATCGGTAAATTCCGTTCGGCATCTATCATTGCCAAATCATGTTCAGATCAGCTGAGCACAATTTGAGAAATATAATCTTCATATAAGATTTTTTCAACCCGACGACATAGATTTGTAGATCGAACAAGTGTGTTTTAACACTTTTTACCTTATTTTTAATTCTGAATTATATAACGTTCTTGATACGACAATATTTATAATAACCGTTAAAATAAAAGCTTTTTATTATTTCGAAATAGCCTTTTTGACAAAATTTTGGGTCCTGTGTTCGTTTTAGTCTAATTTAATAGCCTCAAATGTAAAAAATGGCAGTTAGTTGCACAGTATACGTTTACAATAATTGCCTAGAAGTAAAGAAAAACATAACACAATGTACTAATATTATTGATTTAGCCGAACACATAGTCCTGTTTTCACTAAAATTAAGCGACGCTTTCGAATACCTAAATTAAACCTCTCTTGGATTTTCAATTCTCGGTTCAGCGCCGATGGTTGATATCCAACCAATAATATTTAGGTACAGCTAAATGTCAGTGCATGAGTTAAATTGAAGCTACAAATTTTTTTTAAGAACATCGTTCAAATGTTTTTTTTACGTTTTTTTTTTCAATTCACAAGTTTGTTTTTGAAGGTTATTGTACATTATTGTGGCGATTTTTTTTTCATCAAAATTAAGTAGTTTGTCCTATAGTAGTCAAACATTCGAGATAACTATTCAGTAAGCGCAGTCGATAAAACAGACGAATCTAGAACATTCGACATCATTTTTGGGTGATATTAAATTTTTAGATTCTCGCGTTAGAAAGGGTGTTTTTTGATATTAGATGAGTAAAATATGGAGATGAAGTCGATGATAGAATGAACTAACTCCAAAGAAGCCTATTAAGGACTTGCACAGATCCGGGTTACGTGAACTATTTTAATCCTAAAATATCGCAGCTTATGCTGAGACAGGGAACTTTTTGGCCTCGCACAGACAATAACCTTGTCTGTACTATTTTATTTCATTTTGTTATTGTTTTACTTGTTTTGTGCGAGTCCCAAATAAAAGTTTTTCTTTCTTTCTAACTCGGGAATTCCTTAGTTGAGCGCGTTATATAGGATGCTGCAAAGCGCTTCGTGCAAATGTGTGGAATATCGATCGAGGTGTTGTGCATTTACAATGTCCTGGGGTTCTAAAACGACGAACGATAATAGGATATGAATTACGTTAACATTTTGAATAATCACTTTGTGACCATTTTAGGAATAGTAACGTAATTTATATTATTAACCTACGACGATTCTGTCTAAACGGCCATTTTAAACGGCTACAGCGACGATACGCAATCCGCAACAAATATATTATATTCATAGAACTATCATCATAATAATCGATGCAATTCATAAAATCATGACATTTGAAGAAAATTCCTAGTAAAACAGTTTTATGAAGTTAATTCTTGTGAACACAAATATTTATCAACATATGACATGTTAGTTACAAAACGTAAGACAATAGCTAATTAAGAATGCTTACTGTCAAATCAATGACGCTAGCGTAGCTGGTACTAAGCATAATTATTGGTTAAAAATATGACAATGTCAATTTAAAATTTATAATAGGTTTGACCTCTTTGGTGTGATTGGGGATCTAACCCAAAAATTTTTGATTTTAACTTTGTAACAAAATATAATAAAAAAAATGATGTAACATTTTTGGTAAAAAAAATACACAATGCAGCGCCAAATCGATATTATTTCCGCTCAAACATAATTATATGTATAGGAAGTAATTTAATACGAGCCGCGATAATAAAATAATAGGATTTGATAAATAACAGAGCGAAAACTAATTGGAATGCCGTACTAATTGGCACTTTAATATGATTACAATTTTACAGTAAAATAAAATGATTTCTTAAAAAGTCTCGATACTTTGTGTGACTATCATTGAAACAAAAAAAAAACATTCGATCAAGCCCGAACTGTAGCAATTTCTACACGGATTCATTCGGGTCATGACAGTCGGCAAATTTCGTTCGGCATGTAATTAACTTCGCTGAATCGTATCTAAACTTTTGGTTTACATTTAGAAATCTTGCGCTTTACACAAACACGATCAGGCTTTTTGCAATAAGGAAGAATGTTAGATCGTTCGACCAGTATTATTCATGATGGCGGCCATGGCCGGCGCACTATGGAACGGATCGGCGTTTCCCATCTCAAAAATGGTTTTGACGAAAGTTGTAAATTCATTGGTTTCTCTATGTTTTCATACTCTCAAAGGATGGAACTTACGATTAAATTCCAAAAAAATATAATTAACTTAGTTTTAAGTTTATAAAATGAACCTCAAACATTGGGCATAAATATTTTCATGCCAATTAAATCGCCGTTAAGGAAGTTCAACACCAAATTATTCGGAACTTTTCCAAGGAAATATGTTAGTGTTTTACATCATTAGATAGCTTAGAATGTACACTTTGCAATTATTTTGGTTTTTGTAAAAAAAAAAAAAATTTTTTTTTGTGAAGTAAAGTAAATTTCGTGTTTGTTTAATTTCAATTGGAGTTTTCGCTGTTGCCGGTGTCTAGTTAATCACTCTAATAGAGACGTTACCTATTCAGTAATATGAGGAATAAAAAAAAAATTGCGCGTTTTTTGCGCAAGTGGTGATTATGAAGCAATAATGTCAATCGGGGGAAAAAAAAATTCCCAAAACTTACGGTTCTTCATTTTTATATTCAATTATTACATTTTGTTGTCTATCTGGTTTCTTTTTATTTTTCTATGATAGAAGCATACACAGACTACTATTCTATTTGAAAGAAACTTCTCATGGCACTTTTATTTGCGGTGATCACCTTAACCACTAATATGATAAACTATATTGCTACGGAAGTTCTATTTATCTGTTGTGGTAAATATAATCATTACTGATTACACTATTTCGGTGAGAACTATCATAATCAATTGTCCCATGGTTTTTGCACAAGGCACTAAAATATTGGTCTTTATATACCCGTGTTTTCAACATACTTTCTTTGTTCGGGTACTTTTTTCAATAACAATTAACAGAAAAATATATATTATCTAACAATGAGTGAATTTTTTTGTGTTCGTCGCGATCTTTGTGATCAAATAATAAAAGGAAAAAGTACTTCAGACCTCTGACAATATTTGTTGGACAACTTTCAACTATCGGAAACTGACGTTAATACTGTAATAGAGAGTATTCAGAAAAATCTAACATCAAGTTGCAACCAAAAATGGACAAAAGCTCAAAGAAAGCCAGACAGGTTCGAGAGCCAATACTCAGATTGGTTAAATGGTGAGTTTAAAGTACCACTGAATTCTTGCAGTACCTCAACATCTGAAAATTCTGGCTTAAATACTTCTGGTGATCGTGGTAGACCAGCCAAACCATATGACGAGTGTTCGGAAAACACAAAGAAACGAAAAAATATGGAACTGGTCCAGGACTATGGAATCGGATATGTCCGTAACGCTTATGTGCAAGGTTTATGATCCATGGGTGAAAATGACGAAGCATCATATTATCAGAAATAAAGAAAAAGAAGAGAAAAAAGTAATTCTATAAAACATACTCAATCCAGATAATGCACTTTCCTTTACAAAAGAGGAAGCATTGTGTATGTGTATTGAAACAGATTTAAGCAAAGCCCAATATCCTAAACCTAAGAAAAAGGCTCGTTGATAAAAAATTAAGTTCTGTATTACCATCATATCAAATACTAAGTGAAGCAAAAAAGGCTTGCTATCCGCCTGCATCCAGCATAACGGTGACAAATATAAGCGCAAGAATCAATCTTCAAGATCTCTTAGATCATACAGTTTGCCGTATTTTAAAGATAAAGTCAGATTCAACAAATTACAATCATCTCAAGTTGTTTACTAAATGGGGATGTGATGGATCTTCCGGGCAAAGTGAGTATAAACAAACTCTACCGGAAGAAAACGAACAAATATCGGATGCCAATTTGTTCATAGTGTCACTTGTACCACTACGATTAGTAGACGAAGAAACTTCTACAATTATATGGCAGAACCCTACCTGCTCATCTGTTAGATATTGCAGACTAATTTCATTTGAATTTGCAAAAGAAACACCCCAAAAAACTACAGAAGTTGTGAGTGAGATTGAAGCCAAAATTAGTCAATTGATTCCGACTCTTGCGTCAATAGGCGACAAAGTCATCGAAGTTAAACATGACCTGTTTATGACAATGATTGATGGAAAAGTTGCTCAAGTGTTAACAAACACACCATCCAGTGCTACCTGCACTGTTTGTGGAGCAACTCCCAGACAAATGAATGATCTTTCAAAAATTATAACGAGAGTTGAAAATGAAAATGCGTTTAGATACGGGTTGTCGACACTACACGCTTGGATCAGATTTATGGAAATGATCCTCCATATTTCTTACAATTTAGGTTTTGAGAAATGGTCTGCTACAACTCCAGAAAACAAGCAACTTAAAGAAGACAAGAAAAAATATGTCAAAAAACGTTTCCGAGAAGTGCTTGGTCTGCACATTGATAAACCACGTCAAGGTACAGGTAATAGCAATGATGGAAATACGGCAAGAAGATTTTTCCAAAATTACCAATGCTCTGCAGAGATAACCGGCATTGATGAAGAATTGATTAAGAGATTATTCGTAATTCTTCAAACTATGTCATCAGGATTCCCTATAAACGCAGAAAAATTTGGCCAGTATACATTGATGACCGCGCAATTATACGTAAGCAAATATAACTGGTACTACATGCCATCTTCGGTCCATAAAGTACTTATACATGGTGCTAAAATAATAGAGCATTATGCAGTTTTGCCTTTACGACAATTGTCAGAAGATTATCAGAAGATGCCCAGGAAGCCCGAAATAAAGATTACAAGAAATATAGGTTACATCACGCTAGGAAGTGTTCCAGATCAGCAACAAACGAAGACGCGCTGCATATTTTGTTATATACATCTGATCCTTATGTATCCAGCTTAAACAAACCAAGTTTTGTAATATCAAAAGAATTGTATAACGAAGCTAAAGAATTATAATTTAAGTACCTATAATAATAATTTAGTTTTAAAGTTATTTTAAGCAAAAGTGTATCTTTTATTCCTATTTTAATGAAACTGTAAAAAAAAATGTATGAAATTTCGTATAACTTAACTTTTGTCATTTTTTTACGAAAAATATATACCTATTAAAATAATGATATTTCATGTATTTTATTGCCTAGATATTCACTAATAAGTGAAAAAAAAATCAAGCAGAAAAATCAAAAAACAACAAAGTTATCGATTTTTGAGATGGAAAACACCGTTTCGTCCCATAGTGCGGCGGTTCATGCTAACTCTTACATGCGTGGCCGCATGTAAGAGTTCCTTAAGAGAGAACAAGGCCAAGAAATCAGAAAAATAGGTACTCGAAGAAATTACGGCCGTCGCAATGTGGATTCCGAAAGGCACATCTGCAGCTCATACTTTTTGTATCACAAAAATGATGACGAAATCGATGTTTCGTACTGTCTCTCGAAAACTATGCAGATTGAATTACTTTTTGACATTAAACATTTTAAGGACGAGTTAACTCTTCCTTAAAATGTCTAGTTTCAAATTTGCCTGGTAGTCTTCAAGGCAGTAAAACTGAGGCATTTTTGTATTTTTTAAGACAGATGTCTTCTTTACCTATAAGTTGCTGAAAAAAAGGACATGCTTCTAGCAAAACTTGATTTCATGACGAAGAATGACTGTTCTATAGGCAGGAGAAAACAGGAGATATGATTTGTATGGAAAACTTGCAGTCCCTATTCCCTCTTAAGAATTGAGAAATAAAACGGATAGATACATTGCTGAGTAACAATTTCGCCGTTCATAGTTAAATATTTGACAGGAAGCTATTAATTTAAATTAATTTAATTAAAATTCCAGTTGTATAAATACACGTCTACAGTTACTGCCAAGAACTCAAAACGATTCAAGGTTTTCAGTCATTATAATAAAGATAACTCTTATATACCTATTTTTATGTACTTTACTTATCCTAACAGCTTATTTGTAAGAAATAACAAGAACTTCGAGCTACATAACGTTGAAGAAACGCGTTGTTAGGAAAAAAGAATGTACTAAAGAAAAAATCGACATCCACAAAAGACGTCCACTTGTGACATCCACATGTGGCATCCACATTATGATATCCGCACGTGACATCCACATGTGCATCCACAGGAAGGCACAAAATATGGTAAAAAAAAATTGGGTCCTGCTACCCTACCATTACGTCTTAAAGCAGAACTTATTCCACTGAGGGAAAGAGTTGGTGCTAGACACCCTGTACCTATAGCTCTGTCTCTTGGCCTACTGTTTGGGTTGGCGGATGTCACGTATCCGCCAACCCAAACAGGACCCAATTTCTTTTCTATTTTTTTTTTTAATATTTTGTGGCTTCCTATCAAAAGTATCAAATAGATAATTTTCACATATTTTTCGCCCAAAATAAAATAGTAACGCATGAAGTTCTCGGCAGCACGGCCTCACGAAAACAAGATGGCGTCCGAATGATTGCCTAAACATAAAAACTGTTGGATTTATGTCGGAAGAGGGCACTACTGATAGCAGTGACAAAATAAAGAGAAAATATTAAGGCATTCATTTAGATATTTTAGATGCATTTTTTTTTTGTAAAATAAGTAATCAGAGAGGAGGGAACACCGACGCGAAAAAGGTTACCACGTATCGAGTAAATTGTGGTTCTTTACGATGTACTAAATACGTGTTAATCGTTTTTCCCTCGGTGTCCGTTCTACCCTGTCTAAAATATAATTTATAGTTTTATCTAACTTAACTTTAAATATAATTAATAAATTCCATAGTATAGATCTTGGCTCGCCTCTACCGTACGTCCGGTTTTTCTTCTTAACTTCGACTTAGTACCTGAAAATATAAGAGAAAAAGAAATTATAATAATCTTCACATAGTATAAAAAGAAGCATGCGCTGTCTGTTAGCTTAGATCTTTTTAGTAATACAAGTATTTGAACAAACACTATTGGAGAAAACATACGACGGAGAGCGAGAGGAAGGCCAAAGAGTAGGATGGATTGTGTAAGGAATGATATGAAGGAGAAAGGAGTAAATGATGCCGTGACGTCTGATAGGGGAGAATGGAAGACGAAAACGTGTTGCGCCGACCACAAATAGAATGGGACAAGGGCAGGAAAATGATGAATGGAGACAACATACAATGTTATTTAATCAGGAATAGATTTGACAGACGTACTGGCCGGGCGTTTGAGGGAGAGAATCTCAAACCAACCCAGCCGCCGCGGGAGACGCTCCGGGCGTTGGACGCCGCGAAACGACTCCTGGCCACCGTAGGACAGGCCGTGTCGACAGCGCGTTAGTGTTCCACGCGCGCCTCAAAGAGATGTCAGCAAAGCAGAGGGGCCTGCCAGGGCCACCGCCTGCCAGGGTTGCGGGTTGTTCCAAACAGATACCGCGGCCCCGGAACATAAAGGCAAAAGAAGGAACATGGGTAGGATTTAGTCAGTACAAGTCTGACACTTCCTAAATTGATAATTATCAATCCGCATAAAAAAAACGTACTGCAGTCTCGTCTATGGTAACAAAACCAATACAACCTGACCTCTCATTCTAATCTTCGTTCTACGTTGGAACAGCTCAGGCCATTCAGCATGCGGCATTAATATTACTCATTTGAAATCATTTAATAAATAAATCTATACAATGTGTCCGGTCATGGACTAGCGATATTCTGGATACTTATAGAACGCGTGTTTTAATATACTATTACGATACACACTTGGGTCTAATTCAGCCCGCTTTTTGGCAGCCATTTTGAGATATTCTCTATGCGTGTACAAAAAATAATCATATCTCTCCGAAGTGTTGGTCTTACTGAGACGAAAATAGGTTTATTCAGAGGGCAACAATATTGGCTATCGTTTAAATTAAGAAATGATGCTTACATTTTCGTAACATTAGAAAACAAAATTAAAGTCCAAAAAATATGCAAATCAACGAAAGTTTTGTAAACTTTTTTGTGAAAAAAATTTGGTAGTTTTTTTTTAATCAAACAATTTGATTACCTACTAGAATGTTTGTTATATAAGTACATATAATATCGCTAGTCCGTGACCGGACACATTGTATATATGTATAACACTTTTTTACCACAAATATCCTAAACGATGAGTTATCTTTTATAAACATGAATGATATGCTTATACATGAATGATTTTAGTAGCTATGGAAAATCAATACTCGATAAGAATTTGTGGGAAACACCGTCACACCACAACTAAAACGGCTGAAATACAATACAAACTTAAACAACTACCAAAAAACAAAACAAAAAAAAGACGGTAAATAAATTTAGGAAGTCTTGTTTTTCCGAATTTAACGCGAGCGAAGCCGCGGGCAAAAGCTAGTAATATTATAAAAGCGAAAGTGAGTTTGTTTCTTTGTTACATCTTGGTACACAGATAGTTGGGACCCTGGAGACGGACATAGACTAATTAAAAAAAAATGAGAAAAGAAGAAGAAAAAGAGAGAGAAAGATATTTTTTTGGATCATCACGCGGGTTAAAGTTAGCGTTAGCCCAAAGTAACTATGCCACGCGGACGAAGTCGCGGGCGGAAGCTAGTAAATTTTTTTTTTGACTTTGTTGCTAAGCGCAAATCTCGAGAACAGCTGAACCGATTTAGGTTAATTTTTTGTTGTGTTGGTTAATGTTAGAGGAGGGTTCTTATGACAAAAAAAGAAGTGTAAGTAGAAAAAATGCATTGCAACGTATGCACAGCACACGAACGGCTGTGCCGTGTGCTGTGTCAGCAGTAGACTATATAACATCACGCTAAGACACTGAGGAGCTGATCAGTAGTGTCCGACCGAATGTTCGTTTTCGGTTGAGTTTCGGCAAAAGCAGGAGTTTCGGTTTAGTTTCGTTTTCGGCGGCAAACTAACCGAAACCGAATGTGCATTCGGGAGTTTTCGCGCTGTGATCGGTCATGTTCGGCGCGTTGAATGAATGAATGAATCCCATTAGAACCAATGTCGTGATTCGCTTGTTTGTTTGCTGTTCGTTTTGTTTTGTTATGGTGGCGAGTTTTCGAGTGATTTATTTTGAATTTGGTAAGTTTTTTCTCGTTTCATGTCATTATAACATGAGCGGGTAGTAAATATAAAAAAAATACGTGTGGCACTCGGGGACTGCCGCGGTAAAGCTATTGCATATCATTTTTTATCAACTTATGCAATAAAAAAAAATATAATATTTAAAAAGTACCTACTTCCAATAAAAAGAAGTCGCAAAAAGAAAAACAAGACCTTGGGTTTGATCTAGCGTAATATCGGTAGACTATCCGATTCTCTACCAAACACGCTAATAGACCATTAGAATCGTGATTGAAATAACTGACCCTATTCGTAATGAAAGTGTTAGGTTTTTTCGTTACGAAATTTCTGGATTCGGTCTCCACGCTCAAGGCCCGGCAATAGCTTAAAAATATTCCATATGACTGATAAAAGTGATCCTTGTAAGGAAGTTATGGTTTCGGTTTCGGCCGAAACAGAGGCCGTTGCCGAAATTCGTTTTCGGTTTCGGTCGTAAAACTAGTTTCGGTCGGACACTACTGATCAGCGACTGAAACCGCTTGGCACAGCTCATAATCTATGTCAAACGTTTTTATCGCTTTTAAAGGATATTACTCAATACAAACTACGATAAAATATTTAGAACTATATTTCAAACAAACAAAAATACATCCAACTAATATTCTCCTATTAATATGTATAAATGCAAATGTTTGTGAGGATGTATGGATGTTTGTTACTCTTTCACGTCAAACGGTTGAACGGATCTTGATGAAAATTGGCACAGAAGTAGATTATGGTCTGGAATAATACATAGGATACTTTTTTTCCGATATCACGAGGACGGAGCCGCGGGCGCCAGCTAAACTGAGGTTGCTTGTTTGTTACGTCTTCACGCCTAAATAGCCAAACCGATTTTGATGAATTTTGGTACAGAGATAATTGGGAACCTGGAGACGGACATAAGCTAATTAAAAAAATGAGAAAATGATAAGAAAGAGGGAAGAAAAGGGGAGAGAATGTTTTTTTTTCAATCATCACGCGGGTTAAAGTTAGTGTTAGCCCAAAGTAACTATGCCACGCGGACGAAGTCGCGGGCGGAAGCTAGTTATCTATACAAACGTGTATAAGATACAGGAGAAATTCCTAGTGTCGGGTAACGTTTTTGTTACAACAAAAAACGAATACTATTTCCTTAATTTTTAACGATGCCTACACAGTGTTGCTTGCTTGTGGCAATTTGTTTACGTAAGGTGTATTTTCTTACCTCAATATGTATAATGCTTTAAACATAAGGGGCGCTACACACTGTTTCGGGTACAAACAAATGATTTAGCAGTATTACTCAGGAGTTCGTGGTTAAATAACCACAGACGGTTAAGCAGCGTTTGCAGCGTTTGTCAGTCTGAGATCGGCGACCATCTATTACATACCTAGTATCTACCTCATCTTGGAAAACACGTTAAGCTGTTGGTCGCAGCTGTCATTGTAGATTTTTGACAGTCGTTACCGGTCGTCTTAAAGTATATAAGTTTATTTAAGAAGTTATTATTTGATGATGATGGCCCAATAGCAAAAAAAACTGTACTGTCTCTAGATAACTTATAAAAGTTAATTATGTTTGAATCTTTTGAATACCTACATGGTAAATAACGGCTGAACCTGCCAAAATGTTTTTATCCTAGTCATCATTTACTTACCAATATTTGCAAAACAAAATCTATCTTTTATCAATATCTTTAGAATTAGGATTCAAGCTAGCAACACGAACAGTACACACCTTTCTTTCTTTCTTTCTTTACCGCTCGGTTATGCCGACCCGAACTGGTGAGCAGCAACCCTAACAGCTTACACGTTATGCAAATAAACATTCACGCGGATGTTGTAACGTTTGTTACAAAAACTATGACCTACATTGCCCAGACAAGCGCGGAAATGCAAATGTGTATACACAGATACCACTCGCGAACAGTGATGTGAGCATTTGTTTATAACTTAAAATAAATATTATAGTTATTCCCCCGCCCAGACCGCCACTGTGTGCTCCGCCGTGTCCTCCGGGCGATCGTCACAATGGTGACACCCGGGCGTTTCCTCCCACCCGATAATGTGCAGGAACCTCCCGAAACTTCCGTGTCCGGTGAGGTCCTGCGTCAGGAGGTAGGTGAGAACGCCATGGGGCCAATCCAGCCACTCCTCAAAGAGGGGTTTACCGCCACTATTGTGGCGTGCCCTGCACGGGGTTGCGACAGTCGCTCTCTCCATGGCACCATGAGATCGCACCGGAGGTCTGTCCGCTGAGCGGCAATTTGCCGCGGTAGCGGAGTTTCCCCCCGGTGTAGTGCCTCCGCGCGCCACTCGTACAGGCGCGCGAAGACTATCGCCTCCAGATCCCACGGTGAAATTGTATGCCTAACGGCAGAACATAGATAGTTTCTTACTTCCTATCTATTTTTTACTTATATTCACAAAATAAATGAATCTGAATGTTTTGAAATATTAAGAGGAAACTTGTAGTCAATCGAATATGGCCCTTGACCGACATTTTTATTTGTCTGCCCATTAATGTATGCGAAGAGAGGAATATTTGATTGTTGAAGCCTTAATTGATCACGATTAGCCTTGCTTAATTGGCAAGGACTAATCGTGAATGAAATTCTAAACTGACTGCGGTTTCATACGAGTTAACTACTACCGGTGTCATCAACTTTTGTGTTGGGATCAACTATTCTTATTTATCGTGAAAAAAAACAAGAGCCAGTTAGACTCGCGCACCGCGGGTTCCGTACAAACTCGCGACATAAACAGCCATATCTTTTGACTGCGTAGACTTGAGGATTGCTTTTCGCAGTACAAAGGAACAACAGACTTGAGTACAATGGTTTTAATTTCTACTCGATGACCGCGCGTTCCCAAAATATAGGGTCTTGACAAACAAACAGGCAGACAGACGGACAGCAAAGTGATCCAATTCGGGTTCCTTTTTTCGTTCTTCGTTCAGAACTCTAAAAACAAAGATTTATAAAAGACTAGCTTTCGCCCACGGCTTCGCTCGCGTTAAATTCGGGGTAACACAGTTCCCCTTGCCTGATTTGCAGGTACCTGCTACCTGTAGTTTATGTCCTTGCGTCTTATTGATTGTAATAGCAAAGCTAAGCGTTCCCTTTTCTTCCCTCTTTCTCCCTCATTTCCCATTTGCCTATGTCCGTCTCCTGGGTCCCAACTATCTTTGTACCAAAATTCATCAAAATCGGTTTAGCTATTAAGGCGTGAAGACGTAACAAACAAACAAACTCATTTTCGCTTTTATAATATTAGTAAGGAAAGTAAGGATAAAATGTCTCAAGACACATCACATGAGGAAGAGGGAATGGGAAGCTGTCGCTTCCTTCTGCGAAGCAGTCCTGCTAGAGAAGGAAATGGCCGGGCGTTTGAGGGAGAGAACTTCGGGAGACGCTACGGGGGTCGAGCGCCGCGTAACGACTCCCGGCCACCGTAGATGCGGGTCTGTGTTAGTTATTTATTGATTTCCCATCCGTTACAAAAAGTAACTTGAGAGATGTCAAGGGGCACCCGGATGGAACGAAGTTATTATTTTTTGGAGTTTACTCCTTAAGAATCGATTTTCATATATAAGGCGCCCGGTATGAGAAAAATGTGAGGTGTAAAATCTACTGATGAATGACCTCGTTACGTTTTTGGTGCAACCGCACCTATGGTGTTTGTCGTACAGTTGAATATTACTAGATGGCGCTTTATGAAATTTGTCGTCCGTCAGTGATATTTTTAATTATTTATTATTATTATTTTTTTATGATATTTTTTTTTTGTACTTAAGGAGTAAACTCCAGTCGTGCGTCAGAGCTGACACACACACTTTTTTATCTACAAGAAACCTGTATACACTCAACAAAAATAATCGTCGCAACACCACACTGTTCAATGCGAAATAGAAAGACGAAACGAAAATGACTGGCTTGCTTTCTATGAGAGAGAGAGAGAGAGAGAGAGAGAGAGAAAAACACGCGCACGCCACTAGGCTTACAACTATAGCAAAAAGTGTCGTTACAACTTTTGGTCTTATTTTTTTCCGTCTAGCCCCCTTTCGCAACGCGCGATAAGGAACTTCGTTCCAATAAAAAGCAGGAAGATGATGATGGCGATATCTAGTGGTCCTGAGCGTTTTCGGTCACCGATGCGATGCCAAGATTACCTATCTGCGCGGGAGATATTATATTGCAGGACTGTGTACGCAGGCACAGGTGCACCATCCGATTCGACATATCACGGAGATATCTTACCGCCATCTTCCAAACTCCACGCTGTTAAACTATGATATTCCTATTGCAAAACTGAACCAGGGAAGCAATGGGATGACGACATACTATGGGTCTACATACAACTCGTATTTATAGTGATTTATAATGTGTCATTGTGCTTCTTAAATTGGGATTGAGCGATTAAATGACTGACTCATATGTGCTAAATGTGGAGACAAACCCATTCTTTGTATGGTAAATAAATCATTCATTTCCTACCCTGGTCCCATTCTATTTGTGGTCGGCGCAACACGTTTTCTTCTTCCATTCTCCCCTGTCAGACGTCACGGCATCATTTACTCCTTTCTCCTTCATATCATTGTATGGTAAATAAATATTATTAATTAAGAAATAAATATTATTAAAATGTTTTCGTAACCTTCTTATATAAAACCGGCCCAGCCAAGTTGGACTTGCGCACCGAGGGCGACATAAACGACCATTTATTTTGACCGCGTAGACTTAGAGAATTATTTTCTTTTCACAGCTTCAAGAGACCACAGAATCCTTACTAATATTATAAAAGCAAAAGTGAGTTTGTTTGTTTGTTACGTCTTCACGCCTAAATGGCTAAACCGATTTTGATTAATTTTGGTTCAGAGATAGTTGGGACCCTGGAGACGTACATAGGGTATTTAAAAAAAAAAGATTGAGCTATGAGGCATGAAAAGGGAAAGCTTAGCATTGCTATTACAATAAATAAGGCGCAAGGGCAATAACTACAGGTAGCAGGTACCTGCAAATCAGGAAAGGAGAACTGTGTTACCCCGAATTTAACGCGAGCAAAGCCGCGGGCAAAAGCTAGTTAAAATATAGTTTTAATTTCAACTCGATGTCTTCACGCGTTCCCTATATTCCCTACATTTTTCTGTAACAGGCGCAACTTTCAAACTTCCTCTAATATACTCAATATTCGAGGATGGAAAGTTGCGCCTGTTACAGAAAAATTTAAAGAGAGTCGTTTGTCTTGGTATGGACATGTAATGAAAAGGGACGAAGCACATGTGACTAAAAGAGATCTGCATGTTGATGGACGGAGAGCGAGAGGAAGGCCTAAGAAAAGATGGATGGATTGTGTAAGGAATGATATGAAGGAGAAAGGAGTAAATGATGCCGTGACGTCTGATAGGGGAGAATGGAAGAAGACAACGTGTTGCGCCGACCACAAATAGAATGGGACAAGGGCAGGAAAATGATGATGATCTAATTATACTCTAGATGCGTTCTTGGAATACGCACTAATGCAATTCAGTCTACAGACTTACAAACATATATTATTTAGCGACGAGCAACAATTGATTCTGTATACGTTAAGTCTTCAGTGAGAACTACGAATTACACTTCTTAGTAACATCAACATTTATATTTAAACTTAAATAAAATACTAAACACACGGCATATGCTTCTGCAATACTAACTAAATATGTATATAAATAAACTAGTTACCCGCCCCGACTTTGCACGGCTGCAATTGCATGTTATATACAGAAGCTGTTATAGTCTTTATACATAAACTAGCTGTGCCCCGGCATGCGTTGCTATGCAATTTTCTACCTGCCCTACCCTACCTACCCTACCTTTTCTTTGCTATAAACCTCACGGAGCCCGAGACCTTTCCAACGAATGCAAAACCGTGGAAATCGGTTCGTGCGTTCTGGAGTTATAGCGTCTGGAAGGAAAACCCGACTTATTTTTATATAGTAGATAAATGTTTTCCTTAACGTCATTAATGCGGATTTTCCCCTTTCATTGAATTTGAAAGATAACGCCCGCGTCCATAATTTTCAAAACATAAATTACACACTTACAAACGTTATCTTTAACAACTATTAAGAGGCACTTTAAATGCTTTTGATAACTTAATCTACATTTAAATCAGTTCCTTGAAAACTTGTAATTTAATAGATACATGAGTATAATGTACAATTTTACATTACGAATTAGTCTCAGAGGTATTCATACAAACCTGAGACATAAACAGCCATATCTTTTGACTGCGTAGCCTTAGAGGGTTGATATTTTCACAGCTCTAAGAGACCACAGAGTTTATTATACAGTTTTAATTTCAACTCGTTACCTTCACGCGTTCCTGAGATAAAGGGTCTTAACAGACAGACGGACGGAGAACAAAGTTATCATACATACAAGGGTTATTTTTTTCCTTCTGTGATATTGAACTTTAATAACAAAGATTTAAATCAAATCAAATCATTTATTTCAATTAGACCATTACAGGCACTTTTGAATGTCATGAAAACAAAAAAAAATGATGCTGCTACAGTCCCAGTCACAAGACATAATAACTTGTGAAAGTGCTGTAGTTGCCCATTCCAAAGCGTAGATCTCTATGGAGAAGAATGGGCAAGAAACTCCATGGACACTCTTTTAAATCATAATATTTTTAGAAAATCATGGTTACATCATTCATGTTGTGATTATAAATACATGTGAGAACGATGTAGAAAAACGAGCACATTAAGAGCGTCCAGAGTAAAAGCAAAATTTAAAAAAGATAAATTGACCCAAGATGCATCACATGAGTGAGAGGGAATGGCAAGCGGTCACCTCCTGCTGCACCAGTTATGCTAGCGAAGGAGGTGGCCGGACGTTTGAGGGAGAGAACCTCAAACCAATCCAACCGCCGCGGTAGACGCTCCAAGCTTAGGGCGCCGCGAGACGACTCCCGGCCACCGTAGATGCGGGCCTGTGGATGGTGAGCAATGGGTAGCTCACCGACCGTCCGTCCATTGACGACGGCGCGTTAGTGTTCCACGCGCGCCTCTAAGAGCCAGGGCTACCGCCTGTCATGGTTGCGGGTTGTTCGAAAGAGATACCGCGTCCCCGGAACATTAAAGGACAATAGGATTTATTCAGTACAAGCCTGACACTCCTCCCTTTTAAATGTTTTCCTATCCGCAAAAAAAAAATGGCGTAAACCAGCGACTATGAGCGACTGGGGAGCAATTGGCGTTACACCACGCGACCGAATATTCGTACACGTTAGTCTGGACATTCGCCCCCGCTTCGCCCAGAGCGGGGGAAGTTATTTGATGAATTCGCAGTCCCAAAAAAGCCTTATCCATCTTTGTTGGGCTCCCAGAAAAACATTTCTCAGGCTATCAGGGTTAGTTTCCTTCACTCGCAGCATATTTTGACGGCACGGTTGGCGCAGATTCCCGCACGGAACAAATAATTATATGACCTGCAGATATTTTTTTTTCGGGTCTGGCTGTTTGTGTATGTGAATTTAAGTTTTTGTAAACGCACCCACGGTACATGAGAAATTCCTAGTGTGGGGCAACGTTTTTTAAACATATACAATACGCACAGGAACCTAAAAATTCAGAGGTGCTAGCTAGGGACGGTCTATCTGACCTCCACAACCGGTTAGGTTCATAACGACAACTTCCCGAAATGGTAATTCCCTAAATGTCTACTTCCCATTTCGTCCACTTCCCAAAACTACCACAAATCTATAATTTCCAAACAGTCCACTTCCCATAACGTCCACTTTCTAAATAAGTTTTTTTTATCAAATACTAGCTTTCGCCCGCAGCTTCGCTCGCGTTAAATTCGAGGTAACACAGTTCCCCTTTCCTGATTTATAGGTATCTGCTACCTGTAGTTTTTGCCCTTGCGCCTTATTTATAGTAATAGCAAGTAGCTAAGTTTTCCCTTTTCTTCCCTCTTTCTCCCTCACATCTCAATCTTTTTTTTTAAAAAAACTATGTCCGTCTGCAGGGTCCCAACTATCTCTGTACCAAAATTCATCAACATCGGTTCAGCCATTTAGGCGTGAAGACGTAACAAACAAACAAACTCACTTTCGCTTTTATAATATAGTATTAGTAAGGATTTCTATGCGTGAATATCTAAATATATTTATGTGTATTAATAATAATTATAATTTTGATAAGTAGCGTTGTTTTTTTTCCATTTTTTTTTTCTAAATAATGTAGTCGTTCCTGGCAACGAACGTTCTTGGTGAACGTTTTGGGAAGTTGTCATTATGAACCTAAAGGATTGTAACGACTGTCAAAGATCTACAAATGACAGCCGGGACCAACAGCTTGACGTGAGAAAACACTGTAAGTAACAGGTGGTCACCCATCCACAGACCAACCTAGGCAAGCGCGGCTTGAACTAAAGATTTTTTAGAAACGTTGCCCCACACTAGGAATTTCTCCTGCATCATGGGTGCGTTTACAAACATTTAAACTCATATACACAAACAGCCAGACCCGAAACAACTACTCGTAGGTCTTACAAATATTTGTAACGTGCGGGGATCGAACCCGCGACACGCAGCGCAGTAGTCGATCGCTTAATCACTGCGCCAACCGTGTCTAATAATACTCTAGATTCGTTCTTGGAGTATGCACTAATGCAATTCAGTTGCAGACAGTCTAAAATAAACTAGATTTTGGCTCGATAGCCAATTATGTAATTATCGTTAGACATCCTACTATCTTAGTAATCTAACTTAATACAGTAAAACCTGGTTATGTGAGACATCAAGGGACCTGCAATATCGTATCACTTATAGAGGTATTCCACTTACCCAGTGTCTCAGATATACAGGTATAAATAAATATATGTCTCATTTACAGAGGGTTCCATTAATAGAGGTGAGAATACAGGTTATTTCAGTTATAGAGGTGCGATCATTAAATAAAATAACGTGTTATGTATGTAAATGAATTTGTGGGTAGAATAAGAATGAGTAAACAAACAATGTTATCTCAGTTACAGAGGTTTATGCATATAAAATTTACTCGCTGTCTCAGTTATAGAGGTAACTATGTTGATAAATCGAAAGAACAAATCCCAGATATAGAGGCTTACCTCGTCCCACTAACAGAGGTAATTCAGTGCCAAAGTGTTGGGACCTCAGCATGAGTTCCAGTTATGGAGGTTTCTCACTTATCCAGGTCCCACTTAACCAAGTTTCACTGTATTATAAATGCGAATGTTTGTGAGGATGTATGGATGTTTGCTACTCTTTCACGTCAAAACCGCTGAACGGATCAATCGTCCCGTATTTGGCGGGATAGTCCCGCTTTGATGCTGTCTGTCCCGCTTTCTCTCCTACCTTTCCTCAAATAGAGAAAACGATAATTTTGTGTTTTTGATCAATCGTGTAATAAGCTTCTTTCCTACATGATTTGAATTTGAAAGTGATATATTCCGCTAACAACTAATTTCGACTTGCATTCGGCTGGTATTTGAGTCATGGCATTGACGGCAAGTGAAGTTGCAATTAACATAGTAGGTATTTATTAAGTTAAACATCTGCACAAATAACTTTATTATTTTATATTTTACTAGCTTTCGCCCGCGACTTCGTCCGCGTGTCATATTTAATTTGGGCTACTGCTAATTTTTACCCGCGTGATGATCGAAAAAAAATATTTTTCTCTCCCTTTTTCTTCCTTCTTTCTTCCCCCTTTTTTTACTTTTTTTTAGCCTATATCCGTCTCCATGGTCCCAACTATCTCTGTATCAAAATTCATCAAAATCGGTTTGGCTATTTAGGCGTGAAGACGTAACAAACAAACTCACTTTCGCTTTTATAATTTAGTAAGGATTTTTATTACATTTTTCATTTAAAGGAAATTATATTCTTATTGTCGTGTATTCTTTTGACAAGGTCACATATTTAATTTATTAAATTTAAAACGGGATATTTACCAAGTTTCGTATTTATATTGAGTTTTCGATATTTCATCAGCGCAGTTGTATAAACCATGCCACGAATAAACTGAAGTTATTGCGCGTGGATGTCAGAAGCAGCCATTTTTTTTTTGCAACATAGGTAATATAATATAGTCGCTTGCAAAAAAGTCAACGAAACAATTAAAAGTCACCCATTTTAATTGTTTCGTTGACTTTTTTGCAAGCGACTTCCGGAAGTAAAGTTATTTTCTACTTTGTAGATTTTGTTTTTAAAAATACTATCTAAATCCTTACTAATATTATAAAAGCGAAAGTGAGTTTGTTTGTTTGTTTGTTTGTTACCTCTTCACGCTTTAATGGCTAAACCAATTGTAATGAATTTTGGTACAGAGATAGTTGGGAACCAGGAGACGGATATAGGCTAATTTTTATTAAAAAAAGTGGGATATGAGGGAAAACGAGGGAAGAAAAGGGAAAACTTAGCGTTGCTATTACAAATCAATCAGGCGCAAGAGCAAAAACTGCAGGTCTGCTTGGTGTGTTATACCGAATTTAACGCGAGCGAAGCCGCGGGCGAAAGCTAGTTATAAATAAATTAAAAAATAGCGTCAAAAAATTCGTCCTCAACGCAGTTGGCAATGTCCCCAAGAGACTGGCCGCGTTGCCACGTTGTATGGCAACGCTAAGCCTCTGGCCAAAGTAAAAGCCAGCCCTTGGGTCACGGGAAGTGTCAACCGTTTTAAAATATCCTTAAAAAGGCTGTGAGCACAAGGACCCCACGGTCCAATAAACTTTGGAAGTCGATTTTAGTTTTTTGCAAAAAACGTTTTTATTTCAGCATTTTTGGTTCCGGTTAAATGATATCTCAAACTTTTATTTATCCAATATTCATTTTCCATTGTTACTAAGAGATTAGCAGATCATCCATATAGACAGACATAGAAGAAAAAATATATATCATAGACGATAACTCATTAACTAACTAAGCACTATAAATAAAACCACCTCAGAAGTTATTAACGTTATTCTCGTTTTTATGGCGTGTTCTTGCAATAAAAGATGTGGCTGAGCGATCGACTGCTGCGCTGTATGTCACGGGTTCGATCCCCGCACGGAACAAATACTTGTAGGTATGACCTGCAGATAGTTGTTTCGGGTCTGGCTGTTTGCGTATGTGAGTTCTAATGTTGTTGTTCTTGTGTATGTGGGAGAAATCCTAGTGTGGGGCAACGTTTTTTTAAAAACTAAAAATAAATAAAACAAAAAAATATTATGAAAATCGGTCCACAGTTGGTTAAGTAATCGGTAAGTATAATTAAAAAAAAACGGTCGAAAATAGAACGTCCTCCTTTTTTGGAACTCGGTTAAAATCGGACTACCATCATCCTCATCTTTCTCGTTTTTTTTTTGGTATATATGACATTTTAAATGTTATAAATAACAAAAGGTATTAAAGCAGATGTGGGTGGCAACACCGGGGACTCACTAGAAGGAAAATAACCTTTCTTTTTCGCATGCTGCGCCGACCACTAATAAATTGACGGCACGATTGGCGCAGTGGATGAGCGATTGACTGCTGCGTTGCGTGTCGCGGGTTCGATTCTCGCACGGAACAAATATTTTTATGGCCTACAAATAGTTGTTTTGGGTCTGGCTGTTTGTGTATGTGAGTTTAAATGTTTGTAAACCCACGATACAGGAGAAATTCCCAACGATTGAAACGTCCGGGCGACTGTGGCGGCCCAAAACTTTTTGGCGTTGAACGTCCGGGCGACTATAGCCGCCCAGACGACTCGCCCTATTCAAACCTTTTTTGTCTATGAGAGTGTTCAAGAGGTTCACAAGTGTTTCGCTAGATGGTTCTCTATTAAATTACGCGTCTGTTGATCGGTAAAACAGCAAGGTCAAGCCACAAAGAGATTAAAAAATAAATTGTTTACACAAGCGTTTTACGACGTGCGTTGAATTATTGAAGTGTTTACGAGTGTCGAGTTTCAAATAAAAGTAACAATGTATTTATTGTTCTATTGTATTAGGTGTTATATATTGAAATACTCCTATAGATCCATTCTTTCAGAATATCTACAAATTCTAAGTATCCGAAGTCTGATAGAAAGTTTTTAAAATCGACAGGCCAAAACTTTTCCTTTGCGTGCCGGTTTTTTGTTTTATGATATGTAGTAAAATACTACTTCTAATTGGAAACATAGGTAATTATTAATATCTGTGTAGACTTAAACGAAAGAAATAGGACTACACGTTTTAATTAATTAATTCTCAGGATTTGGAAATGGGCGACCATAGTCGCCCGTTACGGTTCATACCGGGAGTTTGTTTTGATTTATTATGTTATACTGTTTGTTCTAAGTAATGATATATTGGTATCAAAAAAAAAGCTTATTTCATCTAGTTTATTAATACGTAAATAGCGTAGAGTTATATTACGAAATATTTCGTAAAAACTTGTAATTAATAAATATTTTACTCAAATTTTACCACTATTGTAAAGTTTAACTTTTTTTTTGTACCATTTACGATAAGAGTTACAATTTAGCTGTCACATATTTTGATTCATTCATTCATTTAATTTACCATAACAGTTGTAGCTTGGTAGAAAATAGGCTTTAAATCGGTGACGGCATTGGGCGCTCGACCGTTACGTAAGTCCGCGAGCGCGCGAACGTACTAGTACTACTACAGCTGTCAAACTTGAACGGGCGAGTGGGTGTGGGAAACGTTTTAAAAAAAAAAGTTGAAAAATGTGTGTCATCAAATAACTTCAGTAAAAGACTGAAACTCTCTCCGCAGAGCGGGAGAGAGTCAGTCTTTTACTGAACAAAACTCATCCATGTTCCTTCGTTTGCCCTTTGGGTGTCAGGGCCGCGGTATCTCTTTCGAACAACCCGCAGCCCTAGCATGCAATGGCTCTGACGGCTCCCTCAGATTTGCTGACATCTCGCCGTCAACACAGCTTGTCGTCATTTGACGTATACGAAAGGTGGGCTGCCCATTGCTTACCGTCCACACGTCCGCATCTACGCCGGTGGCCGGGAGTCATTTCGCGAAGACGCTCCGGGCACCGCGCGCCGCGAGACAACTCCCGGTCACCTTAGATGCTGGTTTGTAGACGGTAAGCGATGGGTAGCTCACCGTCCGTCCGTCTAGTGACGAAAGGCGGTGTCGACGGCGCGTTACACGTTAGTTAGAGATTTCAGCAAAGCAGAGGGACCTGCCAGGGACACCGCCTGCCGAGGTTGCAGGTTCCAAAGAGATACCGCGGTCACGGAACATGAAGGACAAAGAAGGAACATGGGTAGGTTTTAGTCGGTAAACGTCTGCCATTCCCCCACCTTCTGACGCCCAGCACAGGGGAAATTATTTGATGATTTCCAATAGCGACCGCTCTGTGGTTTCTCTCCACCCCCCACGAGAAAAATACGTGGATTTTTTGTTATGTTTATAACAAATAGCTTTCAGAACAACATAAGACGTAATGATACAGTATGCAATCAATATCATATTACCAACCGTTATGTTTATCAATTGACAATGCAACAATATACGTATCATCATTACGTTGCCATGCAAGTGAATTCTTAAACAAGAAGAAGCAACAGAAGTAGTCTGTGAGAATCACACAGTAAAAGATAGATGAATCATTTATTTGATACAACAAAGACACAATAGAAAAAAAATACGTGTGGCACTCGGGGACTGCCGCGGTAAAGCTATTGCATAGCATTTTTTATCCAATTATGCAATAAATTAAAAACAAAACTAAATATAACATTTTAAAAGTAACTTTTAATAAAAAAGAATTCGCAAAAAGAAAAACAAGACCTTGGTTTTGATCCAGCGTTCTGTCAATTCAAATTCCGATTCCCAAACACGCTGATCGAACATTGAAATCGTATATTGAAATAACTGAGCTTATTCGTAATGAAAGTGTTAGGTTTTTTTCGTTACGAAATTTCTTGATTCGGTCACCGCGCTCAAAGCCCGCGATAAAAGCTACTACTACTAGCTAATAGCACCAAATACTGAACGGATCTTGATGAAATTTGGCACAGAGGTAGATTATAGTCTGGAATAACACATAGGATACTTTTTTATCATCACGCGGGCGAAGCCGCGGGGCGCAGCTAGTAATAGTATAAATGCGAATGTTTGCGAAGATGGATGGATGTAGAGATGTTTGTTACTCTTTCACGTCAAAACGGCTGAACGGATCTTGATGAAAATTGGCACAGAGGTAGATTATAGGATGGAATAACACATAGAATACTTTTTGGAGTTTACTCCTTAAGAATCGATTTTCATATATAAGGCGCCCGGTATGAGAAAAATGTGAGGTGTAAAATCTACTAATGAACGAGACGTACAGTTGAATATTACTAGATGGCGCTTTATGAAATTTGTCGTCCGTCAGTGATATTTTTTTTTGTACTTAAGGAGTAAACTCCAGTCGTGCGTCGGAGCTGACACACACACTTTTTTTTGTCATCACGCGGGCAAAGCCGCGGGCGCCAGCTAGTACTATATAAAGATTGATTAACAAGATGCATCCTACCGCTAGTCAGCCGTGAGAATCTCCTTGCTTACATAAACACAGAACCTGTTCTTTTAACATCGGTTACCGAACTGCAAAGATATGCCAAAATCGTGCGCATGTCTGTATTGGACGCACGTTTCTTGGAAACTTAATCGCTGCAGTCATTACCATATATTAAGTCTGACGAATTGGAATAACCTTTTGTCGTTAAGGGTAGTACACACTGAATTCCGGTCGGCATGGAAAAGATACGGCGAAATTATCCTTGCTAATATTATAAAAGCGAAAGTGAGTTTGTTTGTTACGTCTTCACGCCTAAATGGCTGAACCGATTTTGATGAATTGTGGTACAGAGATAGTTGGGACCCTGGAAACGGAAATAGGCTAAAAAAAGTGAGAAAAGGGGGAGTTAGAGGGAAGAAAAGGGGAGAGCAAGAGGGACGAAAGGGGGAAAGAAAGATATTTTTTTCAATCATCATGCGGGTTCAGTTCATCAAGGTAGCGTTAGCCCAGAGTAATACGCCAAGCGGACAAAGCCACGGGCGGAAGCTTATAAAAAAATAAATTATAAAATGAGTGCTGTATTAGAAAATACAATTATAGTGTACCACAATGTTTAATGGTAAAAGAAAAAACATTAAAAAAGTTTTGCATTGCTTGGACATTCCCTATTATTACGGGTCGGCATTATTGTTCAACAAATGCTGCCGACCCGAACCAGTGTATACGACTCTTTATACGATAAATTTTGTTTTTATTTTGCAAATTAGTTACAAGAGTCATCGGGTTCTTTCTTAAGGAATTTCTCGGTAGCAACCAGAAGACGGATTTTGAACCCGATTGATGCCTTTTTGAACCTTGAATATAATTACGTGGGACTTTATCAAGATACACTAGGTTTTGCCTGGCAGCTTGGCGTCGGTGGAGGTCGAAAACTATCCCACGATAACTTCCTTGACGGCACGGTTGGCGCAGTGGCTGAACAATCGACTCCTGTGCTGCGTGTCGCGGGTTCGATTCCCGCACTGAACAAATATTTGTATGACCTGCAGATAGTTGTTTCGGGTCTGGCTGTTTGTGTATGTGA
Source organism: Ochropleura plecta (assembly GCA_905475445.1). NCBI lineage: Eukaryota > Metazoa > Arthropoda > Insecta > Lepidoptera > Noctuidae > Ochropleura > Ochropleura plecta. Next base: position 12,447,937 of record FR997749.1, read on the forward strand.
GTTTAAATGTTTGTAAACGCACCCACGATACAGGAGAAATTCCTAGTGTACACACTAGGGAGGGGGCGGGGGAAGACCCAGGTTGTTACTGACTAAAACTCTTTTTCGAACAACCCTTCACCCCGTGCGGCGGTGTCCCTGGCAGAACCCGCGACACGCAGCGCAGCAGTCGATCGCTCAGCTACTGCGCCAACCGTGTTGGCAAAACTCCACTAGCAAACTTTTTTAGAACTACCAGTAGGCCTACCATGACGTCTTAAAGCAGAATTACTTATTTCACTGAGTGAAAGAGATGGTGCTAGACACCCTGTATAGCTCTGTCTCTTTCCCTCAGCGGAATAAGTTCTGCTTTAAGACGTCATGGTAGGGTAGCTGGTCATTTATTTTGTTTTGTTTGTTATGCTAAAACATTAACATCATTTTAGTTAAACATGTACAAACCTTAACATGCCGAAGTATTCTTATTTTAAGCCACGCTCACTGCTTCATCATTTATTTGCAACCATTTAATTAAGTTTTTCTCTGTAAGTGAATTTGTAATTCTTTTGAGAAATAAATATCTTTAATCGTACTTCCGCAAAAACAAGGTGTTTCAATATTGATTTATCTCACGATTATATTTTTCATTGAAATGCACTTGAACAAACATAACGTGTGCAAATTTTAATACCGACTCGACTGTCGTCAAAGAGATACCATTACGACTATAAGAAACGGAGGGTTAAGCAGAGATGTACGTTTAGAACTCACGAACTCAAACCCAAAGCATTTATTTCAATTAGTAGACCATTCCAGGCACTTTTGAATGTCAAGAAACAAAATGATGAAGCTACAGTCCCAGTCACAAGACATAATAACTTGTGAAAGTACTGTAGCTGCCCTTTCCAAAGCGTAGATCTCTATGGCGAAGAATGGGCAAGAAACTCCATGGACACTCTTTTAAATCATAATATTTTTACAAAATCATGGACACATCATTCATGTTGAGATTATACATACATGTGAGAACGATGTAGAAAACGACGAAAACATTAAGGCCCGGTAACAAGCTTATCTTTAGGTATTCGCGGAAGTGAGGCTAGCTGCATACTGGGCATGGTCTGACACAAGTACACGACAGTACTGCATCGAAATAATAGAAATAAGGTCGAAGATATTTCGGTGTTTGATTTTATTTGAATATCATGTCCGCCAAAATGTAGGTCATTTTGCAGTTTTAATTGAATATAAAAAAAATACAGTTCCGTGTTTGAAAAAAATTAGATATCTCTTTAGTCTATAAAATATACTTTGTTATAGATATAAAAATATGATGGTAGTCGCTGAAAAAATTGAGAATTTCGAGACGAAAAAAATTTTTTCGTGGTCTTTTTAAACATTTCTTTTTTTCGTAGTACTAGACCACTTTTGTAAACTGATTTTGTTTAAGTCTTTACTTTATGTATTGAACTATACACGGTAATTTTTTTTTGGCTAGTGGCATGTACAGATACGGCTAACTTTGCGACGAAAATCTAGACGTTTTACGAAGTGTTTGCTTTGTACAGCGCCTTAAAAATACTCGTTACAAAAGTTTTTTATAATTAAAAAAATTCGTTCATATATTTTCATGATACAGATTGTACATTTTATATTTAATAAAAAAACAGAAATGCAACAGGATGATAGTATTTTCGATTCATAACGTTTACACAGTAAGAACTCGTAGCTAAATACTCGTAATAACAGCCGCTCAGGTCGATTAAGTTAAGCCCCGCTTGCCTAGGTTGGTCTGTGGATGGGTGCCCACTCGTTACATACCGAGTTTCCTCCGTACCTCGCAGAGCACGTTATGCTGTTGGTTCCGGCTCTCATTTGTAGATCTTTGACAGTCTTTACAGGTAGTCAATGTCCCGAAAGTCTGACAATCTGTCTTACCAACATGCATACATTCATGTATCTGGACGCTCTTAAGGCGCTGTACGCGCAGTAAGAGCGTCCAGATACATTCATTAAAACAAACCGTAGAAGGAACATGGGTGGGCAGTCCGTAATAGTCTGACACTCCCCCCGCTATGCCTAGAGCAGGGGCAGTTATTAGATGACTTTCCATCCACAAAAAGGGGGTTTAAGTGCCTATTGTAGTGGAAGTGTGGAAAACTTTCTTTGTATAACCAAAAAAAGGATGAATAATATCACAATGAGTTTCCTTGTAAAATGTTATTATATCTATGACACCAATCCGTGATTCACATTGACTATATGCATAAATAAAAATGACAGTATCTATACTGATGTTGTTTACAACAAAATAAAAACAATGGTTATCTATTATTTTTGATGTTATCTCGATATACTAAGTTAATCCGCGTCTCGTTGTTAAAATCCTCTAGGTTAATAGGGCAATCCAAATAGATAACACGTTTTTTTTTTATCGTAAGGTACACGAACGCGTCGTTGACACGGCCTGCCGTCAGTAGACGGACGGACGGTGAGCTTAGGGTTGCCAACTTTTTTTGATAAAATTCCCTAAAAAATGGTTTACATAGGAAAAAAATAAAGCATTTGAAAGCAAAAAAAAAGTATTTTTCAAATTTTACGGTTTTTATTGCTTTAAAAACGTATTTTTGTGTGCTTTTACCACATGCTAACTTTTTTTTTTATTTAAATGTTTCAAATCTTGTTCGGCAATCTAAATTTAAATAAATAAACAAATCGTTATTAATTAAATTGATTGACGCTCTATTTCTCTCTTCTCGCCTCTTTAGATTCATTACTGAAAAAAAACTCTTTCAATGAAAGCATCACAGTAAAGGTTGAAAATAAAGTATTTCCACATACTTTATTTGTATGCAAAAGTATAATTACCAAAAATAAAGTAGAATACGTTATTGTTAAGTATGGTTGGCAACCCTAGGTGAGGTACCCATTGCTCATCGTCCACAGGGCCGCATCTACGGTGGCCGGAAGTTGTTTTTGCGGCGCCCGACGACGCCTGGAACGTCCCCCACGGCTATTGGGTTGGTTTGAGGACATTTAACCGCTACCCCACACTAGGAATTTCTCCTGTATCGTGGGTGCGTTTACAAACATTTAAACTCACATACACAAACAGCCAGACCCGAAACAAATATATGCAGGTCATACAAATATTTGTTCCGTGCGGGGATCAAACCCGCAACACGCAGCGCAGCAGTCGATCGCTCAGCCACTGCGCCAACCGTGTCGTCAAATTTAAATTGATTTATTAGCGTGCACGCTCTTGTCATAAAAAGCTTTGCACATTATTTTTCTTAATGCATGCGTATAAATTATATGATATCCACGCGATATTGAACTGTTTAACTCTGAAATACTGGTTAAGTGCGAGTTGGACTAGAGCACGATGGGTACCATCCTTATTTACTTCCTTACTAATATTATAAAAGCGAAAGTGAGTTTGTGTGTTTGTTACCTCTTCACGCTTTAATGGCTAAACCGATTTTGATGAATTTTGGTAGGTACAGAGATAGTTGGGAACCAGGAGACGGACATAGGCTAACTTTTTTGAAAAAAAAGTGGGATGTGAGGGAGAAAGAGGGAAGAAAAGGGAAAACTTAGCGTTGCTATTACAAATCAATAAGGCGCAAGGGGAACTGTGTTACCCCGAATTTAACGCGAGCGAAGCCGCGGTCAAAAGCTAGTAATATTATAAAAGCGAAAGTGAATTTGTTTGTTTGTTACCTCTTCACGCCTAAATGGCATAACCGATTCTGATGAATTTTGGTACAGAGATAGTTGGGAACCAGGAGACGGACATAGGCTATTTTTTTTTAATCTATATATGAGGGAGAAAGAAGAAATAAAAGGGAAAACTTAGCTTTGCTATTACAATAAGGCGCAAGTGCAAACACTACAGGTAGCAGGTACTTGCAAATGAGGAAAGGGGAACTGTGTTACCCCGAATTTAACGCGAGCGAAGCCGCGGGCAAAAGCTAGTTATTTAAAAAACGGCAACTACATAATGTTTGTTGTATGAGAATCCCATTAAATATTTATTCTGTTTGATAATCTTTCTTGTTACAGCGGCAACAAATGTGCATTATCTGTGAAAATTTTAAATATCTAACTATCACGGTTCATGAGACACAGTCTGGTGACAAACGGACAGACGTTTTACCTTTTTGGTACGGAATCCTATAAACAACAAAATAAATAAAGATAGTAAGATAAAGGTGCAAGCCATTTAAAGCTTTAACACATAGGAAATAAAGATACACATTCAACTGCAAGTACATATTTGGTTTTTTTTTCTAGTTAAGTCTAAGTAATTTCGAGCAATTAGATACAGTATGTGATTGGCGGGAAATATATGACCTGTCAGATTTCGCTATCAATTGGTGACAAGTTAATTAGTGCCTACTTATAGTATTGTTTTAAGCCGACTTCAAAAATGGAGGAGGTTTTCAATTCGTCGGTTTTTTTTTTGTATGTATGTTCACTGATTAGTCAAAGACGCCTGGACCGATTTGCAAAATTCTTTTTTTGTTTGATAGGGTATACTTCCCAGATGGTCCCATATCAATTTTATTTATATTGCTTAGGTCGTTTATAAGTTATCGTCTATAATACATATTTTTTTCTCAATGTATATATGGATGATCTGCTAATCATCCATATATACATAGATGTGCTCGTTTTTCTACATCGTTCTCACATTATGTATAATCTCAACATGAATGATGTATCCATGATTTTATAAGATATTATGATTTAAAAGAGTGTCCATGGAGTTTCTTGCCCATTCTTCTCCATAGAGATCGACGCTTTGGAATGGGCAACTACAGTACTTTCATAAGTTATTATGTCTTGTGACTGGGACTGTAGCAGCATCATTTTTTTGTTCTTGTTTTTATGACATTCAAAAGTGCCTGTAATGGTCTAATTGAAATAAATGCTTTGAGTTTGAGTTTGAATCTTTTAGTAACAGTGGAAAATGAATACGTGATAAAAAATATATGTGATTATCATTAGGTATACCATAACTAAAAATACTTTCTGGTAAAAAATAAAACCGACTTCCAAAAAAAGTCGAAAATAACTTTACTTCTGGAAGTCGGTGGCAAAAAAGTCAGCGAAACCAACAAAAGTCACAGACTTCCGGAAGTAACATGACTTTCCACTTTTTAGTTTTTTTTTGGAAGTCGATTTATTTTTTACAAAATAGTTTTTATTCCTGTAAACTTGCTTTTAAGTTCCTCATTGAGGTTCGAGTAATAACGACCAATTTATGTATAGTAACATCACGCTTGTATAAGCCAAGGGTTAGGCAGGTTTAACGTGTACTTAATAGTACCTACATTTAGCCAGTTATGTGTTGAGAATGTTGAGATGGATGTGTGGAGTGACAAGAATGGATAAAGTAAATTCCTTACTTTATCGATTCTTGTCACTTACTAATTGTCTAGGTATTAAAAATAGCTCTCTAAATGTATTATGATATCATTTTTCAGTTTTTTAAACATCATTCGTAGCTCTATGAAAAATCATACAATATTAGTAGTTATGGTTAATTATAAGTTCAATATCTAGTATTTTTTTTTATAAGTATATCTATTCTGCAGCTAGTCTGCTATAAAAATCCTTACAAATATTATAAAAGCGAAAGTGAGTTTGTTTCTTTGTTACGTCTTCACGCCGAAATGGCAAAACCGATTTCCATGAATTTTGGTACAGAGATGATTGAGACCCTGGAGACGGACCTAGGCTACTTTTTGTCTCTTTCTAACCCCGCACTTCCCTAAAATAGGGGATGGAAGTTTGTATGCGCAATTATCAAGGTAGGAAGCTAAAAATTGGTCATCATCTGCCTAGCCTTACCCAACTATGTTGGGGTCGGCTTCCAGTCTAACCGGATGCAGCTGAATATCAGTATTTTACATGGAGCGACTGCCTATCTGACCTCCACAACCAGTTAATACTGGGTAATACGATACCCCTTGGTAAGACTGGTTGTCAGACTTTTGGAACACTGACTACCTGTAACGACTGTCAAAGATCTACAAATGACAGCCGGGACCAACGGCTTAACGTGCTTTCCGAGGCACGGAGGAAACTCGGTATGTAACGGGTGGACACCCATCCACAGACCAACCTAGGCAAGCGCGGCTTAACCTAAAGATCGACCCGAGCGGCTGCTATTATTTAGCCACGAGCTCCTCGAAGCTAAAAATTGGTATGCGGGCTATTTCAAAGTAGTATTAATCGGTACACACACTCTTTGTTACCAACGAAAAATATAAAATCAGGAAAGGGGAACTGTGTTACCCCGAATTTAACGCGAGCGAAGCCGCGGGCAAAAGCTACAGTGCATGTGCAGCGCATGTTACAGAAAAATTGAAAGGGAGTCGTTTGTCTTGGTATGGACATGTAATGAGGAGGGACAAAGCTCATGTGACTAAAAGAGTGATGGATATGAATATTGATGGATGGAGAGGGAGTTTTTTTTAAGCTATTGCATAGCTTCTATCGCGGGCCTTGAGCGCGGGGACCGAATCCAGAATTCCGTAACGAAAAAAAACCTGACGCTCTCCACTCCGACGGGCACGGAGGTGTGGCTTGAAGGCCGTGCATTGTCTAACGTCGTTTACACAATACGGTCAGTTATTTCAATCCCGATTCCAATGTTCTAATAGCGTGTTTGGTAGAGAATCGGATAGTCAATCGACATTACGCTGGATCAAACCCAAGGTCTTGTTTTTCTTTTTGCGACTTCTTTTCATTGGAAGTACTTTTTAAATATTATATTTAGTTATTTATATTTATTGTCTACGTTGATAAAAAAAAGTTTCTTTTTGCGACTTCTTTTCATTGGAAGTACTTTTTAAATATTTTATTTAGATTGTTTTTATTTATTGCATAAGTTGATAAAAAATGCTATGCAATAGCTTTACCGCGGCAGTCCCCGAGTGCCACACGTATTTTTTTTTTCGGTTTGTTTCGGCTCCTTCGTAGTCGGATACGAAACACCGGCGGCATCACCTAGTTTTTTAAAAAGATGTGTGTTTTGACAAATACACATCTTTTTAACCTACTTGCAAAATAAGCATCATTTACTAACTAAAACCCATGTATGTTCCTTCTTTTGGTCATTAAGTTCCGGGGCAGCGGTATCTCTGTAACAACCCGCAGCCCCGGTACTGACCCTGACGGGCGCCTCTTGGTTGGTGATATCTCTTCAAGATGTAAGTGGAACACAAACATGCTGTTGACATTTTTTTTTAAACTTTGCCCCGCACTTGGAATTTCTCCTGTATCGTGGGTGCAGGAGAAATTCCTAGTTTAAATTCACATAGGTACACAAACAGCCAGATCCAATACTCAATATCTTTATTGCTTTACCATAATGTGTACTTAGGTGGTAGTTTTTATAATAATGAGATCATTATGGACCCTGTAGGGCACAGCAAAAGGGTAGAGGAGAGGAAGCTCTGTTTTATAATATAGTTGCTAGTTTTTACAATTATTTATAGAAATGTGTTTTCTTATATATTTACATCTTTATTTTTATTATAATTCTGCTGATTTGTATGTGTAGGTATTACTGTGGTGGTCTATTCTATTATATATATTGCGTGATTATTATAAGAATTATGTATGTCAATTTTTAAAATTATTTTATGTATTGTATTTTATAGTGAATTATCTTTTATTTGTTGTTAATTAGAATGTCATGTATATTTATTATTAACTATTATTAGATTTATCAGCTAGATATTCGTCTATCGTATAATAGCATTTATTAATTAAGAATTTTTTTAATTTATTTAAAAATATATTAGTTTTATTTTCAAGTTTTATATTTTCTGGCAATTTATTGTATATTTTAATAGACATAGAATATGGACTAGAAGAGTGCATCCGGAACAAATATCTGTAGGCCATACAAATATTTGTTCCGTGCGGGAATCGAGCCCGCGACACGCAGCGCAGCAGTCGATCGCTCAGCCACTGCGCTAACCGTGTCGTCAAAAGATTAGATAGCTACTAAGAAATTCTTGATGGAAAACCTGAATAATATTTTTGCTTGCTGCATTCTGCGTCCAAGCCTGCATGTTTTTGTGAATATTTTTAATAATATTAAACAATACCCTTTGGTAAGACTGGTTGTCAGAGTTTAGGCTCGACGGTTTAAAATCACATTGCGAAACAAATGTTATCAGTTGCCACCTATCTATGGACCAACCTAGACAAGCATGGTTTAACCTAATTATAGACTAGAATGTGTTATTATAAATTGGCCACGAGCTCATGTTTTTGTTTTAATGAATTGCATTTTTTTTTTAATTAAATGCTTGGAATTCGAAATTAAATGTTTAAAATTCGAAATTAAATGCTTAAAATTCGAAATTAAATGCCTATAATTCGAAATTCAAAGTTTAAAATTCGAAATTAAATACTTAAAATTCGAAATTAAATGCTTAAAATTTGAAATTAAATGCCTAAAATTAAAAATTAAATGTTTAAAATTCGAAATTTAACGCCTAAAATTCAAAATTCCATGTTTAAAATTCGAAATTTAATACTAAAACTCAAAATAATAATAATCTAATAAAATGCTTAATAATACCTACTCACATTCAAGGCATAGTTTGACTCCCTTGTGCTCTTATACTGCCCACTCTGCTCAACCGCTTGCCAATGGTCTGAACGTGGAACCCGATGTTCTGCAGCGCCTCATGATTCAAGATCTTCCTCCCATCGAACAAGTACGCCGGCTTCATCATCACTTCGTAGATCTTCTTGAAGTCTAGAATCTTGAACTCGTCCCATTCTGTACATAGAACTAAAGCGTGGGCTCCTGTACATGCGGAGTATGCTGTGTCGTGAATTTCAACATTACTTTTCACAATCTCTGGTTCTGATGTTAAGTACGGATTCATGAGCTCGTAGAAAACTTGATCTTGTTCAACTTTTGGGTCGTATATGTGGAGTTTGGCTCCTTCATCAAGCAGTGTCTTACATACATGGATAGCTGGAGATTCACGTGTGTCACCGGTATTTTTCTTAAACGAAAAACCTAAAATGGCAATTTTCTTGTCCGTTACCGTATTAAATAGTGATTCAATGACTTTTCTCGAGAATCTGGCCTTTTGATAGTCATTTAAGTTCAGTACTTGCTGCCAGTAAGCTGCAACTTCGGGCAAATTTAGGCATTCACATAAATAAATAAGATTTAGGATGTCTTTTTGGAAACAGCTGCCTCCAAAACCTATTGATGCTTCGAGGAACTTGGGACCGATACGAGAGTCTCTGCCTACTGCCTTTGCTACTTCAGAGACATCAGCACCGGTAGCTTCACAAACTGCTGAAAGGGAGTTTATACTTGATATGCGCTGGGCAAGGAATGCATTGGCAGCCAATTTAGACAGTTCCGAACTCCAAGTGTTTGTTGTAAGGATGTTTTTCGCTGGTATCCAGTGTTCGTAAACCCAACACAGGTCCTGGATAGCTTTCTGTCCCTCAGGAGTTTCTTCACCACCAATTAAGACTCTCTCTGCCTCAACTAAGTCTACAATAGCCGTCCCTTCAGCCAAAAACTCAGGGTTAGACAGAATCTGATACTCAACACCAGGCTTGGTGTTTGCTCTCAATATCTTCATGATAATTTCAGCAGCTTTCACTGGTACTGTACTCTTTTCCACCACAATCTTGTTGCTCGTTGCCAAATCAGCGATCATGCGGGCTGCACTCTCGACATACTTCAAGTCTGCGGCCCTGCCCTTACCGTTACCAAACGTTTTAGTAGGCGTATTCACAGATATAAATATTAAATCAGCTTCCTGAATGCTTTTCGCGATGTCTGTCGAAAAAAACAAGTTTCTGCCGCGACATTGCCGCACAACGTCGTCTAAACCAGGCTCGTATATCGGTAACTTGTCAGAATTCCACTGGTTTATCCTCTCCTCACTCTTGTCGCAGACTGTTACCTGAATATTGGGACATTTCAGGGCTATAACACTGCATGTAGGACCGCCAACGTAACCTGCGCCCAAACAGCAAATCTTCTCAATAACCATCTTCCTGATCCAACAATACACTCGTAAATGCACACACGAGTCACCACGGAAGTAGAACTTCACACAATAGTGTCTAACGCGATTTATTTATGTTTTACTAGTGTGTTACAATCACGAAACGGGATTTGATCGATGACTTTTATCGCTTAGCGGCCCGCTTTAATTGATCTGTGTCGCGTTTTAGTGATAAAATTACAGTTAACACATGTGGCGACCAAATGTTTTGAAGAATGAACTGTAATTATCGCTTGCGCCGCGTTTGCAGGCTTTTTATTGCACGACGAACTTCCCTCCGCGATCGAGACCGACTATGGAGTCAATGACATTACAAAATAGGGATGGGAATGCTATATGACTCGAGCGGATGGTTTAGTTGATGTCCTAAAACATTGTAGCAAATTACATTAAATCGATTAAAAATATATACTGAAAGGTAGTAGGTACCTACATTAGTAACTTGCATTCATAGGCACGGTTGTGGTCTTATCGCATTTTACGAGCAATAAAGTTTAAAGTACATGTGAAAAAAGGTTTCATTGAACAGTAATAGATGCAATAAAATAAATGTATGCGTTAATGTAATTGTTTATTAGTTCGAGCATAAAGTAATAATCTTTAGTACAAGAAAGTAGGTAAAATTGGTATTTGAACAAGTATTACAACAATCGTTTATCGTAGGTGTTCTCGTGTTGGGTGTGGATAACTACGTTTTTTATACGTTAGTAATCCATCAGGCCAGGCTGTACAAACAAGGACGCGAAACTTGAGGAGTACTAAATTGCGATGTCTAAAAGTGCTAAAGCTAAAGGCGTAACAAAAAGAAGCACCCTAGTGATGAGAACGATGATGAGTCCCTTAATAAGAAGCTGCGTAATCGCTGCGGTCGTATGTGTAGGGATGCAAAATAGCGTCACATGCATAGCTCAATTCAAAAGTCCGATACAACACATATTAGCATTTTTTTAAATCCCTTGGTGCTGTCATTCTCATTCCATTCGTAGCCTGCTGTTACAAGGCTACGAATGGAAGGACAGCACGGCTAATATTGACATCAACTATTAATTTACCTCTTCCCAAATTACTAGTAACTCTGGATGACAACGTTAAATTTTTCACATTTCATTATCTCTCTAAACTTCCTATGCCAATATGTATTTACTTCATTTTCTTTTCACCCAATTACAAAAGAGGATATTAAACATGCCATTACATTTAATTGTACAAAAGGCGCTGAGTGATTAGTCTCCAACTTCAGATGCTTCTTTCTGCCTTTTATCTACTTGGAATAAGGCCTATGTTAAGCCTCTTCACAAAATTTAAGAATCCCGTTTCAGTATCCCAGTTTCGTCCTATTACCATACTTCCAGTTCTGTCCAAAGTTCTTGAAAGTGTGGTTTCTAATCAACAACAACAACAATTCCATTACCTTTCCTCTAATAGCCTGCTAAGTCCTTATAAGTCTCGTTTCATCCTGGCCATAGCAATGGATCAGTTCTACTTAAAATAACTCACGATAGCCGATTGGCTATGGAAAACCAACTCTTAACGGGTATTGGTTCTACTGAGCTAGGGCCTTGGACATTTTCATTTAAGGACCTACCAGTAATTAAATTAAAATGTCCAAGGTATCATTCTTCAATCAAGAGAAGGCCATTCTGCTTAATGGTGTTAAAATACTGGAAATAACAGAGCAACGTTTAAAATTAACTTCAAAGGGTAGACCCTAACATTTCGTCCCCTTTTATTGTGGTCTGAATAATGTAAATCAATAATCTGATAGACGGTCAACGCATTTTTAAAGCTATTCTAATTTAACCTAGCCGAATTTGTTTAAGGTTAATTACTTATTTTAATGATTAAAATCAGATTATAAGGTTAAGCTTTAAATTAAATTTAAATAAGAGGGGGTTGACAATATTTCTGGAATCTCATGTCTTCACGCGATGGACAACACTAGTAGAATTACTCAGTGTTGAAAGTTATTCAATTAATTCCCCTTCTATCAAAAAGAAAATTTGGACAACTCTCACCAATTTAATCTCTGATGATAAGATGGTTAGTAATTTATTTTGCTTTTAATTATATCTTGTTATTCACTTAAATCATTATCATTGATTACTTTGTGAAAGTTGATGTTTTAAAAATAACAACAAGGTGTTAAGATCTCTTATAAATTTTCCCTGTATATGAGGAAAGGTCTTACTCGATTAGCAACCCTGGAACGTCAAAATAAAAATGAAGATTTGTTTACAAAGATCGTTAAGCACCACTGTCCCATTTTCGTTTGAATCCAACCAACTTCATATAAGGCTAAAAGCGGGTTATTTGCAATCATATATTAAGATAACGTTAATATTCTAAACTAAATTAAATGTAAAGATAAAATTATTACAAGTTAGAAAAAGATAATTTTAATTAACAGCTCTCTGATTAGGGTAATAAACTGATAACGATCTTTTTAAACGATTATAAATTTACGAGTTTACTTTTTCAAAGATTTTATCGTATTTTTGCTATTGTAAAATAAAATTGAACAGTAATGCTAATGTGTAGAACGTGTTTATCTAAAAACGATCTAAAACAAATATTTCCTGATAAGAATCTTTTAAGTTTTCGCAGCAAACAGCTACATTTGGTTTGTGGAATCAAGGTAAACATTCTTTTGTTTTTAAAGTATTGATAAATTAAAAACATTTGAAATTATCAGTTTATCTACAGGAAAAGTTAAAGGGAAGGTCATCAAGTCTGCAATAATAAAACCTTTGTATTTATCCACCTTAATTTAAAAAATGCCTGGGCAGATGATGAATCTAAAAAGTAACCAAGGATTAAGTTTAATTTTATTAAAAAAATATTAGTATTTTTCAGATAGAACCAAATGATGGCTTATCGCAGTTGATATGCGAGCCATGTTTAAATCTAGTCAATGGAGCATTAAAACTTCGAGAATCAAGTTCAAAAACAGAAGAAATACTAAAAAACACATTGAAGACTATTAAAATCGAATCTAACGATAATGACAGTCCAATATCACATTTATCCCAAATTACAACAGTTCAGAATCTTAATAGTAAACAGAAAAATAAAAAAGAAACAAAAAATTCAAATAGAGAACCCAAAAAAAGTAAAAACTTGAAGCATAGACCAAAAAAGGATTTGAAAAAAAAGAGGTTTGCTATAAAAAAAGATGGTGATGTAATTAAAAATGAATTCACAGTACGAATTGAAGATTTTGAATCAAGCAATGATTCTGATTTTATGAATAACTTCATGATTGACGATTTAGACTCAACTCAAAGTGAAAATGAGACAAAGATATATATAGAGGATTTGGAATCTAGTGACAGTTTAGACCAAGATTTTAAGAATATTATAAAGAATGAGGCTAAAGATTTTAATAAAATTAACTGGGATTTGAAAGAAAAGGAACTATTAGAAAGAGAAAGGAGGAAAATTCTATGCAAGGTATTTAATTACTTTAGTTTAATAATTACAATGGCTAACCATGATCTTGTTTGCTTGTTTGTTGCCCATTCTTCTCCATAAAGATCAACGCTTTGGAATGTGCAACTACAGTACTTTCACAAGTTATTATGCATTGTGACTGGGACTGTAGCTTGATTCTTTTGTTTCTGGGCATTTACAAGTGCCTGTAATGATCTAATTGCAATAAATGCTGATCATAAAGTCCTGGTTTAAATTCTAGGGTGGGGTTAATTGTTATTAGGTTCTTCCGTTGTGCCCAGTTGTTGACAAAAGGCTTACTCCCAATGGGACAACTGGTGATATGTGAGTGTAATATTAGCTACACCTCTGCACAAGGAATTACAGGTGTTATGTTAAGTTATGTGTGAATTTGAATTTGAAAAGATAAGTTTTCAGGCAGGCTTTAGTAAATCAATTTAAAAAAAAAATGGGTTTGTCTATGGTATACAGTATGGCCAACTTAGGCGCCTTAAAGTTAAGTTGTTTATCTGTAGTTCTAGACCTAATTAATTCGGTATTTAAATTCAACAAAATAAAAGCCAAAAATGCTACATAGTAAAAGTCCTGTTTAAATTGGATTTTGTTTGATTCGTTTATTTTTTTCTACTGACTTACAGAAGTATATTTATGTTCTATCGTATTTTTGGTGTTTTTGTCAAAACAGTTTTTTTATTTCAGCCGTTTTAGTTTTGTTATGATGGTATGCACACAATTTCATATTGAGTATTAATTTTTCATTGCCATTGCAAGAGATATTAGCATATCGTCCACATACTTTAAAAGAAAATATGTATTCTTGAAGATAACTCATTATTTGGGATATTGAGTTATATTGCTTGGGCAATATAGATAAAATTCACATGGGAATTCACTTCGGAAGTATACCCTTTCAATTAATAAAAGAAATTTGAAATCAGCCCACAGTCAACGGAGAAATCTCATAACATACAAACAAAAATAAAGACGTAGGTACAGTCGAATTAAAAATCTCCTCTATTATTTTTAATTCAGTTAAAAATCTAGTCCTATAATCATTAGATTTAATTCGTAATCATTAGATTTAGTTAACAAGCGTCTAAGAATCTACAAGGCCAAATTTATTTTAATAACTTTTGTTAACGTATGATTTTATTTTACGTTTTGTAAAGTAAGCAATGACTTATTGTCGGGCCTACGCTGTCCTCTCATACTTAAGTACTAACGTTGTAACAACAACATTGTAAAACCAAATGATTTTAAAAGAGTAACCATGTAGAATATATTAGTACTTACTAGTTTTTGCCCGAGGCTTCGCTCGCGTTCACCTCTTTTTTTTTTTTTGGGCTGGGATATCATCAAATAACTTCCCCCGCTCTGGGCGGAGCGAGGGGGCGTGTCAGACTTTTACTGACTAAAACCCACCCATGTTCCTTCTGTTGCCCTTTACGTTCCGGGGCCGCGGTATCTCTTTCGAACAACCTGCAACCCCGGCAGGCCGCGTTCACCCCTCATTTTAGTTTTAGTACTGGGGGGGGGGGGGTAGAAAGAGACAAAAAGTATCCTATATCACTCCATCTCTTCTACTATCTCTACTTATAAAATCACGTCATCATCATCAATCATTTACCGTGTATAGTTCCATACATAAAGTAAAGACTTACACAAAATAAGTTTACAAAAGTGGTCTAGTACTAGGAAAAAAAATGTTTAAAAAGACCAGGAAAAAAATTTTTTCGACTCGAAATTCTTAATTTTTTCAGCGACAACCATCATATTTTTTAAATCTATAACAAAGATTATAGTCTAAAGAGATATCTAAAATTTTTCAAACACGGAACTGTATTTTTTTTTATATTCAATTAAAACTGCAAAATGACCTACATTTTGGCGGACATGATATTCAAATAAAATCAAACACCGAGATATTTTCGACCTTATTTCTATTCTTTCGATGCAGTACTGTCGTGTACTTGTGTCAGACCATGCCCAGTATGCAGCTAGCCTCACTTCCGCGAATACCTAAAGATTAGCTTGTTACCGCGCCTTAACAAACAAACTCACTTTCGCTTTTATAATATTAGTAAGGATGTCTACACTACCTACTTTTACCTGTATCGAAGTATTATCGGAATTACCCACTCAGGCGACGAATCTGGATCTGCCTTTGGTCTAGCTAGGGATAACGGTGTCCTGAATGTTTCCAGGAACAAGATACTAGGCTATTATCCTTGGCTGCAACACCATATAATGACGAAGGACCAATAACTTGCACTATATGTAACAAACAAATGAGGAATATGCAGAATTTCAAATGTCATGCTAAAACACATTTTGAACCTCAGAATGCTTGCGAGGTAAGAAGTATTAATTACTAGCTTTTGCCCGCGGCTTAGCTCGCGTTAAATTCGGGGTAACACAGTTCCCCTTTCCTGATTTAGAGGTACCTGTAGTTTTTGCCCTTGCGCCTTATTTATTGTAATAGCAATGCTACGTTTTCCCTTTTTTCCCTCTTTCGCCCCCATTTCTATTTTTTTTTAAAGTTGGCCTATGTCCGTCTCCAGGGTCCCTCCCTGTACCAAGTGAAGATGTACGTGAAGACGTAACAAACAAATAAACTCACTTTCGCTTTTATAATATTACTAGCTTTTGCCCGCGGCTTCGCTCGCGTTAAATTCGGTAGCGCCTTATTGATTTGTAATAGCAACGCTAAGTTTTTCCGTTTCTTCCCTCTTTCTCCCTCGTATCCCACTCTTTTTAAAAATAAATAATAGCCTATGTCCGTCTCCAAAGTTCCAACTATCTCTGTACCAAAATTCATCAAAATCGGTTTAACCATTTAGGCGTGAAGAGGTAACAAGTAAACAAACAAACCCCCCTTTTTTGCTTTTATAATATTAGTAAGGATTATAAAGGTGAAATTTATAAGTGTGTTTGTATGTTTGTTACTTCTTTACCCTTAAACGATTTAACGGATTTTGATGAAATTTGGTATGTAGATAGCTTATGTTCTGGATTAACACATAGGCTACTTTTTATCCCACAGGATCAGAGAACAGGATTAAAAGTAGTCTATGTTTTAATGCAGATTATAAAATATCTGTGTGCAAAATTTCATAAAGATTTGTTCAGCAATTTTAGCGTGAAAACATCCATCTATTTTTACAAACTTTAACAGTTATTTTAGAACGTGGGTTAATACTTTTTGACTGCGTAGACTTAGAGGGTGGATATTTGCACAGCTCCATGGGACTACAGACTTGAGTTTATGGTTTTAATTTCAACTCGTTATCTCAACGCGTTCCCGAGATAAAGGGTCTTGACAGACATACGGACAACAATGTGTTCCTATAAGTATTCCGCCATCTACACAAATATCCTTCTTTTGGTATTGTTCGTCGTGTCGTTGAGCTCCTTGGGTTATGAGTCGAGCTACACGATAACTGACAAATGCTTGCACTGACTGGACAGGTCCACTCAATCTGTGTGGTGCTTTCTTTAAAAGACCATTTCAGACACTAATCTGCATAGTCCTCATGTAAGTTGACCTAGATTTTTGTCTGGGCCTTAAAAGAGACTATGATTACTGAGTTTGTTTCGGCTATTTCTTCTCAGAGTAGTCGGGTACGAAACACCGGCCTCGTCTAGTTTTTAAAAAAAGACGTGTAAATACTTACTTGCAAAATAAACATCATTTGACAGCACGGATGGCGCAGTGGCAGAGCGATCGACTGCTGCGCTGCGTGTCGCGGGTTCGATTCCCGCGGTTTGGTCGGTCGGATCGATTCGGGTCTGGCTGTTTGTGTATGTGAATTTGGATGTTTGTAAACGCACCCACGATCCAGGAAAATTCCTAGTGTGGGGGCAACGTTTTTAAAAGAAAAAAAAAATCTTTTATCTCGTTAGCGTGTCTTGTATGTGATGTTTCAATATTTCAGGAATGCGGAAAAAAGTTTGTGAATCCTAGCCACATGCGGTATCATCAACAACGGGTCCATGGTCGTATGAAAAGGTTGGCTTGCAACAAATGTACCTACAGGGCAGTAGATCCACTGCAACTACAGGTAAATACTACATTTTGATTCATATTAATTTATTTGCGTACCATAATGTAAGAGTCAAGAACTCGTGGCTAAATAATAGCAGCCGCTCGGGTCGATCTTTAGGTTAAGCCGCGCTTGCATAGGTTGGTCTGTGGATGGGTGATCACCCGTTACATACCGAGTTTCCTCCGTGCCTCGGAAAGCACGTTAAGCCGTTGGTCCCGGCTGTCATTTGTAGATCTATAACAGTCGTTACTGATAGTCAGTGTTCCGAAAGTCTGACAACCAGTCTTACCAAGGGGTATCGTATTACCCAGTATTAACTGGGTTGTGGAGGTCAGATAGGCAGTCGCTCCATGTAAAATACTGATATTCAGCTGCATCCGGTTAGACTGGAAGCCGACCCCAACATAGTTGGGAAAAGGCCAGGCAGATGATAAATGTGAGATTCAAGTAAGGAAACGTTTTCATTGCGGTCGAGGCGGATTTAACGCCTGGGCCGCCAGGCAAGGGTGCTATGGAGCTAAGAACGGCATTGACAAATTCTTACATGAATCCAACGACGTTTTACAATACACTTACGAAGAAATTAAATAGCCGAACAAACAGTACTTTTGTGTGTGTTCAAAATGAAACTATGATTTAATTTGTTTTTTTCCCGCGTTTTGTCTTCTCAGACTGAAGCGGAAACAAAGCTATGACATCGATAAACAACCTAAAAAAAAAGTGTGTGTGTCAGCTCCGACGCACGACTGGAGTTTACTCCTTAAGTACGATTGTCTAAACATACGCAAAAAGAGTTATTATAACTAACCGGCGAAAAATATCACTGACGGAAGACAAATTTCATAAAGCGCCATCTAGTTATATTCAACTGTACGACAGGTGCGTGCGCACCAAAAACGTAACGAGGTCATTCATCAGTAGATGTTACACCTCACATTTTTCTCATACCGGGCGCCTTATATATGGAAATCGATTCTTAAGGAGTAAACTCCAATTACTCAAATAAATCTCAATTTGTTGCTATAAGCAAATTATTGCATAAATGATCATGTTTATTTGTGATATTCTGTTGATTTCACTTTTTTTTTTTAATATGAAGGCCTTAAATACACGCGCCTCATAAAAAAATAATCACCATCAATCATCAGCACCCATGAAACGTTGACATAAACATAAATACATCATCTGTAAAAATTTCAACTGTCTCACTATCACGGTTCATGAGATTTAGCCTGGTGACAGACGGACGGACAGCAGAGTCTTAGTAGTAAAATGTTGTACAGCGCCATCTATGACACAAAGGAATAACTAACGTCAAAATGCTATATCCCGTTTTTAGGGTTCCGTAGTCAACTAGGAACCCTTATAGTTTCGCCATGTCTGTCTGTCCGTCCGTCCGTCCGTCCGTCCGTCCGTCCTCGCTTAATCTCTGTGACCGTTAGCACTAGAAAGCTGAAATTTGGTACCAATATGTATATCAATCACGCCGACAAAGTGGTAAAATAAAAATTGGAAAAAAATGTTTTATTAGGGTAGCAACCCTATATGTAAAGCGGGAAATGATTTTTTTTTTAATTTCAACCCTAACGTGTGATATATTGTTGGAAAGGTATTTAAAAATGAATAGGGGTTTACTAAAATCATTTTTTGATAATGTCTACAATTTCGGAAATAATCGCTCCAAAAGTAAAAAACAATGTGTCCCCCCCCTCTAACTTTTGAACCATAAGTTTAGGAAATATGAAAAAAATCTGAAAAGTAGAACTTTATAAGGACTTTCTAGGAAAATCATTTTGAACTTGATTGACACAACAGTTTTTGTACAAAAAAGACAAAAAGTTGTACAAAATAATTTCCTCCTCCACCTTTAAACTCATAAGTGGGAACACTTATTGTGACGGACGGGAAACTACGGAACCCTACACTGAGCGTGGCCCGACACGCTCTTGGCCGGTTTTTATAGTTATCCGCGACTTAAGAGAATACAAGTTGTAAACTATGCATTCTATACATCAAACTCATCATCATCATCATTTTTAAACATAGGTCAAGTTACAATGTGTGAGATGTTACATATCTGTAAAAATAATAATAATAAAAAAAAAAATAGAAGATCTTCTATTTTTTTTTACTCTCTTATAGATTCTTTTCTACCAATTCGTTGTGAATGAGTGGACATGGTTCGCCTTGTAGATTCTTATACGCTTGTTAACTTTTGTTAACGTATTAAATCAATTTGCTTTATGTAAAGTAAGTAATGACTTATTGTCGGGCCTACTCTGTCCTCTCATACTTAAGTACTAACGCTGTAACAACAACATTGTAAAACCAAATGATTTCAAAAGAGTAACCATGGAGTTTCTTGCCGGTTCTTCTCCATAGGAAACGACCAACCCGAACCGTGCATCTTTTCTCGACATTTTATAAGTGCCCATGTAGGCCTATGTGAAATAAAAATATTTTTATTTTGATTATGTTATGCCCAACGGCGTACAAATATATCTTATGGTTCATGGTTAATCTTATGGTTGTAGAACCACGAGCGCGCCTCCCACACGGGGGAGAGGCCTTACAAGTGTGATGTGTGCGGGGACTCATTCCGGATGAGAGCTAACATCGTACAGCATATGAGGAAACACTTCGGAGTCAGGAACTTGCAGGTAAACTTACATAGGAAAAAAGAAAGAAAGAAAAAAACATTTATTTGGCTACAAATGCACATATAATTGTAATATATAACAAAAAATAACCGCGCACGAAATGTTCCGTACAAACTTGCATAGACATAAACAGCCATATCTTTTGACTGCGTAGACTTGGAGGGTTGATATTTTCAAAGGTCCAAGGGACCATAGACTAGGGTATATGGTTTTAATTTCAACTAGATACCTAAAGGCGTTCCCGAGATAAAGGGTCTTGATATACACACATAGATATCTTAAAATAATACGGGGGCACTCGGACCCCATGGCCCTAGTGTTTCAACCCCAAATGGCTCAAACACATACCTACCAATCAAATTGTGATTAATGCGCTGTTTGAGGTTTAAATTAATGTCACGCTAAGATACAAACGAGCTGAGCAGCGGGTGAAACCGCTAGGCATAGCTAGTATTATATAATTTGCCATTAAAAACAAAAATATTTTACGTTTCATAATTTTTCTAAATGTCTGACTATTAATGATTATATACAAATATAAACAATAGATAAATTGTAATTAAGTACAATTAAAACTGCACGTTTTATAATAAGTTACAGTGACCAATAAAAGTTTCGGTTAAATTAGATTTAAACCTATTGTTCTTGTTAATTAATTATACAACATTAGTTTTACTTTATGCGAAACCCGAAACACGTGTCTAGTATTTTTATCTGAAGAATCTATGTACAAAATTTCAGAACTTTATCATGATAAATCAGAAAGTTATAAGCTTGTTATTTTACCTGGCTGTCCGTACAAAACCACGGTCACCGCGCGGCACAAACGGCGCCGCACGTGTGTACTGTCGCTTTGACCTGCCGTGACTTTGTTGCGCACCGTATCAGAATCAGAATCAGAATACTTTATTTGTAAACATAGGTCAAGTTACATAGTGTGAGATGTTACAGATAGGTAGGTAAGTAGATCCTCTATGTTTTGCCCAGAGGCGTACAAATATATTTGATGAACATGATGACACTATTTTTGACGTGATAACGTCTTTAAAATCGTTTTAGTCGGGTGACATGTTCAGAAACTTGTGTCACACCAAAACCTCACAAGCGACATTTCATAAAGATGGTAGCGCCATCTGTTACTTGGCTCGAAAAAAAAACTTTAAATTAGTACTTAATTTCATTTTAGATGTCACTACTGGTGATAACTTATATCACCAATAAGACGTTATCACGTAAACATCTCGATCGTAAACCTACTTTACAAACAACCAATTTTTTTTTCTTATCTTATTTATCACATTTGGTTTTTTTAATATCATTAATTTGGTAGAATCAACAATAGCAATAATAAAAAAAAAAAAAAACATAATATATTATGTTTGATTTCGTATGATTTCGTATACCTACTAAGTGTCCAACTCGTAACCTATTATTAATATTTTTGGGACAAAATATAACATGGTGTAAAAAACTATTGGAATCGATTCAGTTACTTATTCTGAACAAACTATATTCAGGTTTCGCATATACTAAAAATAATGTTGTATATAGATATAAAAGCCTTTTACATACAGATGGATTTGTTTGTTTGTTTCAAATAGGCTCCAAAACTACTTTAGCGATTTTAACCATTTTTTCACTAATAGGAAGCTACGTTATCAGGAAGTAACATAGGCTATGCAACATCACGCTGCTACCCATGGGAGTGGGGTAGCAAGTAAAGACGCGGATGAAACCGCGCAAGACAGCTGAACCTTACTAATATTATAAAATCGCTTTTATGTGAGTTTGTTTGTTACGTCTTCACGCCTAAATGGCTAGACCGATTCCGGACTAGAGAGATATAGAACCACGACGATACTGTTGGTAAATATTTATTTTCTGATTGAACACCTTTTTGAAAAACATATTACATAAAAAAGATAATATTGTGTTGTTAAATACGCAATCTTAGATTCGTTTTAGGTTATAATCTTTTACCTTGAATTTCTTTTTTCTCCCATCCTCTACGACTTACTGCCCATTTGCTGTTTTGCTAGTTCTTACTAATATTATAAAAAGCGAAAGTGAGTTTGTTACCTCTTCACGCTTTAATGGCTAAACCGATTTTGGTGAAGAGATAGTTGGTAACCAGGAGACGGACATAGGATATTTAAAAAAAAAATGAAGTGGGGCGTGGAATGTGAGGGAGAAAGAGGGAAGAAAAGGGAAAACTTAGCGTTGCTATTACAAATCAATAAGGCGCAAGGGCAAAAACTACAGGTAGCAGATACCTGTAAATCAGGAAAAGGGAACTGTGTTACCCGGAATTTAACGCGTGCAAAGCCGCGGGCAAGAGCTAGTAATTTATAAATATACTAGCTGTGCCCCGGCATGCGTTGCTATGCAATTTTCTACCTTTCTACCTACCCTACCCTTTCTTATATTTTGCTATAAACCTCACGGAGCCCGAAACCTTTCCAACGAATGCAAAACCGTGGAAATCGGTTCGTGCGTTCTGGAGTTAAGGCGTCAGGAAGGAAAACCCGACTTATATATTATATATTTATTTCATATATTTATTTTTATACATATAGTAGATTTTATTTCAGTGCGAACGCTGTCCGGCCATGTTCCGTAGTCGTTCGGAGCTCACTGGCCATCAGAATAGGGTGCATTATCTTATATACACGTACCTGTGCTATTTATGTCCTGAAACGTAAGTATATTACTATTTATTGTTAAACGTGATCTTTTCTTTCGTAAAATGATTATAATTCTACATTTTGATTCAAGAGGAGAAAATTTGGCATTGCGTCCGAGACGAAATTTTGCGCCCGAGCCGCAGGCTAGGGTACTATGGAGCCGAGAACTGCAGTGACAAATGTCCACGTGAATCAAAATGTACTTTTATTTCATTTTATCGTGGTTCTTAAAACTGTTTTTCTGTTATGTCAATAGTTGATATTTGCTTTTAAAGCTGTTAAATTGTGTCTTTCCCCTTTTCTATATTTATAAAGAAAGAGGAGGAAAATTCTGCAAAATGTAGGTTTCTAAAACGTAAAAAAACAACCATTGCCATCCAATGCGGTAATGATGCCAGCCTTCTGGGCACTATTCCTGTTAATTGCGATACGGACGAATTTTTGACGCCATTTAATTATTTTCCCATTTTTATACTTGTACATATTTTTATTATTTGTTTATGTCTATTTAAAATTTGCAAATAATAGTCTTAAGTTTATTTCAATAAATTACTTTTAAATAGTTAAATTATAATCCTTACTAATATTATAAAAGCGAAAGTGAGTTTGTTTGTTTGTTACCTCTTCACGCTTTAATGGCTAAACCGATTTTGATGAATTTTGGTACAGAGATAGTTGGGAACCAGGAGACGGACATAGGCTAATATTTTTTTGAAGAAAGTGGGATGTGAGGGAGAAAGAGGGAAGAAACGGGAAAACTTAGCGTTGCTATTACAAATCAATAAGGCGCTACCGAATTTAACGCGAGCGAAGCCGCGGGCAAAAGCTAGTTTAATATATTGTGTTCGAGATATAGAACTTTTTCGTCAAATTGTAGTCAATTTAGTTTTGCGATTAAGTTTAAATTAACAATGAATTTGTAAATTAAACGTAAAAAAAAAATTGTATGGAGCTACAGAACCGCGTGTAGAAATCCGACATACATTTGTTTTTTTTTGGAAGTACATACAGCAAGATATTATAATTCGTTTACAATTTCAGCTACAAGCGTCCAGCTTCAGTGAAGAAACACTTGGTCAACATGCACGGAGTACCAAGGAATCAGCAATTACCTATCAAGTGTGTTAAAACTCGGAGAAGGTGATAAAAATCATCATCTAAATCCACATATTTTTTAGAGGATATTAGAGGAAGTGTGAAAGTTGCGCCTGTTACAGAAAAATTGAAAGGGAGTCGTTTGTCTTGGTATGGACATGTAATGAGGAGGGATGAAGGGCATGTGACTAAAAGAGTGATGGATCTGAATGTTGATGGACGGAAAGCGAGAGGAAGGCGAAAGAAAAGATGGATGGATTGTGTAAGGAATGATATGAAGGAGAAAGCAGTAAATGATGAAGAATGGAGAAGAAGAAAACGTATTGCGCCGACCCCAAATAGAATGGGACAAGGGCAGGAAAATGACGATGAATATCTCCATATTTTTATTTCACACTAGATCGCCCGGCCCTGCGTTGCAATGCAATTTTACTACCCACCTACCCTAACTAACCTACTTACCCTACCTTACCTATAGGGTTGCCACCATTTTTTTTTCCAAATAAATTACATTGGATATTAAGGTCATATAAAAGAGTACATTGTCTCAAAATAAAGTACTTTTTGTACCGATTTAATACGTATTGTTTGAAAATATTTAATCGAACTGAAAATCTTCACAGCATTTTAATATTCAGAAAATTAAATTAAAATAAATATATAAATACATATTCTGTTTGATGCAAAAATACTTACAACTAAAATGTTTCTGTATAATATTGTCTATCTAAAGAAA
Source organism: Ochropleura plecta (assembly GCA_905475445.1). Taxonomy (NCBI): domain Eukaryota; kingdom Metazoa; phylum Arthropoda; class Insecta; order Lepidoptera; family Noctuidae; genus Ochropleura; species Ochropleura plecta. The sequence goes on from FR997749.1 coordinate 12,472,660, forward strand.
TTATATATATATCTATAAAGCTATATCCCAAAATAATGTATTTTCACGTACTTATATATTTGGTATAAAGTACAACCTGAAATAACGTACAATACTTTAAAATAAAGTACGTGTGGCAACCCTACTTAAACAAAAAGTTGGGTAAGTGGATAAGTCCACTTTTTGTTTTTATAAGAACCCTCCTATGACATTAACCAACACAACAAAAAATTCGGGATAAAATCGGATTAGCGAAATCGGTTCAGCTGTTCTCGAGATTTGCGCAACAAATTCAGAGATTCATTTTTATATTATAGAACGGGGATAGCCAACTTGAATACACCCAAGATCTAGTTTTACGTACAAAACCTTGTGCGTTCTACCAATGGCCCCTCTTTTAATTTAAAATGAAACAGTGTAGACCAGTATCTCTGCCTTTATGTGGTTTAAAAAAAACCGGTCAAGTGCGAGTCGGACACGCCCACCATGGGTTCCGTACAAACTTCCGACATAAACGGCCATATCTTAAAAAATATTACAATGACGGGAGACGTGCCTTTCGACGTTTAAAGGTACTTTTAAGTCACAATGTCCTTTTTTTGGTATTGTTCGTCGTGTCGTTGAGCTCCTTGGGTTATGAGTCGAGCTACACGATAACTGACAAATGCTTGCACTGACTGGACAGGTCCACTCAATCTGTGGTGCTTTCTTAAAAAGACCATTTCAGACACTAATCTGCATAGTCCTCATGTAAGTTGACCTCTGAGTTTGTTTCGGCTGTTTCTTCTCAGAGTAGTCGGGTACGAAACATCGGCCTCATCTAGTTTTTAAAAAAGACGTGTAAAAGTGTTTGTGAAAACTTTTGCAAAATAAACATTATTTATTATTTATCATAAGACGCTCCGGGCGTCGGGCGCCGCGAGACGACTCCCGGCCACCGTAGATAAAGGTCTGTGGACGGTGAGCAATGGGTAGCTCACCGTCCGTCCGTCTATTGACGACAGGCCGTGTCGATGACGCGTTAGTGTTTCACGCGCGCCTCAAAGAGATGTCAGCAAAGCAGAGGGGCGCCAGGGACACCGCCGCACGGGGGGAAGGGTGTTTCAAAAGAGATACCGCGGCCCCGGATTACAGGGTAACAGAAGGAGCATGGCTGGGGAACTGACTTAAATCAGACACTTCCCCCCGCTCCGCCCAGAGCGGGGGAAGTTAATTAGTAATTTCTAGAGATGTCCCGACTAGTCGGCGACTAGTCGACGACTAGTCGGTAAAGCCGACTATCCGGCCACTATTGTAGTCTTCGATTAGTCGGCGACTAATCGGCAAAGAGCGCCGACTATCCGGCATCTTACGTTGTATGTATTTCTCAATAATATGCATGCGGGGAACTACATGAAATAAAAACCTTGATTATATATTAATTCTTCAGTCTTATACATTAAAAAATGTAAAGCAATCTTTCCTTTGGTAATCAGTTTTTAAAATTAGTTGCTTGTAAAGAAAACATAATTATGACAATTATTGAACAAAATTAGTACCTAATCCTAATTAACATAAAAAACAACATAATATAAAACGATTGCGCGCAAATCAGCCGTAAACGAAGCGTTACGGAAATCCCCGAAACCGTGATCGGCTTAGCCGACTAGTCGGCCTTATTACAACCGACTAATCGGCTAGTCGGCGAAAGTCATAATCGGCACATCTCTAATAAATTCCCATCCGCAAAAAACGTACTTTTAATCCCTGTGGTATTTACATCTCAACTAATATTTTTTTTTTTCTAGAAGCTGTGATAAGAGTGAGTGATGGAGTTCACCGGGAGTCTTGAAAAGTCTTCCAGTCTAATCGCAGCTGAATACCAGCATTATACAAGGTGTAATTTGATAAACTCTCTCCTTCAACAACAATATTAAATATTTCTTTGCTCTTCATGATTATTATTTTGTATGGATATTATATGTATTTATATATAAGTATTTGTTTTTAAATGTAGCTATTAATTTTGAAAAATGTTACGCCACAGACTACCTACAGTACTGTTTCGCCTCCTTTAAATCCATTCAAAGTTTGTCTTGAAAAGATCGCTTTTATTGTGTTTGATTGTGTCACCCTATTTATAAGTTATTTAATGTTATTCTTGTAATGTGTATGGTGTACATCAGTACATAATAAAGATTTTTTTTTTTTTTTGGTGTGGCACTAGTTGCGTCTTTGTGCCAATTACGGGTTAGGTTAAAGAATATTCTATCTATCTCTCCTTCCTTGTAGTCTCTCGGACCATAAAACTCAAGGAAGAATAAACGGTCTGTTCATGCCAATTTTGCCGCTAGATGGCGTTGATGTCATATTTTTCAGTTTATTTTGTTTTATTCGTAATTTGAACAATAGTAAGCCAAAAATTATTCCAAAAAACCATATTCTTTCTTCATTTCATACAGTAGAAGAAAAAATATGTATTATAGAAGATAAGTCATAAATAAATAACCCAAGTAATATAGAAAAACTTGAGAGGTGTCACGAAGTTATTATTTATTATGTACAAAAAAAACCTATATACACTCAACAAAAATATTCGTCGCGACACCACAATTCAATGCGGAATAGAAAGATGACACGAAAATAACTGGCTTGCTTTCTATGAGAGAGAAAGAGAGACAGACAGAGAAACACGCGCACTTCGCACGGCTAACTACAACTATAGCAAAAAGTGTCGTTACAAATTTTGGTCTTAATGTTTTCCGTCTAGGGCAAAATTTTGCAACGCGCGATAATGAAGTTCGTTCCAAAAATTTACATGCGATTGCTTGAATTCCCTTCGCGAGTGCCCTTTCGATTATAAAAAGAATTTCGGAAAAAAAATAGCGTAACTAACATACAAATAAAAGTCGAATCGAGAACCTTCTCCTATTTTTGAAGTCAGATAAAAATAAGTCTTAGAACACCTTTTGCGTCGTCCACATACATAGGTCATAAACGCCCTTTCTGAAGAATCTCACCAATAAGTTAGCAGGTTGCGTTCTATAGTTTCTGCTCACCCCTCATGGTAATAAAGCGTGAGTTTATGTATATATGTTGGTAATGAAATTTAATAAAATTTAAAAAAGTTAAGTATTTTTTATTTTTGCCCTATATTTTTTACTAGCTAGCGCCCGCGGCTTTGCCCGCGTGATATCGAAAAAAAAGTATCCTATATGTTATTACAGACTATAATCTACCTCTGTGTCAAATTTCATCAAGATACGTTTATCCGTTTTGACGTGAAAGAGTAACATAATCTTAGTAAGATAGCTGGCGCCCGCGGCTTCGCCCGTGTGATAATCGAAAAAAAAAGAATCCTATGTGTTATTCCAGACTATAATCTACCTCTGTGCCAAATATCATCAAGATACGTTCAGCGGTTTTGACGTGAGAGTCACAACTATCCATACTACATCCTCACAAACATTCGCATTTATAATATTAGTAAGATGTGGACATACTTTGCGTTAAGTCGTTGGTCGAGGCTGCGGCAGGCAAAAGAAGGAACATGGATGGGTTCTAAGTCAGTAAAAGTCTGACACTCCCGCTCCGCCCAGAGCGGGGGAAGTTATTTGATGATTTCAGAGTCGAATAAAACAGGTTCTAACTAAAATTACTACAAAACGCTGTACTCCACGCAAGGTCTAGTCTAACATAAATGAAACTCCCTCGATATAGTGTACAAGTATTTATTAGTATGTGAAGCCGTAGGACTCCATGGCTCTAGGGGTCTTCGGAAGGCGCCAGCACAGCGCCGCTGTAGGCGAGGTCCCAGTAGTGCTCCACGCGGTGCTTCTGGAAGTGTTCCCGAGCTTGTTTCTCTGTTGGCATCACCTGAGAAAGTCATAATAGGGTATTTTACTATATATGAAAGAAATTCTAAAAATATACAATTCAGATAGCTTAGGCAATAAGCAGTCGGAAAATGTTAGATTTAGTTAATAAAATAACTAAATAAATTTTAAAATTGATTTCAAAGTTTTCACTTTTTTTAGTCTGTTATTTTACTAAGCGAAACAATGTCCGCCATGATTATTACGTCATACGGTCATGTTAACAAAAAGTGACAACTGTCAACTGAGCAACGTCTGTTAATTTTGTATTAAAAAACTTTACATTTTAATTTTTATTGAAATAATAGTAATAATACCATGGAAGACGGTTTCGTAAAAGGAGACAGTACAAAATTACCAAGAATAAACTCTTTAATGGTCGGGAATATACAACTAAACAGAAAGACTAATAACAGTGCATTTGTTTACATGACCAACTGACGTCATGATGACAACAGAGTAACATGGCGTCAAACGTTTTTGTGATTTTACGCGCGAAAATAGAAATTGTAAAATTGAAATGCAGTTTTATGGCACTTATCGATTGAATATTTTTTTTTTGTTTTTTTTTTTGTGGTTTACTAGGACCCTAGGATCAATATGAGATACTTTTTAAAAATGGGTGTAATACCGTATTATATATACAGGGTGGAATTTTGTAATGCCACCTGAAGTGGAAGTACTTTTAATAATTCAGATAGAAAATTTAATGAAAGAAAACATTCCTTTATTTTTGAAAAGAAAGAAAACGGCATTCAAATATGTTTTTAAATTCGCTTGCCGCACACTAGGAATTTCTCCTGCATCGTGGGTGCGTTTACAAACATTTAAACTCACATACACAAACAGCAAGACCCGAAACAACTATCTGTAGACCGTACAAATATTTGTTCCGTGCGGGGATCGAACCCGCAACACGCAGCGCAGCAGTCGATCACTCAGCCACTGCGCCAGCCGTGCCGTCAATCGTCGTCGTTTGATGCTTTGCATGTTTATTTTTATGTTATTTTGCGAGGTCGTCGTTTTTTCTTTCTTTCTTTACTTGGTGTTAACCTCTCAAGGACCGCCATTATCTACGTCAACTATCCGTCAAGCACCGCCGGGCGGGCTCTTATCATAAGCGTAATCTGATTTTAAGACTTATCTTTACTACAAATACAGTTTTAAATCGGTCGGGGTTTGATGGCACAAATTTGTGCCAGCGGGGCTCAACGGTAATACTTGTTTACTGGCACGTTTTTGTGCCGCTGGGGCTCTAGAGGTTAAAGTACCTTGAACTTGATCTCTCCAAATGCTCGTTGCTTCACGGTACCCTCCCACACAAGACTGCAGGTGTTGGGCACCTCGTTTCCATCCGTATCTTTGATCAGGTCTTCCTCCCATTTGATGCGGTGCAGCATCAGTCTAGAATGAGAAACGTATGCATCAGGGTTTTAGTGTTTTATTGGCCTTGTAGATTCTTCGACGCTTGTTAACTTATCAAACTCAAATCATTTATTTCAATTAGACCATTACAGGCACTTTTGAATGTCAAGAAACAAAATGAATCTACAGTCCCGGTCACAAGGCATAATAACTTGTGAAAGTACTGTAGTTGCCCATTCCAAAGCGTTGATCTCTATGGAGAAGAATGGGCAAGAAACTCCATGGACACTCTTTTAAATCATTATATTTTACAATAACATTCCCTTCTTCCCCGGCCTGTAGCTACCCATTGCTCACTGTCCACAGCCCGCGTCATCCTTACTAATATTATAAAAGCGAAAGTAAGTGTTACCTCTTCACGCTTTAATGGCTACACCGATTTTGATGAATTTTGGTACAGAGATAGTTTGGAACCAGGAGACGGACATTGTCTAATTTTTTTTTTTAAAGTGGAATGTGACGGAGAAAGAGGGAAGAAAAGGGAAAACTTTACGTTGCTATTACAAATCAATAAGGCGCTACCGAATTTAACGCGAGCGAAGCCGCGGGCAAAAGCTAGTAATATTATAAAAGCGAAAGTGAGTTTGTTTGTTTGTTACCTCTTCACGCTTTAATGGCTACACCGATTTTGATGAATTTTGGTACAGTGATAGTTGAGAACGAGACGGACATAGGCTATTATTTTATTTTTTTTAAAAGTGGGATGTTAGTGAGAAAGAGGGAAGAAAAGGGAAAACTTAGCATTGCTATTACAAATCAATAAGGCGCAAGGGGAACTGTGTTACCCCGAATTTAACGCGAGCGGAGCCGCGGGCAAAAGCCAGTCATGTATAAAGGAGGTCTATGCTACACCACCCAGCAGGCAGTGTCCCCTCCCCGCCCCCCCTTACCTCTTGTACTTGGCATGTTGTTTGGGTCCTCCCTCTACGACGACGATGCAGCAGCCCCTATGTAACACGACGCTGCCCGTCATGTGTAGTTGTTGCGCATTCGCTTCTACTTTGAACTTCGCTGAGGCGCATTCGAACAGGTCTTTTACTCTGGAATGAAAAAAATCCTTCGAGTTATGCCAATGACAGCCGGAGATTATACAACATAATTTTTAGTATTTGCGAAACCTGAATATAGTTTGTTCAGAATAAGTAACTGAATCGATTCCAATAATTTTTACACCATGTTATATTTTGTTCCAAAAATATTAATAAAAGGTTACGAGTTGGACACTTAGTAGGTATCGCGCAACAAGGTCACGGCAGGTCAAAGCGACAGTACATACGTGTGCGGGGCCGTTTGAGCCGCGCGGTGACCGTGTTTTTGTACGGACAGCCAGGTAAAATAACAAGCTTATAAATTTCTGATTTTTCACGATAAAGTTCTGAAATTTTGTACATAGATTCTTCACATAAACATACTAGACACGTGATTCGGGTTTCACATAAAGTAAAACTAATGTTGTATATGGCTCTGAAAGCTCTCTTCTACAGTATAAATATAGACTCGGATGTCCGCAGCCCGGCCCCACATTAAAATACCGTATGACATAATAGTAAGAAAATCCTTACTAATATTATAAAAGCGAAAGTGAGTTTGTTTGTTACGACTTCACGCCTTAAGCCCCGTTCCAACCTCCGCCTGCCGGGGTTGCGGGTTGTTCGAAAGAGATACCGCGGCCTCGGAACGTAAAGGGCAATAGAAGGAACATGGGTGGGTTTTAGTCAGTACAAGTCTGACATGCCCCCCCGCTCCACCCAGAGCGGGGGAAGTCATAGGATGATTTCCCACCCGAAAAAAAAAAAAAAAAAAAAAAAAGCCCCGTTCCAATAAACAAAAACGACTCGTTGTAAAACGAGTCGTTTTTGTTCGAGTAAGTAATTACGGATGGTAGTATTTTGACATAAGTTCTATGAGACTTATGTCAAAATCTTACTATCCGTAAGCAAAACGACTCGTTTTTGTTTATTGGAACGGGGCTTTAATGGCCAAAGCGATTTTGATGAATTTTGGTACAGAGATAGTTGGGACCCTGGAGACGGACATAAGCTAAAAAAAAGTGAGAAAAAAGGAGAGCAAGCGAGAAGAAATGGGTAGGAAAAAAATATTTTTTCGATCATTAAAGTTAGAGTTAGCCCAAAGCAACTATGCCACGCGGAAAGTCGCGGGCGGAAGCTGGTATATTATATTTTAAATACCCTGTCCCCGATACCGGTGACTGTAATTTTTATTTTTCATTTCAGGAAACCTCAAACAAATACACTCTAATTTCAATAAAAAAAAAAAATATATCAAAAAATTACATCACATACAAATTTAGATAATTTTGAATTAAAAAAAATATTATTATTAAATTATTAGATGACGGCACGGTTGGCGCAGTGGCTCTAGCGATCGACTGCTGCGATACGTGTCGCTCATTTGATTCCCGCACGGAACAAATGTTTGTATGACCTACTAGTAAATGTTCCGGGTCTGGCTGTTTGTGTATGTGAGTTTAAATGTTTGTAAACGCACCCACGATACAGGAGAAATTTCTAGTGTGGGGCAAAGATTTTTTTTATATTTTACCTGTAGACGGCAACATGAACTCCAATAGTTGTATCTTCCCTGATTTTTCTATCCACCTGAAATAGAATAGAATATATTTATTCAAAGATCAAATAATTGGCATTATAAATACAATTTAAATCCTAGAAATAAAGTTGGTATAACAAATTTCAATGCCTGTACTAGGTTAAATTAAACCTGTATCACAGGCGGTATTTTCTAATAATTAGTGTTAGGACAATAAATGACATGGCCAGAATGGGTATAGAGCTATGCCCTAACAAAAAAAATTCATGTACATTGATGTACAGTACGTCATTTTAAAGCTTACATGCAGGGCTTTACAATAGTTTATGATTTATGATCAGAGAATAGGCGAGAGACACTATAAATAGAAAACAAAAATAGCGCCTAGACAATTTGAATAGCAATGATGAAACATTCAGAGTTTTATAGGCGTAACAAAACGAGGAAGACTATTCAGACGCCATTTAGTAAATAGATTAGGCTATTCATATAAAGGAACTAATTCCACAAGGAAGGCCGATATCATGCAAACAGTTATCGTGCCGTGCTGTTCTACAAGAAAACAGCGTCGAGATTACCGCTGCTGCAGTGTCAAGTTTTATAGAGACTCGGCTAGAGTCGTCGCTGCGATCAAAACTCACTACAAGAGTGAAATGCATAGTAGTGTAATGTAAATGATATAATAGTAAAGTAGTTTGAAATGTTAGAGACAGTTTAATAAATGTGTTTTTTTTCTCTGGATACCCACATATTTGTAAAACGTAACTTAACTAGCAAGTCTAATAAGTACAGCAGTATGTTAATATTAGTAAACGATAGTTTGTGGTCTAGTTTCAATAGTAACAAATTACGATAATACGTGATAAAATCAACGCAAGACGACAATGTAAATGTCAATCAATGCAATGTCAGAATATAAAACCACACAATCGATGAACAAACATTTTTTTTTTGCATTTTCTCTCGCCTATTTTAGGGAAATGTAATTAATGGGATTATTTTTTATTTATTTCAAAAGGATTTTTCATATATTAATCATTACTGTGCATTATCAGGGAAGGAGCCGCCAGTTATAAAATCAACGCAAGACGACAATGTAAATGTCAATCAAGGCAATGTCAGAATATAAAACCACATAATCAATGAACAAACATATATATTTTTTTGCATTTTCTCTCGCCTATTTTTTGGGAAATGTAATTAATGGGATTATTTTTTATTTATTTCAAAAGGAATTTTCATAAATTAATCATTACTGTGCATTATCAGGGCAGGATCTGGCCATGTCCTTTCTTAACAATATTTAGATAACATTAGTGAAAAAGGTTAACTTAGTATGAGTTACATTATGATATATATTCTTAAACGCTATTATAAGATACGAACAAAAAAAAGAACATAATATAAGATTACCAAAAAAAGTGTAAATACAATGTAAGGAAAAACAAGGTAGCACTTCATTGCAAATACTAATATGAATGTCAGCAGTATTAGAAATTAAACAAGTAAATAGATTTTGCAAAATAAAACGCCGTCAACACATTTTTGTTGCGGCCGAGTATTTGCTTAGACAGCGTAAAAATCAACGGAAGTCTGGCCTAGTTGAGTATAACGCACTAGGTGGGCACCTAGTCATAGTTCACAGAATTTATATATCGGTATTCAGCTATTTTTCTAGCAGGGCAATCTGCGTCAAATATTAAATAAGAAATTATAATCCTTACTAATATTATAAAAGCGAAAGTGAGTTTGTTACGTCTTCACGCCCGAATGGCTAAAACAATTTTGATGAATTTTGGTACAGAGATAGTTGCGACCCTGGAGACGGACAAAGGCTATTTTTTTTTAAAAAAGACTGAGAAATGAGGGAGAAAGAGGGAAAACTTACCATTGCTATTACAATTAATAAGGCGGCAATACAAAAACTACAAGTAGCAAGTACCTGCAAATCAGGAAAGGGGAACTGTATTACCCCGAATTTAGCGCGAGCGAAGCCGCGGGCAAAAGCTAGTTATCTATAATGTTGTAGTAGGATAAAGATAAATACTTATACATACATACAAACAAAATAAAGTAAAGAGAGTTAAAAATAAATAAATACGTGGAGAAAAACTAACAACCATTTAATTTGGAGACGAATCTGCCAGCTTTTTAAAAACGCAACATTGAGAATAGAACAGATGAGAAAATTTGTTGAAACCCACCTTTTCTCTCTTCTGGTCCTTGGTTAGGGCGCGCGCCTTATTGGCTTCTAGATGGGTCTTCTGTCTCTTGGCGATTTGCTCTCGAACCTTCGCTTCTATGGCGGTGGGGTCCTGCACAGCCTCCGTGCCTAGAGCCCGCATGAGGTTTGATATCCTAGGAACAACCAGATAAGTAAGCATGTGAGGTAATCGTTCTTGTCCCTCTGAACGATGCCGCAAATAACCTGTGGACGGTGAGCAATGGGTAGCTCACCGTCCGTCCGTCTATTGACGACAGGCCGTAACGACGGCGCGTGAGTGTTCCACGCGCGCCTCAAAGCGATGTCAGCAAAGCAGAGGGACCTGCCAGGACCACCGCCTACCGGGGTTGGTTGTTCGAAAGAGATACCGCGGCCCCGGAACGTAAAGGGCAATAGAAGGAGCATGGGTGGGTTTTAGTCAGTACAAGTCTGACACTCCCCCCCGCTCCGCTTAGAGCGGGGGAAGTTATTTGATGATTTCCCATCTGCAAAAAAAGCCACTACAGGTTTGTTATTTTTTTTTTGACGACACGGTGGCGCAGTGGCTGAGCGATCGACTGCTGCGCTGTGTGTCGCGGGTTCGATTCCCGCGCGGAACAAATATTAGTATGGTCTACAGATAGTTGTCCCGGGTCTGGCTGTTTGTGTATGTGAGTTTAAATGTTTGTAAACACACCCACGATGTGGAGTGGAGAGAGAGTGATGGGGAGAAATTCCTAGTGTGGGGCAACGTAACGTTTTTCGTATTTAACTTAAATTTTATGGATCATCAGGACACGAGGGCTATCTACATAAACTGTATAAACAATCCTAAACGTAATACTTACCATACATTCACACTTATTATTACACACACTCACGCACACACACACTCACGCAATCACCCACACTCATAATCATACTCGCATACGTCACACAAGTGCGCTTCTTTTTATATTTAAATTTTGTTTTTATTTTATTTTCATTTATATTTTTTTTATTTTTTTTTGTATATTTTTTCTTTAACTTTGCTTTGTTTTTCAATTGCATACACTGCCTAATGTGAAGTTGGAAGAGCGGAGTCACCTAACACAAGCATCTCCTTGCTTAAAAGGTGATCTCCAAAACATGTATCTTAATGTACTATGTAATCAGGTAAAACCGTGCTTACCCATATCCTACAGAGTTTTCTCCCTCCCCCAGAATGCATGAGAAGATGCTGGTGTCAGCTGGCTGTTTCTTTGACAGTCGTTATTGTCGGAGCCCGGAAAGTCTGACAACCAGGGGCCTTAGTCTGCTATTACAATGGTGTCAGAATGGTCGATCACTGATCGCATAATGGTTGATTTTGACAAGTTTAGTATGTAGTAGATGTCAAAATCAACCATTATGCGATCAGTGATCGACCATTCTGACACTATTGTAATAGCAGACTAAGGCCCCAGTCTTACTGTACTACCAAGTGCTTACTCGGTTATGGACGTCAGATAGGCAGTCGCTTAAAATAAAATACTGGTATGCAGCTGCATCCGGTTAGACTAGGATCCAACCATGGCTAGACAGATTTTAAATTATAGACAATTCTACCTGCTTAAAGAACATAACCGCGAATGTTATCTTTATTTTTCTGCGGATGGAAATTCATCAAACAACTTCCCCCACTCTGGGCGGAGCAGGGGCGAAGGTCAGACTTTTACTGACTAAAACCCACCCATGTTCCTTCTTTTGCCCTTTATGTTCCGGGGCCGCGGTATCTTTTTCGAACAACCCGCAACCCCGGCAGGCGGTGTCCCTGGCGCCCCTCTGCTTTGCTGACATCTCTTTGAGGCGCGAGTGGAACACTCGCGCGCTATTTCCCCGGCCTGTCGTCAATAGACGGACGGACGGTGAGCTACCCATTGTTCACCGTCCACAGACCTACGGTGTCCGGAAGTCGTCTCCCGCGGCGACTGGATTAATTTGAGGTTCTCTCCCTCAAACGTCCGGCCATCTCCTTCGCTAGCGACTAGCTTACCTGAGTTTAGGTTCGGGCGGCGCTTCGAGGCCAAGCCTGACCTTCTCCTGCTCCTCTTTCCACGCCTCCCTACGGCTCTGGCGACGGAGCTTCTTCCTCTCCTTCTTCGTGAGGAATACTGGCATGTACGTCGGTTTTAGCGGTTCGGCTGGGGATGAAGATACAGTTTGTTAGACTTTTGGAGGTATGGAACGTACTCTAGAGACGACCTCTCTTGAATCAAAGTCAGTAATGGACAGAGGAACATCCTTAATAATATTATAAAAGCGAAAGTGAATTTGTTTGTTTGTTACCTCTTCACGCCTAAATGGCTAAACCGATTTTGATGAATTTTGGCACAGAGATAGTTGGGAGACGGACATAGACTAATTTTTGTTTAAAAAAGTGGGATATGAGGGAGAAAGAGGGAAGAAAAGGGAAAACTTAGCTTTGCTATTACAAATCAATAAGGCGCAAGGGGAAATACTGCAGGTAGCAGGATAACGCGAGCGAAGCCGCGGGCAAAAGTTAGTGTATTATAAAAGCGAAAGTGAGTTTGTTTGTTTGTTACTTCTTCACGCCTAAATGGCTAAACCGATTTTGATGAATTTTGGTACAGAGATAGTTGGAACCCTGGAGACGGACGTAGGCTATATATATATATATATATATATATTTAAAATAAAAGAGAGATATGAGGGAGAAAGAGGGAAGAAAAGGGAAAACTTAGCTTTGCTGTTACAATAAATAAGGCGCAAGGGCACAAACTGCAGGTAGCAGGTACCTGTAAATCAGGAAAGGGGAACTGTGTTACCCCGAATTAAACGCGAGCGAAACTACGGGCAAAAGCTAGTACTAGTACTATATAAAAGTTTGTTTGAGATATCATCATTACATAACTAGCATAACATTATTAACATCTTTTTGCAAAAAATACTTTCCCGATAAAAAACAAAACTTAAAAGTGAGCAAGTCGGTAGGAAAAAAGTCAACGAAACTAAGAAACCGGAAGTAAAATTATTTATCGGTTTTTTTTTTGTAAGCCGGTTCTTTTTTTGCAAAAAAGTTTACCAGTTAACATTTTTGCGTAGTTATATGAATAAGAATAATTTATTATTAAACCAGTGTTACAACATTTTTCTTAATCTAACATCATTACAAATATCGGTAACAAGTTTTATGTAGACAAAATTAGAAAACAATGGTCCCCAAACTCGGCCGCGCCTGTATCTTGGGGGCCGGAGTTACTTAGTTTGGTCCCCAGAATGTAGGTATAGTTGGCTATCGTGAAGCGCTCGTTACCACCTCAAATACTTAAGTATGTTTATCAAACAACAAACAGACAGACAGACTCACAGTTATAATATCGACTACTAAGAATACAAATCATATAAAACGTAAGTAAACATTATTGATAAGAAAACTTGATATCTCACACAGTCACTGTCCAAGCGTCGACAATCGAATACCATTGATTATTATTAAATACTAAGTTAAATAAGTGTTAAAAAAACGAAAGTTGAAGACTTGAAGAGAAAAACATCTGTGATAAATAATTTCACCAAAAACTTTCATAATCAAAATGTTATTAATATATTTTCTACTCGGACTTAGTGTTGTAACAGCTCACAGTGACTATGGAGTATTATACCGAGCAAAAATCTTCGAAAAAACTCTTAAAAACATCGATATTATAAACTATCATAGAGAAAAGAGATTCGTTACGGGATACTTCGTTCCCCAAAACCGAACAACTAATCAAACAACTTGGGGATACACGAATATAAAAAGGAACAACACAGTTACTGTACCTTCATATAATACTAGAGAATACGCTGCAAATATAACAAGGTTTATGCAAAACGGAACGCGGCCTTCGAGTAACACCGTTATATATCCGGGACAACCCGGGTACGTAGTTCCATCGAATAGTAACAATGGATTTTCCAGCTTCACACAGTATCCTTACAGTGGCATGACAAATGTGTCGACACAAAACTATGTCAATCCAGGACAGACTTACAATACCAATCCCACGAGACCCGGATATCCTAGTTATAACAATATTAACGTAATACCCGTTAATAACTATAATAACACGTTAAAACCTGTCACGCCCGGGTATATGCCATATCCGGGTTATAACACAGGATATCCCGGTTATCCAGCACCGAACTCTGTTTACCCAGGACCAAACGGATATCCTTCGAACACCGGTTATGCTGTACCAAACACGACTTATCCAAAACCGAATACCGGGTACCAAGGACCGAATACCGGGTATCAAGGACCGAATACCGGGTATCAAGGACCGAATACCGGGTATCAAGGACCGAATACCGTTTATCCTGCACCTAACGTTTACCCTGCCCCTAACACAGGGTACCCAGCGGCCAATTCCGGTTATCTTGCGTCAAATACCGGTTTCACAGCACCAAACAGCAATTACCCAAGACCTATCAGTAATCCAAGTCAAAATACCAGGTACCCAATACCAAATAACAGTTACTCAATACCGAATACTAGTTACCAAAACCCGAGTACTTTTAAGCCTGTACCGTACGCGTACCCCGCACCGAAAAACGGTTATACGGTACCAAATACCGGTGTAAATAACACCGCAAGTTTGGCGGATTGCAAATGTAGTTTGCCCAGAGCGAATTCTACGATAACTAAAGAAGATAGAACAATGAGCGCTTGTATGATATCTTGCAATTATTGTCCAGCTGGGATGAAGATGTCGTCTTTCGGGATGTGTGTTAAAGATGAGGATGATGACAATGACTACTAAACCGGTACAAGTACAAATACGAGAGTTACTTTCGTCGTAACGTTGCCCGGCACTATTTATTTCTCAATCTCTGTTTAAACTTTCATCATCTGCCTAGCCTGTTCCCAACTATGTTAAGGTCGGCTTCCAGTCTTACCGGATGCAGCTGAATACCAGTATTTTATATGGAGCGACTGCCTATCTGACCTCCACAACCCGGTTAGTCCTGGTTAATAAGATACTCCTTGGTAAGACAGATTGTCAGACTTTCGGGACATTGACTACCTGTAAAGACTGTCAAAGATCTACAAATGAGAGCCGGAACCTACAGCATAACGTGCTCTGCGAGGTACGGAGGAAACTCGGTATGTAACGAGTGGTCACCCATCCACAGACCAACATAGGCAAGCGGGGCTTAACTTAATCGACCTGAGCAGCTGCTTTTACGAGTATTTAGCTACGAGTTCTTACTGTGTAAACGTTATGAATCGAAAATACTATCACCCGGTTGCATTTCTGTTTTTTTATTAAATATAAAATGTACAATCTGTATCATGAAAATATATGAACGATTTTTTTAATTATAAAAACATTTGTAACGAGTATTTTTAATACAACGTATTTACTTGGTACCTAAATACTTGACGGCGTATATTTCGACTAAACTTTTTTTTAAGTGTACTTGAATATGTATTTCGTTGTAAAATAAACTTAAACTCAATGTGTTTATTTCAATTAGACCATTACAGACATCTTTATTTCACATACGCTTACATGAGCACTTATAAAACGTCGAGAAAAGGTGCACGGTTCGCGTAGGTCGTTTCCTATGGAGAAGAACCGGCAAGAAACTCAATGGTTACTCTTTTAAAATCCATTTTAAAGAATGAAGCTACAGTCGCATCTGTGTCGTCAGTAGTTGCCCATTCCAAAGCGTAGATATCTATGGAAAAGAATGGGCAAGAAACTCCATGGACACTCTTTTAGTCATAATATTTTTACAAAATCATGGATACATCATTCATGTTGAGATTATACAAATCTGTGAACGTGCAGAGCGCCCAGAGTAAAAGCAACAATGGCAATACATTTTGTTAATTATACTTGAATATAATTTTATTGTAAAATAATGCGTTTTTGTTATTTCATTTTGTTGTTTTTTCAAGACCGTTAAGTTAGTAGAACAACAATATTATTCTTTGAAATTATAATCCTAACTATAGTATTATAACGTCAGACGGGCCTGTTGGTCTAGTGGTCAGTAGCCCTGACTGCTGAGCCGGAGGTCGTGGGTTCGATTCCCACCCAGGACAAACTTTGTGTGATGAGCATGATTGTTTGTTCTGTGTCTGGGTGTGATTTATCTATAATATGTATGTATTTATAAATTATATAGGTATGTATATCAGTTGTCTGGTTACCATAACACAAGCTCTGCTTAGCTTGGGATCAGATAGCCGTGTTTGAGTTGTCCCAAGATATTTATTATTATTATTTATTTATTTATAAAAGCGAAGGTGTGTTTGTTTGTTACGTCTTCACGCCTAAATGGCTAAACCGATTTTGATGAATTTTGGTACAGAGTTAGTTGTGGGATCCTGGAGACGGACATAGGCATTTTTTAAATAACTTTGAAATATGAGGGAGAAAGAGGGAAGAAAAGGGAAAACTTAGCATTGCTATTACAATAAATAAGGCGCAAGGACAAAAACTGCAGGTAGCAGGTAACTGTAAATCAGGAAATAGGAAGTGTGTTACCCCAAATTTAACGCGAGCGAAGCCGCGGGCAAATGCTAGTTATTAATGTTTTTTGACACTTTTCGTGATAACCTTCCAGGTTCAGATAATAACGTGATATAGTATTATTCTATGACTTTGCTTGCTATGATGACTGACATAGAATAATTCGCCTGTCACAAAACCAGCCAAGAACGAGTCAGACTCGCGTAACAAGGGTTCCGTACAAACTACCGATACAAACGGTCATATGTTTTGACTGCACCAAATCAACCCCCTAGGTCTACTAGGGGGTTGATTTGGTGGGGTCCCTGAGAAATCGTCTTAAGCGGGTTTTACTGTATACAGGGTTATTTGTAAAACACTGGCAACGTCTCAGGACCATGTTACGAACATCATAATCAACAACTTTTGTTCTAGGACATTTAAACATTTATCATATTTTAGTTCATCAGATTTTCATACAAAAATAAAAATATTGAAATTGAACGCTCTAAATGTTACGAAATCTATGCGAAGCAAACGTACCTACAAGCGGCGGTGTAGGTATGTAGGTACAGCAAAATACGGAGTTGAAATGTGTTAGATAGGACAACGAAATCTTGAAGATTTTTTTTTGGTAAATGTATAAAATTTTGTAAAAAATCATAGAACAAAAGTTGTTGTTTATGATGATTGTAATACAGTCCTGCAAGGTTGTCGGTGTTTTACAAATAACCCTGTATAGTTTCAATTTCAACTCGATACCTTTACGCGTTGCCGAGATAAATGGTCTTGACAGACAGACAGACAGACGGATAACAAGGTGATCCAATAAGGGTTCCCCTTTTTAACCGACTTCAAAAAAGGAGGAGGTTCTCAATTCGATCCTATGTTTTTTTTATGTTTGTTACCTCATAACTCTGGTCTGGGTGAACCGATTTTGATGATTCTGCTTGTTTCGAAACTTTTGTGGTTTCGTTGTCTTTTTTGCCACCGACTTCTGGAAATAAAGTTATTTTCCACTATTTTTCTTTCGGTTTTATTTTTTACAAAAAGGTATTTTTAAGGTAAGGATTCCTAAAAATCGACGAAGACTTCCAGAAGTAAAATTATTTTACGTCTTTTTAGTGTATTTCTTTTTAGAAACAAAAATCTCGGCCGCAAACCTGGGGCCTTAATTTTGACAAGTTTGGTAATCTACTACATACTAAACTTGTCAAAATCAACCATTATGCGATCAGTGATCGACCATTCTGACACTATTGTAATAGCAGACATAGGCCCCTGTCTCATTGATCTTTGAACTATAGACTGCCTACAACATCGAAAAACAAGCGAAGTGAATGTTATGTTAACGAATTGTAATATTAATAGAAGTTGCGAGCCAAGCAATCTTTAACAATATTATTACTGAAGGTCTAGTATATTTGAGACCTCCGTGATAACCTTAGCTCCAGATAATGTGATATAGCTTCGTTATGCGGCTTCACTTGGCTTTATAACTGGCATAGAGCAGTATTATGATTTAAAAGAGTGTCCATGGATTTTCTTGCCCATTCCTCTCCATAGAGATCTACGCTTTGGAATGGGCAACTACAGTACTTTCACAAGTTATTATATCTTGTGACTGGGACTGTAGCAGCATCTTTATTTTTTTGACCCCGTGCAAACAGAGGCGGACCGTCGGTTTGTGGGGCCCTGGACTAATACTAATTGTGGCCCTGCTTAATTAAACACCTAATTGAAGGAGGAGGAGGAGGAGGAGGAGGAGGAAGACGACGAGGAAGAGGAGGAGGAGGAAGAGGAGGAGGAAGGCGAGGAGGAAAAGTAGCCGGCCCATGGCAAAGACGGCCCGATTTCAAGGAACTGTATTGAAAAAGCCCTTATATAGGTTCGCCCCTGCGTGCTCAGCAGTCTTGCTTCCAAAGCCAGACTAACGCAGCAATCAAATTTCACGTAACATGATGCAGACCACACAAATGTGCGTCATCCTTCAATCATTACTTGTTCAGTAATTATATTTCTTAGTAATTTTGTTATATTTAGCTACAAGGGGACTTTAATATTCCGTTACGTGGAATATATGTTATGTTAATTAATTTTGTAACAGGTAAATGTGGTTTTACCCGTGAAATATTATTGCGTATAATAAAACAACGTATTATACAGAGCGTTAGGTTAAACGAGGGACTTATTGAGGGAGGGTATTCAGTATTCGATTCTCGTCCCAAATATGTAAAAAACCTATAACCTTAATTTCTGACGTAATTGTCCAATGAAATACATTATTCATGAACACTGAGCGCGAGAGAAGTAAACTTGTAAACAGTAAAGTAAATCACGCGGCAAAATACCTACGCGCCGATTCTACCGAAAAGGCGTCCTAAGCCAGGTTTAAAGTATGAAGGGAAAATGGATTATACCTAAAGGTCATTGACACGCACACATGTTCTGCGATAGTATTAAATCGCTAGCGCAAGGGTATATACACGTTGCGAGACTTATGCGAAATTTTTGGTAGGGTTCTGTCTTTTATTTATTACTGTTTTTTTTTTGTTCATATTTTATTAGTATCATGTAAGTATGCACTATTGTGGGTTTGAATATGTCCCTCGTTTAAACTAACATATTGTATTTAGCATTTTTTTACCATTAAATAATAATTGTTATATTGATTACTAGCTTTTGCCCTCGGCTTCGCTCGCGTTAAAGGGGTTACACAGTTTCCCTTTCCTGATTTACAGGTATCTGCTACCTGTAGTTTTTATTTATTGTAATAGCAAAATTTCCCTTTTCTTCCCTCTTTCTCCCTCATGTCTCAATCTTTAAAAAAAATAGCATATGTCCGTCTCCAGGGTCCCAACTATCTCTGTACCAAAATTCATCAAAATCGGTTTAGCCATTTAAGCGTGAAGACCCTGGGACCCTGGCTACGGACATAGGCTATATTTTTGTAAAAAAAAAGTTAGAATTAGAAATGAGGGAGAAAGAGGGAAGAAATGGAAAAAACTTAGCTTTGCTATAACAATAAATAAGGCGCAGGGGCAAAAAATACAGGTAGCCGTAACTGTGTTACCCCGAATTTAACAACGAGCGAAGCCGCGGGCAAAGCTAGTATTATTATAAATTATTGGCGCTCTGCATACCACGCTTTTGTACAGTAGCGCTGTCTTCGCTGGTGGGACACGAATTTTACTATTTGTTCCGGCGATTACGTATTTGTATTGTGCATTTTGTTATTCGGGTGAGGAGCTCGTGGCTAAATAATAGCAGCCGCTCGGGTCGATCTCTAGGTTAAGCCGCGCTTGCCTAGGTTGGTCTGTGGATGGGTAACCACCCGTTACATACCGAGTTTCCTCCGTGCCTCGGAAAGCACGTTAAGCCGTTGGTCCCGGCTATCATTTCTAGATCTTTGACAGTCGTTACAGGTAGTCAGTGTTCCGAAAGTCTGACAACCAGTCTTACCAAGGGGTATCGCATTACCCAGTACTAACTGGGCTGTGGAGGTCAGATAGGCAGTCGCTTCATGTAAAATACTGATATTCAGCTGCATCCGGTTAGACTGGAAGCCGACCCCAACATAGTTGGGAAAAGGCTAGGCAGATGATGATTTTGTTATTCGGGTTTTTCATAAGGAATATCTCAGTAGCTGTGTTGCATTCGTACCTCGCTGATGACAAAAAGTTTATTTCCTATTAAATGTCATGGGACCCTATGAAATATGGGCGTACTTCACAAGTACGCTCCTGCCTAGCCTCTTCAGAGATATCAGGCGTGGTGTTAATTAAGGAATAATTCGATAAAGCTTATACAAAACAATGGTAAACAAACATTTACTAAGAATTCATTAAAATGAGCTGAAGTCATATTCAGTTTGATAACGTTAGTACAGTTAGCAGAATAGATAAGTAAAAAATCTCAAACTCAAAGCATTTATTTAAATTATAAACGGCCATATCTTTTGAATGCGTAGACTTAGAGGGTTGATTTTTTGGCGAAGTAGACCGGGCCATAACGCACCGGATCAAAGCAGGATGGATGAAATGGCGACAGGTCACTGGAAAAAATTGAGACCCACGGATGCCCCTCAAGTTAAAGGGAAAATATACAAGTCCGTGATTGAACTGTTGTACTGTATGGGTCAGAATGCTGGGCTGTAAAAAAGGTGGATGAAAAACGATTACCTATAGCAGAGATGAGAATGTTGAGATGGAGTGACAAGAATGGATAAAGTAAGGAATGAGTATATTAGAGGAAGTTTGGAAGTTGCGACTGTTACAGAAAAATTGAAAGGGAGTCGTTTGTCTTGGTATGGACATTTGTAATGAGGAGGGACAAGGCACATGTGACTAAAAGAGTGATGGATCTGAATGTTGATGGACGGAGAGCGAGAGGAAGGCCAAAGAAAAGATGGATGGATTGTGTAAGGAATGATATGAAGAAGAAAGGAGTAAATGATGCCGTGACGTCTGATAGGGGAGAATGGAAGAAGAAAACGTGTTGCGCCGACCACAAATAGAATGGGACAAGGGCAGGAAGATGATGAATGACTTATTGGAGGGTTGACTTTACACAGTTTCAATGGAACACAGACTTAAGTATATGGTTTTAATTTCAACTCTATACACAAACTTGTCATCATCTGCCTAGCCTTTTATTTATTTATTTAAACTTCATGTACAATAGTGGTACATAGGCCACGTGGCCTTTTCCCAACTATGTTGGGGTCGGCTTCCAGTCTAACTGCATGCAGCTGAATATCAGTATTATACATGGAGCGACTGCCTATCTGACCTCCACAACCCAGTTAGTACTGAGTAATGCGATACCCCTTGGTAAGACTGGTTGTTAGACTCTCGGAACACTGACTACCTGTAACGACTGTCAAAAATCTACAAATGACAGCCGGGACCAACGGCTTAACGTGCTTTCCGAGGCACGGAGGAAACTCGGAATGTAACGGGTGGTCACCCATCCACAGACCAACCTAGGCAAGCGCGGCTTAACCTAAACATCGACCCAAGCGGCTACTATTATTTAAACACGAGCTCCTCGATACACAAACTTGTATTATCATTTAAATTATAATGACGTTATAAGTTGATAGATAAAATTTATAAATTTATATAAAATTTTTTGAGCGTTTAAATAAAAGCTTTAAAAAAAGATTATTTGCTTTGTTTTTACCTTTTGAATTACGTTAGTTAACCCTTTATTGTCCGTCTGTGTATTGACCTTTGAAAAAATCAACTCTCTAAGTCTACGCAATCAAAAGATATGGCCGATTATATCGCAAGTTTGTACGGAACCCTCGGTGCTTAAGTCCGACTCGCACTTAACCGGTTTTATTTTTCGATTTTAGCTACGAAACCCTAAAACAACTTCATTTGTCGAGAATAGTTACTTATCCCTTTAGCCGACTGTATGTCGTCTACTAAATATAGATATTCGTAGTCAATTTATCGAGAACCTTTATTGTTTTATACTGAGCTTATATTCCACACAATAGTAGTACATAATAGGTTGCTGTGAGCAAAACAACGGTTTAAAGTTAGTCGCTCCATGTAAAATACTGGTATTCAACTGCATCTGGTTAGACTGGAAGCCGACCCCAACATAGCTACGAAAACGCGAACAGACTTAGTGTGGGGACAAGTTTTTAAATTAAAAAATAGTGTAGTGCTATAAAAAAAACATTTCAAGAAAAAAATAAGTGCAAATACTATTTATTTTTGCGAGGACAGTGCTAAAACTATTTACAAGTGAATTATAATAGCTAAATACCAAGCCAAATGGTTAATCTTCGAGAGTCGTGACAAAAAACTATTTATCTTTGCGTGGACAGTGCCAAAACTATTTACAAGTGAATTAATAGCTAAATACCAAGCCAAATCGTTAATCTTTCGAGACTCGTGACAAGAGACCGAAACATCTGTCAACAAGTCTTACCTAGACATATCGTATTACCAAGTGTAGCTATTGATGTGTGATAGGTAGACATCAGGACCATTATAATTAGTCCGTCACAGTCGACATAACCTCTCCCACGACGCGCCTGATTTTCGACTACACGCATCCAGCTGCTGAGAGCCTGTGCAGATCTTCGCTACATCTGACCGAGGGCCTTTCAAACTAGTCTTACCAAAACGTGGACGTGGTTAGAGGCGATGCTGGTGTTAAATACGCAGTGACTCCTCAAAAAACACAAAGAGAATTATTGACAATTGATAAATCAACATTCAATAATTGAAGTTGCATCAATAAAGAAGGATTTACCACAAGAGCGGTCGGAAAGAGAACTTTACTTATTTAGACATCTTTATAACCGATTTTGAAAACAGACGAGGTCCTCAATTTATCAGTGCGTTCGTATTTAAGTGAAAATGGTGCTCGTCTATCTTATAGTTGGTCTACTCAACATTTTTTCTCAACATAACAACTACGGCATCAAAATGGAAGATCCAAATATGGATATAAGAGTACGTCGAAACATACAAGATACTGTAAAACCACAATTCTATAACATACCTAATAATTCAGATATTTTCCTTAAAAGGGCAAAAAGATACGCTTATTACAAGAAAACAAAGATCACATATAACGATTTATTAAAATACAGCACAAATAACAATCAAAGTGTAAATCTTAAAAACCGATATGATATTTTTAATCCGAATTACAATTTCTTAAACGCTACGAGAAATAATCAAAATAATAATAATACCGGCGCAAATAACGGTTATACTGTTAATAGCAGACCGATAGTAAGATCATATCCGTACGGATATCCACCCGGGTATGAACCAAGAGCAACCGGATATAGCATAGAAACCACAACACGCGGATATAGAAACCAAAATGCTAAAACGCCTGTTTTCTTCAACTACCAAAATGCTAACGGACCGGACTTTGCAGGGTACCGCGGATATACTGCTAATATATCCGTTACACCCGGATATAACACTGCAACCGTGCAATATGAAGGTAGTTATTCCCCAAGACCGAAGAATTATCCTTGGAACAGTGCATTAGCGCCGTATCCACCCACCAAAACCCAAAATCGAATTAACAACAATTTTCCAACTAACTACAACAATTATAACAACATTCCAGCACCTTTTAACAAACAAAACTTATCTCAATATGCTATAAACTTTAACAATGGAACTTTTGCGACAAACAACACATATATGCCTTATATTCCTGTCAACTATAATGTTGTTACTTCTAGAAATGACTACACATTTCCTGATATAAGCGACTATGTTTTACCTAGCAACAACACAAACATTTATCCTAAAAACAACAACACAAACATCTATCATAACAACAACAACACAAATATTTATCCTAACAACAACAATATTTATCCTAGCAACAACACAAATGCTACTCCCAGTAATGTAAATTCCACTGTTACTACAACTCCAAGAACTTTAAGTGGTTGTGTTATCTGTAATATTCCGTGCCCTCGATTCATGAGAAAATTCGGCAGGTTCTGTATGCCCGAGGAAGACGATGAATATCGATAATTTTATTTTATTTATTTAATTAAGGTTCACCAATAGTTGTTACAGATATTATACAATGTGTCCGGTCATGGACAAGTGAGACAGTAATTACATTATACATATTTAGTCTGTCTTTTAGATAATTAAAAAATGACAAAGATATAGCCCATTAAAGTAACGTGAAACGTCATGCATTGCTGCAGTTTTACACAACAAATGACGTCACACACAGACGGACTAAATAGAATGTAATTACTTTGACCCTGCAAACTACCCTATTGTTAATGAAATCGCGATATTTGTACTTATACAAGTCGGGAACTAGGCTTGGGGTAGATTTATTTTCGGTTTGTGAACCAAGATGTAAAAATAACCGCTAGCTATGTATAGCTAGCGGTTATTTTTACATCTTGATTTAATTTTTTCTTAATTTAATGGACATGTGGGCTGTGGACTCTGCGATCATTCGTATCCACCAATGGCTTAATTGCCAAGAGCCTCGACCAACACCTGAGGAGGCTCTCGTAAGACAGCTGGATCAAGGGTTTGATACAGAAAGCGGTACTCCAGAATACGCCCCGTATCTTTAGGAGGTTCCTCTCTCTGGAGCCGTGTAGGCTTAACAAAAAAAATAATATACCGACTTGCAAGAAAAAACACAAAAAAGTGAAGACTTTTTTTTTGTTTCATCTTTTTTTTGCCCCGGACTTCCGTTTCTCAAATAAGTTTCGTAACTTGCTGGTTGAATACATAACCTCCTTTTTTATAGGTCGGTAAAAAACTATCCTGTTTGTCATACAAATGTGTTTAAATTATTATAGAACTGCATTTATGTTTTTTTTTCAACATGTTATATTTTTAAGGAGAAATAAATATGATAATATTTTTATTAGCTCTACCTGACACCTTTTATAGAAAAAAATACTGCGATGACCTTCCAAACCATAGTACATAGCAGTTTTTGTTCATTTGTCTTCGACAACTTCTAAAATACGTATATCATCAACGTACAGTCAATCTAATACGCATTATTAAAGTTAATTCAAAAACTATTGACCCGATCTTGATAAAACTAACTAACGGAAGAAACGACAACCATCAGCTTTCGAATAAAAAAAGAATCATCAAAATCGGTTCACCCAGACCAGAGTTATGAGGTAACAAACATAAAAAACATAGGATCGAATTGAGAACCTCCTCCTATTTTTGAAGTCGGTTAAATAGTCGTAATGTTTAGTTTAAATAACAATATAATGTTACTGTAGACTGAAAAATTATCCTGTTTGTTACATAAATATATTTTAATTAATTTTATCTAAGTTAAGGAAATATGTAAGATACTAATTAAGCAATTATTGCGTTTAATTGTTAATAAATATTTTAATAATTTGTAGTATTTTTTTATTTTTAATTAAGCTTTAAAACATATTTAATAATCATATTCCTACTATAATAAATATTATTATAAATGCGAATGTTAGTGAGGATGGATGTATGGATGTTTGTTACTCTTTCACGTCAAAACGGATGAACGGATCTTGATGAAATTTGGCACAGAGTTAGATTATAGTCTGGAATAACACATAGGATACACTTTTTTCACACACTTTTTTTGATCATCACGCGAGCGAAGCCGCTGGCGCCAACTAGTATTAGAGTAGATTTCTCAGTATTAGCCAGGTTGATGACATTAGGCTCGCTCCTAATGCGTTAGACTTAAAAAACATAACTTACGGAATGTGGATGCAATATAGGTACACATCTACGCAATCCATTGTTGATTATCTACTATATAATAATAAGTCGGGTTTTCCTTCCTGACGCTATAACTTCAGAACGCACGAACCGATTTCCACGGTTTTGCATTCGTTGGAAAGGTCTCGGGCTCCGAGAGGTTTATAGCAAAGAAAAGGTAGGGTAGGTAGGGTAAGTAGGGTAGGTAGAAAGGTAGAAAATTGCATTGCAACGCATGCCGGGACACAGCTAGTTATACTATACTAGCTGTGCCCCGGCATGCGTTGCTATGCAATTTTCTACCTTTCTACCTACCCTACCTACCCTACCTATGCTATCTTTCAAGTTGGATCAAACTGCACACGGTGTGCAAATTTAATTTAAAATCGGTTAAGTAGTTTAGGAGTCCATCGCGGACAAACAACGTGACACGTGATTTATATATATTAAGAAGATGTTATGTTATAAGTATGGAAATTAACAAAATACGAACTAAATTATTACAGCTCAAAAACCTTAATTTTTGATAAAATAAAAACTAATCACTCAAGTATAAAAAACCAACAAAAACAAACAAGAAAAATATTTTTTTAAAAATGTCCAAAGTTGCCACAAAGCTCGATAGATGGCGTTGACGTCGAATTAGATCGCGCTATGGTTTCGTTACATCCGTTTACATAAGGAGGCGCGCTGAGAAATTCAACTATTGATAACAAAGATCATACTGCGATCACTAATCCATATTTTTGAATAGGTTTCCGGGCGCGAGAGTGCTTATTGCCTATAGTTACAGCTGGTATAAGCCTGCGGCTTCACTCGCGTTGTAATAATATAATAATAGTGGCAATTTATTCATGATTCTGTCTGTTCTGTAATTAACGTAACTTATCTTTACTGTTTTCGCAATAGCACGGATATTATTATTATTTAATAGCTGGCTCCCGCGGTTTCGCCGGCGTGATGATCCAAAAATAAGTATCCTGTGTTATTCCAGACTATAATCTACCTCTGTGCCAAATTTCATCAAGATCTGTTCAGCCGTTTTGACGTGAAAGAGTAACATACATCCTCACAAACATTCGCATTTATAATATTACTAGAATAGTTGGATACTAGCGGATCCGACAGGCGTAGTCCTGCTTTTTATTTGGGCTGATTTGTGAATTATAACTATCCAGGGCACCACCTAAACGCATACAAAAAAAAACATTCAATTCGGTCCAGCCGTTTAGGAGGAATTCAGTGACATACACACGTACAGCAGAATTTTGTATGCAGGGTGGAAAAATAAGTCGAAGACATCCTTTATTTATAAAAAGAATCTGCACTGCAAAAAAAGCGAATTTTAGAAAACCTTTGAATGCATTTTTGCTTGTTTTTAATTATTTAGATTTAAATTAAATTTTGCTTTTTATTTACTCTGGACGCTCTTACTGTGCACGTCTTTCTTCATCGTTCTCACATATTTGTATAATCTCAACATGAATGATGTAAATACGATTTTGTAAAAATATTATAATTTAAAAGAGTGTCCATGGACTTTTTTGCCCATTCTTCTCCATAGAGATCAACGCTTTGGAATGGGCAACTACAGTACTTTCACAAGTTATTATGCCTTGTGACCGGGACTGTAGATTCATTTTGTTTCTTGACATTCAAAAGTGCCTGTAATGGTCTAATTGAAATAAATGATTTGATTTAAAATGAGCCAACTTAAGAATTTGAGGTAGTTTCCCTCCAGGACGCGACTTCTTTTTCCACCTTGTATAATGATGGGTCGTGTTCGAAGCAAATTTTTGGTTCGGGGGCCGTGTTCGAAATACTTTCAAGTATACAATACTAGCTTATCCGCGGCTTCGCTCGCGTTAAATTCGGTATAACACAGTACCTGCTATTTGCAGTTTTTGCCCTTGCGCCTTATTGATTTGTAATAGCAAAGCTAAGTTTTTCCTTAAGTTTAGGTTAAGCGCGGCTTAACCTAAAGATCGACCCGAGCGGCTGCTATTATTTAGCCACGATCTCCTCAATAAATTAGCAAGTATATCTAGTCCCTAGAAATACTTGGAAAAGAGAAAGCAAAGAGTACAACCAACATTTTAAATTAACGAGCGAAGCCGCGGGCAAAAGTAAATAATGGTAGTATTTAATGATGCGACTTACTTGGTGGTCTCAACTGCTGTGGATGCTCGACTAGGTTGGTGATGGCGGCCTCATTGAGGTTGTCCACGATGTCGTCCGCGCCCACGTGGCACGCGTCCACGCGCTGCGCGTGCGAGCGCGCGTCGTGCGCGTCGTGCGCGTCGTGCGCGTCGTGTGCGTCGCTCGAGGTCACGTCAGCGGGCCGCTTGGACTGCCGCTCCTCTGGGGTCATTAGGATGACGCTGTCCCACCTGGATTATTAAGCAGCAGTCTTTTATTTCCAGTTAGCAGAGGGTACATTTGGGGCACTTCAACTAGGACAAGTTAGGTACGAAGAAGATGGCGTGGACCCCGCCAACCCCTTCGTGTTAGTTTACTTAAAGCTCTAAAATAGGAGCCTAGCTTAACGAGGCTTTGTCGGACTATACATTATATCAGAATATTGAATAAGTATTAAAAAAAAATTGAAACTTAAAAAGTATTGAAACTGCTAACTGGACACTGCAAATTGAAAATTCTACGCATAAACGAAGTAACGCATCTCAATAATATTATAAATGCGAATGTTTGTGAGGATTGATGGATGTATGGATGTTTGTTACTCTTTCACGTCAAAACGACTGAACGGATCTTGATTAGATTTAGCACAGAGATATATTATAGTTTGGAATAAAAATAGGATACCTTTTTTTTTCGATATCACGCGGGCGAAGACGTGGGCGCCAGCTAGATTTATTCATTATAAAAATTTAGGAGTTCGTACTAAATAATCACAGCTGCACAGGTCGATCATTAAGTTAAGCTGCGCTTGCCGACACCCCGGAATAACGATAGCAAAAGAATCAGCAAGGATCTTAAATGGGTTCTAGTCAGTACAAGTCTGACACACACACAATGTTTGTAAACGCAGCCACGATACAACAGAAATCACTAGTGAGGGGCAACGCATAAAAAAAGGTATTTGTATGGTCTACAGGTAGTTGTTCCGTGTCTGGCCGTTAGCTGAAATTCCTATCTTAATATATATAAATCACGTGTCACGTTGTTTGTCCGCGATGGACTCCTAAACTAACCAATTTTAAATTAAATTTGCACACCGTGTGCAGTTTGATCCAACTTGAAAGATAGGATAGGTAAGGTAGGGTAGGTAGGGTAGGTAGGGCAGGTAGGGTAGGTAGGTCAGGTAGGGTAGGTAGGGTAGGTAGGGTAGGTAGGGTAGGTAGGGTAGGTACTGTAGGTAGGGTAGGTAGGGTAGGTAGGGCAGGTAGGGTAGGTAGAGTAGGTACTTTAGGTAGGGTAGGTAGGTCAGGTAGGGTAGGTAGGGTAGGTAGGGTAGGTACTGTAGGTAGGGTAGGTACTGTAGGTAGGGTAGGTAGGGTAGGTAGGGTAGGTAGGGTAGGTAGGGTAGGTAGGGTAGGTAGGGTAGGTACTGTAGGTAGGGTAGGTACTGTAGGTAGGGTAGGTAGTGTAGGTAGGATAGGTAAAGTAGGTAGGGTAGGTAGGGTAGGTGGGGTAGGTAGGGTAGGTACTGTAGGTAGGGTAGGTAGGGTAGGTGGGGTAGGTAGGGTAGGTACTGTAGGTAGGGCAGGTAGGGTAGGTAGGATAGGTAGTGTAGGTAGGGTAGGTAGGGTAGGTGGGGTAGGTAGGGTAGGTACTGTAGGTAGGGCAGGTAGGGTAGGTGGGGTAGGTAGGGTAGGTAGGATAGGTAGTGTAGGTAGGGTAGGTAGGGTAGGTGGGGTAGGTAGGATAGGTACTGTAGGTAGGGTAGGTACTGTAGGTAGGATAGGTAGGGTAGGTAGGGTAGGTGGGGTAGGTAGGGTAGGTACTGTAGGTAGGGCAGGTAGGGTAGGTGGGGTAGGTAGGGTAGGTAGGATAGGTAGTGTAGGTAGGGTAGGTAGGGTAGGTGGGGTAGGTAGGATAGGTACTGTAGGTAGGGTAGGTACTGTAGGTAGGGTAGGTACTGTAGGTAGGATAGGTAGTGTAGGTAGGGTAGGTAGGGTAGGTGGGGTAGGTAGGATAGGTACTGTAGGTAGGGTAGGTAGGGTAGGTGGGGTAGGTAGGGTAGGTACTGTAGGTAGGGTAGGTAGTGTAGGTAGGATAGGTAAAGTAGGTAGGGTAGGTAGGGTAGGTGGGGTAGGTAGGGTAGGTACTGTAGGTAGGGTAGGTACTGTAGGTAGGGTAGGTAGGGTAGGTAGGGTAGGTAGGGTAGGTACTGTAGGTAGGGTAGGTAGGGTAGGTACTGTAGGTAGGATAGGTAGTGTAGGTAGGGTAGGTAGGGTAGGTGGGGTAGGTGGGGTAGGTAGGGTAGGTAGGGTAGGTAGGGTAGGTAGGGTAGGTAGGGTAGGTGGGGTAGGTAGGGTAGGTACTGTAGGTAGGGTAGGTAGGGTAGGTGGGGTAGGTAGGGTAGGTACTGTAGGTAGGGTAGGTAGGGTAGGTGGGGTAGGTAGGGTAGGTACTGTAGGTAGGGTAGGTAGGGTAGGTGGGGTAGGTAGGGTAGGTACTGTAGGTAGGGTAGGTAGGGTAGGTGGGGTAGGTAGGGTAGGTACTGTAGGTAGGGTAGGTAGGATAGGTAGTGTAGGTAGGATAGGTAAAGTAGGTAGGGTAGGTACTCAGTAGGTAAGGTAGGTAGGGTAGGTAGAAAATTGCATTACAACGCAGGCCGGGGGCACAGCTAGTTGTGAACTATGGACTCACCACTCAATATCAGGTACTCTGTCGGAGTCGGGAGCGTCAGCAGCCAGCAGCGCCAGTTTGGTGGCCGAAGAGATGCCAGTCTTGCGAGCTATCTGGGATATTTCGTTCTGAAGCTTCTCTAGTTGCGCCTGGTAAGAAATACGAAGGATTTTAATAAATGATGTTTTTTTTGCAAGTACGTTTTTAAACAAGATGAGGCCGGTGTTTAGTACCCGACTACTCTGAGAAGAAACAGCCGAAACAAACTCAGAGGTCATAGTCTCTTTTAAGGTTCAGACAAAAATCTTGGTCAACTTACATGAGGACTATGCAGATTAGTGTCTGAAATGGTCTTTTTAAGAAAGCACCACACAGATTGAGTGGATCTACCAGTACATAATTATCGTATATAAAATAGGAAATTAGAATACAAGGTGTAAACCAACCCTTAAGGATGCCGTCAACCATGCATTCTATACATCAAACTAAGTAACTATACGTAATTATTGCTGGTAATCAGATTATTTGAGATTTTGGTAATCATATTCAACTAAAGAATGATTTCTTCTTGTGCGTCGTGCCGGGCGGCGTAGGGAGTGGGGGGTGCTGTGTACCTTCATCCTGAGCCTGTTGCCGATCTCCATGAACTTGCCGGGCTCGTGGAAGCGCAGCGGGCGGCGCACGCGCAGGGCTGGTCGTGCCGGGACGCGCGCGTCGTGCCGGGCGGCGTAGGGAGTGGGGGGTGCTGTGTACCTTCATCCTGAGCCTGTTGCCGATCTCCATGAACTTGCCGGGCTCGTGGAAGCGCAGCGGGCGGCGCACGCGCAGGGCTGGTCGTGCCGGGACGCGCGCGTCGTGCCGGGCGGCGTAGGGAGTGGGGGGTGCTGTGTACCTTCATCCTGAGCCTGTTGCCGATCTCCATGAACTTGCCGGGCTCGTGGAAGCGCAGCGGGCGGCGCACGCGCAGGGCTGGTCGTGCCGGGACGCGCGCGTCGTGCCAGGCGGCGGCGTGCGCGGGCTCGGCGGATGTAGTGCCGGACAGCTGCAGACGGAACTCTTCGCGGCGCTTGGCGCGGATGTTGGCCTGGAGGACCACACGAAAACTAGTTTTAAATACTGAAATACTCTCCCCTTTTTATAATTATAATGGTGAAATCACATTAATAAGCACTGATCACAATTTTCAATCATCTTTTATCCTTAGCTATCACTAAAAATTGCTTCACACTAAAATGAAATCTCCATATTGCACGTTAAAGTTACCTTATCCACCTTGTCGAAAGAACGCAGTGTATACGATTTGCTCTACCGAACGCAGCACCATATGCTGTTAGAAAAATCAGTCAATTTACTGATGTAGATACTGCAAGGCTAGTCTATTTTAGTTATTTTCATAGTATAATGTCATATGGTATTTTACTTTGGGGACGGGCTGCAGACATCGAGTCTATATTTATTCTGCAGAAAAGAGCCATCAGAGCCATATACACACATCAAAAGTGTCTAGGGATCAAGCATTTTTATGCGGATTTCTTGAGATTGAGATGTGGCTTTGTAATAAATTTATGATTTTATAAATTTATATGGATCCTTTTTGGTGCATTTCATAATTTGAATCAGGAACTCTCAATCAAATTCGAGTAAAAGATGAAAATAAGCTGTCAATATTTTCCCTATAAAAACATACAACGCATTGAAGACATTATTAGTGCTACTGTTTCCCTACTACTGATTAAAACCAACGTTATTATGGAGCGGCGACGTCATTTAAGCAGGGAAGAAATGCTCAGAGCCGTGGGAATGATAGAAGCTGGTTCCCGGCAACGTACTGTAGCTTTAGCTCTGAATACAAGTCAGAGTGTTATCAGTCGACTTTGGACACGTTACCGAAGCACTGGTACCGTGGCTGAGCGCCATGGAGGATGGTATCGCTGCACCACACGGAGACAAGACCGATACATTCAAATCTTAACTCGAAGAGCTCCAACAATAACCGCCATGATGTTAGCCGTGAGGCTTCATCACTCTTCAGGGAACTTAATTAGCGACCAAACAGTCAGAAACCGCTTGCATGAAGTGAACCTTCATTCCCGAAGACCGCTACGGGTACCACCTATAGCAATGCACAATCGTAGGATTTGATATCAATGGGCTCTTGAACACAGAAATTGGGCAGAAGAACAATGGCGTTTCGTGTGCTTTTCTGATGAGTCTCGTTTTGGTATGAGACCGGATACAAGACGTATACGACACTGGAGAACCCCTGGACGCCAACAGCGATTAAAATCCTGCCAGGAAGTCCATCCTTATAGTGGTGGAACCATCATGGTATGGGCGGGTATTTGGATCGGCGGAAGAACTGAGTTGATTTGGATCAGAGGCAACCTCAACGCTCAAATTTATGCTGAGACGATTGTATCAGACGTCATCGTTCCTCTACAAGTGCAAATCGGTCCCTTATTTCAGTTAATGCATGATAATGCACGACCGCACACCGCAAGAGTTGTAAGACAGACTCTCGCCGCAGCTAACATCAATGTCCTGCCCTGGCCTGCTCAGTCGCCAGACTTGAACCCGATTGAGCATGCATGGGATATGCTACAGAGAAGAGCTCTGCCGAATATGGAGGGTATCCAGTCGCAAGAAGACCTTTTCTTGTTGTTGCAACGAACATGGGCGGCCATTCCACAGCGTGATTTGGATGAACTCATTTTGAGTATGCCAAACCGATGTTCTTGTGTTGTTAGTGTTCGCGGTAGAAACACGGATTATTAATTGTTTAAGTTACCCAATAAAATTTTAAAGAAAACTGTTATTTCAGTCTTTTTTTCGAACTTTAATGTTAGTGGTTCAAATGTCAAAAATCCCTTTATTAGGAAAATGGCAAATTTCTTTATTAATGCAAAGGTGACTTGGTTTATCGTTACTGTGACAAACGAAAACACTTTATTTGATGAATCCTTAAAGAAAATTTTAATTAATATCAATCAGGAGAAAAGTTATTGCAAAAATATATGTTGATCCCTAGATACTTTTGATGTGTGTATTATAGAAATTCTTTAAGGGAACAGTTTAAGGATATTATCATCATGGCGGTACAGTCGCTTATAGAAGTTACCTGACCCACCCTAAAAACGATCGAATTTTAACCCTGTGTTTATAGCATTAAGAGTTATTTCATTAGAATAAGGCGGCTAATTTATGAACAAAAAGAATATAATACAGACACTCATAAATGATCTTTAACACGTTGGCATTAAGAATATATAATTACTTGTTATGCAAAGGAGATAGCCAGAATTGGGCTAAAATATGTACAGAAACGATATGTATATTAAAAAAAAAAAACTAGATTTTTGACGTGATAACGTCTTTAAAATCGTTTTAGTCGGGTGACATGTTCAGAAACTTGTGTCACACCAAAACCTCACAAGCGACATTTCATAAAGATGGTAGCGCCATCTGTTACTTGGCTCGAAAAAGAAACTTTAAATTAGTACTTAATTTCATTTTAGATGTCACTACTGGTGATAACTTATATCACCAATAAGACGTTATCACGTAAACATCTCGATCGTAAACCTACTTTACAAACAACCAATTTTTTTTTAAATAAAAATTGGTTAGTTATCACCAGTAGTGACATCTAAAATGAAATTAAGTACTAATTTAAAGTTTTTTTTTCGAGCCAAGTAACAGATGGCGCTACCATCTTTATGAAATGTCGCTTGTGAGGTTTTGGTGTGACACAAGTTTCTGAACATGTCACCCGACTAAAATGATTTTAAAGACGTTATCACGTCAAAAGTGGGATATGAGGGAGAACGAGGGAACAAAAGAGAAAACTTATCGTTGCCATTATAAATCAATAAGGCGCAAGGGCAAAAACTGCAGGTAGCCGGTACTGTGTTATACCGAATTTAACGCGAGCGAAGCCGCGGCCAAAAGCTAGTATAAAATATATTTCGGTTGGCGCAGCGGCTGAGCGATCGACTGCTGCGCTCCGTGTCGCGGGTTCGATTCCCGCACGGAACAAATATTTGTATGACCTGCAGATAGTTGTTCCGGGTCTGGCTGTTTGTGTATGTGAGTTTAAGTGTAAACGCACCCACGATACAGGAGAAATTACTAGTGTGGGGCAACGATTTTAAAAAAAGTCACTAAAACGCGCCACGAAAGGTCGCAGCGTTAGCACTTTTCCTGTATGTGAACCGTACAGACGCTCTTAATCGATATCGTTCTCACATATTTCTACAATCTCGACATGAATGATGTAACCATGATTTTGTAAAAATATTATGATTCAAATGTCCATGGAGTTTCTTGCCCATTCTTCTCCATAGAGACCAACGCTTTGGAATGGGCAACTACAGTACTTTCACAAGTTATTATGTCTTGTGACTGGGACTGTAGCTTCATCTTTGTTTTTAACATTCAAAAATGCCTGTAACAGTCTAATTGAAATATTCTAATTGTCTGGTGACTGGTCATCTATTAGCCGCCACGGTTTGTTTTAATTAATTTATTTACCTATTAAACTCTTGTTTTTGCTTTTACTCTGGACGCTCTTAATGTGCTCGTTTTCCTACATCGTTCTCACATGTATTAAATTTATAATCTCATCATAAAATATATATCCGTGGTTTTGTAAAAATGTGATTTAAATGAGTGTCCATGGAGTTTCTTGCCCATTCTTCTCCATAGAGACCAACGCTTTGGAATGGGCAACTACAGTACTTTCACAAATGATTATGTCTGGTGACCGGGGCTGTAGCTTCATTTTATTGTTGTCAATGTACAGTGTACATCTTTAGGGGTACTAGGCCTAATATTTAACCCTTACCTTAAGAGTAGGAGCGACATGGGTCAGCTGGACTCTTTTGCCGCTTGTGTCCACAGTGCGACCTTCGCGGTCCAGGATGAGGGGCGCAGGCCCACTGCCCGCTGTGCTGGTGAGTGCTCCACCTGCAAACCGAAGAGACAGTGGAGTAGATTTAAGACAATGAACGATTTGAAGAGTTCTGCTGCTTAGTGTGCGATGGCAAAGGAATTTGTGAGTCTTTTTTGGGATGGTAAATCCTTACTAATATTCTAAAAGCGAAAGTGAGTTTGTTTGTTACGTCTTCACGCTTAAATGGCCAAATCGATTTTGATGAATTTTGGTACAGAGATAGTTGGGACCTTGAAGACACATAGGCTAAAAAGTCAGAGAAGGGGGAGAAAGAGGGAAGAAAAGGGGAGAGAAAAATATTTTTTTTCGATCATCGCGCGGGTTAAAGTTAGCGTTAGCCCAAAGTAACTAAGCCACGCGGACGAAGTCGCGGGCGGAAGCTAGTCATCAAATAACTTTCTGCTCTAAGGGGGGAGTGTTGGATATGTACTGACTAAAACCCACCCATGTTCCTTCTTTTTCCTTTAAATTTTGGGACCACCAACCTTGGCAGATCTCTTTGGTAGATCCACACCCAACTTACCGGCTAGTTTCCTCTGGATCCTGGCCTGCAGCTCAGCTATCTTTCGCTGCTTCTCCAGTTCCTCCTGTGACATCGCATTGCCAACTGTGGGCAAACAGACAGACATTTATAAACGGTGTTATTACATGCTTAGATATTTTTTCTCGCTCTTTGCTTCGTACCTTGGAAAGCACGTTAAATTGAACCCGGCTGTTATTTGTAGATCTTTGATAGTCGTTATACGAAATGCTGAAAACCATAATTATTTTCCTGTCCTTGTCCCATTCTACACACACCGGCACAATTAGGGGAACACAAAAAAAAGGTTGATTTTTTCTAACATTGTCCGATATTTTTATAAGTAGTTTTTGTTTAAGTGTTAATAACTTCATATCAGATTGTTTTAAGTACCCCCAACTTTAATTTTAAGTGTTTTGACAAGAATTTATGGTTGTTTAAGAATTCGCTCACTTAACGTTTTGTACTCATTCTGATAAGAACTTTAGTGGATGCTGCGACTAGGGACTGTGGGTCATTTAACTGTTTACATTTGAATACTGCACATTGTTCTGATACAAAATGAGTGATTTACCAGCAACTTCTGTGGCTAGGGCTGTAACCATGATCGAGGAAGGGCACACCTATCGCTCAGTCAGTCGCGCACTGGGTGTATCGACATCGGTGATTCATCGCGTCGTCCGACGTTATAGGGAGACTGGATCGTTCGTGCGCAGACGAGGACAGGGCAGAAATCGAGCAACTAGCGCCTTGGATGACCGTTTCTTGGTCATGCAGACTTTACGAAATCGTCGTCAAACAGCTGTCCAGACCCGAAATCGTTTAGCAGAAGTCCGTAACGTCAACGTGAGTGAAAGGACTGTTAGAAGACGGTTGAATGAAGTTGACTTAAACTCGTACGTGCCAGCAAAGGCCCCAAAACTCGAGGTAGCTCATCGTGTAGCAAGATTAGCATTCGCTCGACAGCACTAAGATTGGACTAATGAGTGGGGCCGTGTTTTGTTCAGTAACGAAAGCCGATTTTGTGTAAATTTCGTGGATGGGAGGGAAAGAATGTGGAGACATCGAGTGGAACGTTATCACCAAGCAAATTTCACTGGAACTGTGTCGTATGGGGGAGGGTCAGTTATGGTATGGGGTGGCATATGTTTGGGAGCCCGCACGGAGCTAGTGATCATCAGTAATGGATCGCTAACTGCACAACGGTACATTACAGAAGTCTGAGAACCCCATGTCATGCCTTTTGCCCCATTCATAGGCGAAAATTTCATTTTAATGCATGATAACGCACGCCCTCACACTGCGCGTATAGTGAGTGACTACCTTAATGAAGTAGGCATCACTCAGATGAACTGGCCAGCGCGATCACCGGATATGAACCCGATAGAACATGTCTGGGACTACCTGGGAAGAAAGGTTCGACAAAGAAATCCAGCCCCTAATAATGTGGAGGAACTTAAATTAGCGTTAGTGGAAGAGTGGAACAATTTGTCCCAAGAACTCATTGATAACGTTATCCGAAGCATGGGAAATCGTGTACAGGTTTTAATTAGAGCCCGTGGCGGCAATACCCGATACTAAAACTCCTTTTTTTTGTCATTTTTGAAAATGTTTACAGATTTCACTTTTAAGGAAAAAACGTTTAATTCTCATTTTTTGTCATTTTTGTTTATTTCTTCACGTAGAAGTATTGTGTGAGTCACTTTAGCGTTTATTTCAGTTAGTTTGAGTGCAATTAATTATTGATTAACTAAAAAAAATATGTGCTACATAAAGGACCATGGGGGATTTTGTATGAACCCCGTCCCCACCCTTCAACAGTCTTGGGATGCGTCTCGATTTGTTCACTGGGTCCCAGAAAAGTCTAAAGTACCAGTGTTGGTTTCAAAATCAATTGGGTTTATTAAAAAAATAAAAAATAAACTACAAACAAAAAGTATATTTTCACGTAAACAAATGACGATTCTATACAAAAAAAAAAAACGGTCAACTCCTTCACTAGCATAACTGCTTCGCAGAAGGAGGTGACCACTTCCCATTCCCTCTCGCTCCGGACCATGGACTGAACCAGGGCCGGACGCGAGAGATCGCCGCCACCGATCGCCTCTACGAGGGCACGGCGGTGCTCCGCCCCGCGCTGGGCAGACCTCCACTGTGTGCTCCACCGTGTCCTCCGGGCGATCATCACAATGGTGACACCCGGGCGTTTCCTCCCGCCCGATTATGTGCAGGAACCTCCCGAAACTTCCGTGTCCGGTGAGGACCTGCGTCAGGCGGTAGGTGAGGACGCCATTGTGCCTCTCTAGCCACTCCTCAAAGAGGGGACTTACCGCCACTAGCGTGGCGTGCCCTGCACGGGGTTGCGACAGTCGCTCTCTCCATGCCACCATGAGATCGCACAAGAGGTCTGTCCACTAGGCGGCAATTTGCCACGCAGCAGAGATTTCCCCCGGTGTAGTGTTTCCGCGCGCCACTCATACAGGCTTGCGAGGACTATCACCTCCAGATCTCACGGTGGCAATCCGGCAAGGAGGCTCGCCGCCTCGCTGGAGATCTTGCAGTAGCCTCAAATTAGCCTGATGGCTACCACCTTTTGGGGCGCGTTCAGGTAGTGAGCGGCACGCCGCCCTAAAGAACGCGCCCATACCGGGGCCCCGTAAAAGGCCATGGACCGCACGACTCCGGCAGGAGGCGTTTAGCCCCCTCAGATTGGGCAGGAGCCGCTTGAAAGCGGGGTCCGCTCGAGTTTGGGAGCCAAACATATGAAATGCTTCACGAAATACCACCGGCTGTCGAGGACGATTCCCAGGTACTTCATCGTCGACCCGACGCCGATGCGAACCCCTCCTACCGTCAGCTGGGATCCCGACGGTGGCGTATTCCCGCAGCCATGAAAGACAATGGCTTCGGGTTTGTGCAATGCCACCTCGAGACCCAGTTGCCTGATCCTCTCCGCGACCATCGCAACCCTGCGTGTCATTACTTTGGCCGCCGCCTGGTGCGACCCCTCTGTGCCAGGACGAGCATGTCGTCAGCGTAGTTTGCTACGCTGACGCTGCTAGGGATGCACTACTAGCTTTAGTTAAGTTCTGATTTTTATATTGCGAGTTCATCTATTAAAATACTATTATGCATTTGTGCTGGTACGATAAAGTCATTATGTCGCCCTAACCCCATGTACCATACAATGGATATAATGTGCGTACAACTTCCCATAGTGCGATTGTACAGGCAATCGCACTGATCCTAGGTAATCGTAAGCTTAATATGAAAGTTCCCTTTTTTTTTGCTGTCGGTGGAAAACCTTCTAAAGGTGACCGGTCTTTGGGAACAAGACCGGACAGTGTGGGACTTTTACCGGACTAAAACCAACCCGGAGATCACCATTTGCACATGAAAGGAGGCCCCGTTTCCACTTAATAGACCTGTCCCTAGCCCCCTCTGTGCAACGCCTATTAAGGCATATCCCAGAGGCGTCTACACATAGGTCACCCCTGAGCCTCGCTGTGCATGTATGCACAACAACACGTGAATACGGTGCTGCCGGTCATCTCTGAGGTCTCTCACTGAACGCTCAGAGTCCCCACTCTGAACGCCCGTGACCCCAAAGTCCCACCAGCTTTAAGTGTTACAGGTGGGGTTCCTGCGTGTTAAGTGGCGAGACGGTTGCCTCCTCGACTTCTTCTACTACTACTATCTGACCTCTCACGATCCCGTTCGGCAGCCTCCTTCTGGACCATCACTGTCTCGTAGAACGAAGTTACGCCTATCCAGTTGTCAGAGTTCGCCAGCATAGCCCCAACTACGGCTGGCAGAGACAGATCTCCACCAGACCGCGATCGCGACCAGGACCCTTCGTTCCAAGTCCCACGCAGGACACTCCTCGAACGTATGCTGCGCAGAGTCCAAACCGCCTCCACAATGATGACAGCTTGCCGTGGCCTCTCTTCCAATCCTATTCAGGTACTCACCGAAGCAACCGTTCCCGGTAAGCACCTGAGTTAGTCTAAAGGAGATGCGCTCCCCTCTTTTTAGCCATGCTTCGAAGTGTGGCAGGACGGCTTCGACAACACTCTTCTGTGAATATTGCGGCTGTTGCAACCGCTTACGCCACTGCTCTAGCGCGTGTCGCCGTTCCTGCCGCCTCAGCCTTGCCACAGTGATTTCTGGCACATTATCACCACTATGGCGGATGGCGCACATTCGGCTGTAAACCCTCGCGTCCATATCTGCCAAGATCTATCCAGCGGTGGGAAATCGCTATCTCTAGACTCACTTCACGGATCGACGCCACGACCTTTTCTAGTCCCAGCTATGCAAGCTGAATAGTCTTTTCAGCAGTGTCCCCACCAGGGTGTCATCTGCGTAGCAAACGATATTAACGCCAACGGGGAGATCAGTACGCAGAACCAGAACCACATCGTAAGAGAGGTCCTAAAACAGATCCCTGCGGAACTCCGTACATAATCTTCCTGCGATGAACGCTACCATCGTACGTTTTCTTTAAATAAAACATTATTCTTACCCTATTTATCACAGACTAAGGAAATGTGTTAGTTAAAGAGAAAAAATATATAAAAAAACAATGTATCACAAAACCTAAACCCCACGTATTTGACATATGTCGTCATAGTAAAAAGTTCTCTATTCTAGTAGATCTTTTAAATGACACGTGTTTCTAATCTGTTGGTGGGTGGGGACGTTTCTTCCCATGGTCCTTTGTTAAGAAAAACGACCTTTTTTTTGTGTTCCCCTAATTGTGCCGGTGTGTGTATTTGTGGTCTGCGCAACACGTTTTCTTCTTCCATTCTCCCCTATGAGACGTCACGGCATCATTTACTCCTTTCTCCTTCATTTCATTCCTTACACAATCCATCCATCTTTTCTTTGGCCTTCCTCTCGCTCTCCGTCCATCAACATTCGAATCCATCACTCTTTCAGTCACATGTGCTTCGTCCCTCCTCATTACATGTCCATACCAAGACAAACGACTCCTTTTCAATTTTTCTGTAACAGGCGCAACTTTCACACTTCCTCTAATATAGGTACTCATTCCTTACTTTATCCATTCTTGTCACTCCACTCATCCATCTCAACATTCTCATCTCCGCTACATGCAATCTTTTTTCATCCACCTTAAATGCTGACAACCAGTCTTACTAAAGAGTACCTGGGTTGTGGAGGTCAGATAGGCAGTCGCTCCATGTAAATACTGGTATTCAGCTGCATCCGGTTAGATTGAAAACCGACCCGATCATAGTTGATTCTATAATTTTGACTTCACGGTTGGCGCAGTAGTTAAGGTATTGGCTGTTGCGCTGTAGTTGCTGGTTCGATCCGTGTGGAGGTCAAATAGTCTCTCCATGTAAAATACTGGTATCGAAGCAACGAGACTTACCAGGCTTAGAATACAGCACAGGTTTGATGACGCTGGGCGGCGCGATGGAGCTGGTTTGCTGGACCTGCATCTTCAGCTGTTGGGCGGCGGCGGCGGCTGCGCTGACCCCACTCTTGGACTCTCCCTTCATGGCGAGGAGGGCACGCTTACGTTCCTCTATCTCTTTTTGAGCATTTGCCATCATAAGCTGAAAGATTAGATGACATTAATAAATTTATAATAATAAATTTCGTTTATTTCGGACCAAAAACAAAAGAATGTATAAACTGTGGCGCAGCTAACAACGCCCATCTCCAGACACAGAATGGAATTCTGTTCCTTGCAAAAATTAAAAAAAAAATATTTAAAAACAAAAAATAAAACTAAATAATAAAGATAAACAAAAGATTAAAAAAGAAATTATTAAATAAAGTACATGACATAATGATATGGGATGTGTGTGAGTAATGGGTGTATAGGTGAGTGTTAATGAAGAGTGTGAAGTGTGTGAGTATGTGTGTGGGTGTGTGAGGGGGTGATGACTCTATTACACTTCCACAAGTTTTTCTGTTTCGACATAATTTTGTGATTTTAACCAGGAGTCATGTTTCATTTTGCATTTCCTCTTGGTTAATGGGTAAATGTGCAAGCTTTTATTTAATTTGTTATATATTTTTGAGCTTAGATGTTTGTAATGACGACTTGCAGCAACAGTTCTTCGAGACTCAGTTGTACAGACCCTATTTGAGCGGCGTACAGAGCTGCAATCAGGGTCAAAGGTAAGCTGGCTGTGTTTGCGTAGAATAGTTTGAAGAATTAATAGCTGTCTGACGGTAAGAACTTTGGAGAGAGTATAGAGAGAAGATATCGAGAATCGGATAGGACAATCATTTACTTAACCTCTAGAGCCGCAGCGGCACAAAAACGTGCCAGTAAACAAGTATTACCGTTGAGCCCCGCTGGCACAAATTTGTGCCGCCAAACCCCGACCGATTTAAAACTGTATTTGTAGTAAAGATAAGTCTTAAAATCAGATTACGCTTACCATAAGAGCCCGCCCGGCGTGGCTTGACGGATAATTGACGTAAATAATGGCGGTCCTTGAGAGGTTAATAATGATTAATTAACTATCAATTACTGGAGACCACAACGCAAGATGGATGTAATGCCGACAGGTCACTGGAAGAACTTGTGAGTCTTGTGACCCACGGATGCCTCTCAAGTTAAAGGGGAAAATATACAAGTCCGTGATTAGACCTGTTGTACTGTATGGGTCAGAATGCTGGGCTGTAAAAAAGATGGATGAAAAACGATTGCATGTAGCGGAGATGAGAATTTTGAGATGGATGATTGGAGTGACAAGAATGGATAAAGTAAGGAATGAGTATATTAGAGGAAGTTTCAAAGTTGCGCCTGTTACAGAAAAAATAAAGCGAGTCGTTTGTCTTGGTATGGACAATACATGTAATGAGGAGGGACGAAGCACATGTTACTAAAAGAGTGATGCATCTGAATGCTGATGGACGGAGAGTGGGAGGAAGGTCAAAGAAAAGATGGATGGATTGTGTAAGGAATGAAATGAAGGAGAAAGGAGTAAATGATGCCGTGACGTCTGACAGGGGTACAAATTCTAATTCGAATCAGTCAGAACCTATTATTTTTCATAGATAAGCTGAGTTGAACACTGAACACCCTGATGCATACGAGATAAAGGGTTTTGACAGACAGAGATGGACAACAAAGTAATGGGGGCGTTCATAAAATACGTGAGATGTTTAAGGGGGGGAGGGGGTCGAGTCAAATCTCATCTAATCTTACGTTGGAGAGAGGGGGGGGTCTCGGTAAATATCACGCAATTTTTTTTCTGAAAGAAACAAAAAAGAATTATACTATTTTGGTCCATTTAATCCAGATTGTACATGCTTAAGATTTAATCTTAAGCGTAATCGTTGTTTTCTTATTTTTTTTTCTTTTTACAATAATAATAATAAATCAACGCGTTTACGTAAGAAACCCACATTTTGAAAAATCTCACGTGATTTTGGGGGATGGGGGAGGGGTTAAATAAAATCTAACGACATCTCACCACGGGAGGAGGGAGGGACAGAAAATTTAAAAAAACACCTCACGTAATTTATGAACGCTAAGAGCTTAATTTTTTTCATTTTGAGGTATAGAATCTTAAAAATTATAAACCTTAATACGGTCAGCACTCAACACAGCCATCTTTGAGCCGACGGTCTCTCCCTCCGGTAGGATGGTTGGTAACTCTACTCCATTCTTCTTCTCTTCTTTTTTCTCATCTTTGACCTCTTTCTCCTCTTTAACCTGCAATAAAAATATGTTATGTAGGTATCAAATTATTAATGGAGACCTTTTGTTTTGCACGCGGCATTGCCTGCCTAGTTGGAAATGCTGTTGGAATAAAACCTTGTTTACAAAAAAAATAACACTTAAAAGACGGAAAATAAATTTACGTCTATATACAGCGTGTTGTTTTGCATCCTCGTCAAATTCAAGGACGTAACTATGCTAATGATTCTCGACCCGAATCGATAATAAAATAAGTAGGTTTTTTTTTTTTTACTTTTTTCGTATTTTCAGAAATCGGTAAGTGCACACAGGTGCGTGCATGCCGCTGTATGATACGTATGCGCCGACGCTCACGCACACTGTTCTGTGTGTTCTGTAGGTGATTCTCTACTTTTGAAGTGAAATATTCTGTAATACTGTTAAATTTAAACACACAGAGACAGATCATAAAAGCGCCGTATATTATTATTGATCAGGTACCGTAATTTTCATTGATTATTTATGACTTTTACTAGCACCTCCTAAATTTTGACGAGGATGCAAATCAACATATTGTATATGTCTAAGACTATTGATTTTATTGCCACAGACTTCCAGAAGTAGTATTTTTAGCACACAATTTTTGTTTTTGCAAAATAGTTTTTTTTTCTCAGCCTTTTTAGTTGTTATAATTATGATGGTATCTCATACAAATTCTTATTGAGTACCTATTTATTTTCCATACCTACTAAGACATATATAAGCATATCGTAAATATACATAAAAAAAAATTACAGTTATTTGGTTTTCTTGGATGTTTAAACTTTGCCCCGCACTAGGAATTTCTCCTGTATCGTGGGTGCGTTTACAAACATATAAATTACACGAAACAACTATCTGTAGGCCATACAAATATTTGTTCCGTGCGAATCGAACCCGCGACACGCAGCGCAGCAGTCGATCGCTCAACCACTGCGCCAACCTTGTCGTCAAATTCAATGTCATTGTCGAACTGGGCAAATTGAAATGGGAAGCACCAGCTGCCCAATGGGAAAAGAATCAAAAGAATTGGTTCACCCAGTCATAAGTTCTGACATCCTATTTCATACTAATATTATAAATGCGTATGTTTGTGAGGGTAAATGTTTATTGTATGTTTGTTACTCTTTCACATCAA
This sequence comes from Ochropleura plecta, assembly GCA_905475445.1. NCBI lineage: Eukaryota > Metazoa > Arthropoda > Insecta > Lepidoptera > Noctuidae > Ochropleura > Ochropleura plecta. The sequence continues at coordinate 12,517,545 of FR997749.1, forward strand.
AACGGCTGAACGGATCTTGTTGAAATTTGGCACAGAGATTGATTATAGTCTAGAATAACACAGAGGATACTTTTAATCGATTTTTAATTTTTTCTCAAGGTCATATTCTTATGTGGATATGCACAATGGTCCTATTGGAAGGACTATATGCGGAAAACGGACTTCCTCAAGAAACAGGGTCCACATGAAGAAGAATAAGAGGTGGGGTATCTCAGTATTAAACTTTTTTTTTAATAAAAACCTTGCCCCACACTAGGAATTTCTCCTGTATGGTGGGTGCGTTTACAAACATTTAAACTCACTTACACAAATAGCCAGACCCGGAACAACTACCTGTAGGTCATACAAATATTTGTTCCGTGCGGGAATCGAAACCGAGACACGCAGCGCAGCAGTCAATCGCTCAGCCACTGCGCCAACCGTGTTGTCCAGTCCAAACTAACTAGCGAACACGACGCTTGTACGATTACTATCGGACACACCAGAAGTACTATTTCAATTGAAACAGCTACCCTACCATGCCGTCTTAAAGCAGAACTTATTCCACTGAGGGAAAGAGACAGAGCTATACAGGGTGTCTAGCACCATCTCTTTCTCACACAGGAATAAGAACTGCTATAAGATGTCATGGTAACCCTACTGTAGGATGAAACATTTATACCTCATCATGTCTGGAACGCTTCACATCCTTATCACGATCACTGGTTTCATGCTTCCGTTTCTGTGTCTTGGAACTGGAGATCAACTCTTGAGCTAAAGCTATCACTTTGTCAGCTAGTTTACTGGCTTTCTTCGAGTCTATATGAGCTGAAATCTTGTCTATAATTTTTCTGCGTTCATAACTGGAAACAATGAAATTATACATTTTAGTTGTGATTATTTTTTTTTTATTGGTTTACCTACAATTGTTACACTGATAATTAAAAACAATACAGTCACAAAGAATTCGACTAAAGCCCCGTTAAGCTGCCGTTGGGCTTAAGTCTACAATATGATGCGGCAAGAACAGAGAGCAAAAATAAAATTTGAGTAAAAGACAACAAAAGTTGAAAGTTGTTGTCATTGATAGGCGACAAACAGTACGTTCTTGGTTGAAAATAATAAAACAAATAATGGGATGTGGAGTCTCTTAATATCTGCTATTGCCAAGAGCCTCAATCAATACCTAAGGGGGTCATTAGCACACAGTGGCGGTCTGCCCAGCTTGGGCGGAGCACCGCCGTGCCCTCGTGGAGGCGATCGGCGGCGGAGATCTCTCGCGTCCGGCCCTGGTTCAGGCCATGGTCCGGAGCGAGAGGGAATGGGAAGCGGTCACCACCTTCTGCGAAGCAGTAATGCTAGCAAAGGAGGTGGCCGGGCGTTTGAGGGAGAGAACATCTGCCCAACCCAGCCGCCGCGGGAGACGCCCATGGCGCCGGGCGCCGCGAGACGACTCCCGGCCACCGTAGATGCGGGCCTGTGGGCGGTGAGCAATGGGTAGTTCACCGTCCGTCCGTCGATTGACGACAGGCCGTGTCGACGGCGCGTTCGTGTTTCACGCGCGCCTCAAAGAGAGTCAGCAAAGCAGAGGGGCTTGCCAGAGCCTCCGCCTGCCGGGGTTGCGGGTTGTTCGAAAGAGATACCGCGGCCCCGGAACGTAAAGGGCAATAGAAGGAACATGGGTGGGTTTTAGTCAGTACAAGTCTGACATGCCCCCCCGCTCCACCCAGAGCGGGGGAAGTCATAGGATGATTTCCCACCCGAAAAAAAAAAAAAAAAAAAAAAAAAAAAAGGGGGTCATTAGGCAGCTGGATCAATGGCTCGATTCAGAAAGCGGTACTCCTGGACATGGCTCGTAATGTAAGGAAATTTCGTTCTCTTTAGAGCCCTGACCACCAATAGCTTGGAGCCTGTTCCAAAAACAGTGGACTACTATTTTTTTGTATTTTTAAATGATTTTATTTTTATTAACAATCTAGCGACCCGCCCAGCGGTTTCACCCGCTGCTCACCTCCTAAGAGTCATAACGTGAAATATTATACATATAAACCTTCCTCTTGAATTAATCTACCTATTAAAAAAAACCGCATCAACATCCGTTGCGTAGTTTTAAAGATTTAAGCATACATACAACATGGCAACAGACAGACAGCAACAGTGACTTTGTTTTATACTATGTGATATAATATCTAAAAATATTTAAATGAATAAATCAATAGATTGAATCAACAGTTCCTGGTTCAATACCCGGTTCAGGCAGTGTTATTGGGTTTTGTCATCAGGAATATGTCAGTAGTGGTCATGCAATCTAGATCGCTGACTAGTTAATGGAAGTTTTCTTTAACAGCCATGTAGTCTGATTAGATAGGCTCATGAGTGACGGGTCTGAATGTTGATGGATGGAGAGCGAGAGGAAGGCCAAAGGGGCCGTTCAAGTATTACGTAAGCACTATGGGGGGGCGGGGGAGTCTTTGCTTTGCTTATTTTGGATGACATGGGGGGTAGGGGAGTCTAGATGATGATTACGTCATCGGTAGTTATTTAATTTTTTACCGAATGGCAACCCTCACATTGTCTTAGCTTGAAAACAAAACGCATTTTCGGGGATTCCCGCAAATAATGTTTGTAAGATTATAATATTTTTGTCCCTTACTCTATGTTGAATACCGTATCAATAAAATCTAATCTCTATCCTAAATCTATTTTCTTATTTTTAAAATTATAATTATTATAATATTTAAAAAAAACCGGCCAAGAGCGTGTCGGGCCACGCTCAGTGTAGGGTTCCGTAGTTTCCCGTCCGTCACAATAAGTGTTCCCACTTATGAGTTTAAAGGTGGAGGAGCGTGCAATGTTGCACGTTCCGCGGTAGGCGCTCTAACAGTTTTTGTACAAAAAAGACAAACAGTTGTACAAAATACAACTTTTTGTCTTTTTTGAACAAAAACTGTTGTGTCAATCAAGTTCAAAATGATTTTCCTAGAAAGTCCTTATAAAGTTCTACTTTTCAGATTTTTTTCATATTTTCTAAACTTATGGTTCAAAAGTTAGAAGGGGGGACACACATTGTTTTTTAATTTTGGAGCGATTATTTCCGAAATTATTGACATTATAAAAAAATGATTTTAGTAAACCCCTATTCATTTTTAAATACCTTTCCAACAATATATCACACGTTAGGGTTGAAATTAAAAAAAAAACACTTCCCACTTTACATATAGGGTGGCTACCCTAATAATTTTTTTTTTTCCAATTTTTATTTTTTACCACTTTGTCGGCGTGATTGATATACATATTGGTACCAAATTTCAGCGTTCTAGTGCTAACGGTCACAGAGATTAAGCGAGGACGGACGGACGGACAGACAGACATGGCGAAACTATAAGGGTTCCTAGTTGACTACGGAACCCTAAAAAACAATACTGTAATTGAAAATGTTTACGTAAGCATGGGGGGAGGGGGTAAGAGCTTTGCTTACTTTTGCTGACAAGGGGGATGGGGGGGTAAATAATTGTAATAAATCTGCTTACGTAATACTTGAACGGCCCCAAAGAAAATATAGATGGATTGTGTAAGGAATGATATGAAGGAGAAAGGAGTAAATGATGCCGTGACGTCTGTAAGGGGAGAATGGAAGAAGAAAACGTGTTGCGCCGACCCCAAGTAGAATGGGACAAGGACAGGAAAATGATGATGAGATAGGTTCATAAGTGGGTGTACTATTAGGAACATCTTTGATGAAGTCTAGGCCCAATATGTAGGTATACCAATCTTAAAATCAATTAAATACATTTACTGCAAGAAAATCTAGTAGGGAACAACATGATAAAGGCAGATAGTAGTTCTCTCAACTACCTGATAATTAGGCTGTTTATTAATGAGAGTAGTGGAGTAAATATATAATCATAGATTGAACTATAACCTCAAGAAATGAGGAGACTGAACAGTTAATACTCAAAGGGAAAATACCCTATTTTACATCAATTTTAACTAACTTCTGTAGTTTTTACAAATGCTACATCACTTAAAATAGTACTTAAACGCTACTGTGACTCCCATAATTATTATAATCAAAATAAAATGTTGATAAACATAATTAGAATGCACTTTACACTTACCCACTGGAGAGGCAAGCAGAAACAGTGGATAACAAGGAGCTATCCGATTTTCCTATAGTTCTGTATATCGCACGGTCGAGGGAAGACCTCAAGTCATCAACTTCCCGCCTGGATAACTGCAGAGCCATGGTTTTGAAGAAATTCACGCAAATATTACGCACTTATAGGTTATGTCACTATTGTAAACAAGTATAGGTTTTACACCAAACTAACGTAAATAATTGATATTATGACTATATTTGTCGTGTATTTTTACATTTTAATTGGAATTTATTGCAATATTTTGCAGTTTTATTCTCTTATTTATTCCGCACTGACGTAAACAACGACAATAGTATACAGAGTATAAATAAAATTTTGTCCTCTATGGCCGGGAGACACCATAGAGGATTAAGTAACTTCTATGGAATGGAACCCAAAGAGTTTTCTTATTTTCTATCAAATTGACATTGTCAAGTTTGATTTGAGTGTTTTGACGTTTGACATCCAAGCGTTGCTTGTTGTTGTTGGTCAGTGTTTTGGTCGGTTTTTTATTTTAATTACTCGAAACTCACAATAAAATAAAAAAGAGTTAAGTTGAGTTAGTAGAGCTAAGTTAAATCCTCCAAAAACAACTAATTAAAGTTACTAAGCAAGTGATATCAAACTAAAAATAAACATAACCTCAAAATGTCTGACGATGATGATGTTATCTTGGTGAAGAAACCCAAACAGGTCCATTATGGGTCTTTGGAAGAGCAAGAGAAGGCCCGGCTGGCGGCCCTGGCCGTTGCCGCAAAGGAAGGTGCGGATGATCTTGGCGGGAAGGAGCTGGGGGATATCCAAATCTCCAGTGGTAAAGATTCTTACCTTATTATTTTTATATCTTAACTAGCTCTTGTCCTCCATTACGTTAGCGACGAAGAAACATATCCTAAGGAACTCGGCAATAGTGCAACTGTCTATAAATTTTACAAGTAAAAATCAGAGATGCATTTGTTTGTGCAGTATATTGTAAACTTACAAAAATAACTTCTTTATAACCTTAACCAGCATTTGCCCTTGCCGTCACTTTATAGGCCTTACATATCCCACAAGAGAATTTTCATCCCATTTGTAAAATAATCAAATTAGTAGTTTTGAATATTTCCTACATTATAACTGAAAACCTCTATAAAACAGGAGAAAAAAAGTAAACAGCTAAAAAATTAAATTAAATTAGGAGTTTATTATTTTAAAATATTTAAAACTAGCTGTGTACAATACACCTTTTACTACCTTATCTACCTAACGGCATAAAATGTCCTATGTTCCTCTCCTGGTTCTAAGTTACCTCTCAACCAATTTTCAGCCAAATTCTTGAGTTATATATTGTGTAACTGACACGACTTTCTTTTACATAATATATATTTCTTGTGGAGCTGGGGTGGCTCAACTTATATTCCCACCCGTACACAGAATACGCACCCTAAACATGGGAGTTACATATGGACACCAGCCTGTTGTACAATACAAGCCGGGGAGGATCATTATTTAAATAAATGTACCCTTGTGATACTGTTAATTAGCTCACAAATTAGCCATTCCCCTTCATTTGCAGAATACATGGAACTTGAAGAAGAGATGTCTCGGGATAAGAAAGCTCTTCTCGAGGAGTTTGAGAGGAGACGGAAGGCTCGACAGCTGAATGTGTCCACAGATGATGACGAGGTATACTTTAATTAAATCAGAATAGCATGGCCCTTTTTAGTGGATAGGTAATCTTGAAATAGTTTTCCTTGCTCTGGGACAGACTGGGCAGACTGTTACTGTCAGACTAAAACCTTACTTTAACTCTATTATGGCTAAAAGAGTTTTAATAAGAGACCAGTTGAATCTAAAAGGCATGTTTTCTTTTATTGTGTGTTATCAAACTTTTAAACTGAAGTTATCTATTACCCTGTCGGGGTTGCAGGTTATTCTTTTTGGAGTTTACTCCTTAAGAATCGATTTTCATATATAAGGCGCCCGGTATGAGAAAATGTGAGGTGTAAAATCTACTGATGAATGACCTCGTTACGTTTTTGGTGCAACTTTGGTGCAACCGCACCTATGGTGTTTGTCGTACAGTTGAATATTACTAGATGGCGCTTTATGTAATTTGTCGTCCGTCAGTGATATTTTTTTTTTTGTACTTAAGGAGTAAACTCCAGTCGTGCGTCGGAGCTGACACACACACTTTTTTTTTTTTAAACGTTGACCCACACTAGGAATTTCTCCTGGGTCGTGGGTGTGTTTACAAACATTTAAACTCAAACATACACAAACAGCCAAACCCGAAACAACTACTTGTAAGTCATACAAATACTTGTTCCGTGCGGGGATTGAACCCGCGACACACAGCGCAGCAGTCAATCGCTCAGCCACTGCGATTCGAAGAATTGATATAATAGATTGTATTCGAAAGAGATACCGTCACCCTAGAACATAGAGAGCAAAAGAGGGGACAATGGGTGAGTATTTTTACTGACTAGAACCCACCCAGGGTTCTAGTCAGTAAAAAAAACCCAGCCACGTTCCTTCTTTCCGGAGCGACATAGCCTTCATCTTACTCAATAAATAATTAAAGACAAAAGACACATGCACATAGACAAAACCATTAAAATTAAATTATTGCAACTTGTTAAAATTAAAAACTCCTTGAAATATGTGACTCCTTTTCGAGCCCCACAGAGGCTTTATTTTGTTAATTTCGTTGCTGGCCAGAAACAACTCGAAAACACTAAAGCCAACAATGTCCATTCATTCACAAAGAATTCGTAAAAATAATCTAAGTATACAAGAAATAGGAAAAATATTGCAAAAAAATAACTATATGAAACAAGTGACACAGATGTTGCTATCAGTACTGTAACTATTGAGAATAATGGTTGTATAAATATCTGATTTGACAAGTATTTAAAAAAAAACGGATTAAAGAGGTGACACTTGAGATTGGCTAACCACCTTATGGACGACATACTTCCAAGTGCTAGGAGAGTAAAGAAAAGAACTCCTCAAGATTTAATTTAAAACACTATTTAAGAGAGCATGTCACTGGACCAGTACCTCACATACCGTAAATCCTTACATAAGCATTGTTGAATGTCTTCCAGCCAGATTGCAATAGCCAGTCATAGAGAAGAAAGAAAAAAAAAAGAGATCACTAAAAATAAGATTGAAAATATTCAAACTCAAAGCATTTATTTCAATTAGACCATTACAGGCACTTTTGAATGTCATAAAAATAAAAAAAAGATGCCGCTACAGTCCCAGTCACAAGACATAATAACTTGTGAAAGTACCGTAGTTGCCCATTCCAAAGCGTTGATCTCTATGGAGAAGAATCGGCAAGAAACTCCATGGACACTCTTTTAAATCATAATATTTTATAAAATCACGGATACATCATTCATGTTGTGATGTAGAAAAAAGAGCACATTTAGAGCGTCCAGAGTAAAAGCAAAAATTAGCAAGAGTTTAATAGATGAATTAAAACAAACCGTGGTAGCTAAGAGATGACCAGTCACAACTGACAGCGCCCGTTCACGACCATAACGCATAATTTCAGAGTAGTTAGACATCCACAAATTTGTGCCGTTCATAAGCTACCAGGGAAGCCGTATGCGCGCAGAAGGATCTATAGCCAAACTTTATCTTCAACATAGTCCTTGATTTTGTAATATGTTTGAAAAAGCTCCTGGGAAAATGTTTAAAAATGTGTTTAAAAAAAACGTTGCCCTACACCACGAATTTCTCCTGTATCGTGGGTGCATTTACAAACATTTAAACTCAAACATACACAAACAGCCAGACCCGAAACAACTATCTCCAGGTCATACAAATATTTGTTCCGTGCGGGAATCGAAACCGCGACACGCAGCGCAGCAGTCGATCGCTCAGCCACTGCGCCAGCCATGCCGTCAAAAGACTAAGCAGATGATGATACAATGACATGTAACATCCTTAGGTGCGCAGGAGTCTACGTCAGCTGGGTGAGCCGGTCTGTCTATTCGGAGAGGGGCCGGCAGAACGGAGGGTGCGACTCAGAGATCTGCTCAGCTAGTAAGTATAGTTATACCAGATATTGTATGCCCTTCGGTAAACTTCGGATACACGAACATAATCGCTGGCCTGTTTTAACACGAACTGCAATAAAAAAAGCTAAAAAGTAGAAAAAAACTTTACTTCCGGAAATCGGTGACTTTTGTTTATTTCGTTGACTTTATTGCCACCGATTTCCGGAAGTAAAGTTATTTTCCACTTTTTTTAGGTTTATTTTTGTAAAAAAAAGTTTTTATTTCATCATTTTTAGTTATGGTATGATGATATATCACATAATTTTTTTATCAAGTATTAATTTTCCATTGTTACTTAAAGATTAGCAGATCATCCATATAGAAATAGAAGAAAAAAAAATATTGACGATAACTCTTAAACTACTTAAGCAATATACATAAAATTGATATTGAGCATTTATGATGGTCCAAATAGTGACGTCATAAAATTAAATACGTGTTTCTTGATAGTTTTCTCGAAAAAAACCTTTGTTTTTAATACGACAAGCATGCCTTAGCATCACCAGTAAAAAAAATCGTAGAAATCAAATTTGACTCACTTCCGGAACTTGGTAACTTGGACTTTTATACATGTTCCGTTTGGATGACAATGCATGGTTAGCCATGTGACGTTATTCTAAATTCAATATGGCGGACTAGTTATTTTTATGTATTCTCATGATATGGTTGGCAAACGAAAGGCTAAGAACACTGGAAATTAAATGACGTCACTTATAAGCAAGGCTCGGAATTAGGTATAGGGGAGTAGGTATTTTATTCTATGTACTGTAATGTCACTAAACCACCCATTAATATTATCTTTCACATAATCAAATATCTTTTCTTCCTCCAGCTTAGGAGAAGACGCGATCCACAAGAAGTTAGAAGAGGAGGAAGCGAGGATAGAAAGGGACAGAGGACGAGAGGGCACGTGGTACCACGAGGGACCTCCTGAGCTGAGAGAATCTCGACTATGGATCGCTCGGTACTCGCTACCGAAGGCAAAGCTTAGGTGAGGGAAATTCTGACACGCGCCCCAAAAGGCGGTAGCCATTAGGCTGATCCGGGGCTACCGCACCTCGTAGAGGCGATCGACGGCGGCGATCTCTCGCGTCCGGCCCTGGTCCAGTCCATGGTCCGGAGCGAGAGGGAATGGGAAGCGGTCACCTCCTTCTGCGAAGCAGTAATGCTAGCGAAGGAGGTGGCCGGGCGTTTGAGGGAGAGAACCTCAAACCAACCCAGCCGCCGCGGGAGACGCCCCGGGCGTCGGACGCCGATGACTCCCGGCCACCGTAGATGCGGGCCTGTGGACGGTGAGCAATGGGTAGCTCACCGTCCGTCCGTCTATTCACGACAGGCCGGGGAGACGGCGCGTTAGTGTTCCACGCGCGCCTCAAAGAGACGTTAGCGAAGCAGAGGGGCTTGCCAGGGCATCTGCCTGCCGGGGTTGCGGGTTGTTCGAAAGAGATACCGCGGCCCCAGAAGGAACATGGGTGGGTTTTAGACAAATCTGATACTCCCCCCCGCTCCGCCAAGTTATTTGATGATTTCCCACCCCAAAAAAAAGGTCTACCGAGCCTCCTTGCCAGACTGCCACCGTGGGATCTGGAGGCGATAGTGCTCGCGCGCCTGTAAGAGTGGCGCGCGGAGGCACTACACCGGGGGGGGGGGGGAATCTGCTGCCGAAACACTGAATAAACATCATATACCTCGTTTGTGGTAGGTTGAGCAAGGCGCGCGAGGAGTTGAAGCTCGCTGGCAGCGTGCGAGCGGCCGCCAAGCAGGAGTCCCAGAGGAAGGCGTCAGCCATGTCTATATACTGTAGTCAGGTGAGGTACTCCACTTTATACATTAAAGGGCCCCAACATATTTAAAATAAAAACTATCTTTTTCAAATAGTATCTATAGTACTAAATAGAGGAGCTCGTGGCTAAATAATAGTAGCCGCTCGGGTCGATCTTTAGGTTAAGCCGCGCTTGCCTAGGTTGGTCTGTGGATGGGTGACCACCCGAGTTTCCTCCGTGCCTCGGAAAGCACGTTAAGCCGTTGGTCCCGGCTGTCATTTGTAAATCTTTGACAGTCGTTACAGGTAGTCAGTGTTCCAAAAGTCTGACTGACAACCAGTCTTACCAAGGGGTATCGTATTACCCAGTAATAACTGGTTGTGGAGTTCAAATAGGCAGTCGCTCCATGTAAAAGACTGATATTCAGCTGCATCCGGTTAGACTGGAAGCCGACCCCAACATAGTTGGGAAAAGGCTAGGCAGATGATGAGTACTAAATAGGCATCAAAAAGTTCCCGGAAAAATATATGCTATGTTTTAATTTATGGTCTTTATTTTTTTAGAAATAAAAAAAAAATGTGCAAATTGTGATTCAACATGTGCGTTAATCAACATGAAATTTATACCTTTCGCTAAAGAAATAATGGTTGTATTTTTGCTGTTTTTTTAGATAACTGCATTTTTATTTTATTTGTGGAAGTTGCCTAATTTGCCTTGTTGGTGTGGACCTCCTCCAGCTAATGTTTCATTGTTGATCCTATCCGATAGTTTTGTTCCTAATATGCTTTTCTCCATTTTCCGTTGGTGTAGGGCATATTTTTATTTTCGTCTATTTTATGTAACGACCATGTTTGGCAACCAATGTTAGGCATGGTAGAACTATTGTGTCGCAGTGTTTTTTAATGCTAATTTTACCTTTATCAACCTTATTCGTTTATTCATTTCAATACATATTAATTACATTTAAAAACATTGGAACCGTGGGGTCTTGTGCCTTTTTAAGGAAATTTCAAAACGTTTGGTTGACACTTCCCGTGACCCAAGGGCTGGCTTTTACTTTGAACAGAGGCTTAGCGTTGCCATACAACGTGGCAACGCGTCCAGTCTCTTGGGGACATTGCCAAATGACAGCGTTGAGGACGAATTTTTTGAAGCTATTTTTTAATCCTTACTAATATGTATTATAAAAGCGAAAGTGAGTTTATTTGTTTGTTACGTCTTCACGCCTAAATAGCTAAACCGATTTTTATGAATTTTGGTACAGAGATAGTTTGGACCCTGGAGACGGACAGGCTATTTTTTTTTAAAAAGATTGCGATATGAGGGAGAAAGAGGGAAGATAAGGGAAACTTAGCATTGCTATTACAATAAATAAGGCGCTAGGGCAAAAACTACAGGTAGCAGGTACCTGTAAATCAGGAAAGGGGAACTGTGTTACCCCGAATTTAACGCAAGCGAAGCCGCGGGCAAAAGCTAGTTTACTATAAGTTAGTTCATTCTTTTAATGATCAAAAGTAGTGGCTTTAAATATTTCTTTATAAAACAGAAAAAAAAAACATTTAAAAATACAAAAAAATATAGTCCACCCGTATCGGGACCAGGGTCCAAGCTACTCTCGGTCAGGGCTCCAGAGAAAGGAATCTCCTAACGATACGAGCCGTGTCCAGGAGTACCGCGCACTGTATCAAGCCCTTGATCCAGCTGCCTAACGAGAGACTCCTCAGGTATTGGTCGAGGCTCTTGGCAATTAACCTTAATGACTCCTGAAGATAATCAACGTTTTCATCTTACAGATCGGCGACACCCGTCCAATAAGCTTCTGTAGATTTAGTAGCGACAGCAAGATGTTGATCACTGCGAGCTGGTGAGTTCAATGACCTCTTATTTATATCTGTAGAATAGAATCCTACTAATATTAGAAATGCGAATGTTTGTGAGGATGGATGGATGGATGTATGGATGTTTGTCACTCTTTCGCCAAAACGGCAGGACGGATCTTGATGAAAGGACCATGGGCAAAAATATATGAAGCCTGGGCTCACCCACCAACAGAGATGAGACCACTTTGAATATACTTGTAAAGCACTAAATATAAAGATTTTAACTCATTTTTGCGAAGAATCCATGGGGTTACTTTGCTATAAATATTTTTCTCCGACCATAATATTTAAATATAAAAACTAAAATTCTGCAAAAAGTAGTGCTGTTATGGCATTGTAGGTTTTGTTGTTGAACATCTTTAACTAGTTTTAATTCCAGGTTTAATGTATACATAAAAAATAAAACAGCTGCTAACAGATAAAATTGTTTTTATTAACATTTCAATCAACATCAATAATAATGTCGTCTAAATATCCTGTCGGTGGATTAAAATGTATGTGCCTGCCTAACCCTAGATACCATATTATTGAAATGGTATGGGCACAACTTCCTACTGTGCGTCTACCTGTTAGACACGAGCAGTAATACTGAGCGATGGCATCTCGACCCATTTCGTTTCTGTTAACCAGAATGTATACGTAATATGTACGTGCACGAACATGTCTTGACTGTATCCTTCCTCTTAATAGCCACACATTTTGGTGATGAATATTGCATGTTGCTAAATTATTTAATTCGTTTTCACGACATATTTCTATCGTATATAAACCATTGCGTAAATGTTCGCTGCAATATGATTTAGCAAGTTCGATTTGATATGACCCAAGCGATATCATGAAAATGTCATTTATTGTTAGCCGAGGGAAGTCTTCCAGCTGATTTGCTTCCAATGTAATAAATGCGGCTCTTTGTCTATTCAGGTTCCTCAGTTGTACATAATCGTTCAAAAGATTAGGTGTATGGAGCCTTTCATTGGCTATTCTTAATATTTCATTTGCATGTTCATTATCAACAGCTACCTTGTAAAATGCGTTAATAAGAGCGGCTGCAATTTTAAAGTCAACAAACAGATGCGGCAAGGCTCTATTAAAATAATCCTGTCGCAATAGTTTAAATCTATTTTTAAACTTCCCATTTACAGCTTCTACAACCCACCGACACAATGTTATTAATCTTGATTTGTTTGCTTGAACTGTGGTCAATTGAGTTTCGATTCTGTCTTTTGTCGGTGGGATGTGTGCCTCATATCCCAATGCCTGTAAGTTTGCTACGCTATCTCGAAAGCCCCTGTCTAAGATGAACACATCATTCCGGTGAAACATCCAGTGGAAAGGATTTTCCTCGTCGTTTAATATATTGTTCATAATTGATGCATCAGAATCCGTAGCCGCTGCATACCATCAGAAAAGGTTTCAAAAGGTTTTGAAACTTATGCAAGCTGTAAGTTTTTCTCTGAAATAAAAAGTTAGAGCTTTTTTCGATGTACATATAGGTGCCGTCAGCTATAACAATTGCTTTTGTATTTTCTTCGTTGCCAAACAAGCCTTTTGGTAATAGCAGGTTTCTTTGCAGTATGTTTTCTCGCGAAATATGGCCAATACCGAGGTGTCTGTTAACGAAGTCATTCATTAAACATTCTCTGGCTATTGCAAGTTTTCGTTCCAGTGTTCGGCGAGATATATTGAACAATGTTGACAACCTCTCGTTTGACTCTCCTGTTCTTAGTTTTGTCATATAGATACCGAGGACAGTCCGTGGACGATTACTTCTTTGTGCTAGAGACGGAGTCTCTTCCAAAATTCTATTGAATTGTTGCAAGTTAAGTCCAGTCCAAAAATATAAGTCATTATCCGTTAATGCAGCTTCTAATTCAAAATCTCTGGCCTTGGGTAATCGTTTTTACCAGCATATTAGTCATATCTGTGAGCTGACGTACATTAAAGTTATGCGTAACATTACAATTATCAATCAAAAAGTTCCAATTGTCGTTACCCATCAGATGTTCTTGGCAAACTCTTGCATTTTCAGGTATGTATAAGCGGTGCTCACAAAGAATATGTACTTTAATCGTAACTGGGATTCTAAGACGTTCTGCGTTAGGGCAGCCATTAAAAATACAACGGTAAGCAACATTTGGCGCTCTCACATAATCAGGAATAACGACTTGTTGTAGATCTTCTGCTTGTGGTGGTATTCCCGGCTCTTGTGGGCCTTGCGGTTCTTGTGGGCCTTGTGGTTCTTGTGGGCGTTGGGGTTCTTGTAAGCTTTCCGGTTGGACATCCTGACGTAGTGGCATTTCTGGTTCTTGTTGTCGAACTGCATTTTGCACTACTTGCCAACACCGATGGCATGTGGCTTGAATGTTGTTAAACGCAACCTAAAAAAAAGTAAAGACTATTTGAAAATAACATTCAATAAATAAAACACTTTCTTCATTCAATAAATAAAACAGTATTAAGATTGGTTCAGTAGTTCTCAAAATATGAGCAGATAGAATGACAGACAGACATTTTAAATACAGATTTATAACAGGTATATGTGCCATATACAGGAAATGTGTACACTTACCTCGGTGAGCGCATTTTGTTGAATATATTCAGCATGCCGGGGTTGTCTTTCTGGTAAGTGTTCATCTAAAATATGCCGCCGTTGTCGCAAAACAGAACGTGGGCACAACACACAACGCCGTCCTTCGGTAGCCATTGCAAAAACAGGTAGGTAAATCAGTGTCCATAAACAGTCCAGGTCAAGTTAACAGGTTTAATATAATAAATAAATAGCGCACCAATACGTAAGCATAAACAGAGTCCAAAACAACAAGCTAGGGTCGCTAAATCACAGAACAAGAGAGGATACACGGAAACACAGCTAACAACGTGAGAATCACGAGTCGACTGATTGAGATTGAGAGAAGACGGGCGCCCGCGCAGGCATCTGGGAGGTGTGAAAGGGATGGAGAGTGTTGTAAATCACACGGGCGCAGGCGCATCTATTGTTTACCACTATTTTAAGCATTTTAAGAATGACTATATTGTTTCAATAAGTTTTACGACTCTAACAATAGTCTTTTTCTACAAAACCTATTTAGGTGCATATCTTTTTTCTGCAATGGAATTGAAGGTGGTGCCCATAGTAACAATTTTAGTACAAACAAAATCCTTTACAACGGCATATGCTATGACTCTGTTGGACACTGAGCCCAATTTGACTCATGGTCCTTTAAGACACAGAGGTGGATTCTGAGTCTGGAATACATCCATCATCCATACATCCATCCATCCTCACAAACATTAGCATTTATAATATTACTAGCTTTTACCCGCGGCTTTGTTCGCGTTAAATTCGTGATAACACAGCTCCCCTTTCCTGATTTACAGGTACCTGTTGTTGTCGGTTTGTTTGTTACGTCATCACGCCTAAATGGCTAAACCGATTTTGATGAATGTTGGTGCATAGATAGTTGAGACCCTGGAGACGGACATAGGCATATTTTTTTTAAGAGAGGAATGAGGGAGAAAGATAGAAGAAAAGGGAAAACTTAACTTTGCTATTACAATAAATAAGGCGCAAGGGCAAAAACTACAGGTAGCAGATACCTGCAAATCAGGAAAGGGGAACTGTGTTACCCCGAATTTGACGCGAGCGAAGCCGCGGGCAAAAGCTAGTAAAACATTATTTATGAATGCGATGAATACGCACGCGGGACGTGGAGACGGAGATAAGTCACGCTGATAAATTTTCTGCAGGCATGGCAAACCCGCATACGTTATGAAAATGTGATATTAAAACACTTTAAAGATAGATAGATAGAATATTCTTTATTATGTACACCATACAAATAACAAGAATAACATTAGACAACTTATAAAAGCGATCTTTTGAAGACAACCTTCTTTTGACGGGCCTGTTGGTCTAGTGGTTAGTGGCCCTGACTGCTGAGCCGGAGGTCGTGGGTTCGATTCCCACCCAGGACAAACTTTGTGTGATGAGCATGATTGTTTGTTCTGTGTCTGGGTGTGATTTATCTATAATATGCATGTATTTATAAATTATATAAGTATGTATATCAGTTGTCTGGTTACCATAACACAAGCTCTGCTTAGCTTGGGATCAGATAACCGTGTGTGAGTTGTCCCAAGATATTTATTTTATTTATTTATACGTGATGAAAATGTGATATTAAAAACACTTTAAAGATAGATAGATAGAATATTCTTTATTATGTACACCATACAAATAACAAGAATAACACTAAACAACTTATAAAAGCGATCTTTTGAAGACAACCTTTGGATGGACTGTTTTAAGTTAAAATGTATGGTTCATTTAAGGGTTGTACGAACGTTTCCATATCTGGGCCACGTCCTCACTGACGATCTCACAGATGATGCCGACATAGAACGGGATAGACGGGCACTCACGATTCGGTGCAATATGCTTGCGCGCAGATTTTCACGCTGTAGCACGTGCGTTAAAAAGACATTGTTCCGTGCATGTTGTCTATGTTTTTACACATGCCAGCTTTGGACAAAGTTTAAAATGTCTTCATTATGTACCATGCGTGTGCAATACAACGATGCATTTTGATGAAGTTTCCTCGGTACTGTAGTGCGTCGAGCATGTTCGCTGAAGCGAGAGTGCCGGACTTTTATGCCGTTATTCGTTCGCGAATAGCTTCGTTCAGCAGCATCCTCCGAAAATCGACCAATCACCTGCTGAAGGTCGTGGGTGAGGATTGCAACAGTCCGATTCAAATGCATTGGCTCAAAGTCCACCGGAGTTCAAATCGAAAATAGGTATTGTTTGTTTGTTTAATGTCATATTCAATTTAATTATGTAATTTGTATTCAGGTGATATTTTTTTTTTTTTGTATTTTATAAGTATTTTAATTTGTGTTTTTGTATTGGGTTTGATGCCTTTAGAATAAATAAATAATAATAACTAAAGTTTCTCTCCAACTATTCCAGGTCAGGTTTGTCCAAAGTATGGTCAGTACCTGAATGTAAACCGCTCCAGGTCCTGAAGGGACACAAGTGTAACGTGAGCGGCGCCGCCTTCCACCCGCAGGCGGCCATGCCGGACCACTTCTTCAGAAAGGTAACTTTTTTTTTTGGTATGGCATCTCGCAGTTCAACCAAGGAGGTTGTCGTCTCCTCAACCGGGCGATTCCTGTGGATGCCTTAAAAATTAAGACCTCCACCCAGGGTATAAACTTACAAACTAAGCGACTACACGCTAAGGGTACCCCCTGTGGTGTACGAGCCTCGGCTTAGGGCGTCGCTGAGGGACAGCAAGGGACAGGTTGGATCTGAGTGATATTATTTGGGGACTGGTTTGAACTTACTAGCTCAGCATCGCGGGCTGGCTCTAGCAAGGGACGGGTGGGGCACTATAGCGAGGTAGCTGGCGCCCGCGGCTTTGCCAGCATGATGATCGAAAAAATAGTATCCTATGTGTTATTCCAGACTATAATCTACCTCTGTGCCAAATTTCACCAAGATCCGTTCAGCCGTTTTGACGTGAAAGCTTAACAAACATCCATCCTTACAAACACAAATTTCATCAAGATCCGTTCAGCCGTTTTGACGTGAAAGCTTAACAAACATCCATACATCCATCCTCACAAACACAAATTTCATCAAGATCTGTTCAGCCGTTTTGACGTGAAAGAGTAACGAACATCCATACATCCATCCTCACAAACACAAATTTCATCAAGATCTGTTCAGCCGTTTTGACGTGAAAGAGTAACAAACATTCATACATCCATCCTCACAAACACAAATTTCATCAAGATCTGTTCAGCCGTTTTGACGTGAAAGCTTAACAAACATCCATACATCCATCCTCACAAACCCAAATTTCATCAAGATCTGTTCAGCCGTTTTGACGTGAAAGAGTAACGAACATCCATACATCCATCCTCACAAACACATTTTTCATCAAGATCCGTTCAGCCGTTTTGACGTGAAAGCTTAACAAACATCCATCCTCACAAACCCAAATTTCATCAAGATCTGTTCAGCCGTTTTGACATGAAAGAGTAACAAACATACATACATCCATCCTCACAAACACAAATTTCATCAAGATCTGTTCAGCCGTTTTGACGTGAAAGAGTAACAAACATCCATACATCCATCCTCACAAACCCAAATTTCATCAAGATCTGTTCAGCCGTTTTGACGTGAAAGCTTAACATACATCCATCCTCACAAACCCAAATTTCATCAAGATCTGTTCAGCCGTTTTGACGTGAAAGAGTAACAAACATACATACATCCATCCTCACAAACACAAAATTTCATCAAGATCTGTTCAGCCGTTTTGACGTGAAAGAGTAACAAACATCCATACATCCATCCTCACAAACCCAAATTTCATCAAGATCCGTTCAGCCGTTTTGACGTGAAAGAGTAACAAACATCCATCCTCACAAACACAAATTTCATCAAGATCTGTTCAGCCGTTTTGACGTGAAAGAGTAACAAACATCCACACATCCATCCTCACAAACATTCGCATTTATAATATTTGTAGAATATATATAGTATAATAGGATTACACCCTATTGAATGAAATTAAAGCACAATTGCGTTTTCTGTAAATTTGTTAAAAAAAACTTTTTATACAAAGGTTTTTTACACATTTTTCTATATAAATAACTTTTATTAATTACCTGTAAATACAAAAAACAACATTTAATGTCTTTAATTCAGGTGTAGTTATTTATAATACAATATTATTTTATTAAAACTTAATAGGCGAATTTTCAGTTCTCTTAGATGTCACTGTCAAAAGTGACATCTATAAATGGTTACGAAAAACGAAGAGCAAAGAGGTTTTCTTTACATATATATATCTTTATTATACTGCAGCTTATTTTTAAATCTCACAAAATCCGATGGTTCTAGCTGTCACAAGAGAAAGAAGACCCCTCCCCTGATGGAGCTCCCCCACCCATGGATACGACTGAAGATACCCCCCACACAGGCGGCGTGGATGACTCGCAAGCCATCACCATGGCAACCTGCGCGTACGACGGGACTGTACATCTATGGAATTTTAACAGGTATGTGTTATTAAACGACAAGGTTTATCTTTTAACCTCTAGAGCCCCAGCGGCACAAAAACGTGCCAGTAAACAAGTATTACCGTTGAGCCCCGCTGTGTGCGTTGTGCCACCAAACCCCGACCGATTTAAAACTGTATTTGTAGTAAAGATAAATAAATAAATAAAATAAATAAATATCTTGGGACATCTCACACACGGCTATCTGATCCCAAGCTAAGCAGAGCTTGTGTTATGGTAACCAGACAACTGATATACATACTTATATAATTTATAAATACATACATATTATAGATAAATCACACCCAGACACAGAACAAACAATCATGCTCATCACACAAAGTTTGTCCTGGGTGGGAATCGAACCCACGACCTCCGGCTCAGCAGTCAGGGCCACTAATCACTAGACCAACAGGCCCGTCAAAGATAAGTCTTAAAATCAGATTACGCTTACGATAAGAGCCCGCCCGGCGGTGCTTGACGGATAGTTGACGTAAATAATGGCGGTCCTTGAGAGGTTAAGTATAAAGTTCGTGAGTTTCTTCGCAAAAAGTCGGCAGTATCGTCACATCGTTAATGTTTTCCTCATTGTTTGTATTTTTATTTAGTGTATTATTTATAGTATTTTGTTTTGTATTTATAGTATTTTATATATCTATATATATAGTATAAATTAATCCTTACTAATATCATAAACGCGAAAGTGAGTTTGTTTGTTTGTTACGTCTTCACGCCTAAATGACCAAACCGATATTGATGAATTTTTGGTATAGAGATAGTTGGGATCCTGGAGACGGACATAGGCAATTAAAAAAAAGAGTTTAAAAATGAGGGAATAAAGGGAAGAAAAGGAAAAACTTAGCATTGCTATTACAATAAATAAGGCGCTAGGGTAAAAAATAAATTATGACTAGCTTTTGCCCGCGGCTTTGCTCGCGTTAAATTCGGGGTAACACAGTTCCCCTTTCCTGATCTGCAGGTATTTTTCGTTGGTAACAAAGAGTGTGTGTACTGATTTTTAGCTTCCTACCTTGAAAACTGCGAAAAGTCCCATATAAAATTTCATCCCCTCTTTTAAGGGGTTGGGGGCAATTTACAAAAAAAAATGATTCACGATGTTTTTGTTAGTGACAAATAGTCCGCATACCAATTTATAGCTCCCTACCTTGAAAATTGCGGAACGTTCCATACAAATTTACACCCCCTATTTTTAGGAAAGTGGGTGGTTAGAAAGAGACAAAAGCTAGCCTATGTCCGTCTCCAGGGTGTCAACTATCTCTGTACCAAAATTCATTGAAATCGGTTTGGCCATTTAGGCATTTAGGAGTGTCCATGGAGTTTCTTGCCCATTCTTCTCCATAGAGATCAACGCTTTGGAATGGGCTACTACAGTACTTTCACAGTTATTATGCCTTGTGACCGGGACTGTAGCTTCATTTTTATTGTTGTCAATGTTTCGACAGTTCAAAAGTGCCTGTAACTGGCCTACTTAAAATAAATGATTTTGATTTGATTTGATAGGCGTGAAGACGTAATTAACAAACAAACTCACTTTCGCTTTTATAATATTAGTAAGGATTCATCACCCTTCTGGGAGACATTTATTTTATTTTTTTCAGTAGTGTCGTGAAGTGACTTTTAACAACTCCTTATTCTGTTGCCAGCGAGTCTCCTGTAGCCTCCCTGGAGGGACACGGACCCTCGCGTGTCTCCCGCGTGGAGTTCCACCCATCAGGTCGCTTCCTCGCCACCACCGTGTTCGACCACTCCTGGCGACTGTGGGACCTGGAAACCGGTGAGTATATACCGTGGGCCTCATGCCCATGCTCTTGTCTGTAATTTTGTTTGCTTTCTATCTAACTTAGCTTCATTTTTAGGTCCCCGTACTTCAAAAGAAAAAATAACAAAACCCTTATAGGATCATTTTGTTGTCCATCTGTCACCATTTATATCGGAAACGCGTGGAAGTATCGAGCTATCGAAAAATTCTATTTTATGTTTTGTAAAGTAAGCAATGACTTATAGTCGGGCCTACGCTGTCCTCTCATGCTTAAGTACTAACGCTGTAACAACAACAACATTGTAAAACCAAATGATTTTAAAAGAGTAACCATGGAGTTTCTTGCCGGTTCTTCTTCATAGGAAACGACCAACCCGAACCGTGCACCTTTTCTCGACGTTTTATAAGTGCCCATGTAGGCCTATGTGAAATAAAAATGTACCCAAGTTCTCATGTTAAGCAGTCGTACTTGCAACCACTGGAACTATGAGGCATTTATTTCTAAAATCAAGTTTTTTTATGTTGTAGCGACGGAGGTACTCCATCAAGAAGGACACGCGAAACCCGTATACAGCGTCGCCTTCCAGGGAGACGGCTCGTTAGCAGTTACTGGGTAAGCAGATATGTTATTTTGTCATCATCATTTTCCTGCCCTTGTCCCATTCTATTTGTGGTCGGCGCAACACGTTTTCTTCTTCCATTCTCCCCTATCAGACGTCACGGCATCATTTACTCCTTTCTCCTTCATATCATTCCTTACACAATCTATCCATATTCTCTTTGGCCTTCCTCTCGCTCTCCGTCCATCAACATTCATATCCATCACTCTTTTAGTCACATGTCCTTCATCCCTCCTCATTACATGTCCATACCAAGACAAACGACTCCCTTTCATTTTTTCTGTAACAGGCGCAACTTTCAAACTTCCTCGAATATATTCATTCCTTACTTTATCTATTCGTGTCACTCCACACATCCATCTCAACATTCTCATCTCCGCTACATGCAATCGTTTTTCATCCACCTTTTTTACAGCCCAGCATTCTGACCCATACAGGACAACAGTATTTTGTGTAAACTTTAATTCAAATTCATTTATTTTGTGAACATAAGTAAAAAATAGATGGTAAAAAGGATGTCAGAAACTATCTATGTTCCGCAATTTTTTACAAAAATATTAAATTAAATCATATAAAGTAATTAACACAATAACAATGATTACATTCGATTATATAAAATGTCAGCTAGATGTCAATATTAAAAATACATGCACAAAACGTTAGTCATATCAAAACAAGTAATTAAAAGCAAGAATAAATAAATAATATGTCAACATTCTAAAAGTTTGTCATTAAGAAATTCGCTAACCTTAGACTTAGACTTTTAGACTTTTTTTATATAAAATAATAAATAACTTTAATTCAGGTAAGTTACACCCATTTCATCACATTTACAACAACATTAAATTACAAATAATTATTAATAAAATTATAGATAATAAATTCATTATATTTTTTTAAACGTTGCCGCACACTAGGAATTTCTCCTGTATCGTGAATGCGTTTACAAACATTTAAACTCACATACACAAACAGCCAGACCCGGAACAACTATCTGTAGGTCATACAAATATTTGTTCCGTGCGGGGATCGAACCCGTGAGACGCAGCGCAGCAGTCGATCGCTCAGCCACTGCGCCGACCGCGTCGTCAACGTTATGGGTCACCGACGCGGTAAAGGATACCACGTAGACAGTACATTATTCAAAATACCAGATATTTTAGATTATGATATAGCTATGAAAAAATTTCTATGAGGGGGGAGGGTGACTAATATTATTATTAAGAATATATCGACACCTGCAATTTAAAACATTGTAAGTAACTCATTTTTCACTACTTTCCAAGAGAGCGATTTGAAAATTCAAAATATTCTCACTTTGTTCCTATAAGTCCTAACGCCTTCCAATTTTGTAAATATAATTAAAAAGGTATTATCGACATTGCTGTATGACTAATATGTTGTTTCCTCATGTATTTTATATGTTTTTATGACTTACAATTATTTTTCACTAAAAACGGATTTCCAAATTACAGTTGTAACTCAGACATACAATGCATTTTAGTAGATGCAAGTTGACGACATATTTTCATTTATGTAAGAAATCTTACCAAGAAAAAAATTGTATCTTATGTTACAATTATTGTTTTGTAAAATTATTGTTACTTACCACGGGCAAGTGGGTGTAACTAAAGATACCTGTTTTTCAGCGTAAGTGGACAACTAGTAACAATGTTTTTACGCTAGCTAAAATCGTAACGGGAGTGAATTGGGTTACAAGGGTAATCGTAAAAGAAAGAGCTTTTTTTTCTTGGTAAACCTGTGTATAAAAGTCATTTTCGGTAAAAAGTGAGTTACAATGTTTTAAATTGCAGGTGTCGATATTTGCAATAGCTTTTATTTATCTAGAACTGGAATTTAATAATAAACATGGTAAATATCTCGTTTCAAATGTAAAAAATAATATCTGTGTGTTTGTATTTACGTATCTTCCCAAAGCTCCTAAACTACTGAGACGATTTTGATGAATCGATTCGTTATCCTATGTGTGTTATATTAAACTCTATATCTTCACAAAAGCAAACTCCTGCAATATAATTTTTTGTTTGAAGTAAGTTGTTAAAAAAGGCTGAAAATCATCAAAATCAAAAGTCATTTATTCAAATTGGGCGGATAATCAGCACTTTTTGAACGTCACATTACAAGAGACAGTCCCACAAAAACGCCCTGCCCTTCGCCACTTCCTAGTGTTTTAGCTGGGAAGAAGAAGTGGCGGAACAAACTCCCCAGCAACACATATCATCATCATCTGCCTAGCTTTTTCCTAAAGATGTTAGAGTCGTTTCACTTGCATCAAATTAGACTGGATGTCTAATTGGATGCAAGTAAAAACTAGTATTTTACATGGAGTGACTGCCTATCTTAGAGCCAGCCTAGTTAGTACTGGGTAATACGATACCCATTGGTAAGACTGGTTGTCAGACTTTCTGGACATTGACTACCTGCAACAACTGCTGGCGATTGTAAATGGCACTGATAGCTCTTTTCTGCAGAATAAATAATAGGTACAAAAATGGTTAGGTTAGTTTTAGAAAATACAGAGCAAGTGTTAGATTTTGTGTAGACGTTTTGGAAGTAGTCGTTTTGAGAAACGGATTATTTGGGAAGTTGACAAAATAGGAAATAGACATTTGCGAAATTACCATTTTGGGAAGTTGTCGTTATGAACCTAAAGGATAAATATGGACTCGATGTCTGCAGCCCCTCCCCATAGTAAAATACCGCATGACATTATACTATGAAAATAACTAAACAAAATACACCAGCGTCACGGTATGAGTAAATTGACGGATTTTTAACAGCTCAACTGAGCTGTCTTGCCAGACATGTTAAATGAGGACCCCATTGTAGCCTTGACTCCAACGTGATGCCCAAAAAAAAACAGTTTTTTCGACAAATTCTAATTCCTTTTGATTTAAAAGTATGTCACAATTACTATTATTGTATTTTTTTTTGAAAGAGCAAATCTAATTGGAAAATCGAATTATACAGAACTAGTTTTTGCCCGCGGCTTCGCTCGCGTTAAATTCGGGGTAACACAGTTCCCCTTTCCTGATTTTCAGGTACTGGCTACCTGTAGTTTTTGCCCTTGCGCCTTATTTATTGTAATAGCAAAGCTAAGTTTTCCCTTTTCTAAAGGACGACTTTTCTGAAGATTTTGAGGCAACAGAGGGTGAAATACCTACTCTGATAGTACGGTACGTAAGGGTACGGTTGGGAAGGTATTTAAAGTAAAGCCGAGCCATATGACAAGACTTGTGAAAAACTTGTAACTTTGACCTCCAATATCCCCGCAACTAGAAGGTTCCCAGATACAGTCTGGAAATGAGTCCCGGTTATGTGACACCCCTCATATTCATGAACCTGTCCCCAGCGGCATGGACGCGTTCGGGCGCGTGTGGGACCTGCGCACAGGCCGCTGCGTGATGTTCCTGGAGGGACACCTGGGCGCCGTGCTGGGCGCGGACTGGTCGCCCGCAGCACACCACCTGGCCACCGCCGCCGCAGACCATCAGGTATGTTCCTGGAGGGGCACCTGGGGGCACCTGGGGCACCTGGGGGCACCTGGGGCACCTGGGGGCACCTGGGCGTGGGACAGGCACCAAAAGGTGCCAATGGGGTGCAGATCATGAATAGTGGTGATGTCTCAATGTCTGCAGCCCGTCCCCAAATTAAAATACCGTATGAAATAATACTATGAAAATACACAAGCTTGTGTCCGGATATCGCCAATGGAGTGTTTTTGGCCCGAGATGGGTACCCTACTTGCCACGGTCCACGGTCCGTGGTGGAAACTAGGAGAATTCGAAGACTATTCTCTAATTCTTATTGAGAAAACTCCTCAAATTATGAAACGATTCTAGCGATTTATATTTCTTTTTTTGTTAATTTTCAGACCAAAATATGGGATTTAAGAAAACGAGCAGCGTTATACACGATCCCTTCACACACGCATCTTGTCAGTGGTAAGTTCAAATTTATCCATAATAGCTTTTGTCCGCGGCTTCGCTCGCGTTTAATTCGGTATAACACAGTACCTGCTACCTGCAGTTTTTGCCCTTGCGCCTTATTGATTTGTAATAGCATTTTCTCCCACATATCCCTTTTAAAAAAAAAAACACACATTTTGCCTATGTCCGTCTCCTGGTTCTCAACTATCTCTGTACCAAAATTCATAAAAATCGGTTTAGCCATTAAAGCGTGAAGAGGTAACAAACAAACAAACTCACTTTCGCTTTTATAATATTAGTAAGGAAGTAAGGATTAATATTATACATGTATGAATGTATGAGTTTAGACGAGTATATCTGGATCGCAGCAGGTGGCGTGGTGTGTGCCCACTCCCCCATGGGAAATAGGCGTGAGTTTATGTGTGAGGTGTGTGTGTGTGAGGTGTGCGTGTGTGTGTGTGAGGTGTACATGTGTGTGTGTGTGTGTGAGAGAGAGAGGTGTGTGTGTGTGTAAGAGAGAGGTGTGTGTGCGTGTGTGAGAGGTGTGTGTGTGTGTGTGTGAGTTTTGTTTGTTTGTATGAGGTGTGTGTGTGTAATGAAATTAAGCAAAGAGTTAGGGTACAATCACGAGAAGAACTGACATAAATGGTATTCCCCATTCATCGTTTTCGCTAATATTATAAAGAGGAAATATTTTTTGGTTCGTTTGTTTGTATCGAATAATAGGCTTCCAATCTACTGGACCGATTAAAACTTAATTAGCTTAAATACGACTTTTAGGAGTTGAACTGTCCTCTCATACTTAAGTACTAACGCTGTAACAACAACATTGTAAAACCAAATGATTTTATAAGAGTAACCATGGAGTTTCTTGCCGGTTCTTCTCCATAGGAAACGACCAATCCGAACCGTGCACCTTTTCTCGACGTTTTATCGACCGGGGCACTCCCCGGAAACCTATGTGTCTATTATATTTATATATTATATGTATTTATATATAAATATTTGTTTTTTTTTTAAATGTAGCTATTAATTTTGAAAAATGTTACGCCACAGACTACCAACAGTACTGTTTCTCCTCCTTTAAAATCCATCCAAAGATTGTTTTGAAAAGATCGCTTGTAGTGATAAGACCGCCCATTGTGTCACCCTATTTATAAGTTGTTTAGTGTTATTCTTATATTATATTTTATATATATTTTATTCTAATAAAGAATATTCTATTCATCTATCCATTCATTTTGAGCAGTGCTTTGTCACTGAACGCAGATAGTACAGAATAAACGTAATATTTTTTGTATATTTCAGACGTACGTTACCAGAAGAGTCACGGGCACTTCCTGCTGACGTCATCGTACGACAAGAGCGCCAAACTGTGGTCCAACCCCGCCTGGCACCCACTGAGGACACTCTCAGGGCACGACAACAAGGTACGACGACATTATACGTAGATACATCGTACGACAAGAGCGCCAAGCTGTTCCGACCGCGCCTGGCACCCAGAAAGAAAAGAAAGAAAGAAAAAACATTTATTAGTTTAATAGTCGCATTATTGCGCACACAAAATAACAAAAATATAAACATTAAGCATGCAAAGTATCACAAACATTTACAAATACATATATGGGACAAAATAAAACTAGCTTGCACGTCGTGACTGCGACAGGTAGGTCACCACTCAGCATGATGCTGTGCTATGGGAGCCCACAGCACAGCGCTGGTTTTCAGTGGTCAACCCGTGAGTAAAACATAAACGTACGGAAGTCTAAACAGCATACATAAATATTTTAAATACTTAAATGAATAAAAAGTAAATGATATAGTACTAGCTTTTGCCCGCGGCTTCGCTCGCCTGAAATTCGTGGTAACACAGTTCCCCTTTTCTGATTTGCAAGTACCTGCTACTTGTAGTTTCTGCCCTTGCGCCTTATTTATTCTAATAGCAATGCTAAGTTTTCCCTTTTCTTCCCTCTTTCTCCCTCATTACTAACTTTAAAAAAAAACTACGCCTAAATGGCCAAACCGATTTTGATGAGTTTTGGTACCTACAGAGATAGTTGGGACCATGGAGACGGACATAGTTTTTTTTTTTTAAAGTCAAAAGGGTGAGAAAGAGGGAAGAAAAGGGGATAGAAAGATTTTTTTTTTCGATCATCACGCGGTGCGGGTTAAAGTTAGCGTTAGCCTAAAGTAACTATACCACACGGACGAAGTCGCGGGCGGAACCTAGTAATATTATAAATTCGTTTTATATTTGAGGATGGCTGTATGGATGTTTGTTACTCGTTCATGTCAAAACGGCTGAACATATCTGGATGAAACTTGGCGCAGAGGTAGATTATAATCTGGAATAACACAAAGGATACTTTTTTTTCGAAATCACGCGGGCAAAGCCGCGGGCGTCAGCCAGTAATATATATTTTATTCTTTGTTCCAGGTAATGAGCGCAGATATTTCGTTCGACAACAAGTTCATAGCAACTTGTTCATACGATAGGACCTTCAAACTATGGGCGCCCGATCTCGCCTGATTCTAACTTATATTATGTGAAGAAATAAAGTTTTTTTTTTTATATATTATCTTTTTATTACACCTCACCAAAGCTCTCGATACTATTCTTTTTTTGGATGTGAAAAAAGATGACAAATGATTTCCCCCACTGGCGCGGAGCGTTTAGGGGTATGTTGGGGCTTCCCTGGCGGTGCAGTGCCTCCGGGATGTTCGCAGAGTACAGCACGGATGGCTTCCAGGAGGTGCTTCACAAAACGATGACTTCCCTGTCAGGGGCGAAGGTCCTATAGAAGCTATAAGCCGGGCTTGCCCTAAATTATAACACCAATCAGACCAATAGTTATATAACCTACTACCTAACTGTACCCAAACTAACATTATATAACATTCATGAACAAAAATATTTTAAATACACGCAAATTAATTTGCCGCGCGCTTACTTTAACAGATCCATAAAATACTACGTCTCACTAAAAGTCAATCATTCATCAAATTCGAACAAAATTCAATCGTGTCTGATTCGGAGCGATTCGTGACATGTCAACACTACCGAAAGCGCGCGTAATGCTCTCTCGCTCTAGCGCGTCTCTCTCTCGCACTCGTTGGCTTTCAATGTGGCTTTTCATTTGTATAGAAGTTAAACACAATTCATTGATAAATTTTAGGTACTTATACGGCGATTTATACGGGCTAGTAAAGCCTGGCTTGTCCATTAAGTTCGCGCATATGAACCATCCGATGACCGGCCTGAATATAGTTGCAAGAACAAGTGCAACAAATTGCGAATGACGATTGTTATTATTTTGTTTCTTTTGAATAGTTTGGGAACTGTTTTAGAGTTTTGATTTAGTTATGTTATTTTAAATTACTAACTAATGTGGTGAAAGTTTTTGGTGCGATGTGACAACCTACGATTTTGTTAAGTGATTAACTGATTATAGTGATTTTAAAATGTGAATTCGGAAATTGGCGCCTGAAAGGTATGCTACATTGAGATAACTTATAATTCACCGTATATTCAATGAATCCACAAGAAATAATTTGGTATGTTTATTCTATTGTTTTGAAGGAGCGTGACAAACTTTTTTTGGTATTAAAAACGCATCATAATCCCGCTTCAGAATAATGCTTAATGGTTATTTCGTATGTAATTTTGCATGATTTATACTTTGAGAGTTTGTGAATGTAAAAGATGAATAGCAAAATAAAGATAAATAAAATATAGTGAGATTCAAACGTTGAATATATTATATTCGTAAGCTTAAAAAACAACAAATCGATAATTCCTGGTTCGAATAGCGCAAGCCCGGCGCCGGCGCAAGCTAAAGCTAACACTCGATCAAGACGGTTAGCAAGAAAGAAGTAACTTGTTTTGTATTGTCCATTTATTTGTGTTTTTTGTTGTTTAAAATTCTGCTTTCTGGTCGTAGTTCAAATTTGTTAGATCACGTCACAGTAACTTTATTTGTTTACCGGCTTTTGCTTTTTTTTTGTGTTTTCTTTACTCTAGACAGACAGTCATTGTTTGTATTTGAAATGTCACTGTCACTTATCAAAGTTGTCATAGCATAGCCGCTGTCTATAGTTTTGTTTTTCTCATTTACGTTCGGAAACGCGCTTTAGTTTTTTTTGTTTTTTTTCTTTTTATTTTGTGAACAGTCTGCCGGCAGGTTTATGCAATTGATTCAAGTGAATTTATTTCACATTTAAAATCTTTTATATTATTTATTTTATATCTTTATTATATATATTTTTTAATTAACTTCACAGTAATTATGTCTGACGATGACTCATTTTATTCTTGTTCTTCCACCTCTTTTTCATCTCTTGACGATTCTCTCCCCGTAAATGATTTTCTAAGTAGTGAATGCCAGCGATTTAACAAGTGCTTTAATGTTTGTCATATAAATGCTCAGAGCATTCCTCAGCACCATTCTGAGTTATTAGATTTATTTTCGGGCGTCTCTGTGCATGCTGTTTTAGTGTCTGAAAGTTGGCTTAAACCTGAACTTCCGTCTTCTTTGTACTGTTTGCCTGGCTTTATTTTAATCCGCAATGATCGTACAGGTAAGAGAGCCGGGGGTGTTGCCATGTACCTGCGTAGTGATATTCCCTATAAAATTATTTCTTCTTCATCCCCAATTTATAATGGCAACCCTGAGTACTTATTTATTGAAATTATTGTCAAAGGGGTTAAGTCCGTTCTAGGTGTTGTTTACTGCCCTCCTACTATTGATTACTTCTCTTCTCTAGAATCTCTCTTTGAATCTCTCTCCTCAGAATACAAACATCTCATAGTCATGGGTGATTTCAACACTGACCTTTTGAAAGATAACGCAAGAACTCATAGGCTGAATGCGATCTTGGAATCGTCGAGTCTATCTCTCCTTAAACTTGGTCCGACTCATCATAACTTGGACTCGAGCGATTCCTGGCTCGATCTCATGCTTGTGTCTTCTGTGGATCTCGTGGCAAACCATGGACAGGTCGCTGCGCCTGGTTTATCCAGACATGATCTGATTTATCTGGCTTACAAAATAAAACCCCCTAAGCAGAAGCCTGCTATTATCTTGATCCGGAATTTTGTAAGATTGGATAAGGATAAACTTGATACCGATGCGCGGGCTCTTGATTGGGACGATATTTCCCAGTCATTATCGGTGGATCAGATGGTGGACACCTTTAACAGGAATGTTCTCCGGCTTATTGACACGCATGCGCCACTGAGGGCTGTTCGCGTTAAGCGCCCCCCAGCTCCTTGGATAACCCCTGGAGTTCAGATGGCAATGAGACGACGCGACCGGGCGTTTAGAAAATATAGGCGGGATCGCAGTGGGGAGTACTGGGACCTGTACAAGTTGGCTAGAAATCGTTGCAACCAGATGGTAAGAACATCTAAACGCCGATACATTTGTGAAAATGTCCTTAATTCTTCGCCGGCTGATATTTGGAAGTTTCTTAAGTCGCTTGGCTTCTCAAAGTCCCCTTCTAGTGCTGTTCCTCTTAATTTGCCTTTAAATGCTCTTAACACACATTTTTCAACGTCTGCTGCGCTTGCGGTTGGTATTAAGGATAACACTATTCAGGATATTACTTCCAAGCCAATACTTCCTCCTGACTCCTTTTCTTTCTCCCCTGTGACTAACCATGAGGTCTTTAAATTTTTTACCTCAATTAAATCTAAGGCTGTGGGCTGTGATGGGGTCAGTCGTACTATGTTATCTCTTATGATTGAAAACTTAATCCCAATTATTACTTACATCATCAATTCATCTCTGAAATCCGGTGTGTTTCCTGCGATTTGGCGTATGGCTTACATTATCCCTCTTCCTAAAATTTCTAATCCTACTTTAGCTAGTCACTTTAGACCCATCTCCATTCTCCCTTTCCTGTCTAAGATCCTAGAAGCAGTTGCTCTTAAACAATTATCCTCTTTCGTTTTTAAAAATAATCTTTTGTCCAGTTCCCAATCCGGTTTTCGACCTGGCCACAGCACAGCCACGGCTTTGCTTAAAGTTACAGAAGATATTCGAGATGGCTTGGAGAATTCTAGGTTAACGGTGTTAGTTTTAATAGATTTTTCCAATGCTTTTAACACCGTTGATCACGACATTCTCCTGGCCATACTGTCTCAAATTGGGTTGTCTTCTTTGTCACGGGATTGGTTTACTTCTTATAGCTTCGTGGTCGCCGGCAGGCGGTGCGTGTTGATCAGGATTACTCTGATTGGTGCGACCTGATGACTGGTGTTCCACAAGGCGGTATACTCTCTCCTCTCTTATTTTCTTTATTTATTAACTCCATTACTGCTATCCTCAAATGTTCTTACCATTTGTACGCTGATGACTTGCAACTATACGCTCAATCAGATATTGCGAACCTTGATGAATGCATATCATCCCTTAATGCTGATCTCCGAACTATTGAGGAATGGTCTGGTAAATTTGGGGTTTCTGTTAACGTAGGGAAATGTCAGGCCATCCTCATTGGTAGCTCGCACTATTTGAGAAATGTGAACATTAGTCAACTTGCACCACTAATGTATCAAAATTCAATAATTTCTTTCTCGCCTCACGTAAAAGACTTGGGGTTATACATTGACGACTGTTGCAGCTGGAATAAGCACGTGGCTCAAGTAAGCCAGAAAGTCACTCTCTCGCTGCGGTCTCTCTATAGATTCAAGCACTTTCTCCCATCTAGCACTAAACTCATTTTGGTACAGTCTCTTGTGCTTCCCATTATCGACTATGCTGATGTTTGTTATTCTGATCTATCCCAGGAACTTCTCAATAAATTGGATCGTCTTCTTAATAATTGCATTCGCTTTGTGTTTGGCCTTCGTAAATATGATCACATCTCTTCCTTCCGTACTCAGCTTAAATGGCTGCCTATACGACTCAGGAGGTCCCTCAGATCTCTCTGTATGCTGTACTCTATCATGAATGATCCGTATGCTCCTGACTATTTAAAAACTTATTTTAATGTGTTGGGCAGTTCTCACAGTCGTAACCTTCGTGCTTCCGGAAATCTACTCCTCCAAATCCCTTTACACCGCACCGGTTTTATGTTCAAATCATACGTTATTTCAACAATAAAGCTTTGGAACGCGCTACCCTTTGGCATTAAAAAAGCTGAAAGTAAAGGCCAATGGCAGGGTTGTATGGGAGTTTAGTACCCCTAATAAAATATCGTGTTTTGGATATATTTTTGTTTCAATTGGTAGTCAATACGATAGGCAAGCCCTTTTGAAATTCTTAGATTTTTAGGAATTGGGACCTAAAAGTTATAACCAGTATAACGCGGGGAATAATATTAAGTAGGCTGTGGTTTGTAAGCTGCTGTTGTTACGCTGTGCCATGCCACGTGACACACCCCTCCTCCGCCGCACGCGAGCTGCAAAGCGCCCGCGCCGGCCGCGGACGCAGAGAGAGAACTCAGAGAACCCCCCAGACTACTATAGTATATGGAACCCCCGATCGCCAACGAGGTCAGACGGAAGAAGTGTCTCCGCGACTCTCGGGTGTGCGCGAAAGCCCTATATTGTTAATCTCGTCTCAGTATGTTGTGCTGATAGACTGTACTATTGTATTTGATGAGTGCTTCTATGAATAAATGATTTTAAAGGTATAAACGCCTTTTAAACCAGTTTTATTTTTGAGGTTATGTCCTAAAAAATATTATTATGTGTAAGCACATAAACATTGTTTTGGTGAAAAACGATGTTCTAGATAGCTGGTGCTATCTTTGTAATGTTTTACTTATCATTAAGTTAGCAAATTGACATGAGAATTGTACCTATTCAGTAGAGTGCTTTAGGAGACCTACGTCCACCAGTGGTCTGCAATAGTTTGATGATGATGAATGATGAAGCGCTGATGCAGTTTTGAGTGTGGGTAAATAAAACAACTTTGTTTTTGCAGGAACTTACATTAATTTTATTGTTGTTATAATTACCTAATTGATTCTTAATATTATTTTATCTAAGAAAGGGGCAGGTCGGGTCATACCTTCATGGCAAGCGTTACTAAGGTACCAAATAATGCTCATAACATGTGAGCAGCATCCCATCCAGTTACAAAAACCATTAAATTCAGTTGCGTTTAATAAATCACTCATTATGGTGGCATTATTTGTAGTGGCACTATATGGTCCGCGTACATCTATAATATATCCATCAGAGGCATAGAGGACAAATGACTTTAATAAATTCCTATATTTATGAAGGGAATATGTATCCTTTTGGAATAAGTAATTACTACTTTTTTGTATGTATATTTATATTGCATCAGCTATTGTGATTGCAGGTTTTTGATCAGCTGGTGCATTAGGCTCACAAAAATGTGATCGGCAATGTATGAATTTTTTGCTGCCACTTGCTCCCTTCTTAAATGAGAAAAACCAAGAAATCCTGGAACATAATCAGTTAGCAAAATATTTATTGCTACAGACATTAATGTCTCTAGGGTCCTTATCGGAACTTGAAATAGATATGACAATCTGTCCTCTGAATCCCCAGTCCTTAATTTACACAATAAGGCTGTTAATGCAAAACTATCCCGATGCATATTCCTAAGCCTCGGTGTAACATCCAATATTTGTTGATGTTGTTTATTTATGCGTATAAAGTACTGTACTTGGTTATCGGGGTAGTTTTGAATATTCTCATAAGAGATGTTACTTAACCCTTCCATTAAAATAAAAATTATCTCCTCTGTGTGTGGAAGTAAAGCTATTAAGGCTATACTCAGCAGTATACAGGTTTTCATAATTAGCGTCCTGTCTATGTAAGGAGCAAATACGAGCTCCTCTTGGTACAAAATATTGATACTTAACCAATACAGCTTGCCTGGTTTCTTTAGGCACAATATTTGGCTCTGGTTCCAAGCACTCTTTGGAAAATGCAGTGTCTTGGTGTTTCAGCTGCTCTTCTTATATTGGGCAATACAATATGTTGGGGTCTTTCTTCTGGTTCATATATCTGGAACATAGAAGCTTAAATCTCAAGCTTGGCCCCAGCAAACTCCACAAACTTCATTCATGGATGACATCTGTAAATAAATAACATTGATGAAATACAAATTAAACACTAAGTTTGATAAGATATAAATTGCGCCCATCATGACCAAGCTACAGAATAGTTTATAACATCCAATGATTGGTTTTCACCTTACAGAAAACCTTTACCAAAAATATGTATGTTGTGTTAATATGAGAAAAAGGGCTATGTGACAATGGAAAAACCAGTATCCTTTTGTTGATAGTAGAGCCAACATCATGACTGTCCCAGATTTAACAACATAAAATAGTAATTGCCATTTGCATGACACATTTTTATAAGCTAATTACTATAAATATAATTATGTGTTGTTGCGATTCCACTCTTGATCTGATTTTGGGGTGGATAGACTGACCACATACAGCACACATCAAATCATAATGATCACCCTCCAGATGATCAGGCACAATGGGTTGAATATTTTTATTTGGTGAAACAACTCTAGTTCTTCTAGCTCTTGGACAACACGGTACACAAGCTTCATCTTCAGAATGAAGCTAAAATAAAAAATATTAATAAAGAATAGCTTGCATTTAAAAATGCATGGTATTAGTGGAAAATAATTTACATTGTTTTAACACATACATACATCAAATCAAGATATATGTGTAAATGATATATACCTCTCGTGGTTGGATCCATGTAGCAACTGTGTTAGCCATTATTTGTTCTTTTCATTTGCATCTTTAATCAAAATCCTGCGTCAACTGATTCATAGTATGGATTGTCCGCATACAACACAAACACTTAGATGGCATATTATGCTTCTCCTCGGCATATTATCAGAAGAATGTGAATGAGTAAGTCAGCAGGTGTTATCTGAAAATAATTAAGTGATTTTGAGTGAACAACATTGCTTTATATGACACTACAACATTGCTTTATATGACTATGACACTATGACAGTCATACTAACAGAGTAATAACTATTATAACAGGCAAGTAAACAATACATGTAAATGATCACTCAAGTGTTTATACAGGATATAGGACACATTATATAGGACAAAATGTAAATATTTATACAACCACAAGTGTTTATTTTTTCAAATAATGTTTAGATTTGTTTTAGTATACACATTTTATTTTAAACGGTTTTATTTAGTATCATATCGCGTAGATTAAATGGTAAGGACTACTTTTTAACACGTAAAAGTTATCACTTAACGTAACTGACACACGCGTACGCAAAATGTTATTTGGAAACTACTTACATCTCTAGGATATACCCACAGCCGATTAGTATTGACGATATCTTCACTCTCATCGGATACAGCGTCCTTTCGCGAAAGTACTATCAACAGATAGAGTACGGAGCACCAGTAGCTCAACTCAACGTAAAAATGGCCAGATAATTTGCTATATCTCTCGTTTGTAGTTTGTAGCTCAGATACAGTTACAAACTACAAACCATAACAACACAGCATTGACAGCACAAGAAAAGATTTTCGGGATTTTTCTATCCTGTCAAAAAAATTGCCAATACAAAAAAACTTTGATGGCGAAAATAATTCCTATAGTTAAATAGTTAATAATTAAGATTGTATGCAATAATTATTCATTGTTAGGTATAATGTGTAATAGGTTAATTTTATTTACGCTTATTTCAATTTTTAAATAATCATTTATCATTTTAAACCTCGTGATATTTTACAAATGGCAACTTCTAAAAACATAACCACATTTAGTTGCGTTCAGTTTAAGATTATATTACATTAAATACTTAAATCTTTTAATTGATATAATTCATTAATGCGGTGTTCTAAAAATACTAACGTTACATGAAAATGAATGGTTTAGTTGCCTTAATAAGTGGTACAAATTCTATCACATAACAACAAAAAAAGTATGCGGTACGAATTTTGCCGTTCGCCTTTATTTTTAAAAGAAAAGTTCGTAACCACTATTTAGGTCCGTCTACCAATTAAAAGTCATTGTAATTACTGTTAAAGTTCTCGTTTTTATTTATTTTTTAAATGTATTTATTAGTTTATTTGATATGTATATGTGTATTAGTATCCGTATAAAAATATACTTTTTTCGTTAACAAATAGTTTTAGATATATATTTATTATATATTTTATATATTTTTTGTACCCTATCACAATGTTGTCGTATTTTACCCAAAGGTTGACTGGTAGAGAATGCCTTATGGCATTAAGTCCGCCTATGTACCACTATTGTACATGAAGTTTAAATAAATAAATAATTCGTAATATGCCATCTAGTGGCCATCGATTGAATTATTTTACGAATTATTAAACCTACGTTAGGAGATAGAACTTTGATGTCGCGTGGAGTCTCGGTACCAAAAGATGGCGCTTGGAACGTTTAATCCCATACGTGAAAGGTAAATAGGTAATAGATTTTTTTAAACTATAATGTACAATAATTTTGTTACTAGAGCAGTATTGAGCAGTATTTAAACTATGCCAATGACTCCTAACAACCACAAAAAACACTAAGAGGGGGGAGGGGGGGGGATGGTTTATATCAAAAGTCCATAGCTTGCCCTCCATCCAGGCCCCTCGCCCGCCACTGTTCCCTGTGGTCTCGGCTAAAGGGTAGCACCATAGGCTTATGAGCGTGTTGTCGGACAGTGGACAGCCAAATCTGAGGCAGTGGTCGCTCATGCATGTCCAGCATCTTGATTGTTTTAAATTTTACTAACATAGTTTTTGACCTCTAGAGCCCCAGCGGCACAAAAACGTGCCAGTAAACAAGTATTACCGTTAAGCCCCGCTGGCACAAATTTGTGCTACCAAACCCCGACCGATTTAAAACTGTATTTGTAGTAAAGATAAGTCTTAAAATCAGATTACGCTAAAACGATAAGAGCCCGCCCAGCGGTGCTTGACGGATAGTTGACGTAAATAATGGCGGTCCTTGAGAGGTTAAGTTTCTTGTATTAACATAATATGGACTTTTAACATTATTTTGTGCCTGATCTGAAATAAATATTTTCAATTTCAAAACAGGCTATACTGTCTTATATCTTTCTTAATTTTTTTACAAAAACGTTTTGTACACTCTAGGAATTTCTCCTGTATCGTGGGGCGTTTACAAACATTTAAACTCACATACACAAACAGCCAGACCCGAAACAACTACCTATAGGTCATACAAAAATGTGTTCCAAGCGGGAATTGAACCCGCGACACGCAGCGCAGCAGTCGATCGCTCAGCCACTGCGCCAACTTGCCTTGAAAACCTTGTGGAATGTGAGACCGTTCTACAAGTACGTGTCTGACCCAGTTCTAGAGAAAGACCATTTACGTTGTACTGGGCGATCCCAGTACAACGTGACATGGCGACAATAGTCATGTCAGTAAGCCTGATATAGTGGTGATAGACCGATCAGCGCGCCGCGGCTACAGTCCCAGTCACAAGACATAATAAATTGTGAAAGTACTGTACTTGCCCATTTCAAATCGTTGATCTCTACTTGTGTCATTGGCGTTTAGGTTACAAAATCAAAAGTCATTTATTCTAATTAGGCTGATAATCAGCACTTTTTGAACGTCACATTACAAGAGACAGTCCCACAAAAACGCCCTGCCCTTCACCACTTCCTAGTGTTTTAGCTGGGAAGAAGAAGTGGCGGAACAAACTCCCCAGCAAAGCGTTCAAAAGGTTAAGGACAGGACCTTTATTACCATTGGCGGTACCTAGTGAGCTCGAAAACGGTAGCCCTCGTATCACAAATGTTTATCTAAGTGGCAAAGAGAACTGTGTAAATACCACCGCACTTTTTTTCTCTTTTTCGGGGTGGGAAATCATCAAATAACTTCCCCCGCTTTGGATGGAGCGGGAGGGAGTGTCAGATTTGTACTGACTAAAACCCACCCATGTTCCTTCTATTGCCCTTTACGTTCCGGGGCCGCGGTATCTCTTTCGAATAACCCGCAACCCCGGCAGGCGGAGGCCCTGGCAAGCCCCTCTGTTTTGAACTGCGAGATGCTATTCCTACAAAAAAAATGTAGGAATAGCATCTCGCAGTTCAACCTAGGAGGTTGTCGTCTGCTTAACCGGGCGAATCCTGTGGATGCCTTAAAAATTAAGTCCTCCAGCTAGGGTGAAAACTTACAAACTAAGCGACTACACGCTAAGGGCACCCCCTCCCTGTGGGGTACGAGCCTCGGCTTAGGGCGTCGCTGAGGGACAGCAAGGGACAAGCTGGATCTGAGTGATATTATTTATGGACTGATTAAGACTTACTCGCTCAGCAGCGCGGGCTGGCTCTTGCAAGAGACGGGTGGGACGTCGCGACGGGCCTCGTCGGCGAGGACGGAATGAAGAGCCCCTCTGATTTGCTGACATCTCTTTGAGGCGCGCGTGGAACACTAACGCGCCGTCGATACGGCCTGTCGTCAATAGACGGACGGACGGTGAGCTACCCATTACCACCACCCTTAGGATAGCGCTGTTGGTCTACCATTTTGCACCGTCATCTGCGCCTTTATTGTTTCGAACGCCTGAGCATTAACGCATGCGCGTGCTTCCCACACCAAGCGACTCATATTACACATTATAGAGCACGCTTTTGCTTATCACATTTAAATGGCAATTGCGTT
The DNA here is from genome assembly GCA_905475445.1 of Ochropleura plecta. NCBI lineage: Eukaryota > Metazoa > Arthropoda > Insecta > Lepidoptera > Noctuidae > Ochropleura > Ochropleura plecta. The sequence continues at coordinate 12,556,426 of FR997749.1, forward strand.
TGTTAGGTATCTACGGGAGCGGGGAACGTGCAATCAAACTGCGAGTCAGAATCGTACTGTTTATTGTATAGATGTCGCTGTCGCACGCGCGGCATCACACAAGGGTAGTCCAACATAGTCCATAATAGCGATCAATTAAATTACAAAAAATGCATTTTGACTGCATTAGCGATCAAAGTTTATGTTACCTACTGAAATTTGTATCACACACTCTAATATAAAATAAAAAAGCCTTAATTTGACCTCGCTTACAAAAAAGTAATTTTCTTAGATACTATGTTATTTACTTTAATAAAACTTATATCTAGATAGTAAAAAATGTTTATATTTATTACTTAAATCAAGTTAATAGTGTTTTTAAACTGCTATAACTAACAAATGAGGTCCCTAGACGCTTTAATATAATATATTTTTTTAACCTTTTCCGCACACTACAAATTCCTCCAGTCCGTTTAAACACGTTTAATCTCATAAATATACTTACACAAACGTACGTAGGTCATACAAATGTATGAACATTTATTCTTATTGTCAACAACTTTCGTTTTGTTGACAACAAAAGGAAAGTACGTAGTTCGCTATATTATGTTATTTGTATGGTGTACCTACATAATAAAGAATATTCTATTCTATCCTATGGCCAGTATTTATAAACAAATCTCACTTCTGTCTGAAACCCGAGCATGGGACCACATTTTAGATATCGATATATTTAATAAACATATATTGAGACTCCATTTTAAAGTGAGATCACTACTGTTTAATATATCAGTTCTATCGTTAAGATGGTCTCATCTCAAGACATGGTAGACTTTATATGAAGACCATCTGCTCGTTAAAATCACGTTTGACAGTTGGTTGATTTGTGTTGGTTTGTTTACAGTACGTGAAAAGACTACTTGTTATTTGTGACACGACGCGTGTGAACGCGAGTATTAACAGTAATTAACAAAAACTTAAAAGTTAAAATACAAGAATTTCTTAACAGAAACCTTTTTCGGAATAGTTTTTTGACAGATCAGTCAGACTTTTGTATAACGTTCTAGGTTCTGACAACTTCGGCCTTTTGAGCATCAATAAGATAGATTCTATGTTATCTGTGTAAAATAGAGATTACATTTCAAACTGTATTTTAATTCGTATCAAATGTGATGCGACTGGGTATAGACTCAAGACCACGAGTGAGATTTGTTTCTAAATACTGAACTATAAGAAGCGCCTAAATAACTATCCACTACCAAAACCACAGCGTCGTCAGTGAGCAATCAGTAAGTATAATCGCTTATATAATAGCACCCTGCACACGTCAGCAGTTCGGACCGCGGGAAACAGCAAGCGCCGTTCCATCCCTCGCTCCGAACTGTACGTGAAGATGTGCGACTCTAACAGTTAACAGTCCGATCTGGCTTGTGGTTTGGAACGCAGTCCAAGATGCGCGGTCCGAACTGTACGTGTGCAGGGCGCTATTCTGTCTTCGTATTCTCAGCTTGTAGTTACTGCCACCCGGGACTTTTATATTTCTCCATGATTGCTGTCCTTCGCAACAGACCACATAATGTACCAGGAGGCGGCATTTCATCACCAACACATTTGTCTTCAATAAAAAAATCTGAAAAAAAGGAAAGAATCAGTGGGCGTCAAAGCCTCGTCTTACTCCTCAAAATAAAAATAGGTACTTTTATTTCACATAGGCCTACATGAGCACTTATAAAACGTCGAGAAAAGGTGCACGGTTCGGGTTGGTTGTTTCCTATGGAGAAGAACCGGCAAGAAACTCCATGGTTACTCTTTTAAAATCATTTGGTTTTATAATTTTGTTGTTACAGCGTTAGTACTTAAGTATGAAATGACAGTGTAGACCCGACAATAAGCCATGGCTTGCAACCATCAGAACAATATTTTGTACTAGCTTTTGCCCGCGGCTTCGCTCGCGTTAAATTCGGGATAACACAGTTCCCCTTGCGCCTTATTGATTTGAAATAGCAACGCTAAGTTTTCCCTTTTCTTCCCTCTTTCTCCCTCATATCCCACTTTTTTTTAATAAAAAGCCTATGTGCGTCTCCTGGTTCCCAACTATCTCTGTACCAAAATTCATCAAAATCGGTTAAGCCATTAAAGCGTGAAGAGGTAACAAACAAACTCACTTTCGCTTTTATAATATTAGTAAGGATGTTCTACCGTGTACAGAATGCTTTGACATACTTATGAGTTGACGACTTCGAGAAGAGTTTGTTTGTTTTATTAGTAAACATTGCCCCACACTAGGAATATCTTTTGTATCGTGGATGCGTTTACAAACACTTAAACTTACATACACAAACAGCCAGACCCGAAACAACTACCTATAGGTCATACAAATGATTTTTTCCGTGCGGGTTCGAACCCGCGACACGCAGCGCAGCAGTCAATCGCTCAGCCACTGCGCCAACCGTGCCGTCAATACCCGTTTACACCCAGTAAACCAGCCAGTCTTATCCAGATTTAATTCCGACAGTGTCGACTGCCCATCTCCCCGATTTCGATCTACGACACGTAAACCGGGGAAGTTACGTATCTAATGTTTATTTTTTGTTTTTAATATGGCGTATAACTTGTCTCACAGCTGGGCAAAGGCCTAACTCACCCTCCACGAACTCTTCCCACGTTTCCGCGGCACATAAATTAAAAAAATACCAGCCTAAAGTGAGTCGGACTCGCGCATCAAGTGTTCCGTACAAACTTGCGACAGAAACAGCCATATCTTTTGACTGCGTAGACTTAGAGAGTTGATTTTTTCACAGCACAAAGGTACCACGGAGTTGAGTATATGGCTTTAATTTCAACTCGATACCTTCACGCGTTCTCGAGATAAAGAGTCTTGACAGACACATAGATGTACCGACAACAAAGTGATCCTATAAAGGTTTCGTTATTTTCCTTTTAAGGTACGGAACCCTTTTTTTTTGGGGTGGGAAATCATCAAGTAACTTCCCCCGCTCTGGGCGGAGCGGGGAGTGTCAGACTTGTACTGGCTAAAACCCACCCATGTTCCTTCTATTGCCATTTACGTTCCGGGGCCGCGGTATCTCTTTCGAACAACCCGCAACCCCGGCAGGCGGAGGCTCTGGCAAGCCCCTCTGCTTTGCTGACATCTCTTTGAGGCGCGCGTGAAACACGAACGCGCCGTCGACACGGCCTGTCGTCAATAGACGGACGGACGGTAAGCTACCCATTGCTCACAATCCACAGGCCCGCATTTACGGTGGCCGGGAGTCGTCTCGCGGCGCCCGGGGCGTCTCCCGCGGCGGCTGGGTTGGTTTCAAGTTCTTTCCCTCAAACGCCCGGCCACCTCCTTCGCTAGCATGACTGCTTCCAGAAGGAGGTGACCGCTTCCCATTCCCTCTCACTCCGGACCATGGACTGAACCAGGGCCGGACGCGAGAGATCGCCGCAGCCGATGGCCTCGACGAGGGCACGACGGTGCTCCGCCCAAGCTGGGCAGACCGCCACTGTGTGCTCCACCGTGTCCTCCGGGCGATCGTCACAATGGTGACACCCGGGCGTTTCCTCCCGCCCGATTATGTGCAGGAACCTCCCGAAACTTCCGTGTCCGGTGAGGACCTGCGTCAGGTGGTAGGTGAGGACGCCATGACGCCTCTCCAGCCACTCCTCAAAGAGGGGACTTACCGCCACTATTGTGGCGTGTCCTGCACGGTGTTGCGACAGTCGCTCTCTCCATGCCACCATGAGATCGCACCGGAGGTCAGGCCGCTGAGCGGCAATTTGCCGCGGTAGCGGAGTTTCCCCCCGGTGTAGTGCCTCCGCGCGCCACTCAAACAGGCGCGCGAGGACTATCGCCTCCAGATCCCATCAGTGGCAATCCGGCAAGAGATAAGGTACCCTTAAATAATATAATAGTTACCTACTTTTACTACCCTTCACGAGCGAAATCGCTGGGACATCTTTTACATGTTCATTTTCTGATGGCATTTGCGCAGCGACAATCGCAACGACGACACACAATAAAAGTAGTATCTTCATGACTTGATTTTAAAGGATATTAAAAATGGAAACTGTTCGCGTAGTTTTGTTTTGTCGCACTTAGTACCTACACCGTTTAAACGTGTTCACCACTCGGAGTCTACTTAGAAATGTTGTTGAGGCTCCTCGAGTCCTCGACTATTGTACTTATATAGATAGATAAATACGTGCGTCACCAGTGGGACAGTGGCGAAGCGTAGTGTCGACCGCCCGGAGACGCGGACAATTTCGGCGTCAATCATTTAGGTAGGTATTTAAATTTCAAAAACTTAATATGCATTCGTTCTTAAGGACCTTTCTACAGGAACAAACATCATTATTGTATGGTACATTGTAGGTTTCAAATAAAAAAAGTCAAAATACTCATGCTGAACTCAAGTTAAATTGACCCATATACAATTCACATACATTAATAACGGTCGCCCACTACTGGGGCGGGTGCGTCTCAAGGTTGCACCAAATAGGAGTCCAGCTCAGCATAAGCCGGGGTTGCGGGTTGTTCGAAAGAGATACCGCGGCCCCGGAACGTAAAGGGTGAGAGTAGGAACATGGGTGGGTTCTAGTCAGTACAAGTCTGATACTACATCCCGCTACATCCAGAGAGGGGAGAAAGTTATTTGATGATAAGGTATTCGCAAAAAAAAAACAGCAGACATAGGTAAGCCTTATTCTTGTTATCAATATGGTCAATATTTCTCGGAAAGTATAAAAATATACGGATAAGGAGTAGTGTTTATAAAAAAACACTTAATCGTGATTTAGGTGACCTAACCTGACCCATAATTATAGGTATTGGACCAAGATGCGATAGTGAACTAGATCCGGATATTGTTGAAAAACAGATGATATTCAATCAGCGCGCTGGTTTTATTTCAGCATTTTTAGGTATATCACATAATTTTTATCGAGTATTAATTTTCCATTGTTAATTTATATAAATGCATTAAGTTTGCATTATACCTCATTCTCAAAATCACAAGTGAGATTTGTTTCTAAATACGCTTTAGAGGTATGAAGAACAGGGTGTAAAGTTCTCCATCCTCTATGGAAAAGGGAGGATCCTCCGACCAGACGGGTGTCGTGTCTGGTGGACCACTGCCCGACAGTTGTTTTTTTTTATGAATGGCATCTCGCAGTTCAACCAAGAAGGTTGTCGTCTGCTTAACCGGGCGAATCCTGTGGATGCCTTAAAAATTAAGACCTCCAGCCAGGGTGGAAAACTTACAAACTAAGCGACTACACGCTAAGGGCACCCCCTGTGGGGTACGAGCCTCGGCTTAGGGCGTCGCTGAGGGACAGCAAGGGACAAGCTGGATCTGAGTGAGCCCCCGACAGTTGCTTGTCGGGTGCTCATATATATGCTAACTTCAACTTTGCTTGCGCCGCGATGTAGGAATCTTGCCGTTAGTTCTTCAGTGGCTGCATAGATGGCGCTGTAGTAGTTTTTTGCCTTTTCATATTTGTGTCGCTACAACGCTATAAGAAGCGCCTAAATAACCATCCACTACCACAACCACAGCGTCGTCAGCGAGCAATCAGTTCAGGTGAAATGATATTTTCGCTGATCTGTCTTCGTATCCTCGCTACCGGGGATTATGTTATGTCTCTTTAGTATTGACAATATCACATATTACAAACAAGTGGCGCCATCTATTATACGGTATATAATACTGTATGTATGTATTTGGAATAAAGTTAGTTCTCATCTGTGTCTCAAGCACTAGCTTTTACTCGCGGCTTCGCCCGCGTTTATTAATATAAGTACTTTAATTTAATAATAATATTTGTACTTGAATAATTAATGGGAGTAACAGTACAAAGAGTAAGGTCGAGTTAGATGGGCAGGAAATACATTATGTATACGGCAAGAGCGGCCAGTCAATGGATGCCAGGAGATGGACGGTGTCGCGCGGACGGCGGCGCGCGGCGTTGTCTCCGCGCGCGAGAGATGACGTGATGACTAACAGCCAGTTTCTTCATCAACAACTAAAACTATCAGTAAAAGTATTAACTTTTACTTGACCATTACTGAAATTGAAACAAATGTGTTTCTTCATCCAAGTAACAGCTAAACTAAAAGTCAATAGAGTTACCACAACACAAACGCAGTAATTACCCCAAAAAAGTGGGGACCTTTTTTACCCATGACAACACCGCAATGTCCACTGTCAAGTAGTGCCAAAAATAAAATGTCATTTTATAAGAACACCACAGAGTACCTACTTTTATATATAATATAAAGAACACCAATGAACGAGTTAAATAATAACAAAGGTATGTACTTTATTATGGAGCTTTTCGGAGATAATGAACATTTGGACATTTTGGTGTATGTTGTCTTAATATAACTGCGGGGTATAGTTTCAAAACTAGTCATAGTTTTTTCGTTTCGTGGTATTTTTGTATCATTAGCAATCCTATTTATTTCCGAAATATATACAGCCTACATTAAAGTGAATTTTCTATTGGACATAGCTGTGAATTGTAAGACCTGATAAATCGAAATTATGCTGAATAGAGTTGGCTTGACTTTAGTTTAATGCTGCAGGATTTGGGCTCTAGAAAGGGTCAAAGCTGGTAGGGCTTGAGTCCCCGATTATAACGCTACCACTCTTATCACAAGGTAATGCATATTTCTCGAGAAATTTACAAAATAAGTTTCTAACCTTAAATCCGATAAAAGGGAAAACGGAACGTGAAAATGGGTGTTGATAACTCAAGCTGTCACAATATTATTGCTTGTGGTGTAAAATATCGTGCTAAATCGGTAAAATGAAACGAAAAACAAAGTGACATTTTGTGACTGTGTTACTGTCATTTGTTTCTGTCATTCATTCATAGAGTACTATTATATAGATGAAACATTCATTCCGATTCTCTTCGAGACCCCGCCACCTCCTTCGTGGTTTTATTTTAAACCACCCAGAAGGTAGGGGACCCGCAGTCGACTACCCTGTCAACAGACTTTGGGGCACCCCGACTCGGATAGATTTAGGTTAGAAGGAGGTGGCGGGATCGTAGTGAGCGAGCGAAGCGAGCGAACAGACCCCGACACCTCCTTCGTGGTTGTTTTTTTTTAAACCACCCAGAAGGTAGGGGACCCGCAGTCGACTATCCCGTCAACAGACTTGGGGGCACCCCGACTCGGATAGATTTAGGTTAGAAGGAGGTGGCGGGGTCGTAGTGAGCGAGCGAAGCGAGCGAACAGACCCCGCCACCTCCTTCGTGGTTATTTTTTTTTAAACCACCCAGCAGTAGAGGCCTTTCAAGCAGTTTTTGAGTGTTTTGAGGTTAGTTAACAAAAGATCGTTTTTCTCGGAAACGGTGAGTTACCTTGTCATGGGAGTGGTACTAGGGGAGAGGGGTCAACCCCTTCCGCCCTCCCCCCCCACTACCACCACCCCCCTCCTGCAGCACTATTCTAAAGTTATACCCCTCTATTGCTTTATTTGACCAGAATTTAATTTGAAAATTATATGTCATGTTAGATGTTTAGGTTACCTATGGTTTTTTACTTATTAATTTTTATTTACCTATATTTTTTACAATAGATCCCTAATTGTAATGTTTATTTAATTATTTACAGTGTCAGATCTTCTAATTTCACTAGCAATGATATAGAAAATTTGAAAAAACTCATAAACAAATATGCAAAAGTCAATATTAAACAAAAAATCCAATGGATTGTCTATCAAGAAATGATGTATAAAAATATAAAAAAAATCTATGAAAATGATCTTTGCGAATATTGAACTTTTCCTAATCACGGCAAAAAGCAAATTGTCACTCAAGTGCAAATTGCGTGCTCCTCCTGGAAGCCTCAATCGTGCAGGCCTGGGTGTCATCACCGGACAGGCCTGCCGACACCAACCACGAGGCGGACTGGTTCCAGGAGGCCATGTCTGAGATCTGTGACGTGGCAATGCCCCGAGTCCGGTCTGGAAGCGCCCGGCGTCAGGTGTACTGGTGATCGCGCGAGCTGACGGCACTGCGAGAGGCATGCGTCGCTGCGCGACACCTGTACGCCAGGCACCGCAGGCTCCGCATTCGAGCACCGGATGCGGCAGCCATCGAGGCGGAGCTGTATGAGGGGTACAGAGCGGCGAAGACCGCCCTCCTAGCAGGTGTCTTGCGGGCCAAGGATCTGGCCCGCGAGGAGATGCTGGAGTCTCTGGACGGGGATCCGTGGGGGCGCCCATACAAGATGGTGCGGGATAAACTCCGCACCAGGGCCCCCCCGCTGACGCAGAGTCTCCGGCCCCAACTAGTTGAGGATGTGGTGAGCGCTCTGTTCCCTTCGCGAGGGGAGCATGCTCCTCCGTCCATGGCTCCGCCGCTTGCGGTGCCACAAGCGGACCACGAGGACAACGACGACGACGACGTTCCGGAGGTGACTGGGGTAGATCTGAGAGCGGCGGTGGGCAGGCTGAAAGCCAAAAACACCGCCCCGGGACCCGATGGCTTGCATGGCAAAGCCTGGGTCCTGGCCCTGGAGGCTCTCGGGCCCCGACTACTAGGGCTCCTAAGCGCATGTTTGGAGAGAGGCCAGTTCCCACTTCGTTGGAAGACGGGGAAGCTGGTCCTCATACAGAAGCTGGGGCGCCCTGCGGACTCTCCGTCCGCATTCCGGCCCATTGTGCTGCTCGACGAGGTGGGCAAGCTCTTTGAAAGAGTAATTGCAAACCGCCTCGTCGGGCACCTTGTGGGGACGGGGCCGGATCTTGCGGATCACCAGTATGGTTTCCGCAAGGGGCGCTCGACGGTGGACGCCATCATGCGCGTGAGAGCCCTCACGACGGGGGCTGCAGTGTCCAGGGGTGGGGTTGTCGTGGCGGTGTCTCTCGACATCGCCAACGCGTTCAACTCCATGCCTTGGAGCTGCATCAGGGAGGCCCAGGCACTCCAATACCACCGGATGCCGACCTATCTTCGTCGTGTGGTCGGGGCATATCTGACGGACAGGGCCGTCATATACCCCGGTCGCTCTGGAGAGTGGAACCGGCGAGAGATGTCGTGCGGTGTCCCACAGGGATCGGTCTTGGGGCCGCTCCTGTGGGACATCGGTTACGACTGGGTGCTGCGCGCCGACCTCCCCAGCGGCGTCAGCGTAGTTTGCTACGCTGTCGACACGCTCGTCCTGGCTCAGGGGGGGTCGCACCAGGCGGCGGCCGACAATATGACACGCGATAGTCGTGGAGAGGATCCGGCTACTGGGTCTCGAGGTGGCCTTGCACAAATCCGAGGCCATGGTTTTTCATGGCCGCGGAAACACGCCACCGTCGGGATCCCAGTTGACGGTAGGTGGGGTTCGCATCGGCGTCGGGTCGACGATGAAGTACCTGGGAATCGTCCTCGACAGCCGGTGGAACTTCGTCGAACACTTCCGACGTTTGGCTCCCAAGCTCGAGCGGACGGGGGCTGCTTTCAAGCGGCTCCTGCCCAATCTGAAGGGGCCAAACGCCTCCTGCCGTAGGCTCTATGCCGGAGTCGTGCGGTCCATGGCCCTTTACGGGGCCCCGGTATGGGCGCGTTCTTTAGGGCGGCGCGCCGCCCACTACCTGAACGCGCCCCAAAAGGTGGTGGCCATACGGCTCATCCGGGGCTACCGCACGATCTCCGGCGAGGCAGCAAGCCTCCTTGCCGGACTGCCACCGTGGGATCTGGAGGCGATAGTCCTCGCGCGCCTGTTTAAGTGGCGCGCGGAGGCACTACACCGGGGGGAAAACCCGCTGCCGCGGCAAGTTGCCGCTCGGCGGGCGGACCTCCGGTGCGATCTCATGGTGGCATGGAGAGAGCGACTGTCACAACCCCGTGCAGGGCACGCCACAGTAGTGGCGGTAAGTCCCCTCTTTGAGGAGTGGCTGGAGAGGCGTCATGGCGTCCTCACCTACCGCCTGACGCAGGTCCTCACCGGACACGGAAGTTTCGGGAGGTTCCTGCACATCATCGGGCGGGAGGAAGCGCCCAGGTGTCACCATTGTGACGATCGCCCTGAGGACACGGTGGAGCACACAGTGGCGATCTGCCCAGCGTGGGCGGAGCACCGCTATGCCCTCGTAGAGGCGATCGGCGGCGGCGATCTCTCGCGTCCGGCCCTGGTTCAGGCCATGGTCCGGAGCGAGAGGGAATGGGAAGCGGTCACCACCTTCTGCAAAGCAGTAATGCTAGCAAAGGAGGTGGCCGGGCGTTTGAGGGAGAGAACATCTGCCCAACCCAGCCGCCGCGGGAGACGCCCAGGGCGCCGGGCGCCGCGAGACGACTTCCGGCCACCGTAGATGCGGGCCTGTGGGCGGTGAGCAATGGGTAGTTCACCGTCCGTCCGTCGATTGACGACAGGCCGTGTCGACGGCGCGTTCGTGTTTCACGCGCGCCTCAAAGAGAGTCAGCAAAGCAGAGGGGCTTGCCAGAGCCTCCGCCTGCCGGGGTTGCGGGTTGTTCGAAAGAGATACCGCGGCCTCGGAACGTAAAGGGCAATAGAAGGAACATGTGTGGGTTTTAGTCAGTACAAGTCTGACATGTCCCCCCGCTCCGCCCAGAGCGGGGGAAGTCATTAGATAATTTAAAGTGCAAATTGCGTTTATACACCGCGGTCATCCGTCCCATCATGACATACGCGTGCATGTGTCGTGTTCGCCCACGCACGCCAACCCGCGTTTTCTTCATAAGATGCAGACCTTGCAAAACCGATTCCTTCGAAAAATCACGGGAGTCCCTTTTTTTACGTCCGTAACGACAGTCTACACTTACACTTAAGAATCTCCACCGTCGTTCAATTCATGAAGCGCCTTTCCTAGCGCTTCTTTGACTCCGTGTTAAAAAATTGCAACCCCCTTATCGCATCGGCCGTTCGATACGATCCCTCGCGAATAGGTAAAATTCGTCGTCCTCGACATACCCTCGTCACTCCTGACGATGCTATAACCCTGCTTCAGGAGAGCAGCAGGGAGACAAGCACTCTACGAAAATTCAGACGCAAAGCGCCGTCATTCCGTCCTCGCCGACGAGGCCCGTCACGACGTCCCGGTAACTGCCCCACCCGTCCCTTGCAAGAGCCAGCCCGCGCTGCTGAGCCAGTAAGTCTAAATCAGTCCATAAATAATATCACTCAGATCCAGCTTGTCCCTTGCTGTCCTCCCTCAGCGACGCCCTAAGCTGAGGCTCGTACCCCACAGGGGGTGCCCTTAGCGTGTAGTCGCTTAGTTTGTAAGTTTTTACCCTAACCCCTAATTTTTTAAGGCATCCACAGGATTCACTCGGTTAAGCAGACGAAAACCTTTGAAAAAATTGTTATTTGTTATACAAGAGTGCAAAGTTGCTTTTTAACCGCGTGTTCAATTTTGATGACCGAGCAAGCGAAGGATTCTAAAATTGAATCACGAGCGCAGCGAGTGATTCAAAATTAGAATCCTGAGCGTTAGCGAGGGAATCAAAAGAGCACGAGGTGAAAAATCTTTGCACTCGAGTGCAACACGTAACTTTTCATTCCACCTCAGCGAGGAAATAAATAAATGCAAAAAAAAAAAAACGTTTACAATCACAAGATAGGTACACTTTTATTTCAGTTTAGGTATTAATTACTACATTATGACAGGTAAGTATTACAGAATAATCTTTAAATTATAACAAAATAATAGTAAGGTATAATTAAGAAAATTTTAAAGTAACGTTGCTACAGTTATTTAAATTGAGTGTAATATTTTTGTTTGGTACTGTAATATTGGTGTTAGTCACTTGTGTACTGTTTTTCGGTAAACTATCTGTCATACTTAATAGTTGTACCGATTCATCGGATTCCCTTGGCGTGAATGTTGGAGAGAGAGGGAGATGGTTAGGTGTTTCATAACGGCTTATTTTTGATGTAGAAGGGCCAGTCCAAGGATCCGATTGAGGCTCTTTCAGTGTAATGGTTCCTACGATGCCTTCACATATTTTAGACTTATTTTGGATGGAATCCTCTATGTATCCCTCTACGACTGCATTGGACTTCCAGCCTCCGTGGCGCTTAAGGGACAGGAGATCAGCTCCGGAATCAGCCAAAAGTGTGGCTGAAGTTCGTCGGAAACAATGACCCGTGTACAACAGGGGTTCTGGAAGTTCAAGAAATGTTGCTATTTCTCGTGGGATACTGCCAATTTTATTAGTACCCATAGGCTGTCTAACACACTTTCCATTGCGATACTGTAGAAAAAATCGATTGATTGGAGTGTTAGGCGGGCGTAAGGCTTGATATTTCTCAACAATAGTTACGTATTCCTTGCGAATGACGAAGTTGCGGTCTCTTTTTGTCTTTGTATTACGTAAATTAATTAATAGTAAGTCATCTGAATGTTTCTCAATGTTTTTGACATTAAGTTGTGTTAGTTCATTAGTTCGACATGCTCGGTTTATTCCAATAATAAGAACAACCAGTAACGTAAAGAGTATTGTAGTAGATAAATGAATAAAATTGATATGAACGCATAATTATGCCTATCAACATCTACTATGTATACTATTTAATTGAGATTAATATACTTAAGTAGATACTGAATGTGCAACTGACTTACTTTTGCCGCCAAATATACGGAATCGGGTGCTTCGTTAAGAAACTTTTCAATATCAGATACTGTGAAAACCTTCGATTTTTTTGGTTGATGACCAGATGAGGCTCTTTTTAAAAATGCCACTAATTTAGGATAGGTATCGAGGTATGTCTTTTTTCATCTTTATTGTTGCTTTTAGCATCGAATACGTACTCCATAGAGTGCTTGCTTTCTTGTTCTCGGATAATTCTATAAAATATGCCAGCAAAACGTTTTCTGAGAAAGTTTTGGCTCCTTTTGCTAGTCGCCACGTGTTGAACATATCGTACTGTTTTAAATACTTCTCGCGTGATTGTTGAGGGAGAAAGCTCATTTGCGCATTATTAACAGTGTCAGTCAATTCTGTTGGCGTCAAACAAACTTCCTCGTCGCTAGAATCACTCATTTTAGTTTTTTCACTTGTTTTCAAGTTTCTTGTTTTTAATATAAGGTTTAACAATGACGTGAAAAAATGCCGCGTAAAGAACCGCGTACAAAGCAAATTGAAAAAACACCAAGAAGGTTCCGAGTCTGAGGTTTTAACAAATTAAAAAAAAGTTGTATGATATATTCGGCACCATAGAGGTAGCAGTAAATCGGTTTAATGTTTTTTTTAATTCACAAACTTAGTGCACACGATGTTCTAAATTCAATTTACTTTATCCTCTAGCTAGAGAATAAAAACGGCTTTTCCACTCAGATATTGAAGATTAAAAATACTCTTTCCGAGATGGTGGGATGAAAAAAACTTTTTACGGCGACGCGTTAAATAACTAATGATAAATGATAAATGATGTTTATTTTGCAAGTAGGTTTTCACAAACACTTTTACACGTCATTTTTTTTTAAAACTAGATGAGGCCGGTGTTTCGTACCCGACTACTCTGAGAAGAAACAGCCGAAACAAACTCAGAGGTCATAGTCTCTTTTAATGTCCAGACAAAATAATCTTGGTCAACTTACATGAAGACTATGCAGATAGTGTCTGAAATGGTCTTTTTAAGAAAGCACCACACAGATTGAGTGGACCTGTCCAGTCAGTGCAAGCATTTGTCAGTTATCGTGTAGCTCAACTCATAACCCAAGGAGCTCAACGACACGACGAACAATACCAAAAAAAAGGACATTTGTGTAGGTCGCTTATAGTACTCAAACTGCCAGACTATCGTCAAAAAACAAAGTAAATAAAAGAAATGATCCACATGGTCTTCACATTCACAATAAACAAATAAAAATAAAAAAAATACAAAATTAAATTAATGAGATCATAATGAAATCATAAAATGTCATGAATTAAAATAATAAGGAAAATAAAATGTCACAAATAATAAATAATAAAAAGAAATGTAAAAATAAAAATAAACAAAGTAATGTCAAATTGTATAAAATAAAGGAATAAACAATAAATAAGTGAAACAAAGGAAAATTTTGACACTCACAGAGCAAATTAAATTGGAGCAGCTTAATCCCAAGCCTTTTTATCTTCAAGGTAATGATTCATATTATAGTAAGCTTTCAAACATAGCTTACGTTTTATAAAAGATTTAAATTTATTGAGGCTTAGTGTTTGAATATCGCTTGGTAGTTTATTATAATAACGTATACATTGGCATGTGAACGTACCCCCTATTTTTTTGAGCCTCGTTGCAGGAACAACAAATTTGTGTTTGTTCCTTGTATTTATGTCGTGGATATCACTGTATTTTTTAAACAATTTTATATTTTTATGCGCGTACAAAAGGTTTTCGTAAATAAACTGAGAGGGCACAGTTAGTATGTTAATCTCTTTAAATTTTTCTCTGAGGGAGTGTCTAGGACTTAATTTATACATTGAACGAATTGCCCTCTTTTGCAAAATAAAAATTGTCTGAATATCGGCGGCATGGCCCCACAAGAGAATACCATACGACATCACACTGTGGAAATAACTAAAATAAACTAAACGGGCTGTCTCTAAATCAGTCAAATCACGAATTTTTTTTACGGCGTATGCTGCAGAGCTAAGCTTTTTTGACAACTTATCTATATGAGGGCCCCACTGAAGCTTAGCATCCAAAGTTAAGCCTAAAAACACTGTGTTATCTTCCGGTTTCAACTCTTCATCCTTGATTAGTACACTAGTTTCCACTTGTCTAACATGAGGTAACGTAAACTTAATGCATTTGGTCTTTTTCTCATTAAGAAGTAAATTATTAACGTTAAACCAATTAACGACCTTTACCAGAGCGCTATTAACATCGTCACTAGCTAGCTGCTGACGTTTTAGTTTAAATAAAAGAGAAGTGTCGTCTGCAAACAACACTACATCATGATTATCCTTTATGAGGTAAGGCAAGTCATTAATATAAATAAGAAACAAAAAAGGACCAAGAATGGAGCCTTGAGGTACTCCCATGCTTACTACAGATCCGGGAGATCTTTTCCCGTTAACATCAACTCTCTGAATCCTACCACTCAAATATGACGTAAGAAGATTCAGAGAGGCGTTCCGGATTCCGTAGTGGTGTAGTTTTCTGATTAATGTTTTATGGAGAACGCAATCGAAAGCCTTGGACAAATCGCAAAAAATCCCCAAAGCATCGCATTTATCTTCCCAGGCATTATAAATGTGTCCTAGAAGTTCAACACCGGCATCAGTAGTTGAACGACCCTTTGTAAAACCGAACTGTTTATGATGCATTAACTTATGTTTATTGAAAAATCTTTGCATTTGATCTAAAATTATTTTTTCAAAAATTTTACTAAATGTTGGTAGCACTGAAATTGGTCTATAGTTAGTAGGGTCTGATGTACTACCCGATTTAAACAATGGTATTATTTTACTATTTTTCATTAGATCAGGAAACTCACCACGGTCAATACAATCATTAAATATAACAGCTAATGAAGGAGCTACAATGGTTATAATGGACTTAGCAACGTCCACAGAATGACCCCATAGATCAGCGGTCTTCTTAACATTTAACATATGAAATGTTTTAATTACATCATTACAGTTAACATATTGAAAATTAAATTCGGAATCATTAAATGGAACGTTTTCCTTTAGTAAAGCATCTGCAGCCGCAGGCGACGAGTTTAGCGATTTAGTAGTCGATACAGGAATATCCGCAAAGAAATTTTCAAAAGCTGTAGCAACTTGAGTATCTGATTTTATGATATTATCGCCGATAGCAAGGCTGTAGTCACTATTTCGCTTGCAAGACCTTCCTGCTTCGCTATTAATAATGTTCCAAGTCGTTTTAATTACGTTACTACTATTTTTAATTTTTGAACTCAAATAATGTGACTTAGCTATAGCACATACTTTTTTAAAAACTTTAGAATAATTCTTAACATACAAATTAAATTCTACAGTATTAATACAAATTCGCTCTTCATACAGCTCATAAAGCCGTTTTCTACTTTTATGAATACCAATGGTGGCCCAGTCATTGAAAGAAGCGTTCTTATTAACCGAGATAGTCTTAGGAACAAACGTGGTATTAAACTGTGTGCAATACATACTAAAAAAATTGTTATATTGTTGATTGGGGTCATCACTAGTTGACAAAAGTGGTAATTTAGTTGAGAGTTTAATTTTAAAAGTTTCTAGGCGACTTTTAGTTTTTGGGTTGACAATGATATCCATTTTAGCTACTTTTTTGTTTACATTTGGAATTGTGATCAGTTGCCCGCAATGATCTGAATCTAATAAGTTAATAGTTACTTTGTGGGTTGGTATAACATCTGTATAAATATTATCTAGGCAAGTGGCACTAGTCTGGGTTATTCTAGTGGGCTCCAAAAATTTGTTTTCAAGGTTGTATGACTGAAACAGGTTTGTAATTTTAGTACTTAACACAGATTTTTCTAGCAAATTAATATTAAAATCACCACAAGTGATTATAGATTTCTTTGAGCTACAGATTTTATGCAACACTTCATCCATTACCTTTTCAAAACAATCGTACAAACCTGAAGGGGGCCTATACACACTTAATATGATAAACTGCTCCAATTCTATACAGGCTATTTCAATTGTTCTCTCAACAGACAGGTTTACAATATCCTTACGTTCTTTAAATTTGAGCTGATTATTTACTAAGATTAATGCGCCGCCATGTATAGCATTTACTCTACTGAATGAACTACCAACCTGGTGATTACTAAAATTAAAAATTAATTGATGACTTTTGAGCCAATGCTCTGTGATACAAAGAATATCTATGTTGTTACAGTTCAGGAAAAGCCCTACTTCTAATTCTTTGTTCAAAAATCCTTGAATATTTTGATGCACCAGGTTGAATAATGATAAGTTCATCGTCAGATGAACTTGAACTTTCACTGGACGACGTCAAAGTTCGTGATATCATTTTAATACCTAGGTACTAACTTTAACTCTTCACTTCAATAGGTAATAAAATAACCTCTAGAAATAAATGCTATGAAGGCTGTGAAACTATATATAACTTACAACTTTGTCAACATCACAGTCACTTTAGCTTTAACAGTTCCTCAATGAGCAGTTATAGTTAAAAGCAAAAGTTACAGCAAAACTAACAGTTAAAATCGTGAAGAAACGAAACAACTCCGCTAGTCCTTGGCCGTTACAATCATGGATACAAAACAGAGCATTATTTATGGACGCTACTGTATACTATATTGAATGTCCTTCCATTTGGTGCTAATAAATACTAATTAATTTCGGGGACTGGACCATTGTCGACAACATCTGGCCTGGGTAACGGACACACACTCACGAACATACTACATACTATTACTAAATTTGGTTTTGCCATTTAGGCGTGAAGACGTAATAAAAAAACTCACTTTCGCTTTTATAATATTATATATATTTATTAGTAATAAAAGAAAGGCTCTTTATATTTCTTTGTGATTTTTGACGCCTGCATCATATAATCCTGACATATGACCCTTGGCGGCATTTTATCACCAACACGCTGCTCTGCATAAAAGCAACCTGAAAAAAAAGGAAGAATCAGTGGGTGTCCAAGCATTTGACGGGCCTGTTGGTCTAGTGGTTAGTGGCCCTGACTGCTGAGCCGGAGCTCGTGGGTTCGATTCCCACCCAGAACAAACTTTGTGTGATGAGCATGATTGTTTGTTCTGTGTCTGGGTGTGATTTATCTATAATATGTATGTATTTATAAATTATATAAGTATGTATATCAGTTGTCTGGTTACCATAACACAAGCTCTGCTTAGCTTGGGATCAGATAGCCGTGTGTGAGTTGTCCCAAGATATTTATTTATTTATTTATTTCTATTCCTCAAAATCGAAATAGGTAACTATTATATTATTTAAGGGTTTCGTACCTCAAAAGGCAAATAACGGAACCTTTATAGGATCACTTTGTTGTCGGTATATCTGTCTGTCTGTCTGTTAAGACCCTTTATCTCGTGAACGCGGGAAAGTATCGAGTTGAAATTAAAACCTTGTGCTCAACCTTGGCGCAGCGGCTGAGCGATTGACTGCTGCGCTGCGTGTCGCGGGTTCGATCCCCGCAAAAAACATTTGAAGTATGACCTACAGGTAGTGGTTCGGGGTCTGGCTGTTTGTGTATGTAAGTTTAAGTGTAGTAAAGATATTCCTAGTGTGGGGAAACGGTTACTAAAAAACTCTTCTCGAAGTCGTCAACTGATGTGTCGAACGACTTCACGTTACACGGTAGAACACACAAAATATTGTTCTGATTGATGCAAGCTATGACTTACTGTCGGGTCTACGCTGTCCTCTCATACTTAAGTACTAACGCTGTAACAACAACATTGTAAAACCAAATGATTTTAAAAGAGTAACCATGGAGTTTCTTGCCGGTTCTTCTACATAGGAAACGACCAACCCGAACCGTGCACCTTCTCTCGATGTTTTATAAGTGCTCATGTAAGCCTATTTGAAATATGTAAAAGTACTTACCTACCCTTTGTCGGGAAAACTTACCTTTCGGGGGCGAAAACGCTGGCACATCTGTTACATGTTCATTTTCCGACGGCATTTGCGCAGCGACGATTGCAACGACGACACACAATACAAGTAGTATCTTCATGATTTGACTTTAAGGGACATTCAAATAGAAACTGTTAGCGTATATTTGTTTTGTCTCACTTAGTACACCGTGTAGACGTGTGCACCACTCGGAGTCTAACTTAGCAATGTTGTTGAGTTGAGGCTCCTCGAGTCCTCGATTATTGTATACCTATAGATAAATACGTGCGTCACCAGTAGGGTTGCCAACCATACTTTATAATAACGTATCCTACTTTATTTTTGGTAATAATAAGTACTTTATACTTTTGCACACAAATAAAGTATGTGGAAATACTTTTTTCGTACCACTTGCTCAAAAAAGTGACATTCTATGCCACAAAAAGCGAACATAACAATAGTCATTTTGAATCTGTTAAAAACAGGGAAAGAAAATTGTACTGAATTTCATTCATGCTCTAGGGGGAGAATGTGATTTAAATTTGGAATAGGAACTTACCGTTTATACTGAACTACATCTGTGTTTACACCATTGAGTTTTTATATAAAGCATTATACATCTTTTTGGAAAAGGAATACGCATTTATTATGCAGTTATGATTACATATTAAATAAAATTACGAAAACCGACGAGGCCGTATGAGCTTGATGCCTTTGCTTTTCCGACAAAAAGTATTGGTCTCGGAATTTGTCGTATTTTTGTTATCTTCACATACATAAACGTTAAGTTTATTTTAATTTATTTTTATAAATAAGTTAATGTTCTAAAAATACGTTACGATGCTAAATTAAAGCGACAGTAATATAATATAATAATAATATTTTTTTTTTCTCACAGTGACAGTGAATTGTTGGATTCCATCAGTGCAAATGCTGCCGCAATTGTACTCATCAACAATAAATGTACTAAACAAAAATGTAACTCTCTCTATCAATAATTGGACCAATGTTTCGAATGTTAACTTTTACTTTTAATTGACATTATTTTTTATAAACGCTTATCTCATATTATTACTGTGTTCATTTTTTCGCAAAATGGTACGAAAAGTAGAGTATTTTCCTCGGTGATAAAGCTGTCTTAGTCTTGGGTGAACTTAAATCTCTCGCTACACTCAGGACTCGTCTTAGATCCCTCGCTTCGCTCGTGATTTAAGTTTTTAACACCCTCGCTACGCTCGGGAGTAAACCTCGAGTGCTTCGTTACGCTCGCGATGTAAATCGTCACCCGCGACAGAAGACACTGCTTTATCCCCTTGGTTAATAATCTACTATTTCGTACCACTTGCTCAAAAAAGTGACATTCTATGCCACAAAAAGCGAACATAACAATAGTCATTTTGAATCTGTTAAAACCGGCCAAGAGCGTGTCGGGCCACGCTCAGTGTAGGGTTCTGTAGTTTCCCGTCCGTCACAATAAGTGTTCCCACTTATTAGTTTAAAGGTGGAGGAGGAAATTATTTTGTACAACTTTTTGTCTTTTTTGTACAAAAACTGTTGTGTCAATCAAGTTCAAAATGATTTTCATAGAAAGTCCTTATAAAGTTCTACTTTTCAGATTTTTTTCATATTTTTTAAACTTATGGTTCAAAAGTTAGAGGGGGGGGGGCACATTGTTTTTTACTTTCGGAGCGATTATTTCCGAAATTATAGACATTATCAAAAAATGATTTTAGTAAACCCCTATTCATTTTTAAATACCTTTCCAACAATATATCACACGTTAGGGTTGAAATTAAAAAAAAAAACACTTCCCACTTTACATATAGGGTGGCTACCCTAATATAACATTTTTTTCCAATTTTTATTTTACCACTTTGTCGGCGTAATTGATATACATATTGGTACCAAATTTCAGCTTTCTAGTGCTAACGGTCACAGAGATTAAGCGAGGACGGACGGACGGACGGACGGACAGACAGACATGGCGAAACTATAACGGTTCCTAGTTGACTACGGAACCCTAAAAACAGGGAAAGAAAATTGTACTGAATTTCATTCATCCTCTAGGGGGAGAATGTGATTTAAATTTGGAATACCTCCCGACATTTATACTGAACTACATCTGTGTTTACACCATTGAGTTTATTTAAACAGCATTATACATATTTTTGAAAAAGGAATACGCATTTATTATGCAGTTGTGATTATTAAATAAAATTATGAAAACCGACGAGGCCGTATGAGCTTGATGCCTAAGCTTTTCCGACAAAAAAATATTAGTCTAGGAATTAGCCGCGTTTTTGTTTACTTCAAATACATAAATAAACGTTAAGTTTTAATTTATTTTTATAAATAAGTTAATGTTCTAAAAATACGTTACGATGTCAAATCAAAGCGACAGTGACAGTGGATTGTCGGATTCAAATCAACTCATCAACAATAAATGTACCAAACAAAAATGTAACCCACTCTATCAATAATTGGACCAATGTTTCGAATGTTAATTTTTACTTTTAATTGTCATTATTTTTTAATAAATGCTTATCTCATTTTATTTTTGTGTTAATTTTTTCGCAAATGGAACGAAAAGTAGAGTATTTTCCTCGGTGATAAAGCTGTCTTAGTCTTGGGTGAACTTATCCCTCGCTACACTCAGATCTCGTCTTAGATCCCTCGCTTCGCTCGTGATTTAAGTTTTTGACACCCTCGCTACGCTCGGGAGTAAACCTCGAGTCCTTCGTTACCCTCGAGATTTAAATCGTCAACCGCGACAGAAGACACTGCTTTATCCCCTTGGTTAATAATCTACAAATTTTTAACCTTTACTGTGATGCTTCCATTGAAAGAGTTTTTTTCAGTAATTAATCTAAAGAGGCGAGAAGAGAGAAATAGAGCGTCAATGAATTTAATTAAAAACGAATTGTTTATTTATTTAAATTTTGATTGTCGAACAAGCTTTGAAACATTAAAGATAACAAAAAAAATGTTAGCATGTGCTAAAAGCACACAAAAGTACGTTTTTAAAGCAATAAAAGCATAAAATTTTATAAATCCTTTTTTTTCTTTCAAATACTTTATTTTTTTCCTATCCAAACCATTTTATACGTTTTTTTATCAAAGGATCCCCGGTTCGCCCAGAGCGGGGAGTTTTTTGATGATTTCTCATTCGCAAAAAAAAAACAGCCAACTTCTTGTTATAAATCTGGGGCCTTAGTCTGCTATTACAATGGTGTCAGAATGGTCGATCACTGATCACATAATGGCTGACACTATTGTAATAGCAGACTAAGGCCCCTGGTCGATATTTCTCGGAAACTGTAAAAATATACTGATAAGAAGTAGTGTTCATAAAAACAACTTTTAATCGTCATTTAGGTGACCTAACCTAACCCATAATTTTAGGAATTGGTTCAAGATGCGACACTGAACTAGATCCGGATGTTGTTGAAAAACAGATGATATTACGTCAGCGCTGATTTTATTTGAGCACTAGCTTTTGCCCGCAGCTTCGCTCGCGTTAAATTCGGGGTAACCCAGTTCCCCTTTGCTGATTTGCAGGTACCTGCTACCTGCAGTTTTTGCCCCTGCGCCTTATTTCGGATTTTTAGTTGTGGTATATCACATAATTTTATAGAGTATTAATTTTTCATTGTTACTTTAAAAGAGAAAGAAATGTGTCTTATAGAAAACTACCTAAAACCTACCTGGAAAGTATACCCCTATCAAGCAAAAAAAAAACTCTATTTTACAAACAAACAAACTCACTTTCGCTTTTATAATATTAATTGATTTATAATTAATGATAAAAGTACTTTTGTTCTGTTATTTAATTTCTCCGAAGTGTATTGAAAAATGTGATTCACATGAGAATTTGTCACTGCTGTTCTCGGCTCTATAACACCTTCGTCTGGCGGCTCGAACGTTAAATCCGCTTCGGCCGCAATAACGAAGTTTCTTCACTTGAAGCAAAATGTACTATTACGATAGTATTTATTACATAGTGTGTCTGTAATTAACACATACACCGTTGTCAAACTTGTTAGAACAAGCAAATCGGGGCCACGTGGAAAAAGTTAAATTAACTGTTAAATAAAATGTGTAATTTTTGTCAAAGAAATCGTTCTTATTCAGGTTTTGATTCACGGAGCGTGTACGGTTTTAAAGCTTGTAAATTTCTTTATTTTTGCGGAAAAACCATCTTCCAAAAAACCTCAAAATAAAAAAACTTTTTTGCAAAAAATAAAACCGACTTCCAAAAAAAAAAGTGGAAAATAACTTTATTTCCGGAAGTCGGTGGCTTTTGTTGGTTTCGTTGACTTTTTTGCCACCGACTTCCGGAAATAAAGTTATTTTCCACTTTTTTTTTGGAAGTCGGTTTTATTTTTTGCAAAAAAGTTTTTTTATTTCAGCATTTTTAGTTATAGTATTAGGATATAATTCGCAAACACGGTTGTTTTTAGCTTTTTAGTGCGTAGGTCCCGTCTTAAATACAAGCTTTAGGCAGTTGTCTCACCAACGACGAGAAAACGACTAACTATCGGCTATTTTCTCGCTCAAGAAACGTACAATAGAATACTTTCCGTGTGAATAAAAGAGATGCATATACAAACAGTTGATCGCTGACTGTTCACACTGCCGGCGAGCACTCGCTTCACTAGTTTGTCGCTGAGCGACAAGAGCTATGAAAAATAACACTCACTCGGCGATACTCGCCAAGCGATTAGAAATCACGCCGAGAGAGCAACCAGTGGTCATGTCATTTGGTCGCGTATGAGGCCGCAAGACTGACTGTACGCTTGACTGCCGCGAGCGAGTGATGCGAGTAATCGCCCGCTTCACTCGCACACTCGCTTATAGCCGAGCTACACAAATATCGGAACTACGCACTTGCTCCCCACGTCTCGCTAACTCGTTTCTAGTTCTAGCTCTACTCGTTACTCGTTAATCGTTGCCGGTGAGACAAGTGCCTTAGTTCCACATCACGCTTATAGTATTTAATACTATCTAAATTATGCTTTAGTTTAAAACCAATTCAGAAATCATATGCATCATCGCCTAGGGGATACAGCTGATACTTGATCTAATGATTGATTATGTTTCTTAATGACTGGGTGAGGGGCGGGGAGGGGGTACGGGCACCCTGCTCCCACTCGCCTGCCTACCCTGGCGAAACCCATACTTATACATGTGATTGCAGCAATCACGGCAGATTTGCGGTCATTTATTGAAGAGTTCCGTTGTATATCACTGAAGATTTATCACCAAATTAAAATACAATCACCTCAAAAAACTGCGATGACCTTCCAAATCATAGTGCATAGCGTTTTTTGTTCATTTGTCTTCGACAACCTCTAAAATTATATCATCAACGTAGACGAAGTTAATCTAATACGCATTATTAAAGATAACTCAAAAACTACTGGCCGGATCTTGATATTTTTTTTATGGGACCAAACGACAACCACCGGCTTTCGAATAAAAAAAGAATCATCAAAATCTGTTCACCCAGACCAGAGTTATGAGGTAACAAACACAAAAAAAAAAAAAAAAAAAAAAAAAAAAAACATACAGTCGAATTGAGAACCTCCTCCTTTTTTGAAGTCGGTTAATTAGTCAGAAGTCGAGGCACCAAACAACATTCGTCGACTTACGGAAGTAAACCTATTTTGTCTATTATTTTGTGTCATATGGATTTAAATAGAGATCAACGCTTTAGAATGGGCAAGTACAGTTGTTTCACAAATTATTATGTCATGTGACTGGGACTGTAGCAGCATCTTTTTATATATTTTTACATTCAAAAGTGCTTGTATCGGTTTAATAATTGATAAATGCTTTGAGTTTAAGTTTGTACTTTATAGGTACGCATGAGTCGCGTTCAGCAAGTTTAACCTCTTAAGGACCGCCATTATTTACGTCAACTATCCGTCAAGCACCGCCGGGCGGGCTCTTCTACAAATACAGTTTTAAATCGGTCGGGGTTTGATGGCACAAATTTGTGCCAGCGGGGCTCAACGGTAATACTTGTTTACTGGCACGTTTTTGTGCCGCTGGGGCTCTAGAGGTTAATAAATAATACACAAGAGGAAAATTTTAATAATTTTTATTTGTACGGCATTCGTACAAACATTGCAATATTACTCTATATTTACAAATTGCGAAGACAATCATTAATCGTAATGGGAACCACTTAATGGGAAACAACTTTTGTATCATTTGAACCAGTGATATTAACGATGACTGTTCGAATGTGGGCATATCTTAGGCACACCTCTGCTTTGGTATTTAATACTATGAAAAGTCACGAATATTAAGTGCATTTTTATCAAAAAGTTGTTCCGGAGACATCTTAAATACATCAGGATTGTATTTGACGAACACATTGCATGTTTACACGTATTTCTTAACTTGGAACTGTCGAGTATGGTTACAAGTGCTTGTATACACGAATTGTGAAACGAAATCTTAGTTTTGACCACAAATTACAGTATATTTTTTTAATGGGTGAGAACACTGTCAAATAATTTAATTCAGCTGACATACAGTTAATTAATTGATGCAAGCTCTTGTCTGGTCGCCTTTCATTCAAGATAACTTTGACAAGGACAAACAGCGCCCTCTAGTGACCAACTTTCCAGCGAACAATCTCACAGTAGTTGCACTGCACACCCATCTCTTTCCAAACCTTGAACCCTGACGTCAATCAGACGTTATTTTTTTTTAGAAGAATGTATTTAAACTACAAATTCAGCTAATAGTTATAACACAAAATTATTTTACAGTAAAAAGTGTGTAGTAATATGTCAATTTGTTTGTTTATGTTCATCTCAGAAACTGATGGACAGATTTCGATGGAATTTCTAGTAAATTATAAGTTTTTTTTAATGTTATTTAGCAATATCAACCTAACTACTTTGAATACTTTAAAACAAATGTTTTACTATTTTTAATTTAGTCAAAGTTTCGTAGATAAACACACACAAACAGTGGAACAAAATGTCTACCCACTTAAATAAAAACTTTGCAATATCATTAATAGCTATCGACAATTATTTATTAAAGTTTACTTACAAACATATATTTACAAAATTTTCATATTTTAAATTTGAAACAATATTTTTAATTGTTCCCATAATTCTTTTTTCAATATATAATTATAATAAATCATACCCCGGAGATCATTTTGGTGGCTTTTGTCCTTCTTTTGTAAACTAGAGGTCTTAAAAGTGCCTTTGAACTAATCTTAAAGCAATCTCTCCTACAGTACTGATAGTGTAGTGGTGTGATTGCCTGGCTGCCAAGTCATAGTCTCGAGTTCGAACCGAAGACACTTCATAAAACTACCTGTAAAACCTCATAAAACTACCTGTAGGTCATACAAATATTTGTTCCGTGCGGGAATCGATCCAGCGATACGCAGCGCAGCAGTCGATTGCTCAGCCACTGCGCCAACCGTATCGCCGTGTTTGAGACCTCTGTGTACTGCATTCAAAGATTTATTATCACTTAAGAGTGGCGTCTTAACAGTCATTTTACTCACGTATGTTTAAAAATCTTAATAATTCCGCTTGAGCTTAAAAATAATTCTTAGGCAGTATCTTAGAGCACTTTAAGCGACCTCTAGAGTCTAGACCAAGTCACAGTTCATAAACAAAATAGTCGTATACAAAAATTTATTACACAATTCAAAAAATCGACCACCTGGCGAATTCTTTCTACCCCGTTAAGAAGTCAAGCCACCATGAAAGTGCATATCACAAATAAGCATGGACTAGATTCTAATTCTTCGTTGTCGGCGTGGTGACGCCCAGGTTCAAGAGTCCCGGGTATCTGAACTGGTTGCTCATCAGGTCCCGGTACATGGCCAGCTGTCTCTGGTCCATCTGACCCGCTAGACTGCTGTATAGAGCCACGTAAGGGTCCATGAAAGACGTCATAGGAACTGAGTTCTTCTGCAAATCCATTATTTGAGCTAGATTTTGATTCTTCATTGCGTTCTGTAGTACTTGGCTCTGGGTAGGAGAGGAATCTTCTCTGATCTGATAGCTAGGGATGTTTATTGGGGGTTTCTTTTGAGCTGTGCTAGGCGGGGAGTACTTAGGGTACGCCTCTTTAGGCGGGGTACCAGTCTTGCCTGACATGAACTTCCCATTGCTGGACCTTTTCTGTGGAGGTCTATTTTTGCCAGGACTTTGCGCTTTGTTGACTAAGGTTATTTCTAAATTCGAGCCCACAACAGCTTTCCCATCCACTAGAGT
Organism: Ochropleura plecta; assembly: GCA_905475445.1. Taxonomy (NCBI): domain Eukaryota; kingdom Metazoa; phylum Arthropoda; class Insecta; order Lepidoptera; family Noctuidae; genus Ochropleura; species Ochropleura plecta. Next base: position 12,583,194 of record FR997749.1, read on the forward strand.
GTAATTTTTTGTTAAATTCTGAGCAGTCGGAGATTGAGAAGGAGGTACTCTCACTATCTCCACGGCAGGTTGCTGAGGAGGAGGGCTAGAGGACTTGCAGGTGAGGTCTAGAATATCCTGAGGGATGGGTGGAGGAGGGGCCGCTTTTAACGGCTTCACTGGCACCCCGTGGAGCACATGAGGGGGTGGCATGAAGGGATCCTTAGGGTTCCCGTAGACAGTCTTCTCTGGGCCTGTGTTACCGAAGATAGAGGACGCCTGGATGACCCTGGGAGGCTGGATCCCGTTGGCATAGTTGGGTGGTATGATGTTGTACATCTGGAACAGCTGTGCTTGTGTCATGATCTGATGCTGCACCGCGGGGTTGAGGATCATGGGCGGGGCCATCATGGGCCCCACTCCCTGCCAGGGGGGTGGGAGGGCTGTCACTTCGAGTCCTCGTTCCTTCAGGATGTCCAGTTTCTTCTTTTTCACTGCTTGAGGACTCTCCGGGTATTCGTCAAGATCGATGATCTCTGGGCTTTTCGGTTTGTAGGGGACCTGTGGAGGGCGGGACTTGTATTAGTATTAACGCATAACATCACTAGTTATATTTAAATGCCATGTAATAGGGGGCGACCCGTAGCACAAAAATGTGGTTTGATAATTTTATTACGACTGAATTGCATGTAGTAGCACTTTGAGACGTTAAGACGCATTTTGTTCGTTTCGCACCAGTTCGTTAGTCTGTTCAGGTCTTCTTGCATTAAAACCGAGTCAGATTCAGTTACTATTGGCTTCATTATTTTCATTTCATCAGCAAAAAGATGTCGTTAATGAAAATGTTGAAGAGAATTGGGCCCAGAATGGAACCTTGCGGGACACCGGATGTAGCTTTAAAAGACTTTGAATGATGGCCACTCATAACAACTTTTGACGACCGGTTAAATCTCGATTAAATCTCGTGTGTTACGTATCGACGTAACACACGAGATTCGTGGTCGTCGATCGGGATTTAATAAAGCCTTGTTGGTCGCCGGTGAGAAGGTCTTTTACATGCGATGAAAGACGTTCGGTTATAAGCTTCTCAAATACTTTGCAGAAGAAGACTAAAATAGAAATGGACCTGCCGACGTATTAAGCGTATGTAGCAATTTTTGTTTTTCTCGTAGTGTATAGTAACAGAGGTATAGTATGAACGTCAGTTTTCCCTTACCTCCACGATATCATCGTCGACGTGTGCAGTATGCGGCGGCGGGCGGTGGATGCCGAAGTTCGTGACCGGCGGAGACACGGCCGCCAGCGCGGGCCCCGGGGCTGCGGGACAAACTACTGTCAGCTTGAAGTTCTACACCCTGTGACAGGTGGAGCGGCCGGGCCTGGCTCAGTACATGGTGCGGGGTGAGAGGGAATGGGAAGCGACAGGCCGTGTCGAAAGCGCGTTAGTGTTTCACGCGTGAGAGGGGCCTGCCAGGGACACTGCCGCACGGGGTGAAAGGTTTTTCGGAAGAGCTACCACGGCCCCGGAACGTAAAGGGCAATAGAAGGAACATAGGTGGGTTTTATTCAGTCTGACACTCCCCCCGCTGCGCCCAGAACGGGGGAAGTTATTTCAAGATTTGCCATCAGCAAAAAAAAGGCTGTACACCATCAGCCCTCCTATTACTCAACCAGGGTGGAAGGTCCTCAATACTGCGTAGGAACGGGAGGATCCTACGACCAGACGGGTGTTGTGTCTGATGGACTGTCCTGCAAATTATTGACAGGTTTTTGTTTACAGATTGGTTGGTAATTCGGTACATTGCTTAAATAGGAAAATTGCTTGATTGAAAAACAATGTTGACCGGATTGTTGGTAGAATATGGCTGAACCTATCAATATATTTTTGTCATCATTTACTGTTACCCATGTTTGCAAAATAAAATTATTTTTATAACTTTTGATAATATATGGTTATGGAGAAATAAAACTGCAAACCGATTTTTTTTGTAAAAAGTTCCTTGTAGAACTAAAGCTGTATATGTGTGTAATTTCCATGATATTGAGGGACGGAAAATGGAAATGCAGTCTTATTTTTAGGAGAGTGAGGAATAAAGTTCTTTATCTCCATAGGAAAGGGAAGATCCTTCAACCAGACGGGTGTTCTGTCTAGTAGACACCTGCCCGACAGTTGTGGTCGATTTCTTGTACCTTGCAGATGATTCCAATAACATAATGAACCTTTTTAGTTCTTTATTTGCGTCATAGATGGCGCTACATAATAGATCGCTTAATTTTTTTTAAACCTGTGGAGCAAAGTTTAGGAATTTCTCCTGTATAGTGGGTGTATTTACAAACATTTAAACTCACATGCACAAACAGCCAGACCCGAAACAACTAACTGTAGGTCGTACATATATTTGTTCCGTGCGGGGATCGAACCCGCGACACGCAACGACGACGACACTAGTCGATCGTTCAGCCACTGCGCCAACCGTGCCGTCGAAAATATAGAGCCTTATATGTTGTTAGTTTATGGAATTACAAATGTGATAGCTTTTGATGAAATAAAGAATAGATTTATTGATATAAACCGTGTACAATAGTGTGTATACTTACGTGTGGTGGCGGGCGTGAGCTGCGCGCGCGCAGGCTTCACGCGCACCGCGCGGAGCGAGCTGCGGCCCAAGGGACGGGAGGTCTTCTGTCAACATATTACATACACTGTACTAGGAGAATATACCAAATATCACACCCACATGTCAAAACTGTTCATCAAACACACATATCTTCTATGTATGTACACAAAGTGGTTAAGATAATACGACAATAAATTAAACTACGCATACCTCAAGACGATCTCAGTCTACCTATAAAAAATCATTTGAATATATCCAGTAGTTTAGTCACAGGAAGTTATTTTATAAAATTTGCTACATTAAAATTTGCCACACGATGTATCTAATAACACTTAGTACTGACAGGTTAACGACCGGCGCACGATTCTTGAGCGCTGACCTTGACCTGCGCAAAAGTGAGTTATTGGGTCCCTTTGGTGGTATGAAGTGAGGCGCGGGGGCGGGGAAAGTGCAGTGATTGGCCCGTAGCGCATCGCGTCATAGACGTCACTCGGGATTTGTTCTTTACTCCTGCTGCACGTACCTCACAGGTTAGTGCCCTATTTTTAAAGAGTGTTCTATTTTGCTTCCACTTTTATGCCATTTAGTTTGTTCGAAATTTTTATTTTAGGTTTTAAGGTTTTTTTGATAGTAAAGAATTTTCGTTTATGTATTGTTTACTTCGCATACAATTAAATTTTTAAATATTTCTTAAAAACATTAGAAAATATAAAAATAGTAGCCCACCGGTATCGGGAACAGGGTGCAAGCTACCGGCAGTCAGGGCTCCAGAGAAAGGAACCTCCTAACAATACGAGCCGTGTCCAGGAGTACCGCTTTCTGTATCAAGCCCTTGATCCAGCTGCCTAACGAGAGCCTCTCAGGTATTGGTCGAGGCTCTTGGCAATTAAGCCATTGGCAGATACGACTATCGGCACAATGATTGCTGAGTCCACATCCCACATGTCGGCACCCTCGCGAGCCAAGTCGATAGTTTAGAATTATTCTTATGAACTAGTATTGTCAATGTTTTCATTTATTTTCGTATTATCATAACCATTTTGTATGATTTTAATTGCAACTCGATACATCCACGCGTTCCCGAGATAGAGGGCCTTGGTAGACAGAGAGACGGACTACTAAATGATCGTCTACGTGATCTGTTTTTTTCCTCTTGATGTGTTTTTTTTGTCTTGTACAGACGCCAGCAGGTCAAGCTACCCGAAACTGTCAATTTTTCCCAATGAACCTTGAACCTAATATTTTAGAAATAAAGTCGAAAATCTATCAAAGAAATCTGACAGATTGTAGTAGCTTGATGTGCAGGCGTCTGTACATGTTTTTCTTTTTTTGGGAACAAGCCTTTTCACAGTGAATATTAAAGCATGCAGTATCGTTTAGTTAGTATGAGAATAAGTATTACACTCACAAGGTCGGTGGGAGCGGGCGCGGCGTGACCGTTGAGGGGCGTCGCACGAGACGACAGCGAATCTGTTCCTGAAATCATTACATTATAATTTAAAAGAGTGTCCATGGAGTTTCTTGCCCATTCTTCTCCATAGAGATCAACGCTTTGGAATGGGCAACTACAGTACTTTCACAAGTTATTATGCCTTGTGACCGGGACTGTAGATTCATTTTGTTTCTTGACATTCAAAAGTGCCTGTAATGGTCTAATTGAAATAAATGATTTGATTTGATTTGAACATTGAATTAATAACAGAATCCCAATCATCCTTACTAATATTATAAAAAGCGAAAGTGAGTTTGTTAGTTGGTACGTCTTCACGCCTAAATGTCTAAACCGATTTTGATGAATTTTGGTACAGAGATAGTTGGGACCCTGGAGACGGACATAGGCTTTTTTTTTGGAAAAAAACTGAGAAATGAGGGAGAAAGAGGGAAGAAAAGGGAAATCTTAGCTTTGCTATTACAATAAATAAGACGCTAGGGCAAAAACTACAGGTAGCAGGTACCTGCAAATCAGGAAAGAAGAACTGTGTTATCCCGAATTTAACGCGAGCGAAGCCGCGGGCAAAAACTAGTATTATAAAAAGCGAAAGTTTGTTTGTTACGTCTTCACGCCTAAATGGCTAAACCGATTTTGGTGAATTTTGGTACAGAGATAGTTGGGACCCTGGAAACGGACATGGGCTAAAAAAAGTGAGAAAAGGGGGAGAAAGAGGGAAAAAAAGGGGAGAGAAGGATATTTTTTTTCGATCTTCACGCGGGTTAAAGTTAGCGTTAGCCCAAAGTAACTATGCCACGCGGACGAAGTCACGCGCGTATGCTAGTATTCTAAAAATCTTCGGTTAACCGCCAACAATAATAGTGAATGATAGATATGAATGTTGATGAATGGAGAGAGAGACGAAGGAAGAAAACGTGTTACGCCGACCCCGACCGACAAGTAGAATGGGACAAGGGCAGGAAAATGATCGTTAGAAATTATTTCCTTCTTTTTAGAAGTTTTTTTGTTGTATATAACTACTACTAGCTGTGCCCAGCGGTTTCACCCGCTGCTCACTTAGGGGTATGAAAAATAGATGTTGGCCGATTCTCAGACCCAGGGGCGAAGGTCCTATAGAAGCCATAAGCCAGGCTAGCCCTAATATCAAACTCAATACCTATATATAAAAAACCCTACAAAACAATGTTCAAAATAAAAATAACATCAAATTCCGCGCCAAACGCATTGTGATGCAATGCGAGGTTGCCAGGTTTACTCACTCACTGAACACCTGTGTCACTCGAACATTCGCGCGACGTTGCCAAATTTTTTCTGCGAAATTCGATACTCGACCTCGCTTTAACACTATACAAAAAAAGAGTTCAACTATATGCAGCACGTGTCTACGGTCAGTGACACCATTGTGCTAATGCTTTCTCGCTCGCACTCGTTGGCTTCTTATGGGGCTTGTAAACTTCTCACTTTTTCCTAGCAAAATATTTACGTTTTGATAAAATTGTTATGACGTCATTTGAAAATTTGTATGGAGTTAAATGCCGGGCTTTTTTATGACTGTGTGCGTGTAAATCAGTGTAAGTTCGAAGGAGAATGTGTGTTCGCACCAAGCATGCGCTCAAAGCTGCGCGATGCGCGAATTTTGATAGAAAGTTTAGAAATTTCAAATTAGTTCATATTTGTTTTGAGCGGTTACTGGTGCATTTCTTTTTTTGTGATATTATTTTCTCAATTTCTAGTAATTTTAAAGTTTAGTGATTACTTTTTGGTGCCATTTAATTTTGTTATAAAGTGATTACAGTTTCATAAAAATAAAAATGCATGCATGCATGCATGAGGCATGTTATTGCTGATATGTATCTGTAAATCTATCTAGTAATACTATGCCTTCTGTGTGCTTTGTTGTTTGTCATCTGTCCGTGGTAAAGAATGAAGAGTTAGTGGGTGTTTACATTGTGAGTAGTTACAAATGTTTTCAACAATGTGTGGTGAGAAAGCAATTTATTATTTGTGCGCCATCTTGCGGTAAGTGCTTTTATTTTTTTTGCATAGCGACCGTAGAGATCGAGCGAAATATTAGGAATCGAATCGAACTATAGTTGTTACATTCAACTCAATAGATGGCTCTTTTATCATTTACTTAAAACTGCGCGTATTATAAAATTACTATATCTGTTTTTCATTACTGTTTGTGCTTTTTTTTAAATTTAGGCATATTTAATTCCTAATAGGAAAATAAAACCGGCGTTATCAAAAAAAAAAAAAATTTTTTTTTTTCAGCCTGAAAAAAGGCTGAAAAAGCTATTGTAATAACTTGGCTTTACCTTCATAAACAAACCTCTTCGCCACTGCTCAGACCTACCCAATATGTACCCAAAATATCATAAGAATCGGTCGAGCCGTTTCGGAGGAGTATGGGAACGAAAATTGTGACACGAGAATTTTATATATTAGATTTCGTTCACTCACCAATACTAAATTTCTGCAAATCCCCCAAATAGCTTTGACTAAAATCCCTCTGCTCCTTTTGGCCGTCCTTCGAGTCTCCGTCAACGCGAACCGGTTCAATCAGCTGCTCCACCGGCTTCACAGATATCTTCATCATCTTCTCCTCTTTCGGCAGCGAATCTAAGAACTCCCTATTCAGTTCTTCAGCGTTCTTGATAATAATATCATCTTTGGTGGTTATTTCTCCAGTTTCACAGTCTATATCGGGGTTACCGAGCTTGGGGGTCGGGGAGGGGGTGCGGAGGATCTTGTTGTCGTCATCTCTCCGTGGGGAGTCTGTGACGTCGATGGTGGCGATGGTTCTTGGCTCCGCGTCCAGCTTCCCGTTGAGCTTGAATGAGAGGGAGGTGCCGTTGCGTCGCTCGTGGTTCTCGAATGGGAGGAGGAATCTGGAAGGAGATCATTGTCTTTAGGTAAAGCTGCGTTTACTTAGGTTGGTCTGTGGATGGGTGACCACCCGTTACATACCGAGTTTCCTCGGAAAGCACGTTAAGCTGTTGGTTTGTTATTTGCAGATCTTTGTCAGTCGTTACAGGTTCGAAAGTCCAGTCTTAATAAGAGATATCGTATTACCCAGTACTAACTGGGTTGTGGAGATCAGATAGGCAGTCGCTCCATGTAAAATACTGGTATTTAGCTGCATCCGGTTAGACTGGAAGCCGACCCCAATATAGTTGAGAAAAGGCAGATAGATGATCTGCTGGGGTCCGCGTATTACAGGTCAGTTTCCCTCCCCAGCTGTTTATTTAATTTGCCAGTATCGTTGATTGTATAGCTTTGTTATTTGGACAGTTGTGTCAATTCGAGGGTTTTCAGAGCTAACCGGTTCCTTCGATTCGGCAGTTTGTTCTCCTCAAAACTGAGGCGAAATACTAGAATCAGTGCCTTTTGTATTCGTGTAAGTTTATTTGTGTTACTAACAATTGTTTTTAAGTCAGTGTGTGTGTGTGCTATTGGATCAAGATGTCCGTAAATAAAAATTGAATTGAAAAAACTTTTTTCTTCTTAGTATACAAAGTGGCTAAGATAATACGACAATAAATTAAACTACGCATACCCCAAGACGATCTCAGTCTACCTATAAAAAATCATTTGAATATATCCAGTAGTTTAGTCACAGGAAGTTATTTTATAAAATTTGCTACATTAAAATTTGCCACACGATGTATCTAATAACACTTAGTACTGACAGGTTAACGACCGGCGCACGATTCTTGAGCGCTGACCTTCACCTGCGCAAAAGTGAGTTATTGGGTGCCTTTGGTGGTATGAAGTGAGGCGCGGGGGCGGGGAAAGTGCAGTGATTGGCCCGTAGCGCATCGCGTCATAGACGTCACTCGGGATTTGTTCTTTACTCCTGCTGCACGTACCTCACAGGTAAGAGACCTGTTTATGAAGGTGTTCTATTTTGCTTCCACTTTTATGCCATTTAGTTTGTTCGGTTTTTTTTTGTTTTTTTTTAATAGTTTAGAATTATTCTTATGAACTAGTATTATCAATGTTTTCATTTATTGTTGTATTATCATAACCACTTCGTATAGGCAAAAACTGGCAACACTCCATTCAGCGAAACAGTACCCCGTGATAGTTAGGTCAAGGCTAGGCAGCTGTAGAACAGTAGTTACCTCTCATAGTGTCTCCGTGTCCTGGCGGGCTGGTCCCTGGCCAGCGCCCGCCACAGCTTGTGTCGGCAGACGGCCTCGTACCCGCCGCGAGACAACACCGACAGGTACAGCGCGCGGAGCGATACTGGAACAACAAACGACTTTAATTAATCCCTTCATTTGTAAAACCAAATGATTTTAAAGGACTAACCATGAAGTTCCGGGTATAAACTCAAAAAAAAAACTTCAGGCATTTATTTAAATTAGATCACTTTTGAATGTCAAGAAACGAAAGTTGTAGCTACAGGCCCGGATACAAGGCATAATAACTTGGGAAAGTACTGTAGTTGCCCATTCCAAAGTGTTGATCTCTATGGAGAAGAATGGGCAAGAAACTCCATGGACACTCTTTTAAATCATAACAATTTTACTAGATCATTGTTACATCATTCATGTTGAGATTATAAAAATATGTGAGAACGATGTGCATATTAAGAGCCTCCACAGTAAAATCAAAATTGGTACTAAATATATACATATCAATTAAAATACACAAACTCATACTCTCTTTACTCCACACAAATTCATTATATATACGAACTGATTCAAGACTGATACAAGGTAATTTTACATCTCGACATAATTTGGTCCTTCGAGCCGGATACATTTCCTAGTGTGTCTATATGTACTCACAATGCTTGAGCGTGTGTCCGCTTTTAAAGGGCTCGCTTCTGGTCTTGTAGAACATGTTGAGCTGGTGCAGGAAGGCGCGGTCCTCCGGGGAGTGCTCCAGGCGCCGGTACTCCTCGTCCTCCTCGTCGCTGGCGCCCGGGGCGCCGTTGCGGAGGGAGAGGCGTCGGGGGGTCTGTGCAGAGCCGATACAAATAGTTATATCATCTAAAGATGTTTGTGTCCAGGGGAATATAAAGCATGAATGTAGCATGGATTTTGATTTAGACAGTTACGGATGTAGTGCGAGTCGGACTCGAGCACCAATGGTTCATTGTAAAAAATGTGGATGAGAAATGATTGCACGTAGCGAAGACGAGAATGTTAAGATGGATGTGTGGACTGACGAGAGTGGATAAAGTAAGGAATGAGTATATTAGAGGAAGTTTGAAAGTTGCGCCTGTTACAGAAAATGTGGATGGAGAGGACGAGGAAGGTCAAAGAAAGTATGGATGGATTGTGTAAGGAACGATATGAAGGAGAAAGGAGTAAATGATGCCGTGACGTCTGATAGGGGAGAATGGAAGAAGAAAACGTGTTGCGCCGACCCCAAATAGAATGGGACAAGGGTAGAAAAATGATGAATGAAACGTCCTTTCCTGAATCTTACTAAATCCCTAATTAACCGTTTTTTTTTTAATATTTCCCTACCTTTTATTAGCCGAATTTGGCACAAAGATACAAGTAGAGCCACACAACAATAAGAAATAGAGTAAATGTCTAACCGGCGGGTCGCTCCCCTTGGAGGCGGCGGGCTCGTCGGAGTCGGAGCGCTCGCCCGGCGCGTGCGACACGTCGGGCGAGTGCGCGCGGCGCCGGCGCCCGCGCGGCCGCCCCTTCAGGCGCGGCGCCAGGTGGTTGCACACGAACTCGTGCCCCTCCAGCTCGGGGTACTCGAATGTGTCCTGGAAACAAACATCCATCTTCAAAATAAACTTATTTGCTCTTTTCCAAATTTATTAACCGTCTTCCAAAAAATGAGGAGGTTATCAACTCGTCGGATTCTTTTACTTTTTGTTTAGGTCTCCAGCCAGGGCAAAAAACTAAGAGATGACACGCTAAGGGTACCCCCTGTGGTGAACGAGCCTCGGTTTAGGGCGTCGCTGGGGGAGGACAGCAAAGGGACAAGCTGGATCTGAGTGATATTATTTAGAGACTGGTTTGAACTTACTAGCTCAGCATCGCGGGCTGGCTCTAGCAAAGGACGGGAACTAGCGAGGACGAAATCCTGGTCCCCTTTTAGCTATACCATACATCATTTAATAACTCCTTACCTTGCAGTACAATATCCTCGTGTTACTGGTAGGTGCCGCGTACCCTCCTAGGGCTGCGACTAAGGAGTCTCTAAGCCAGGAAGCCTGGATGCCTTCAAGCCTGGCTATGAGCGCCCTATATCGGCAGTAACGTGGATATGAGAAGACCACCACGCCTGGCGCATCTGTGTCCACCACTGCAAGACAAAGAATGTTTATTAGTTAGATAAATGTATACTCCGCTTGTTATACCCTTAGGATTAAGCAGGGCTTTACTTAATAGTACACCCATTTTCGCCAGTTTTGTATGTCATAGGGGGAAGCACTGGCCCTACAAACACATATTTGTAATATTTCTTTGCTCTTCATGATTGTTATCTTTATATATATAATTCTTCTGTGAGTGTGTATGTCACTGAACTTCTCTCAAACGACTGGACCGATATGATGAAATTTTTTGTGTGTGTTCAAGGGGATCTGGGAATGGTTTAGATTCACAATTTTGTCCGCTGGACAATGTTTTTTTAATTAATTTTTAATTTATTAGTAGTTGTTGATTTTGGAATGTTTTACATTGGATCCGACAGACGGCGCTACCATCGCAGTGTCAAATTAGACAGCTTATTAGCTTATTAAAAAAAGTTTGAAATTTTCAAATTAAAGACGTGTAGACAGGACAACGTCTGTCGGGTCCGCTAGTCTTATATGTATTTATACGTATATTAAGTATTTGTTTTTGTAAATGTTTTAAAAAATTGTTTGAAAATTAATTTTGAAAAATGTTACGTCACAGACTACCTACAGTACTGCTTCTCCTCTTTTTAAATTCACCCAAAGGTTGTCTTGAAAAGATCGCTTTTAGCGATAAGACCGCCCATTGTGTCACCCTATTTATAAGTAGTCTAGTGTTATTCTTGTTACTTGTATGGTGTACATAATAAAAAATATTCTATCTATCTATTTGGATAAAAATCTACGAGATTTAAGTTAACTAATTAAAAAAATAATGTAAAAGACTGATGAACACATTACCCTCCTTTGCGGTGCGCAGTCGGGTAAAAAGGCAATAGTTCAATGGATAAAACTGAAGCCTTATGATGACATTGAATTATTGCTTGAAAAAATAGGGGGTAGGAGAATTTTGGTGCACACACTACTTCGTCTGCTACTTACCAATGGAACTCTTCTCAGTATCAACATCACTGAAGTCCAGCTTGGTGTGTGTGAGGGGCGCGTGCCGGGGAAGGTCGGCGGGAGGGGCGCAGGCGCCGCGCCACACCGCCCGGAGCCCCCAGCGCCACTCCGTGCCCACGCACATCCACGAGAGCAGGTCGTCGGCGCGCAGGACTACCTTCTCATTGATGGCTAGGACTTCATCCTGGAAAGAGAAGGAGAGAGGAGGCTTAGAGAAATGTTTTCGTCGATATTGAAATCAGTGTTCTGATTGATAATTATGATAGGACCAGAGCGGAATGCAATAGGTACTTTTTAGTACCCTATCACAATGTTGTCGTATTTAACCCAAAGGTTGACTGGTAGAGAATGCCTTATGGCATTAAGTCCGCCTATGTACCACTATTGTACAGACGCCTGCACATTAAGCTACTACAATCTGTCAGATTTCTTTGATAGATTTTCGACTTTATTTCTAAAGTATTAGGTTCAAGGTTCATTGGGAAAAATTGACAGTTTCGGGTAGCTTGACCTGCTGGCGTCTGTATATGAAGTTTAAATAAATACTTTTATATATTTACTAGCTGTGCCCAGCGGTTTCACCCGCTGCTCACTTAGGGGTCTGAAAAATAGATGTTGGCCGATTCTCAGACCTACCCGATATGTACACAAAATTTCGTTCAAATCGGTCCAGCCGTTTCGGAGGAGTATGGGAACGAAAACTGTGACACGAGAATTTTATATATTAGATTTGGTACACCAACAGAAATACATACTAAAACTTTCAAGGAACTATGCAGTAATACAAAACTGCTGTATATCCTTTTACAGGTATACCTACGCAGCATTCACTACAATGACTTCTTTCTTTCTTTTTTCTTTTCTTTCTAACAAAAAGTTTACAAATAAAATCATATCTTACTAATATTCTACTAATATTATAAATGCGAAAGTTTGTGAATGGATGGATTTTTGGAGTTTACTCCTTAAGAATCGATTATCTACTGTTGAATATTACTAGATGGCGCTTTATGAAATTTGTCGTCCGTCAGTGTTTTTTTTTTTTTAGGAGTTTTAAGGAGTAAACTCCAGTCGTGCGTCGGAGCTGACACACACACTTTTTTGTTACTCTTTCACGTCAAAACGGCTGAACGGATCTTGATGAAATTTGGCACAGAGGTAGATTATATAGTCTGGAATAACATATAGGATACTTTTTTTCGATATCACGCGGGTATAGCCGCAGGCTCCAGCTAGTAAATTATAAATGCGAAAGTTTGTGAATGGATGGATTTTTGTTACTCTTTCACGTCAAAACGACTGAACGGATCTTGATGAAATTTGGCACAGAGGTAGATTATAGTCTGGAATAACATATAGGATACTTTTTTTCGATATCACGCGGGTATAGCCGCAGGCTCCAGCTAGTAATATTATAAATGCGAATGTTTGTGAGGATGGATGTCTGTTATATCATGTTGAGATTATACAATAGAGAGAGAGAGAACGTTGTAGAAAATTGCACAATTTAGGGCGTCCAGAGTAAAAGCAAAATTTAACAAGAGTTTAATAGATGAATTAAAACATTCATGTTGTACAGACGCCAGCAGGTCAAGCTACCCGAAACTGTCAATTTTTCCCAATGAACCTTGAACCTAATACTTTAGAAATAAAGTCGAAAATCTATCAAAGAAATCTGACAGATTGTAGTAGCTTGATGTGCAGGCGTCTGTACATTGGATTCGAACAAGGTAAAATAGTCATTAAATAACGAATCCTTACGGACATGAAAAGTCATAAAAAAGATGTTCCTATTAACCAATAAGACTGTTAATGGTTTAATATCCGTTTTCAAACGTTCAAAGAATAAACGGGTAGTTAGCGAGTTATTTATAAACCGGTTAACTTACGATACAAGCTAAAAAAAACTGATTGCTAGAAAGTCAAGGTCGATCTTTTTGCGAAATGAAACAGTAATTAATTGATTACGTCACGTGTAGATTAAGATTTATACGATTTCAAAATTCTTCGGATATAGTCGAGTACGGTGGCTTGGTACGACCTTAAGGGGCATTTAATTTTATAAAATTAAATTAAATTGTATGCATTGGTTAGCTCTTAGGTAAGGAAAAACAATTGCATGTAGCGGAGATGAGAATGTTGAGATGGATGTGTGGAGTGACAAGAATGGATAAAAGAAGGAATGAATTTATTCGAGGAAGTTTGAAAGTTGCGCCTGTTACAGAAAAATTGAAAGGGAGTCGTTTGTCTTGGTATGGACATGTAATGAGGAGGGACGAAGCACATGTGACTAAAATAGTGATGGATCTAAATGTGGAAGGACGGAGTGCGAGAGGAAGGCCAAAGAAAAGATGGATGGATTGTGTAATGAATGATATGAAGGAGAAAGAAGTAAATGATGCCGTGACGTCTGATAGGGGAGAATGGAAGAAGAAAACGTGTTGCGCCGACCACAAATAGAATGGGACAAGGGCAGGGAAATGAAAATGATGATGGTTAGCCCTACTAGCAGGGTTCATGACTTCATGTATGGAACAAACTATTTTTGTAACAAACTCGTAACTATATGATTGCAATCCTTACTACTATTATAAAAGCGAAAGTGCTACGCCTAAATGGCCGAACCGATTTTGATGAATTTTGGTAAAGAGATAGTTGGGACCCTGGAGACGGACATAAGCAAAAAAAGTGAGAAAAGGGGGATAAAGAGGGTAGAAAAGGGGAGAGAAAGATATTATTTTTCGATCATCACGCGGGCAAAGTTAGCGTTAGCCAAAAGTACCTATGCCACGCGGACGAAGTCGCGGGCGGAAGCTAGTAAACGAAAAACCTAACAAATGACACTCCCCCCACTCCCTATCCCAAAAAATGTATACGAAAACTAGAAAATCTACATCGGGACCATGTAGAGCCTGGCAGAAGCGCCCGCGAATCTTCTAGAAGATTAATATTATTCTTACATGGAACAGCTCTACCGTTGAGTCTTTTGATGGCATTGTTGCCGCAGTGGTAAAGCGATTGGCTGCTACGCCGCGTGTCGCGGGTTCGATCCCCGCACGGAACAAATATTTGTATAACCTACAGGTAGTTGTTCTGGGTCTTGCTGTTTGTGTATGTGAGTTTAAATGTTTGTAAACAAACCCACGATACAGGAGAAATTCCTAGTGTGAGGCAAGGTTTTTTTTTTAAATTAATATCTGTAGGTCCATCCCAACCACAAGATCTGTTTACCCCATAAAGTCACATGCTGACGCTACGCTAGATAATTTGCTGACTCTCCTACAGTATGTGTACATAATTAAAACAGGCACGAATAAATCGGAGAGGGGGCAGCCCGGGGTACGGGCGGGTGGGGTGGAAGACAGGGGACGGACTTGGGAGAAAGGGGGTGAGATTTATTAATATCATGCTTTTATTAGTTTCACGTGTTACTATGTAAAGTTATAGTATAAAGTATGTACAGTTAATAGAAATAAAATTTGACCGATTGAGCTGAAATTACGTATTCTCTACTTTTTGTTTTTATGACAATGCATGGTTAGCTAAGTGACGTAATTATAATTCAATTTGTAGGACTCCTAATCATAGCGGACTAGTTAATTTTGATTTCCGATGATATGTGTGTCTAATAAAACTGTTTGCTGGAAAGAGACGAGTGAGCGTGTTTTCGTTAATAATGTGGGACCTAAACAAATCGAAATGTAGGTGCACTAGTATGTACAACACTGCCTAACCTTTGATTACAAGCGATATGTTGTGCTATAATTTATTCTTTTTGCACACACGAATAAAATAAATAAAATAAATACAATAAACACAAATTGCGATATTTGGCTTATGTACAGTCGTAAATACGTAAATTTTAATTTTTAAAAGATAAAATTCTTTTTATAATCGAAAGGAATTTATTTCTTCCTTTCGATTATAAAAAGAATTTTTAAATTTGCCCTGCATCAACGGAAACACAACGGCGAGCTTAATCTAGTATTTAGAATTATCAAAATTTAAAAAAATCTTTTGTCCAAATCCGTCCCTGCGCCATCCTAAATGAAGGTGGGTGAGGGTTGAACTAAAATTGCTTTCGAATAAGTAACCGACCCCCGGATATTTGGAGAGGGGTGAGCGATCTCGTTGCTATATCGAAACGGTATCACACATTGTGTTGCAAACAGCTGATTTTGACAGTCAGCTGGTTTAGAAAAGGATGGGGAGATGCGTGTTCTCTTTCGGACTAAAATAGTTTACGGCAATGGAAACGTGCGTTGCATTCTTAATGCATTAATAGGGTCCCGTACCTGAAAAGGAAAAAGCGGAATCCTTATTGGACCACTTTGATGTCTTCAACTCGGGGATTGCGTGGAGGTATCGAATTGAAATTAAAACCATAATACTCAAGTCTGTGATTCCTTTGTGCTGTGAAAAAATCAACCCTCTAAGTCTACGCAGTCTAAATATATGGCCGTTTAAAGCGCTGTACAAAGCAAACACTTCGTAAAACGTCTAGATTTTCGTCGCGAAGTTAGCCGTATCTGTACATGCCACTAGCCAAAAAAAATACCGTGTTTAGTTCAATACATAAAGTAAAGACTTAAACAAAATCAGTTTACAAAAGTGGTCTAGTATTACGAAAAAAAAAATGTTTTTTCGTCTCGAAATTCTCAATTTTTTCAGCGACAACCATTATATTTTTTATATATATAACAAAGGAAATGTTATAGACTAAAGTGATATCTAAAATTTTTCAAACACTGAACTGTATTTTTTTTATATTCAATTAAAACTGCAAAATGACCTGCATTTTGGCGGACATGATATTCAAATAAAATCAAACACCGAAATATTTTCGGCCTTATTTCTACACTTTCGATTCAATACTTTCGTGTACTTGTGTCAGACCATGCCCAGTATGCAGCTAGCCTCACTTCCGCGAATACCTAAAGATTAGCTTGTTACCGCGCCTTATGTCGCAAGTTTGTACGAAACCATGGCTGTTTCAGTCGCAAGTTTGTACGGAACTCTCGATGCGCGAGTCTGACGCGCTCTCATCAGCAGATCATGCTGTACCAAAGTATTTTCTATCTACACAACAAATTTCATCTAAGTCACCACATGTTTGAGCGTGTAGGAGTAACTAACAGACACACACATACAAACTTTCGTCATTATAATATTGGTGCGATAATTCATTAACCTAATTCACGGTATTTGCTAATATGGGTCATCTACCTAGCCTTTTTTTCCCAACTATGTTGGGGTCGGCTTCCAGTCTTACCGGATGCAGCTGAATACCAGTATTTTACATGGAGCGACTGCCTATCTGACCTCCACAACCGAGTTAGCACTGGGTAAAGCGATACTCCTTGGTAAGACTGGTTGTCAGACTTTTGGGACACTGACTAGCTGTAACGACTGTCAAAGATCTACAAAAGACAGCCGGGACCAACGGCTTAACGTGCTTTCCGAGGCATGGAGGAAACTCGGTATGTAACGGGTGGTCACCCATCCACAGACCACCCTAAAAATCGACCCAAGCGACTGTTATTATTTAGCTAAGAACTGTAGGAAAGAAAGACGGGCTAAAAATAGTATATTCGAAAGGAACTTTCTAGAATCAGAGCCAATTAAAATCAGTGAAAATTCCAGAATACGTCTGCGAGTTATTTGAGCCCCTTTTGTAAGAATGTTTCATAGTAATTCGCAATTTAGTTAATAACCTTTTTCCTGCGGCTTTGCTTGTTCTGATTCGGAATTTTATTACAGTAACAAAGCTTTACAATTTTTTTAACCAACTTCAAAAAAGAGTAGGAGGTTGTTCCGATTCGACTGTTTTTTTCTTGTCGTATGTTTTTTTACACGCTTTCTCCGTCGATAGTTTGCCGAATTTCAACATAAATATATATTCGTATACACCCGAAAGGGTCCCATTTGAATTTTATCTATTTTGTCTGGTTAATTTTTGAGTTATCTTCTGTTACATTTTTTTTCTAATCCTTCCTATATTATAAAAGCGAAAGTGAGTTTGTTTGTTTGTTACCTCTTCACGCTTTAATGGCTAAACCGATTTTGATGAATTTTGGTACAGAGATAGTTGGGAACCAGGAGACGGACGGCTATTTTTTATTTAAAAAAGTGGGATATGAGGGAGAACGAGGGAAGAAAAGGGAAAACTTAGCGTTGCTATTACAAATCAATAAGGCGCAAGGGGAAAAACTACAGGTAGCAGTACTGTGTTATACCGAATTTAACGCGAGCGAAGCCGCGGGCAAAAGCTAGTGTTTATATATGGATGATCCTAATTTCCTACTAACCCTACTAATACTATTAATGCGAATGTTTGTGCGGATGTATGGATGTTTGTTACGCTTTCACGTCAAAACGGGTGAACGGAACTTGATGAAATTTGGCACAGAGGTAGATTATAGTCTGGAATAACACATAGGATACTTTTGTGTTCGATCATCAAGCGGGCGAAGCCGTGCCCTGGACAAGCCCTTACTCTGTCATTTATAAGTCCGACCACAAATCTAGACCCCCATGGTTTAAACTGAATAATACCTGATAGAAAATCAGAAAAACACTGCCCGGCCCGGAAATCGAACCCAGGACTTCTTCCTCAGCACGCGCATGCGACCACTAGACCAACGAAGCAGTTAATTAAACGACGGCATTTATTTAAGTTATGAGGAGCTCGTAGCTAAATAAATAGCAGCCGCTCGGGTCGATCTTTAGGTTATGCCGCGCTTGCCTAGGTTGGTCTATGGATGGGTGACCACCCGTTACATACCGAGTTTCCTCCGTGCCTCGCAAAGCACGTTAAGCCGTTGGTCCCGGCTGTCATTTGTAGATCTTTGACAGTCGTTACAGGTAGTCAGTGTTCCGAAAGTCTGACAACCAGTCTTACCAAGGGGTATCGTATTACCCAGTACTAACTGGGTTGTGGAGGTCAGATAGGCAGTCGCTTCATGTAAAATACTGATATTCAGCTGCATCCGGTAAGACTGGAAGCTGACCCCAACATAGTTGGGAAAAGGCTAGGCAGATGATGATGATTTATTTAAGTTATCAAATTAAAGTGCTACTTTTTCTTATTCAGGGAACCCTAATCTTTGCTCGTCGTAATGTGTACAGAACCCAATTCTACGCGAGAACTGAGTGCGGTGTACGTTTACAATTAAATTTAACATAAACGTGTGTGTGTCTGTGTATTATAAATAAGTACTTTGTGTGTGTGTGTTAATGTACAGGTTGTTTCTTTTTGTTAGGTATTTATTTAGTTAGTTTTCCTTAATTTCGAGTTCGTATTTGATGCAGGATTTCCAGAAGAGATATATTAATGTTTCAAATTGTTTTATTTTGGTACTAGCTTTTGCCCGCGGCTTCGTTAGCGTTAAATTCGGTATAACACAGTAACTGCTACCTGCACTTTTTGCCCTTGCGCCTTATTGATTTGTAATAGCAACGCTAAGTTTTCGCTTTTCTTCCCTCGTTCTCCCCCATATCCCACTTTTTTTTTAATAAAAATTAGCCTATGTCCGTCTCCTGGTTCCCAACTATCTCTGTACCAAAATTCATCTAAATCGGTTTAGCCATTAAAGCGTGAAGAGGTAACAAACAAACACAAACTCACTTTCGCTTTTATAATATAAGTAAGGAGTAAGGATTTTTTGGAGCAAAATTAAAGTCCAATTAGCGCAATTGAAACCATACAAAAGAATGTCAGAAAATCTAAAAAATGAGAAGATGGTTTGTATCCACCTCAATATCTTAGGAACTACTAGTCCGAATTGGAAAATTCCTTTAGTGATGGATAGCCCATTTATCGAGGAAGGCTATAGGCTATATAACATCACGCTACTACACTGAGGAGCTGAGCAAAGGGTGAACCGCTGGCTACACATTTAATATAGACCGGAACCCATTACTTCTCGTACAAAATCATCAATTTCGCCACCATACCATTACCGATTATCACCCCTCACAAACTATTGAACCATAAAAAAACACAAAAAAAGTAAAAAAAAAATACACTTTGTACTCATAAAAGTCAAAACACCCTTTAACGGAAACTCAATCCTTTTCCCAGTCTCTTAAGGTTCATATTTAACAAACAATAATAAAATCTAAAAATAGTGCGAAGGCCACTACTTGATACTTTACGAATATAATATTTTCATGATTAAATTCTGTATTCTTATTGACAAAAGAAGTGAAGTATTAATATTCAGACTGAAAGCCGCACTCAATATTACTTAGTACTAACTGGGTCGTGGAGGTCAGATACGCAGTTGCGTAATGTAAAGTACTGGTATTCAGCTGAATCTGGTTAGGTTGGAAGACGACCATGGTGTTTCTTGCCGGTTTTTCTCTATAGGAAACGACCAACCCGAACCGTGCACCTGGTCTCGACGTTTTATAAGTGCCTATGTGAAATAAAAATATTTTGATTTTGACCCCAACGTAGTTTGCAAAAGGCAGGATAATGATAAAATAGACAACTAATTAGTAGTGGACAAAAACCTACGACAATGTGATAACGAATGGTGACTAACTCAAAAAATGTCAATGTCGTGTACAATATAACAGTATAATCACTAGTTTATAGATAGTCATATCTATAGAAATAACAATATATTCCGCTCACCTATCCATGTCTGTCAAATTCCATAATATGATAAAAGTTTTTCATTTACCGTAATGTGTGTGGGCATCCGCAAAAAAAAGCAGTAGATCCCGGCTGTCATTCGTAGATTTTTGACAGTCATTACAGATAGTAAGTGTCCCGAAAGTCTGACAACCAAGCTTATCAAGGAGCATCGTAGTAACCAGTACGAAATGTGTACTGGAGGTATTAATAAATAACTAACTACAATCCTTACTAATATTATAAAAGCGAAAGTGAGTTTCGTTCGTTTGTTACGTCTTCACGCCTAAATGGCTAAACCGATTTTGATGAATTTTGGAACAGAGATAGTTCGGACCCTGGAGACGGACATAGGCTTTTTTTAAACTGTAAATCAGGAAAGGGAGCTGTGTTAACCCGAATTTAACGCGAGCGAAGCCGCGGGCAAAAGCTAGTTACAAATAAAACCCTATAAAAACGTTTCAAACAAACTAATTAACTTCAAATATAATTTGTACTTCTATTTGAAACCGAAAAGTAAGCGAAAACTTAGGTAGTTTCCAAAATCGAAACTCAACTCAAAATAAATACCAGTGCACTCTAAAATCCAATATTTTGGACTAAACTACGACTCGATGTTATACACGAACACATACATAGGTATTATAATACGAAGATTATGCGTGTGTGGAAACAAGGTGAACTTATACAGCGTGTTGCTATTCTACTAGTTTGTTTTGTTAATGTTATCGAGTGTATCAAGAAAGGTGGTTTTAGTTTTTATAGTTTAACTAACAGATTAGGAAAACTTATCCATTTGTAATCTAAAGAATAACCTAATATATTAATCGTCGTTTCAGAAGTAAATGTCGGTAATTAATCAAATAAAAAAAAAACTAATTTAATATTTTTTAGTTATTTATAATTTAGTTTCTCTAACCTACTTTAATTTATTTTTGAAAATCGTTTTTTTTTGTAGTTTTATACATATAATACGTTTGCGATTTGGGTAAATTAAAGTTATTGAATAGAGGAGTAATTGATTATCGTTCTCAAACATTTTTGTAGTATTCTAATTATTTGTACGACATCATAATCATTTTTTCGACAGTTATGACAAGGATTTAGTACAATATACTTACATTTATATATTTCACTTTTACTTTTATCGTACTATGCCCACGGCTTTGCTCGCGTTATAGTCTACTCTAAAATAATCCCACGGGAAAGTTTTAATAGACTATGACACTCGTGGACAAAATATAGCTTTCTATTGATTAAAGAATTTTCAAAATCGGTTCTGCAGTTCTAAAGATTACTTATTACCAAATCACATTCCTTTTAATATTATTCTTAGTGAATTAGTGAAGATTTAAAAAAATACAAGTCAATATTATTAACATGTGATTGATTGATTACAATTTTGTCCAAACAGACTTATAAGCCATTTTAACTTTCACTAATTATTTTACTTGTTTTAGATAGTTTAAATACATAACTGGCGGCACGGTTGGCGCCGTGGCTGAGCGATCGACTGTTGCGCTGCGTGTTGACAGCAAATATTTTTGACGGGCCTGTTGGTCTAGTGGTTAGTGGCCCTGACTGCTGAGCCGGAGGTCGTGGGTTCGATTCCCACCCAGGAAAAACTTTGTGTGATGAGCATGATTGTTTTTTCTGTGTCTGGGTGTGATTTATCTATAATATGTATGTATTTATAAATTATATAAGTATGTATATCAGTTGTCTGGTTACCATAACACAAGCTCTGCTTAGCTTGGGATCAGATAGCCGTGTGTGAGTTGTCCCAAGATATTTATTTATTTATTTATTATTTATTTATTTGGTATGACCCAGTATGACCTACTTGTAGTTTCGGGTCTGCATGTCTGTGTATGCGAGTTCAAATGTTTGTAAACGCACTCACAATGCAGGAAAAACGTTTAAATTAATAATAAAAAATAAAACAAAAAATATCAAGACCAAAATGTTAAATTTTTGTTTGTATCTTAATTGATAAATAATATTTGAAACTAATTCCCTCTACAAAAGCAACACCTTGTACATGCCACATGTGACACACACATACACACACACCACCACACGTACAATTGATAGCGTTCGTCGGATCTATTCGGTGCAACGCCCCTGCCTTTAGGCAGCGTTCACATTATACAATGGACATTTTTTTGCGAATTATAATAATATATTTTTTGTTGTGTTTTTTATTTGTTAAAATGTTGATTTGTTAGTTAAAAAAGTAGATTTATTTGTGTAAAGAAGTTTTGAAAAGACCAAAAAACAGATTCGTTTGAAATAAACTATTCTTTTTTGTTGTTTACGATAACTTGCTTAAGAAAAAAAATATTTCTTTCTTTTACATACATAGATAAATTACCGCCTTTTTCCCATGTCGGAACTAAAGAAACTTTCATGCTTCGTCCATATAACCATACACACATGGAAGAATGACTATTTCTTGGAATAGATTTATACATAAAAATGAAAGTAATAAAAAAATGATATCGCACATAAAAAAAATGTTTCAAATAATGTAATATTTGAATATGTTCGCAACTGAAAAGATTTCAACCATAAAGCTACTAAAGGAAATAATTACTATCTGAGAGCCTGTGCGAATTATTAATTAAGTAGGTACTTGTATATCAACCTTGATTTTATTTTTAATTCTATTTTTATCTCACAAATTAAGTAGGCCTAAAACGTAACTAAATGTTAACTATAAAAAAAAACTATTTTAAATTAAGACAAATTTATAAGGTCACACAGCCATTCAATATTATTTCCGGGGTCAAAAACTAGTTAGAAATATGATTAGATGGGACATTTTAACTGACTTTATGTAATCATTTGTTTATTAAAAATTAATATATTTAAATAATAATATTATTTTAAATTATTATTTAATGCACTATGTAAAAATAGTTACACGCTAGGCTTACAACTATTGACCCTGTTAGGGCGCAGCAAAATATATTAAAACCAAAAAAATATATTACACAGAGTGTCTAATATTACGTACGTTAGGAACTTCCGCATTATATTTTACTAGCTTCCGCCCTCGATTTCGTCCGTGTGGGATAGTTGCTTTGGGCTAACGCTAACTTTAACCCGCGTGATGATCGAAACAAAATTATCTTTCTCTCCCCTTTTCTTCCCTCTTCCTCCCCTTTTTCTCACTTTTTTTTAGCCTATGTTCGTCTCCAGGGTCCCAACTATCTATTTAGATGTGAAGACGTAACAAGAAAACAAACTCACTTTCGCATTTATAATATTAGTAAGGATTAATTAAACTTGTGCCTAGCCATAAGTATTAAACATAGCATAAATATTATTTATGCTATGTTTTTAATTTAAAAGTGTTATTTTAATATTTTATCTTTTTTTTTTTCCTCTGTAGTCTTTTTATCTACTGTTATGTATGAAAAATTCGCGTCAGTCGTTTTGTCAAAGAAATATATGGTTAAATATATTTTCCATCTATTTGTTTATGTTTAAATATTTTTAATGCCATAAGAACTCATTTTAACATAAATTCAACGACTGACAAACTTGAAATCTTCCCATTAAAATAATTGTTAATTTAATGTCAAGTTTCAGTTTAAAGCTTACTACTACGGGCGGTGTGCAAACACCCTAAGCGACATAAATTCTCAATAACACGAAATGGCGGCGCGGGGCGCGGGGCGGGGAGGTGACACAGGGACGCACTCGGAACTTACTAGTATTATTATTTAAGTAGCTATTGTCAATTTTATGTTCTTTTGATGACCTATGCTATGGTTATTTTTTTATTAAGTGTTTTTTTTTTAAAAAAAACATCAGTATTATTAATTTAAGACATAGTTAAGTATTAGTATGTCTTAAATCAATAAAACTGAGGATTTTTCTTGGTAAATTTACTGAATTAACATTAAAAAAATAGATTTTCATAATTGTAAGTTATAGTTACTATTACTTTGTTTTCCTGTTTACTGTTAGGTAAGCAAAATAAAATTCAAGGTTTTAAATTAGAATTTTTATTTCTCATGTTTTTTTTTATAGAATTGCCAGAATTTATGGTTTTTAAGGATAAGGTCTGCAAAAAAGCTGGCTATTATTTTTAGTTTAAGGATAAATATTGGTTAGTTTAATAATGATTCTTCTTAATAATGTGCCTACATTCAATGGATTCTGCATTATTATTTTATATTCATATTATTTTCTGCATTCTTCAGTAGGCATGACACAACTGGCTAAAAATAGAATTGAAATTTAATGTAAAATGTTTCGCAAATATCCTGATTAGTATAAAACTAGGTAATAAAATCTAAAAATGTACTTAGAGGCAACGTACTAGTTTTAAGTGTAAAAGCGATTTAGAAAAGATTACTGAAAATTCTTCCACAAGTTGATGCTGAAAACTGCTATGCAGATTACTTCTACTGCTACTGCTTGGGAAATCGCATCAGCCACAAGTACTTTTAAGCAAGGTTATTAATCCATGACAGCCTTTTTGGGTTCCGTACGTTCGAATGTCAAAACAGAACCCTTATAGGATCATTTTGTGGTACGTCCGTCTGTCAAAGCCCTCTCTCTCAGGAACGCATTAAGATTTCGAGATGAAATTAATTTATTAAACACTTAAGTCTGCAATTCTTTGTAACAGTGACAAATTTAAATTCTAAGTCAATGCAATCAAAAGATACTACCGGTACTGCCGCATATTTTGACACTCAATGGAATCTTAACCTATAGAGCACTTTCCGTTGACCTAAAATAATGATTTTGAAATAAATATAAATTATGATTAATATGAATTTAAACGAGTGTTTTTTTATATTTATTTGACTAACTCTATGATATTCTCATATTCAGATGAACATTGTTATAAATTCATACATTGTATATTAACTTAAACAAGTTTTTTCAAGGTCAAACAAAGCATTATTAGAAAAAAGCTTGTCTTTTAATTAACTGTGATATTATGTTGGATTTATACATTGGTATCATTTAAATTTGAATAGGTTAAATGTGAGTACATACCTACACATTCTTTTAACACATTCTTCTGCCCTTGAATTTATTAGTGGTCAGCGCAAAATTCAGTCTTCTTTCATGTTTTTCTTTATCTATCTACTTTGTTTTACCATTTTGCCCAGGTTGAGTCAAATAAATACTTTTTTTTCTCCCATAGATTAATATCAGATACCATCACAGAAGTATTTTTGTTTTCTTCATATAGATGTATACATTTATGATAGGTCAAATGAAATTTATATCAAACGAAACCGCATTATAGGCTATCGCTATGTTTTCTATATTGACATATATGAGTTCCTAAAATCGGTTTGTGATAAAATTTTGTGGGATTTTTTCTGCGGATAAGATGGAGTTTGTAATCAATGTATAAATATATAATCAAAGAAAACGCTATACCCTGTACCCACATTAATCGATTGAATGATTAGGAACGTACTTAATAAGTGATTTCAGCAGGTATGGATTAAATATAAGCTTCAGTTTTCACAAATAATCTGCAAACGCATGGTAGCCAGAAAGAAATGTTTTAATTGATTGTTCTTGCATTGATTATAACTATTATTATTGTCAATTTTAATTATCTCCGATTATAAATCAAAGGTTAAGTTGCAAACGAAATAACAACACTGTATTATATGGATAACAAATTTGAAAAATCATCATTTCGTCTTTTTAGTGTTTTTGTTTTTTTGAAGTCGTTTTTTTTGCCAATAGTTTTTTATTTCAGACTTTTTAGTTGTGGTATGATGTTATCTTGCACAAATTCTTATCGAGTATTCATTTTCCATTTTTCACTAGAAGTTATAAACATACCATAACACAATTTAAAAGAAAAATATGGATCGTTCATAAACTACAGAAGCAATATAGATAAAATTCATATGGAACTCCTTTGGA
Organism: Ochropleura plecta; assembly: GCA_905475445.1. Lineage (NCBI taxonomy): Eukaryota > Metazoa > Arthropoda > Insecta > Lepidoptera > Noctuidae > Ochropleura > Ochropleura plecta. The sequence continues at coordinate 12,609,080 of FR997749.1, forward strand.
ATCGTTTTGATTATAATTTTTATTTTTTTTTGAAAACCGTTTAACAATTGACGGAGAAATCGCGTAACAAACATACAAAAAACAAACACAGTCGAATTGAGAACCTACTTCTTTTTTTGAAGTCGGTAAAAAAGGTCTTTCTATCGTGAAAGACCTTTTCACACACCTTGACACACGATTTCTTACCTTACTTGGAAGTAATAATTTAAGTCGATTCATAATTAGTGAATTCTTTTAATATACTTAATTGAAAATAATGTATAAGTACAGCAAAACTAGTAAACCTCGATCTTAGCTAATATTTAACTTCAAACAGTACTTAGCGTATATTTAAGTTTATTTGCTTATGTAAAACTTCATGTTTAGTAGGTCGGTTTGTTAAAAATGTTTAGATTTACATGAAGTAATGTCTGTAATCTTTATATTAATTACCTAAACGAGATTTGCAGATTTTCATTTTTTATCCACAAACCAAGAATTAAAGCATACTAATTAATTCATATCATTAGTGATTATTTTTTTATCATAGCTTTGATGACTATTTGAATAATTTTACAATTTAGCTGCAAAAACTTGCTCTTGCATATTTTTAACCATTGTTTTACGTTTTAAACGTTAGAAAAAAAACTTAAAAAAAAAACTATATTAAGTTTATATTTTGAAGTTACTTATTTTATAGTAATCAGTTTTAATTATTTTTCATTCATTTTTTTTCATAAATCTCAAACTCAATTTTTTCGCAACAAATTCAGAATTACAAACAGACAAAAAAAAACAAAATAAAGCAGTATTCTAAGTCCGTCCCCGAAGGAAAGCAGTGAAAGATGAGAGTCGGGTCGCAGACTGCGGCGCGACAATCTTGATGCTTGCTTCTATTACGTAACTCTTTCATTGGTAAGCAACACCGCGAGAAATTAGATTCAACTTCTATTATAATTGCAGTGAGAACGACATCAAAAAAATAGCGGGGACGCAATGGACCCAGATAGCCCAAGACCGCAAAAAATAGCAATCCTTGGAAGAAGCCTTCACCTGAGCGGGTTCCTAACCATAACACTTTAAATAATAATTAAATCCTTACTAATATTATAAAAGCGAAAGTGAGTTAGTTTGTTTGTTACGTCTTCACGCCTAAATGGCCAAACCGATTTTGATGAATTTTGGTACAGAGATAGTTGGGACCTTGGAGACGGACATAGGCTAAAAAAAAGTGAGAAAGGGAGAGAAATAGGGAAGAAAAGGGGAGTTTTTTTTTTCGTTCATCACGGGGTTTAAAGTTAGCGTTAGCCCTAAGTAAATATACCACGCGGACGAAGTCGCGAGCAGAAGCTAGTTTATTATATGTAGAAAATTATTTAATCACACTTAAAACTGTAAACAAGTTGTTTTAAGGAAATAAAAGGCTATTTTATAATTGCAGTGCCAACTCATATGTTTAAACATTGAAATATGGCATTGTAATAGACAAATGTTTTTAAAAGAGTGATCATTGAGTATCTTAGCGGTGCGTCTCACGTTCTCTCATAGGAAACGACCATTAATAATAACAGTACAGCTGGCTGCATACGTTTCAAAAATAACCGTATAAGGTTTACGTGAAATGAAATATTATAACTAGCTGTGCCCAGCATTATCACCTGCTGCTCGGCTCCTTAGTTATTTAGCGTTATATTATATAGCCTTCCTCGATAAATAGGCTATCCAACACTAGAATATGTTTTTTTTTTAATTCGAATCAGAGGACCAGAGATAAGTGCGTTTAACTAAACAAACTCTAGCTTTTAATTTTAGTATAGACTAACTTCCGCCCGCGAATTTCCGGGTGGCATAGTTACTTTGGGCTAACGCTAACTTTAACCCGCGTGATGAACGAAATAAATATATTTTTCACTCCCCTTTTCTTCCCTCTTTCTCCCCCTTTTCACACTTTCTTTTAGCCTATGTCCATGTCCAGGGTCCCAACTATCTCACTACCAAAATTCATCAAAATCGGTTTGGCCATTTAGCCGTGAAGACGTAACAAACAAACTCACTTTTTCTTTTATAATATTATATATTATAGTATAAGGATTTTGATTAAGGAGGTAATAAAGCAATAAGAATAAAATTAAGTAACAAATAATAAAAATACGTGACTTATCAAAGACCAAATAGAAATAAAATTAATTAATAAATAACGTAATTCATAACAACTAACCTTGATAATGATTTCACAAATAAATTATTATCAGTTTTAACAAAATTTGGTAAAACCAGTCTAGTCTGTTTCCTCAGTATTGTTTTTCAATACAAACTTCAGTTAATCCTGCGGTTCTACTCGCATTTAACCTACTTGACAATACTGCATCCACAGAAGAAATTAACTATGAACACGCGAAGATAATTAGTTTGAATATCATGACGATTCTTAAAGATTTTTCAAAAAATAAAATATAATTTTGGTAATTTTAACTTAATGAGATTCAAAATAAGCATTCTAAATTTGAAACATTTATTTAGTCCTACAAAAGTAGTTAATGAAAAATTAAATATTACCAAATATTATTTTCGATTACACACCAAATCGAAAAATCTTACTCAAAAAACATAAAAAAATCTTACATCTCCCTCAAAGAATCAAGAAAATAACTCCGAATACATAAAGCAAATATTTTTCCGCATTTTCATAATAAAAATAAAAGTATCAAAACTTCCCGAGCTCAGTAAACAACTGCTCACGAAGTTTCGATCGCTACTCACAAAAAGGCGTATGTACCAAATACAACATTAATTGCCAATTGATTTTGAACCTTAATTTGAAGCCGTTTAAGTCTCAATTAATAAAGTTGTTTGTTTAACTTATTAATAAAGACCAGCTTACATAGAATTTGGAGATTAGGAAAACGTATTTTTTGTCCTATTTCTTTTTTTTTTACCGAAATTTGTATGGAGTTAGTGATCGCAAATAATGTCTCCGGTTGTCGGAATAGTATTAGTAAACCTGTTATTGTGGTCGTAGCTAAATAATAACAGTCGCTCGGGTCGATCTTTAAGTTAAGCCGCTTTGGTATAGGTTAGTCCGTAGATGGGTGACCACACACATACCGAGTTTCTGCCGTGCTTTGTGGTTGCCGGTTGTTCGAAAGAGATACCGCGGCCCCGAAACATAAAGGGCAACAGAAGGAAACTGGGTGGGTTTAAGTATCTCTGTCACCTTTGACGACACGATTGGCGCAGTGGCTGAGCGATCGACTGCTGCGCTACGTGTCACGGGTTCGATTCTCGCACGGAACAAATATTTCTATGGCCTACAGATTCGGGTCTGGCTGTTTGTGTATGTGAGTTTAAATGTTTGTAAACACACCCACGATACAGGAGAAATTCCTAGTGTTGTTTTTTTAGAAAAATCATTAATTTGTTTTGCCGTTTTGTTGCGTGCAAGTCTAATAAACAGTTTTTTTTTCTATTTCCTTTCTTTATCGTCGTTCTGGAGACTTCTAATTCATCTGACGCAGAGAACTTTCATCACCAGTTGACTAGGACCCAAGCCTGCTTACGTATGGGCCAACATAACCCACATCTAACTATACTGACGATATCAGAGCATGGTTACAATTGAGGTCAGATGGTAGTCGCTTTACGTAAAATATAGATTCACTTCTGGTCTGACTGGAATACTGGATGTAGACCACAATATGGTTGGAATTAGCCTTTGGAGTATGTACGGGTAACAAAACAGGCTCGTCAAATATATTTGTTTTATTTTTTTCTTTAGAAAGTGATGGAATGGAACTCATATCATAATCCTACTAATATTATAAATGCGAAAGTTTGTGAGTGTGGATGTATGTTTGATCCTCTTTCACGAAAAAACTACTGAACGGATCTTGATGAAATTTGGCACAGAGGTAGATTATAGTCGGGCGAAGCCGAGGGCGCCAGCTAGAACTTATTATAAAACCGAAAGTGAGTTTGTTTGTTTATTACGTTTTCACGCCTAAATGGCCAAACTGATTTTGATGAATTTTGGTACAGAGATAGATTGGGACCCTGGAGACGGACATAGGCTATTTTTTTTTAAACGATTGAGATATGAAGGAGAAAGAGGGAAGAAAAGGGTAAACTTAGCACTGCTATTACAATAAATAAGGCGCAAGGGCAAAACCAGGTAGCAGATACCTATAAATCAGGAAAGGGGAACTGAGTTACCCGGAATTTAACGCGAGCGAAGCAGCGGGCAAAAGCTTGTAGGATTATAATGTAAAGTACGGCCAACGAGAAGCGATACGAAAGGTCATTAACCTAAAGAACAACTGTGGCGTTGACAATCTAATATTTATCTCTTTCCATCTTGTGCCTTTATCTTAATGTCTCGTTCTCCCGGCAAAAACATGACAACGTTAAGACGGGTTCGCCAACATTCGGGCGGCCATTTTAGATGGGGTTTTAGCATGGGTTTTGTTTACATTTGGTATCGCTTCTCGTTGGCCGTACTTTAGATAAATAAGTTTAAAAAGTGAGATTCAAAATCGCTCCCCTCATGGCTTGCACCATCCGTCGAGCAGTTCTATTATTAGTGTCCAATCGATATACGGAGTTTAAATGTGATAGGACGTACTTGCCTACTGCTTGGTTATCTAACCGACTGCGCAGAGGTAGGTTGTGTGTTTACACATTTTTTTGCTGACTTCTAGACAAAGAAGGAAGTTATAAAGTCGACTGTATTTTTGTTGTTTTTATGTTACGAGGTTTCTATGTCAATTATGGGCTGTTTTTCAAAATTTATTTTTGGAGAAGGTCCCAATTTTATTTATGTTTCTTGGGTAGTTAATTAGTTCGTGGCTAAATAATAGCAGCCGCTCGGGTCGATCTTTAGGTTAAGCCGCGCTTGCCTAGGTTGGTCTGTGGATGGGTGACCACCCGTTACATACCAAGTTTCCTCCGTGCCACAGAAAGCACGTTAAGCTGTTGGTCCCGGCTGTTATTTGTAGATCTTTAACAGTCGTTACAGGTAGTCAGTGTTCCGAAAGTCTGACAACCAGTCTTACCAAGGGGTATCGTATTACCCAGTATTAACTGGGTTGTGAGGGTCAGATAGGCAGTCGCTCCATGTAAAATACTGATATTCAGCTGCATCCGGTTAGACTGGAAGCCGACCCCAACATAGTTGGGAAAAGGCTAGGCTAGGATAGTTGGGTATTTAATTAGTTATCTTATATAATACATACTTTGTCTTCTATGTAGTCTAAATGCATGATCTGTTGATAACATTAAGTACCAGATACCATTTTTTGATGTATATTCCCCGATTACTCATAAACGCCTGGACCGATTTAGAAAATTATTTTTTTGGCTGAAAGGGGATTCTTTCCAGGTGGTCCCATGGTTATCAGATCAAAATCTGATGATGGGATCGTGGACAAATCGATCCCTCGATTTCTGCGCTTCAAATTTTATATGCACACTTGAAGCGATTGGGTATTTATATGCACACTTGAAGCGATTGGGTATTTATTAGGATTCTGTACCCAAAGACTAAAACGGGAACCTATTCTGTGACCAGCCCGTATCTCATTAACCGTGATAGTTAAGACAGTTGAAAAATTCACAGTTTCTTTCCCACTCTGAACGGAAGTGTCGGACCTTTACCGACTAAAAACACCCATGTTCTTTCTCTTTCGAACAACCCTTCACCCCGGCAGGCGGTGGCCCTGGCATTTTCTGAGTCGCACGTGGAATACCTACGCGTCCTGTCTTCACTAGACGGAAAGACGGTGAGCTACCCATTGCTCACCGTCCACAGACCCGTAGAGAAATGAACTAAAGAAGAGCTTCAGAATTTCTAGATTCTCATTTCTGACTAGCAGATCTTTCGGTTGGCCTAGGTAGGTAACGTAATGAATAATATATGATTACTAGCTTTTGCCCGCGGCTTTGCCCGCGTTAAATTCGGTACACAGTTCCCCTTTCCTGATTTGCAGGTACCTGCTACCTGTTGTTTTTGCCCTAGCGCCTTATTCATCGTAATAGCAATGCTAAGTTTTCCCTCTTTCTCCCTAATTTTTCACTCTTTTTTTAAAAAAAGGGTTGGCCTATGTCCGTCTCCAGGGTCCCAACTACATATCTCTGTACCAAAATTCATCAAAATCGATTTAGCCATGTAGGCGTGAAGACGTAACAAACAAACTCACTTTCGCTTTTATAATATTAGTAAGGATTTTGCCTTTAACTAGGTTATATACAGGGTGAGCTAATTGACGGTACGCTTGGTGCAGTGGCTAGGTGATTGGCTGCTGCCCTGCGCGTCGCGGGTTCTACAATCCGTCTGTCAAAACTCTTTACTCGGTTCCGTTTTACCTTTTGTGGTACTTTGAGGTACCCTAAAAGAGCCAAATTGATTTACTGTATATCATTACACTGTGCCCATGGTGGAACGAAGGGGCGGGAGACACGGAATGAGCTTAAAGGGAGGTTTTCTGCCTATCAACTGACTAGGACTTCATAGAATCGCTCATTACGGCTAAAATAGCTACATTACTGACATTACATCTCGTTATTGGTTTGCTAAATAACTAATTAGGACTTTAAATTATTAATGTGTAGTTACTAACTGGGTTGTGGAGGTTAGATAGGTAGTCGATTAAAGTAAAATTCTTGTTTTAGACTGCATCCGGTTAGACTGGACACCGACCTGAACATAGTTGGGATCAAATTGTCGGCACGGTTGGCGCAGTGAACGATCGACTGCTGCGCTGCGTGTCGCGGGTTCGATTCCCGCACGGAACAAATATTTGTATGAACTGCAGATGGTTGTTTCGGGTCTGGCTGTTTGTGTATGTGAGTTTAAATGTTTGTAAACGCACCCACGTAGTAAAAATAAATTAACTTGCGGACGTCGATGAGTTTTGTTGGTTTTCGTTTTGCCCTTTCGATAAATATTTTTTGAAAATCTAACTCCGACCCCCATGCTATTCAATGCAAGTATCAGCTACCCTACCATGACGTCTTAAAGCAGAACTTATTCCACTGAGGGAAAGAGACAGAGCTATACAGGGTGTCTAGCACCATCTCTTTCCCTCAGTGGAATAAGTTCTGCTTTAAGATGTCATGGTAGGCCTACAGCACAATTTATCCGTTCGTTTGAAGAATAGTCAGTCTTTTTTGTTAAAGGTGTATGTTTCTATGTCTTTCTTTTCTTTTTTAAAAAAAAAACGTTGCTCCACACTAGGAATTTCTCCTGTATCACTCACATATACAAACAGCCAGACCCGTAACAACTATCTGCAGGTCATACAAATATTTGTTCCGTGCGGGATACGAACCCGCAACACACAGCGCAACAGTCGATCGCTCAGCCACTGCGCCAACCGTGCCGTCAGTTTCTATGTGTATGGCAAGAGATCACCGCTAATTTGTTAATTTTGGTAATCTACTACATACTAAAGTTGTGAAAATCAACCATTATGCGATCAGTGATCGACCATTCTGACACCATTGTAATAGCAGACTTAGGCCCCAGGTGGGATCTTTATTTGACCATATTAAAACAATTGACAAACTCAACACAAACTAGCACACATAGACAGAACCCACACTGTCCTCAAATGGTCAATTTCCTTTAATTAAGACGTAACGACGCTCTCTTAGAGACAACTTATTGTAAGTGGGTTAAATCAGAACAAACTTATTAAGAACTAGCTTATAAACGCGGGATAAACGTATCCTATGTGTTGATCTAGGTTATACGACCTGCCAGGGCGCTGCGAGACTCCCGGCCACCGTAGATGCGGGTCTGTGGACGATGAGCAATGGGTAGCGAGCCGTCCGTCCGTCTGGTGATGACAAGCCGTGTCGATAGCGCGTTCGTGTGCCACGCACGCCTCAAAGAGATGTTAGCAAAGCAGAGGGGGCTTGCCAGGGACTCCACCTGCCGGGGTTGCGGGTTGTTCGAAAGAGATACCACCGCCGCGGAAGATAAAAGGCGAAAGAAGGAACATGGGTTGGGTTTTAGTCAATAAAAGTCTGACACTACCTCGTGGAAAGTTATTTGATGATTTTCCGTACGCAAAAAAAGGGGCCTGCCCTATTGTACAATACAATTTCAATCTTCAAATTCATTCAATTCTAATTTCATGATTACTGATATGTTTATAATATAAGCCTTGATTATTATTTTTATAGGAATATTTGTACGTCATAATATGGCAGGATATGCTGGAACTAATATTATAACATCTATTGTACTATATTCTTACAAATAAACATTTTTGATTTGATTTTGTTCATTTAATTATGGGCAAACTGATAAATAAAGGTTCTCATCATTACAAACCATGATTCTCCACATATATTTAATCTAAATCCTTACTAATATTATAAAAGCGAAAGTGAGTTTGTTTGTTTGTTTGTTTGTTACCTCTTCACGCTTTAATGGCTACACCGATTTTGATGAATTTTGGTACAGAGATAGTTGGGAACCAGGAGACGGACATAGGACGACATATTAATTTTTATTTTAAAAAAGTGGGATGTGAGGGAGAAGGAGGGAAGAAAAGGGAAAACTTAGCGTTGCTATTACAAATCAATAAGGCGCAAGGGGAACTGTGTTACCCCGAATTTAACGCGAGCGAAGCCGCGGGCAAAAGCTAGTATCTCATAAAAGAGACAATAGACAAATGTATTCATCAGTAAATAGTTTAAAACCAAAGTATCAAGACTTCATGGTCGTACTACAATTGATGTAATGTCGTGTCGAGGCTGCGGCGAAGGACGTAACTGCACATTTTTATACGCTAACTAACATTCTGTGTTTTGTGTTGTACTTGTTAGTTGTCCCGCTGATTAAGATAAATTACATTACTATTATCATTTATATCATAAGTGTAGTTTAGTTTAAGTTATGATGAGACTGACTGGCCTTTGAGGCAAAAAAAAATGATAGGATGAAATTGTATGTTCTATTATAATTTGTTATGAGTGTAAAAATACTACCTATTATCTAAGCCGAAAGGCTAGTTCTCCCCGTCTTAAATTGGGATCAGTCTTTCGTTTCGGAACCTACTAGTTATAAAACAACAGAATTTCAAATTTTACACAAGTTTTTTTTTTCTTTTTTAACCTACTTTGGTTATCCATGCGACGTAGTAATGTCAAAATTGCACATTGTTTATATCAGAAAAAGTTTTTTATTCTGCTGCCTTAATTGTGATAGCAACCCACATAAATACCTACCTCTTTGTACGAGTTGATGGTTTCGTCTTCTCATTAATACGTCTATAGTTAAGTTACTAACAATAGTGTTTTAAGTGAAAACCGTTACTAACAATTTTATGGATCTTTTAGTTGTCCCGAAATAAATGATTTATTATTATTATTATTTATTATAAATTCTTATTGAGTTTTCATTTTCCATTGCTACTATAACTCATTAGCAGATCATCCATTAAAGACACGACTTTATAGTTACTGATACGTACTTAACTCTCTATGTAAAAAAAAACTGAACCAATTTTATTAAACCTTTAATAAAAATACACATAATATTTAGTACTCTGTTGTTACTTTGTTGGTTTGGTGTACAAATAATCAAAGTATCAAGATTGCTTGCAGTACACAGGAATGTGACGTCGCGCGGCTTACGAAACGTTTGCAGCGGACGTGAACAACCACGTAACGGCGAAATTTATATATAGATACCACTATTTTATACTGTTCTCGTGTTTTAAGTAGATACGATAATTATAAAACTTTGAGGTTTATGAGTGAATGACTGTTGATGACTTGTTTTACAGTATTATGGTTTATCTGATAATTAAGTGCTAAACGACGAAACGACGACGTAATAACTTGTTGATAAGTAAATTAAAAGACATAGTTATAGATATATACGAGGTACTCGTCACACGTAAAATTTTATTTTTCTTACAGTATATTGTCTAAATTACTCTAAATTAATCAGTATTTTTTTAAACACTTATCTTTTCTTTGTCTGGAAGGTGGTGTAAAAACAATACCTAATTAATGTAAAGGATAAAAACAAATAAAATATGTTTAACCAATTAATTCCATAACAAATACATGTTCACTAAAACATCAAACACAAAAAAAGAAGACAGTTACAAAAAACTATTAAAAACAACATAACACAAATGTACATTAGCGCACTTTTGCAGCTTAAGCGCTCGGTAGCAAGCGAACATTTGACGACATAGGGCTGTCAAACAATAAAATGCGATATTTTATTTATTTTTTTGCAATTTTAGGAAAACTTTTTAATTTGACGACACGATTGGGGCAGTTGGCTCAGCGATCGACTGCTGCGCTGCGTGTCGCGGGTTTGATTCCCGCACTGAACAAATATTTGTATGGCCTACAAACTACCTAGTTGTTTCGGGTCTGGCTGTTTGTGTATGTGAGTTTAAATGTTTGTAAACGCACCCACGATGCAGGAGAGATTCCAAGTATGGGCCAACGTTTTTCAAAAAAACATTGTGATAAGGTACTAAAACTTATACAGATACTAATATACATAAGAAATAAAGTAATAAATACAGTTCATAAAGCAAAAATAAAGAAAATGTGTTTATATAGCAATAATAAAAAAGAGAGGAACACCTTAACATTAAACTAAATAAAATGAAATTTCCAAAAGGGCCTCAGAACGAGAAACTTAACAATACTATGTACTATTCGATCACTAATATAAAACCTGACACCTCATCTTCTAGCTAGGATTATGTAGCGTGCTAGCGATATTCCAAGTATAACGTTTTTAAAATCATCATGAAATAAATGTGTGTTATCAATACTTATACTAGTCGATGCAAGTCATTCTTATCTGTAGTTCCGTACAGAATTGTCACACTATATTTAGGTATTTCCAATGAGTATATTAGAGGAAAATGGAAATATGTGGCTGTTAAAAATTGAAAGGGAGTCGTTTGTCTTGGTATGGTCATGTAATGAAGAGGGACGAAGCACATGTGACTAAAAGAGTGATGGATCTGAATGTTGATGGATGGAGGGAGAGGAAGGACAATGAAAAGATGGATGGATTGTGTAAGGAATGATATAAAGGAGAAATAAAAATGATGCTGTGACGTCTGATAGGGGAGAATGGAAGAAGAAAACGTGTTGCGCCGACAACAAATAGAATAGGACAAGGGCAGGAAAATGATGATGATTTCAGTACTTCCAAATCAGTATTTTACATGGAGCAACTATCTATCTGGCTTCCACAACCCAGTACTATGTAATACAATACTCCAACTGTCAAAGACTTATATCTTGCTTTCCAAGACACGGAGGAAACTTAGTATGTAATGGGTGCTCACCCTTTACGGACCAACCTAGGCAAGCGTAACTTAACCTTAAAGAAGATTGATAATATATGATGATTGATAGTTATTTTTAAATTTGGACATTTGAACCTAATTAACTAACTTCCTTATTTTATTTTATTTGTAGTTATGTTATTTTACTTGTTTTTTGGCCTTAACTTTGTACGCCATCTATTGACAAAATATTTTAAACATATTTCTTTTCTGTAAACCCCCCTATATTCTATGAAATTAATGATTGATTGATCCAAGTGGCTGTTATATGCAAAGACAGCTGTATCAGAAACTGGCAAACGGATCAATTTCAACTTCTAAGATATTTTTTCCAACCTGTGAAGCTAATTAAATCATGCCAATTATAAAATAATACCACCTACTATTAATTACGTCAAATAATACGGTTCTCAGTGCCCACAGAACCCTAAAATAGATTACCATGACATTTTAGTTTTGTCATTGGTTAATCAGCATAATTTCTGTTATCACCGTTATCAAGACGCGTCCCTATGATATGGCAGTGTTATCAGTCATTTAATGATGACGATAGCATTAGATTAGGTGACATACTGTTTTTCGACTGAGTATTTCTTTTTGTGATAGTTGTGATTTTCTATCTTTTTTTTATGATATATGGGACAAATTATTATCATTTAACTCCCAGTATTTGGGGATCTACTTCTACTACTCCTTACTAATATTATAAAAGCGAAAGTGAGTTTGTTTGTTTGTTACCTCTTCACGCTTTAATGGCTAAACCGATTTTGATGAATTTTGGTACAGAGATAGTTGGGACCCTGGAGACGGACATAGGCTAACTTTTTTTTAAAATAAAAGTGAGAAATGAGGGAAGAAAAAGGAAAACTTAACTTTGCTATTATAATCAATAAGGCGCCAGGGCAAAAACTACAGGTAACAGGTGCCTGCAAATCAGGAAAGGGGAACTGTGTTACCCCGAATTTAAAGCGGCAAAAGCTGTAATATTATAATAATAAAATAAGTTTATTTATCCAAATAATAGACATAATGCATACTAAAAATTAGGCACCCTGCCTGTTAAACTAAGGAGACCTGTATCTTAAGACACATTGATCGGCCAAATTGAATTCAATCAAACTTAAGATGTCTGAAGTGGAAAAGTTTGTATGGGAGAAGGCGTTCCTTGACGAGATTAACTTGAAATTTTTCAAAAGCGAGCTTTTACCAAATTAATAGGCTATACAACATCATGGCTACGGCACAAGTCCTTAGCAGCTGGTAGAACCGCCGGGCACAGCTCATATATGTACGTATTTACGTGGAATTGCAAAATACAACTAGTTTAAACAAAAACCTATTCACCACGATGATTGTAGGTTAGGTAAGTACCTATTTATCAAGCACATAACAAACAAGGTCATATCAAAATGTGTGCAATTTTGAAACCTAGCTAGTTTCTTTTCCTACTTTTAAATTCACGGATATTTCTTTTTTGTTTATTCATAATGTCAAAAGTTCACGAACGAAAATTTTCGAATATAAACTAGTATTTCAATTAACAAAAACTTTCATCAAGAAACATAGTCTAGAATTTATAGAATACTAGCTTCTGCCCGCGACTTCACCCGCGTGGCATGGTTACTTTGGGCTAACACTAACTTTAACCCGCGTGATGATCGACAAAGAAATATCTTTCTGTCCCTTTTTCTTCCCTTTCTCATTTTTTTAGCATATGTCCGTCTCCAGGATCCCAACTATCTCTGTACCAAAATTTATCAAAATCGGTTTAACCATTTAAGCGTGAAGACGTTACAAACAAACAAACTCACTTTCGCTTTTATAATATTAGTAAGGATAGTAAGGATAACAAAAACCTCTATAGTCGAACACAACTTATAAAGTAAAAAAAACTCTCGTTTTCTTATCAGCTAACCCTCTCATTTGATACCCAATTACCTATAGATCATGGTAATGCATTTGTATTGTATAACTGGCTTGTGTCAGCATCTCCCCGTCCATGCGGCCATGGCGCGTATATTGCGTAAAGGTAACGATAGAAATAAAAAGTCCACCATCTTTAGGAGCCCGCCATTTTGGATTTAGAATAACGTCATTTAACATTTTTCGAACTTTTTTCTACTTGTAACTATTTCTATCAAAACATTTTTTATATAATCACTATCAAGTGCCTAGCCTTTTTCCAGCTATGCTGAGGTACGCTTCCAGTCTAACCGGATGCAGGTGAATACCAGCATTTCACATGGAGCGACTGCCTACCCGACCCTTCACAAGTGTCCACAACCCACTTACTACTCTGTAATAAAATGATACCCCTTGGTAAGACTGGTTGTCAGACTTTCGGGATACTGAAATACTTAACACAACAAAACTAACATAACTAAATCAATAAAAAAGAAATAAAAATTGCGTTTATTTAACGTTTTAAAAACAAGTACAAAATAAAACTGGAAATTGAAATGGAATAATAATAATAACTTTTGCGAGGCAGCCCTGACGCCGCGGCAAGTATGCGCCCGATATTTTTTCACTGCTAAAACAAAATCAGTGGAGCTGATTTAGTACTTTTAGTTTTTGTTTAAATGTTACGAGATAGAAGCGTTTTAATTTAAACTGATTAATAATATGATTACTTTTTTGTAATAGCTTGATGTATATTCATAAAATCACTCGTCATATTTTTTTATCTAACTTAATTAAATCGTGCGAAAATCAACCTAATTATACTTTTGGGGTTTTGCAAAAACCCATGCCAATTTTAATAGCTAGTAATTTAAAAAAAAAACTTATTTAAAAAGGTTTTCAAATCGTTTTTTTTCTAGCAAAACAACAAACACATGTAAGTAAAACAAAAATGTTTTAATCATCGAAGAGTTTCCTATTCGATCTAAAATCTCTATCGTTTTAGTTTTATTTGCCCTAGCTAGATGAAAAAAATAACTGTTAAAATTTTACAACTAACAAAGAATTAACGTTGGATTGACAAGGACAAGAAACGATGCAATAGTGAACAAAAATCACTTTCACAAAATATTTCAACAACGAACAAACATCCGTCGTCTCCATTCCTACTTTAGAACATCTTCTGTCCCGTTTTATCACTCACAAAGGCGTTCAAGTAGCGTTTATGTAAGTAGCTGGCAATAAGAGTGTTTTAGTTATTTCTTTTATTATTTTGATAAACGTCAATTGTTTATTTTTCTTGAAGCGCGTCATCGATTATTTGGAAAATTATGTTTTTTAATGTTATTCATCATCATCTGCCTAGCCTTTTCCCAACTATGTTGGGGTCGGCTTCCAGTCTAACCGGATGCAGCTGAATATCAGTATTTTACATGGAGCGACTGCCTATCTGACCTCCGCAACCCAGTTAATACTGGGTAATACGATACCCCTTGGTAAGACTGGTTGTCAGACTTTCGGAACACTGACTACCTGTAACGACTGTCAAAGATCTACAAATGACAGCCGGGACCAACGGCTTAACGTGCTTTCCGAGGCACGGAGGAAACTCGGTATGTAACGGGTGGTCACCCATCCACAGACCAGCCTAGGCAAGCGCGGCTTAACCTAAAGATCGACCCGAGCGGCTACTATTTATTTAGCCACGAGCTCCTCTTATCTGTTTTTTAATGTTATTATAAGTCGTTTAAAATGGTGTCTACATGGTATTTAATAACTGGGTCGTGGATATTAGCTATATAGTCGCTCCATGTAACATACTGGTATTCATCTGCATGCGGTAAGACTGGAAAATGACCCAACATAATGGGGTTCATAGACATAGGAGAAAAAATTATATATCACTAGCTTTTGCCCGCGGCTTCGCTTGCGGTAAATTTGGGGTAACACAGTTCCCCTTTCCTGTAGTTTTTGCCCTTGCGCCTTATTTATTGGAATAGCAAAGCTAAGTTTTCCCTTTTCTTTCTTCTTTCTCCCTCATTTCTAACTTTAAAAAAAATTGTTTTGTCCGTCTCCAGGGACCCAACTATCTCTGTACCAAAAATCATCAAAATCGGTTTAGCCGTTTAGACGTGAAGACGTAACAAACCAGCAAACAAACTCACTTTGGCTTTTATAATATTAGTAAGGATAGACATTAACTCATAAACTATCTTTGCAATGTATAGAATCAATTCTCTAGTATTGTATAATTATTAAGCCCATATGTGAGTGCTATGTATTATCATTGACTTGACGAAGCCCTGGTGGTTGATAGTGTCATGCTCACTTAAATGTCTCGCTGATAGTGGCGGGTGTGTCGGGTCATTTAGCTCCCTTCAAAATGGTCGAGCTGAATGGGGCTGATCCATACGTCATGTTCGTGAACGGGCGCTGTCAGTTGGGACTGGTCATTTTTTTAACTTATTTAGATTTTAAATTGAATTTTGCTTTTTATTTACTCTGGACGCTCTTACTGTGCACGTCTTTCTACATCGTTCTCACATATTTGTATAATCTCAACACGAATGATGTAAATACGATTTTGTAAAAATATTATAATTTAAAAGAGTGTCCATGGAGTTTCTTGCCCATTCTTCTCCATAGAGATCAACGCTTTGGAATGGGCAACTACAGTACTTTCACAAGTTATTATGCCTTGTGACCGGGATTGTAGCAGCATCATTTTTTGTTCTTGTTTTTTTTGACATTCAAAAGTGCCTGTAATGGTCTAATTGAAATAAATGCTTTGAGTTTGAGTTTGACCCAAGACATATAAATCAAGAGACCAACTCGGAAGTATAAACCTTCGATAAAAAAATAGAAAATACATAAAAAAATACGGTCGAACACAGAACCTCCTCCATTTTTGAAGTCGGTTAAAAATGATCCTAACAAAGTCTAAAGGCACTTTATCTGCCCGTTATTGCGATGATTTTGGACACCTGGGAACCTTGGAAGTTATAGAGAAAGAACTGCTACCCTACCATGACGTCTTAAAGCAGAACTTATTCCACTGAGGGAAAGAGACAGAGCTATACAAGGTGTCTAGCACCATCTCTTTCTCACACAGGAATAAGAACTGCTATAAGATGTCCTGTTACCCGCAAAAACGTACGAAAAATAGTTTTTTCAGTAAGGAGGTTCTTAAATCCCATTTTTAACCGACTTACAAAAAGGAGTAGGTTCTCAATTCTCAAACTTTATGTTTAAATATGTTTTTCCGAAGGGGTCCCTACGGATTTTATCTATATTGCTTGGGTATTTATTATTAAGTTAACTTCTATAATACATTTTTTTTTTCTATTAATGAAAAACGTTTAAAAATGGAGGAGCTCGTGGCTAAATAATAACAGCCGCTCGGGTCGATCTATAGGTTAAGCCGCGCTTGCCTAGGTCGGTCTGTGGATGGGTGACCACCCGTTACATATCAAGTTTCCTCCGTGCCTCGGAAAGCACGTTAAGCCGTTGGTCCCGGCTGTCATTTGTAGATCTTTGACAGTCGTTACAGGTAGTCAGTGTTCTGAAAGTCTGACAACCAGTCTTACCAAGGGGTATCGCATTACCCAGTACTAACTGGGTTGTGGAGGTCAGATAGGCAGTCGCTCCATGTAAAATACTGATATTCAGCTGCATCCGGTTAGTCTGGAAGCCAACCCCAACATAGTTGGGAAAAGGCTAGGCAGATGATGATGATGTAAATGGACGATATGCTAACATCTCTTAGTATCACTGAAACATGACTGTTCGATAAGAATTTGTGTGAGAAATATACCTACACACAAACAAACAGTTATATTGAAATTTATAATATTAGTATGGATACATTAGAGGTCAACGATTAATAAAAACAAGTTTTTTTTTAATTATAACTTTACTTTAAATTTTGACGGCACGGTTGGCGCAGTGGTTGACGATCGACTGCTGCGCTGCGTGTCGCGGGTTCGAACCCCGCACGGAACAAATATTTTGTATGATTTACAAGTAGTTGTTTCGGGTCTGGCTATTTGTGTTTGTGAGTTTAAATGTTTGTAAAAGCACCCACGATACAGGAGAAATTCCTACTGTGGGGCAACGTTTAAAAAAATACCTATCCGGCCCCCGGCCCCCGTACTCATAATTATTTTAAGACTAGTTTTCGCCCGCGGCTTCGCTCGCCTTAAATTCGGTATAACACAACAAGCAGACCTGCAGTTTTTGCGCTTGCGCCTGATTGTTTTGTAATAGCAACGCTAACTTTTCCCTTTTCTTCCCTCGTTCTCCCTCATATCCCAGTTTTTAAAATAAAAATTAGCCTATGTCCGTCTCCTGGTTCCCAACTATCTCTGTACCAAAATTCATCAAAATCGGTTTAGGCATTAAAGCGTGAAGAGGTAACAAACAAACTCACTTTCGCTTTTATAATATTAGTAAGGATATTATATTCGGTTGACGGGTTCCTGAAGAGTTGGTTAACAGCGAGTATGTGTCAACAAGCTAGATGTCCAGCAGTGTTTTAAACTAACATAACACAATAAGCACGCAAGATTGAGACAATGCGTACGAGCGCCTGTTATCAGCGTTTGAATATAAAACCTTATCAATGAGGCTAGCGAGCCGTATGTGGTACACGAAGCTTGTGGCGTATAGCTACATGAAACATAGCTTTACTTAATCCTTACTAATATTATAAAAGCGAAAATGAGTTTGTTTGTTTGTTACGTCTTCACGCCTCAATGGCTAAACTGATGTTGATGAATTTTGGTACAGATATAGTTGGGACCCTGGACACGGACATAGGCAATTTTTTTTCTAAAAAAGATTAGAGATATGATGGGAGAAAGAGGGAAGAAAAGGGAAAATTTAACATGCTATTACAATAAATAAGGCGCAAGGGCAAAAACTACAGGTAGCAGGTAAATCAGGAAAGGAGAACTGTGTTACCCCGAATTTAACACGACCGAAGCCGCGGGCAAAAACTAGTCTAAAATAATTAAAACCCAAGAGTGAGTCAGACTCGCGCACCAAACTTGCGACATAAACAGCCATATCTTTTGACTGCGTAGACTTACAGGCTTGATTTATTTACAGCACAAAGGGACCACAGAGTTGAGTATATGGTTTTAATTTCAACCCGATACCTTTACTCGTTCCCGAGATAAAGGGTCTTGACAGACAGACAGACGGGCAACAAAGTGATCCAATAAGTAATAATTTTCCTTTTGACATACAGCTACCCTACCACGACGTCTTAAAGCAGAATTTATTCCACTGAGGGAAAGAGACAGAGCTAAACTAGCACCATCTCTTTCACACACAGGAATAAGAACTGCTATAAGATGTCATGGTAAACCCACTGAACCCTAAAAAAGCAGGAGAATTTTAATAATTCTTCATAAGTGTGACCTTTACCAACTAGTCCTTTTTTCCCTCCCCATCCCCAGCATAATTAAAATCTGGTACTTTTAACCCAACAGTAGGCTTACCATGACGTCATAAAGCAGAACTTATTCCACTGAGGGAAAGAGATGGTGCTAGACACCCTGTATAGCTCTGTCTCTTTCCCTCAGTGGAATAAGTTCTGCTTTAAGACGTCATGGTAGGGTAGCAGTTGTGTTGCTGGGGAGTTTGTTCCGCCATTTCTTCCCAGCTAAAACACTAGGAAGTGGCGAAGGGCGGGCGTTTTGTAGGACTGTCTTGTGTAATGACATTCAAAAAGTACTGATCATCAGCGTAGTTTGAATTGCCAGGTCGTGGCCCTGACAGGTTCCTTCGAGATGCTGAATCTCTTTGAGGTGAACGTGGAACACGAACGCGCCGTCAACACGGCCTGTCAGTACACGCTAATAAGTGTGTGTCGATTTTTGATGAAATTTCTTATTTGAAAGCTTCTACCCTAACTAGACTAACACATAGTCTACTTTTTACTTTTTATTCTAGTCTACGCGGATCAAACCACGGGGCGCAGCTACTGGGTCAAAAACAGTCAAGTGTCAAGTGCTTCCCTGCCAGGGTTGCAGGTTGTTCGAAAGAGATACCGCGGCCCCGAAACGTAAAGGGCAATAGAAGGAACATGGGCGGGTTTTAGTCAGTACAAGTCTGACACTCCCCCTCACTCCGCCCAGAGCGGGGGAAGTTATTTGATGATTTCCCCAGGTGCCTGCCTGTCTTCGAACCGTTACCAACGCGTCCACGGCCAATACGACTGGACCCTATTGCTCAATACGTCGTGATGATATGCAAGTAAAATATTCTTCACGGTCACAGAAATATTATTAAACTTTGAACTCAGTGAAGGGCTTAAGGCATCAGACATATTAACATTTTTATGAAGAAAACGTACTTATAATAATTTACAATTTTGTAATCGTTTTTAGAGTTCCGTTAGTGATGGTTTGTTTGGAACAGCTGAATGAATTTGGATGAAACTTTGTCAAAAAAGTATAAACTGTGGCGCAGCTAACAACGCCCTTCTCCAGACACAGAACGCAAAGATGTGGATTATATCATTCAGTTCCAGCCTGTCCCTTGCTGTCCCTCAGCGACGCCCTAAGCCGAGGGTCGTACCCCACAGGGGGTGCCCGCCAGCGTGTAGTCGCTTAGTTTGTAAGTTTATACCCTGGCTGGAGGTCTTAATTTTTAAGGCACTCACAGGATTCACCCGGTTAAGCAGACGACAACCTCCTTGGTTGAACTGCGAGATGCCATTCATAAAAAAAAGCAAAGATGTGGCATGCAAAAAAAAAGTTTGATTTAGTTATTTAAAAACAAAAAATTAGGTAATATAAAAGAAAAAAATATAGTATCTATTTTGTACTAGAGTCACTATATGCGCATCCTATCATCTTCTTCATATGCCTAGCCTTTTCTTAACTATGGCAGGGTCGGTTTCCAGATAACCAGGCGCAGTTGAATACCAGTATTTAACATGGAGCGCCTTCCTACCTTCACAACCCACACACAGCCACAGACTACCTGTAATGACTGTCAAAAATCTACAAATGACAACTGGTATAGCCCGTATCGACGGCGCGTTAGTGTTCCACGCGCGCCTCAAAAAGATGTCAGCAAAGCAGATGGGCCTGCCAGGGACACCGCCTGCTGGAATTGCGGGTTGTTCGAAAGGCTACCGCGGCCCCGGAACATAAAGGGCAATAGAAGGAACATGGGTAGGTTCTGGTCAGTACAAATCTAGTAGGTATAACTAACATATTATATCTCCTACAATATTTCAGTTTGTACTGTGACACAAGTATGGTTGTTTCGACTATAAAACACATAAACGTACAGCGGTTTCAATCATTGTAATACGTTTCTTCACGACTTTGAATGAAGGGTAAGCAGATATTTAAGTGGGTCACTTGTTAAGCAACTTGTGCTCGTTTTTACTACATGCGAATAGATTTAAAAGACTTATAGAGTGGAAAAGAATTCTAAAAAACTTCCTCGAAAACTGGCTCTTATTCCACTACGATTAGTTTTAACATGTAATGTATTCTATACTAGCTTCCGGCCGCGACTTCGTCCGCGTGGCATAGTTACTTTGGACTAACAACTGGCTAACTTTAAAACACGTGATGATCGAAAAAAATATATCTTTCTCTCCACTTTTCTTTCCTCTTTCTCACTTTTTTTAGCCTATGTCCGTCTCCAGGGTCCCAACTATCTCTGTACTAAAATTCATCAAAATCAGTTTGGCCATTTAGGCGTGAAGCGTAACAAACTCACTTTCGCTTTTATGATATTAGTAAGGATACACGCGTGCTTTATTCTCCTTTATTGCAGGGCTTTTATTTCTTCTGATTTCATCACGGATAATAATAAACAAATCACGTCTAGCCAGCGGTATTATTTTTTAGAGCAAGGATTCGCATGTTTCTACATATTTTTTTTTTTTTAAATGTGTTCATCAACAAAATATCACAAATAAACATGATCATCTATAAAATAATTTGTTTTTAAAAACAAATTGACATTTATTTGAGTTCTAAATTCAAAAAAATATTTGAATTTCTTATGTTTAATTTAGGCTGTTTAGAGGTGTCATACCTTTGTTTCTCCTTCAGTGTGAGAAGACAAAGCGCGGGAAAAAAAACAAATTAAATCATAGTTTTTTAGTGTTTAATGACAAAAGTACTTTTTGTTCTGTTATTTTCTTCGTAAGTGTATTGAAAAACGTCGTTTGATTCAAGTGAGAATTTGTCACAGCTGTCCTCGACTCTATAATATAACATTAATCCGCCTCGGACGCAATGACCAAGTTTTGAAAGCGGTCTAGTAGTTTTTAAGTTTATTAGTTACATGGATATCTTTCCTCTTTGTAATATTAGTGCAGACGTAAAAAAGCAGGAGGATTTTAAATTCTACGGGCAGTATTTAGAAACAAATCTCTCTCGTGGTCTTGAGTAAAACTCGGTCTCAACGTTAGACCATGCTCTTAAGATGTTTTTAAATTAATAAATACAGTATCAAGATCGTCTCAGTTGCACCACATTTGATACGAATAAATAGACAGTTTGAAATGGGATGTCTATGGAACCACAGCTAACATAGAATTTGTTATATTCATGCTCTTAAGGCCGAAGTTGCCAGAACCTAGAACGCAATAAAAAAGTCTGATCTGTCAAAAAAATATTTATTTATTTATTTATTTAACTATTTATGTACATACACACTAAATACAGAAAAATAAAACACAGGAACAGAAAATAGGTACAAAGGTAATGCTTATTTCTACAGAAATCTCTTCCAGCATACCCGCGAAAGGAGAGTAAATAAAAAGAGATGTAGACACAGTGCGTAAAAAAAAAAGAGGAAAACAAAAAGAATTCATAAAAACATAAGCAAATAATGACTAAATACAATGTAAGAATATACTAATATACATACAAATACAAAGACAAATATATAACATAAATACAATATAAAATATAATAATAAATACATATGCAACTATGGTGAAATAGAAAGATAATGTTCTTTCACTCTTCGCTTAAAAACTGAAACAGTTTTGCAGTCCCTAATGTCAGGCGGAAGCGAATTCCACAACCGTACAGCGTGAACAGTAAAGGAGTAGGAGTAGAAGTCGGTAGAGTGGGGAGGGGGTTTAAGGAGATTCCTAAGATGCGATCTACAAGGAGCATCAGAAGGTCGGGAATAGGAAAAACGTTCCCGCAGATAGAAAGGCGTTTTAGGGTTATGAAGGATGTTAAAAAGCAAACACAATATTCGAGAGTTCCGGCGAAGTCGAATTGGGAGCCACTTGAGTATTTTGCGAAAGTTGGAAACATGATCATATTTTCTAAGGTTAAAAACAAAACGGATACAGATATTTTGCAAACGCTCAAGTTTATTTAAGAGCTCCTCGGTGGCATCCAAATAACAGGCATCGGCGTAATCTATGATGGGCTGGATGAGAGTCTGTGCAAGAGAAATTTTAGTCTTCAGAGGCAGAAAGCTCTGGAGACATTTAAGCGAGTGGAATGTGTAGTGCACTTTTCGGCTTACTTCAGCAACCTGGAAAGTCCAAGACAAATATGAATCCATAATTACCCCCAAGTTTTTAGCCTTAGTTGCGTAATCTATCTGAACTCCATTCAGACAGAGTGGAGACAGCGACGCAACATCGAGCCTGTTCCGCATATACCTGCCACCGATGATCAAAGCCTGAGACTTGTTAGGGTTGATCAGCAGTCCAAAGGACCGCGACCACTCACCAATTAACTCCAGATCCTTGTTCATGGCAGATACCGCGGCTTTTGCATCTTCCCTAACAAAATGTCGGTACAGCTGCAAATCGTCTGCATACAGATGGAAGAAGGAAGTAATGACTCTGGTGACAGAGTTAATGAAAATAGAAAAAATGAGAGGAGAGAGAACGCCACCCTGAGGCACACCCGCAACAAGTGAGCACCAATCAGAAAAAGACTCATCAAGACGAACACGCTGCGAGCGGCCTTTTAGATAGGAGTCGAACCAAGATACAGTGGAAGAAGAGAAATTAAAGGATTTGAGGATCTCAAGAAGGATGTCAAAATCAACAGAGTTAAAGGCACTGCTGAAGTCCAGAAGTACTAGTACAGTGAGAGATTTGTGATCCATAGCGCAGCGGATATCATCGGTAACCTTTAAAAGAGCCGTTACAGTGCTATGACCAGGACGAAAACCAGATTGAAAATTGCTCAAAAGCTATTCCTAGATAGGAAGGCGGTGAGCTGCTGATGTACAATGTGCTCAAGAACTTTAGAGAGATAAGGAAGTATGGAAATGGGCCTAAAATCGGTTGGAGACACTGGGTTTGGAATTTTAGGTAAAGGGATAATATGGGCCTGTTTCCAGACCTCGGGAACTGTGGAGGAAAACAAAGAGAAATTAAAAATGTGAGTCAATACGGGAAGAATTGCGGGAAGGATAGGAGATATCATTCTTGAGCAAACTTGGTCATTACCAACTGCAGAGGAGGAAATGGCACTAATAGATTTCTTAACCTCACACTCACTCACTGGGCTAAAATTAAACGAAGAACATTGCGGCAAAGGCAAACCGGAAAGTTTATTCAATGTAGCTGATTTGACTTGTGGATCTAAAGTTACAGGGGGTAGTGAGAAATGATTGTTAAGAGCGCACAAGTCAATGTCAGTTCCAGAAACAACTGACGATTTGCCAATGCCGACAGTTTTTAGAAACTTCCAGACTTCTGTGGAGTTGCGGTTGTCGAGAGAATTGTGGAAGTAGCGTCTTTTAGCATCTCTACACAAACGACTGCAGCGATTCCGCAACATTCTGTACGCAGTTAGATTGCGTTCAGAAGGACAGCGTTTCAACCTCCTTTTGGCTCTATCCCTACCTGCCATCGCATCCCTAATGGCAGGGGTAAGCCAGGGTGCCGGAACATATTTGATCTTTACTCGACGAATAGGGGCATGACGATCGTATAAACCAAGCAATTTACTATTAAAAGTACGAACCATATCGTCGATAGACGAGCTCTCAAAGATATCCGCCCAATCAATACTACCAGCATCAAGCAGCAAGGCTTCCAGGTCTATGCCCTTGTAGTTTCTAAGGAACATATAGTGTGGCTTACGCTTAGGAGGGCGTATCTTATAGGACAAAAAGACAAGATCGTGGTAAGAAAAACAAGCAGTAAGTTGTCCGTGAATAGATACATTGCTACAGTTAGATACGATCATCAGGTCTAAAAGAGAAGGGGTACAATTAGGAGAGTGATGAGTAGCAGAAAGTGGCAGAATACTAAGATTAAAAGAAGAAATAAGAGATTGAATTTTGTGAGTACGGCTGTCATTTTTAAGTAGGCAAGTATTAAAATCACCCATCAAGACCACGTGGTCATAAGTGGGACAAAAGTTGTTTAAAAGTGAGTCGAAAGAGTCAAAGTAATCAATATTGAGATTTGGACTATACACCACCCCCAAAAGCATTTTAACGTGATGTAATGATATTTCAAGAAATAGATGCTCCGCTGACCCCGAGTACGGAGACGGCGATGCACTAATAACCTTGTAAGGTATATCATCACGCAGATAAATGGCAACCCCACCGCCACCCTTTCCAATTCTATCATTGCGAATAAGAACATAACCGGGAAGGGCATAATGTACTGTTAAAAGTGATGGTTTAAGAAAAGACTCTGAGATCAGCAAAGCATCTAAGTGAGCACAGTTAATGGAAGCCAGAAGATCGGGGTAATGGCCAGGAACACTCTGGGCATTGATGTGAGCTATATTAAGATTGTTGGGATGGTGGGAAAATAAAGTGGAGATCTGATCACTAAGAGTCAGCGGAGAGGAAGTACCAGTAGAAGCACTAAGGAAACTGCTAGAAGAAGAAGAACAGGAAAAAAAATCTTCATCAAGATCAATTTCCATAATAGTTAGAATAAATTGCAAAATTAATAAAAATATATATTATATATATATAAATATAGGATTATAATATAAAATCACTAAATTTAATAACTTAACTACTCTAGTGCACCTGTTATTGTTTTGCACAAAACAAAAATATAAAAAAGATGCACGACTAATAAAGCCACCTAGACGCTGTCGTAGGAAGAGATTTTAACAACATCGAATAAGTTAGGAAAAAAATAATAATTAAGGAAAACAACAAAAAGGAACATTAAAAATATAAGTAAACATACTAGAATATCGGCCACAGCATAAGTTATCATACACAATTGCATCATGTATCGGAACGAAAATTTAGGATTTAACATTACCATACAAAAATCAGAATAAAAGTGACACTGACAGCTGTCATGTTACGACAACAAAAAATAGAAACATCTACCGGCTAACATTAACGAAGTGAAAAACTAATTATAAAACAAACAGTGAATGCTAAGGGTAGATCAACAAAACGAAAAATTTAAGTTTAAAGGTGGACCGACATTACACCAAAAAACAACCACAGGTCAACTAACTTAGCGCCGAGCTTTTCTCACAAGCTTGCCTTTAGGGGTTGTTATAACAGGCGATTTTGATGCCCCTGTGGGCGAGGTAGAAGCTACCGGCATCGGCACGGGGACATCGGGAGTGGCGGCACAGACGGAAACGGGGAATAACGCAAATAACGTTTCAAGCTCACCCATAGTTGATATAGTCCGCCGTGACTTGTCGGGCGTCAAAACAATGACTTTACCCTCTGCAGACCAGCAGTTATTGATGCTGAAGTGCCTACGAGCCGCAATAAATACCTGGTGCCGTGTTTTGGTGAGGAACTCAGAGATAGTGATGCCACTGCCCTTGAGTGAAGTCTTACTGTCCCACACCAACCGACGATACTCCATGGTACTGAAACGCACCAGCACAGGTCTTGTTTTGCCTTGGGAGGCACCCAGCCTGTGGCAAACTTCCAGATGCTCCAACTTAAAGTCCTCCATCTTCAGTTGCTTGGAGATGATGCGCAGAATCGAGTCGTTCAGTTTTTCATTTGGTACCTCAGCAATGCCGTGAAACAGTAAGACCTTTCTTCGCATGGCAGTCTCATGTCTGTCCAGACTTAAAGAAAAGCTTTCAATTTGCGTTTTGAAGAGCAGCAATGTTTGACAGACAAAGGTTTTAAAGTCTGAGAAGTCCAGGGACAGCGCAGCAAGATCCGAGTGCACAGGGATAGTGCCAGCTGTAGCTCTCTGCAGCTTATCTTCGTACTCACGCATACGAGAGCTAAACATTTTCTCCATTTGCTCCACACTGTGCACAAGTTTGCTGTCCATGTTAAGTTGCCAAGTTCTAGGTGTTGTGGTTGATGTTGAGAGAAAGTGATAGGATAGTTCAAAGCGAAGGTGGGTTTATCAGTTATTTAACACATAAATATAATGATAATAAACAATTAACTATTTTTAAATAAAGAATAAATAGAGAGTCAACAACTTTGCGTTTGTATGTCAAGCCTACCCACATGGGACATAGTTTTTTTTGGGAAATAGTTTTTTCACAAAAGCATTCTTCGGAATAGTCCGAAGAATGCTTTTGTTAAGAACTTTTCTATTTTGTTAATTACTGTTAATACTCGCATCGCGTCAAAAATAATAAGTAATTTTTTCACGTACCATACCAACACAAGTCAACCAACTGATTTTATCGAGCATATCATCCATCGATATTTTGCCAAAAAAAAAAACATTAAAAATTTACTTCCTGAAGTCGTTGACTTTTGTTTTTTTGTATGACAAAATTTTTCATGAGGACATTTTACGAAAGTAACATTCTGCATAAAGACCCGTGTAACGATTGTCAAAGACAAATGACAGCCGTACTTTCCAAAGCACAAAAAAATCTCGGTACGAAGAAAGACCACCCATCCACAAGCCGACCTTGGCAAGCACAGCTTAACCACACGCCAACAGTAACAGTGGTACTGATAGGTAAAATGTTTTGTGTAGATATTAGCCGTTGTCATGACAACTCGGAGAGGGGAGGAGGCTATATTTAGCAAAACATCTCCGCGGAGGCGACCTCCTTTACTTGATAAAATACTAATGGAGACGCACGTGATTAATATACATAACTAGCTTTAGCCAGCGGCTTCGCTCGCGTTAAATTCCGGGAAACACAGTTCCCCTTTCCTGATTTACAAGTACCGGCTACCTGTAGTTTTGCCTCTGCGCCTTATTTATTGTAATAGCAATGCTAAGTTTTCTCTTTTCTTCCCTCTTTCTCCCTCATACCTCAATCTTTTAAAAAAAATAAACACTAGGAATTTCTCCTGTATCGTGGGTGCGTTTACAAACATTTAAACTCACATACACAAACAGTCAGACCCGAAACAACTATCTGTAGACCAAATTATTGTTCCGCGCGGGGATCGAAACCGCGACACACAGCGCAGCAGTCGATCGCTCAGCCACTGCGCCAACTGTGTCGTCACTTCTACCTAGCCCGAAGGGACAACAAGCCTGATATCCTTACGAATATTATAAAAGCGAAAGTGAGTTTGTTACCTCTTCACGCTTTAATGGCTAAACCGATTTTGATGAATTTTGGTACAGAGATAGTTGGGAACCAGGAGACGGACATAGGCTATTTTTTTTTAAAGTGGGATGTGAGAGAAGGAAAGAAGAAAAGGGAAAACTTAGCGTTGCTATTACAAATCAATAAGTCGCAAGGGGAACTACTGTGTTACCCCAACTTTAACGCGAGCGGAGCCGCGGGCAAAAGCTAGTCTAGTTTAAAAACATTTTTGCCGAAAAAGAACAGTTTTCAAAAACAGTCGACAACTTTTGTTTGATTCATAGATTTTTTGCCACCGAAATTCGAAAGTAATGTTATTTTCCGTCTTTTTAGTTATTTTTTTGAGGTCGATTTTATTTTGACAAAAATGTTTTTTATTTCAGCTTTTTTATCATGATGGTATTTCACACAATTTTTTATCGAGTATTCAATTTTCATTGCTACGAAGAGATATTACAGTTAAGAGATATATTAGCATAATTATACATAAAAACATTAGAAGAAAAATAAAGTATTATTAAAGATATTCACAAATTATCTTCCCTCCAAAATAATTTCAAAAACTAGCCCACAATCGACGGAGAAATGGCGTAAACAACATACAAAAGATTAAAGCTATCGTCAAATTGAGAACCTCCTCCTTTTTTGAAGACGGATAATAAATAAAAAAATTAAAATTGCAAGAATTGCGTCGGTATCACTGATGTAGTCTATTTGGCCTTAGTATCTCTAATTCATTAAGTCTACTATTTAAAATAAAATAATTTAATATTCGTCTAAACCATTTATTAAAGTAACGCGGGTGAACCCTGCGCTCGAACATATAGCAGAGTAGAGAAATTACCTCGATTGTACATTGATATTTATGCGGCTGTGCGCCAAGCGTTGTAACTCTGATGGCGAAAGATAATATTAGGTCCTTACATATGAAATTGGCGTTTTTCGTACTGGCCACTTTAATCACGAATTTCTCCTCTTTGGTAAGGAATTCCAAATTCAAATTTGTACAGCTATTTACTCATGTATTTGTGCTTCGATGACCGTCATTCATTTGTTTTTTTTCTTCTGTTTTTTCTGTTTGCGTCACTCATTTTACAAAATGGAAAATTTAAAATATCGCATTATTTACGAGTACGAGTTCCGCCGTGGCACTAGTGCTGCGGAAACGACTCGAAGGGTGAATGATGTGTATGGCGGTCATGTTGCAAAAGAAAACACAGTTCGTTTTTGGTTCCAACGTTTTCGTTCTGGAAATTTCGACCTGCAGAACAAGCCCCGTGGACGGCCTGAGACCCAAGTTGATAATGGAGAATTGAAGGCTATTGTGGAAGCGGACCCATCGCAAACCACGTCCGAGTTAGCTGCAGGCTTCGATGTTAGTGATAAAACTGTTTTAATTCACTTGAAGCAAATTGGGAAGATTAAAAAGCTTGAAAGGTGGGTACCTCACGAATTGACTGAAGCAAACCGGCAAACGCGCGTCGACTGCTGCGTTACATTACTGAACCGGCACAACAATGAAGGTATTTTAAACCGAATCATTACCTGTGATGAAAAATGGATTCTTTACGATAATCGGAAGCGCTCAGCGCAATGGTTGGATCCTGGCCAGCCAGCCAAATCCTGCCCCAAGCGAAAATTAACCCCAAAAAAGTTACTTGTAAGCGTTTGGTGGATTAGTGCCGGTATTGTTCATTACAGTTTTCTCAAATCTGGCCAGACTATTACAGCTGATGTCTATTGTCAGCAATTACAAACCATGATGGAAAAGCTAGCGGCTAAACAACCAAGGCTGGTCAATCGCTCCACGCCACTGCTGCTTCACGACAACGCCAGACCACACACTGCGCAACAGACGGCTACCAAATTAGAAGAGCTTGAATTGGAATGTCTTAGACATCCTCCGTACTCCCCGGACCTTGCTCCAACAGATTACCATTTTTTTCGCAATTTGGATAACTTTTTGCAAGGGAAAAAATTCAACTCCGATGGGGCAGTCCAAATCGCCTTCAAAGATTTTATTGATTCCCGTCCGACTGGTTTTTTTAGTAAAGGGATCAATGAACTACCTATAAGATGGCAAAAGTGCATTGAAAACAATGGTTCATACTTTGATTAATTAAATATATTATATTAAAAAATATTCGACTTTTTGTTCCTTCCATACAAAACGCCAATTTCATATGTAAGGACCTAATATTATCGATGATGTTGCTATTTTTTGTTTTTTTTTTTTGGGATAACGTTGTTTAAAAGCTGCTGCAATGCTGCTTCTCTTTTCCGTAAGTTAATGATGAGAATGAATACAAAGACTGTTTATATAACAAAAAATAAATGACCATCAATAAAGAAATAATGTCAATCACATAAATAACAATATTTAGTCTGCCATTTAATTTACAACACTGTGAGTCACGGTGTGCACTTACAAATGTACATTACATAATACATAATTAACTTAATGTCATTCTTGTGGAATTCAATAGTTATTTACATACATACATAAACTAACGCCTTTTTCCTGTTTAGTAGATTACTAATCAATATAATTATACTGTTTGTCATTGACTTTTACTAAAATTCGTTTTCTTTTCAAGTGTTACCACATAAAATTATGTATTTGTACTGAGTTGGTAGTCTTCAGACAGTGCCAGTGTGTAGTACTCACTACCAACATGCATAATGACCAGTTGTATCAACGTAGCAAAAGCAGTACGTAAACATCATAGCCGGGCATTATGAATTTTCTGCTTACCCCCATCGGAAAAAAGCGTGATGTTTATGTACGCAATACTAATAAAAACACAAAAATAAATATTATTAAATAACCAAAGCAATTTCTGAAAATACAAACCGAGTTACAATCCTATACCGCTCAGCTTTCCATGTTTAATATACACACACATGGCCATATCATTTTACGGTCACTACTACTTTGACGACGCTTACACGCGACTATCAACTTTAACTTGCACCCCTAAGGTTGATATTGCCCTGGACGGGGAGTGTGTTACGTCATAATGTTTTCGATACGGCTAGTAGGGTTCACACACATTTGGCTTTTTGTGAGAATTTGAAATGTTTGATGTTTTCAAAACTTTATTTTTTCCTCTATCATAATATGTAGTATAAAATTGTGTTTGACAATTGTTATAATACTTATAATACACATAAATAAAATTGTTTATAAACTTGAGAGAATGAGTTTGTTTGGCTGAACACGCTAATCTCAAGAACTAAAAAACAAGGGGAGCTGACCCCTTTAGGAACTGAGCGGGAGAAACCGCGAGGCACAGTTAAGGCATGTCTTCGATTTTTCAATCCTAAGCAATGCCGGTCGGGGGGCCTGCCAGGGCCAGAGTCTGCTGATGTTGCGGGTTCTTCGAAAAAGATAGGTACCGCGGATCCGAAACACAAAGGACAAAAGTGGGAACAGATTTCCCACCCGAAATAAAAAACCATGCTGTTTTTTCAAGATGTTTTCCTTCACCGTTTTACAGAGTACATTATTGTTGTAATAAGCGTCACTGGCAAACACAAAGTTTCATGCTGTAATCAATTATGCACTTGGTTGATAATGTTTCTAATCATTAAAGAAAAATATTGTGTCCTAGAAAAAGTAAAAGCCTTGTAAGTTGTAGTTGTAAGTAAACAATTGGAAATAGATCTATTCCTTTGTTTTCCCTAATAAAATGAGACTTAAAATTAGAATGGCGAAATGTAGGTGTACTATTATGATTATGGGGTTATTCACCAACTGGACACAAGAGACTGGACACACGTGTGTCCAGTTGGTGAAACTCAAAGTTAGTATCACTTATTATTTCGTCATCTGGACACGCCAAGTTTTTCATTCGTGTCCACTTAGTGAAACTTAAATTATATCACTTTTATGTTTTCGCCAACTGGACACAACTATTTTTTTTTGCAAAAAAGAGTACAGTCAGGTACATAATCGCCTCAATTTCATGAAAAAGCTGCCATACTTTTTTACTTGAAAAACCTTATTAGCTTCTACGAGTATTTAAGACAATTTTTGAAATAAAACAAATTTAAGTAATATCATGACGATTTATTAATGTGAAAAATACTATACTTAACTAATGTTAATTTTTTGATTACCTGTCGGTGCTTTTATAACATCAGCGTGACAATATTCAATATAATCTTCGAGTATCACAGAAAAATCATATAAGGTCATACATAAACACAGCAAAATATATTTTTATATTTTTCAAAGTTAAACGCAATGACGTTTTTAACCTTTAAAGATACACTCCACTCTTATACAAACTTGCAAAGCTTGCTTTCTTATTAAATGTATCATCTGCCTAGCCTTTTCCCAACTATGTTGGGGTCGGCTTCCAGTCTAACCGGATGCAGCTGAATATCAGTATTTTACATGGAGCGACTGCCTATCTG
This sequence comes from Ochropleura plecta, assembly GCA_905475445.1. Taxonomy (NCBI): domain Eukaryota; kingdom Metazoa; phylum Arthropoda; class Insecta; order Lepidoptera; family Noctuidae; genus Ochropleura; species Ochropleura plecta. The sequence goes on from FR997749.1 coordinate 12,641,208, forward strand.
ACCTCCACAACCCAGTTAATACTGGTTAATACGATAACCCTTGGTAAGACTGGTTGTCAGACTTTCGGAACACTGACTACCTGTAACGACTGTCAAAGATCTACAAATGACAGCCGGGACCAACGGCTTAACGTGCTTTCCGAGGCACGGAGGAAACTCGGTATGTAACGGGTGGTCACCCATCCACAGACCAACCTAGGCAAGCGCGGCTTAACCTAAAGATCGACCCGAGCGGCTACTATTTATTTAGCCACGAGCTCCTCACTATTTATTTAGCCACGAGCTCCTTGTGTCTTGTCTGTGTCTTTTTCTTATTAAATGTAGTTACAGTAAAATTTGTACGAGTACGGAGCAACGCCACATTGAAGATCCATCATTATTTTTCCTTAGGTGTACATATTTATATCCATCTTTTAATAAAATTGGACGATTTCTTTGGGAATTGATGAATGAAAATGTATTTCTGTTAGCCAATGATGGGCCTGCGACTTCTTCAATAGACATATTTGTCTTTACATGAAACAATAAACAAGATTTTTTTAAGAAAAAATAAAATATAACGGGATTGCTAACCTAAATTAACTTAAAAAATACAATATTTAATCTAAAACTGAGTAGGTACTTACCTATATTAAAATCCACGTCACTTTTAAATGGCACAAATACTGCACTTAATGCAAACGCGAAACGAAGTAAACTGATAACGAATTATGACCAAAGGGTTACCGGGTTGGGATTTTTCACCTGCTCCAACCTATCAGAGCAAACTACGTCATTGTTAGTCGCCGGCCGCCGGGAATACAAAAAGTGTAATAAAACTGGTTACATGTTGAAGATTATAAAACAAGGATAGAGATAGTGACTGTCAGTGTTAAAAATACATTCTTTATAAATTCACAAATTGTGAATAATTTTAAAATTACATACTTAATTACCCATTCTCAGTAGTGGGACGTTCAGTGGCCGATGATGTTTGACACAAAACATTAATGTGCTTGACTGTACTTTATCTTGAATTCGGGTAAAATGCGAACTTGTGTCCAGTTGGCGAAAACATAAAAGTGATATAATTTAAGTTTCACTAAGTGGACACGAATGAAAATCTTGGCGTGTCCAGATGACGAAATAATAAGTTATACTAACTTTGAGTTTCACCAACTGGACACACGTGTGTCCAGTCTCTTGTGTCCAGTTGGTGAATAACCCCTATTATGTACCCCTTTCGGGGATTCTAGGCATGATGTTATGTCGTCTTGTTTTTTGAATTATTTTGAAAAGGATGCCCGAAAGTCGACAAATACATCTAATACTTATATAAATTTCTCGTGTCACAATTTTCGTTCCCATACTCCTCCGAAACGGCTGGACTGATTTAAACGAAATTTTGTGTACATATCGGGTAGGTCTGAGAATCGGCCAACATCTATTTTTCATACCCCTAAGTGAGCAGCGGGTGAAACCGCTGGGCAGAGCTAGTTTTTTCTATTTTTTTTTGCAATTTGCAAGTCAATGTCAGGTTATTTGTTGATTAAAATCTGATACCGTAACAAATATGGCTGAACACAATTATAACCGTTAGGGTTATTGTTAGCTCACATCATTCCACTGCTGGACCCTTTTTTATGGTGTGGGAAACCATCAAATAACTTCCCCTGCTCTGGGAGGAGCGGGGGGGAGTGTCAGACTTGTAGAGACTAAAACCCACCCATGTACTTTCTATCGCCCTTCATGTTCCGGGGCCGCGGTATCTTTTTCGAACAACCCGCAAGGCCGGATTGCTGGACTCTGAACTTGACTTCCAGTTCTTTCAAACCAGGGCCAACGGGTCGTTGGTTCTGACGAGCTCGTCCCGCCATCTTTTACGAGGTCTGTTGCGTCGCCTTCCGACTGTGTCAGGACACCACGTAGAAGTGGCAGGCATACGACAGCCGTGGTCAACCACATCCCAGTTTATCTTAGCGCCTTTTTGAATGGCGTCAGTGATCTGAGTTTTGAAACGCATTTTAGTGGTCATGATTTAAATAATAATAATAAATTATCCCATTAATTGACTCTTTAATGAAGTAGTTACAAAATGCAAAAAGCGTAAAAAAATGCGGTACCCTACCGCCTCCACCACATCTTGTCTCATGCTTATTTTACCAAGGGATACCGTGTTGGGTATCCAGCAAATGGGTTGAGGAGGTTAGATAGGCAGTCTTCAGCTGCATTCATTTAGAATCGGAAATGGTTGGGGAAAACCAAATAAAGAATTCAAATAGGTATAGTTTGAATGTAGGGATAATCTTTGAATTTACTGATTCGATTCTTAAAATCTTTTATATTATTAAATGATGTTATGGAGCTCCATAACTTTAATCGCAACTATCGGATATAATAACAAATATCCGTAACCACAACCGATATAAAGGTTTCGGATAGTTTGGTGGTCACGATAGGTTTTTGTTTCCAAGACACTCTTGCTATTGGCATTGTTTTTTTGTTATATCCGTAGGTAGAGTCCATCTAAAGGTCATCTGGAAGATATCGCTATCAGCGATAAGACCACTGTTGTATCGATAGACTTATTTTGTAAAACAGATGTGTTTCATCTTTTAGTGTTCAAGCCGCGGGCAAAAGCTAGTAGAATATACTTTATATTCTACTAGCTTTTGCCCGCGGCTTCACTCGCGTTAAATTTTGGGTAATAACAGTTCCCCTTACCTGATTCGCAGGTACCTGCTACCTGTACTTTTTGCCCATGCGCCTTATTGATTTGTAATAGCAAAGCTACGTTTTCCCGTTTCTTCCCTCTTTCTCCCCATATCCCACTTTTAAAAAAAATTAGCCTAAGTCCGTCTCCTGGTTCCCAACTATCTTTGTACCAAAATTCATCAAAATCGGTTTAAAGCGTGAAGAGGTAACAAACAAACAAAGTCACTTTCGCTTTTATAATATTAGTAAGGATAAAGTATATTCTGTTCTATCGTTTGTGATTTGTAATTTTAAATTTCCGAAACCATTTCATAGTATTAGATTATCCGAATTAATTTCATATCCGAAACCGATATAATATTATTCCAATATCCGTGTCTCCAAATCCGAAATTTCATATCCACATTATCCCTGAATTATTATGATCATAACATAATACAAATGAAACCTCGGCTAAAAGCTAATTGCTTCTATAATTACAGGATATGTTTGTTAATAAATCTATGATGACTAAAATATATACTTTCCAATCAGTTTTCACAAAAAGTAGGTATTTAAACTAAGGATTAATACATATAAGATTAGGTTTGTCTGGCCTTGAAATGGGTCATACTTAGGTATCTACATGGCGTTGATAAGAAATAACAATATTAACATTATAAAGAGAAAACTAATGTCTGTGTGTTTTTTTTTTACGTTTTCTATACTTAAGGCCCGGTAAGAATCCTGCCGGGGTTGCGGGTTGTTCGAAAGAGATACCGCGGCCCCGGAACGTAAAGGGCAATAGAAGGAACATGGGTGGGTTTTAGTTTAGTCAGTACAAGTCTGACATGCCCCCCCGCTCCGCCCAGAGCGGGGGAAGTCATTGGATGATTTCCTACCCGAAAAAAAAAAAAAAAGACCCGGTAAGAAGCCAATCTTTTGGTATTCGCGGAGGTGAGGCTAGCTGCAGACTGGGCGTGGACTGACCCAAGTATACGACAGTAGTGCATCGATAAAATAGAAATAAAGTCGAAAATATTTCGGCGTTTGTTTTTATTTGAATATCATGTCCGCCAAAATGTAAGTCATTTTGCAGTTTTAATTGAATATTTTAAAAAATACAGTTCCGTGTTTTAGATATGTCTTTATTCTATGAAATTTCCTTTGTTATAGATATAAAAAATATGATGGTTGTAGCTGAAAAATTGAAAATTTCGAAACGAAAAAAATTTTTTCGTGGTCTTTAAAACATTTTTTTTACTTAGTGCGACTATACACTGTATTTTTATTTTGGCTTGTAATATGTACAGATACGGTTTACTTCGCGACGAAAATCTAGACGTTTTACAAAGTGTTTGCTTTGTACAGCGCCTTAAACAAAAAATTACCCCCACCAATTTCACGCACCAAGATTTCCGTACAAGCCTGCGATATAAACGGCCATATCTTTTGACTGCGTAGACTTAGAGAGTTGATTTTCACAACTCAGGGACCACAGATTGGAGTAAGTATATGGTTTTAATTTCAACTCGATAACACCACGCGTTCCCGAGATAAAGGGTCTTGACAGACAGACGGACAACAAAATGATCCTATTAGAGTTTCGTTTTTCCTTTTGAGGTAGGAAACCCAAAAAAAACCCTACAAAGTCTAAATTAACTTTAATTTCGGAAATCGTTGACTTTTATTTGTGTCATTGTCTTTTTTGACCACCGACTTCCGAAATGTGTTTGTTATTTTTATCCACGTTTTTTTTTTTGAAGTCGTTCCTTTTTTATCTTTTTCGTTTTTTGTTTTACTTTATTTGTTCGTATCTGACTATGATAGCACTTGAGCCCATATCAGAGTACCAGCGCTGTATATTTTATATGATTTTTTAGCGCCATGTTGAGTTAGGTTTTTGGCCTTATATTTTGTATAAGACTTATTTAGGTTTATGTTTGTCATATTTTTTTGTTGTTTTTTTTTTTATTTATTTATAAAATTTTAAGCACTAGTGAAATCTGTATGCAGGCGAACTTAATGCCTTGGATATTATCTAGCAGTCTACCTTAGGATGATACAGAGACAAAACAAAAAAGGTGCAAAAAAAAAAAAAAACTTTCTTTTTATATTGAGGTGTAAAACCATGTTTTTAAAAATGGTAAATTATAATCAAGTATTGCGTATACTATTAGGAAACACTCTAGCTTGTAAATATATTTTGCATTATTAGTACCTTAACGTTATCCTTTAATAAAGGTCAAATATTGATAAAATCGAGACAACCTAACAAAGTTATTGGTAGGACATTGAACTCATTTAGTAATAATTTCGATATAAAATCATATCAGTTGAAATTCAACACGATAGTAACATTTAGCTCCGTAAGCATAGTCAGCTCAATAAGAATGTTTGCATAGGTTGGTCTGTAGATGGGTGACCGACCATCCGAGTTTCCTCCGTGTGTTTTCAAACTAGGATTTTCTCCTGTATAGTGGGTGCGTTTGCTACTAAGTCTCGGAACCACTATCTGTAGGTCATACAAATTAATATTTCTTCCGAGCGGGGAACGAACCCGCTACACGTAGCACAGCAGTCAAACACTGATCCACTGTGCCAACCTTGTCGTCTCGCTCCCAGCTGTCATTTGTAGATCTTTGACAGTAGTTACAGGTAGTCATTGGGTCGAAACTCTATAATTTTTGTTTGTTGTACCACACACATTTCTATCTTACCCTTCAACGATTAGAGGAGTGATTTTTGAATATTAGATGGGACGTGACAAGCTTGTGGCTTAATAATAGCAGCCGCTCGGGTCGATCTTTAGGTTAAGCCGCGCTTGCCTAGGTTGGTCTGTGGATGGGTGACCACCCGTTACATACCGAGTTTCCTCCGTGCCTCGGAAAGCACGTTAAACCGTTGGTCCCGGCTGTCATTTGTAGATCTTTGACAGTCGTTACAGGTAGTCAGTGTTCCGAAAGTCTGACAACCAGTCTTACCAAGGGGTATCGCATTACCCAGTACTAACTGGGTTGTAGAGGTCAGATAGGCAGTCGCTCCATGTAAAATACTGATATTCAGCTGCATCCGGTCAGACATGAAGCCGACCCCAACATAGTAGGGAAAAGGCTAGGCAGATGATGAGATGGGACGTGACAAAAAAAATAGATTTTAATATATTTTAAAAAAATATATAAAAAAACATTCCCGTAAATCTAACAACTCATGGAACCCCCACCTCACCAATGATAAAAACAGTCAAACCGTAATCCTATTCAACATTACATATTCATTGCAAAATCAACTTTATCCTTCTATACATACAGTGGAATTTACATTAATGAAACATCTGTGTTATGCGTTTTGAACTTTGTTCAGTGAGTTTAAGATGGAGAATCGTTTGTAAAAGTAAAGATTGTAGCAAGTAGTCAATTACCATCTTTAGGATGTTGTTTTTTTTTCTTTTTTACGTTTTTTATCGATTATTGTATAAACTGTTCTTATTATAAAGTAGTTATCGCCAATATTGTTTTTTTATTCGTCGTTAAACGGGGTAAAAGGTTAATCGATTAGACCTGTCGGGTTAACCCTTTTAATAAATGGGTTAACCTTTAAAATACTGCTGATAAACTAGAATGAAATAGACAATGCATCGAACGCGGGCTAACTCCGTCGCTTTCAGTCATATTTTATTGTAAGTACAAAAATGTACTCCATGCGTGAATCGGTTATTATAAGGCTTACAATACCGGTTAACCTTTACGCTAAGACTTTTCACCTAACCGTAAATATTAACACGTTTAAAAACCTTAAACGGGTAACCCTTTCGTGAGGAGTAACCGTTTCGTATAACTAGTAAAACTGTCATTAAGATCTTTTCTATCACCATTGTTGCTTACTACCTGTGCTCTGCGGCTTCACTCGCCATTTCTGTCAGATAGACATAAGCCGTTACTGAGTTAGATTGCAACCCGACCCAACACTTCTACCTAGCCTGTATTAGAGGCGTGATGTTATGACGTTTGTCCGTAATTCGTCTGTGGACAATAACAGTGGATGGCTCAGCGTATCGTCACCTTGACATCAATACATTCTGTATTTATTTATGTATTACATGCTACCAAGTTTAACTTGTTTATATATTTTTATTATTTAGTATTAAAAACTTGCATAAAATAACGGGAACTATTAACTTAAAAACTTTAAAACTTATCTAACTTTTTAAATTAAAACTTTCATTTGTATAATTAAAACTTTTGATACTAAAAAACAATCAATTTTTGTAAGCGTGAATTTTTCTGGAGGAAATAAAAGGCTTTTTATTTATTTTATTTTATTTATATATTTATATATATTTTTATGTTTGTGTGTTTTCAGGTTTCTGTTCATCATCTTCTTGCCCTTGTCTCATGTTTTCTGGGGTCGAAGATATTCTATGTTAAAATACCATTTGCTTATCATCAATCTGCTTGCCTGTTTAGGGATACGTACCTCAAAAACGAATAAACTGTCGCACCGAAGGTTCCGTATAAACTTACGACATAAACAGCCATATCTTTCTAGGCGGAACGGAGCGGGGGTAAGTGTCAGACTTGTACTGACTAAAACCCACCCATGTTTTTCCTTTTCCCCTTTATGTTCAGCGGTATCTCTTTCGAACAACCCGCCACCCCGGCAGGCGGTTGCAGGCCCCTCTAGTTGCAGGGGTTTGGTGATAGTGTGATGGGGTTATCCCAAAAAGTGCAAGGGTAAGATTATTACTATCAATCAGAAGAAAAACCTTATAACATTTTACCCGACCAAGGATTTGCAGGACCTCATTTTCAATCAGAGACACATTACATGTTTTAGAACATAATACGTGTTGAACACTTTTGTCCGCGAGTGTATAGTTTGAGTCAGCAAAGTTATTCTGATATACCTAGCAGAGGAAGGTAGGTAACGATAGCAAAAACAATGCACGATATTGAGATTTATATTTATTACGTAAACTTACGTATGATGATAAGTAGATTGTGGTTAAGCAGAGCTAGGGGCCTGTCGGGGTTGCGGGTTCTTCGAAAGAGATACCGCGGGACCGCGGCCCCGGAACATAAAGGGAAATTGAAGGAACATGGGTGAGTTTTAGTTAGTACAAGTCTGACACTCCCCCCTTTCCACCCAGAGCGGGGGAAGTTATTTGATGATTTCCCATTGCCTAAAAAAGTAGATCATGGTTATCGTGTTACTTGCTTTTGGCCGTAGTTTTGTTCTTGTCGCACACGGAACAAATATTTTTATGGCCTACAGATGGTTGTTCCGGATCTGGCTGTTTTCTTTGATTTTTTTTAATAAGTATAAACAAAAAAAAATGTGTAATAAAAAAATAAACGATTATAATTTTATTAGTATTGACATTATTTCCCGAACTTTTCTGCCACCCGTACAGCTACAAATACAGCTGACTTCGATTCGGATGGCTCACGAAGGCAAATAATAAAAAAGTTGGTATCGTCCTTGCCAACAATGTTACATAAAATATTGGATTTATTTTCGTTGGATCCCAGTTTTTGATCCCATTTTTTAGGTATTAACGATGGGTCCCATTTGATATTACCATTGAATCCCATTTTATGACAACATGTGTACATTTCAGAAGAAAAGTGATTTACTTTTATTAAATATTTCAAAAACACCGTGTGTGTATTTTGGATTTTTTAGGATTGTCGCCACTGGGGAATAAATGAGACAAATGATGTACCAAATAGTACTAGACTGGCATGAGTTAAAAATGATCAGGTTTATTTGTGATGTTTATTAATAAATAAATATGAACGCCTTCAAAACAAGCGCCTCTAAGCTCAAAAAAAAATACTGCCGTCATAATTTTTCCATATTTTTTTTTATATAATGTGGCCGTTTCTGGCACACAGGTCACAGTTTTAACCTAACCTTTTTTTGTAAATAAGTATTTATCCTAATCTAAATAGTTCAGTTCCGGGTAAACAACTAAAAACAATCTCTTTTTTCTATAAATGCAAGTCGTTTGTGGCACTCGCCGGCCGCTGCCGCGGCACCGCTCGCTCCGCTCGCTCGGCTCGTGCGTAGGAGGTCACAGTTTTAACCTAACCAAACCTAGTTCCCGGTTCCTATAATTTGTTTGGGTAATGACATTTTGTCCAAATCTTTTCGGCAAAACGGCAGGCACCCGTTATTCTAACATAACCTATCCACATACCCAAATTTCATCCAAATCAGTCTAGAAGTTTGAGCGTGTTGGAATAACAAACATACATACAAAATTTCGCCTTAAAATATTATTGTGATTTTGTTGTTGGATGTACCCGCATTCAGATGTTTTTAAACATCTGGGATCCAACGGAAATAGTTTTTGGGATTCAGTGGCAATAAAACGTATTTTTTTTGTATTTTTCAAATTTGGGATCCAACGGAAATATATAATAATGTTTTGTGGGATCCAACGCCAAAAATATTAAAGTGGGATCAAAAACTGGGATCCAACGAAAATAAGCGAAATATTGTAGTACTTACTTAACAATTTTTTTTTTATCTTTTCTCAACACTAGGAATTTCTCATGTATCGTGGGTGCGTTTACAAACATTTAAACTCACATACACAAACAGCCAGACCCGAAACAACTACCTGTAGGCTATACAAATATTTGTTCCGTGCGGGAATCGAACCCGCGACACGCAGCACAGCAGTCAATCGCTCAGCCACTGCGCCTACCGTGCCGTCAAAAATATTGTTGACTTCCCCGTTGGGCTGGTAGTGGTAAGTGCGACTGGGGAGCATATGGTCCTGGGTTAATTTCTAGGATTGCCACAAAGTGTTTTAAGGTTTTTTGCATGAGGTTTTTATGACATTAAACAAAACATCTCGCCTGTGTACTCTTTTATAACGACTAGCTGATATATGCCCGCGTGATATCGAAAAATATATTATCTTGTGTGTTATTCCAGACTATAATCAACCTCTGTGCCAAATTTCATCAAGGTCCGTTCAGCCGTTTTGACGTGAAAGAGTAACAAACCACCGAACCAAATAAAATATATAAATAAAAAAAAACGTTGCCACAGACTAAGATTTTCTCCTGTATCGTGGGTCCGTTTACAAACATTTAAACACACATACACAAACAATCAGACCCGAAATAACTACCTGTAGGTCACACAAATATTTGTTCCGTGCGGGGATCGAAACCGCGACAAGCAGCGCATCAGTCAATCGCTCAGCCACTGCGCCAACCGTGCCGTCAAATTGGTACTACAAGTGTTTTTAGGGTTCCGTAGTCAACTAGGAACCCTTATAGTTTCGCCATGTCTGTCTGTCCGTCCGTCCGTCCGTCCGTCCTCGCTTAATCTCTGTGACCGTTAGCACTAGAAAGCTGAAATTTGGTACCAATATGTATATCAATCACGCCGAAAAAGTGGTAAAATAAAAATTGGAAAAAAATGTTTTATTAGGGTAGCCACCCTATATGTAAAGTAGGAAGTGTTTTTTTTTTAATTTTAACCCTAACGTGTGATATATTGTTGGAAAGGTATTTAAAAAGGAATAGGGGTTTACTAAAATCATTTTTTGATAATGTCTATAATTTCGGAAATAATCGCTCCAAAAGTAAAAAACAATGTGTCCCCCCCCCTCTAACTTTTGAACCATAAGTTTAGAAAATATGAAAAAAATCTGAAAAGTAGAACTTTATAAGGACTTTCTAGGAAAATCATTTTGAACTTGATTGACACAACAGTTTTTGTACAAAAAAGACAAAAAGTTGTACAAAATAATTTCCTCCTCCACCTTTAAACTCATAAGTGGGAACACTTATTGTGACGGACGGGAAACTACGGAACCCTACACTGAGCGTGGCCCGACACGCTCTTGGCCGGTTTTTATTTACTATCGTAGTTGGCCCCTCTGATTTGCCGACATCTCTTTGAGGCAAGCGTTGGCCACGAACGTGCCAATGACACGGCCTGTCGTCACTATCTGCTTACCCCTTCCCCAGTAAAGCGTGAAGGCAACGTATGAAAGTTACATTTAACAGCGTCGTTATCGAAAACACCAGTTTAGTAGTAAAAACGTCTCGAACACAGAAAAACTTTCACTTTTGTCATTATTTCACAAAAAAAAAAAACTAGTTTCGTTTCGAGTTTAGAACTGGTTGGGCAAACATAACTAAAATTTGATAGCATAACCTCCTCCTTGTTTGAAGTCGGTTAACCTGGGTGTGCCAGAAAAACCCGTGTACTTCATTACCCGACTACCGCGAATCAAAAAGGAGGGTTCTAATGTTTTTCTTTTGCAGTTTACTTTGCAGTAATAGTGTCAGGATGTTAGTTGAACGAGATATATTTAAAGTAGCTCTGGGCGGAGCGGGGGGGAGTGTCAGACTTGTACTGACTTAAATTCATCCATGTTCCTTCTTTTGCCCTTGTGTATTCCGGGGACGCGGCATGTCTTTCGAACAACCCGCAACCCCTGAATACCCCCATGGAAACCCCCATGAAGTTTATTTAATCTAATTGAATGATACTTGGGTCACGGTCTCTTGGACGACTTCCCGGTGTTCCTGATAATTTAGCTTTCTATTGGCAAAAAATGGTTAAAATCGGTCCAGCAATTTCGAAGCCTTTGATATTTTTTTGTATAGGTAACATTTCTCCTGATTGTCTTTATGTAACTTCAATATCTTTGCTGCTTTGTTAAGAAACCAAGTAAACCCGGGGTCACAATATGGCACTTAGTACGTTATTCAAATGTTGGCATCATTAAAAAATATAATCTGTCGGTTGGCAGCCCTGGCCGAGCGCCGCGTCACTGGTAAATAATTGCTTAACTGAGAAGCCGTGGAGACGACTGTGGACTAAAGATATTGATGTAACAAAGGATTATTTTTTGGGTTATCGTGTTTTGTCTTTTTTTGTGCTATAACCTAGACTTTGGGCTAGTTTGAAAGTTTAAAATTTGCGCCTGTTACAGAAAAAATTAAAGGGAGTCGTCTGTCTTGGTAATGAGGAGCAAGTAATGAGCAGGGACGAAGCACATGTGACTAAAAGAGTGATGGATCTGAATGTTGTAGGACGGAGAGCGAGAGGAAGGCCAAAGAAAAGATGGATGGATTGTGTAAGTAATGATATGAAGGAGAAAGGAGTAAATGATGCCGTGACGTCTGATAGGGGAGAGCGGAAGAAGAAAACGTGTTGCGTCGACCCCAAATAGAATGGGACAAGGGCAGGATAATGATGACGATGATGAACCTAGACTTTGGGCTGTTAAAACGAATAAGTTAAACTAACAGAAAACATGGGGTTACCTAGCCTTTTTTTTCCTTTTCCAGGAATTTTTTTTTAGTTACTAAAAAATCTTCGCTTATTGGTCCGAGTAGGTGGTAAACCTTTTCTTTAGCGGGGGTCGGGGTTTAGGCCTTCATGTAGGCACAAATTAGACTCCGTGGCTACTACTGAGAAATGAGGCTGCTTTTTCATTTATAATGTAATAAAATTTTATGAAAAAAAATCACATCAGTATATTTTGGTCAGTAGTAGGTCATCCGTGTTAGCATTAATACTGTAAACTGTAAAAATAACCGATATTACAAACTCAAAAATTATAAAGTGACAAACTATTAAAGTAAGTTAGTAAAATATGTCACACAAAATTAATCTCAACTGCTTAGTAAAAGGTAAAAGTAGCTTTAATTTTTTTTATTCATATTTTAACTTCATGTACAGTAGTGGTACATAGGCGGGCTTAATGATTTAAGGCATTCTCTACCAGTCAACTTTTTGTGTTGAATACGACAACATTGTGCTACGGGTACAAAATGATATAGAAATATAACTATTTGTTTTTTACTAAAATTACATAGATATAATTAATAGAAATTAAATAAAAGTTTGCATAAATTAACAGTTTTAGGTAAAGGAATAATTTAATTATGTAGCTCGAAAATGAGTCCATTGTTGAAAGTATTACTATTTTTTTCCTTAAATACTCGACAACTACTACTACGAATACTTTTAATATGACAATTTAATTTAACTAAACAAAAGACTGTAATCCCCTTATAGTTAAGCAGATGAGTAGCTTCAAGTACACTCAATTACGTTTTAGTTCTAGGTAGAAGGGCGATTCATGTTTTACTATTAATTTTTCTAACATAAATTGATTTCTAGTTTAATAAAAAAATCAAAAACGATATAAAAATTACTCATACATTTTATTTTACAGTAAAGGATTTAAAAATAATCCAAGAACATATAGTTTGGCAATAATCGCGAGTTTCGAGTGTCCCTAGGTATATAGTTTATCTTATCTTTGAGTTCATTCGCTGTGTAAATAACTGATAACACTGGCCGTTAGGTACAGACGAGTGATTAAGTGGAAACACATTTCATTCCTTTGTGCCTATTTGTTTTTGGTGTGTCTTGTCTTAACTTAATGAGGAAAAAAACCGAGGATTCCTTTCAAATTTGCGACGTAAACGGTTAATATCTTGTAACTGCGTAGACTAAGAGGGTTGATTTTAGGACTTTTTAGCTTTAAGGGACCATAGATTTGAGTATATGGTTTTAATTTTAAGTTTTACAGACAGGCGGACAATAAAGTGATCCTACAAGGGTTCCGATTTTATCCTTGTACGGGACCCTAAAAATCGAATCTTATGGAATCACCTGGGTCAAACGGAAATTTGTGGGTCGTTGATCTGTTTGGTGTGTCATTCAAGTTCTGGTATTTCGTTTAAAACTGTTGTTACCATTTTGTGACATATTAATTTAAAAAAAAAACAGCTTTTAATAATAAATCAGCGAGAACGATTAAAATCAGAAGAAATGATTGAAATTTACCAAAACTGTTTTGAAAGTTATTACGGTTAACTTTATTATCATAACGCATTAAAAATGTGTTAAATTGGCTTATCACGAATAGAATCTCCCATTACTTAACATTTTTTTTAATTGTGAAAGCTTATATTCCGCGTAGCAACCAAACCCTTCAAAAAATCCTTGTGTTTATCAATCAAAATGCTAAGACAGGCGTTTACCGTTCGGCTGTACAAGTAATAATCGCATTGATACGTTTTGTATGTCGATGTCGTTCAAAACTAAAATAAGTTTTTGTGTGACAAGATAACTTTGGCAAACGATTCTCAAAGTTTGTTTTGTAGGTCAATTTGAACGTTTTTGTTTTCATAAATGATGTTTACACGTTATAATCCTAAAAATAAAAACTAATAAATTATCTTAGGAAATATAGAGCATGGTGAAGTTAGAACTTTGTTACTTTAATTCAATTAAACCAATGATTACAAAAAAGTGAAAATGCTTTTTTTTCACAAGATTATACAACGTAAATAGGTATCTCAGTCGCTTATCTAGAATCGCATCAAACAATGTCGACTTATAAAAATGATAAAAATATACGGTTACCATCCTTATACTTATCTATTTAATTTGGCACTAAACAATGTACTTAAGCGTAAATTTACAATAAATAAAATAAATATTTTGTTACTTTGTGTAATGCCATTTAGGTAGTTTTTAAGTAAAATTGTGAAGAAAAAGCGTTTGGGATGACGCCTAATTTCAATAAATGACTTAAGCATGCATAAGACTTGCAAAAAAATAAATATAACAATTCGACTCCACCGCGTTCCTAGCTCTAAAGTCGTCACATGGCGCGTCGCAGTTCTAGTGTATTGTGTACTACACCGACTACTCTTGATACTTGCAGTTATTATTATTATTACTCCATTATAAGGTCAATGTGAATAAAGCTCAAACAATCACATAAGTTTCATTCGGACTTGATTGTTTTTGTTATGATTTGACAAAAATCCTTAATTATTACTGATAGTTTTTAATTTTAAATTATTTACAAGTCTACATTTATAGTAGTTCGCCCTCTATTAAACAGATAAAAGGGATATCTGTTCACCTTAATGACAATGTCACCACCATCATATATTATATCATTTCCACAGGCTATCTCATTAGGGCTTTTTTTTATAAATGTCTAACTTTGCTGGACATTAGAATTATTTGTTTCATCAGGAGTTAAATTACAATAATATAATACCAAAAAGATCTTCTTTGCTGCGGTCGATTAAAAAGGTAGATAAAAATTCCGTTAAAAATAATTACTTTGAGTATCAAGAATGCATAGCAAAGTAGTTAAATATTTTATCATTGACATAATTATTTACGTAAATGGCCAATATTGTGAATTTTAATGTATTTGTACAGTTTGTTTTAAAGTAAATGACAGCATCACAGCACAATGGCACTTTACTACACAATAATTGCATTTGGCTCTTTTTATACTTATGTGAATATTTCATTTTTTTTATTAGTGGTACCTATTAAGCCTTTTTTATTATCTTATACTGTACCGAATAAGCAAATATATTGAGATAAGGACAGGACAGTCATCTTCTACATAGCGTTTCCTATGTTGGAATCGGCTTCCAATCTAACCGGATGTAGCTGAATCTGACCTCTCCAACCCAATTAGTACTGGGTAATGCAATACCCCTAAGGAAGACTGGTTGTCAGATTTTCTGAACAATGACTATCTGTAACGACTGTCAAAGATTTACAAGTGACAGCCGGGACCAACAGTTTAACGTGCTTTCCGAGGCACGGAGGTAACTCGGTATGTAGTCACCATCTACAGACCGAACTAGACAAATGTGGCTTAACTTAAAGATCGACCCGAGCGGCTGTGTTATTATGTAGCTACGAGAAAAACTAATAACTAGTACAATTTCCAAAAAACCAGAAAAAATAAACAGAATATTCGCGACAGTCCATAATTCCATATACATATTATATGTTAAAATGATTTAGCCTATATTCATGTCTAACATCGTTTAAAAAGTATTTTATTACGCTCATAAAATATAATTACATAAACGGCTATCTAAACAGCTAGAATAGCCTTCATTTAGACTATTTAAACAAAAATGTCATCCAAGCCCAAAACTGTTTGATCCTAGTACAAAAATCCCCATAACGTACTACAAAATTACTCCGCGCCCATACAAGGGAATCTCGCGGTTATGTCCTATTCATAAGAGCGAATATCGCTTGCGTAAGTCCAGCAATAGGTTTGGCTTGGTGGTACAAGCGAAAACAAATATATAGGTACATTTTTTCTTTGTCTTTTTAAGTTTCATGTTCGGTTAAGAATTGACTAACCTATTATTTTTAATAGGTTTTAGTGTAATTTAAGGATCTATTACACTTTATTTATGTAATTGACATTACATTGTCTTCTAAATGTCATTTGTAGGTAAATCATAAACTTATATGAACCTCTCTTGTAGAAACTTAGGATTTTTAGGGTTCCGCACCTGATAACAAAAAAAAACCCCTTTTTTGTGGATGGGAATTCATCAAATAACTTCCCCCGCTCTGGTCGGAGCGGGGGGGAGCGTCAGTCAAGACTTTTAAAAAACCCACCCATGTTCCTACTTCTCCCCTTTATGTTCTGGAGCCGCGGTATCTCTCCTGCACCATATGTTTCGCGTTTAAAATTCGAACTATAACCGCCATTTTGTTTTTTCAATACAATTTCTTAAATTCTTACTACGACCGCCCGCGACAAGTCATTGAAGCGCGACACGACAGTCGAAGCATTGTATTGATATCTAATACACTCCGGTTATCTTATAAATTGTTATTGTACTATCACGCTTGTATTTTTCCCGGCTGGTAACACAGAGCTGTAGACTATTCTAGTACCTATACTCATATTTGGTCAAATGAGGGGACGCGCATATTGCCATCAAACATGGCTACTAATGAGAATTTCCTGATGATGAAACCAGACAATACTGCCCGACTCAGAAGTCGAACCCAGGATCTGATACCACTCGATCAACGAGGCAGTAAAATTTTACATAGCCTTATTTATTATAAACCAATGTAACCTTATAAATTGCCGAATGCTATTATAAACAAACTGACGACGCACGCGTGATATTGAAAAAAAAAAGTGTGTGTGTCAGCTCCGACGCACGACTGGAGTTTACTCCTTAAGTACAAAAAAAATAAATAAAAAAATATCATAAAAAAAATAAAAAAAAATTAAAAATATCACTGACGGACGACAAATTTCATAAAGTGCCATCTAGTTATATTCAACTGTACGACAGGTGCGTGCGCACCAAAAACGTAACGAGGTCATTCATCAGTAGATTTTACACCTCACATTTTTCTCATACCGGGCGCCTTATATATGAAAATCGATTCTTAAGGAGTAAACTCCAAAAAGTAACCTTTGTGTTATTCCAGAACCGATAGTGATGAATTTTAGTACAGAGATTGTTGGGACCCTGGAGACGGACATAGTCACCTTCCTCTCTCTTTCTCCCTCATGTCTCACTTTTTTAAAGTGAGAAATGAGGGAGAAAGAGGGAAGAAAAGGGAAAACTTAACTTTGCTATTACAATAAATAAGGCGCATAGGCAAAAACTACAGGTAGCAGGGGAATTGTGTTACCCCGAATTTAACGCGAGCGAAGCCGCGGGCAAAAGCTAGTTATTTTATAAATACACGGGAGGTTTTAACGATATCAAACTTGCACTTGATAACACGCTGCTAAGGCATGATTGATAAGAGAAGAATAAATTAATTATTATTCTTGAATTCTGAACGATGTTATTTGGGAATACTTACCACAACTTTTCAATATCTGTATTAGGAGTCAATATATTATTGTTTATTTAATATCTTGTTGTTATAAATAAACAGGAGGAGCTCGTGGCTAAATAATAGCAGCCGCTCGGGTCGATCTTTAGGTTAAGCCGCGCTTGCCTAGGTTGGTCTGTGGATGGGTGACCACCCGTTACATACCGAGTTTTCTCCGTGCCTCGGAAAGCACGTTAAGCCGTTGGTCCCGGCTGTCATTTGTAGATCTTTGACAGTCGTTACAGGTACTCAGTGTTCCGAAAGTCTGACAACCAGTCTTACCAAGGGGTATCGCATTACCCAGTACTAACTGGGTTGTGGAGGTCAGATAGGCAGTCGCTCCATGTAAAATACTGATATTCAGCTGCATCCGGTTAGACTGGAAGCCGACCCCAACATAGTTGGGAAAAGGCTAGGCAGATGATGATGTTATAAATAAGTTGCAGTACAATAATTAGGAGGTACGGGGACATTTTTTGAATGTTTATTTTATATTAGCTGCGCCCTGCACTTTCACTCGCGTGGTGATAGACAATATATCGTGTTATTCTCATATGTATTGTGAAGTCCCATAAAAACCCATTTAAAGTTTTAGCGTGAAAGAGCAACAAACATACATCCATCCTTACAAACATTCGCATTTATCATTTTTGATTAAGTAGAATAGTAAATCTGTCAAAATCTTGCATACATTTATGGGCATTTCGTTGAAACCAACTAAAAATTAACCCATTTTTTCATTAACCCTTTTGCTCATCTAAACCCGCTACCGCCTCCACTACCGCTCTTAGCAAACACCATACACGAACAGTAATTTCATCCATGAAATAGTTGGTGTTACCAAATAGGGATTAGAGTGAGACGGCACTATCACATAGTGGACGTGCGAGCGAGAAGGCACACGGCCGCGTTTGCAGCGCTCACTCGATCTCTGAGCTTCGCTTATTTTAAACGAATCTTTTGGGGTTTGTGGTGAGTTGGCGCTTTTGTTAAAAGGTTCCGTATGTTTATAATTAGGTTAGTTTTTGGGGAAGACATTCTAATATTTATTAGCGACTAGCTGCGTCTCGGTGATGTTACCCGCCGCGGTGAAAAAACATATTTGAGATACATATTAGTTTTACTTTATGCGAAACCCGAAACACGTGTCTAGTATGTTTATGTGAAGAATCTATGTACAAAATTTCAGAACTTTATCATGAAAAATCAGAAAGTTATAAGCTTGTTATTTTAACTGGCTGTCCGTACAAAAACACGGTCACCGCGCGGCTCAAACGGCGCCGCACGTGTGTACTGTCGCTTTGACCTGCCGTGACCTTGTTGCGCACCGTATGATTTCGTATACCTACTAAGTGTCCAACTCGTAACCTTTTATTAATATTTTTGGGACAAAATATAACATGGTGTAAAAATGGAATCGATTCAGTTACTTATTCTGAACAAACTATATTCAGGTTTCGCATATACTAAAAATAATGTTGTATATGTTTGTGTCTACGTCTACGACATATTCGCTCAAGCTTCTTATGTTGTTCACTCAATCAATACTCATACATTCGTGTGCGTCAAGTCATCTTCCCATTATTCATTACTCAAAAGATTCAATAATTGATTTGAATAAAAAAGGTCCACATAAACGATACTTTTCTATAAAAAAAACTTTGTTTGATTTATCACAAACAGTTTGTTATGTTTTTTCTATGGGAACACAGCATTTTTCCGGGATTTAAACAGACTATGTGGTATTCCAGAATATAAGCTATATTGTCAACAAATTTCATTCAAATCAGTTAAGCTGTTTGAGCGTGAACGAGTAACAAACATACACACAAACAAACTTTCGACTTTATTATATTACGAGTTGTGCCCATCGGTTCCACTGCTCTTCTCCTTAATGTCGTAGCGTGATAATATAGTCTACTAGCTATTGCCCGCGGCTTCGCTCGCGTTAAATTCGGGGTAACACAATTCCCCTGCTACCTGTAGTTTTTGCCCTTGCGCCTTATTTATTGTAATAGCAATGCTAAGTTTTCCCTTTTCTTCCCTCTTTCTCCCTCACATCTCAATCCTTTTTTAAAAAAAATAGCCTATGTCCGTCTCCAGGGTCCCAAGGGCGTGAAGAGGTAACAAACAAACTCACTTTCGCTTTTATAATATTAGTAAGGATAAATTTTGTGAAGGAATGCCTATACAAAATTTCAAGTCAATCCGGCCAGGGATCGCGTGCTCCCATACAAACTTTGCCACCCTGTTTTACCCCCTTAGGGGTTGAATTTTGCAAAATCCCATCTTGTGGAGTACCTCCATCATTCAAGCAATATCCTACTAATTATTATAAATGGGAATGTTTGTGATGACCGATGAATGGATGTATGGATTTTTGTTACTCTTTCACGTCAAAACGGCTGAACGGATCTTGATGAAATTTGTCACAGAGATAGATTATAGTTTGGAATAACACCTAGGATACTTTTTTTTCGATATCACGCGGGCGAAGCTGCGGGCGCCACCTTGTTTTAAATAAAATCGATATGGGACCTCTTCGGGAAAACCTTTTCAATTATAAAAAGAATTTGTAAACGAGAACCTCCTCCTTTTCTTGTAGTCGGTTAAATATTTCCAATTTCCGTTCTATAACTTTGGTTTTTGGTAATAATAGTTGTAAAGACAATTGTCTTTGTAATTGACAAAGACAATAGTTGTCTATGAAACAAAGACGAATGCAATTGTGAGGTCCTGACTTTTTCAGAGGGGCCTGCCAGGGTTGCGGGTTGTTCGAAAGTGATACCGCGGCCCCGGAACATAAAGGGCAAAAGAAGGAACATGGATTGATTTCAGTCAGTACAAGTCGGACATTCCCTCTCCTTCCAGAGCGGGGAAATTATTTGATGACTAACTTTCGCCCGCGGTTTCGCTTGCGTTAAATTCGGGGTAACACAGTTCCCAATTCCTGATAAAAAGCCTTTGGCCGTCTCCAGGGTCCCAACTAGAGACGGCCAAAGGCTATTTTTTTTTTAAAGATTGAGATATGAGGGAGAAAGAAGGAAGAAAAGAGAAAACTTAGCATTGCTATTACAATAAATTAAACTACAGGTAGCAGGTACCTGCAAATCAGGAAAGGGTAACTGTGTTATTCCGAATTTAACGCGAGCAAAGCCGCGGGCAAAAGCTAGTAGATATTAATTCAAAGATCAAAAACAATTGGCAAATCCTTCCTAATTTTATAAAAGCGAAAGTGAGTTTCTTTGTTACCTCTTCACGCTTTAATGGCTAAACCGATTTTGATGAATTTTGGTACAGAGAACCAGGAGACGGACATAGGCTATTTTCTTTTTAAAAAAAGTGGAATTTTTAAAGTGAGGGGAAAGAGGGAAGAGTTAGCGTTGCTATTACAAATCAATAAGGCGCAAGGGGAACTGTTTTACCCCGAATTTAACGCGAGCGAAGCAAAAGCTAGTACAAATATAATTTAAAACCTAGAAATAATGTCGGTATAAAAAAAATCGATGCCTGTACTAGGTGTAATTAAACCGGCAGATCTTGCTTTTTGATAGCGGACCTTCTGCTTGACGCTTACAATGTCCGTTATCGGTTGATAGGTATTGATTCAAGTCCTATATGCATCTGACCCAAACGAGCTAGACTGGGTCATCTGCCTCGGTCGGGATTGGAGGACATGTCCAATAGATTTGATGGCTATTCCTTTTGTGTTGTGAGTTGATATTGATAATACTAGGTTTTTGAGGTTAGTATGGCTGATGACACGGTTGGCGCAGTGGCGGAGCGGTCGACTATTCCATTATTTCTAGGTTTTAAATTATATTTACTAGCTTTTGCCAGCGGCTTTGCTCGCGTTAATTTCGGGGTAACACAGTTCCCCTTGCGCCTTATTGATTTGTAATAGCAACGCTAAGTCTTCCCTCTTTCTCCCTCACTTTAAAAGTCCCACTTTTTTTAAAAAGAAAATAGCCCATGTCCGTCTCCTGGTTCTCTGTACCAAAATTCATCAACATCGGTTCAGCCATTAAAGCGTGAAGAGGTAACAAACAAACTCACTTTCGCTTTTATGAATTAGTAAGGATTTGCCAATTGTTTTTGATCTTTGAATAAACATATTCTACTAGCTTTTGCCCGCGGCTTCGCTCGCGTTAAATTTGGGGTAACACAGTTCCCCTTTCCTGATTTGCAGTTACCTGCTACCTGTAGTTTTTTCCCTTGCGCCTTATTTATTGTAATAGCAAAGCTAAGTTTTCCCTTTTCTTCCCTCTTTCTCCCTCTTTCCGCACATTTTTTTTGAAATACCCCTTTGTCTCGCCTCTCGGTACCAAAATTAAACAAAATCGGTTTAGTCATTAAGGCATAAAGACATAACAAACAAACTCACTTTCGCTTTTAATATTAGTAAGGATATCCCATCTCTAAAAGAACGGTTGTACCAAATAGTGAACCCACACTTCGCCAGTTATGTTTTGATGTAATTGGGGACGAGCTAATTGCCATCAACCAGTTTCAACTCTAGACTCCGTGGCTTCTACTTCAGAAGGGCATTTGGTCTACACAAAGGAAGATTAGGTTTTACAAACATTCTATGTTTTCTTTGTCTTCATTTCTATAGTTTGCGAATCTTTTCTATAACTGGCGCAATAGGATTGACTAGGGGTGTTGTTACGAAGAAAAGGGTTTAGAATCCAAAAGTTTTTACTTAACCTTTTTATTTACACGGTGGGCAAAAAAGGGCAATAGATGGAACATCGGTGGGTTTTAGTCGTACAAGTATGACACTCCCTCCGCTCCGCCCAGAGAGGGGGAAGTTATTTGATGATTTCCTGAAGGTTGCATTGATGATGTTTCCTGAACATACAGCCGGACACTGACCTTCAAATCCTTATTAATATTATAAAAGCGAAAGTGAGTTTGTTTGTTTGTTTGTTAACTTTTCACGCCTAAACCGCTAAACCGATTTTGATGAATTTTGGTACAGATATAGTCGGGACCCTGCAGACGGACATACGCAATTTTTTAGTGAAAAAAAGAAAGAGTGAAAAATGAGGGAGAAAGAGGGAAAACTTAGCTTTGCTTTTACAATAAATAAGGCGCTAGGGCGAAAACTGCAGGTGGCAGGTATCTGCAAATCAGGAAAGGGGAACTGTCTTATCCCGAATTTAACGCGGGCGAAAGCTAGTTCCAAATAAACTGGCCAAGAGTAAGTCAGACTAGCGCATCAAGGGTTCCTTACAAACTTGCGGCACAACAGCCATATCTTATGACTGCGTAGACTTAGAGGGTTGATTTTTTTCACAGCACAAAGGGACCACAGAGTTGAGTATATGGTTTTAATTTCAACTCCGTACTTCCATACTGGCACCTCTAGTTCTTTTGAACTCTCCCATATACTTATGTGTGTTACCGAACGCTTTAACCTATGCTCAAAAACAGAAATGGCGTTGGGCTGGTCATTTAGCGAGAATGTCTGACCGAAGGTGGACCACACGAGTTACCCAGTGCCAAGGACCACCTGGCAAGAGAGGAAAGGGGAGACCCTTAGCCCGCTGGGACGACGATCTGAAAAGATCAGTTGGCGTAAACTGGTTCTCCACAGCACAAGACCGACAAAAATGGCCATCTTTGGAAGAGGCCTTTACCCAAACCGGGGTTCATGTCAACATATAATAAATATATATTTTTTTAAAACGTATTATTATACTTATAAATATTACTAACATAATCTAAGATAACCTACTAATCTAAATTTATTTTGCTGTAGTATTATAAGTGCCAATGATGTAAATCATGAAATAAAAGGTTTTATTATTATTATTACTTCCATACTCCATACTTGGAGGAGCTCGTGGCTAAATAAAAAGTAGCCGCTCGGGTCGATCTTTAGGTTAAGCCGCGCTTGCCTAGGTTGGTCTGTAGATGGGTGCCCACCCGTTACATACCGAGTTTCCTCCGTGCCTCGGAAAGCACGTTAAGCCGTTGGTCCCGGCTGTCTTATGTAGATCGTTGACAGTCGTTACAGGTAGTCAGTGTTCCGAAAGTCTGACAACCAGTCTTACCAAGGGGTATCGTATTACCCAGTATTAACTGGGTTGTGGAGGTCAGATAGGCAGTCGCTCCATGTAAAATACTGATATTCAGCTGCATCCGGTTAGACTGGAAGCCGACCCCAACATAGTTGGGAAAAGGCTAGGCATATGATGATGACTTCCACGCGTTCTCAAGATAAAGGGTCTTGACAAACATAGACGGGCAACAAACTGATACAATTCCTAAAAACGAAAAACAAAAGGAAATTCGGGGCCTACCTTGGCGCTTCCCGCTTGAACAAGGGTTTCGTTTTAGCCATTTGGCCGCAGAACCCTAATAAAATACAAATACTTCGTCGAATTAATAGTTAATGAGATACATGAGAATTTATCTGAAGCCGAATACTAGGAAAACTGTTCCCTATAAAATACGATTTATTGATTGACAATTATTAAATACAGTCAAATAAACAAATTAAAGGCAATTCCTCGGAAAAAGAAATTAAGAAACCCTATTATATTACATTTAATAAAGAAATAATAATTCTGGAAAGTTCGGAAATTCCCGGAACGCGGCGAGATCCAATCTATATCCTACTTAATATTATAAACGCGAAAGTTCGTATGGATGTATGGATTTTTGTTACTCTTTCACGCAAAAACTACTGAATGGATTTTAATAAAACGTTACAACAATATCCTTACTAATATTATAAAAGCGAAAGTGAGTTTGTTTGTTTGTTACCTCTTCACGCTTTAATGGCTACACCGATTTAGATGAATTTTGGTACAGAGATAGTTAGGAACCAGGAGACGGACATAGGCTAACTTTTTTTCAAAAAAAGTGGGATGTAAGGGAGAAAGAGGGAAAAAAAGGGAAAACTTAGCGTTGCTATTACAAATCAATAAGGCGCAAGGGGAACTGTGTTACCCCGAATTTAACGCGAGCGAAGCCGCGGGCAAAAGCTAGTAGCTTATACATCAGAATAACACATGGGCTACAAGTCATAAAGATATATTGTATATTCTATCACTACGGGAGTGAAACGCGGGGCGCTAGTTAACTTAAGTACGATTTAAACTTCCGGCGAAATGTTAAATCAGTTTATTTTTCGCAGAAATTTCATTGGATTTTCAACTTCAACAGCACTTTTTGAATTCACTATAATATTTAACTTGTTTTTATTAAACCCCTGTTTTTACAATGTAAACAAATCTTACAACTTTGACCCAGAAATGGTTCGTTATTACTGTATTCATGCATGCTTCTAACTCAAAAACTCACTTAGACTTCACTTAGACACTTTTGCATGTCTTAAAAACAAAAAAGATGCTGCTACAGTCCCAGTCACAAGACATAATAACTTGGGAAAGTACTGTAGTTGCCCATTCCAAAGCGTAGATCTCTATGGAGAAGAATGGGCAAGAAATTCCATGGAGACTCTTTAAGTCATAATTATTTTTACAAAATCATGGTTACATCAATCATGTTGAGATTGTACATGTTTGTGAGAATGATGTAGAAAAACGAGGACATTAAGAGGGTCTAGAGTAAAAGCAACGTCATATTATTCTAATCTGTTAATTATTAAGAAAAAATAATATAAAATTTCTTTGGGTACGTGAAACGTGCAGCCATGAAACAAAAAACATTAAAATCATAAAAAAAACATACATTTATGTAAATCAAATTGACATTTGTAATGAAAAAAGGCTACCAGACTAATAAAAATCTGTGTTATTGGCAAAATTGTGGTATCTCTCGTCCACAAAAGCCATTAATGAAGAGTTGAAGTTAAAGTAATAAAAATCTATACCAAAGCGTATTTTTTTTATTTTAACCGTACCGTACCTCGAAAGGAAACATTTTTTCCTATAAAATAATTGACTTTCAAAAACACAAAAAATACGGAACTAAATTCACCTGACAAAAATCACCGAATCCAAAAAGTTAATTCAGACTTTTTTTGGGAAAGTTTATTTTGATAAACTTTCTATTCAGTCAGAGTAAGTATTAATTTATACTTATTGTGACTAAGAATCTCTACTTCATTTTTTACAATTAATAGTTTAAAATAAAACATTATTAATAATTTATTTTAAATCAAGTTGAGAAATTTAAAAAAAAGGAAATTTGAAAAGGCTAGGCAGATGATGATGAGTTTAAAATAAATTTGAAAATAAGTTAATAATAATATAATAATATATCTTTATTTCAGACATACGTCCATACATTTTTAACAAATGAAACGTTAGTAGAGTCGTTAGTAGCACACATAAAAATACAATAACAGAGTGTTAGTAATTTGTTAGTACAAAATCAAGATCATTACAGTCTATTTCCTATTTCTGAGTAAGTGAACACTCGCCCAGTAAATAGCAAACGGACCGTTTATTTTGCACGCTAACGTTCTGAGGACAGTGTTGGTGCTACCACGGACCCTGCTCATCATCGATGCGGTTCTTTTCCTGATAATGGAGAAGAAGTCATCGATGGATGCTCCCGCAAACATTTCGGAAGCACTGCAATACCTGGGTTTTTTCAACACTGTCCTCAGCGCGTCATTGTACTGAACACGCAGGGCATTGTAAGCCCGCCGCGTAAAGCTGATCCACAGACTGCACGTGTAAAATGATTGACAGAAGGCTCTGAAAAGTAACAGTTTTACATCTGTAGTACATCGTGCGAATCTGCGGGCCAACATATTGCAGCGGACTGCCAACGCCCTCCTTTCTCTCTCTAAGTCTGCATCATCCTGTAGGCGATCCGTCAGCATGTGACCCAAGTATTTTGCTTCAGTCACCCTCACTAGTGACGACCCCCCAATCCTAATTGGTGACACATTAGATGGAGCTTTATTTCCTGCCTTGAATACCATGAGTACACTCTTACTAGCATTATACTTGAGTCCATGTGACGTGGCATACGCTTCACAAATGCCCAGAAGTCTTCTGAGCGCACTCACTGACGGGCTCAGCAGAACCATGTCGTCCGCATAACTAATATTATTTATCATGGTTCCGTCTATGGAACACCCGATCATAGCTCCGCTGAGCCTGCCAATCAGCTGATTAACAAATAGGTTAATCAAGTTGAGAAATTTTTTATCGCGCCACCTGGAGTGGAGTATTTATCACGTAAAATATGGTATTTTGATTCAAGTAATAGGAATTTTTTGTGACCTTTCAAAAGCGTTTGATTGTGTTAGCCACGAAACCCTACTCTTGAAACTTGAACATTACGGCCTAGGAAAACTTGCGCTTAGTTTAGTAAAATCATATTTAAATAATAGACAGCAGCAAGTGCAAATAA
Organism: Ochropleura plecta; assembly: GCA_905475445.1. Classification (NCBI taxonomy): domain Eukaryota; kingdom Metazoa; phylum Arthropoda; class Insecta; order Lepidoptera; family Noctuidae; genus Ochropleura; species Ochropleura plecta. The sequence continues at coordinate 12,667,905 of FR997749.1, forward strand.
ATGGTGTCAATTCAATGGGTTTAAATGTAAAGATGGGTGTACCACAAGGATCGATATTAGGTCCCTTCCTCTTTTTAGTATATATTAATGATCTACCCCATTTATTTAAAAACCAACCACAAATGGTGTTGTTTGCTGACGATACTTCTTTAATATTTAAGATAAATAGACGTGCCACAAATCTAGACGACTTAAATAACGCCCTATTACAGGTAAATGATTGGTTCACCGCCAATAATTTGGTATTAAATGGGAAAAAAACGAAGTGCATAAGATTTGCTCTGCCAAACGTCAAAAGTAGTGATTGTGACATAGTATTGAATCAAGAGAAACTAGAATTCGTCGATAAAACTGTTTTCCTGGGGATAACGCTCGATTCAAGGCTACAATGGGGTCCGCATATAACATCTCTTGCAGGACGGCTTAGTTCAGCAGCATATGCTGTCAGAAAAATCCGTCAGTTTACTGATGTAGATACCGCGAGGCTAGTCTATTTTAGTTATTTTCATAGTATAATGTCATACGGTATTTTACTTTGGGGACGGGCTGCAGACATCGAGTCTGTATTTATTCTGCAGAAAAGAGCCATTAGAGCCATTTATAATCTACGTAGGCGAGATTCTCTAAGAGAACAGTTTAAGGAAATTAACATCATGACAGTACCTTGTCAATATATCTATGAAAACATCATGTACGTCAGAAAAAATTTGCATCTATTTGGTAAACGAGGTGATAGACACAAGTATAATACTAGAAACAGGGACCAATTGGTTCAGCCGGGTTTCAGGTTAGCTAAAGTAGACTCATCTTTCATGGGGTACTGTTTGAAATGCTACAATAAAATACCTCCCCACATTCTTCAACTGAATGAAACGAAATTTAAATCTTGTATTAAACGCACACTATGTAGGCAAGCATATTATAAGTTGGGGGATTATATTGATGATAAAAATGCTTGGCTCAATGCTGGTCCTGCTCCTCAAGCATAGGGGTAAACTCATTGATAAGTACCCGAAGCTATAGTGGAAGCTGCAGAAGATTGTAAGACTATCTTTGCAATGTATAGAATCAATTCTCTAGTATTGTATAATTATTAAGCCCATATGTGAGTGCTATGTATTATCATTGACTTGACGAGGCCCTGGTGGTTGATAGTGTCATGCTCACTTAAATGTCTCGCTGATGGTGGCGGGTGTGTCGGGTCATTTAGCTCCCTTCAAAATGGTCGAGCTGAATGGGGCTGATCCATACGTCATGTTCGTGAACGGGCGCTGTCAGTTGGGACTGGTCATTTTTTTAACTACCACGGTCATTTTTTTTTTTTAACTTATTTAGATTTTAAATTGAATTTTGCTTTTTATTTACTCTGGACGCTCTTACTGTGCACGTCTTTCTACATCGTTCTCACATATTTGTATAATCTCAACACGAATGATGTAAATACGATTTTGTAAAAATATTATAATTTAAAAGAGTGTCCATGGAGTTTCTTGCCCATTCTTCTCCATAGAGATCAACGCTTTGGAATGGGCAACTACAGTACTTTCACAAGTTATTATGCCTTGTGACCGGGATTGTAGCAGCATCATTTTTTTGTTCTTGTTTTTATGACATTCAAAAGTGCCTGTAATGGTCTAATTGAAATAAATGCTTTGAGTTTGAGTTTGAGTGAAGGAACAATATCATAGCGGGCGAGGCGGATTTAACGCCCGAGCCACTAGGCGAGGGTATTATAGAGCAGATAAAGTATAGAGTAAAATTACCTGAAATAACGTACTTTATTATAGCAAGTTGTTTTTTTTTAAATGGCTTCTTCCAGATCAACCTTTGAGGTTGTTAGCTACTCAAGCGGACTATCCTGTGGGTGCATTGACAGTACGGGATCCAAGTTCAAAAGTACGAGTAAACATGTTTCAATATTTAAACTGTCACCAACATAATAGTGCCTTAGGTTTTGACAACTATTGTCTATTCTTTCTTAGGGCTAAAACTGCGTTAAACGGACACCCGCGCATTTTCATACAAAAGTGAGCCGACACGGGGACACGCGCGGGCTTGTTCAGTCAATAACGCTTGATGAAAAGCTTGTGAAAATGTCTTTCGACAGAGAAAGAGTTATTGTGAAACTGCAGTGTCGCTCTGTCATATGAGGCCAAGCGAATGAACTCTTTAGGTACCTGTGAGTCCTGTGACAGGGTCCTTTACATACCCACAGAGCCCACGCTTGCACGTTTATTTTCGTTGGATCCCAGTTTTTGATCCCACTTTAATATTTTTGGCGTTGGATCCCACAAAACATTATTATATATTTCCGTTGAATCCCAAATTTGAAAAATACTAAAAAAATACGTTTTATTGCCATTGAATCCCAAAAACTATTTCCGTTGGATCCCAGATGTTTAAAAACATCTGAATGCGGGTACATCCAACAACAAAATCACAATAATATTTTAAGGCGAAACTTTGTATGTATGTTTGTTATTCCAACACGCTCAAACTTCTAGACTGATTTGGATGAAATTTGGGTATGTGGATAGGTTATGTTAGAATAACGGGTGCCTGCCGTTTTTCCGAAAAGATTTGGACAAAATTTCATTACCCAAACAAATTATAGGAACCGGGAACTAGGTTTGGTTAGGTTAAAACTATGACCTCCTACGCCACAAACGACCTGCATTTTTAGAAAAAAGAGATTGTTTTTACTTGACTGAACTATTATTTATTAACTGAACTATTTAGATTAGGATAATTACTTATTTACAAAAAAAAGGTTAGGTTAAAACTGTAACCTGAGTGCCAGCGGCCACATTATATAAAAAAAAATATGGAAAAATCATGACGGCAGTATTTTTTTTTTGAGCTAAGAGGCGCTTGTTTATTCCCCAGTGGCAACAATCCTAAAAAATCCAAAATACACACACGGTGTTTTTGAAATATTTAATAAAAGTAAATCACTTTTCTTCTTAAATGTACACATGTTGTCATAAAATGGGATTCAATGGTAATACCAAATGGGACCCATCGTTAATATCCATAAAATGGGATCAAAAACTGGGATCCAACGAAAATAAATCCGCTTGCAGACACGCGGCGGGTGTCTGTCGCGGGTGCCCGTTTAACGCAGTTTCAGCCCTTAGGATGTAAGACTGACCTCGCCATGCAAGTTCCTCCCCTCCGGCGTGTTCTCCGGCAGGAAATACAGGCGCAAGCTCACGAGGGTCTGGTCCGACACCCGGTCCGTCCATAGCAGTTGTAGTTCCCCTGTTGACAATATAGCTAGGTTAAACCGCTTGCCTAGGTTGGTCTGTCGATGGGTGACCACAAAAATTTCCTCCATGACATTAAGCTGAGTTCTGGCTGACATTTGTAGATCTTTGACAGTCGTTAGTTGTTGGGGGGAGGTTTTTGTAGGTTTTTTTTACGAAATTGAATTATAAATAAATATCTTGGGACAACTCACACACGGTCATCTGATCCCAAGCTAAGCAGAGCTTGTGTTATGGTAACCAGACAACTGATATACATACTTATATAATTAATAAATACATACATATCATAGATAAATCACATCCACTCACACAGAACAAAAAAATCATGCTCATCACACAAAGTTTGTCCTGGGTGGGAATCGAACCCACGACCTCCGGATTAGCAGTCAGGGCCACTAACCACTAGACCAACAGGCCCGTCAATCAATTATCATTTATTCACAGAGATTACTATATCAGACCGCCCGGTTTCCGGGGTTGCGGGTTTTTCGAAAGAGATACCGCGGCCCCGGAACATAAAGAACAATAGAAGGAACATGGGTGGGTTTTAGTCATTGCAAGCCTGACATTCCCCCCGAAGTTATTTGATGATTGACCATCTGCTAAAAAGACCACCCCGTTTGTCTAGTGGTCGTAAAGGTGACTGGCTCCTCCTCATCCTGAATTCTCCTCGATTTTCAGGTCTCGCAGAGTTATTGCTTATTTCAAACTGTAATATCTTAGAATTTGTCACAGTCTTGATTTTGTTCACGCGAAGAGCAGGAGGAAAGGAAGGCTTTTGCCCTGCAGTGACACGCAAATAGCTGAATAAAAAGAGCCTAATGTCATTTAATAGGGCTTAAAATATCCATAGCTGCTACTAAAAAAATCCTGATAACCAATAACACTACTCGAGCTGTCAATGCCAAGCTCAGGAACTTTGTTTTTGGAGTTTACTCCTTAAGAATCGATTTTCATATATAAGGCGCCCGGTATGAGAAAAATCCGAGGGGTAAAACCTACTAAAGTAACGAAAATGTGTCACGTTTTTGGTGCGCACCTTTAGTGCGCAACTTTCTAATTTGGCTGTGAGTGTATTAAGACGTACATTATGGTATGCTGTATAGGCGACTATACCTATATACTATATGTTATTTCATTAATTTGTGAATTTACCCTTTCATATGATATTAATCTTTTTTCAGTTGAATAAAGTCTTTTTGCGTATGGTTAGATACTCGTACTTAACGAGTAAACTCCAGTCGTGCGTCGGAGCTGACACACACATTTTTTTTCGGATTTGAAATCATCAAATATCTTCCCTCGGTCTGGGCGGAAGGGAGAATCAGGCTTTTACTGACTGACATCAATTCATGTTCCTGCTTTAGCTCTTTATGTTCCGGGACCGCGGTATCTCTTTCGAACAACCAGAAATCCTTGCAAACCCAGGACCTTACGCTCCGAAGTCGCGCGTTAAGATCACTTACGTGACATATGAGAGCCTTACCTATGGACACCAGCTCGGAATCCTGCCAGACCTTGACGAAGAAGAAGTCCCCGATGGCGATGATCTTCTCCGAGGGTCCTGTCAGCCGAAGCGCCTTGTAGAAAGTGTACTGGCCATGCTGGCCACAGGGTGCCCCCACCAGCTAGAACAACCAAAAGACATGCTCAGATATACAAACACTAGCTGGCATACGCGAAAAAACAGTGTTATCCAGATATCCTATGTCTTATTCCAGACTATAATTTATCTCTGTGACAAATTTCATCAAGATCCGTTCAGCCGTTTTGACGTAAAAGAGTAACAAACATCCATCCATACATCCTCACAAATATTCGCATTTATAATATTAAATAGGAAGTAGGATAAAATCAGAAAAACCCGCCAAGTACGAGTCGGACTCGTGCATCGAGAGAACCGTACAAGCTTGCGACATAATCTTTTTGTATTACATTAGCTATGACCTCTGAGTTTGTTTCGGCTGTTTCTTCTCAGAGTAGTCGGGTACGAAACACCGGCCTCATCTAGTTTTAAAAAAAAGACGTGTAAAAGTGTTTGTGAAAACCTACTTGCAAAATAAACATCATTTATCATTATCATTTAACATGAACCCGTTCAGCCGTTTTCACGTAAAACAGTAACAAACATCCATCCATACATCCTCACAAATATTCGCATTTATAATATTAAATAGGAAGTAGGATAAAATCAGAAAAACCCGCCAAGTACGAGTCGGACTCGTGCATCGAGAGAACCGTACAAGCTTGCGACATAATCCTTTTACATTAGCTATGACCTCTGAGTTTGTTTCGGCTGTTTCTTCTCAGAGTAGTCGGGTACGAACCACCGGCCTCATTTGGTTTTTAAAAAAAATGACGTGTAAAAGTGTTTGTGAAAACCTACTTGCAAAATAAACATCACTTATCATTTGACTGCATAGTTTTAGAGGATGGATTTATTAACAGCCGATACCTCCACGAGTTCCCCCAGATAAAGGGTCTTGACTGACAGACAGACGAAAAACAAAATGATCCAATAAGGGTTCCGTATTTTCTTTTTAAGGTAAAGAAAAAGAAAGAAAGAAAAAACATTTATTTGGCCCATGCCACAAGTGCACACAAAATGAGATAAAAACTTAAAACTAAACGATATTACAAATACGTAATTGTGTGTCTCACGGCTGCGCCAAATAGGACCAGTTCAGCAAACTGCCGAGCAGCTAGTGCCCGACGCTGGTTTTCAACTGGACCTTAGACCTGGGGCCTTAGTCTGCTATTACAATAGTGTCAGAATGGTCGATCACTGATCGCATAATGGTTGATTTTGACATCTACTACATACTAAACTGACACCATTGTAATAGCAGACTAAGGCCCCTGATGTGACGGACGTAAAACAGTTTTATATTTATTTGTGTTTCTGTGTATAAATAGGTACGGAATCCTATAACTGAAATGTCGGTGTCCATTTTTGCACAATGTTAAATTTTGAACAGACAAATATCAAACATAATTCCCTTCTGAAATTCCTAGGAAATGTAATTTTCACTATACCAGCAGAGCGCTTTCACGAACATATCCAGTTTCAGGTCGGTTTTGTAGTTCTGGAAACTGAGGCTTGAGCCAATAGACTGAGGATCAAACAAACTGCATGTATGTATATACAATACATAGTTACTGCTGTATGTATAATTGAACGTTGCACGTGTAAGGGGGCGCGTCCTTGTGCCTGAAGGCTCTATTTACGATTGACTATATTTTTGTTTTATTTTTATTTATTTACTAGCTTTTGCTCGCGGTTTCGCTTGCGTTAAATTCGGGGTAAGACAGTTCCACTTTCCTGATTTGCAGGTACCTGCTACCTTTAGTTTTTGCCCTTGCGCGTTATTTATTGTAATAGCAATGCTAAGTTTTCACTTTTCTTCCCTCTTTCTTCATCATTTTCCACTTTTAAAAAAGTTGCCTATGTCTGTCTCCAGGGTCCCAACTATCTCTGTTCCAAAATTCATCAACATCGGTTTAGCCATTAAGGCGTGAAGACGTAACAAACAAACTCACTTTCGCTTTTATAATATTAATATTAGTAAGGATTTAAACTTCATGGTACATAGGTGGACTAAATGCCATTAGGAATTCTCTACCAGTCATGGACACTCTTTTAAATCAGAATATAGTTACAAAACCTTGGTAAATAATCACTAAGCAGCGGGGGAAACCGTTGGGCACAGCTTGTATAACGATACAAGATGTAATCCAGATATGGTATCCAGAACTTAAAGAAACACAATAACGGGGTGAATAAGGCTTCGCCGTGTATCAGAATTAGTACTCCCTAAAACTATAATATGAAAAAATCATAGCGACAATTTTAGCTTGCCTAGGTTGGTCTGTGGATGGGTGACCGCCCGTTACATACCGAGTTTTCTCCGTGCCTCGGAAAGCACGTTAAACTGTTAGTCCCGGCTGTCAATTGTAGATCTTTGACAGTCGTTACAGGTAGTCAGTGTACCGAAAGTCTGACAACCAGTCTTACCAAGGGGTATCGCATTACCCAGTACTAACTGGGTTGTGGAGGTCAGATAGGCAGTCGTTCCATGCAAAAACTGGTATTCGGCTGCATCCGGTAAGACTGGAAGTCGACCCCAACATAGTTGGGAAAAGGCTAGGCAGATGATGATAGTGACAATTTTAGTTTGTATAGCTACATAATTGCATTCTGGCGTTCGGCCAAGAAATTCTATAAGAATAATGGTCGTTTTGTCAAGTCAATTCATCATGGATCTAAAATCTAAATACAAACATATCTGTTATGACGGGCCTGTTGGTCTAGTGGTTAGTGGCCCTGACTGCTGAGCCGGAGGTCGTGGGTTCGATTCCCACCCAGGACAAACTTTGTGTGATGAGCATGATTGTTTGTTCTGTGTCTGGGTGTGATTTATCTATAATATATATGTATTTATAAATTATATAAGTATGTATATCAGTTGTCTGGTTACCATAACACAAGCTCTGCTTAGCTTGGGATCAGATAGCCGTGTGTGAGTTGTCCCAAGATATTTATTTATTAATTTATTACTACTGAATCTCGTGCAGTCATCATGATATCTCTATTTAGCATATTATCACACTTATATTGCTCAGAAGGATAAGCAGGAGTGGCAAGCTGAGGGGTCTGCTAGGGCGACCGCGGGCAGTTCTTAAGAGATACCGCGGCCCCGGAACGTAAAGGGCAAAAGAAGGAACATCTTAGTCGGTAAGTCTGACACCCAGAGTGGGGGAAGTAATTTGATGATTTCCCATTTGTCGGCTTATAAATATTTTACCACAACTACAACCATACATACATGCACCCATATATGTATAGGGTTTGGGGCAGGTTTTTATTCCAAGAAATTTAATTTATTTAATGACTAGCTTTTGACCGCGGCTTCGCTCACGTTAAATTCGGGGTAACACAGTTCCCCTTTCTTGATTTGCAGGTACCTGTTACCTGTAGTTTTTGCCCTTGCGCCTTATTTATTGTAATAGCAATGCTAAGTTTTCCCTTTTCTTCCCTTTTTCTCCCTCATTTATCACTTAAAAAAAAATGTTAGCCTATGTCCGTCTCCAGAGTTCTAACTATCTCTGTACCAAAATTCATCAAAATCGGTTTAGCCATTTAGGCGTGAAGAGGTAATAAACAAACAAGCTCACTTTCGCTTTTATAACATTAGTAAGGATATTGAATCTGTTTAATGTATGTCTGTGTATGTCTAACAATATTATACTAGTTTTCTATTGGGTCTATGCAACCTGCAGCATAAAGTTTATTCATTCATTCGTTCACAACCCCCTAACCCCGGAACCACCGACAACCCCGGAACAACCCTTTTTTTTTTTTTTTTTATTTGCGTGTGGAAATCCTCAATGGATGTCCTCCGCCTTTGCGGAGGGGTCTGTCAGACTCCTACTGACTAAAACCACACGGTGTTCCTTCTCGTCACTTCTGGCTGGGGTGCGGGGACACATTCGCATTCTACACAATCACCCCAGCAGTACCCCGGAACAACCCTGGGACAACTTGCAGCCCTTGATGTACATCTCTGTTTAAACGCTCGGGAATAACAAGCAAGTTGTTATGTTAATAAAGAGAGGTAGAATGAGGTGAAAAAACGTTTAAATATGAACTGCATGTTAAATCGTGGGCAACGATAACCTCGAACGAACGTTTGACAAAGTACTGCTAGCACAAAAACAAACGGTAATTTTTTTAATCCTTACTAATATTATAAAAGCGAGAGTGAGTTTGTTTGTTTGTTACATCTTGACGCCTAAATGGCTAAACAAATTTTGATGATTTTTTCTACAGACATGTTGGGACCCTGGATAGGGACATATGCTTTTTTTTTTTTAATTGGGATATGATTGACAAAGAGGGAAGAAAAGGAAAAATGAGGCGCAAGGGCAAAAAATACAGGTAGCAGCAAATCAGGAAAGGGGAACTGTGTAACCCGAATTTAACGGGAGCGAAGCCGCGGGGAACAGCTGGTCAATCTTAAATTCGGTCATCAGACTCACATACATGTGTCGATATAGTCATATCACTCAGAATTCATTATTTGGACACCCAATCATCTGCTTAGCCTCTTCCCAACTATGTTGGGGTAAGCTTCCAGTCTAACCGGATGCAGCTGAATACCAGTTTGTATATAGATCGACTGTCTTACTCTTTGGGGGTGTAAAATGCCCGCTTAGGCAGAATCATAATGGGTTAATAATATGAACTACCTACGATAAAATTCTTAATAAAAATAGTCACAGACGCAGTTAATATTGTGAATGGCTTTGTGACCATTAACCATTCGTAAGAATGGTAAATTAATCCAAATTATTAATCTACAGTAGAATCCGTTTATGTTGACCAATCGTTATAATGAAGTAATTGCACAGCGAAGTTTGGTTTTCATATTAAATTCTTTATAACAAAGTCGGATATATAATCACTTCGCTTATAGTGAAATACAACCTATTGTGACAATTTTTTTATAAATTGTGGGCGATTATAGGGGACCGACATGATTCGCAGCGTTCGCAGCATTCGAAGCTATGACGTGTTTGTTATTTCCCTTCGATGTCATTATAAACTCTGCTTTAGCAGACATTTTAGACCCCTGACCTAAACAACTCCCAGTTGGTTGTGGAGGTCAGATAGGCAGTCACTAATTGAGAAAACGCAGGCAAGTGATGACTGCATAATCTTCGTACTCTTTATTTTAAAGTATGTACGTTAGCTAACTGCACACTAAAACTAAAACAACACATAGTAAAACAGACACACTTATACCCCTAATTTATAACCACCACAACTAATTCGCAACAAAAAAAAAACACCAAACGACTCAACAAAAAGTGAAAAAAAAACGAAAAAAAAAAGAACTCCGCTTAATATGCTAACGGTAGTTTCAAAGAGTTTCAACTTGGAATCAATAAGTATAAAATTGAAGCAGCCTGGTTAGAGCGAGAAGGCGACGTACGAGCGAGGGAGACAGGTATACTTCTATCAGGTACGTCTCTGTTTGTGCGTTGAGCGATGGATTTGAGGAAATATGGTAAATCTATTGCCGAATATTGGTTTGTCAGGTAACTTTGGCGTATAATGTCACCTGGTTGTGTGGAGGATTAGCAGAATCATCGAAATAGTGTATTGAGAGTACAGAGGGGCCCGTAATATTTATAATTCGTGTTTATTTTGTTTTGTTATTAATTTCATTGTAAGGTTTTGTTTGATAGTTTATAAATACTGTTTTGAATTTATTTGCCCCACACTAGGAATTTCTCCTGTATCGTGGATGCGTTTACAAACATTTAAACTCACATACACAAACAGCCAGACCCGGAAAAACTACCTGTAGGTCATATATATTTGTTCCGTGTTGGGATCGAAACCGCGACAAACAGCGCAGCAGTCAATTGCTCAGCCACTGCGCCAACCGTGCCGTCAAATTGGTACTACAAGTGTTTTCATTTATTGTCGAAGTAGGCCTGTATAGTGCCAGTGGGCCCGGGCCGCTGCCAGCCGGGGTTGCAGGATGTTCGAAAGAGATATACCGATACCTTTGTGGATTGCAAATCATCGTTGTCGTTGAGCTCATTGGGTTATGAGGTCGAGCTACACGATAACTGACAAATGCTTGCACTGACTGGACAGGTCCACTCAATCTGTGTGGTGCTTTCTTCAAAAGACCATTTCAGACACTAATCTGCATAGTACTCATGTTAATTGACCAAGATTTTTCTTAAAAGAGACTATGACCTCTGAGTTTGTTTCGGCTGTTTCTTCTCAGTGTAGTCGGGTACGAAACACCAGCCTCATCTAGTTTAAAAAAAAAGACGCAAAATAAACATCATTTATCATCAAATAACTTCCCCCGCTTTGGGCGGAGCGGGGAGGAGTCTCAGACTTGTGCTGACTAAAACCCACCCATGTTCCTTCTATTGCCCTTTACGTTCCGGGGCCGCGGTATCTCTTTCTAACTACTTGCAACCCCGGCAGGCGGTAACCCTGGCAGGCCTCCCTGCTATTTACATGTTGCCTTAAGACACTTAAAAACAATTGTTTTATTATGGACTAGCTTTTGCCCGCGGCTTCGCTCGCGTTAAATTCGGGGTAACACGGTTCCCCTTTCCTGATAACTACAGGTAGCAGGTACCTGGACCTGTTACCTGTAGTTTTGCCCTTGCGCCTGATTTATTGTAATAACAAAGCTAAGTTTCCCTTTTCATCCTTTTTTTTTTAAAAAAAAAGCCTATGTCCGCCTCCAGGGTTTCAACAATCTGTGTACCGAAATTCATCAAAATTTAGCCATCAAGGCGTGAAGACGTAACAAACAAACAAACTCACTTTCGCTTTTATAATATTAGTAAGGATTTTAGGACAAGAAAACAAGGTTAGGTTTTCCTTTTTGGGTGGTTTAAGTTCATAGACAAAGGTAAGTCTACACTGAATTGGGTAACCGCGCGGTTTCTTTGATTGCCTTAATTGACAGATCAAGGGCCAAGTTTGCGTCCATTTACAGAAATGCCTTGTGCTGGAACTATACGATCTACATCACTGAGTTTTTAACCGACTTAAAAAATGAAGAGGTTCTCAATTCGATTTGAGTTTGATTTTCAAAATTCTTCTTATTCAAAAGGGTTTACTCCCAAAGGGGTCCCATATGGGCACGCCACAATAGTGGCGGTAAGTCCCCTCTTTGAGGAGTGGCTGGAGAGGCGTCATGGCGTGCTCACCTACCGCCTGATGCAGGTCCTCACCGGACACGGAAGTTTCGGGAGGCTCCTGCACATCATCGGGCGGGAGGAAACGCCCGGGTGTCACCATTGTGACGATCGCCCGGAGGACACGGTGGAGCACACAGTGGCGGTCTACCCAGCGCGGGGCGGAGCACCGCCGTGCCCTTGTAGAGGCGATCGACGGCGGCGATCTCTCGCGTCCGGCCCTGGTTCAGTCCATGGTCCGGAGCGAGAGGGAATGGGAAGCGGTCACCTCCTTCAGCGAAGCAGTCATGCTAGTGGAGGAGGAGGCCGGGCGTGGAGAGAACCTCAAACCAACCCAGCTGCCGCGGGAGACGCCCTGGGCGCCGGGCGCCGCGAGACGACTCCCGGCCACCGTAGATGCGGGCCTGTGGACGGTGAGCAATGGGTAGCTCACCGTCCGTCCGTCTATTGACGACAGGCCGTGTCGACGGCGCGTTCGTGTTTCACGGACGCCTCAAAGAGATGTCAGCAAAGCAGAGAGGCTTGCCAGGGCCTCCGCCTGCCTGGGTTGCGGGTTGTTCGAAAGAGATACCGCGGCCTCGGAACGTAAAGGGCAATAGAAGGAACATGGGTGGGTTTTAGTCAGTACAAGTCTGACATGCCCCCCGCTGCGCCCAGAGCGGGGGAAGTCATTGGATGAATTCCCACCCGAAAAAAAAGGGTTCAGTTTTTTGCTTTTGAATTACGGTACCCGAAAAAACGACTAGTAATAGTATTTGTAAAAACCTATAATATCATTTATGTTATGACTAGCTGGCGCCTCCGGCTTCACCCGCGTGACTTCGAAAAAAAAGACTATAATCTACCTCTCTGCCAAATTTCATCAAGATCCGTTCAGCCGTTTTGACGTAAAAGAGTAACAAACAAACATACATACATCCATCCATCCTCACAAACATTCGCATTTAATAATATTAGTTGGATGCTTCGCGATAACCATCCTTCTAATCCAATCAATCCTTTCTGATATATCTATGTCAATAACAAATTATTATACTGATACACTTGAAAGCCTTTACTAACGGGGGCAGACAGAAACCACTGAACGCCATTTACTACTCAAACTCAAAAGCATTCATTTCAATTAGACCATTACAGGCACTTTTGAATGTCAAGAAACAAAATGTTGAAGCTACAGTCCCGGTCACAAGACATAATAACTTATGAAAGTACTGTAGTTGCCCATTCCAAAGCGTTGATCTCTATGGAGAAGTATGGGCAAGAAACTCCATGGACACTACAAAATCGTATTTCCATCATTCGTGTTGAGATTATACAAATATGTGAGAACGATGTAGAAAGACGTGCACAGTAAGAGCGTCCAGACTAAAACTAAAATTCAATTTAAAAAACTAAATAAATTAAAAATGAGCCGTGGCAGCTAAAAGATCACCAGTCCCAACTGACAGCGCCCGTTCACGAACATGACGTATGGATCAGCCCCATTCAGCTCGACCATTTTGAAGGGAGCTAAATGACCCGACACACCCGCCACCATCAGCGAGACATTTAAGTGAGCATGACACTATCAACCACCAGGGCTTCGTCAAGTCAATGATAATACATAGCACTCACATATGGGCTTTATAATTACACAATACTAGAGAATTGATTCTATACATTGCAAAGATAGTCTTACAATCTTCTGCAGCTTCCACAATAACTTCAGATGCTAATTAGTGAGTTAACCCCTATGGTTGTGGAGCAGGACTAGCTTTGAGCCCAGCATTTTTATCCTTATCCTTACTAATATTATAAAAGCGAAAGTGAGTTTGTTTGTTTGTTACCTCTTCACGCCTTAATGGCTAAACCGATTTTGATGAATTTTTGTACAGAGATAGTTGGGAACCAGGAGACGGACATAGGCTATATTTTATTTAAAAAAAGTGGGATATGAGGGAGAACGAGGGAAGAAAAGGGAAAACTTAGCGTTGCTATTACAAATCAATAAGGCGCAATGGCAAAAAATGCAGGTAGCAGGTACTGTGTTATACCGGATTTTACCACCACCGAGCGAAGCCGCGGGCAAAAGCTAGTCTTCAATATAGTCCCCCATCGATGCCTACGATCCTTACTGCTTTTGCAGTTTTGCCTCATCCACGCAAAGAAAACTAGATCAACGAATCTTTCTCTAACAATTGCCAACCCAACCACATTACAAACCTCCTAAATTTATTGGAGTTTACTCCTTAGGAATCGATTTTCATAATATATAAGGCGCCCGGTATGAGAAAAATGTGAGGTGTAAAACCTACTGATGAATGACCTCGTTACGTTCGTGACGTACAGTTGAATATTACTAGATGGCGCTTTATGAAATTTGTCGTCCGTCAGTGACATTTTTAATTATTTATTTTAATTTTTTTATGATATTTTGTTTTTGGACTTAAGGAGTAAACTCCAGTCGTGCGTCGGAGCTGATACACACACTTTTTTTATTTAAAAAATAAGTTTACCAAAAACCATATTTTCGGTAACCTCTGGCATGTCGCTAGGTAACGTGCGAGAGGGACGGAGCATGTGCTATCCCTGTCGCACGCAGGAGTTCAGGAGTTCCACAGTGTACGACCGTGAACTACGGCTGGTCGAGGGCTGTCGAAGTTTTAACCGACTGTTGTAAATTAGAGGACTGTTGTGTTTGTTGTATGATTTTACTATATTGTTGTTTGGAAATATTTTTTTTTAAACTTAACTTGTTTTTAAGATATAAGTTTCTTTGTGTTATTATTTTTTTTATCCAATATTTCTCAATAAAAATAAGCATAGCCATCCAACGCGGTAATGCTGCCCGCCTTCAGGGCACTTTTGACTTGTTGACAGCAATGCAGACGAATTTTTAGACGCCATGTTATTATTTTGTAATTTTTATACTTGTAGGTACCTACATACTTTTATTATTAGTTTATGTCTATTTGTAGTTTGTAAATAGGAATTAACAAGGTTTTCACTCACTTGAGTACTATTGGAACTTAGAATATTTTGACAACTAACTGAGTAGGTAGTATTGTTTTGTTTCTAGTAGTTAGTAGTTTAAACTAGTGTCATGGTTTGTAATCGAATTAAACTTCAATTTTATTTATTCATAGAACAGTTAAAGCTAATGTTAGGATTTGTTTATTTTTCTCTTTATTTAAAGTGGCTTATTCAATTAGAACACGACAATTGTGTTTAAAAAAACAGTAAAAATACGCTTTGAAGTTTCTTTTCAAACTTGACGAAATTTATTACTGCCACACAAAATAAACAACGTTAACAACTATTATTATTAAGACTTAAAACGGGATATTTACCATTTTGGTTATTTATTCCGAGTTTCCGATATTTCGGGGATGTTGGAAAAATGATGAATGATGGTAAATATCCCGATTTAAGTGTTAATAATAATGTTAGTGGCCATGTCAGTTTAAACACTTAAATGTACCTAAACAAAAATATTATAAAAAATACGTGTGGCACTCGGGGACTGCCGCGGTAAAGCTATTGCATAGCATTTTTTATCAACTTATGCAATAAATAAAAACAATCTAAATAAAATATTTAAAAAGTACTTCCAATGAAAAGAAGTCGCAAAAAGAAACTTTTTTTTATCAACTTAGACAATAAATATAATATTTAAAAAGTACTTCCAATGAAAAGAAGTCGCAAAAAGAAAAACAAGACCTTGGGTTTGATCCAGTGTAATGTCGATTGACTATCCGATTCTCTACCAAACACGCTATTAGAACATTAGAATCGGGTTTGAAATAACTGACCGTATTGTGTAAACGACGTTAGACAATGCACGGCCTTCAAGCCACACCTCCGTGCCCGTCGGAGTGGGGAGCGTCAGGTTTTTTTTCGTTACGGAATTTTTGAATACGGTCCCCGCGCTCAAGGCCCGCGATAGAAGCTATGCAATAGCTTAAAAATGCTGTTTTTTTTTTAAATAAGTAATTCTGAAGCCTGCACTGGCAGCCCTACCGCGAAACCCTATTCTCCTCTAATGTAACACCAGTATATTGGTTTAGGGATCGACCGCCATCGGTGCTCAAACTTTGTACCGAGATTATTTGTTAAAAATGTAAAAAGCAGCTTCACGAATTGCTTAACATCTAAGAGCCCCAGCGACACAAAAACGTGCCAGTAAACAAGTATTACCGTTGAGCCCCGCTGGCACAAATTTGTGCCACCAAAACCTCGACCGATTTAAAACTGTATTTGTAGTAAAGATAAGTCTTAAAATCAGATTACGCTTACGATTAGAGCCCGCCCGGCGGTGCTTGACGGATAGTTAACGTAAATAATGGCGGCCCTTGAGAGGTTAAAATAAGTTTTTTAGCAAGGAGGTTTATTTGCTTTCGTTATCTGACATCTCCAGTATTAATAATACTCTATGGCGTGTTATGACAGTTGTCAAACAGTTTAGGAATATGGACATAATGCAATATTGCTCACCGCCTTAAGTGATTAGCGTGATAATATATAGCCTATATCCTTTGCCAGATTAAAATCTATTTCCTTGCCAAATTTCATTACGATCTCATCAACCATTTAGTTGGGAAAATGTAACATACAAACAAATAGTGTTATTTTACATTTGAATACCTAACTAACTAAACTAGGAATTTCTCCTGTATCGTGGGTGCGTTTACAAACATTTTAAACCCACATGCACAAACAGCCAGACCCGAAACAACTATCTATAGGTCATACAAATATTTGTTCCGTGCGGGGATCGAACCCGCGACTCAGCCACTGCGCCAACCGTGCCGTCAAAAATTAGTATGGTTATTGGCCGACATTTTAACAATAAGAACTGTGGCTCCAGTGGTTGCTGCCAAGAGCCCTTCCAATCGTTGCCTACGTTAATCCGTGGATGGGTGACCAAGTGACCATTCATTACGTACCGAATTTCCTCTGTGCCTCGCAAAGCACGCTAAGCCGTTGATCCCGGCTGTCATTTGTAGATCTTTGACAGTCGTTACAGGTAGTCAGTGTACCGAAAGTCTGACTGAAACCAGTCTTACTCTTACCAAGGGGTATCGTATTATCCAGAACTTACTGGGTTGTGGACGTCAGATAGACAGTCGCTTCTTGTAAAATAGACTTAGTTAGCCTGCAGAGCGACCTCAACGTGGTTGAGAGAAGGCAAGCAGATAATGTTTAATATTGAAATTACAAGTAAAATAGTAAGTTCAGAAACTCGCACGAACTGAACCCTCTGTAATACTGTGTCTTAATTATAATGTAGTATGTCTTAATTATAATGACTTTTAACCGACTTCACAAAAGGAGGAGGTTCTCAATTCGTCGGTATTTTTATGTTCACCGATTACACACAAACGCGTGGACCGATTTGCAAAATTCTTTTTTTGTTTGATAGGGTAAACTTCCGAGGTGGTCCCATATCAATTTTACTTATTTATGACTATAAGGATGATCTGCTAATCCTTTAGTAACAATGGAAAATGAATACTCGCTAAAAAATTATGTGAATATATCATTATGTACCATAACTAAAAAGTGAAATAAAAACTTTTTTAAAAAATACCGACTTCCGGAAGTAAAGTTATTTTTTACTTTTTAGGTTTTTTTTTTTACAAAAAAGGTTTATTCTTGTACAGATCTGCTGGAATCGTTGTCAACACCGATTGAGAAAGCAGATCATCTATGCTCTTTCTTTGTATGACAAGAAAATGCCCGGCAATAGTAAGTCGTAGCAAATTGCCGGTCGAATTTGATTTTCGAATTACGGATGTCAATTCTAAATTCTTAGTGATGGGGACACTTTTATCGATAACCGTTGACATAATTGTTAGGAACATGTTTTTGCACCGTTATTTATGGTTTATTTCCGTTGGATCCCAGTTTTTGATCCCACTTTAATATTTTTGGCGTTGGATCCCACAAAACATTATTATATATTTCCCTTGGATCCCAAATTTGAAAAATACTAAAAAAATACATTTTATTGCCATTGAATCCCAAAAACTATTTCCGTTGGATCCCAGATGTTTAAAAACATCTGAATGCGGGTACATCCAACAACAAAATCACAATAATATTTTAAGGCGAAATTTTGTATGTATGTTTGATATTCCAACACGCTCAAACTTCTAGACTGATTTGGATGAAGTTTGGGTATTTGGATAGGTTATATGTTAGAATAACGGGTGCCTGTCGTTTTTCCGAAAAGATTTTGACAAAATTTCATTACCCAAAACAAATTATAGGAACCGGGTACTAGGTTAGGTTAGGTTGAAACTGTGACCTCCTACGCACGAGCCGAGCGAGCGGAGCGAGCGGTGCCGCGGCAGCGGCCGGCGAGTGCCAGAAACGACCTGCATTTATAGAAAAAAGAGATGCCAGAAACAGCCACATAATATAAAAAAAAATATGGAAAAATTATGACGGCAGTATATTTTTAAGAGCTAAGAGGCGCTTGTTTTGAAGGCCTTCATATGTATTTATTTATAAACAGAACATTACAAATAAACCTGATCATTTTGAACTCATGCTAGCCTAGTACTATTTGGAGTACATCATTTGTCTCATCTATTCCTCAGTGGCAACAATCCTGAAAAATCCAAAATACACAACACGGTGCTTTTGAAATATTTGATAAACTAAATCACTTTTCTTCTGAAATGTACACATGTTGTCATAACATGGGATTCAATGGTAATATCAAATGGGGCCCATCGTCAATACCTAAAAAATGGGATCAAATACTGGGATCCAACGAAAATAAATCTTATTTATTCAATAATATTTCATTTCAGTGATCATTCCTTTATTATGTTGTTTTTTTTTAATTGCAGATTAATATTTTGTTTGTTTTTTAGGGTACCGTATCTCAAAAGGAAAAAAAGAACCCTTATTGGATCACACTGTTGTAAATAAATAAATAAATAAATTTTTGTCAAGACCCTTATCTCGGAGGGTGTGAAGGTATCGAGTTGATATTAAAACCATATACTCAAGTTTGTAGTCCCTTTGAGTTGTGTAAAAATCATATTTCTAAGTCTAGGCAGTCATAAGACGTGGCCGTTTAAAGCCGTAGAACTTATGTCCGTAAGCAAAACGACTCGTTTTTGTTTATTGGAACGGGTCCAATAAACAAAAACGAGTCGTTTTGCTTACGGACATAAGTTCTATGAGACTTATGTCAAAATCCTACTATCCGTTAGCAAAACGACTCGTTTTTGTTTATTGGAACGGGGCTTTAGTCGCAAGTATATATGGAACCCACGATGTGCGAGCTCGATTCGCATTTGCCCGGTTTAAATTTTTTTTTAATATAAATAAGTCCGGACGATTCTAAAGTTTAGTTTATAGATTTAGCAACTGTGCACCCCCTAAAGGTACGTAGCGCAGTTTCATCTGTGTACAAAATAATGACGCCTGGGATCTTGGAGCAGTCGCACACAAAGTTTGCATTTTTTTCGCGTTAAGCTCTCTTAAGTTATGTTAAAAAGCTTAAGGCATAAACAAGTGACAATCAGTTTGTTGTGAAAGAATTTTCTATTTCTGGCAACACTTTTAATTAAGACTAACAGCAAACTTATGGTCTCATACATTATTTGCTTTTCAATCACATTTATCGCCGATAGGAGAATCTGTCTGTCTCTCTGGAAGCGTCACGAAATTCGTTTTAAGCAATGTTTTGATTATACTTTTTCAATATTGTTTAAGACTAGCTGTTGCCTGCAACTCCGTTCGTGTAAAAAATTTGACGTGGGTGAGCAAATTCTATATATTATATTCTA
Source organism: Ochropleura plecta (assembly GCA_905475445.1). Taxonomy (NCBI): domain Eukaryota; kingdom Metazoa; phylum Arthropoda; class Insecta; order Lepidoptera; family Noctuidae; genus Ochropleura; species Ochropleura plecta. The sequence goes on from FR997749.1 coordinate 12,687,700, forward strand.
TATATTATATTCTATATCTATATATTCCAGACTATAATCTGTCCAACTATATATGTCCAAATACGTTTAGCCCTTCTGGCGCAATTGAGAAAAAAACTTTCGCATTTAAAATAGTAAGTGACACATGTGCCAACAGTTTTAAAATAGTAAATGATTCATGTGCCAATCAACAGTCCACAGAAAGGCCATATTTGCCAAAAAAGTTTGATGGAGACCGCGAATCGACAAATATATCATATAATATAATTAGGAACGTAGGGACCACGCTATCGACAATCTTTGTAAGGAAGAAGCAGTTGGATCGAAGCAAATAGCGTTATATGGGGGTCTAGTGGAGGCTATATCCAGCAGTGAACTTCTATAGGCCGATAGATGATGAATTGAAGATTCATTTATTCATTTTCTCTTGTCACCATTTTTATTGTATCTCTGTCCTTCACTTTTCTTATCATTTCATGCTATAATACCTGGATTTTAATTAAAATACTTACTTAAAATACCTTTTATCACAATTATACGTTTGTGCGGGATAATTTCCGATCTCCGTGTAACGGGCAATAGCTCGTCTGGTTATAAATTGACGAATTGTATTGTTCAATACTGAATAATGTCCTTGACGGTGACATGCTAATTGACTTCTATCGGACACTGTTTTAACCCTGAACTACAATTTTATTAGTTTGTAACTTGTAGTAGAGCCCTGTGAAAGACTTCGTCCTTGAGTGCTAATAGCAAGGCCCCGGAATGTAAAGGATAATAGAAGGAACATGGGTGGGTTTTAGTCAGTACAAGTCTGACACTCCCCCCCGCTCCGCCCAGTGCGGGAGAAGTTATTTGATGATTTCCCATCCGCAAAAAAAGTGGTAAGAACAAGCCTGTTTCTGTTAATTAAGGCGCTGTACAAAGCAAACACTTCGTAAAACGTCTAGATTTTAGCCGTATCTGTACATGCCACTAGCCAAAAAAAATACCGTGTATAGTTCAATACATAAAGTAAAGACTTAAACAAAATCAGTTTTCAAAAATGGTCTAGTACTAGGAAAAAAAAATGTTTAAAAAGACCACGAAACAATTTTTTTCGTTTCGAAATTCTCAATTTTTTCAGCGACAACTATCATATTTTTTATATCTATTACAAAGGAAATGTTATAGACTAAAGAGATATCTAAAATTTTTCAAACACGAAACTGTATTTTTTTTTATATCCAATTAAAACTGCAAAATGACCTACATTTTGGCCGACATGATATTCAAATAAAATCAAACACCGAAATATTTTCGACCTTATTTCTATTCTTTCGATGCAATACTGTCGTGTACTTGTGTTAGACCATGCCCAGTATGCAGCTAGCCTCACTTCCGCGAATACCTAAAGATTAGCTTGTTACCGCGCCTTAAGGCGCTGTACAAAGCAAACACTTCGTAAAACGTCTAGATTTTCGTCGCAAAGTTAGCCGTATCTGTACATGCCACTAGCCAAAAAAATACCGTGTATAGTTCAATACATAAAGTAAAGACTTAAGCAAAATCAGTTTACAAAAGTGGTCTAGTACTACGAAAAAAAAAATGTTTAAAAAGACCACGAAAAAATGTTTTTCGTCTCGAAATTCTCAATTTTTTACGCGACAACCATCATATTTTTTATTTCAATAACAAAGGAAATGTTATAGACTAAAGAGATATCTAAAATTTTTCAAACACGGAACTGTTTTTTCTTTATATTCAATTAAAACTGCAAAATGACCTACATTTTGGCGGACATGATATTCAAATAAAATCAAACACCGAAATATTTTCGACATTATTTCTATTCTATCGATGCAATACTGTCGTGTACTTGTGTCAGACCATGCCCATTATGCAGCTAGCCTCACTTCCGCGAATACCTAAAGATTAGCTTGTTACCGCGCCTTAAGTACTCTACGCTCTCTGACGATTTTCCATAAGGGTGAAAAAGTATGCATTTTTGAGTACAGTACCTCAAAAAAAAACGGAATCCTTATAACCCTTACAGGACACTGTTGTCCGTCTGCCTGGTCTGTCTTTCAATACCCTTATCTCAGCAACGAGTGGAAGTATCTAGTTGAAATTAAAACCATATGCCCAAGTCTATGGTCCTATCAACCCTCCAAGTCTAGTCTGTTTACGTCGAATTTTTGTACGGAACCCTTGGTGCGAGAGGTTTTTTCTCAGGACCTACAAAGTACTATTATGATGTCAGAAAAGCAAAGAATGTCTGTGACTAGGATGTCACAATCTACTGAAAAGTATGACAATGCCGTTAAAATGCGCTTTTATACTAGGAAAAGTGTTTTAAAGTTTTTTCGATTAGAGCTTTTTGTACTAGCGTAGTGTCTACAGATATATTTATATATTACTAGCTTTTGCCCGCGGCTTCGCTCGCGTTAAATTCGGGGTAACACAGTTCCACTTGCACCTTATTGTTTTGTAATAGCAACGCTAAGTTTTCCCTTTTCTGCCCTTTTTCTCCCTCACATCTCAATTTTAAAAAAAAATTAGCCTATGTCCGTCTCCGGGTTCCAAACTATCTCTGTACCAAAATTCATCAAAATCGGTTTAGCCATTAAAGCGTGAAGAGGTAACAAACAAACAAACTCACTTTCGCTTTTATAATATTAGAAAGGATGAAGGAGAAAGGAGTAAATGATGCCGTGACGTCTGATAGGGGAGAATGGGAGAAGAAAACGTGTTGCGCCGACCCCAAATATAATGGGAAAAGGGCAGGAAAATGATGTAGTGTCTACAGATATCGCCAGTTGAAAGCAACACGGTCGCCATCAGAAACATCGAGATTTGGGTCTGCCACTCTCTAAAGTACTGGGTGTATTCCTTTTGACCAGTTGTTTTCCAGTTCTCTACTCTTAATCCTTCGGTCTTTTCGAGCGCCAGTGACGGAGCAATTGCCTGGTGCGCTGCGCGTCAAGGATTCGTAACTCGCACCGAACATGGCCTGAAGGTAACTGTTCTGGTGCAACCCATGATACAGGAGAAATTCTTAGTGTGGGGGCATGCATCAGTAAGTCAAGAAAAGATGAAGATGAGTTTATGTTTCTTATTATTTATCAAAATATATTAGTTACCAAATAGGTAATAACTTAATCAACTATCTAGATTTGTAGAGCATAGTATGCAATAATTAGTCATTTATCCCTCTAAGCAGCACTCATATCATATCATATATATATTATGTACATACGATGGCACATCAACCTACACAAAACCATTTAAACCTGATCTCTCTACTACGTTGCTCGATCCGTAGTAGAGAGATCAGGTTATAATAGTTTAGAATAGGTTGACCCGCCGCCGCCGTCGCCTGAAATGATCCTACGTTTCTACCCAGGTTATTGTCTTTCTGTGTACCACATTTAATTAAAAACACTTTGAATATGAGGATTCCATCTATCTAGCCTGTAATATCCTAATGGTGGATAAAGGCTTTCCTTTTTTCAATCAGCGCTACGACTCCAAAATTTAGCTCAATCATTACGAAAAAAAAAAATGTTTTGGAACGAAGTTCCTTATCGCGCGTTGCGAAAGGGGGCTAGACGAAAAAAAAATAAGACCAATAGTTGTAACGACACTTTTTGCTATAGTTGTAATCCGCGCGGCGTGCACGTGTTTCTCTGTCTGTCTGTCTGTCTCTCTCTCTCTCTCTCGCATTCAACAGTGTGGTGTCGCGGCGATTATTTTTGTTGAGTGTATACTGGTTTTTTTACATAATAAATAATAACTTCGTTCCGTCCGGGTGTCTCTTGACACCTATCAAGTTTTTTTTTAAATAACGTTGCCCCACCCTAGGAATTTCTCCTGTATCGTGGGTGCGTTTACAATCACTTAAAATCACATACACAAATAGCCAGACCCGGAATAACTATCTGTAGTACAAATATTTGTTCCGTGCAGGATCGAACCTGCAACACGCAGCGCAGCAGTCGATCGCTCAGCCATTGCGCCATCCGTGTCTTCAAAATGGATCTAATGTATTTCAACCTAAATATATAATCGACTTACAGTTTATTTTTAACTACTTAGCATAGGTAACTTCTTAATAGATTAAGAGTAACTGAGATAAAAAAACAGTTCTTTGGAACAAAATGTCTTTTCTCGTATTATTTGCATTTCTACGAAATCCGATGACACTACATTTTTTGTACCATTAACAAACTAAACTTTTTTTTATGTAAAATTCGTCACCGTTATCGGCAGAATGCGCAGAGCCGTCGTTCCTGTCGAGAAAAAAAAATGGAATAAAATGGCTCATAATGCCAACGAATGGCCCCGAGATAGTGCGCTGTCGCGTAAAACATCGATAGTCAATGTCGATAGTTAGGGGAAAGTGTACCTAACTAGTTTTTTTCTAGGAAAAAAGCTAAAAGACTTAATAGTTTTATCAACATAAATCCAGGGGCCTAAGTCTGCTACTACAATGGTGTCAGAATCGTCGATCACTGATCGCATAATGGTTGATTTTGACAAGTTTAGTATGTAGTAGATTACCAAAATTATCAAAATCAACCATAATGCGATCAGTGATCGACCATTCTGACACTGTTGTAATAGCAGACTAAGGCCCCTGGTAGATAGTTACAAAATGCAAAAAATGCATTTCGCATACTGTGGGGTTGTCGCCTTAAAATTCAATTTCTACAACCCTATTATGACAATTGACCGGAATTTGGTTTTAAATCCGAACCATTATTTGCAATGCCATGCAGCAGCAATTAAGTTAATTACAAAATAAATTAAACGTCATTATCGTACTTGTATTTTACTAATATAAAAAACATTTAACTACTTGAATTATTAATTCCTTTGTAAAAAGGCAACGGTATTTGAATTTATAATTATTTTCTGGCATAATAATTTTATGTTAAATGTATGCAAACAAAAACAATCATTAACTTACTTCCAAAATTATTTATTGGACTATTGTACTTTTTTATATGAAATGATTTCCGTCATTAAGTGTTTACTTTGGTTAGGCTGATAAGTACAGCTTCAATTGGATATAATCTTTATTTGTTTACAGTTAAAGATTAAAATAGATTATGACGATTCGACTCGTAAGATGTTACGTAAAATAAAACAGGTACCAGTTTCTACTTTGTTGCTAAGGTTAAATTTAACTGGTGCTGTGCCGCGGCTACACTTGCATTTCACAACATTTTTTCTTCACAAACCAGCCGATGATAATGGGGACAATGTTATCTGTTCGGTATTATTAAAAAACATGATCACACTGCCACATTTCTTAAGTAAGATTATTTGTCCAATTAAGTAACTTAATAAGTTCGTACCCAGAAATTAGTTTTTATCTATTTAATCAAGTAAAATCACATTAATATTACACTGTCAGGCTGATAAGATTTAACACCGATAACAAAAAATAATAATAATGACGAATTACTTATGGTCAATAAAGTTAGGAGAAAATCATCAAAAAACTGCCACATGGCCACAATTAAACAAACAGACAAATGATTCAAATATAGGCTACTCTTAACGGTTTATTTAAAGTTTATACTAACTAAACAATAGCTCAATAAATTAAACTAAACGGCAATAAACCAGTCCTAGAGTGAGACGCTGCATTTTATAAATAGATGTTCTAATTTAGGTTTTATGGGTCGCCGATTACCCGAAGTATTCATCACGCTCTGCGTTGGCGGATGCTTTCAAAATGGATAAAAATGTTGCTGGTCAGCCAACTCTGATGGTTTTATTTGAAGATTTAACGTCAAAAATAAAACGTAAAATATTTTAAAAATTTTAATATTAATTAATGCGCTCATTTTTATTGAAATTTGTAAAGTCTTGACAAACAGTCAGACATGGGACAAACAATCCGAAAACCATATCTTTTAAACTTAATTACGTACCTCATCTTTTAGAATATCTTCTATAGTTGAAAATTCCAGACAAGGGCACAAAAAGTCGAACGAATCCAGACGGATGGTAGCCCTACATTTATTTTAACAAGAATAAAGACTGATTTAAGAAATAAAGTTAGTTTTGAAAACTACGGAACCTTCGCAAGCAGTTTTGAAAAAGATAACCAAAATGGAAGCCAAAATCTGTGTCACTTAAAGTTTATTTAGACAAAGATTTAAATATTTAGTACCAACATGACCTACTCAAGAGTCGCCGTACAAAAATATATTCGACTCGCCCGCTCAAAAATAACTTTTAGTTACAAATTATACAAAAAATATATTTTTTCTTATATATGTACACTACTACTACACAGTGTGTCATCGATGATTAAACCTGCTATCATTAATTCCTCAATATTATAATATGGATCTACTAATTTAAATTTTAAATTAATCGTATCTCATTAAAATAATGAAATGAATGTAGATCTTGATTATTTGTTTAGCTGATATTAAGAATTGATCGCATTTTCAAGTCATTACTTTATTTATGACTAAAATCAACCTATTATACCGGTATTTTTAATGAAATACGACCCAAGTCCAGATAAAAGGAAGTGCCAACTATAATACAAGTCGATACATCATTCAATGACTAATCGACTTCACAAAACCCATAAACTCTAACACAAAATGAATAAAAAACATAAAAATGTTGAAACTTAATTGAAATTTCGAAACATCGATGTCGATTATTTTATTGTTGCGCCACATCACTAGTACTTGCTGATATGGCGGACAGAGGCAGGGTAGAGGGGGGGTTCTAATAATAATAACATTTTCTTTACTTTTAAACGTCTTCTGTATCCGATAATTATCGAAAGTAATATTCAGAATAATAATTTAAAAAAATAGTTAATCATTATGTTTTCGTTTGAAAACAATAAATAAAAGAAATTCGCGCAGTGAGAAGTCTTCCTTAGAACTAGAGACAATGGGTGACGTCATTCGTTTATTCAAGTATTTTGACTGCCAATCATTATCTGACCACTATAGACAGATCGATTTAATTATGTACTTGCTTATTTAACCATTCATTGATAAACTTATATCAATTTACTATCAAATTGTACGTAATTCATTAAATATGCAAATTATGTAAATAAAAGTACTTCTATTGACCGCTCATAATGTTTTCGATTGAGATCAGAGATTAACCGAGGCAATGGTAAAAAAACATAATGTCATACCTTGAATGAGGGTTTATCCATTTTTACAATCCGAAACACAAAGGATAATCCATATCACTGCACAAACACATCCATTTGCCTAAATATTTTTTTTAAAACAATGGCGATATTAAATGCACTCTTATTTTAACGTTCACAGTAGACATTGCACTAAAATTAACACAACACTGAGTGTAGAAAACAGTTATTTTTCAAAGTAATATTTTTAGAAACAACACTCACGCACACGTATACCTATGTATAATTATAAAACATAATTTCCGATTTTCAAATTACACACGTCCGCAACGAATCGACGATAGTGATAAAACGAGATAAATAATACAATTATCAATAACGTAATGATGACATCTACCGTTTGACATAATCCGTTAATTTGTTATTTTGACTTGAAAATCACTTTGTTTATTTGCAAAATGTTTTGGTAATTATAAATAATAGTGAACAATAAAACAATATGGCGTTTTTCGACAGATATGAGGGAAAACACGAGAGCGCGTTACGTAGAATACGCGCGCGGCCATAGCGGCACGCGGCCAGTTCGTATCTGTGTTCGTTTCGTATTCTCTCTTGCCCGCTCACACGCTGACTTGACAGGGCTGCTTTTCGATTTTCAAATATTTTCGATTCGAATTTTAATTTATTTTCGTTACTATTCAAGGAGGATGTAATGTAATTGTTTTTATTTTCAGTTTCTATTAAAAGTAAGTACATATAGATTGCTTTACGTTTTTGTTTTTCAAGTTGTTATTTTTTTAACCTTTTTTAATTGCCTATTTGTGATAAAACTAATTTCGCCTTCAAGCATAATTTTATATTTTTTATTGCAACGGAACCGAAGTAGGCAAAAACATGAAATTGTTCATTCAATTTGAAATTGTTGATAATTTAAGACGTAAATTTATAGTGTTGGAACTTTGCCCTCAAATATCTAGTAACATAATTATAGTACGTACCTACATATTAAGTATCTAATAAGACTTGTCACAAATACATCATTAATTATTTTGACATGTTCATGTCTTACACTAATAACATAATTTCTAAATCGCTACAAGTAGGTAAGTTCAACGAATCAAAATGAGTTTTCAAATCTGAAAACATAATTTTAGTAAAGAATTACAATTTATAACAAAACTAATCAAATTAAAACTACGCCAAAACGCGTGCGGCAACCCTATCACTCACACATTGATTCGCCCGCACACAGCAACAAGGCTTCCATACATATTTTTTACGTAAATAAAGATTGTCATAGTAAACGTGAAAGAAAGAGAACAAACATAATCCTTTTTCGGTATTTTTCTTTTATATCACCATGGTGACACTTTAAAGTGAAACTTTTATTATATCGTCTCAAACTTTTTCGTCTGTTTGTTGCATGTCGCGTGACGGTCGGCCGCGGAGTAGGGACGTCTAAATGTCTATAATGTGAAAAAAAGTTTCACTTTTACCGTGGTTTCATAAAACTCAATCTTTTTTTTGTTTGTTTATAAGTAAGATAAAAATATCATAACCACACACCGGAAATCCTCGAAGGGTTAGACGAAGGTATTTTATTTGTGACAAAATAGTCAGGCACCTGAGTTCTACTCGGTTAAAAATAAATAAGAGATCTAAACAAGATCGATTATAATTTGCAACTTTGGTCAAAATGTTTACACCCAGTAATTAGTTTAAAGTAATCACAAGTGTTGCTCATTAAATATTTTAGGAATGTATAATAACTACAGTTTGCCTAATACGTTTAAAACTACCTATTTTTTTGTTAAAAATACCCTTTTGTTTTTCATTGTGCATTTTCCTTTTGTTATTTTAATGTAATAATTATTTTTCTGTTTATCTTTAATAAAGAAAAGATTTTAAGTCGTAGTAAAAATTTTGCTAACAATATTCGTGATTCGTGCAGTCATTTTGATTCATCAAAATATTCTTTTAAAAAAGTTCTGTAAGTCGTGCATATACTACATTCTCATATTATAGACTGTCCGGTATTTTAGTTAATTTATTTTTAGCTTAGCCTATGGATTTCCGCAAAATACTATTGAAATGCACACGAGTTACGATTTCTAATCGATTTACAACCAATACTCGTTATTGATTGCAAAAGATGCTATCTAGTATCATTTTGTGGAACTTTGGCACGAATTAAAAATTCAAAATGGCTGCCAAATTTGAATGTTCGTTGATTTTGGTTTTTATTATTATTAATTGAAGGTTATCGGTTCAAAAGTGCTAAAATGGACAAGTTAGGTTCTTGATCGTAAATTAAACCCCTTTTTAAAACAAAATTCATCGTTAACCGAGTTTCTTATTGTCGATTTTGACAATGTGCATCTATTCTACTACTTAAAACATGTAAATAAAAGCCCCTGATCCCGCTGTGTAAGTAAAAAAAGCAAGCAAAGTCGGTCGCATAACTTGGTATCGTTGCTTGAGTCAGTAAAGTCAACGTGGAGAGTTAAAAAACAAAAAGACCGTTTGGTTGTTTAATAAAAACTGTAAACAATCTTGATTTAACAATACACGCGTAGGTAACTACGTATGTACATCAAGCATCACGCGGACATGATTTGAAAGTCAGGTAAGTAGAGAAATAGGACGCGAATTGAATGTGATCGTGATTAAAAAAATTAAACTGGCATTAGGCTAAAAAGCATTAGGCAAAAATTGAGTAACTTTTTATAGACAATGTAAAATATATAAATACGCTGTAAATTAATTTTATAATCTTTTCAAATTAATTGTTTGCCTTATGTATGACTTTGAACTTTATAAGTTACTAGCTTTTGCCCGCGACTTCGCTCGCGTTAAATTCGGGGTAACACAGTTCCCCTTTCCTGATTTGTAGGTACCTGCTACCTGCAGTTTTTGCCCTTGGGCCCTATTGATTTGTAATAGCAAAGCTAAGTTTTCCCTTTACTTCCCTCTTTCTCCCTCATATCACACTTTGTTTTTTTTAAATTACCCTATATCCGTCTCCTGGGTCCCAACTATCTCTGTACCAAAATATATCAAAATCGGTTCAGCCATTAAGGCGTGAAGAGGTAACAAACAAACTCACTTTCACATTTTATAATAATAGTAAGGATTTTTGTCTTGCATTCGACTCGCAGAAAAACAGTTTGAATGATCTTAACAGCTAAAGTACTTATTAAAAAAACACATTTATGTCTACATAAAACTTAAGGACATTAATAAATGTACAACGTACATGTTTATTCAGATGTCGCAATAAATACAACAGGTCGACCTTTGTGAGGAAAAATAAATGTTTTAATAACAATTCAATTTATTATTTTCGAATATGGAAATAATTATTACCATTGGCTGAATCTTATCAACCTACTTACAAATAATGAAAAAAAAGTGACAGTGACAGCTGTCAAAATTGTGGCGCCAATTACTTATTTTAGATTGTCATACCACCTACTTTCTAATTTATCTAGACTTTTATCAACATTATTAGACAAATGAAAAACATGAATTAGTTTTTTATGGTTAAACTGTTTTTAGGCATCCTGAAGATAGATTTTGTCTATTATTTTCACTAAAAACGTTCCCATGACAACGAATAAACAAACAAAATTACTTTTTTCTTATACATTTATGTAATTAAGTTAAAGTGGTAAGGATAATGTCTTTAAGGAAACATTGTATGTTCCAAAGTAGGTATTCGTATTTAATTGAGAATAACCTGTTCAGATAAACACACTAATCTCTTACTCGTGTCTACAACAATTTAAAAAAAAACACGTCAAATGCATAATCCTCCTTCTTATAACTCCGTTTAAAGTCTATTTAAAAAAATCGTGCATACTTTTACTTACGCCTTCTTAATTCAATTCAATTCAATTATTTATTGCTTCTTGCTACATGAGTAGGCACAATAACGCCACTTGCATGGTTATGCTAATAAGTATATTTAAAAAATCGATTAAGTACTAATATTTTTACACAAAAACTAAATTTACAGTGGTTATAACAGCTGAATAATCTGTATACGCACAAATACATACACATTTATAAACATGATTTTTATGCATTTTTAACAAAAATAATTATTCAAATAGTGTAACAAAACCGCACGTAGTATGTACGATGTCTGTACACATTCATTTGCTGAAGCAAGCGGCGTACGGGTCAGTGTAAACGCACGGGGGGAAAACATCAACTTGTTTTTATTTTATATTGTTATATTTTGTTTTATTATTTGTGTTGCATTTCTCAATTTTTTTCTAGACTTAATCTTAAGTGCTTGGTTTTAGACGCGTTTGGATGATTTTGTAAATTATAAAATAATAATGCTGTTTTTACGAAGGTTTGGTTGATTTTTTTACTTTTTCTTTTGTTTAGTAGGTAATTGTTATGTTTAAACGTGTAAATTTTACTTTTTAAGAAGCATAAAACCTTAACGAATCGAGTGTGATAAGATTTTTTACGGAAAATCAAAGTCGATTATTTTTGCCTATTTTATTTAAAATGCTTGGGATAAAAACATTGCTCCACAATCAATTAGTCTTGCCTTTACATAAAATCAAATAAAACCATAAAAAACTGCAAATAAACATAAAATTTCAGCCGAAACAAAAGTTAAACAAAGTAATAATAATAATTACGTTATCATCGATAATATTTCGTGTAGTGTGATCACACCGCGTGTCGTATCCATTTGGTTGAAATTGCTGTTTAGTCATTGTACATTGTGCGTTACTTATATTTTTATTCATATTTTATGATTTGTTAAGAAAACTTCAGATTTTAGGAACGAAAACCCAACTTTTTTATATTTTGAAATGAAACTGTAAGGATTTGTTCTTTAAAAAATAAATTTGGTAAAATTAGTCTTTTTTTCTCGCATATGTTGGTATCTAGGTTTTATTTAGTCATTTTTGTTAGCTTGGGATTATTTTACATGCCGATTTAAAAAAAAAAAATTAATTCTATTCAATTTTGAGAAATTTGTAGAACAAAAATCTTTTCAATTGTTATTTCTATAATTTATTATAAAAATACAGTATGAGTTATATATTTTGATACATAAAACATTTTATGTGCAATATTCTTTCATTTACAAATACCAAAATCTTTCTTTTCGATTATAAACTGCATTCGATTGCCGATAGTCACTTTTTTTAGTAGTTTTTCTTAATTGGAATCCGTGTATGATGGAATTATTTAATAACTATCAGGAACCAGCTAAAAGTTAAACTTATACATAAGTATACATAAGTTTAAGAAAGCATGAAGACCAAATAAAAGATGTATGGACTGTGTTAAGGAAATTCTGAATTGAAAATAGGTGTCTGCAAAGATGACGGAGTAAAAGAGAAGTATGGTAGTGAAATACATACTGCATTGGCCACAAATAAATTAAACAAGATTTTTTTTTAAAATAAACGAACAATTTCTGCCGAAATTAAAAAAAAAATCTGTATGAAAAATATATTCCTATAAAAAAGTGCATGTTAGAACGGCAGGTTTATTTTGCGTGTGGGGTATTTCTTCCAAATGAATCTGCTCAGTTATCACGGAGTAATCGATAAAATTACTTGAACAAAGAAGATCTTGGTAGAATACAAAATAGGTACTCCTCTTCTTTAGAAGTAGGTAAAAAAAAAAATATTTATTTAAACTTCATTGCCTTGAACAAACCTTTTCCAAACTATTTTATGGTCGGCTTCTAGTCAAATCAGTTGAATAACAATCAACACATTACAGAAAGCATATTCAATTAAATACTCAATCTTGATTGGTTATCTCTAGTGACTTAGATACTGACAGGTAAGCGAATTAACAGGAAATAACTAACAAACACATCACCTCCCACTTCGCAGTCGGTTAAGGAGGGTATAAACGGAACTCATCGGAATATATTCTGTAAAAACTGGACAGAGAAAACTGTGGAGTGAAGAGGTTGTAGTTTTATTCTTCTTTTTTTTTGTTGAGAAAATTATTGAATTTTAATTTAAGAGATTAAGTGGGTTTGCCCTTAACTTAGCAGTAGGACGAAGAAAGGTTAAGTATAAGACGAGTTTCAACTATTCCTGTTGAACTATTTAATTGAATGTAACGTAGACTATTAATCACGCCTAGTAGGTTTGCAGCTTGAAATCATGTTTATTTTATTAATTAACTAGCTTTTGCCCGCGGCTTCACTCGCGTTAAATTCGGGGTAACACAGTTCCCTTTGCGCCTTATTGATTTGTAATAGCAACGCTAAGTTTTCCCTTTTCTTCCCTCTTTCTCCCTCACATCCCACTTTTTTTTAATAAAAATTAGGCTATGTCCGTCTCCTGGTTCCCAACTATCTCTGTACCAAAATTCATCAAAATCGGTTTAGCCATTAAAGCATGAAGAGGTAACAAACACAAACAAACTCACTTTCGCTTTTATAATATTAGTAAGGATTTCAATTATAACATAAGTAATAATAAAGTTCAGAATTAATAACGATGATAAAAACAACAGCGGGCATTACTACAACAATCGTAGTGACGGAATCAATCATCATTAAAGTATTATCGCTGGGATTAATCGCGGCCAAAGAGATTTGTGGCATAAGTAAGATTTTTTTTGTCATAATTAATCTTTTTTTAACATCAGTAAAAAAATCATATTACGAAGTCTTTCATATTTAATAACTTAATCAATACTGTTACTTACGGGATGATGATCTATGTGATTTTCTATTATTGTATTGAACAGCAGCTTGTTAAACATCGTCATCTCGATCCCGCCGTAAATGACAGTGTTAATTTATAGTTTTGTTTTTTTTTTAATATACATATAAGTACATATGTGTACATTATTATAAATTATATAAAAAAAAATCTTATGTGTAAGACCAGACCAGACCATAATCTACCTCTGTTCCAAATTTCATCAAGATTTGTTCCGCCGTTTTGACGTGAAAGAGTAACATACTATTAGTAAGATAGCTGGCGCCTGCGGCTTTGCCCGCGTGATAACAAAAAAAAAGTGTCCTATGTGTGTGTGTAATTTCATCAAGATCCTTTCAGAGTTTTTAAAGAGTAAGAAACATCCATCCTCACAAACATTCGCATTTATAATATTAGTAAGATTATTCAAAAATGTATGTAAATCTATACAAAGGAATGACACAAAAGATGAATCAAAATCATCTGCTCCATAGTTTTCCTTGTTCAAGTCGAGCGAACCCTCGGAAAGCCGCTGCGACAAAACTTTTAATTATATATCTGTCTCGCTCGCACATCTTTGTCTGAGTATCGCCGTCCCTCTCGCTCGCTCGCAGTCTATCCTGTTCGTTCATTTTGCATACAAAAACATATCATAGACTAGTTTTTTCGTGTGGGTTTGCCCTTTTTTCTGTAATATTTTTTGCTATGGTGTTTGGGGTGGGCAGATTAGATAAATAGCTTGTTTAAATGTAGTGTTTAGGTAGTTTTTGTATTTTTGTAGGAAATATCGTGTTGTCTTTCAAAATACAAAAACGTTTTTGCATTTTTAATGATTGCTTACTATATCCTATTATAAATGCGAAAGTTTGTGAGTATGATGTATGTTTGATCCTCTTTCACGAAAAAACTACTGAACGGATCTTGATGAAATTTGGCACAGAGGTAGATTATAGTCTGGAATAACACATAGAATACTTTTTTTGTCATCACGCGGAAAAAGCTGCGAGTGCCAGCTAGTATTATATAAAAAAAAAACATTCTGTTATTTTCAATATTTAGAAATAAATTCGCACATGTTATACATATTGGCAAAATGGGTGTATACTATAGAAATAATTCTTCTATTAATAATTCTTCTTTGGGATTATAGTCGGGATGTTTAGTTAATTAATCAAAACTTTTCTTCAATTCTAAAACTATTTTCACCAATTTTAAACCTTTATTGTTGAAACAGACTTAAATATACAAGAAATGTGCACTCAACCTTATTTTGCCGCAAGAAAATAACTACACAACTTCTATTCACTTAAAATAAGGTTCAAAATGGCATGTAAAGTAAATCGGCAACAGTAGTAAGGTTTGCCAAGACTGTAACACATTCAATTTTGTTTATATGTGTATATTTGTATATGTGTGTGTTAAAACCTGAATAGTCTCCCCTTTTGTTAGTTTAATATGGATAAGACATTTTTTTGTAAGTTATTTTTTGTAATTAGATTATTTTATGTGTAAATCCTTACTAATATTATAAAAGCGAAAGTGAGTTTTTTTGTTTGTTACCTTTTCACGCTTTAATGGCTAAACCGATTTTGATGAATTTTGGTACAGAGATAGTTGGGAACCAGGAGACGGACATAGGCTAATTTTTATAAATAAAAAAAAGGCTATTAAAAAAAGTGGGATGTGAGGGAGAAAGAGGGAAGAAAAGGGAAAACTTAGCGTTGCTATTACAAATCAATAAGGCGTAAGGGGAACTGTGTTACCCCGAATTTAACGCGAGCGAAACCGCGGGCAAAAGCTAGTAAGATATAAAGCTTAGGAAAAAAACAATTCGAAACAAATATACTTTGTTTGTTTTTAGGATTCTGTACCACAAAAGGGAAAAAAAGGATTACTTTGTTGTCTGTCAAGACCCTTTTTCTCGGGAACGCGATGTATCCAGTTGGAAAAAAAGCGTATAGGTAAGTACTCAATTTTCCCCATGAAGCTGTCAAAAAAAGAACTCGCTAACTCTACGCAGTCAAATGATATGGCCGTTTATGTCTCATGTTTGTACGCGGCGGGCGGCGCGGGCGCCCTCGTTGCACAAGTCCGATTCGCACTTGGCCGTTTTTTTTTGTTGCTGTGTCATCTTGGCTAGATTTAAAAAAAAAAATTTTACTCTCATTGTCTTTTATTAAATTCAAAAGTTGATTATTTCGTCTAAATCAACTTCAAATATTAATAAATACGTGCTGAATAGGTACTTAACGTTTTTAATTAAGTATTTTCAAAAATCCAATTATTTATTTATTTATTAAAACTTTATGCACAAGTAAAAACTGTACAAAGGCGGACTTAATGCCTTAGGCATTTTCTACCAGTCTACCTTAGGGTGATGCAGAGACAAAAACAGTAGGTGCGATAACAGAAAAAAAAGGATATTAGTAAATGAATATTAAAATATATAAATATACATATACAATATGTTGATTTGCATCCTCGTCAAAATTTAGGAGGTACTAGTAAAAGTCATAAATAATCAATGAAAATTACGGTACCTGATCAATAATAATATACGGCGCTTTTATGATCTGTCTCTGTGTGTTTAAATTTAACAGTATTACAGAATATTTCACTTCAAAAGTAGAGAATCACCTACAGAACACACAGAACAGTGTGCGTGAGCGTCGGCGCATACGTATCATACAGCGGCATGCACGCACCTGTGTGCACTTGCCGATTTCAGAAAATACGAAAAAAGTAAAAAAAAAAAAACAACTTATTTTATTATCGATTCGGGTCGAGAATCATTAGCATAGTTACGTCCTTGAATTTGACGAGGATGCAAAACAACACGCTGTATATAACAAATATACATATATAAATATTAATAACTATAAATACTTATATATCTACATAAAACAACATTATATAAAGTTCAGAGATCGTAACAAGACAACAACCACAACTAATTACGAGACGAATCTACCAACTTCTTGCAATTAAATAACTAACCTAAAAAAAACAGAATCAATAGTCATTTATTCAAATTAGGCTGATAATCAGCACTTTTTGAACGTCACATTACAAGAGACAGTCCCACAAAAACGCCCTGCCCTTCGCCCTTTTTTTATTAAAACATTTATAAAATCACCAGTAATCCATGCAATCCAAACGAAGACATAGCATGTTGACAAACACACACAAACACATACGTCGTGTATGTGTGTGTGTATGAAAGATACACACGGCATAGAGCATAGAGTTATAAATAGTATAGACTGCACATTTATTTATATTTTGGGAGAGAATATGTTTTTCTTGTAATTGCAGTGTAACTGAGGCTAATTTTAGTACAAAGACTAGGTTATGTGTTTATGCAAGTCATCATAGTTGTACAAGAATGATTTGGCTTGCGATGGACATAATATTTTATGAGTATTATAAAATATTGTTTTTTTTTTAAATGTGTATCTATAGGTGAGTTTGTGGCTAGACGAAAGCAGGTTAAGTTGCGTTTGCCTAGGTTGGTCCGTGGAATTATTCGTGGGATTGGGAACCTTCTAGTAAAGGAGATTGGTGGTTAAAGTCCCAACCAATTATTTTATAATTAATTTTGTAAGTATTCTACTAACATTGAATGTTTGTGAGGATGGTAGGATAGATGTATGGATGTTTGTTACTCTTTCACGTCAAAACGGCAGAACGGATCTTGATGAAATTTGGCACAGAGGTAGATTATAGTCTGGAATAACACATAGGATACTTTTTTTTTCGATATCACGCGGGCGTAGCCGCGGGGACCATTTAGTCTTAAATATAAATACTTCTATGATCCCTATACTAGTCAGTGCATCCACCAGCACAATGTTTTGACTGCGTAGCATTGAGTTTCTACTGACAAACGGACTTGCCACCCACGCCAAAACAAACGTTCTACCAGCAATCATTCTTGTGTAGAATAAACTAAAGTATCGTTTGATGTTCAGAATGCATGGTTGACGACTTCGTGATGGGCCCGTTTACATCATTTTCTTTACACTGAAAAAAAAAATATCTCTGATAACATTTGTCCATGGAGTTTCTTGCCCATTTTTCTTTGTTTGTGTGTGTGAGTTTAAATGTCTGTAAACGCACGATACAGGAGGAATTCCTAATCTGGGGCAACATTTAAAAAACAAAATGAGTAACTTTAACAAGTTATTTTTCCTAGTGACTGGGACTGTAGCTTCTTACTTTTGTTTTTATGACATTCAAAAGTGCCTGTAATGGTCTAATTCACCTCAAACCAACCCAGCCGCCGCGGGAGACGCCCCGGGCGTCGGGCGCCGCGAGACGACTCCCGGCCACCGTAGATGCGAGCCTGTGGACGGTGAGCAATGGGTAGCTCACCGTCCGTCCGTCTATTGACGACAGGCCGTGTCGACGGCGCGTTTGTGTCTCACGCGCGCCTCAAAGAGATGTCAGCAAAGCAGAGGGGCTTGCCTGGGCCTCCGCCTGCCGGGGTTGCGGGTTGTTCGAATAAGATACCGCGGCCCCGGAACATGGGAAGGAACATGGGTGGGGTTTTAGTCAGTAAAAGTCTGACACGCCCCCCCGCTCCGCCCAGAGCGGGGAAAGTTATTTGATGATTTCCCACCAAAAAAAAAATAAAAATAGTCTAATTCAGTTATGTAAATAACGTCATTGTGTTATAAAACGTCATTGTTTTATAATACGTCATTGGTCTAATTAAAATAAATACTTTGTGTAAGTTTATTTTAAGTTATCATGGTAGTTCTATACAGTTACTAAGTCTGTTTGTAGTCATAGGAGCTGCGACGGTATTCTCAATGTTAAAAATGTGATAATTCGATCCGCGGATACTACACTGTTGTATGTATATATTGGAAGATAACAACGTGCGCGGAATAATAGTAATAATCATGGTTATTACGTTACTTAACAGTTACGATATTGTTTGGTTTCATTAAGTGGTTTAGTAATAACTAAACATTAGTTAAGAGTAAATATGGATTTAATAAGATATCTAGTCTTTTTAACGGACTTCAAAAAAAGAAGGAGGTTTTCAATTCGTCAGTTTTTTTTATGTATGTTCACCGATTACTCAAAGACGCCTGAACCGATTTGCAAAATTCTTTCATTGTTTGATAGGGTATACTTTTCAGGTGGTCCCATATCAATTTTATTTATATTGCTTAGGTAGTTTATGAGTTATCGTCTATACCGAATACTTTTTTTCTCTGTGTCTACATGGATTATCTGCTAATATTTTAGTAGCAATGGAATATTATACGTATTATAACTAAAATTGCTAAAATAAAAAAAAAACATAAAAGTGGAAATAACTTTACGAAACCAACAAAAGTAAGTAAGCCGACTTCCGAAAGTAAAGTTATTTTCCGCTTTTTTTTTTTGACAACTTCCTATTTTGTTAGGGTCGTTTTCCAGCGCTACCAGTATTTTACTAATAGCGACTGCTTATCAGACCTCCGAAACATAGTTGGTAAAGAAAGAAAATAAATTTATTAGGCACATGCCACAAGATCGCAAACAAAAACAAATCCTTACTAATATTATAAAAGCAAAAGTGAGTTTGTTTGTTACGTCTTCACGCCTAAATGGCCTAACCGAATTTGATGAATTTTGGTACAGATACAGTTGAGACCCCGGAGACGGACATAGGCTAAAAAAGTGAGAAAATGTGAGAGAAAGATATTTTTATAAAAACAATTTGCATAAAAACTATGACACCAGATTACACACTGACCTCACCACCGTGGGACATAAAATAGTCTTTTTTAGAATCACTTTGTTCTCCGTCTGTCTGTCTGTCAAGACCTTTTATCTCAGGAACGCGTGGAAGTTCAAGGGATCCAGTTGAAATACCAGCTTGAAGCGCTAGAGTCTATAGAGAAACGAGCCAAGAGGCTCATCGGCAACGACGCGCTGGTTGAGTCAAAGCTCCAGAGCCTGGAGCATCGCCGACGCGTTGCCAGTCTTTCGGTTTTCTATCGGTTACATTTCGGAGAGTGTGCGATGAAATTGCACAGCCTAATTCCGCCAAGCCCGTTCCATCATCGGACTACAAGACGTACGGCGATGCGCCACCGTTACATGGTAGACATCCCACCCACACGCACTAAACGGTTTGGGAATACTTTCATTGTGCGTACTGCTAAGGAGTGGAATTCCCTGCCGGAGTCTGTATTTCCTGATAGCTATAACCTGGGGGTCTTCAAGTCAAGAGTGAATAGGTTATTTCTAGGTAAGCGTGCTTCATCGTCGACCACATCATCACTTACCATCAGGTGAGATAGTGGTCAAACGCGAGCCTATCACTAATAAAAAAAATAAAAAAATAAAACCATATACTCAAGTCTGTAGTCTCTTGAAGCTGTGAAAAAAACAACCCTCTAAGTCTACGAAGTCAAAAGATATGGCTGTTTATGAAAGAAAGATAGAAATAAAGAAAACGACTCCCACTTGGCTGGTTTAAATTTTTTGTTGTTAATTTATTTAGATTTTTTGTTATCTGTACTTGTGGCAATATCAAATCACTTATTTCAATTAGACCATTCCAGGCACGTTTGAATGTCAAGAAACAAAATGAATCTACAGTCCCGGTCACAAGTCATTATAACTTGTGAAAGTACTGTAGTTGAAATGACAAATACGCATATTTTCTTTCTTTCTTTATAACCTTCTTTCTTACAATTAAGAAAGGAGATGTCGCTGTAGTCAACGTTCTTGTTTGACAAGTCATGTTGGGGAAGATACTCGTATGATACAAAACATGTGGTTTGACTCTGACGTGGCCTTTGGACGCAATCGCAATAATATCGATTTCGAATACCATTTGATTACTAACTAGCTTTAGCACCCGGCTTTGGTCGTGTTATCTAATATATAAAATTTCCGTGTGACAATGTTAGTTACCGTACTCCTCCGAAACGGCTCGACCGATTCTTATGAAATTTTGAGTACATATTGGGTAGGATCTATTTTTCATACCCTAAACCTGAGCGGGTGAAACCGCTGGGCACAGCTAGTAGTATGAAAAATTTCCCTTGGGAACGTTTTATATACGGGATGTCGATTTGTAATTTTTTGAACGCTGCCCTTCTAGGAATTTCTCCTGTATCGTTTACAAACATTCAATCTCACATACACAAACAGCCAGACCCAGAACTATCTGTAGGCCATAAAAATGTTTGTGCCGTGCGGGGATCGAACCCGCGACACGCAGCGCAGCAGTCAATCGCTATAAGCCCGTGTCGTAAAAGATGGTTCTCAATTCGTTTTTAGGGTTCCGTAGTCAACTAGGAACCCTTATAGTTTCGCCATGTCTGTCTGTCCGTCCGTCCGTCCTCGCTTAATCTCTGTGACCGTTAGCACTAGAAAGCTGAAATTTGGTACCAATATGTATATAAATCACGCCCACAAAGTGGTAAAATAAAAATTGGAAAAATGTTTTATTAGGGTAGCCACCCTATATGTAAAGTGTGAAGTGTTTTTTTTTTTAATTTCAACCCTAACGTGTGATATATTGTTGGAAAGGTATTTAAAAATGAATAGGGGTTTACTAAAATCATTTTTTGATAATGTCAATAATTTCGGAAATAATCGCTCCAAAAGTAAAAAACAATGTGTCCCCCCCCCCCTCTATTCA
The DNA here is from genome assembly GCA_905475445.1 of Ochropleura plecta. NCBI lineage: Eukaryota > Metazoa > Arthropoda > Insecta > Lepidoptera > Noctuidae > Ochropleura > Ochropleura plecta. Next base: position 12,709,163 of record FR997749.1, read on the forward strand.
TTTTTTTAACACCATCAAAATGTTAAGGTAAAAACCAGTTCATAAATGGTTCGATAGATGGCGTTGCGTAATGACGTCATTTTTTAAAAGTCGATGTTAAGATTTTCCGTGCTTTCATGACCTACCGTGGTAAAGAACACTTATTGTGACGGACGGGAAACTACGGAACCCTACACTGAGCGTGGCCTGACACGCTCTTGGCCGGTTTTTTTTTGTATGTAACGTGATTTCCCCGTCAATTTACCGAAGATTTTTTAAAGTCCCATTACAATAGAAAGGTTATAATCTGGAGGTGGTCCCACATCAAGTTTTAATCGATTTCAAACATAGTTTTTCAGTTCAAATGTTTGTAATGCGATTTCTCAATTTTTTTTTTATCGAATATGTATTTTATAATTTTATGAATATTGCTTTGGTACTTAGTTTTTGAGCTATCTTCTATCCTTACTAATATTATAAAAGCGAAAGTGAGTTTGTTTGTTTGTTTGTTACCTCTTCACGCTTTAATGGCTAAACCGATTTTGATGAATTTTGGTACAGAGATAGTTGGGAACCAGGAGACGGACATAGGCTAACTTTTTTGAAAAAATGTGGGATGTGAGGGAGAAAGAGGGAAGAAAAGGGAAAACTTAGCGTTGCTATTACAAATCAATAAGGCGCAAGGGGAACTGTGTTACCCCGAATTTAACGCGAGCGAAGCCGCGGGCAAAAGCTAGTAATGCATAATTTTTCTTCTACTGTATCAAAATGATATGCTTTTACAACTTCTAGTAGCAATGACTAAAAGGCAGAAAGAACATTTTATTTAGAAAAAATACAAAAAAAAACAACTTCCAAAAAACACGAAAATAAATTTACTAACCGGAAGTCGGTGACTTTTGTTTGTTTCATCCATTTATTGCCGACTTCCCAAATTAAACTTATTTTCCTCTATTTAGTGTTTTTTTTTGGAAGTCGGTTGTTTTTATCTTTACTTTTATTGACAATAAAATACGACGGGGAGCACAAGTGCCTTTCGGCGTCCTTAAGAGTGTTTTAAGAAAGAAAGAAAAAGAATAAGAATAATTTATTTGTAAAAACATGGTAAATAGGGTATTTTAATAACAGAATTGCGATCTTACATGTTTTACCATATTATATAATGGCATACAAATGTCAGTAGGCCTACCATTTTTTTTTTCGAGTGGGAAATCATCCAATGACTTCCCCCGCTCTGGGCGGAGCGGGGGGGCATGTCAGACTTGTACTGACTAAAACCCACCCATGTTCCTTCTATTGCCCTTTACGTTCCGGTGCCGCGGTATCTCTTTCGAACAACCCGCAACCCCGGCAGGCCCCTCTGCTTTGCTGACTCTCTTTGAGGCGCGCGTGAAACACGAACGCGCCGTCGACACGGCCTGTCGTCAATAGACGAACAGACGGTGAGCTACCCATTGCTCACCGTCCACAGGCCCGCATCTACGGTGGCCGGGAGTCGTCTCGCGGCGCCCGGCGCCCTGGGCGTCTCCCGCGGCGGCTGGGTTGGCCTGATGTTCTCTTCCTCAAACGCCCGGCCACCTCCTTTGCTAGCATCACTGCTTCGCAGAAGGAGGTGACCGCTTCCCATTCCCTCTCGCTCCGGACCATGGCCTGAACCAGGGCCGGACGCGAGAGATCGCCGCCGCCGATCGCCTCTACGAGGGCACGGCGGTGCTCCGCCCAAGCTGGGCAGACCGCCACTGTGTGCTCCACCGTGTAGTAGGCCTACCATGACGGCTTTAAGCAGAACTTATTCCACTGAGGGAAAGAGATGGTGCTAGACACCCTGTATAGCTCTGTCTCTTTCCCTCAGTGGAATAAGTTCTGCTTTAAGACGTCATGGTAGGGCAGCAGAGCATGTTTATGAAACATACTAATTCTTAACAATAATAAGTCCGCCTTTGTACAATGTTTTTGTTACTTGTGCATGAAGTTTTAATAAATAAATAATAATAAACTTTTTATTTTGGAAACTTGCTCCATACTTTGTTAGTGATACAACTTACGTAACTATGTTAGTACTTACTTTTTAAAACATAATGAAACCTAACTACAATTATTAATTCATGTATTTTCCTGCAGCATCAGACCCATAGCTATGCATACGGGTCCAATGCTCCAGGAAAACTCCGTCCAGCCTATCCCCAATCACCTTCAGGATGCCATTGGTACTCCCACGAATCCTACGTAACAATGATGCCGTTCTTTTCCTCATGATTGCTGAAAAACCATCTGTCTTAGATTCAGCAAACATGGCTGACGCGCTGCAGAATCGCGGTAGCCCCAACAGCATCCGAAAGGCGTTGTTGTACTGGACACGAAGAGCGTTGTAGGCTCTCTGCGTATGCTTGACCCACAGGCTGCAAGTGTAAAATGACTGACAATAAGCCTTAAAAAGGGTGATCTTGACTGGTCTCGTACATCTTGCAAACTACGGGCCAACATATTGCATCGGACTGACAACGCTCTCCTTTCCCGCTATATGTCCAAGGTATTTAAAAGAAGGCACCCTATTTAGAGCAACCCCATATAGGTACACCGGCGGCACTGCCCTGTGACCCTTTGCAGCAACCCCAAACACCATGAACACACGTTGTACAGGAGGCCATGAGTTAAAAATCCCTCACAAACTTCAAGCAATCGTCTGAGTGCCTCAATCGAGGGACTCAGCAGCACCATGTCGTCCGCGTAAGATATGCTATTTATAATTTTACCATCTACCGAACATCCAACCCCTGTGCTGCTGAGTTCCCCGATCAACTGATCGACATACAAGCTGAACAGCGCTGGGGAGGTCAGACCACCTTGCCTTACACCACATTCCAGAGCATACGTCTCCGACAAAGCACCAGACCATCTGACCTGGTTAATCTGGTGATTATACCAATACCTGAGAAGCTCAACTATCTCCTCAGGTTGTTCCCGGTCACGCAACTTAGTCCATAGGACGTTGTAATTAACCAGGTCAATAATTTAAGTAAATGAGTAATAAAATAAAACAACACAGAACACATTGAAAAAACAATAAAATAATATTTAGTAGTCTCAATCACGAAGAGCAAAGACCTACATATTAAAAAGAAGCTACCTATCTACCGACCCACATATTAGTAAAAAATATTGAAGATACGCTTTGAAGGTCTCCGATGAGCAAGAAAATAAACTTATGGGTACGATTCGTGAAGTTATTCAAAACAAACCATATTTAAATGTTCTCTACATAAATGACTTTTACAAGGTCGAATTATTTTATACAAGGTTAAATTAAATTTGGTATCGGACCTCTTTTCTGTTGATTCGAGGCCATCATTTAACTGTCTTTTCCAAACTATAGTGGGGTCGGCTTCCAGTCTAACCAGATGCAGCTGGATACCAGTATTAAAAAAAGAGGAGTTGCTCAATTTGTTGCTCAAAATTTTGTTTGTTAAGGCGCCTCCCCGACCAAAACGCCGCGCAAGCCGTTTTTGTGCAGTTTTCTGGAGTTATCTACTTATTATTTAAAACTAACTAAGTAACTAAAAAATACATTAAATTTCTTTATAATCTTGATTCCATTATTGTAGATTTATTTTTATTGAGTAATTATTTAGTAAATCTCCTTACAAGAAAACTCCAGAAATGAGAAATAATGATCAATAACATGCATCTCCTCGTAAAGTAAACATTGTTTAATTTTGCTACTGACACTAATGGATACACAATTTTATAATGAACATTTTGGTTCAAATACTTTTTCAAAAAATCCAAAACTTTATTTTATTTAGATTTTATTCCAAAAAAATAGGCATTATTCACTACTGTTACTCCTGCGCGGTAAAGAGGAAACGAATGCTCAAGGTTATTTGGATTTCTCCTACTTTCTTGGGGCGATTTTCAAAATTATTTTTGTAATTAAAAGCGTATACTTCTGAAGAGGTCCTTTTTAATTTTATCTATACTGCTTGGGTAGTTTATGAATTATGAGTTTATGAGTTATCGTCTAATACAAATATTTGTTCCGTGCGGGAATTGAGCCCGCGACACGCAGCGCAGCAGTCGATCGCTCAGCCACTGCGCCAACTGTGTCGTCAAGTCCAACCCTGCCACGACTTCCTCAGAGCGTTTATTAGTCCTGGCTTTATTAGACTATTAGCGGTTGGTATCCCCGTATCATCAGATGTGGCTGAAATCAATATTCCACTGGGGTGACTGACCTTCTGACCTCCAAAACCCTGGGTTATACCGATATTGGTACTAAAGAGATATTCTGAGCATGGGCGGTGGGATACAGGACACATGCTTATCAACTGGGCTGCGGGTTGTCTGTAAGAGATACCGCGGATGATATGCCATAGGAAAAAAAAATCTTCTCGACTTGCTTCTACAGCCAATCTTTTCAAATAAAAGTAATTAAAGAGTGAGATAAAAGAAGTGTTTATTTGAAATTTAAAAATCATAGCTTTTTAACTGAATGTAAGTAGACATACGTATACCTACGCAAAAAAATATTTTTAACCGACTTCAAAAAAAAAGGAGGAGGTTCTCAATTCGACTTTTTTTGTAGGTATATTTGTTACGCGATTTCTCGGTCAATTGTCGGCCGATTTTTAAAATTATTTATTATATATGAATTTAATTAAATTGCTTAGGTAATTTTATGATTTATATATTTTTCTTTTTGAAAATGGACGATATGCTAATAGGTATCTCTTCGTAGCAATGAAAAGTGAATACTCGGAAATACTTTGTGTTGGATACCACCATACCAGAACTAAAAAGACTGAATATAAAAAGCTTTTTTCTGGAAGTCGGTGGCAAAATAATCTTTCAATCAAACAAAAGTCACCGACTTTCGAAAGCTATATTATTTTCCGTCTTTTAGTGTTTTTATGGAAGTCGGTTTTAAAGATTTTATTAATCATGCTGTGGTCATATGGAAGTGAAGGATACACTTGTAATTTCTATAGTCCATTGAGAGACCAAGGAATTGAATTTGAAAACAATTGACAGGAACTAGAATATGTTTGAAATTCCTGTACACTGGGGGATTAAAAAGGCAGATTTTACAGAATCATAATCATTTATTTCACTTAGCCAACGAGAAACGGAAGAAACGGCAAAGATGAGGGACGCCATCGCGTCCCTCATCTTCTCCTACTGCCTCGGTGATTTGATTTCTTCTTCCAATCGTTCAGAACGACTCCAAATCATCACGCCAGCGATTCTTGGGCTTTCCTCGGTGACGACAACCGTCTACAGGCATCCACATGGGTTATGATTTTGGCACATCTGTCCTAACTCAAACAGAATCCTGCAGAATCGTTATAGTATCTATAATAATCACGTTTAAACAATGCGTTGTTCCATTGTGCTAATCATAACGGGCATTTAATTTAAAAACCGGAAAAGAGCGAGTCAGACTCGCGCACTAAGGGTTCCGTACAAACTTGCGACATAAACAGCCATATCTTTTGACTGCGTAGACTTAGAGGGTTGATTTTCACAGCACAAAGAAACCATAGACTTGAGTAAATTAGGTTTTGATTTCAACTCGATACCTCCACGCCTTCCCGAGATAAAGGGTCTTGACAGACAGACAGACAGACAGATGGACCAAAAAGTGTGAATGAATAAGCGTTCCGTTTTTACGTTTTAAGGTAAACGTGCATAAATCAAGTGGAAATCAATTTGATAGTTTCCCAAACACAATAAGTTTATCCCAGTTAGTCCACTGCTGGGCTAAATACTAATTTATATAAGACCTTGGTATCGGAGTTGAGCCACATCCACGACGACGTCGCAATGACACATGGTTAAGGCGTGGTCACAATGCACATAAAAATATTCAAGTGTTTGTTGTAAGCCAAAGGAACGAGGAAGCTGGGGTTTTGGGTTGTTAGAAAGAGATACCGCGGCCCCGGAACAAAAAGGGCAAAAGAAGGAACATGGGTAGGTTTTTAGTAAAAGTCTGACACTCCCCCCCGTTTCGCACAGAGCTGGGGAAGTTATTTGATAATGTCCGATCCGCAAAAACCTTTATAAGATCATTTTGTTGTCCGCCCGTCTGTCAATACGCTTTATCTCGGGAACGCGTGGACTGTGGAGGTATCGAGCTGAAATTAAAACGGTTTACTAAAATCTGTGGTCCCTTGGTGCTGCGAAGAAAACAACCCTCCAAGTCTACTTATGCCCCGTTCCAATAAACAAAAACGACTCGTTTTGCTTGCGGATAGTTATATTTTGACATAAGTTCTATGAGACTTATGTCAAAATACAACTGTCCGTAAACAAAACGAGTCGTTTTTGTTTATTGGAACGGGGCATTAGTCAAAAGGTATGGCCGTTTATGTCGAAAGTTTGTACGGAACACTTGTACGCAAGTCTAACTCACACTTTTCGGTTTTTATTTTACTTAGTGAATGATAAAAGTACTATTATAGATCATTTAAAAAGAGTAACTATGGAGTCTTATGGCTCATTATCCTTACTAATATTATAAAAGCGAAAGTGAGTTTGTTTGTTACGTCTTCACGCCTAAATGGCTCAACCGATTTTCATGAATTTTGGTACAGAGATAGTTGGGACCCTGGACACGGACGTATGCTAACTTTTTTTTTATGTAAAAAATTAGGGAGAAAGAGGGAAGAAAAGGGAAAACTTAGCTTGGCTATTACAATAAATAAGGCGCAAGGGCAAAAACTACAGGCAGCAGGTACCTGCAAATCAGGAAAGGGGAACTGTGTTACCCCGAATTTAACGCGAGCGAAGCCGCGGTCAAAAGCTAGTTCTGTCATAAATTGATAATCTAAATCTGCAAAGAAATACTTTTATTGTTGCAATATTTCTTTAATTAGTGTGATTACTTGCTAAATATTCTCCAGCGTTTCATAGTTTATTACCAGTTTACTCGTTATATTGGGAAAATTGTGGTTTCTCTCGTCCACAAAAGCCAATAACGAAGAGAAGTTGAAGTTTCTTTATGATGTACAGGGGAATCTGTACGTAAGGCAACCTCCTCATTTTCGAGATATTCGTAATACCTACAAATCCAGGTAAAATAGATTGCGGGCATAGACAATATTTCCAAACAGTCCGTCAGTGTGTACGCGTCTTATCACTGCTAATAATAATACTAGCGCAAGCTCTCGCAGTGAAGTGCCCGCGCTGGGGATTTGTCGATAGATTCATAAGTCAAATATCGATGGTTTTTTTTCTTTCTATTCTAAAAATGCAAATGTCATTGTTACTGAGTTTAATTTGTGGTAACAAGGACCTAGTTAAATTAATTTGGACCGTGACAAAATGACAAAATAAATACTATCACGTTATTCGACGACATTTGTATGTTGTTTATCAAATGTACTTTCTAAGGTTTATCTAAGACATCAGAGACATCGGTGAAGGAAAACTTCGTTAGGAAACCTGGATTTATAATGATTGTAGGTCTTAAATCGCCAACTAGTCTTAAGCAACCGTGGTGATCAATGTTCGCGCCTTCGCTGATGAGAAAACACTTCTGCGCAGCTGTGGGATAGTTATATGATCGTTTGAAATTAAAAATGTCAGAACGGTTGGTTTTATATTCAAATTGGCCTCAAATTCTGCACATTTTGAATGTCAAATTAAAAAAATGTTCCCCCAAAATGCTTGCCGAACACTTTTATTCCATCGTTTTTAGTAAACTGTAAGAAGTCATCCCAAAATCTCATTATATATTTTTCCTTCCCTTGTACGAATTTATTTGCGGACGGCGCAGCATGTATTCCTCTTTCATCTCTCTATTTCTCGCTATCTGATCAGACACATACTTTCTTGCCATATCTTCCCTAATAAAAAGAAACAACAAAATTGCATACAAATAATTAACGTAATCTTATTTTCTTCTTATCCATTTAAAACATTAATAATTCCTATATCGATATTTTACTTCACGGGCACAACCCTATTCACCGTATCCATTTAGTTTGACAAGCATTCGGTTTCATATGTCCGTGCTGTGTGTGTGTTTGTGCATACAGCGTGTGTGCGTGCGTGTGTGTGTGTTAGGGCTGTGGATTATAATAATTAATGTTAATAACTTGTGCTATATTCGTGACGTTGTGTGTATTGGGTAAAGTGGTTTATTGTTCCAGATTAGAATTTATTTAGTTTGGGATGTGTCCTTAATTTGTGTTTTTGTAAGAATTTCGGCTAAAAGCGTGCGTGCAGTATAAAAGTATGTCTATGATAACTAGCTAGTAAGATTTAGCGGAGTAACGTACCACCAGGCCTTTAAGAATAATTGGGAATTAAAGGTGTAAGAAAAAGATAGATAGAATATTCTTTATTATGTACACTATACACATTACAAGATATACAATACAACTTATAAATAGGGTGACACAATGGGCGGTCTTTTCGCTAAAAGCGATAAAGGGGAGCGGGGGGGAGTGTAAGACTTGTACTGACTAAAACCCACCCATGTTCCTTCTTTTGCCCTTTACGTTCCGGGGCCGCGGTATCTCTTTAGAGCAACCCCGGCAGGCGGTGGCCCGTGGAACACTAACGCGCCGTCGACATGGCCAATAGACGGACGGAAGGTGAGCTGCAGATTTTTCTACCGAAATATGTTTATATATTTACGTGTGGAATAAAATTGACTTACATATATATTTGAATGGATGAAAATATAGTATAAAATCATTAAAAATATATTTATTTAAACTTCATATACCTACATAGGCGGACTTAATGCCATAAGGCATTCTCTACCAGTCAACCTTTGGGTAAAATACGATAACAATGTGATAGAGTACAAAAAATATTTACCTAAAAATTACTTAAAAAAAATAGATACTTAGGTAAATTATTTCTAAGTCCGAAATAGCTTTAATCCTATTCTTAAAACCGGTCAGTTATTTAAAATGTAAATAATACATTAGAAGTATTAAGAAAAAGTAAAAAAATCTTCGGAAAAAAATCTGACGTTATAATCAGCCCTTAACCAATATATATAATAATAAACAATCCCTCACCACTTAAACAAACATTTTCCTCTACTAAATTATAATCCGTTATCATGACAACCCTGTGTTTTAAGACCAACAAATTACCTGTGTGTGTGGGCGTTGTGTAGCGACAACCACACACACATACAAACACACACACACATCCATGAAGAGCGATAATTTTTATGGTTTAGTAACAAATTTTCAATATCCTACCTACATACGCTGAGTTTTGTCTTGTAATAGTTCAAATGTGTTTACGGGATACTAATACTAATTGTCATAGGTTTGATTTTGTTTTGTTAAACTCATGGACAGCAGTACTGGCATGTTATCACGTTTATAAAAATAGTAAAAAAAAATTACAGTCGAATTGAGAACTCCTCCTTTATTTGAAGTCAGTTAAAAAGAAGGGTTTAATTATAAATTACTAGCTTTTACCCGCGGCTTTGCTCGCGTTAAATTCGAGGTAACACAGTTCCCCTTTCCTGATTTGCAGGTACCTGCTACCTGTAGTATTTGCCCTTGCGCCTTATTTATTGTAATAGAAATGCTAAGTTTTTCCTTTTCTTCCCTCATTCTCCTTCATAACACAAACTTTTGTTAAAAATTAGCCCGTAGTCCGTCTCCAGGGTCCCAACTATCTCTGTACCAAAATTCATCAAAATCGGTTTAGCCATTAAGACGTGAAGACGTAACAAACAAACAAAGTCACTTTCGCTTTTATAATATTAGTAAGGATAAACTTTGCCCCTCACTACTTCTCTAAAAACTTATACATGTTATTTACTTAATACTATATTAAACATACATACACATATGTATACATAGGTGCTCTTGGTATAATCCCTGAGTCACCTTTTTTTTACGACACACACCCCTTCCCGGATAGAGGGTGACCTTTTCTGCTGGGAATCTGAAAGTGAGAATCAGATCAATATTTTTATACAGCCATTTTTGTATCAATGTATTCCATAATAATTATCGTAGGTAGTGGATTACAAGCCAAACTTGTATTAACATATTTGTGAGAAAACTCATTAAAAATATAGTTTTATTTAAAAAATTACGACTACAGACTATTTTGCAATCTATTTTTATCCTTGCTTATAAAATTACTAGCTTTTGCCCGCGGATTCGCTCGCGATAAATTCGGAGTAACACAGTTCGCCTTTCTTGATTTGCAGGTAGCTGGTACCTGTAGTTTTTGCCCTTGCGCCTTATTTATGGTAATAGCAAAGCAAATTTTTCCCATTTCTTCTCTCTTTTTCCCTCATTTCCCAATATTTAAAAAAAAACGAACAGTAATCACAGAGAATAGAAATAGAATTTAAAAAAAAAAAACTGGTGGACTCCTTAGTCCTTACTAATATGTATTATGAAAGCGAAACTGAGTTTGTTTGTGTGTTACGTCTTCACGCCTAAATGGCCAAATCGGTTTAGATGTATTTTGGTACAGTATGGCATAGTTGGGACTCTGGAAACGAACATAGGCTAAAAAAGTGAGAAAAGGGGGAGAAAGAAAGAAGAAAAGGGGAGAGAAATTTTTTTTTTTAATCATCACGCGGCTTAAAGTTAGCGTTAGGTTATGTAACTATATGCCACGCAAACGAAGTCGCGGGCGGAAGCTAGTATAATATCTTCTGTTTTGAAGAAGTCAGTTCAAAATAAAAATAAAACTTTTTTTATTATTCACATGACCTTGTAGTATATAATTAAATAGGTGTTTTTACGACGGTTTTAAGTTTATGTAAGTACTAGCTTTTGCCCGCGGCTTCGCTCGCGTTAAATTCGGGGTAACACAGTGCCCCTTTCCTGCTTTACAGGTACCTGCTACCTGTAGTGTTTGCCCTTGCGCTTAATTTATTGTAATAGCAATGCTAAGTTTTCCCTTTTCTTCCCTCTTTCTCCCTCATATCTCAATCTTTTTAAAAAAAATACCCTATGTCCGTCTCCAGGGTCCCAACTATCTCTGTACCAAAATTCACCAAGATTAGTTTAGCCATTTAGGCGTGAAGACGTAATAAACAAACGAACAAACTCACTTTCGCTTTTATAATATTAGTAAGGATTAATACGTTTTGGTAACAACCATGGCTTTGAACACGATTTTAACCTTTCAAGCATTAATTGTGGATCAAAAAATCTTAATAACATAAAACACACAAACCTACGTGTTTAAGTTTTGCAAAACAATCAACAAACACACACCAATGTATAGAAAAATGTTTTTACGAAGATTTTTTTCGTGTAATTCGTACAAAAAATATAATAATCTAAACATTGTAGTATATGGAAGGACATCTAGCAAGCGTACTAAAAAACGGGCATCCGCCAGCTGGGAAAGTTGTGTAAGTCAGAAATATTTAAATTCTAGCCATTTTTTTAAATTCATATTTAAATTTCCCATACTAGGAATTTCTCCTGTATCGTAGGTGCGTTTACAAACATTTAAACTCACATACACAAACAGCCAGACCCGAAACAACTACCTGTACATATAAATATTTGTTCCGTGCGGGGATCGAACCCACGATCGAAGTCAGCCACTGCGCCAACCGTGCCGTCAATAATATATTACAAGACTTTTTTTTATAAATATAATCCTTACTAATTATTATTTTATTACTTATTAATATTATAAAAGCGAAAGTGAGTTTGTTTGTTTGTTACCTCTTCACGCTTTAATGGCTAAACCGATTTTGATGAATTTTGGTACAGAGATAGTTGGGAACCAGGAGACGGACATAGGCTAATTTTTATTAAAAAAAAAGTGGGATATGAGGGAGAACGAGGGAAGAAAAGGGAAAACTTAGCGTTGCTATTACAAATCAGTCAGGCGCAAGAGAAAAAACCGCAGGTCTGCTTGGTGTGTTACACCGAATTTAACGCGAGCGAAGCCGCGGGCGAAAGCTAGTTATTATTAATTATGAAAATCTGTAATAATATAGTGTAGTCACATTTTTTTTAAATTACATTTAATGCACAGGAATGTAAAATATCTTCACATATTTTTTATGTGTGTCAATGATTAAAAAACAATAAAGCGTATTATTACATTATGGAAAACAATCCTTACTTCTACTTATAAACATGAATTACTAATATTATAAAAGCGAAAATGAGTTTGTTTGTTTGTTACGTCTTTACGCCTTAATGGCTAAACAGATTTTGATGAATTTTGGTACAGAGATAATTGGGACCCTGGAGACGGACATAGGAATTTTTTTAAGTGAGTGGGAAGAGGGAAGGAAAGGTAAACCTTAGCTTTGCTTTTACAATCAATAAGGCGCAAGGGCTAAAACTACAGGTAGTAGGTACCCGTAAATCAGGAAAGGGGAATTGTTTTACCCCGAATTTAACGCGAGCGAAGCGAATTTCTATTTTTTCAATTAATAAAAAAAGTAGAGAGCAATCATAAAAAAACAGCACAGTTACTCGTAAGAAATATTGTAATCATGTACCAGAACTGCAGAAGACATTAAAACAGCCTTCAATTAATTATTGCAATTATTATCTAACAGTTACTAGTTAAGTTACTATTCATTTCTTACCAAATATAATAACAAAAAAAATACTTTTTGTCAAATCACTAGTTCAGTAGGTAGTGAAAATCTTCAAAATCCGACTTAACCGACTTCGCCATCCCAACGAAACACAACGACCCTAATTCGTGTGCAGTGTGTGTGTGTGTGTGTCCGGAGACTCAGTGTATGTGTGTGTGTGTGCCTACACAGGTCTCTGTATGTGTGCGCTAATATAATCGTAGGGTTGCTCAGTGGGCACTATTTATTATTTTGAGGACGAGTTAGTAGGGTGTAGGGTGAGAGTTTTGGGTTAGTTTTAGTAAATTCTTGGTTATTTTGTTTGTTGTAGGTATTATATTGTTTTGTGTATGTAGTGGGACATTTTGCAAGCACGCTGTGGCCTATAATAGAAGAACTACACAAGACAAAACACTATCTGAGTAATTCAACAAGTAAAAGTAATATTTTTGATGATTGCTGGAGAGTTTGTTCCCTAGTTCTTCCCAGCTAAAATACTAGGAATTGGCGAAAGGGTGTTTACAGGGACTGTATGGAAATTTTTGTACGTCATAATATAGCAGGATATGCTGGAATTAATATTGTACCAAATTCTTACAAATAAACATTTTGGATTTGATTTTGATTTGTCTCTTGTAAACCTTGGCGTTCAAAAAATGCTGATTTTCAGCCCATAATTTCTAGACAAATGCTTCATTTTGATTTGTGGCGCCTTGACACAGCCGTAAGGCGACAGGCAGACCACGTTGAAGATCGTGGAAGTAACTGAAAAAAACCAGAGGACCCTTTCGATAATAAAAAGAATTTTAGAAATAGGCCAACAATTGACGGAGAAATCGCGTAACAAACATACAAAATAATAAAGTCGAACTGTGAACTTCTCCTTTTTTGAAATCGGTTAAAAAAGTAAGTAATTTTAGAAACAACCAAATCAATACATTAAATTTAATAAGACATTATTTCTACTGTTACTTAAAATCTTTGCAAAATCTTCAACAAATAGAATATAATAATAATAATAACGTTTGCTGGCAACCCTGAACAGTTTAGTTTGCATTCCGCTCGCCGACACTCGCGCTACAATCAAGTACAATACCCGAGCAAGCGCTAGCCTAGTGTGGACCTACCCGGAGCATTTAATACTATTACAATTTATTTACAGGTGACCTAACTGGAGCTTTAGTAATAGTCATTAATTAAACAGTTTATTGTTTTTGTCTGTCTGTGGAATTCACTATAGACTTCAAGTTCGAGTTAATCGGTTTCTTTCAGAAAACCGTGACGTACCCTAGGCCGTATCGATTTATATCAGGCGAGTTTCGGCCAAACACAATCTTAAAATCTTTTGACTGCGTAGACTTAGAGGATTGATTTTTTCACAGCTCCAAGGGATTACAGTCTTGAGTAAATGATTTTAATTTCAACTCCATACCTCTACGCGTTCCCGAGATTTTGATAGACAGACAGACGGACAACAAAGTGATAACACTAAAAATAAGTCGCGCTTGGCTAAATGTCAAATGTCATTGACATTTCCTAGCTGTGTCCAGCGGCTTCACCCGCTGCTCAGGTCCCCCTTCTCACAGGGGTTGGAAAGATAGATAGTAGCCGATTCTCAGACTTACTGAATATGCATAAAAAAAAATCATAAGAATCGGTCGAGCCGTTTCGGAGAAGTATGGGAACGAACATTGTGAAACGAGAATTTTATTTTTAGTTTTAAATATTAGATATTTAAATAATGATTTATACCGCACCATGCTACAGCGAAAACCTTATAGTCTCTTGCATGAGCGCAGGAAGGCATCCAGTTTGTGTTTCACCTCTCAATTCTATTATTACCCTTTCAAAAAAGTGACAATTAAATCATTTTCCTTTGTCAGCTAAACAAATTTAAGAATTTTAGAATAAAACCCTATTTCTACCGCCTCACCCCCAACATTCTTTCCCCGACTCACACATCCCCACCGTTCGCACACAGACACACCGCCACATAAACTGACAGCTTATATATTATGTAAGCATACACACAGACAAACACACCCACACACACACAACCATTAAAGTTTTTAATTTTAAAATCGTACCGAACGTTAAGTAGCTGAGTTGTTACGAAAATGACTAGAGTTGTCATTTGTTTGGTAATTTTTGTTATTGAAGACACAATTGTATTTGAGCCATTAAAAATGATGTCTTTTCGAACCTCATTTTCATACTGTATGTGATAATTTTATTTATTTTTATTTATTTATTTATTTATTTATGCACACACAAAATACATGACAGGACATTACATTAAGACAGAAGAGCACAAAGGTACAGCTTATTTCATAAGAAATTTCTTCCAGCAGACCTGCGAGAGGAAAGTTGGATAAGATATGTAGACACAGTGTGTGGAAAAGATAAAACAGAAAGTTTTATATTATCAATTATATAATAAACTTACATACAAATAATACACATATAAAAATAAATATGTTGATGGAAGACAAAATATTTTTTTTGATAAAATTATTTATTGACTAGCTTTTGCCCGCGGCTTCGCTCGCGTTAAATTCGGGGTAACACAGTTCCCCTTTCCTGATTTGCAGGTACCTGCTACCTGTAGTTTTTGCTCTTGTGCCTTATTGATTTGTAATAGCAAAGCTAATGTCTCTTTTCTTCCCTCTTTCTCCCTCATATCCTACATTTAAAAAAATAAAGCCTATTTCCGTCTCCTGGGTCCCAACTATCTCTGTACCAAAATTCATCAAAATCGGTTAAGCCATTAAGTCGTGAAGAGGTAACAAACAAACAAACTCACTTTCGCTTTTATAATATTACTAGCTTTCGCCCGCGGCTTCGCTCGCGTTAAATTCACACCAAGCAGACCTGCAGTTTTTGCTCTTGCGCCTGATTGATTTGTAATAGCAACGTTAAGTTTTCCCTTTTCTTCCTTCGTTCTCCCTCATATCCCACTTTTTTTTAACAAAAATTAGCCTATGTCCGTCTCCTGGTTCCCTGTACCAATCTCTGTACCAAAATTCATCAAAATCGGTTTAGCCATTAAAGCGTGAAGAGGTAACAAACAAACAAACAAACAAACTCACTTTCGCTTTTATAATATTAGTAAGGATAGTAAGGATAAGGATTAAGGATTTGGATGACAATACATGCTAAGCTCAGTCACGTCATTATAAATCCAATATGGCGGATTCTCAAAGATAACGGACTACTTATTTTTAGGGTTCCGTACGTCGAAAGGAAAATACGGAACCCTTATTGGATCACTTTGTTGTACGTCTGTCTGTCTGTTAAGAACATAAGATGAATGGAGGAATATTTTATTGATAATTTTTCGCATGAGAACAATTTTTTTTGCCAAAAAAACGACTTCCAAAAAATAAGACTGCAAAGACGGAAATTTTACTTTCGGAAGTCGGTGACTTTGGTTTTGGAAAATTTTGATTTGATTTGATATCAAATCAAATCAAAATTTTAAATTGTTCTCATGCGAAAAATTATCAATAAAATATTCCTCCATTCATCTTATGTTCTCCTGAAATCCATCACAATAATACATACGCATATGATTGTATAATCACTAGGTATTTGTGACGTTTAATGATAACAACTTATAACCTATATGTGAGAACCGGTCAAGCACGAGTCGGTGATCGTACTCATAGCATCTTCTTTTTTTTATATCTATGGTCGCGCAGCTCTATGGTAAATACTGCCACTGTGACTATTTCAGATATTATTGCATAATTTACTATTTATATGAATTAATTGAATGTTTCGTTCGTCTGGTCACAACTGACACGGTTGGCGCAGTGGCTGAGCGATCAACTGCTGCGCTGCGTGTCGCAGGTTCGATCTCTGCTCAGAACAAATATTTGTATGGCCTACAGATAGTTGTTTCGGGTCTGGCTGTTTGTGTATGTGAGTTTAAATGTTTGTAAACGCACCCACGATACAGGAGAAATACCTAGTGTGGGGCAACGTGTTTTTTTTTAAACTGCGACCACAAAGCATGATGACCTAGGTTCGGTTCTCGGGTCACACGGTCTCTGGATTGGAGCCACATTGCTGGCAATAGGTTCGCTCCTATTACATATACAGACATCTGCACATCAAGCTACTACAATCTGTCAGATTTCTTTGATAGATTTTCGACTTTATTTCCAAAGAATAAGGTTCAAGGTTCATTGGGAAAAATTGACAGTTTCGGGTAGCTTGACCTGCAGGCGTCTGTACCTTATGCGTACGACCTCTCGACCTTCGAGTTAGCTGTCTACCGTTTAATAATATTTTATTTATAACATACAGACGTTACATTACAATCCGTGATTATTATTAGTGATGTAAATAAAATGTTTATGTAAAAATATACATAAATCGTTGTCCCAGTGTGGAACTACGCATTATATGTTTTATGTACTTATGGGTAGAGATAATATTGTAGTGGCAGGCAATTCTGACATATAGACGTTTTCAGTTTTGTCTAGTTATTTTTTTTTAATAGTTGAAATACGGCGTGCAAGCTTTTTTTTTGTTCCGTATGTATTTTATTTTGTGGTTTTATCTGTGGAGTTACTTCCGAAAGTAAACTTATTTTCATTTTCCGTCTCTTTAATGTTTTTTTGGTAAAAAGCTTTTTAGTTGTATATGATGATATCTCGCGTATCGTTCTTATAAAATAGAAGAAAAAATATGTATTAAAATCTGCGCCCCGCGGCTTCGCCCGCGTGATGATAAAAAAGTATCCTATGTGTTATTCCAGACTATAATCTACCTCTGTGCCAAATTACATCAAGATCCGTTCAGTATTTTTTTCGAGAAAGAGGATCAAACATCCTGCACATAATGGTGACACCCGGGCGGGAGGAAACGCCCGGGTGTCACCATAGTGACGATCGCGCGGAGGACACGGTGGAGCACACAGCGCACCGCCGTGCCCTCGTGGAGGCGATCGGCGGCGGCGATCTCACGCGTCCGGCTTAGGTTCAGTCCATGGTCCGGAGCGAAAAGGAATGGGAAGCGGTCACCTCCTTCTGCGAAGCAGTAATGCTAGCGAAGGAGTTGGCCGGGCGTTTGAGGGAGAGCAATGGGTAGTTCACCGTCCGTCCGTCTATTGACGACAAGCCGTGTCGACGGCGCGTTAGTGTTCCACAGCGCGCTTCAAAGAGATGTCAGCAAAGCAGAGGGGCTTGCCAGGGCCTCCGCCTGCCGGGGTTGCGGGTTGTTCGAAAGAGATACCGCGGCCCCGGAAAGTAAAGAGCAATAATAATAAATAATAATAATAAATATCT
Organism: Ochropleura plecta; assembly: GCA_905475445.1. NCBI lineage: Eukaryota > Metazoa > Arthropoda > Insecta > Lepidoptera > Noctuidae > Ochropleura > Ochropleura plecta. The sequence goes on from FR997749.1 coordinate 12,726,986, forward strand.
TGGGACAACTCACACACGGCTATCTGATCCCAAGCTAAGCAGAGCTTGTGTTATGGTAACCAGACAACTGATATACATACTTATATAATTTATAAATATATACATATTATAGATAAATCACACCCAGACACAGAACAAACAATCATGCTCATCACACAAAGTTTGTCCTGGGTGGGAATCGAACCCACGACCTCCGGTTCAGCAGTCAGGGCCACTAACCACTAGACCAACAGGCCCGTCAATAGAAGGAACATGGGTGGGTTTTAGTCAGTAAAAAGACTTACACATACCTAGTACTAGAACAAACTATGGGAGAAAAACTATTATTTATGAGGGAGCAAAACTTTATAACTCTTTACCAAAAGACATAAAAAGTACACAATCGTTATTATTATTTAAAAAGCTACTTAAGTGCCACATTTTAAAAAAATCCATTTAAACAAGATAAAAATACAATATTACTACTTTGCCTATAGTGTGAACCAGGCCTAATATTTCAAGCACATAAACAAAGGATACAAGTCACCGCTATAACGCGCTGCACGGCGGTAGACAATAAATAACGCAATCAATTACCCTCTTTTTACATACTAATTGTTAAGTCTACAAACTTCTGCTACTCCTGGACAACAAACATGTTTATTTATTTAATACTTTAGTATTTATTTCTGTAAAAGTGATTTGTAATCTTTAGAAATAAATGAATTCAAACCGTAAAAGTCTGACACTCCCTCCCGCTCCGCCCAGAGCGGGGGAAGTTATTTGATGATTTCACACAAAAAAAAAGGATCAAACATACGTCCATACTCACAAACTTTCGCATTTATAATATTAGTAGGATTACTAATCCTAAGGACTAGTAGGATAGGATAAGTAAGATGGAACATGACATAAACCACCGAAGCAATAAAGGTAAAATGTAATAGATAAACATACAAAAATAAAATACCGTCGAATTGCGAACCTCTTCGTTTTTATGAAGTCGGATAATAAAAACCTCTGTCATAGTCAATCGCCAGTTAATCTGATTTCTAGTTAATATCTGCAACATCAGAAAACATAACATACTTTATTCTGATAAAGTATTCAGTCCCTTATTTATACCTGTATGTTAGTACGACAATTCACACCGGCTTACATGGCGGAGCACGGATGAATTTAATTACTTATCGCATTGAGCAATACCTGTGGAGACGGCTTTTCTATTCTAGAAATAAAAGTTATACAAATATTTATGATATCGACACACATGTGCCAAAAACAGTTTCGTTTTATTTTTAATATAGAAGTAAGTGCAGAGAAGAGACAACAACAGTTTGTCAAGTACTTGTTCGGCGGCGATCTCTCGCGTTCGGCCCTGGTTCAGCCCATGGTCCGGAGCGAGAGAGAATGGGAAGCGGTCACATCCTTTTTCGAAGCAGTCATGCTAGTGAAGAAGGTGGCCGGGCGTTTGAGGGAGAGAACCTCAAACCAAACCAGCCGCCGCGGCTGATTTCTTTTTTAATTGTCCCAGTTCCACCTAAGAGGGTGTTGTCTGCTTTAGCAATTCCTGTGGATGCCTTGAGATTAAAGCCTCCATCCTCGAGACGACTCCCGGCCACCGTAGATGCGGGCTTGTGGACCATGAGCAATGGGAAATTCACTGTACGTCCGTCTATTGGTGCGTTAGTGTTCCACGCGCGTTCCGAACAATGACTGCAATGAGGCTTAGACTAAAAGTATAAAATCTAAGGATTGCAGTATATCGCGTGTTCACTTAGATTTAGCCTGTCCCTTTGCTGTTCTCCTCCAGCGACGTCCAAATCCGAGCCTCATACCACACAGAGGGCGCCCTCCGCGCCCTTAAGGTGAAAGCTCCAACCTACCCGCGAAATTCAAATTTTCTTACGTTTTTTGCAATTTTCAGGCCAGTGCTAGGTTGTATGTTGATTAAAATATTATTCGCGGCTGTAAGACGTATGTAATTATAGAATTATAATCATCAAAATCACCAATACAACCCTCCAAGTTCATAAAGGCGTAGGAACAAAAAAAAAACAGAAAAAGTCTTTCCTACAGCTTTATGAACTTAGAGCGTTGTAGTGATGATTTTGTTGATTATAATTCTATAATTACATACGTCTTACAGCCGCGAATAATATTTTAATCAATATACAACCTAGCACTGGCCTGAAAATTGCAAAAAACGTAAGAAAATTTGAATTTCGCGGGTAGGTTGGAGCTTTCACCTTAACGTTAAGTCGCATAGTTTTGATGTTGTTTGCCCTGGCTTTACTTTCAAGGCATCCACAGGGTTGCCCGGATAAGCAGACGACAAGCACATAGGCTAACTTGCAAGAAAAATCATTTTATCCACAAAAATATAAAATGCATTATCTTTACCGCATAAGGCGGTTGCAAGCGTGTGGTGTATGCGGGGGCAACGCCATTGCTAGTCCACTGCTTATTCGTAAACGGTTCACCCTTGTTTGGTCGAACAACGTTTGATACAATATTACTAAGCCGAACAACGTTTAAGAAAATCATCACTTAGTCGTTTGACAGAATTTTCAGTTCGTCGAATATTTATTTGCTATAACAACATTTGTGCTAATGATCAAAAGGTATAATGTTCATTTGATGTAATGTAATATTCATTTAGCATATTATTCATTTACTATATTCATAATCTCCGCCACCCTCAACTATTGTTACCAGGAGAAACTGGATGCAATCTGGACTTTAGGGCACCCCGACTCGGATAGGTTAGGTTAGAAGTTCGTGGTTATTTTTTTATAAACCACCCAGAAGTAGGAGCCCCGCGGAGCGGGGCTCCGTCGACCAAGCCCACCCTCGACCATGCAAAGAATATTTTAAGGTTTGGTTAAGTGCCATTTGAGTTAGGCTAGAACTGTGCCCATTAAACATGAATTTTAGGTCAAAAGAATATATGCATAAAATTAGTGCATTTGAAAATTCGGTGAAATGAATTTGTTCAAATGAAATTAGTCCAAATAAATAATTATGCAAAATAAAAATTTACCAATGAATTATTCGGTCAAATGAATAATTCTACGAAATGACTTTATTGCAACTAAAATTCGTCGAAGTGATTTTCGACGAAACATTGTTCGACCAAACACGGGTGAACCATTCGTAAACTACATGCACACAATTTTTTATCCGAATTAACTCATTAAGTGATAATTTTTTTCGCGTTCCCTCTGAAACCTCTTATCATCATAAGTTTTATTTATTCTCATTCCGCCATAAAAGCCCATCCTAAGCGAGCCATATCCGAGTTTGTCAACATTTGATGGTTGGCTTCCAGGAATTTGTTCCAAATCAATAAAAACTACTAACACGCGTGGCGTGGCTTTCCTTTGATTTACTGTATTTTTATTAGAATTTATAAAATATCTACCTACCTTTTTATAATAATGTTAAGATAAAAACTTGGGTAAGAAAAAATTGGTTACTATGTGCATAATGCAGGAAAATCATTTGTCTTATTACATATTAGACATGGCGATGAATCAGATGCTTAGTGTTAAGATAACACCAATAAAATTGAAGACAAATAATGAGAAAACTTTTTGGCATAACAATCTGTAACGCCGTGGTTCATTTTATCTTGCTTTGAGGAGTTTTGAGGTCAAGGCTATTCCTGTCTAAACAAATTACCGCAAACACCAAAATCTGTAATTTATGGTTTTGTATGTACCACCATCTATGATTCAAACGGTTAAAACTGCTTCTAAGTTTTAATAAAAAAAAAAAATGCAGCTAGATGTCGCCACCAGGATGTAAACACTATTAGGTAACTAATTTACGATGTCTCTGTTTCATCTATTTTTTGTTTGTTTTCTTCACCCGTAGCCCGGAGCTTAGTAGTTTTTTTCTAAATTGGCAGTATTCTAATAATATGATCGTTTTTTGTTTATATGATAACATTCTTTTGAATTTTTCAAATGATCACAAACCCAAGAACCGAGAAATATAATCCTACAAAATTCGCAACTTCCTGGTGCGTTTTGAAACCATACTCTTGAATATTTTACTAATCTCAAGTCATAATTTACGATATTCGAAAATATGTTATTTTGTAGAGTATAATTTATACTACTATATTTTAGTATATTGCTTTAACTAATCTAGCAAGATTTTCACTAATTTGAATTGATCCCGTTTAAAACAAAACATGTATTTCCGTATTTCAGAACGCAACCCAACGGCCCAATTTTTATATGTCAAACTCATCCGGCCATTATCGAAAACCGAAAGTTGCAAAAATATTTTTGCAATAAAACTAAAGATTACATGAATTGTGTAGCGGTAGCGATAGATACTTAATATATTTTTGTGTGTGTTCAAATAATCGTAAAGTACGCCGCCACCGTGGATCCTCACGTAAGCGGTAAGTCTAATTGTTTGTTATTGTTGTGATTACCGATTTTTTCGAAAGCTCATCGCGTAATTTGTATTTTTTTCTATAGAGAACATGTTAGAACTTGGAGTTCAAATTTCTATAGTGATTTAAACATTTATTGAGTATTTTTATTGCTTCGGAAAGAATATTCGGCGTACATTTATCAAACGGCACTGATACTGGTGTGAGCGAAGAATGTTTTCTTATTTCGCTTAAAATTACAGTATTTTATTGATTGTACAGTCATCAAAAGTATATTATCATGCTCATATCACTATGTATATGTGTATATAATATATACCGGCACGAACGGCATTCTCTGCATCTACAATCTGCTCCACATGTTACATCATGTTTAAAAATATAAATAATTCGTAAACTTAGTAAAAAAAACTGCTGTAACTTGAAATAGGCTTTGTTAATCCAGAATAAATATAACCAAAATTTAAAGTAACGAAAACACATTAGAATTGCTTTTTTTTTAGATCTGAACAACCAAGCTATATTATTCTGTATTTAAACAAAAAAAAAAACCTTTCTGAACGAAATTAAATTCCTACACAGAATAAAGGATGGTAAATTGTAGTCATTGTGTACCTAGTCTTTTTCCAACTTTGTAGGGCTTACAATCTAACTAGTGGAGCAAAACAGTATATTGCAATAATGCCTATCAAAGACTTATAATTAAAAAATAAAATACTTTTATTGCAGACAAAGTCCATTTGGTTAGTACAACACACAACTTAAAAAAAACGAATATTAGTACTTAAATCTACCAGGAAAACAAAAGCAAAACAATCATAAATTTTACGCCACACTTGAATGTATTCAATGACCCAGTAAAGAGCTGTCCCACCTGTTCGCTATAGTGCATAAGATGCTGTTGGAGTGGCCTCGTACCCTAGCATAGATTGATCACTCTCACTCACTCTTACTTACTATTCATTGTACCTTTATATTTTACTTTGTTTATGTAACCTTTAAATTAGTTAATGTTTTAAGTGCTGTTTGTGCTCACATTTCATTTAATTTCTAGTTTAATACTATATGTGAGGACTTGTAGTTGGCTTGTCTATGGTGCTCTATTTTGTTATGTTTTGATTAATAAACTGAGTCCTCCATGCTGTAATAAATAAATATGTAATCGCAGCAGTTTCGTATCAAATTTTTTGCATAGGTACTCAAAACAATTCAGTCTCACCGCCATCCGTTTAGACTGGAAGCGGAGCCCACCGTAGTTGAATGAAGGCTAGGCCTTAACTGAAGTTCTCTTTTATTTGCAGTGGACATGTGCACCCCGGAGGCGTGGCGCGGCGGGGTGGCGCGCTCCCCGTCGCACGAGTCCGTCACCACAGACCTGTCGCTGTTCAGCGTGTCGTCGGCTGCCTCCGATGCCAGGGTGCTGCGACTTCTGGCTTGTAAGGTGTGTATCAGTGTTACCAACCCTACTGTTTTAACAGTAGATTTGCTGTTTTCACATTTATGTCCACGTTTTCTGTTTCATTCCTGATTTGTACTGTTTTTCAACTAGCGTTCAGTGCCACCTATGAAATCCCAGTTTATGAATGACATGAAAATACTGAAGATGGCAATGAAATTGAAAAATAATTTTACTTTAATTTTAGTTTTTTTGTTGTTGTCATTATTAATATAACAATGTATGTGCGTTCTGGTAACTTAGAAAATTATTATAAAAGCAAAAGTATGAAATCTGCCTTTTTTACTTTATTTACTATTTGTACGATTACATCGCACATTTATATAGTTGCTAGCATAAGCATTTTTACCTTATTGTTAAGTGACTATTTAATTATAATTGAGTACACTTTCGACCGTTTTATTGTCAACACCTTAACAAGCAATAAATAATTTATCAAGAAATTATCTCTCTTCCATGAAAACTCTCCACATGTATTAGCTAACAAGAGCTCGTACATATGGTCCTTCGAGCCGGAGTGTTGTGTTTGAATTTGTCGTGTGATTGCGAATCGGTTCGGTCGGCCTCCCACAAGCGGGTCTCACTGACACGAATTGAGAAGGCGCATAGATCACACGGTAAGGCATCACAGCACCCACACAGAACAAGTGACTAGAACAAGCAGTCCAAAGGACTAGAACAAGCAGTCCAAAAATACAAACAGCATCAAGGCTTCAGCAAGCAGTCCAAAAATACAAACAGCATCAAGGCTTCAGCAAGTACATCAAGTAAGCCTATTGGCATCAAGGCCTCGGCAAAAATCAAGTAAGCATATTGGCATCAAGGCCTCAGCAAGTACATCAAGTAAGCCTATTGGCATCAAGGCCTCGGCAAAAATCAAGTAAGCCTATTGGCATCAAGGCCTCGGCAAAAATCAAGTAAGCATATTGGCATCAAGGCTTCAGCAAGTACATCAAGTAAGCATATTGGCATCAAGGCATACATCAAGTAAGCATATTGGCATCAAAGCCTCAGCAAGTACATCAAGTAAGCCTATTGGCATCAAGGCCTCGGCAAAAATCAAGTAAGCATATTGGCATCAAGGCCTTAGCAAGTACATCAAGTAAGCATATTGGCATCAAGGCATACATCAAGTAAGCATATTGGCATCAAGGCCTCAGTAAGTACATCAAGTAAAGCTAGCTAGCAAACCAAAAACAAAGATCGATCTACAGCAAGTATCAAGCAAGTTGACGGCGATAGTACTCCACAAGTCAGCAAGGAAAATCAATAGTAATATTTGAATTTTCAATCTATCAAGTATCATGGAAGACCTAATTCAAAAGCAACATGTTGCCCTCAGTGGCATGCGACAACTTTGGACCAATTTTAAGCAAGATGGTCAAGATCGCAAAACTACAGAATATATCAAAAAAAAAACGGGTCCGACTCTATAGAGTCAGCAAAACAATTACAACAAGATTTGAAACAACTTCTCAAAACAGGTGGTTTCAATTTACGAAAATGGAGGTCCAATTATCAAGAATTACAAGACAGCACCGACAAGGGTTGCGATCAAGAACGTTACGACTTCAAACAGGCAGAGTCAACGAAAACATTAGGCCTTCATTGGAATCCTAGACAAGATATTTTCACATTTCAATCAAGGATCGACACTACTGACGCGCGTCCTACGAAGCGGAAACTATTGTCAGAGATATCAAAACTCTTTGACCCTCTCGGGTGGCTCACTCCAGTTTCTATCAAGATGAAAGTCCTTTTTCAAGACATCTGGAAAGAGAAGAACCTGCAATGGGATGACAAGATTCCAGAGCAAATTCACCATGAATGGACAAAAATTAAACAAGACATGCAAAACATAAATCGATGTCAAATACCTCGATGGATAGGCACTGATACGGCCGGAAATAATATCGAGTTACATGGATTTTGCGACGCATCGCAGAAAGCATATGCATGTGTCGTATATTGCAAATTAACAAATTTAGGTCAAACTAAAATAACATTATTGGTTGGGAAATCTAGATTGGTACCTAATGACAAGAATATTTCTTTGCCCAAATTGGAATTAAGTGGCGCGCATCTGCTTTCCAAACTAATGGCTAAAGTGAAGACAAGTTTCATCGGCCACGACATCAAGGTTTACGGGTGGACTGATTCCATGGCAGTTTTGGGATGGATACAAGGAGATCCTAATCGCTGGAAGGTGTTTGTTGCCAACAGGGTGCGACAAATAACCAAGGAGATGCCCTCCGAATGCTGGAGATATGTTAAGTCAGCAGAAAATCCAGCAGATTGCGCAAGCAGAGGAATAACAAGTTTGAAGCTAAAGGAACATGATCTGTGGTGGAATGGACCTACTTGGCTACAGAACTGTACGCCAGAAAACATAGCAATAAGTCCCGGAATATACATCCCCGATGAAGAAGCCTTTAACAAGCACGTTCATACTGTAACACAAGAAACGACAAAGGCTAACAGCTTCGTATATAAACTTCTATGCAGAGTTCATTCATTTACAATGGCTGTACACGTACTAGCATGGTTACGGCGCTGGTCAATCCGAAAAGCAGAAAGGCCAACAGGACTTTACTTAACCTTATCGGAACTTCGCAAAGCAAAGGCCGTGATAATCAAGGAAATCCAGCAGGTGGAGTTTCAACAAGAAATACGTGACCTGAAGAAAACCAACAGAGTTTCCACTAACAGCAAGATCCTGAATTTAAACCCGTTTGTAGACGAAGAAGGAATACTTCGTGTGGGTGGAAGACTGCATTATGCTGCAATCAATCATGATCTCAAACACCCTATAATACTACCTCATCAAAATCGTCTGACGGAATTAATCATAGAATACGCACACAAGCTCACTTTTCACGGCGGAGCTCGAATTACTTTGGCATGCATCAGACAAAAATATTGGATTATCGGAGGAAACAATGCGACTAAAAAGCAACTACGCGAATGTGTTACATGTAGAAAACAAACACCAAGAAAACTACAACCTCTGATGGGTGACTTACCTTCAGCAAGAATCAATCCATCTCGTCCTTTCATGCATACTGGGGTTGATTTTACTGGCCATGTCTACATCAAAACTAACAAGGGCCGTGGTGTCAAGACCACTAAAGGATATGTGTCAGTATTTGTTTGCATGGTGACGAAAGCCGTGCATTTAGAACTAGTCTCCGACCTCACAACGTCATCATTTATGGCCGCCTTACGCAGGATGGCGGCTAGAAGAGGCACGCCTAGTCACTTGTATAGTGACAATGGCCGTAACTTCGTAGGAGCAAGCAAGGTTCTACAGAAGGAGTATCAAGAACTGCAGGAAATGATTGACGACAAGCTATTGTCTGAGATCGCAGACATGGAGATTACATGGCATTTCAACGCTCCCTCTTGGCCATCAGCAGGAGGTCTGTGGGAAGCTGCCGTGAAAAGTTTCAAGTTACACCTCAAAAAAGTAATCGGTGAACAAAAATTGACTTATGAAGAGTTCACCACACTTCTAACACAAATTGAAGCCTGTCTTAACTCAAGGCCGTTGTGTGCAATCTCAGAAGACCCTGAAGACTTAGATTTCTTGACACCGTCTCACTTTTTAACTGGTGGGCCTACGTTAACGTTAGTTGAGACTGAGAGAGATCTGCGCACACGCTGGCAGCTAATACAGAAAATATTACAAGATCTGTGGAAAAGATGGCGCACTGAGTATCTAGCTCAGTTAACTGTGAGAAGCAAATGGAGGCAGCCTCAATCCAATATCAAGTTGGAGGATATTGTTCTCATTCACGACGACAACCTACCAGCCGGCAAATGGATGATGGGAAGGGTCGTAGAACTACATCCAGGCAACGACGGTCACGTTATTGTCGTGAGCTTAAAAACAAAAGGCGGCATCATGAAACGTCCCGTCATAAAAGTATCCGTACTTTTAGAACACAAAGAAGTTGCTGCCCAGTGCGACACGGCACAGGATAAACAAGAAGAAATCAATCAGCAACAAGACAAAGAACCCTCAACAAGGAGGTCAACGAACAGCAAGTTTAACCTTACAACACTGGTCACTACTCTGATGCTATTCTTCACATTCATCACTAGTTCAGAATGCAACTTAAAAGTAACTCCATTCCAATCAAATCAAAGTTTGTATTTTGACAAAGTATCAAACATGATGCTAATCCGAGATGATTGCAAACTTGTAATTTACTACAGCATGGATTCGTATTGGCAATCGACTACAACATTCAACAAATACATTTAATCCCTTAAACAAACATGTGGCTCCATACAAGATCAAGTTCATTGTGATGTAATTGTACTCCAACTACGTCACGCGTTCTCAGAACTTGAGCACTACAACCAAGTACTACTAAGTCAGCATTATGGAACGCGACCTAGGACACTGCGTCAGCGCCGAAGCCTTATCAACGTAATATTTCTCTCCTTCGACAGAACGAGAAGCATATAGTTTCCCTCTGGAGAAATCAGACTTCACTCATGGAAGCAGAAAACAACCTTCATAAGCGTACAGAGCATGATATGAACCAACAACTAAAACTCATAAATCATCACATGAGCAAGCTAGACGAAGCAGTAAGCCAATTGAAGAACAACATCCAATCAAATAGTGTTGTTAATGACTTCAACATGGGAGCTATCACAGCAATAAATATAATGTACAATTTGAAGAGCATTCAAATATGTTATTAGATATCATCACGGATATTTATAATGGTCGTTTCAACTTACACTTGATAACACCTGAACAACTCATTGACGAGCTAAGCACAATTACCAGCAAGTTACCTAAGAACGTCTCTCTACCAATTGACAACCTCGGACCTTAGGAAAATATACGATCCGCTAGAAATAAAAACAAGATTTCTGGAGGACATCCGTCATCACCGTCACCGTCTGCCGCTGAGGAGTCACAGGAGACATTGCCCGCCGCGTTATCCTGCAGCAACAACAACTGGAAACCACGACAGCGCGCGCGTCTTCGCTCCTCACAACCATCGCGTACATTTTCCCCTTAGATTTAAATAACCAAGTTTTTAATCTGTTTTCTATTAAGTAATCTTAAACTTAAGTTTTGTAAATCTAATTCCTTTGCATCCTCCTTATCTCGCTCGGGAATATGTACGATTACATCGCACATTTATATAGTTGCTAGCATAAGCATTTTTACCTTATTGTTAAGTGACTATTTAATTATAATTGAGTACACTTTCGACCGTTTTATTGTCAACACCTTAACAAGCAATAAATAATTTATCAAGAAATTATCTCTCTTCCATGAAAACTCTCCACATGTATTAGCTAACAAGAGCTCGTACACTATTTTTTTTCTGGCGACTTACTGGTGTGTGTTCTTAAGAAGGTTTAGCACTTCAATCGGTACTAAGTATAATTACTTACTACAGCCATGCTTGCCAAGGTCGATCTGTAGATAGGTGACTATCTATAACTTACTGAGTTTCCTTCGTGCTTCGGAAACCACGGTTAATACATTGATATCAGCTATCAGTGACCAGAATGTCTGAGAACCAGTCTTACCAAGAGGTATTGTACTAACCAAAATTATATGGATTCATGTACGCAGTTCTTCCATGTGAATTACTGATATTCAACTGCATCCTATCCTAGACTGAAAGCATACCTCAGTATAAGTTGGTACATAAATAGACAAACAAATTTTGAACCCATCTGACTTTCCTCTCATACTTAAGTCTCTCTCCCTCTCTCTCATATAAAGTAAGCTAGTTGTTTTCGTTTCGCGTTGAACAGTGTGGTGTCGCGACGATTATTTTTTGTTGTGTGTATACAGGTTTTTGTACATGATAAATAATAACTTCGTTCCATCCGGGTGTCCCTTGACACCTCTCATTTTTCAAATGATTTTATAAGAGTAACCATGGAGTTTCTTGCCGGTTCTTCTTCATAGGAAACGACCAACCCGAACCGTGCACCTTTGCTCGACGTTTTATAGTGCCCATGTAGGCCTCATCAACATTTTCCTGCATATAATCTCACATACACAAACAGCCAGACCCGGAACAACTATCTGTAGGCGATACAAATATTTGTTCCGTGCGTAGAGAAAAAAATATTTTCCAAGTGTAATATGGACCGATTTTCAGGCAGGACAAGGGCCGGACCCATCACTTCGCGTCGCCAGTCCTAACCCAGACAGTAAAGCTTTGAAGTAAGTATTCCATTAATTAATTAAATCCCTGCCATAGTAAAAGTCTGTTCAGGTCTCGTCACTTTGAGTTCTTTAGATCCATTGTAGACGCAAATAAAACACGTCCACTTTTAAAATTCTTGAGGTAGCGTTCCGGGATGTCAAATTTTTTTGTGTGACGGTCTTTTTCATAACTCCTGTCTGTGAAGACCCTTTACCTTGTGAACGCTTGGGAGATATCGAGTTAACACTCAAGTCTGTGGTCCCTTTGTGCTGTGAAAACCTGTGCCTCCAAGACTTAGCAGTCTAAATATTATGGCTGTTTAAGTTGCAAGTTTGTACGGAACCCTAGGTGAACGAGTCCAACTCGCATTTGGCTGGTATTTATGGTTATTTTGCAATGTACAATATTCAGATTCGTTAAGGACTTTATTTATTTATTTAACGATTTATTTACACACAGAATACAGTACAAAAACAGAGATAATGAAGGTAGGACTTAGTGAAGTTTAATTGTGTTATTTTGTTGTCGCCATGTCTTCCACCAGAAGACCATCGTCGTCGTCGCTGCCGCTACAGTCTACAGACAACTGCCGCGAGCTGCTGGCGGGCTGCGCAGCGCTGTGCGCGCAGCTCGGCCTGCGCCGCTCCTTCAGCGCCTCCGACGTGGCGCACTCGCGGGACGTGTGCCAGCGTGCGCCGCTGCGGAGGTAGGAGTACACTGTGTCCCACAGACGTGTGCCAGCGTGCGCCGCTGCGGAGGTAGGAGTACACTGTGTCCCACAGACGTGTGCCAGCGTGCGCCGCTGCGGAGGTAGGAGTACACTGTGTCCCACAGACGTGTGCCGACGTGGCGCACTCGCGGGACGTGTGCCAGCGTGCGCCGCTGCGGAGGTAGGAGTACACTGTGTCCCACAGACGTGTGCCAGCGTGCGCCGCTGCGGAGGTAGGAGTACACTGTGTCCCACAGACGTGTGCCAGCGTGCGCCGCTGCGGAGGTAGGAGTACACTGTGTCCCACAGACGTGTGCCGACGTGGCGCACTCGCGGGACGTGTGCCAGCGTGCGCCGCTGCGGAGGTAGGAGTACACTGTGTCCCACAGACGTGTGCCGACGTGGCGCACTCGCGGGACGTGTGCCAGCGTGCGCCGCTGCGGAGGTAGGAGTACACTGTGTCCCACAGACGTGTGCCAGCGTGCGCCGCTGCGGAGGTAGGAGTACACTGTGTCCCACAGACGTGTGCCAGCGTGCGCCGCTGCGGAGGTAGGAGTACACTGTGTCCCACAGACGTGTGCCGACGTGGCGCACTCGCGGGACGTGTGCCAGCGTGCGCCGCTGCGGAGGTAGGAGTACACTGTGTCCCACAGACGTGTGCCAGCGTGCGCCGCTGCGGAGGTAGGAGTACACTGTGTCCCACAGACGTGTGCCGACGTGGCGCACTCGCGGGACGTGTGCCAGCGTGCGCCGCTGCGGAGGTAGGAGTACACTGTGTCCCACAGACGTGTGCCGACGTGGCGCACTCGCGGGACGTGTGCCAGCGTGCGCCGCTGCGGAGGTAGGAGTACACTGTGTCCCACAGACGTGTGCCGACGTGGCGCACTCGCGGGACGTGTGCCAGCGTGCGCCGCTGCGGAGGTAGGAGTACACTGTGTCCCACAGACGTGTGCCGACGTGGCGCACTCGCGGGACGTGTGCCAGCGTGCGCCGCTGCGGAGGTAGGAGTACACTGTGTCCCACAGACGTGTGCCGACGTGGCGCACTCGCGGGACGTGTGCCAGCGTGCGCCGCTGCGGAGGTAGGAGTACACTGTGTCCCACAGACGTGTGCCAGCGTGCGCCGCTGCGGAGGTAGGAGTTCACTGTGTCCCACAGACGTGTGCCGACGTGGCGCACTCGCGGGACGTGTGCCAGCGTGCGCCGCTGCGGAGGTAGGAGTACACTGTGTCCCACAGACGTGTGCAAGCGTGCGCCGCTGCGGAGGTAGGAGTACACTGTGTCCCACAGACGTGTGCCGACGTGGCGCACTCGCGGGACGTGTGCCAGCGTGCGCCGCTGCGGAGGTAGGAGTACACTCTGTCCCACAGACGTGTGCCAGCGTGCGCCGCTGCGGAGGTAGGAGTACACTGTGTCCCACAGACGTGTGCCGACGTGGCGCACTCGCGGGACGTGTGCCAGCGTGCGCCGCTGCGGAGGTAGGAGTACACTGTGTCCCACAGACGTGTGCCGACGTGGCGCACTCGCGGGACGTGTGCCAGCGTGCGCCGCTGCGGAGGTAGGAGTACACTGTGTCCCACAGACGTGTGCCGACGTGGCGCACTCGCGGGACGTGTGCCAGCGTGCGCCGCTGCGGAGGTAGGAGTACACTGTGTCCCACAGACGTGTGCCAGCGTGCGCCGCTGCGGAGGTAGGAGTACACTGTGTCCCACAGACGTGTGCCAGCGTGCGCCGCTGCGGAGGTAGGAGTACACTGTGTCCCACAGACGTGTGCCGACGTGGCGCACTCGCGGGACGTGTGCCAGCGTGCGCCGCTGCGGAGGTAGGAGTACACTGTGTCCCACAGACGTGTGCCAGCGTGCGCCGCTGCGGAGGTAGGAGTACACTGTGTCCCACAGACGTGTGCCGACGTGGCGCACTCGCGGGACGTGTGCCAGCGTGCGCCGCTGCGGAGGTAGGAGTACACTGTGTCCCACAGACGTGTGCCGACGTGGCGCACTCGCGGGACGTGTGCCAGCGTGCGCCGCTGCGGAGGTAGGAGTACACTGTGTCCCACAGACGTGTGCCAGCGTGCGCCGCTGCGGAGGTAGGAGTACACTGTGTCCCACAGACGTGTGCCAGCGTGCGCCGCTGCGGAGGTAGGAGTACACTGTGTCCCACAGACGTGTGCCGACGTGGCGCACTCGCGGGACGTGTGCCAGCGTGCGCCGCTGCGGAGGTAGGAGTACACTGTGTCCCACAGACGTGTGCAAGCGTGCGCCGCTGCGGAGGTAGGAGTACACTGTGTCCCACAGACGTGTGCCGACGTGGCGCACTCGCGGGACGTGTGCCAGCGTGCGCCGCTGCGGAGGTAGGAGTACACTGTGTCCCACAGACGTGTGCCAGCGTGCGCCGCTGCGGAGGTAGGAGTACACTGTGTCCCACAGACGTGTGCCGACGTGGCGCACTCGCGGGACGTGTGCCAGCGTGCGCCGCTGCGGAGGTAGGAGTACACTGTGTCCCACAGACGTGTGCCGACGTGGCGCACTCGCGGGACGTGTGCCAGCGTGCGCCGCTGCGGAGGTAGGAGTACACTGTGTCCCACAGACGTGTGCCAGCGTGCGCCGCTGCGGAGGTAGGAGTACACTGTGTCCCACAGACGTGTGCCGACGTGGCGCACTCGCGGGACGTGTGCCAGCGTGCGCCGCTGCGGAGGTAGGAGTACACTGTGTCCCACAGACGTGTGCAAGCGTGCGCCGCTGCGGAGGTAGGAGTACACTGTGTCCCACAGACGTGTGCCGACGTGGCGCACTCGCGGGACGTGTGCCAGCGTGCGCCGCTGCGGAGGTAGGAGTACACTGTGTCCCACAGACGTGTGCCAGCGTGCGCCGCTGCGGAGGTAGGAGTACACTGTGTCCCACAGACGTGTGCCGACGTGGCGCACTCGCGGGACGTGTGCCAGCGTGCGCCGCTGCGGAGGTAGGAGTACACTGTGTCCCACAGACGTGTGCCGACGTGGCGCACTCGCGGGACGTGTGCCAGCGTGCGCCGCTGCGGAGGTAGGAGTACACTGTGTCCCACAGACGTGTGCCAGCGTGCGCCGCTGCGGAGGTAGGAGTACACTGTGTCCCACAGACGTGTGCCGACGTGGCGCACTCGCGGGACGTGTGCCAGCGTGCGCCGCTGCGGAGGTAGGAGTTCACTGTGTCCCTCAGACGTGTGCCGACGTGGCGCACTCGCGGGACGTGTGCCAGCGTGCGCCGCTGCGGAGGTAGGAGTACACTGTGTCCCACAGACGTGTGCCAGCGTGCGCCGCTGCGGAGGTAGGAGTACACTGTGTCCCACAGACGTGTGCCGACGTGGCGCACTCGCGGGACGTGTGCCAGCGTGCGCCGCTGCGGAGGTAGGAGTACACTGTGTCCCACAGACGTGTGCAAGCGTGCGCCGCTGCGGAGGTAGGAGTACACTGTGTCCCACAGACGTGTGCCAGCGTGCGCCGCTGCGGAGGTAGGAGTACACTGTGTCCCACAGACGTGTGCCGACGTGGCGCACTCGCGGGACGTGTGCCAGCGTGCGCCGCTGCGGAGGTAGGAGTACACTGTGTCCCACAGACGTGTGCCAGCGTGCGCCGCTGCGGAGGTAGGAGTACACTGTGTCCCACAGACGTGTGCCAGCGTGCGTCGCTGCGGAGGTAGGAGTACACTGTGTCCCACAGACGTGTGCCGACGTGGCGCACTCGCGGGACGTGTGCCAGCGTGCGCCGCTGCGGAGGTAGGAGTTCACTGTGTCCCACAGACGTGTGCCGACGTGGCGCACTCGCGGGACGTGTGCCAGCGTGCGCCGCTGCGGAGGTAGGAGTTCACTGTGTCCCACAGACGTGTGCCGACGTGGCGCACTCGCGGGACGTGTGCCAGCGTGCGCCGCTGCGGAGGTAGGAGTACACTTTGTCCCACAGACGTGTGCCAGCGTGCGCCGCTGCGGAGGTAGGAGTACACTGTGTCCCACAGACGTGTGCCAGCGTGCGCCGCTGCGGAGGTAGGAGTACACTGTGTCCCACAGACGTGTGCCGACGTGGCGCACTCGCGGGACGTGTGCCAGCGTGCGCCGCTGCGGAGGTAGGAGTACACTGTGTCCCTCAGACGTGTGCCAGCGTGCGCCGCTGCGGAGGTAGGAGTACACTGTGTCCCACAGACGTGTGCCGACGTGGCGCACTCGCGGGACGTGTGCCAGCGTGCGCCGCTGCGGAGGTAGGAGTTCACTGTGTCCCACAGACGTGTGCCGACGTGGCGCACTCGCGGGACGTGTGCCAGCGTGCGCCGCTGCGGAGGTAGGAGTACACTGTGTCCCACAGACGTGTGCCGACGTGGCGCACTCGCGGGACGTGTGCCAGCGTGCGCCGCTGCGGAGGTAGGAGTACACAGTGTCCCACAGACGTGTGCCGACGTGGCGCACTCGCGGGACGTGTGCCAGCGTGCGCCGCTGCGGAGGCAGGAGTACACTGTGTCCCACAGACGTGTGCCGACGTGGCGCACTCGCGGGACGTGTGCCAGCGTGCGCCGCTGCGGAGGTAGGAGTACACTGTGTCCCACAGACGTGTGCCAGCGTGCGCCGCTGCGGAGGTAGGAGTACACTGTGTCCCACAGACGTGTGCCGACGTGGCGCACTCGCGGGACGTGTGCCAGCGTGCGCCGCTGCGGAGGTAGGAGTACACTGTGTCCCACAGACGTGTGCCAGCGTGCGCCGCTGCGGAGGTAGGAGTACACTGTGTCCCACAGACGTGTGCCGACGTGGCGCACTCGCGGGACGTGTGCCAGCGTGCGCCGCTGCGGAGGTAGGAGTACACTGTGTCCCACAGACGTGTGCCGACGTGGCGCACTCGCGGGACGTGTGCCAGCGTGCGCCGCTGCGGAGGTAGGAGTTCACTGTGTCCCACAGACGTGTGCCAGCGTGCGCCGCTGCGGAGGTAGGAGTACACTGTGTCCCACAGACGTGTGCCAGCGTGCGCCGCTGCGGAGGTAGGAGTACACTGTGTCCCACAGACGTGTGCCGACGTGGCGCACTCGCGGGACGTGTGCCAGCGTGCGCCGCTGCGGAGGTAGGAGTACACTGTGTCCCACAGACGTGTGCCGACGTGGCGCACTCGCGGGACGTATGCCAGCGTGCGCCGCTGCGGAGGTAGCAGTACACTGTGTCCCACAGACGTGTGCCAGCGTGCGCCGCTGCGGAGGTAGCAGTACACTGTGTCCCACAGACGTGTGCCGACGTGGCGCACTCGCGGGACGTGTGCCAGCGTGCGCCGCTGCGGAGGTAGGAGTACACTGTGTCCCACAGACGTGTGCCAGCGTGCGCCGCTGCGGAGGTAGCAGTACACTGTGTCCCACAGACGTGTGCCGACGTGGCGCACTCGCGGGACGTGTGCCAGCGTGCGCCGCTGCGGAGGTAGGAGTACACTGTGTCCCACAGACGTGTGCTGACGTGGCGCACTCGCGGGACGTGTGCCAGCGTGCGCCGCTGCGGAGGTAGCAGTACACTGTGTCCCACAGACGTGTGCCGGCCGACGTGGCGCACTCGCGGGACGTGTGCCAGCGTGCGCCGCTGCGGAGGTAGGAGTACACTGTGTCCCACAGACGTGTGCCAGCGTGCGCCGCTGCGGAGGTAGGAGTACACTGTGTCCCACAGACGTGTGCCAGCGTGCGCCGCTGCGGAGGTAGGAGTACACTGTGTCCCACAGACGTGTGCCGACGTGGCGCACTCGCGGGACGTGTGCCAGCGTGCGCCGCTGCGGAGGTAGGAGTACACTGTGTCCCACAGACGTGTGCCAGCGTGCGCCGCTGCGGAGGTAGGAGTACACTGTGTCCCACAGACGTGTGCCGACGTGGCGCACTCGCGGGACGTGTGCCAGCGTGCGCCGCTGCGGAGGTAGGAGTACACTGTGTCCCACAGACGTGTGCCGACGTGGCGCACTCGCGGGACGTGTGCCAGCGTGCGCCGCTGCGGAGGTAGGAGTACACTGTGTCCCACAGACGTGTGCCGACGTGGCGCACTCGCGGGACGTGTGCCAGCGTGCGCCGCTGCGGAGGTAGGAGTACACTGTGTCCCACAGACGTGTGCCAGCGTGCGCCGCTGCGGAGGTAGGAGTACACTGTGTCCCACAGACGTGTGCCAGCGTGCGCCGCTGCGGAGGTAGGAGTACACTGTGTCCCACAGACGTGTGCCGACGTGGCGCACTCGCGGGACGTGTGCCAGCGTGCGCCGCTGCGGAGGTAGGAGTACACTGTGTCCCACAGACGTGTGCCGACGTGGCGCACTCGCGGGACGTGTGCCAGCGTGCGCCGCTGCGGAGGTAGGAGTACACTGTGTCCCACAGACGTGTGCCGACGTGGCGCACTCGCGGGACGTGTGCCAGCGTGCGCCGCTGCGGAGGTAGGAGTACACTGTGTCCCACAGACGTGTGCCGACGTGGCGCACTCGCGGGACGTGTGCCAGCGTGCGCCGCTGCGGAGGTAGGAGTACACTGTGTCCCACAGACGTGTGCCGACGTGGCGCACTCGCGGGACGTGTGCAGCGTGCGCCGCTGCGGAGGTAGGAGTACACTGTGTCCCACAGACGTGTGCCAGCGTGCGCCGCTGCGGAGGTAGGAGTACACTGTGTCCCACAGACGTGTGCCGACGTGGCGCACTCGCGGGACGTGTGCCAGCGTGCGCCGCTGCGGAGGTAGGAGTACACTGTGTCCCACAGACGTGTGCCAGCATGCGCCGCTGCGGAGGTAGGAGTACACTGTGTCCCACAGACGTGTGCCAGCGTGCGCCGCTGCGGAGGTAGGAGTACACTGTGTCCCACAGACGTGTGCCGACGTGGCGCACTCGCGGGACGTGTGCCAGCGTGCGCCGCTGCGGAGGTAGGAGTACACTGTGTCCCACAGACGTGTGCCAGCGTGCGCCGCTGCGGAGGTAGGAGTACACTGTGTCCCACAGACGTGTGCCAGCGTGCGCCGCTGCGGAGGTAGGAGTACACTGTGTCCCACAGACGTGTGCCGACGTGGCGCACTCGCGGGACGTGTGCCAGCGTGCGCCGCTGCGGAGGTAGGAGTACACTGTGTCCCACAGACGTGTGCCAGCGTGCGCCGCTGCGGAGGTAGGAGTACACTGTGTCCCACAGACGTGTGCCGACGTGGCGCGCTCGCGGGACGTGTGCCAGCGTGCGCCGCTGCGGAGGTAGGAGTACACTGTGTCCCACAGACGTGTGCCAGCGTGCGCCGCTGCGGAGGTAGGAGTTCACTGTGTCCCACAGACGTGTGCCAGCGTGCGCCGCTGCGGAGGTAGGAGTACACTGTGTCCCACAGACGTGTGCCAGCGTGCGCCGCTGCGGAGGTAGGAGTACACTGTGTCCCACAGACGTGTGCCAGCGTGCGCCGCTGCGGAGGTAGGAGTACACTGTGTCCCACAGACGTGTGCCGACGTGGCGCACTCGCGGGACGTGTGCCAGCGTGCGCCGCTGCGGAGGTAGGAGTACACTGTGTCCCACAGACGTGTGCCAGCGTGCGCCGCTGCGGAGGTAGGAGTACACTGTGTCCCACAGACGTGTGCCAGCGTGCGCCGCTGCGGAGGTAGGAGTACACTGTGTCCCACAGACGTGTGCCGACGTGGCGCACTCGCGGGACGTGTGCCAGCGTGCGCCGCTGCGGAGGTAGGAGTACACTGTGTCCCACAGACGTGTGCCGACGTGGCGCACTCGCGGGACGTGTGCCAGCGTGCGCCGCTGCGGAGGTAGGAGTACACTGTGTCCCACAGACGTGTGCCGACGTGGCGCACTCGCGGGACGTGTGCCAGCGTGCGCCGCTGCGGAGGTAGGAGTACACTGTGTCCCACAGACGTGTGCCAGCGTGCGCCGCTGCGGAGGTAGGAGTACACTGTGTCCCACAGACGTGTGCCAGCGTGCGCCGCTGCGGAGGTAGGAGTACACTGTGTCCCACAGACGTGTGCCAGCGTGCGCCGCTGCGGAGGTAGGAGTACACTGTGTCCCACAGACGTGTGCCGACGTGGCGCACTCGCGGGACGTGTGCCAGTACACCAGACTCCTGCGGGTTTTATTCTATATAATAAAGTACCTGATTAAATAAATCAAAAACACAATTTTTCTAATTTTTGTATGTTTATTTCAGTGCGACTTCGGAAGTCGGACTATGCGCGGCTCTAGAAGCCCTGACTTTGAGCGCCGCCTCGCGGTCTTGTAGCACGTGGGTAGCGGGTAAGTACAACACTACTTAAATGAAATGAAAGTTGGCCGTCGTAATAATTGAGCGTCCTGTAACATGTTCCCCCCCCCCTACAGTGGGCGGGTCCCAGCTGCCGTCCCCGCAGCGCGCGCAGCCCGCGCCGCGCCCGCTGCTCACGGACAACAGGAAGGTATGTTGCTATACGTCTTACTTCGTACTCATAGTAAGCCGAAAGACACTCGTTCTCCCCACCAGGGATATTTTTTTTTGGTTTAGAACATACTTGGGAACTTTTTTAGTAAGGGAGATCATCATCTGCCTAGCCTTTTCCCAACTATGTTGAGGTTGGCTTCCAGTCTAACCGGATGCAGCTGAATATCAGTATTTTACGTGGAGCGACTGCCTATCTGACCTCCACAACCCAGTTAATACTGGGTAATACGATACCCTTTGGTAAGACTGGTTGTCAGACTTTCGGAACACTGACTACCTGTAACGACTGTCGAAGATCTACAAATGACAGCCGGGAACAACGGCTTAACGTGCTTTCCGAGGCACGGAGGAAACTCGGTATGTAACGGGTTGTCACCAAGGCAAGCGCGGCTTAACCTAAAGATCGACCCGAGCGGCTGCTATTATTTAGCCACGAGCTCCTACCGTTTACTGTTTTTAGTAAGGGAGATAAAGTTCCAATTTTTTCGAAAAAATACATTGAGATGTAATTGCTACATCTATAACCATTGCCTAACCTATACCTGTATACAGATCATGCATATGTACTTGTAAATCTGATTTTTTCGTGTCCGGGCAGGTCCGACAGAGCTACATAAAGCGCCGCCTGCTGACCACGTACAGAGCGCTGGAGAGGATGTCGCAGTCAGACTTCAACTTAGACAGACTCGAGGTAAGAACATATTTATGCGAAGCCACCAAAAATTGTGCGCAAACATTTGTGCCAGATATTTTTTGTGTCACTTAATCAATTTCTTCAATTAACCTTCTGGTAGGTTTTACAATACGACCTGACCTAGTTGTTACATTTGAGGATTGTTGAGATGAGGATCCTTGATGCCTAGACTCCTGTCTGTCACCTTCCTCTCCCCTTTGTGACGAGTTGGATTGCATGGGAGGGTTAGCACAATTATGAGAATATTTATGTCTTAAGTGAATTCTATTCCTCCTATACCTAACTCCATTGACATCCTCAACAACATATGATCTATTATTTGACAATCTTTGCTTAACAATAGCTTGTTCCCAGTTGCTACTAGGGTTTCTCTTAAAATAGACATGATCATTATGATGTAACATAGACATTGACTTGGCATTCTTATTGTAGTATTTTGACTTATTTTGATCATTTTTCTTGACAGACTCTTTGTAATCTTTAAATGTTACCACTTTTGGCTTTAACTTCTTATATGATGTTGGAATGTTATCTCTTAAGTTCCTAGACATGAGTAACTGTGCTGGTGATGAAAAATTATTTTTACCTGTATTTCTATATTGTAACAATGCTATGTATGGATCTGATCCATTTTCTTTGCATTTTCTTAGCATGTTTTTTATAATTTTGACTGAACTCTCTGCTTGTCCATTAGACTGTGAATGATATGGGCTAGTAACAACATGTTCTATGTCCCATTCTTGCAAAAAGTTTTTGAATTGGATTGACTGAAAAGGAGGTCCACCATCTGAGACTAGTGACAATGGTATTCCATGGCGTGCAAAAATTGACTTTAAATGAGTAATAACATTTTGAGATGTACTATTTTTATTTAATAATGCTATTTCTATGTATTTTGAGTAGTAGTCTGTGACAATTAAATATACTAAACTATCAAAATGCATTAAATCAATACCTACTTGTTGCCATGGGTATTTACAGATTTCAAAATTTTGTAGTGGTTCCTTTTGATTGCTTTGTTTAAACTTAGCACATATAAGACATTGGTCTACTAAATTCTTAATATCACTTGACATATTTGGCCAATACAGAGATTCTTTAGCTAGTTTTAAACATTTGTTTATACCCTGGTGACCTTTGTGAATCTGTTCTAACATTCCTTTGTACATAGACTGTGGTACTATTAATTTTGAGCCTTTGAAAAGTAAATCTTTAATTACATGAATTTCCCCTTGAATATTCCAAAATGGTTTTACCAATGGACTGACATTGTTTTTATTGTTTGGCCATCCTTCATTATAATATTTTTTCAATAATTGCAAGGATTCATCCTTTCTGGTTTCCTGTGCCAATTGTGTACTATATTCTTTTGTTATTGCTAAGTTAGCATACATTAGATTGACATGACAAGACATTTCTGATTCATTTTCAGGTATATAGTGATCTTTCAAGGCGGCTCTTGACAAAGTGTCTGATATAAACATTTCTTTACCTGGGACATGTATAACTTCTAAATCATATTTTTGACAAGTTAACATCATACGCTGTAATCTAGCTGGGACATCATGTAATGGTTTTTTAAACAGATAGACTAATGGTTTATGATCAGTGTGAACTGTGACTCTGTTACCATATACATATTGGTGAAATTTTTCACAACCAAATTGAATTTGGATTGACTGAAAAGGAGGTCCACCATCTGAGACTAGTGACAATGGTATTCCATGGCGTGCAAAAATTGACTTTAAATGAGTAATGCATTTTGATAGTTTAGTATATTTAATTGTCACAGACTATTACTCAAAATACATAGAAATAGCATTATTAAATAAAAACAGTACATCTCAAAATGTTATTACTCATTTAAAGTCAATTTTTGCACGCCATGGAATACCATTGTCACTAGTCTCAGATGGTGGACCTCCTTTTCAGTCAATCCAATTCAAAAATTTTTTGCAAGAATGGGACATAGAACATGTTGTTACTAGCCCATATCATTCACAGTCTAATGGACAAGCAGAGAGTTCAGTCAAAATTATAAAAAACATGCTAAGAAAATGCAAAGAAAATGGATCAGATCCATACATAGCATTGTTACAATATAGAAATACAGGTAAAAATAATTTTTCATCACCAGCACAGTCACTCAGTCAGACCAGTCAGTCAGTCAGTCAGTCCAGTCAGGTCCTATGTCCAGTCAAAAAGTCACGGTCAGTCACTCAGTCAGACCAGTCAGTCAGTCAGTCAGTCCAGTCAGGTCCTATGTCCAGTCAAAAAGTCACGGTCAGTCAGTCAGTCAGACCAGTCAGTCAGTCCAGTCAGGTCCTATGTCCAGTCAAAAAGTCAAAAGAAAAAGTGTCAGAGTCTCAATGATGAAATCAGTCACATGTCTGAGGGATTTCACAATAAGGCACAGTCGTCCAGTCAGTCACACAATGGATCATCAGTGCTAGCAGCTCCTTCTCTATTTGAGCATACCTTTCTTGGGTTTGAGTTAAAGTCTTTGAACTGTATGCTATAGGCTTATTTTTTTGTAAAATGACTGCACCTAACGCTGACTTTGACGAGTCGACTGACAAGACTAATGGAATCTTGGGATTATAATGAGCTAAAACTGGTGAATTTGTAATTTCATCTTTCAGTTTCCTCAGACATTGACTATGATTCTCATCCCAAGTCCAGACTGCATCTTTTTTTAAAAGATTTCTTAACATTTGTGTTTTTTCTGACAGGTTACTTATAAAAGGTCCTAGGTAGTTTATCATACCTAGTATTCTCTGTAACTCTTTGACATTTTGTGGTGTGGGCATGTTGACAATTGCTTTGACCTTCTCAAGATCTGCCCTTGCACCATCTTTACTGAAGACATAACCTAAAAAACATACTTCTGACAGTGAAAATTTACACTTTGACTTGTTAAATTTTAAATTGACTTGACGAGCTCTTTGCATGACTTTATGTAATCTTTCATTGTGAATTGACTCGTTTGGACCATACACTAAAATATCGTCAATAAAAATTAGAACTCCTTCTATATCACCAAATAAATTCATCATGACTCTTTGAAATATTTCTGATGAGGCATTTATGCCGTATGGTAATCTTAAATATTTATATCTACCAAATGGTGTTTGAAAGGTACATAATTCTGAACTATATTCATCTAAACGTAGCATCCAAAACCCTGAAAATGCATCTAAATGAGAAAAACATACAGCCCCTTCGAGCTGAGACCTAATCTCATCAATTGACTTGAGTGGATAATGTTCCCTCATGATATTTTTATTTAAATTTCTAGGATCAAGACAAATTCGTAACTGACCTGAACTTTTTACTGTTACAACGACTGAATTAACCCACTCTGTAGGTTTTGTAACCTTTTCTATGACTTGCATTTTCTCCATGCGATCCAACTCCTCACGCAGTTTCCCTTGTAATGCGAATGGGACTTTCCTGGGCGGATCCACACATGGTACTGCATCAGGCTTGAGTTTTAGATGACAGACTGGAGGCAGACAGCCAAGACCCTGGAATACATCATTATATTGTGTATGAATTTGTTCACAAAAGTCTTGTTTTGATACTGAAAAGACACGTTTTATTATACCTAACTTTTCACAAATTGGGAGACCAAGGACACTTGGACACTCTATATCTGGTATTATAAACATTATGTTTTCAACAATGTTCTTATTGTTTAAGCAAAAATTACAAATTAAGTTGACTTTGCCTAAAATCGGAATGGATTTTCCACCAAATCCTGTGACATTTATTTGACATTTGACAAGTGACAATTTTGACAGCTTATTTTGACTTTTAACATTTTGAAATGTTTGTTTTGACATTATATTGACATCTGCACCTGAGTCTATAATGCATTTGACTTTGGTATCTCCTACCAATAAGCTAATTTCCCACGACTGCTTTGAGTGATTCAAAGTATTGACCACTGATGATCCATTGTGTGACTGACTGGACGACTGTGCCTTATTGTGAAATCCCTCAGACATGTGACTGATTTCATCATTGAGACTCGTGACATTTTTTCTTTTGACTTTTTGACTGGACATAGGATCCCTCAGACATGTGATTGTTTTCATCATTGAGATATTTATTTTTATTACATCTCTCAGACATATCACAGTTTTCATCATTGAGATGATATGAATTGGGACTCTGACTGTTTGAATGGACATTGGATCTCTCAGACATGTGATTGTTTTCATCATTGAGATGTTTATTTTTATTACATCTCTCAGACATATCACAGTTTTCATCATTGAGATGATATGAATTGGGACTCCGACTATTTGAATGGACATTGGATCTCTCAGACATGTCACTTTTCTCATCATAGGGATGGATGGATGGATGTGATGTCTTACTGTGTGTCTGTGTGTTCCTGTGTCTCTGACTAAGTGACTGACCGTGAGAATAACTATTATGACTTTGACTATTATGACTTTGACTATTCAGCATACCTACGAAATAATCTTGACTACCATTATCTGAATTAAACGATTGCAACTGACTGACTTTTTTATTTTTGAGACAAAATTTAGCAAAATGATTATAAGATTTACATGACCTGCATTGAACTCCTTGAGCTGGACACTTGTAGCGATGAGACTGCCCACAGCGGCTACATGTCTTCGAGCTGCTTGAAGCTGAAGGTGACTCGCGACTGCCTGAAGCTGGCTTGCGACTGCTTGAAGCTGACTTGCGACTGGAAGCTCGCTGTCGACCATCTCCTCGACTACGGCTCCTCCGACTGAGATGCATGACGTTTTCACTGGCGATGCTGCTCCCTTTGACTATTTTCTCAGCATCCTGCTGTGCGACTATGAGCGTCCTCGCTAGCTCTTGCATTCTCTGATAGGTTAAGTCATGTTCAAATTGAGGTTTGCAATGAAAATATCTTTGATGAGCGATTCCCTGAGCGTGCCAAACTCACATTCTCTGCTTTTATTCTCCAAATCCATGAGGAATTCGTCGATGCTTTCGGATTTTTCCTGCTTACGTGTGAAGAATAGGTATCTGCACATCGTGATATTTTTTCTCGGCTCGAAATATTTATCAAATTTTGTTTTCACCTCTTCAAGCGTGCTGCCATTGATTGTTAGGTTAAAGGTATTGAAAATGTTCAGACCTCGCTCACCGATTGAGTGCAGTAGAATGGCTATTTTGCGTTTCTCAGTTGCTTTGTCAAGGCCTGTCGCTAGTAAATATAGCTCAAATGCTTGCGACCATTTTTTCCATGATTCAGCGTTGTTATGAGCTGGATCCGACGATATATTCAACTGCTTCACACGTGTTTGAAAATTTGTCTCACCATCATGGCTGACGTCCGCTTGGTCCGGCATTTTCTTCGACGACCTCGACTTTTTCTTGAATGACTTCTTCTTAAATGACTTCTGACACCATGTTATGTTGGATTCTTAATAAAAGATGTCCATTAAGTATGATACTGGTTTATTGACAGGAGACACAGGAATGTACACACAGTAAGACATCACAGGAAGAAGTGAGGCAGAGCGCCATCAGATCACAGATAATACATAGACTAGTGAAGACCATAATAGTACAACTAAATAGTGATGTTACAACAAACCGGTTTTTTCAAACCTTTTCAGCCATTGTTTGATTAACTGAGTACAAGGACACTGCCGGATACTGCTTAAATTGAATTTTACTCGGAACATACGCCGCACAGAAATGTAAGATTTACCATTTTCGTAAAACGCTCGAACAGCGAACGCGCGATGCTCTCCCGTAAACGGACCCATGGTGACTAAAACTGCAAGAGATGCGTGACCCGATGACATACCCCGCTCCCCGCTACCCCTCGCGATCAACGATCTGTTAGCCAATGAAAAGTGAACTTAGCACTGGCCCACCCGGTATAACACGCGGGTGAGAGGTGCCCGATTATTTGGATTATTCCGAACCTGACCCGAAAACCTGACCCGGTCGCGGGTTAGGTTAGGAACTTGAAAAAAAAGATAACATTTATTCCGAACGTAACCCTCTTCCTAACCTGACCCGTCGTATCATTCCTATCGTTACCCCAATTTCGAAAAAGATAGGTTTCGCTCCTTTTCTTTCTGGAAATTAAAAGTAACTATCCTTATCAGATATATGTGACTCTAAGAAGACAAGAGGACACATGATGATGATGATGATGATGATGATAGGACTCCATTATCCGCACGTAGACTCCCATTCGGTCCGTTGTGCGTGGGGGTCCTGGCTAACATAGCCAGCCCAACTCCGCCCAGAAGCACAGAAGTTTCCTGGGGACTTCACAGGCTTCGCGGAGCGACCTCACTGTTCCGAGGATTTGTTCACGTTGAGAAGCCACAGCGTCGCATTCCAGGATGACGTGGGCTGCTGTTTCCTCGGCGCTAAAGCAGCCTCTGCAAAGAGGACTGTCTGTGGCGCCCGTGTTAAAAAGGTATTTGTTTAAGGGGCAGTGGCCCGTAATTGTCCCTATCAGTATTCTGAGGTTGTTCCTACTAAGGCTGAGAAGTCGTTTGGTTAGTCGCGGATAGACCTTAGGCATGGCCATTTTAGACTGCCTGCAGTCTGTTGCCCGTGACCATTTGTTGTTGTGTAATTCTGTGGATCTTTGGCGAATCCACGATCGGAACAGAGAGAAAGGTAGGGGGAGGAGTGGATACGGGCCTAGCATTACCATCTCAGAACCTCTCTTTGCGAGTTCGTCAGCAGCGTCGTTGCCAAGGGATCCACTGTGCCCTTTAATCCACTGGATTGTGATTCGATTTGATGTCGATATACTCTCCAGGGCGAGGTGACACTCGAAAATTAGTTTGTTGTTTGTTTGCTTGTTTTCTAAAGCTTTAAGCACGGCTAAGCTGTCGGATATGAATCTAATACCATAGTCGTGTATTCCTAACCGCCTTACGGCAGTCGCAGCTTCTGTCAAGGCGACGCACTCGCATTGAAAAATGGAGCTGTGTGTGCCTAGCGGTATGTGGAAATTAATGTTGAGGTCTAGGGAGTGTACGCCAGCCCCTGAGCCGGATTGTGTTTTAGAACCGTCTGTGTAAATGCGTACTTCGTGGACACCTGACTGGTCCCTTTCCTCCTCTATTGTTTGAATGTTGTATTTTTTGTTAAACATGGGTTGATTTGGTGTCCTATCACACGGGGCTGCGATGAAAGGTTGATACTCGATCGCCCGGTCCAGGATGTTAGTGTGGGGACTGCTGTGGTTTTTGCCCCATATGCCTAAGTGCATTAGCCTGATGGCAGCGAGAGCTGCCTCCTGCTGTATGTAGAGGTCGAGGGGAGTTATTTGGAGGGCAATCTCCATTGCCGCAGTTGGCGTGGTACTCATGCAGCCTGTGATAGCTGAGCAGGCGAGTCTTTGGAACCGTTTGAGCTTGCTGGCGGTGGTCGAGAGTTCAGTTCTCGGCCACCAAACTAGGGCACCATAAGCCAGCATTGGCCTAATCACGGCTGTGTAAAGCCACAGCGTAATTTTTGGAGAGAGCCCCCATTTGTTTCCTAACATTTTTTTGCATTGGTATAGGGCGATTGTGCATTTGTTGAGTTTATGGTCAAGATGCTTGTTCCAGAGGAGTTTGCTATCAAGGACCACTCCCAAGTATTTGACCTCTTCTTTGAGCGTTGGTTCTGAGTTAAAAAGCTTTGGTAGTCTGTGGGGTCCGAGGACCCTCTTGTTAGTGAACATTATTAATTCTGTTTTTGAGGGGTTAACCGAGAGTTCATGTTTTGCACACCAGCCCTCGATTATTCTAAAAGCTTTTCTCATGAGGTCGCATAAGACGCCTTCAAATTTCCCAGATATTAAGATTGCTATGTCATCTGCATAACCAACCGAGTAAAGACCGCACGCGTTGAGTTCCTTAATGAGCTCATTAACGACTAAATTCCACAGTAGTGGTGACAGCACTCCACCCTGTGGGCAGCCTCTACATACGATACATCGTGTGGTGGTGTTAACAGTAAATTGAATAGCGCGATATTTTAACATGTTATTTATCCATTCTATAAGAGTTTGTGCGACTCCATGCTCGGCCAGTGCCTGGCTGATGCTGGAGAAGTTTGTTTTGTCGAAGGCCCCTTCTATGTCGATAAAGGCGCCCAGGGTTGGATTTTTGATTTTTAGAGCATTACCTATACGCGAGACTACGCTGTGTAGTGCTGATTCGGTTGATTTGCCTGCACAATAGGCGTGTTGGTTGGGGTGTAAAGGTTTTAATATTGATATTTGGTTTCTTATCTTCCTGTCCCCCAGCCTCTCCAGTGTTTTTAGGAAAAACGAGGTAAGGCTAATGGGTCTAAAGGACTTGGGTTGGGTGTAGTCACCCCTACCAGGTTTTGGAATGAAAATTATTTTTACTTCGCGCCATTTCAGGGGGATGTAGCGGTGAGCTAGGCAAGCTTGGAAAACCATGACTAGGTAGTTAGCTAGTAAGTCACCGCTCCATCTAAGCAGAGCAGGGAAGATACCATCCATGCCTGCTGCCTTGAAAGGTAGAAAGGTGTTAATTGCCCACATTATTTTATCTTTGTCAATTACTTCTGACGCTACTTCCCAGTCTATGCTGTTAGTGGCCCTCTCCCTATGCGGTTCCCAAGTTCGCTCGGTGGCGATCTGGCAATCCGGGAAGTGAGTTGCAAGAAGTAGCTCGCTTGTTTCTGTGTCGTTTTTAGTGTAGGTGTTGTCCGCTTTTTTTAGGCAGCCTATTGAGTGGTCTGTCGCTTGAGCGAGACAGTTCTTAACCCTCAGTGCCTGGTTGTTATTTTCAATGTAAGTACAGAAACGTCTCCAGCCGTTTTTACCCCTGAGACGTATTAGTTTTTTGTAGGTTCTACGAGTTTTGGTGTAACGGTCCCAGTCGTCTGGCGATCGTGTGTTCATGGCCCTGTTGAACAGTCTTCTTAGCCTGCGGCGGTGTCTTTCTAAATCGGGACCCCACCAAGACCGCCTGACTCCCTGCCTAGGTACAGTGAGTGGACAAGACTGTTCGTAACTAGAGAAGAGAATTGATGTGATGTTATCTACATGTTGGTCTATATTTGTCACAGTTATTTCCGCCGGTAGAGGGTCTAACTTTCCTAGCTCGGCATTGACTAGTCTAATGAACTTAGATTTGTCTGTATTTCGAGGAACCCTTATTGGCTGTGGTTTAGGTAAGTTATAGTTTATAGTAAAACGGATCCACCTGTGGTCTGAGCATGATACTTCATTTGATACATGCCAGTCAAGTACGGAGTTAGAAATACCTGGTGTTACTATAGTTAGGTCTATTATTGTTTGCGATCGTACGTTAATAAAGGTTGGTTCTGAGCCTTTGTTAAGTAAGATAAGGTTATTGCTAAGAATAAATTCAAGCATTCCCTCACCTCGGTTGTTGGTTTTAGCATTACCCCAGAGAGTGTGGTGCGCGTTTGAGTCTGTTGCGATGATTAGCTCCAGTCTCTCCTTTTCACAGTACTCCACCAGCGAGGCGAGCTCCGGTAGGGGAACGTCCTCGTCGCCTGGCAGGTAGGCCGAGGCTAGTACAATGTCCGGGAGATCTTGTTCTGCTCTAGAAAGCCTAGTTGCTGTCAGGTTTCTTGAACAGAATTCGTTTATTAGCAAGGTATTTACATGTTTAGGAACAAATATGCAAGTTCGTGGTTTACTTACGGAGGTGTCTAGCAGCAACTTGCCTCCGATGTTGGCGAGACCACATATTCTGTCGCCCCTGATCCACGGCTCTTGGATAAGGGCTATGGTCTCTCGTTGGTTGTCCAGCACTCTGCGCAAAGTGGCCGACGCAGTCTGACTGTGCTGGAGGTTGGTTTGCAGGATATTAGTTGTCCCGCAAGGGAGAAGAGCAGAGGCTGCTGTCATCGACCTCAGTCTCCTCCCCCGACGGAAAGCAATCCTCGTCCGTTGTCAGCCCGGGCGAGGGTGGATCCTGCGTTGGTTCCACCTCCATGGTTGCCGTGGAGGTTTCACGCTCCACCGCTACCGCATCAGTCACCATCGCGGAAGGCGGCGATGAGGACGCAGGTCGCAGTGGGTCGTGCTCTGGTCCAGGTACAATGGAGGCCTGGTTTTTTGTTGTTGTTTCCGCGGCGAGTTCCTTACGGGGGGCATCCACCTCCAAAAAGCGGATGTAAATGCTCCCCATGAGGTAATAGACGCGCCTCTCCTGTTCTTTAATTGTTTGTACCATGGACTCTGGCACACGGAAGTACAGGCAGGTGCCCTTGGGATCCTGCCGGACCCTCTCGTGTGTCAGGGTCCATGAGTTAATATTTAAGTTGGGGTTCTGCCTCGAAAGCAACTTGAGCAGAGTCGGGGTGCTATCGGTATTGTCCGGTACGAAGAGTAGGCAGAGTGCCTTCTTCGGAATTTCGGATTGAGGCCGAACAGTTAATTTAGTCCCCAGTATCGGGGACGGCATGTTTGCGATGATCTCCTTGAGCCAGGCTAGCGTGAAAGCATCCTCACACCAGGTTTTGAGGACACCCTCAGCGAAATGGGCCCTACCTCGAAAGTGGATCGCGGTATTACCAGTTGGGTGGGAAGGTCCCGGTTCTGTCATGAGCAGTTCCCGGAGCTTTCCCTCTACGTTTGATCGGATCTCCTCCGCTTGTTCCTGTGACAAGTCCTCGAAAGGCTCGGTCATGACGGCGACGCACAGCTCATTGTTCCTGTACGCCGCTGTCGCTTCAGCGTAGCTCACCAAGGAACCGTCCACCATGTGGGAGCGAGCATGCTTGCTCTTCTTGCCTACCCCGGTTGGCGTGACGGTGTCCTCGGGTCGCGTTCGCTTCTGAGCCCTCCCCGAAGGATCCCCTTTGTTGGTTTTGTGTGAGTGTTTTTTACGTCCCCTGGGCCTCATACTGCGCTTTACAGTAACAGTGGCATCCGCACCCGCCGGTGCCGGGGTTGTTTCCGGCACTTTTGCAGGGCAGTCCGCCACGGCACTGCGCGGCGTAGCCTTGGCCGATGTGGTCAGACTCCTCTTTGAGGATGTTGACTTGCGGGAAACTGTTGTCCATTGTGGTTGTTTTGTTGGTGATTGAATGGCGTCTCTAAGAGATGACATGTCGATCACGGTCATGTTATGTGACCCTGCCGGTGGGGCTTCGGCTAGTCCCGTCAGGTCCCTACCAGAGACCGCAGACACTGACGCAGCCCCTGAGGGCGCATCTTGGGTAGCGATCTTCCTTAAGTCGCCGTGAGCGAGATCTAACTTCGACCTTGCGGCTAGGGTAGCGTTTGTGTTAGCGGGCGCATCCTTGGTCGAGGCAGAGGTCGGCGTTATCTTTGACGCAGCCTGGTTTGGCGCATTCTCGACGTTTGCCTTCCCCTTCCCGTCCTTGGACGCAGCCAGTGAGCGTTTGTGCTTGTTAGTGTGCCTACGGGCATCGGAGGACGCAACCTTAAGCGGATGACGCTTAGGTGCATTCTGAGACGCAGCCCTAGGTACTGTTATGTTTAGCGCATCCGAGGACGCAGCCCTAGCTGTGTTTGTGTGTGGCGCATCCGAGGACGCAGCCGTAGCTGTGCTTGTATGTAGCGCATCTAAAGACGCAGCCTGGGTGTTTTTTGGGGGTGGCGCATCCGAAGACGCAGCCTGTGTGTTTTTTGCCTCAGTATCCATAAGTTGGTTTTATTTTAATTCACCGTCGGAGCTCTCCACCCGCCACGGAGCCCTCAGTCGGGGACGTCTCTCGTTATTCAAGTAAACGCCAGAGATACTCCTTCGGTATAGGACCAGCTTAATCAGAAGTAGGCGAACCCGCACGCAGCGGGGAGACACGAGACTGTTCACGACACGAGACTATGCCGCAAACTCATCCCGTGGCCCGCGCCGCGCCGGCTGCCCCCCCTCACTAAACCAGCCCTCGCACGACAGCCCGCTTATGGGATGCCTCAGCCGATTGATCGTGGGTAGCTACCCCACGACCTCCCGTGTAAGAGGAAATCCAGACCAAAGTGGTGTGTTGTGTGCAGATTGCTCCACTCAACCACCAGGACTCCTTCATCCCCCCGTACGGGTCCCCGCGCACGGCACAAACACGCGGGAGGTCATTACTATCCACCGTCTGCTCTTGTTCGATGGTGGACACGCAAGGGCATGACCTCGCCACCCCTGCATTTGTCCGCCTGGTGGTTTCTGTTACGTCTATTTCTGAAGGAACTAGACCAAAAACGGGGCGGCAACCACGGGAAGGTTTACCACCAGACTTGCTTTGAGGATCTACACGACTTGCGCTCACCCTCAAAGCCCCGCCACCTCATCTCCTCTGAAGGAGGTGATAAGGTAGGCCTGTATCTATACTACCAAGCAAGCAAGCGTGTCGTTGTGCAACCGTAAAAGCATATATACAAGCCCTCCCCAAGAGGACACAAATTTATGATATATAAGTAGAACAAAACATGATAAAGGGAACGCTACGCTTGCGTTGAAGAAATTACTCATTCGTTTGTTGCATTAATTTATTTTACTTGTACGTTTGCCCGGCGTACGTGTACTGTTAGACCCAGGTGCATAGTCCTACGAAGGACACTGCTATAAACTTTAACAGATTACGTTCTTTTGCACTATTAACCATGCCTTTCCCAGTCCTAAAGCAATGGGTTAACCAGGCGGCGGCTGAAATAATGACACGCGGTGTTGCTATAGTCGCTACTTGGTCTCGAGGTGGCATTGCACAAATGCGAGGCCATGGTCTTTCATGGCCGCGGAAACAAGCCACCGTCGGGATCCCACCTGACGGTAGGAGCGGTTCGCATCGGCGTCGGGTCGACGATGAAGTACCTGGGAATCGTCCTCGACAGCCGGTGGAATTTCGTGGAGCACTTCCGACGTTTGGCCCCCAAACTCGAGCGGGCCGGGGCTGCTTTCAAGCGGCTTCTGCCCAATCTGAGGGGACCAAACGCCTCCTGCCGTAGGCTCTATGCCGGAGTTGTGCGGTCCATGGCCCTTTACGGGGCCCCGGTATGGGCGCGTTCTTTAGGGCGGCGCGCCGCCCGCTTCCTGAACGCGCCCTAAAAGACCATTAGGGTTATCCGGACCTACCGCACTATCTCCGGAGAGGCGGCGAGCCTCCTTGCTAGATTGCCTTCATGGGATCTGGAGGCGATAGTCCTCGCGCGCCTGTAAGAGTGGCGCGCCGAGGCACTACACCGGGGGGAATCCCCGCTGCTGGGACAAATTGCCGCCCAGCGGGCAGACCTCTGGTGCGATCTCATGGTGGCATGGAGAGAGCGACTGTCGCAACCCCGTGCAGGGCACGCCACAATAGTGGCGGTAAGATCTCTCGCGTCCGGCCCTGGTTCAGTCCATGGTCCGGAGCGAGAGGGAATGGGAAGCGGTCACCTCCTTCTGCGAAGCAGTCATGCTAGCGAAGGAGGCGGCCGGGCGTTTGAGGGGGAGAACCCCAAACCGACCCAGCCACCGCGAGAGACGCCTCGAACATCGGGCGCCGCGAGACGACTCCCGGCCACCGTAGATGCAGGCCTGTGGACGATGAGCAATGGGTAGCTCACCGTCCGAGATGCGTTCACTGTCATAAAAATATTGTTTATGGGTTTGTTTTATTTATTGATTTCACAGATTTCAAATGACAATATGACTATCAGATGGTATCGGGCCGCTTACAACACATTAAATCTGTTTTTATGGAGTGACGTTTGACTTGTTTCTTATAACCCATTGCCTTAGAACTGGAAAAGGCATGGTGAATAGTGCAAAAGAACGTAATCTGTTAAAGTTTATAGCAGTGTCCTTCGTAGGACTATGCACCTGGGTCTAACAGTACACGTACGCCGGGCAAACGTACAAGTAAAATAAATTAATGCAACAAACGAATGAGTAATTTCTTCAACGCAAGCGTAGCGTTCCCTTTATCATGTTTTGTTCTACTTATATATCATAAATTTGTGTCCTCTTGTCTTCTTAGAGTCACATATATCTGATAAGGATAGCTTCTTTTAATTTCCAGAAAGAAAAGGAGCGAAACCTATCTTCTTCGAAATTGGGGTTACGATAGGAATGATACGACGGGTCAGGTTAGGAAGAGGGTTACGTTCGGAATAAATGTTATCTTTTTTTTCAAGTTCCTAACCTAACCCGCGACCGGGTCAGGTTTTCGGGTCAGGTTCGGAATAATCCGATTATTTGGTTAAAACATCTGTGAGTCAGTACTTTGACTGAGAATTTATAATAATGGCGCCAAAATGACAAGAATCACTTTACAAAAACTTTTTAATGATTATAACCCAATGGTGACATAATAAAATGTATTAATTAACTAATTATCTAATAGAATTGTGAAATTGACTAGAAATGAAAATGTATGAATGCCAATCAATATAACATATTAAAACAATTAGAAGTAAAAGTGTATGACATAGTATTTAAATGACATACCCAATATTTGTATACCTAGTAATGGTGAAACATGTTGAACTTTCCATTATCGTATGTACCATCCTCAACACCATGATTTTGACAAATAAATTACTTATGACTTTGAAAAGATAAAGTCGCTACAGGACCGCGATATTGCTACACTCACAGGTTAGTGAGCTATTTATAAAGGGTGTTCTATTTTGCTTCCACTTTTATGCCATTTAGTTTGTTCGAAATTTTTATTTTTAGTGTTAGGGTTTTTTTTATTTTGATTGTTTAGAATTATTTTTATGAACTAGTATTGTCAATGTTTTCATTTATTGTCGTACTAGCTTTTGCCCGCGTTAAATTCGGGGTAACACAGTGCCCCTTTCCTGATTTGCAGATACCTGCTACCTGTAGTTTTTGCCCTAGCGCCTTATTTATTGTAATAGCAATGCTAAGTTTTCCCTTTTCTTCCCTCTTTCTTCCTCAATTTTCAATCTTTTTAAAAAAAAAGTTAGCCTATGTCCGTCTCCAGGGTGAAACTGTCTCTGTACCAAAATTCATCAAAATCTGTTTAGCCATGTAGGCGTGAAGACGTAACAAACAAACTTTCGCTTTTAGAATATTAAGTAAGGATTATCATAACCACTTTGTATATATGGGCCACGAGGTATTTTTTCATTTTGGTGTAATTTATTAAACATTTACATATTGAAAGTAGTAAAATATTGAGTATACAAACTCTTTGAAACCTAAACTTTTTAATATTGTAGTATTCATCTAATGCTGGCAACAATTTCAAATAAAATTTGATTTAAAATTCTTTTTGAAAATTTTGATTCCATTTTCTTTGACGTTTTGCTTTCCTTAGCTTCTTGGTTTATTAGAAATTATCAGAGTTCATTGATATCTTGAGTCAGAAACATCTTTTGCAATATGCCACAAGCACGCAGGCGTCATATGGACTCGCTGACAGCAACCAGAGCCGTTACAATGATTGAAGAATGGCATTCGCAGCGATCTGTGGGTTTGCAATTGGGATTTTCTCGAAGAACTATTCAAAATCTATGGAATCGCTTCCAAGAGACCGGCAGTGTTAGAAGAAGACCTGGTTCGGGCAGAGTTCGCATTACAACAGCTCAAGAGGATCGTTACATTCGATTAAGTGCGCGCCGAGATCGCACAACGACGGCCCGCAAGCTGCAAAATCGTTTACGGCTGACAACGGGTACTCGTGTCAGTGACCAAACTATTTGTAATCGATTGCATGAAGACCAGCAGGCATCACTAAGCCGAGTTGTCCGTGTTCCAATAACCAGAAATCATCGTGCAAATCGTTTAAGATTTTCCCGTCAACATTTGTACTAAGAGTATGGCAAGAGATTTTCAGAAGCCTACATCCATGAAGTCGATCGTTTTGGTGGTCCAAATGTAATGATTTGGGGCGGGATAAGCTTACACGGCAAAACCGAGCCCGCTATTCTAAATGAGGGTACTGTTACTGCTCAGCGGTATATTGAGGAAGTTGTCAGACCACATGTGATCCCATTTGCACAGCGAGCGGATCATTACTTGTTATCTTCATGCATGTTAGCTTCAGGAGTGCATAGCTAAACGAGGGGGGCATACCCGTTACTAAAAGATGAGCATGGAGTATTTTCTTTTGTTTTCAGTAACTTTACATTGTTTTTATTTTTAACCTAAAATGTGTTTTTTCTTTCAAAAGCAAATAAACTTTTTAATCATTATTATTTGAATAAATTTATTGGTCTACATGGTAAAAACAACATTAGTTTTAGTTATGGAGACAAAAAAATATACACTCCCGGACTCCTAAATCGAGCCACCTAGCATAATGATTTAGTAACGTCCATAACTTTAAAAAATTGTATGAATGATCAAAAAGTTTTTATGCAATTTTGTAGCTGGCATAATCAACATTAGGCTCATGTACTATTGTTCTGAATTTGTTTTTTATTTTTTTTAAATGACCTTCAATGACCTAAGGTTTGATTTTGCCATTTGTACAGACTAAGACATTTGTTTTAATTTTAAAGAAAAAATGGTTTAGTTAAAAAAAACTTTTTATTCAAAATTTGTATTGCCTCCTAAAGCATTAATGACAGCATTCATGCGATTTGGCATCGAATTAATCAATGTTAAAATCACATGTTGAGGGATATTCTCCCATTCTTCTTTGATAGCAGTTTTCAGTTCCTGTAATGTTTGTGGGGCTGGATGGCGAACTCGAACGCGTCGCTTTAATTCGTCCCACAGGTGCTCAATTGGGTTCATGTCGGGACTTCTTGATGGCCATCCCATTACGGTGATACCAACGTCTTGGAGATAATTTCTGACGATTCCTGCTGTGTGGGGTCTGGCATTGTCATGCATAAAAATGAAGTTTGGACCTACAAACTCGGCATACGGCATTACATGAGTCTCCAAACATTGGCGTATATAACGGTCAGCATTTAGTGATGGCATCCGAGGCCCAGACACAAACTCAAGTGCAGTTTTGCCTGCGGCGGAAATGCCTCCCCAAACCGTCCACGACCCACCGCCATAATTAACTTTTTCTTATAGGCAACACTGCACGAATCGTTCTCCCTGCCTACGGTAGACTTTCCTCCTTCCATCGTTACCATGAAGCATGATTTTAGTCTCCTCACTAAAGAGCACCTGGCTCCAATTCCTTTGTGTCCAGGGTGAATGTTGGCGCGAAAACTGAAGGCGCGACATTCGGTGAGCACGCCCTAATTTGGGCCCATTGGCTGGCTTATGCGGTCTTAGTCCACGTTCTGCAAGTCTTCTCCTCACAGTACGAGCACTAACAGCTACTCCATGAAAGTCTCGAAGCTGTTCCTGGATCTGGACTGAAGTGAGGTGACGATTTCTCAAACTGGTCGTAACCATAAATCGATCCTGTCGTTCTGTTGTTACCCGAAGTCGTGGTCCACGTAAACGACGAACATATCCCCCAGACTCTAAGAACCTGTGGTTACACTCTTTGAACAGCGGATCGGCTTATGTGGAGTTGCGTACTCACGTTTCTCGGGCTTAAACCGGACTGAAGAAGAGCCACTGCTTGAGCCGCTACTTCAGGCGAAGTATCCATAATTTCAAACCAGAAACGATAAAAAAATTGACAAAAGCAATTGAGGAACTTTTTCAACCCGTAGATACGAAAAAATCATTAATCAAAGCTCATAATTTACAGTTTCTGTATTGTTCAGGTTTCCTAAACACAACAACAACTACAGCTCTTCATTTGTTTTTCGAGATTACCAATTTAAATTTAGAACCAATTGCATTTCAACTAGGCGACAAATATGCCAGCTACAAAATTGCATAAAAACTTTTTGATCATTCATACAATTTTTTAAAGTTATGGACGTTACTAAATCATTATGCTAGGTGGCTCGATTTAGGAGTCCGGGAGTGTATATTGGTTTTATTATTTTCATGGTACAGACAAAATACCTCGTGGCCCTTATTTTGTTTTGAGTAGTATATATATATATTTACATATATATTTTCTGTGTGTTCACTGTAAGTATAAATTGAAAATATAAATAAATAATTAATTATCTTATTGGAAAGAATATCGGCTTAAAAGTACAAATTTTACGAACAGCACGTTGCGCAATTTCTAAGCTCTAGGTAGTTTTTGGCAGGGGCGAAGGTCCTATAGAAGTTATAAGCCAGGCTTGTCCTAAATTATAACACCAATCAGACCAATAGTTATATAACCTACTACCTAACTGTACCCAAACTATCTTATAACATTTATGAACAAAAATATAACATTCATGAACAAAAATATTTTCAATACACGCAAATTATTTTCCCGCGCGCTTACTTTACCAGATCCATAAAATACTACGACTCACATATAAGGGTATAAGTCAATCATTCATCAAATTCAAACAAAATTCAATCGTGTCTGATTCGGAGCGATTCGTGACATGTCAACACTACCGAAAGTGCGCGTAATGCTCTCTCGCTCTAGCGCGTCTCTTTCGCACTCGTTGGCTTTCAATGTGGCTTTTCATTTGTATAGAAGTTAAATACAATTCATTGATAAATTTTAGGTACTTATACGGGCTAGTAAAGCCTGGCTTGTCCATTAAGTTCGCGCATATGAACCATCCGATGACCGGCCTGAATATAGTTGCAAGAACAAGTGCAACAAATTGCGAATGACGATTGATAATATTTTGTTTCTTTTGAATATTTTGGGAACTGTTTTAGAGTTTTAATTTAGTTATGTTATTTTAAATTACTAACTAATGTGGTGAAAGTTTTTGGTGCGATGTGACAACCTAAGATTTTGTTAAGTGATTAACTGATTATAGTGATTTTAATTTTAAAATGTGAATTCGGAAATTGGCGCCTCAAAGGTATGCTAAATTGAGATAACTTTTAATTCACCGTATATGCAATGAATCCACAAGAAATGATTTCTTGTAAAGACCAGTAGGTATGTTTATTCTATTGTTTTGAAGGAGGTGACAAACTTGTTTTGGTATAAAAAAACGCATCAAAATCCGCTTCAGAATAATGGTTATTTCGTAAGTCCTTTTGCATGATTATACTTTGAGAGTTTGTGAATGTAGAAGATGAATAGCAGAATAAAGAATTAGATGTTCATTAATTTATTAGTGAGATTCAAACGTTGAATATAATATATTCGTAAGCTTAAAAAACAACAAATCGATAATTCGTAATATGCCATCTGGTGGCCATCGATTGAATTATTTTACGAATTATTAAACCTACGTTATGAGATAGAACTTTGATGTCGCGTGGAGTCTCGGTACCAATAGATGGCGCGTGGAACGTTTAATCCCATACGTGAAAGGTAAATAGGTAATAGATTTTTATAAACTATAATTTACAATAATTGTGTTACTAGAGCAGTATTGAGCAGTATTTCTATACTAATGATTCCGAACAACCACAAAAAACACTAAGACGGGAGCGGTGGGGGGGGGGGGCATATCACAAGTCGGGAGCTTGCCCTCCATCCAGGCCCCTCGCCCGCCACTGGTTTTTGGGGCGCCTCCCCAAGAGGAAATACAATACGACATGTCACTAACGTACTACGTTTTTGGAATGAATTTATT
Organism: Ochropleura plecta; assembly: GCA_905475445.1. Classification (NCBI taxonomy): domain Eukaryota; kingdom Metazoa; phylum Arthropoda; class Insecta; order Lepidoptera; family Noctuidae; genus Ochropleura; species Ochropleura plecta. The sequence continues at coordinate 12,768,360 of FR997749.1, forward strand.
ATTATTATTAATTAAACGAACTTCAAAAATGGGGAGGTTATCAATTCGACTGTATGTTTTGTATATTTGTTTCGCGTTTTCTTCGTCTATTTTTAGCAGATTTTCAAGAAATTCTGCCTGTTTAGGGCCCAGAGTAAATAGGAAAATATCCATGGTCCTTTGGATAAATGGATATTGATGAGGTTATTGTTTATGCGCAGGCGGCGGCAGTGTGTGCAGTAGCGAGCGCAGTATCCGGTCCGGGCCCCACCACGCTGGCCGTGCCCAGCGCCAAGCTGCCGCATGCTCGCTTCGTGCATCCTGGTGAGTACTGTGTCACGCGCAGTGTGTGCAGTAGCGAGCGCAGTATCCGGTCCGGGCCCCACCACGCTGGCCGTGCCCAGCGCCAAGCTGCCGCATGCACGCTTCGTGCATCCTGGTGAGTACTGTGTCACGCGCAGTGTGTGCAGTAGCGAGCGCAGTATCCGGTCCGGGCCCCACCACGCTGGCCGTGCCCAGCGCCAAGCTGCCGCATGCTCGCTTCGTGCATCCTGGTGAGTACTGTGTCACGCGCAGTGTGTGCAGTAGCGAGCGCAGTATCCGGTCCGGGCCCCACCACGCTGGCCGTGCCCAGCGCCAAGCTGCCGCATGCTCGCTTCGTGCATCCTGGTGAGTACTGTGTCACGTCGCAGTGTGTGCAGTAGCGAGCGCAGTATCCGGTCCGGGCCCCACCAGTACTGTGTCACGTCGCAGTGTGTGCAGTAGCGAGCGCAGTATCCGGTCCGGGCCCCACCACCGTCCTTCGAGAAACTTCCACATCTTTCTGAAGCCTTCTTCACAGCAACCAGCCGACATAACAGGAAGTTTGGTAATAAGCCGGCTTATGTTACAGAAGCGGCCCACCTGGCGCTCACCGCCGCAGACCTGGAACGCGAGCGAGGTCGGCCGCTGTCCAAGTACGAACGGAACATGATGATCTTCAACTGGCTGCACACCCTGGACGACGCCGCGCCCTTCTAGCTCTCCCTATCTCTCTCACACACACACACACACACACACATACGCCGCGACTAAGCTGCGCGCCCCTCCCACTGTGGCGCCATCTGTGCCGACACATGCGAACTACACATGACAGCTGTCAAACTAGTCCTATATCGCGCAAGTAAAGTTTTCCGTGAAATCACAAAACACAACAACTCGTCTGGTTTAAGAATCGCTTACTAGTGATAGGTCACCCATCTTCTAATCGACCTCGACGTAGATCGGTGAAGTGTTGCAACGAAGTCTTCCTTATAATCTTATACAGTGCAGATTTCAAATATTTTTTGTTTAATCAACAAATAGAAAATGCTACCATTATCCGTCAGTCACCAATTACGTTTTCACAAAATATTAATAAAATAAAGACATTTTAACAAAATAAAGTGTACACATTTGGGTATAGGAATAGATGAAGACCAAAGAAATGATGGATGGACTTTGTGTAGGATGATATGGTAAGGAAGGAGATGTCTGATTATATGTCGAATAATAGAGGAATATTGGAGAAAAAGACATGCTGCGCCGACCCCAAATAGATTTCAAATCAAATCATTTTTTTTTTCACATATGCCTACATGGGCACTTATAAAACGTCGAGAAAAATGCACGGTTCGGTTTGGTCGTTTCCTATGGAGAAGAACCGGCAAGAAACTCCATGGTTACTCTTTTAAATACATTTGGTTTTACAATGTTGTTGTTACAGCGTTAGTACTTAAGTATGAGAGGACAGCAGAATGGATTGGAGGAAAATGTTGACTTGTATTTGTTATATTGAAACAACCGGCCGCCGGGCTCCGACTTTTCCATACGAACTTGCAACATAACAGAAATTGACTGCGTAGACTTATTACGTTGATTTTTTTTTCACAACTCGCAAGGGATCACATTTTGAAGGACGGAGAGCGAGAGGAAGGTCAAAAGAAAAGATGGATGGATTGTGTAAGGAATGATATGAAGGAGAAAAGAGTAAATGATGCCGTGACGTCTGATAGGGGAGAATGGAGGAAGAAAACGTGTTGCGCCGACCAGAAATAGAATGGGACAAAGGCAGGAAAATTATGATGAACTCGCCAAAGATCACCGATTTGAGTATATGGTTTTAGTTTCAACTCGATATCTCCACGCGTTTCCGAGTTAAAGTGTATCGACAGACTGACGGACAAAGTGATCCTATAAAGGTTCTGTTTTTTCCTTTTAAGGTCATCATCATCTGCCTAGCCTTTTCCCAACTATGTTGGGGTCGGCGTCCAGTCTAACCGGATGCAGCTGAATATCAGTATTTTACATGGAGCGACTGCCTATCTGACCTCCACAACCCAGTTAGTACTGAGTAATGCGATACCCCCTGGTAAGACTGGTTGTCAGACTTTCGGAACACTGATTACCTGTAACGACTGTCAAAGATCTACAAATAACAGCCGGGACCAACGGCTTGACGGGCTTTCCGAGGCATGGAGGAAACTCGGTATGTAACGGATGGTCACCCATCCACAGACCAACCTAGGCAAGCGCGGCTTAACCTAAAGATCGACCCGAGCGGCTGCTATTATTTAGCCACGAGCTCCTCAAGGTTTTTCCTGTTATGGTACAGAATGCTACTAAGTGAAGGGGCGGGCAATTTTAGTTTAGGCGTACCTACACTCTTATCCAGAATTTGTCGCATCGGGTTCTAGTTTTTGTAGAGCACCTTCTCCCTCATATGTGACGGTCCCTCTCTAAAACCCGATGTGGCATAACACTTATAGGTATATAAAAGATTTATAAGAGCTATATAAAATTAGCAGGTATATTTATTAGCTGTATGCTAGAGTAAAGTTGACATAGAAGCGAAATGTTTACCATTCAACGTATTTCTGTATACAACGTGTAACAAAAGGAGCATTAATACTTATAGGTAGACACATATATCATGTAAAGAATACACTGTTCTTCGGCTTTCAGTCTAACCAGATGCAGCTGAATATCAGTATTTTATACGGAGCGACTGCCTATCTGACCTCCACAACCCAGTTAGTACTGGGTAATACGATACCCCTTGGTAAGACTGGTTGTCTGACTTTCGGAACACTGATTACCTGTAACGACTGTCAAAGATCTACAAATAACAGCCGGGACCAACGGCTTAACGTGCTTTCCGAGGCACGGAGGAAACTCGGTATGTAACGGGTGGTCACCCATCCACAGACCAACCTAGGCAAGCGCGGCTTAACCTAAAGATCGACCCGAGCAGCTGCTATTATTTAGCCACGAGTTCCTCCTAAACTGTTAAAGAATCATAATTAAAATCAAGGTTTCAACTTTCCATACATTTTTTTTTTCATTGTACTTCACTGTTACGACCCTAGGCGTTCAGGTCAATGGCCGACGATAGTAGGTACTAAAGATATTAAGTACGAATGCGCTGGTTACATGAAATACTTTGTCCTAAAGTTCTTACCTACTGGAATAACTTACCTACTACATACTTACTGGATGTAGAGATACCTACCTAATTAAACAAAATTGGAAATAAAAAGCTCTCAGTTGATTTTAGGGTTGTCGCACGGATTTCGTGCAAAAAAATAAAGTAAAACGTCTTTTTCTCTGAAAGTATACTCAAATTCAAAGCATTTATTTCAATTAGACCATTACAGGCACTTTTGAATGTCAATAAACAAAATGAAGCTACAGTCCCGGTCACAAGACATAATAACTTGTGAAAGTACTGTAGTTGCCCATTCCAAAGTGTTGATCTCTATGGAGAAAAATGGGCAAGACATTCCATATAATATTTGAGAACCTGAAAACATGTACAAAGACTGCTTATTACTTTAGCAGTATGCCCCTTAAATGTTATTGCTCCTTTTTTACACGTTGTATACTGATAATTTTAACTAAAAAGTTACAAGTAATAATTTAACCGCGAGAGGTATGAATACCAAACACCGGTTAATTAATGGTAGGTGTAAATGTTCCCTTAACGAAGTTGAAAAACACTTATTTTTTAGAGTGGGGTTCCCTCTAGTTACGAAGATATTGGGGGCAAAGTTCCAAGGTTTTTTTTTTTAAATAAATCGTTGCCCCACACTAGGAATTTCTCCTGTATCGTGGGTGCGTTTACAAACATTTAAACTTACATACACAAACAGCCAGACCCGAAACAACTTTCTGTAGGCCATACAAATATTTGTTCCGTGCGTAAATCGAACCTGCGACACGCAGCGCAGCAGTCGATCTTTTCCACGCTGCGCCAATCGTGTCATCGTCGTTTTTAAAAGTTTATTTTACGGATAGGTAATCATCAATTAACTTCCCTCGCTAAATCCCACCCATATACCTTCTTTAGCCTTTTATGTTTAAAGGCCGCAGTATCTCTTTCGAACAACCCGCAACCCCGGCAGGCGGTATCCCTGGCAGGCCCCTCTGAAGTTAAGCGAAAACCACACGGTAAAGAAGGAATGTTATACTTTAAATTTGACTACCTCCCGACCCCTCTTCTATTTAATGCATCTATCAGCACAATGTCTAAGCTCGCTTTCAACACATTGTGCTAAATACATTGAGTTTTACCTTAAGAGGTGATGTTTTGGAACGAAGTTCCTTATCGCGCGTTGCGAAAGGGGGCTAGACGGAAAAAAATAAGACCAAAAGTTGTAACGACACTTTTTGCTATAGTTGTAAGCCGTGCGGCGTGCGCGTGTTTCTCTGTCTGCCTCTATCTCATAGAAAGCAAGCCAATTATTTTCGTTTCATCTTTCTATTTCGCATTGAACAGTGTGGTGTCGCGACGATTATTTTTGTTGAGTGTTTACAGGTTTTTTGTACATAATAAATAATAACTTCGTTCCATCCGGGTGTTCCTTGACTCCTCTCAAGTTTTTTTTTTAAGTTAAATAATACTATATCGCCTTATTTAGCATGGGGCGCCATCTTGTTGAAAAGTTAACCAACATAAAACACCCGATATATATATTAAGTCTTACTACAGTCACATATTAAAATCCCATCTTATGTATTAAATAAGTTTGTTATTATAAATATACAACATTAGTTTTACTTTATGCGAAACCCGAAACACGTGTCTAGTCTTTTTATGTGAAGAATCTATGTACAAAATTTCAGAACTTTATCATGAAAAATCAGAAAGTTATAAGCTTGTTATTTTACCTGGTTGTCCGTACAAAACCAGTGTCACCGCGCGGGACAGACGGCACCGCACGCTTTGACCTGCCGTGACCTTGTTGCGCGCCGTATGATTTCGTATACCTACTAAGTGTCCAACTCGTAACCTATTATTAATATTTTTGGGACAAAATATAACATGGTGTAAAAACTATTGGAATCGATTCAGTTACTTATTCTGAACAAACTATATTCAGGTTTCGCATATACTAAAAATAATGTTGTATAAATAAAAAAACATTGTAAATAATAAAGTTTGTATGTACATGTGAAATAAATTGTATTTTATCGTGTTATACATATCTGATGCTACCCAAATGATATAAAAAATACACAAACATATTAAACAAAATCTAATTTATTTGTTGAGAAAATTTGAAATGGGTATTCAAAAATAAACTTTAAAAAAGCATTCTAGTTCCTTTCAATAGTGTATAAAACCTACGTGAAGTTAAAATTAGAGAAAGTCCTCCGATTCTATACCTTAACGTCAAGTTAAGATGGTTAATTTTTAACCAACTTCAAAAATTAGGAGGAGGTTCTCGATTCCATTGTAATTAATTTTTGTTTCCTGATTTCTGGGTCATTTGTGGGCCGATTTTCAAAATTCTTTATACGATCGAAAGGGTTATATTTCCTAAAGGGTCCCATATGAATTTGATTTATATTGCTTGGGTAATTTATGAGTTATCATCAATAATAAATATGTTTTCTTCTAATATGGTGATATGTTAATATCTCTTAGTAGCTATGAAAAATGTATACCAACTCGAAAAGAATTTGTGTGTATAATACCATAAACCACAACCAGAAAGGCTAAAATAAATAACTGACTACTACCGACTTCTGGAAGTATATTTATTTTCCGTTTTTTTTTTTAGTCGTGTAATGATGGTCTACACGAATTCTTATCAAGTCCTAGTTTTTTTTTAAGTGTGTTTTTTTGCGGCAAAAAACTTTTTTTTTTTAAATCGCTAAATATATTAATTACCTTAGTACGTCCACATTTTGCCAGTCATATATTAGTTCCATGTAATAGGAGCTAGCATACAGTTCTTATTTAACTAAACCTAACTAAATGTGTATCTAACATACACGCCTCTGCTCTGCTTAACCCTGTGGAGTGCTTGTAAAGCATGATGCTACGAACGTACTGTGAATCAAGTACATAACAAGATGATTAATAAGAGTACTTCTTGTTTGTTATAAAACCACAGCATCGAAGTTCCTAAAAAAAGTATTTAATTTATATATTTAAGTTTTTGTGTTAATTTTATTGTATTGAATCTCAATTTAGTGACTTATGGTCTTGTTAGTTATTGTGTTTGTATTATTAATGTTTCTGCTTACCCCCTTATATGAAATTTGTTTGGAGTAGAGTATATGTCAATAACGCAACGGTCGGTAATTGAACTGAAGAACTTTTGCTATGCTTAGGTCCTAACCGACAACATGCGTGTGACTGCTGCGCTGCGTGTCGCCGGTTCAATTCCCGCTCGGAACAAATATTTGTATGGCCTACAGATAGTTGTTTCGGGTCTGGCTGTTTGTGTATGTGAGTTTAAATGTTTGTAAACGCACCCACGATACAGAAGAAATTACAAGAGTGGGGCAACGTTTAAAAAAAACTGCTAATGCTATTTTATTATTTTTCGCTTAAAATAATTTATTTATTTTAATTAATTTATGAGGCTATTAAGTATGATACTATGTATTTATATCTCCAAATGTTTTGGATAGTCTCCTTTTTTGTGTGCACACCCTTTTTTAAAAGAGCTTTAAATTATTTGCCCTCACCAACTTCCGCCATTTTGATTTGTTTTCAAAATAGCAACCATAAATTAAACCTGTATTAATCAATATTTCTCATCAATACTATATAATATATATTGTCACATTCAAAACTTGTATAGTTTGAATGTGACAAAATCTTCTATCGTGTCACGTTTCGGAGAATTAAATAATCAAATTTATCATCGATACAACCTTGATAGCTTATATTTCGTAATGTGACGCTTTAGAATATATTGGTATCGATTCTGTGTAACAAACTAAACTAAAACTACTCTAAAAACACTTAAACTTAGTTTATTCCTGTCAAACGACGTTTCTATTTCTGAAAATGATTGAAGCGACACAAGTTAACTATATTATAGTTTGACAACATTCATGATAGTTAAGTTACTCAATTTAGAGAAAATAGCAGTCCTCTGAAATCACCAAACATAGTAGTGGTCAAACTAAATCGGACTAACTTTATTCGCGACTAAAATGGTAAGGAATTAAATTAGATTTAAATAGGTGTGCCATTTTAATCTTAGTCTAGTTTAATCAGGTGGTTCATTAGAATCGGCACCAATGTCTATACAACACTTGTTTATATTGATGCTCATGCTAGCTATTAATTGATACAGGTTTTACTCGTGGTTAATAAATCAAAGTTGTAACAATTGGGTGATCAGTGGAAAGATTGTAACTTAGATGGCTTTTAGCTTAGCTATTGATACATATCATCAGCAGTTGCTGGGCAATCAATAGGAAAAAACAAAATGGCGGAAGTAAGACAGGCCATTTAAACTTTGTCGCAGCGGGATTTGGAAAAAGTTCGTCTCAGTAAAGCGTTGACTACTAACTCTTATAAGACTAACTTTTTCTAATGCTCGATAACAAGATATTCTGAAAATTCAGGTTTACAGAAATGATGTGTAAAATATTTATTATTTAAATCTTTAAGTCTTTGAAATGTATGAATATGATGTACCGTGAGTACTAATTTATTTATTTTATCGTTTAAGTTTTTGAAAGTGATTTGAGAGTGTATTATAAGACTTATTGCTGTTTGTATTAAATTATGTTTATTTGTGTTTCTTGGGTAAAAATAAGAAAGACTTGTGATGTACATTATTTTCTCTAAATAACTAAAATTTAAATATGAACGTCTGTCGAGTTTCGCTAAGTAATTTAACGTGACTCCTGCGCGTGCTATCTTGTTCTCTACGCAATATTTCTTTACTTTGCGTTGATTATCAAATTATTTTTGGAATTCAATTTAGTATGTCATTAACAGATTTTAATGTTCATAGTAATTTAATTTGTTTCTTAATACTTACTAAACAGACAAAACTTGTTTATTTTCACCCCGGTTTCACGTGACTTCTTGAAAAACCACCAATATTTAGAATACTCAATGTAATACTATAATTCTGTAAAATGTGGGTATCGTGAGATACACCGATATCTGGATTGAACAAATATTTGTAGAAACAGAAAAAAAAATGCGAAAATGTCTAATATTTTGTTTCAATCCGGAACTGATCACACTGCTTGTTATTTACACTTTAAAATAGATTTGTGGAATGATTGGATTTGTGTGAATTATATAGATGTGCGTACGATTCACTGACTCCTTGGGCATGATTGTCCAACTTCCAGAATCCTATCAGTATCGACTGGCTTTGAATTATTTGGCAAGCGTAACTTCCGCCATTTTTTATTTTACTTACATAATCGCGGTCACGCTGTATTTATCCTTTGCTATTAAACAAGGTGTAAGACAACGCCTTCTATAGTGTCACGTTTCCGAAATATAAGCCATTGAAGTTGCAATATTTGCCAGTAGATGGCGGAAGTTAGGCAAGCCACCGTCATACAAAAATTAACCCCTTCGGTGGTCATTATTTCGGATCGATTATCAACTAATTCTGTGGGTCGTACGCTCAGTCCCTTATCCCTTGTCACATTCCGTAACATTATGAATTGTGTTGTAACTACATGTAAAGTTGAGTAAGAAATAAATGTAAATTATGACATATTTCCTGGGTTTTATTTGCAATCATCACACTCGTATTTTTTACCTCATTTAGTTACGACGCTTGGGTCAGCAGTCATCTGCCTGCCTTTTCTCAACCATACTGGGGTCCAGTCTAACCGCATCCAGCTAAATATCAGTATTTTATATGAAGCGTCTGCGAACTGACCATCACAGCCCTGCCAATACTGGGTTATGCGATACCCCTTGGTGAGTGGTTGACAAACTTTTTGGTTATTACTATGTACTTGTGACGACTATCAAAGATGTATCATTTGTACAAATGACAGCCGGGGATCAACAGCTTAAGCTGTTTTGCGAGGCACGGAGGAAACTAGGTATTTTAAGGGTGGTCGATCCAGGCAAGAGCGATTTAACCTGAAGATCAGCTTGAGTGGCTGATATTATCAACTGACTTTTCTACTATTTCCATTTAGGCTTAAACCCCCTTCTCTGATAAAGCCCTGCTGAGTTTTCTTTCCGGGTTGCGGATTGTTCGAAAGAGATACCGCGGCCCTGGAACACAAAAGGCAAAAGATTAGTATGTAAAAGTCTAACACAAGTTTTTTAAAGACTTTCCATCCGGAAAAATTGCATACCTACTAACAAAGACTCAGACGACACTGTTTTCAATTGGCCACAGCTCGTGCATCACCGACTGGTGCATGTTCCTCTTGGAAGGTACAATCATCACGCTCAATCTGATGATTGTATCGATCTACGAAAATGGGAAACATCACGTGATATGCAATTCCATAGGGGCCATCGAGGGATTCGACGAAATGTGACATGGTGTGACAAGGGGTGGGGTGGTCCTAGTTTTGTGACATCATATTTCAAATTTAATAAATTGAATCGCGAAATTTTAAATATTACTTAATTTTTTAGTTTTCTCTATAAATTAGGTATTTTTAGATGTAAAATTGCAAATTTGTGACGTCACACTAGGGAGGGGGAGGGGTCTCACAAATGTGACCACCTCTGACAAGGAGGGGGGAGGGGTCTCACAAATGTGACCACCTCTGACAAGGAGGGGGGAGGGGTCTAAAAATCATGAAATTCGTGTGACGTAGGTACTTTATGGATGGCCCCAAGATAAAGATTCAACAAATCTGATTAGAGCTCTCTGATATTCAGTAATAGGAAAAAAATTAAGTGTCACACGACGGAAGAGTTTGACTCCGCCCCTAAGACTACCCACTGACCGTTTGTGGAAGGAATGGGGGAGATCCCATCAGTGGGCCAGCACACGCTAACCTTCCTTATCACGACTGATCGGATCATTGTGAAAGAAGACAAGGAGATAGATTTCAACCTGGAGAAGGACGTTATCATGCTAATAACTTAGGGGTGGTCAATGTTTCATGATATCCTTATTGCTTAACTGTCATTACCTACATGAATTAAAACAAAGGTAACGGATATAAGGCAAAGTAAATCGCGAATTTAACGCACACGAAGTCGCGAGTAACGGTTGGTGCTCTATCAAAATCAAAATATTTTTATTTCACATAGGCCTATATGGCACTTATAATAAACTAGCTTTTACCTGCGGCTTCGCTCGCGTTAAATTCGGGGTTACACAGTTCCCCTTTCCTGATTTACAAGTACCTGCTACCTGTAGTTTTTGTCCTTGCGCCTTATTTATTGTAATAGCAATGCTAAGTTTTCCCTTTTCTTCCCTCATATCTCAAACTTTTTTTTTTTTAAATGTCCGTCTCCAGGGTCCCAACTATCTCTGTACCAAAATTCATCAAAATCGGTTTATCCATTTAGGCGTGAAGACGTAACACACTTTCGCTTTTATAATATTAGTAAGGACTAGCTATGCCCAGCGGTTTCACCCACTGCTCAGGTCCCCTTCTCACTTAGGGGTTTGAAAAATAGATAGTAGCCGATTCTCAGACTTACTGAATATGCATAAAAAATTTCATAAGAATCGGTCGAGCCTTTTCGGAGGAGTATGGTAACAAACACTATGACACGAGAATTTTATATATTAGAAGATATTACACTAGATACTTGTGCTATTACATAATCTGTCGGATAGGTAGTCCTTTGTTCAATGACATCAGAAATGTGCGCCAAGATTCTTCGGTTTGGTGGAAATTGAGCGGGAGCAGGGAGGTGAATATTTCGTAAATAAAATTAAGTTATTTATTCCAAAATGATTTATTCATTTTGAATCCTTGGGTTAACAAAAATTAAATCAATTTTATACACAAAATGTACATAAAAACAAAATACTATGCGTCAATTCAATCGACCAAGAATTATAGACAATTTTAACTTAAATGTCGACACCATATACAATTTTATTTAACTAAACTAAGTATTTTGATATAATTTTCATAATCATATAATAACTATCACTACTTTTATACCATTTTCGACATTTTTAAGTATTAGATGCCAAAATATACGTAGTAATTCTTGCAGATGGCAATACTGGCATACAGAAATTTTAAAGAGAATTGTCAAAAAGGACAATCAGTAATTTTTTCTTTTTGTTTACTTTTTAAAAGCGTTTCCACTATTAGATATCAATGACGTATGCACAGTGCCACTACAGAGAATATTACATTTATATAGAAGTGAAGACATCGCGAAAAATACCAAGGATATAAATTTAGTACACGCTATTCTAGAGAAAACTAAAATTTTAAACATCGAAATATTACAATGTCTCGCATTTTGCGAAATCAGCATAGAAAAGTATTCATGACTAGTTTGTTTTCAAAATCAATTTTGCACAAAAAAGTTATATTCCTTTTTGGCTGAAATAGGGTATGTATAGGATTGATCAATCGTTTAATTTCTTTGGCACTTAATAGTTTAAAGATTAATAAATCACAATACTTTAATGTTTTTTACGGTCAATGGTACATATTTTCAATGCTGATTCGCAAAATGGAGTAATTTTTTATTTAAAATTACATTTTTTATTTTATTTTAAATAAGTATAAATAATTCGTGGTATATACATTGGGAATGAATCATTTTTGTTTATTACTGCAATTATTTCAGTAATACAAAAATGCGGTAATAGATTTTTTCTTTCAAAAATTAGAATTTTCATACAAAGGTTGTTTACTAAATCACAAATCAAACAATTTAAGATTATATTATGCAAATTTTTAGTCACACTACGTAATAAGAATGACTTATCATTAATTTTGAATGCAATATAAATGTTTGATTGAAAATATTTTCAGTAAAATATAAATTAACCTGTAAGTGAAATTAAAATTATTTGTGGTTCAAAAATGGCGCCTGACAATCTAAATTGGCGCCAAAAAGTACCATGACAGTAAGATTTTTCGGTACTTTAATTTAAAGAAAACATTGTTTTTTCTGCAAATTTTCCACTGAAACGTATGCTTGAGCATTTGAAATTCGGTTTTCAAGCATTGACTTCAGTGGTGGACAATTTATTTTTGGTTTTATGTGTGCAAAAGTGTGCTGTGGTTTATTTTAGAAATTCATTCAAAAGGGCAGATGTTGTGACAAACTGCTTGCAATGCGAACGGGGACGATGGATCGCTGCCCACACCCGCACGGCGCTAGCGTTAATAATATACATCAAAAATATATTTAACCATTGTATATTATTGTATATCGGAGACCGGCGCAACAGAATGCAGTGTTATTAGTAAATAGAACTAGTGAATTATTTATAGTAATTTGATTAATTTTCCCCAAAAAATGAGGAAACAAAAATGTTAATATGTATTATTATTTATGAATTTGGCAACACAAATCCAAAAAACGCATTGGTGTTGCCAATGTTTGGCTAAAACGCTTCTAAAAGAGTGCGTATAACCATGTCATAGCGCATAGACAAAAAAACATTCACCTTTAATTTTTACTAAGAACATAACATTCTACCGCGAAGATCATAACTATTGTACATTGTGGAGGATAAGGGGTTCATTCTGGGGGGAGGGGTGTCTATATGTGTGTATAAATATATCTTCTACTAACTAGAGGTGCGCCGTGCGGATAACTTACAACTAGTGCGGATCGCTTCAGTCTTATAGTTCAATCTGTCGGGGAGAGTCCCATCGGACATGGCCCAGGAATTTAGGGTGTATAGTGAGCTGTATAAAGTTAGTTCTAATAGTTTTGAGTGTATAAAATCGTGCGGAGAATTTAGAAGTTTATACGGCTCACTATAGAATTTATTTTAGTCTATTTTCATCAGTCACTGTAACATTTTTCGAAATGATTGTTACAAGAACAGATAAAAACCTAGTTTAAAAAAGACGAATCTAATTTATCTGCCATTTCCCTTGTCGGGGTTAACCCCGACAGACCACATAAATTATGTCGTCACAACCCGTGCGTATTGCAAACGATTTCTTGGGTGCGCCGAGACGCTTGACTGGGCCCGCGCGGGCGAGGGGCTGCGCGCGGGGACTGTGGTAACGGACTAAATCTAACTTACAACTAGTCTTGATGATAAACTTCAGAAATACGTGAATCACCGTCACTGTTGTGAAGCGACAAAAATAGTGTTAAAATTTACATAAAGTCTGTATTTGAACATTAATTTTCTTATTTGGTAAAATTCCAAATTCTACTCAATTTAAAATTGGACAATTTTTATATCAGATGTTGTTAGATGTTCAAGAATATGAATGATTTTGCCAAAAATTTGGTCTAAACTCAAGAATGTAAGACTTTCAAATAAATGTCTGTAATAAAAGATATTGAAAACCTGTCAAAAGCCAGGCTCTAAGTTCAAAATCTCCGTTTTCAAATGAGTTCATCATATTTCTGAAATTCAGCGACAAGATATCGGAAGTAATAAGAGCTATGGCTGTGATAATAAAATTGTAAACCAACTTATTTTTCTAATTTCGAGAGAACTTTTTTGGTAATAAAATGCTACCCATTTTAAAATTATCTCGAATGTTTTATTGTGCTAATGAGACACGTCAAAGAAATCACTTTTAAAATGGTTAGCCTTTTACTCATACATTATAACCAGCAACGTTTCCAACACCAGATATTTTTATCCGAGGAATAATTTTGAACTTACAAAAAAACTGTGAGTTATCAATTTTATTCAACAGAAAACAGATCTGACACTGGAAAGTCAGCCTTAAGAATACTTTTATTTAGCTGAATAAAGAATGTATTTGTAATAGTTTAAAAGTGGTGTTTCAGTGCCGAGAATGAATTTTAAATGAAGTAAAATGATCTATTTTATCACAGCCACATCTCTTAAATATATGTGAGATTGAAACAATTGTTTAACACTTAATTCTATGTAAAAAATGTTGATAGGGAAACTTGGTTTTATATGAACGAATATTCTTAAATTACAGCAGTCATGTGTGTAAAGAAAAAATCATAAAAAAATGTATAATTCTGTTGTTATTTGTTCTTGTAAGGAATAGTTTCAAATAAATGACATTTTATTTAGTTGTAATAGAGTCACCACTACATATTTTAGATTTTAAGAGCAGAGAAAATTCCTCGCAGACTAATAAACTTTGTGGTATGAATAAGACGAGTCTTCAAATGTAAGAATCTGAAACTCCTTTTATAAAAAAAAAATGTTATAAATAGTATTAATCCCATTTCCATAACACAAAACTATTTCCCACATTATTTTTTTAACTGAATTTTGATATAGTACTTTCAAAAGAAAACTTTTAACCCTTTTTTTAATTCGAAAAAGCTTGTCAAGTGATAAAATTGGCCAGTAAACAAGTTTTAAAGCTGGTTGCTTTTGTTAGTGACCCTAAAGAACTTTCTTAGCTGTTACAATCTTGATCAAGGTCTCATAACAAAGCTTGTCTTGTCTAAAAACCAGTTTGATAACCAAATCATTGCCAAGAGAAATGTCATGGGAGAAATTTTGACATAATGAGAAAGATGTCTACAACACTATTGTTGTTTTAAAGGAACTTGCGTCTTTAAAAAACCTCGAAATTTCACATGAATATTTTAAATGATTTGTTAGGCTTTTTCCAACTATTCCTAGGATTATTATGTAAAAAGGAAGTTAAATTATTATTTTCAACTGTATATAAAAGAAAATATATAAAAGATGTAGTGTAAATATGGACTATTAAAAATATTAGAGACCCTATAATACTGTTATCGCTGTAGCATGGTGGGGGTGAAATTAGATTAAAATACAAGTTTAGTGACGAGATGTATAGCTATGATGGAAAGTCCTTTACAATAATTATTTTCAGAGTAAAACCTATACCAGTCATGATCGTAAATCAAGGTAACGTTCCAGATTGAAGAGGAACAGTTCATTTAACTAATGACACCGGCACAATGTGATAGCGAAAACAGAATTGATATGAAATGGGTTCTCCGACATCATGCTAAACTGTATACACATTTCCTTACAGAAAGTGACACTGTAGCTTAATACTGAGATAAAATGAGAAAATTGAAAGTGCCACTTGTAAATATAGTAAAGCTTTGCCAGTAAATAAGACTGGCTACTTCAAACTGCTTATATGGCACCAGGCTGAGTAGGCCCACGTTTAATGTTGATAAGCCTGCATCGAGCCACTGTCTCGGTAAAGTGGCACAAAATACATGCCTATAGATGCCCATGAACTTGCCAGAAAGATTCTGACAATGTTCTAAATAACAGTCTACATAATAAATAACGTTCATATAAAACCAAGCTATTAAAAATATCACATATCAGCCTTACAACTAAAACAGACCAACATGGCAGACGCTGGAAATTTGCTGTGCGCTGACTGAGGAATCATGCTACGAAATCTAGAGGCCTGTTGAACCCGCCTTTCCTGTTCATATACTGTCTGTACTTACGTTTTAATACAACGTGGACGTCTCCCTCCACATTGTCGTCCACTTTCTTTCCTTTGGTTGTATCGAAGCCACAGAATCCCATTACTTTAAGCATCTCCTGTTCTTCAGGACTTTTACCTTCTAGATCCGCGGGAGTGACTATCGGACGCTCGCCGAAGGTCTTCTTCGGCTTTACGAAGGATGTGGAGGGTCCTGGAGACGTCGTGCGAGAGCGGCGGCGGCGCGGCGAGGGGCTGCGCCGGCGCTCCGGGGTACGGCGCCGGCGGTCCAGAGAGCGCGAACGGGACCGGGTGCGAGGCCTTCGCCTCTCGCGGTCCCTATCTCGGTCTCGATCTCTTTCTCTGTCGCGGCGCCTGTCCTCGCGCCGCCGCGGGCTGGGCGAGCGACCCATGTTAACCTGTTGAAACATAATTACAACACATATTGAATATATGATTTGAAAATTACCCAGATTATAACGTTATGATGATTGTAGATAAATATTTACCTCAGTTTAAGTCAACAGTTTTAAAATTTTACAAAAACAAAAAGCAACAATAACGCACAGCTTAATCCAACGCCATTTTGATAGTGAATGAATGAAAACCAAACGAACGAACCATTCGTTCTTTCGATTTTAATTTTTTTTAAACGGTTTTGCGTTTTGTTTTGCTCTGACCATTTTATGTTTTGTAAATAATAATTATTTCTCATACATTTAAGTTTGCAATCAGTTAAAATATAATTATTTCGTTACACTTAAGTTGTGTATTTATTTTTCACTTTTTAATTACTTAATACATTTTCAAAAAAGTTGGTGATCGCTGGGTTAACGAAACGCAGGTTCCGTTTCTTTTTACGTAGGTGTTTGAAGCGTAAATTAATTATTGGGAACCATCGCTCGTTCATGCATCCTTCATGATATAAGGTTTCCATAACCTGCTTAAAATATTGAATATTATAAAGGATTTTTAAGGTGAAAGCTCCAACCTACCCGCGAAATTCAAATTTTCTTACGTTTTTTGCAATTTTCAGGCCAGTGCTAGGTTGTATGTTGATTAAAATATTATTCGCGGCTGTAAGACGTATGTAATTATAGAATTATAATCATCAAAATCACCAATACAACCCTCCAAGTTCATAAAGGCGTAGGAACAAAAAAAAAACAGAAAAAGTCTTTCCTACAGCTTTATGAACTTGGAGGGTTGTATTGGTGATTTTGATGATTATAATTCTATAATTACATACGTCTTACAGCCGCGAATAATATTTTAATCAACATACAACCTAGCACTGGCCTGAAAATTGCAAAAAACGTAAGAAAATTTGAATTTCGCGGGTAGGTTGGAGCTTTCACCTTAAGATAAAAGTCTGAAGAACAAGTCTGAAGAAGTTATACTATATAAATATATGGTATTACCCATCCTGTATTTCTATAACTACGTGTATTGAAACAACGAACTTCAGTGTGGTCATAGTAAAAATTGTACCATTGGTTAAGGTAATTTTGTAAAGTACGCCATACGCTGTTCCTCCTAGACTTAAGTACTGATACTGTTACAAAAATATGAATATTACGAATTATTTTTATTCGGTAAAAGCCATCATCATCATCGTATTTTACCCAACCAACGGTGTAATTCTAAATCTCTAATAGTTAGCTGTTTTAACAAAAATGGTGTTGCCTACTTAACATATTATTTTTGAACCGTTTCCAATAATAATGTGTCGCTTTTAAAGTACACACAACTTTTTATGTAATCTAAGTTGTTTCGGTAAATTGTCACGCTATTCCTGCCGTTGGCACTCCTAAAAATGACTGATACATCGCTTTTAAGGCCAATTTGCAAAAATATACCAGTAAATCTTAATAATTATGCTGCATATAACCACCATAATGTAAAATTAAATACGTTTATTCTGAGAGACAACCCTTGTGATACGTTTCATAGTTGCTGGATTATTCTTTCTCTATTCCTTTTCCTAAATTGTGAAGGCCCAAAACTAAACCACGAATTTGGCATTTCCAGTACCTTTTTTTCCGAAGGGATATTATCAAATGACTCATTTCTCTCTGGATGGAGTAGAAGGAATGTCAGACTTGTGCTGACTAAATGAGTTTTAGTCAGCACAAGTCTGACATTCCTTCTTCTAATGTTACTTTTTTGCCGAAATGCTACGGGGCCCTGGTATTTCTTTCAAACTAACCCTAAACCTCGGCAGGTACTAACGCGCAGCCCCAGTAAGGCCCGTAGCCCCAGTAGGCCTTTCAGCTGCTGGACTGTTAATAGGCAATAATAAGTAATATTAAGATTCCTTTTTGAGACTGAAAACAAATAAAAATATACACTCAAAAATACGTGCGGTAATTTCATTTCAATAGGTGGCAACACAGGAGGACACAGCGCCCTCTGAAGCGTGGCTTCCGATGTCAGTCGACAGCAGCGACGCTACGGCGAAAAAACGAAACTCGCGCCGACATCGATCTCCTCCGGTGGCGTGTTACAGAAATTCTTTTTTTACGAACGAATTATTGAAATAAACGCTCTACGCGTAATGTCGGTAGTGCTGGTGCTTTAAATATTAACGAACAACGTTTTGTGCATGTTATTTTATATAATGTTACCTCGTTTATGTGCTTAGTGTAAGTTACAATCGCTATCCGATAAGTGTGTGAAGTGACTCAAAAATCTAGTTTTCAACGCGTCTTGGAGATCTGCCGGTGAGTATTGCGTGTGTTCAGCTTTCTTTTGTACATATTTGTTTACATTAACGGTAGGAACGCGGTAGTTTTATGTCGGTATGCGTTTTTTTCGACACCCGCGTTATAGGGTGTGTCAGGTAATGTTAATAGGAATTGGGTCGGATTTTATTTAGTTCGTTCTGTCTTATAATGTATCGTTATCGCCAATGTTGGCGTATAGCCGTGTTCTGTGATAATTTTGACGCATTGTACCAAAAACTTGGCTTCTCCCAACAGGTAAATCCCGCAAATATTCGAAGTTATAAAATCGTTTGTAAAACATGAGACTAGCACAAAAATATAGTTCGTTACAGCGTTTTTAAACCTGAAAAGTAAGTTAAATCCATTCTTCTTGGGCGTGACACTAATCAATTACATATTATCTCTTCAATAATGTGAGCTGATGTCACCGCATAAGATCGGTACTATATAACCCGACCGAATTGTATGCGTCATACTTGGAACGTCTTCATCACATACTTCAGGTGATTTTTACTTTAGTTGGATAACATGGCGGGTGTAATGGGCCAAATTGCTGGGCGATTGTTGGCCGCTCGAGATTTTTCGTAGTGATTTGATCGCCAGAATGTTTTAATTCGCTTTGATTCATTCATGTATCACCACGCTATGTATATCGCCCTCTGTGAGAACAGGAACGTTTTAGTAATTAAATCTTTAGTACTAATTAGTTGAATAATAGGGGTCTAAAGGTTGCTTACTATGAAATTACGGGTCATATATTTTGTCTATTACTGTGAGAACTCATTTGGGTAGACCAGATAATTCAGAACAGTATTATGGGTGGGTTTTATAGCTTACTACAGTGATCCCTAAAATCACTGAATGCAATTTTTATTAAAAAGAATTCAAAAAACCTATGACAATATTATTAAGGTTTTCCAGTAGCTACAATAGTTAGGTTATCTGTACATATATAGTTTCTGCATTTCTTTACAAAGTGCAGCTTGTATAGCTAAATTATAGTTGTGTTAATCAGAATAATCAGTATGGAATATATGTTAGGGCCTTTGTTGCGGGGTTGTGGATTATTTGAAAGAGATACTGCAGCCCCGGAACACAAATCATCCATCGTAGACCTCATCTGTCGCTTACCATCAGGCGAGATCGAGGTCAAGAGTGAGTTCATTATAAATAAAAAAAAAAAAAAAAAAAAAACAAAAGGCAAAAGAATAATGTGGATAAGTTTAGTTAGTCAGTAAAAGTCTGACATTCCCTCCTGCTCCACCCAGAGCAAGGGAAGTTATTTGATGATTTCCTATACCTTAAAAAAACCTTTTGTTAGGATGATTTACCCTTATTTTTAATACATCCGGCGAGATTGTGAAGTTGTATGGGAATCTGCTGTCTTGGTATAACATTTTATGTAGAGGAATGAGACAAGCTTTGGGTATGAATGTGGAAAGCTATAAGAGTAGAGGGAGACCAACAAAACATTGGATGGAGTGGATAAAGGATGATATGGCTAGCAGGTGGTGAGTAGAGAAGACGAGTAATAGAGATGTATTGGGAGAAGAAGACATGTTGCATCAACAACTAATTAATTGAAATGAGGGTGGGAGAATGATGATGACGAAATTGGTATCTGCTACTGAAACTTTTGAGAAGAGAGTAGAATAATAAAGCATTTAAAGAGACCAATATATAAAACATTAAGAAAATGTCTGCTAAATAATATAAATTAGGATCGTTTTTTTCTTCTGTATCTAATGAGTGAAATTTAAACTCACATACACAAACAACCAGACCCTGTACAACTATCTGTAGGCCATACAAATATTTGTTCCGGGGATCGAACCCTGCGACATGCAGCGGTGAGTCAGCAGTAGTTAAACGCTCAGCCACTGAGCCAAGCATGTCTTCTTATGTTATGTAAATGAATGCTACAATGCCACTATGTGAATCGTCTCCCTAACCATGTTATTACTGTGTTGGGGATGTCTTCTAGTCCAACCAGATGCAGCTGAATTAGTATTCAGGAGGCCAGATAGGCAGCTGCCTACCTGATCTCCACAACCCAGTTACCAAAAATACAATCATCCTTGGTACAACTGGTGTCTGACTACCCATTATAACCTGCATACTGGGGCCTTAGTCTGCTATTACAATGGTGTCAGAATGGTCGATCACTGATCGCATAATGGTTGATTTTGACAAGTTTAGTATGTAGTAGATGTCAAAATCAACCATTATGCGATCAGTGATCGACCATTCTGACACTATTGTAATAGCAGACTAAGGCCCCTGGAGCATTGAATGTGTGACTCCTTGCCACTACAGCTATTGTTGATAATTGTTTTGCTTTTGTTTTGACCAAAAGGAATTAGTCTAAATTAAAAGAATTTTATTTATTAGGTACATTAGTCAAAGATATATGAATTACACCTTGAATATGATTTATTTTCGTTGGATCCCAGTTTTTGATCCCATTTTTTAGGTATTAACGATGGGTCCCATTTGATACTACCATTGAATCCCATTTTATGACAACATGTGTACATTTCAGAAGAAAAGTGATTTACTTTTATTAAATATTTCAAAAACACCGTGTGTGTATTTTGGATTTTTTAGGATTGTTGCCACTGGGGAATAAATGAGACAAATGATGTACTCCAAATAGTACTAGACTGGCATGAGTTAAAAATGATCAGGTTTATTTGTGATGTTTATAAATAAATAAATATGAACGCCTTCAAAACAAGTGCCTCTAGCTCAAAAAAAAATACTGCCGTCATAATTTTTCCATATTTTTTTTTATATAATGTGGCCGTTTCTGGCACACAGGTCACAGTTTTAACCTAACCTTTTTTTTTGTAAATAAGTAATTATCCTAATACGAGAGCTCGTGGCTAAATAAATAGTAGCCGCTCGGATCGATCTTTAGGTTAAGCCGCGCTTGCCTAGGTTGGTCTGTGGATGGGTGACCACCCGTTACATATCGAGTTTCCTCCGTGCCTCGGAAAGCACGTTAAGCCGTTGGTCCCGGCTGTCATTTGTAGATCTTTGACAGTCGTTACAGGTAGCCAGTGTTCCGAAAGTCTGACAACCAGTCTTACCAAGGGGTATCGTATTACCCAGTATTAACTGGGTTGTGGAGGTCAGATAGGCAGTCGCTCCATGTAAAATACTGATATTCAGCTGCATCCGGTTAGACTGGAAGCCGACCCCAACATAGTTGGGAAAAGGCTAGGCAGATGATGATGAATTATCCTAATCTAAATAGTTCAGTTCCGGGTAAACAACTAAAAACAATCTCTTTTTTCTATAAATGCAAGTCGTTTGTGGCACTCGCCGGCCGCTGCCGCGGCACCGCTCGCTCCGCTCGCTCGGCTCGTGCGTAGGAGGTCAGTTTTAACCTAACCAAACCTAGTTCCCGGTTCCTATAATTTGTTTGGGTAATGAAATTTTGTCCAAATCTTTTCGGAAAAACGGCAGGCACCCGTTATTCTAACATAACCTATCCACATACCCAAATTTCATCCAAATCAGTCTAGAAGTTTGAGCGTGTTGGAATAACAAACATACATATAAAATTTCGCCTTAAAATATTATTGTGATTTTGTTGTTGGATGTACCCGCATTCAGATGTTTTTAAACATCTGGGATCCAACGGAAATAGTTTTTGGGATTCAGTGGCAATAAAACGTATTTTTTTAGTATTTTTCAAATTTGGGATTCAACGGAAATATATAATAATGTTTTGTGGGATCCAACGCCAAAAATATTAAAGTGGGATCAAAAACTGGGATCCAACGAAAATAAGCGTTGAATATGACTTGAATACTATGTGTGTATATTATATTTATATTAAAGAATAATATAAATGTTTCTCCTTGCAAATTCTGAAGTGGCTGCCTCAAGCTTCACCCAGTTAATTTATAAGATTAGATAACATACTGTGTGGGCAAATATTTTTGTTTGGTTTATAATATTAAATGAACTATCTTGAAATAAATGGATTTTTATAAAATACTTACCTTTACTTTGCTTGTATTGAAGTTTTTAAATTATACCATGGAATCATACTACATAGATAGAAATAAATCAACCATGATTAAAAATGTGAAAGCTAGTAAGTATATATTGATGTTTATAAACTCTTCACACAAAAACTACTGAACAGATTTGAATGAAATTTGGCACACAGATAGTTTCTAACCTGGATGAACCTATAGGATTATTTGAATCGCTATAGAACAATACCTTGGAACAATTACCAAACAGAGCACACTTTATTTTTGGGATGAGTTATTCCCACTCTGGGCGGAACAGAAGGTAGTGTTTACTGACCACAACCCATCCATGTTCCTTCTTCTACCCTTTGTGTTCCCGGCCCGTGGTATTTCTCTTGAACGACCCACAACCCCAGCAGGAACGCCGGGGGCATGAGCTAATATCCTATATTATGTAAATATCAAATTAAGTTGATAATATGGTAGTTACTATTCAGAACAAAGAACTAACACAATTCTGCTTTAAAACAATCAGAATATTCAGGTAATATTTACCTTAGATTTATACATATAATCATTGTTAATCATACATTGAACGGTTTTTCCTTTCAATTCTTCCCCATCACATGGTCACTTTGTGTTAATATATAAATTTTCCTTAAAAAAAGCATTTTCAACATTCTCATTGTGCAATCAGTCCGTTGACTGTGAGCAGGTGGTCTAAAATGGCCGGTTAAGTAGAATCATAATCCTTACTAATATTAAAAAAGCAAAAGTGAGTTTGTTTGTTTCTTACGTCTTCACGCCTAAATGGCCAAACCGATTTTGATGAATTTAAAAAAGGGAGATAAAAGGGTAGAGAAAGTTTTTTTTTTTTCGATTATCTCGCGGGTTAAAGTTTGCGTTAGCCCCAAGTAACTATGCCACGCGGACGTAGTCGCGGGCGAAAGCTAGTACATTAATATGAATTACGTTTCTTTGGCGATGGCCCTGGCAGGCCCCTCTGCTTTGCTGAAATCTCTTCGAGGCGCGCGTGGAGCATAAACGCGCCGTTGACACGGCTTGTCATCATTAGACGGGCAGACGGAGAGCTACACACTTTAAATGTTTGTAACATTTAAAGTCACATACACAAACAGCCAGACCCGAAATAACTATCTGCAGGTCATACAAATATTTGTTCCGCGCGGGAATCGAACCAACGACACGCAGCGCAGCAGTCGATCTCTCAGCCACTGCGCCAACCGTGCCGTCAATAAAATGTAAACTAACATGTTGAATGACATCATACTGTCGTCAATACACCTACTCTTGCTGTATTTTTTATTGCATGTGACCTCATGTTTTGATTATCCTTATTGACACCGATGTTTGTATTTAGATTAAACTACCTTGTTACTGTGACTTAATCTGCACGTATGGCTGAAAATAATCCCACAGGAATATATTTTTATCTGCCAAAATTTTTCCGTAAACACCACTCATGTTCCTTCTATTGCCCTTTACGTTCCGAGGCCACGGTATCTTTTTTGAATAACCCGCAACCCCGGCAGGCGGTGTCCCTAGCAGGCCCCTCTGCTTTGCTGACATCTCTTTGAGGCGCGCGTGGAACACTAACGCGCCGTCGACACGGCCATGTCGGAGTTGGCTTACAGTCTTACCAGATACAACTAGATACCAGTATTTTATGTACGTGGAGCAACTGCTTACCCTCCACAACCCAATTACCCCATTGGTAAGACTGGTTGTTAAAGTTTCGAGCCTAGGACCAACGGCTTAACGTGCTTTTCGAAGCACGTACTACCAGGACGAAAATTATCATAATTCGTAACTTAAGTTCCATCCGAGTAGATCCCACTTCAAATTAGTCAGGTACGATCCAGAGCATTGGCTATCTACACACCAAATTTAATTGAAATCGGTCCAGATGTTTGACCGTGAAGGAGTAACAAACAAACAAACAAATTCGCATTAATAATATAACATTAATAAAATGTATTTTCTCAAAATGACTTATTATAAGGCAGGTGATAGGTATTTCATGGTTGTCAGATTCAATATATTAATTAAGTTCATTGACTTCCATGAAACATCATATTATATATTTATAAACATACTAGCTGTGCCCGCTATGCAATTTTCTACCTTTCTACCTACCCTACCTACCCTATCTACCCTATCTACCCTACCTACTCTACCTACCCTACCTACCCTTTTCTTTGCTATAAACCTCACGGAGCCCGAGACCTTTCCAACGAATGCAAAACCGTGGAAATCGGTTCGTGCGTTCTGGAGTTATAGCGTCAGGAAGGAAAACCCGACTTATTTTTATATAGTAGATAGATATTACAAACTTCCATATTTGTAGTGAAACAGATGTAGGTATTATGATACAATGTTATTTTTAATTTGAGCTCCTCGTGTTTTGACTGTGTTGTTGGTATAGTGGTGGTAGGCGCGACTTCTAAGCATGAGCTCCACTGTTCGATGCCCTGATTGGTCAAAGTGTTATTGGGTTTTACCATCTGGAGTTTCTCAGTAACAGTCTGGATTTTTGACCAGTTGATGGTAATTGACGAGCTTTTGGCCAAATATAGCAGCCGCTCAGGTCGATTTTTAGGTGCCGAGCTTGCCTAGGTTGGTCTGTGGATGGGTGACCACCTCTTACATACCGTTTTTCCTCCGTGCGTCGGAAAGCACGTGTAGCTGTTGGTCCCGGCTGTCATTTGTAGATCTTTGGCAGTTGTTACAGATGGTCAGTGTCCAGAAAGTCTGACAACTAGTCTTACCATGGGGTATCGTATTACCCAGTACTAAGTGGGTTGTGGAGGTCAGATAGGCAGTCGTTCCATGTAGAATACCTGCATTTAGCTGCATACGGTAAGACTGGAGGCCGACTCGAACATAGTTGGGAAATAATAGACTTGCCCTCGTTCCATGACACTAAAATCATAACTGGCGAAATGTCAAGGTACAATTAGATATAACAACTAACCCTTTGGATTTTAGAGGCGTGATGTTATGGTATTATTTTTAACTAGCTTTTGCCCGCGGTTTTCGCTCGCGTTAAATTCGGGGTAACACAGTTCCCCTTTCCTGATTTGCAGGTACCTGATACCTGTAGCCTTATTAAATTGTAATAGCAAGTTTTCCCCTTTCTTCCCTCTGTCTCCATAGGCTAGGCTTTTTTTTAAAGTGGGATATGAGAGCCCACTTTAAAAAAAAGCCTAGCCTATGTCCGTCTCCAAGGTCCCAACTATCTCTGTACCAAAATTCAGCAAAATCGGTTTAGCCATTAAGGCGTGAAGACGTAACAAACAAAAAAACTCACTTTTGCTTTTATAATATTAGTAAGGATTAATGTTTCTACGTAAAGTTATCTGAACTAAAAAACCACTTTCCAGACTAAAAAATATAAATTATTATCTATAACCAATCACATAGATGCCTGAATGTGGGTTAATGATGTATGACACACACTCATATTATGGATTTTATTTATATACACATACATAAATATGAGTCATAGTATTCGAGTAAGTCGAGCTACACGATAACTGACAAGTGCTTGCACTGACTGGACAGGTCCACTCAATCTGTGTGGTGCTTTCTTAAAAAGACTATTTTAGACAGTTACCTTCATAGTCCTCATGTAAGATGACCAAGATTTTTGCCTGGACCTTAGAAGAGACTAAGGCCCGGCGCCCATTATCGGCATCGGCACTCTTCGGTACGCCGACGGCGGCGCCGAGGCAATATATACGTATATCGTTGCTTCCAAAGCTTGTACGGTGCGTCATGCTTAAGGACGCCTCGTCATCCCTAAGAACGTTGCAGCATGCCAAAGCATAGTTTCCGACAGCGTGCGCTTGCATATAGGATACGGAAAGATCCTTTTCCTTGCCGATGCCGATAATGGGCGCCGGGCCTAAGACCTCTCTGAGTTTGTTTCGGCTGTTTCTTCTCAGAGTAGTCGGGTACGAAACACCGGCCTCATCTAGTTTAAAAAAAAACGGCGACGTGTAAAACCTACTTTCAAAAACCTACTTAAGGCGGTACCCTAACCAAATAACCTTGAGCATTCATTCCCTCTTCGCCGCGCAGGAGTAATTTTTTTGGAATAAAATCTATATAAAACTTTCAAAATAAACATCATTTATCAATCTATTGTGTTATATTTCTATTTCACTCATTAATTTACCTGGTTTTTGTATTACGAATTTATAAATAGTTTACTACATAGATAAAATACTGGTATTCTGGATTGGAAACTGAAACTAACATACCTAAATGGAACTACAATGCCACAACACAAGGCATCAAGACATCTCGTGGAGACGGTCGGCGGCGTCGATCCCCCGCGTCCGGCCGTGGTTCAGTCCATGGTCCATTTCGTGTCAATGGCGCATTTGTGCCACTGCCTCCCGTCGTTACGAGTTGTTCGAAAGAGATACCGCGGCCCCGGAATATAACGAGCAAAAGAAGGAATATGATCAAAAAAGCCTACACGGGCACTTATAAAACGTCGAGAAAAGGTGCACGGTTCGGGTTGGTCGTTTCCTATGAAGAAGAACCGGCAAGAAACTCCATGGTTACACTTTTAAAATTATTTGGTTTTTCAATGTTGTTGTTACAGCGTTAAGACTTAAGTAAAAGTCTGACAATACCCCCCGCTCCGTTAAGTTATTTACATCCGCAAGAAAAGGTTTACACCGGGATTAAAAGTAGCCTATGTGTTAATCCAGAATATAAGCTATCTTTATACCAAATTGCATCCAAACCCGTTAAGCTATTTGAGCATGAAGGAGTTATAAACCACACACATAGTCGCCGACTTCAGCTAGTTCGACCAGAATGTAGTTTGAGTCAATCAAAATCAAAAGTCATTTATTCAAATTAGGCTGATAATCAGCACTTTTTGAACCTCACATTACAAGAGAGACAGTCTCACAAAAAGCAGGGCGTTTTTGTGAGACTGTCTCTGCAACTTCTTAATGTTTTAGCTGGGAAGAAGTGGCGGAACAAACTCCCCAGCAACACATCTGTCTGTCAGGTTAGAAGAACCAGATTTTATACAATGACTAGTCCTGTACTGTAATTCAGACATGTGACGGGTAGTATTACATCGCTTATCATACTGCACCTCTGTCGTATCAGTCGCTATAGTTATGTTTAATGTATCTTATCTAGCTATCACATTTACTGTGAAAAAACTTATTTGATTAGTGTTTGAAGTTGTTCGCCTTTTTTAATTGTTTTTTATGTCGTAAGGGTCAAAATCTACCTCGAAAGGAAGAAGCAGGAGCCTTATAGGTTCACTTTGATGTCTGTCTGTCAAGACCCTTTATCTTGCCAACGCTTGGGAGGAATCGAGTTGAAATTAAAACCATATACTCAAGTCTGTAGTCTCTTGGAGCTGTGAAAAAATCAGCCCTCTAAGTCTACTAGTTTTTAGAGGAGCTCGTGGCTAAATAATAGCAGCCGCTCGGGTCGATCTTTAGGTTAAGCCGCGCTTGCCTAGGTTGGTCTGTGGATGGGTGACCACCCGTTACATACCGAGTTTCCTCGGTGCCTCGGAAAGCACGTTAAGCCGTTGGTCCCGGCTGTCATTTGTAGATCTTTGACAGTCGTTACAGGTAGTCAGTGTCCCGAAAGTCTGACAACCAGTCTTAGCAAGGGGTATCGCATTACCCAGTACTAACTGGGTTGTGGAGGTCAGATAGGCAGTCGCTCCATATAAAATACTGATATTCAGCTGCATCCCGTAAGACTGGCAGATGATGTTTATGTCGTAAGTTTGTACGGTACCGTTAGTGCGCAAGTATTTATTTGACAAGTTTTAGTAGATTACAGACGTCTTTTAATATTCTTTGGTTACTTATAGTACTCATCCTTCACCTTGGGAAATTTTTCTTTAGCCTGTTCTGCCCCACACTAGGAATTGCTCTTGCATCGTGGGTGAAAAATAAAGTATTTGAAAGAAAAAAAAGTATTAAAAAATAATTTTTTAAAAAAGTAAAGTTAGTTTTTTAAAAAGTAATTAAAAAAGTATTTGAAAGAAAAAAAAGTATTTAAAGAATTTATTCCTTAAAAAACGTACTTTTGTGTGCTTTTAGCACTTGCTATCTTTTTTTTTTTGTTATATTTAAATCTTTCAAAGCTTGTTCGACAAACAAAATTTAAAAAATAAACAATTTGTTTTTTATTAAATTCATTGATGCTCTATTTCTCTCTTCTCGCCTCTTTAGATTCATTACTGAAAAAAACTTTCAGTGAAAGCATCACAGTAAAGGTTGAAAATAAAGTGTATTTCCACATACTTTATTTGTATGCAAAAGTATAATTACCAAAAATAAAGTAGAATACGTTATTATAAAGTATGGTTGGCAACCCTACCTCCAGAGCTTCATTTTGGTCTTATTACTATTTTTTATGCTGGATCTGAAACTACGTTAGAATAACCCGCCGCCAGGGGCGTAGCTAAGAGGTGAAACATGGCGTGTCCCAGCCGTCGAGTGCGCATGCACCGGTTCCGGCCCAAAACGAACCGGTTTTGACAAACGATGTGTCCGTCAATATGTCTGTTGTCTACACACGTGTGGTATGCAGTTTAATGTTATGCGTCTGTCTTGTTGACGGGGCTAAGACAAAAGAGGCACTTCTATAGAATCTTTAATCGCCCCCCTTTTACCTGGGCGTTGAATTTTCAAATATCCGTCTTTGGATTAACTTTCATCATCAAGCCGCTTTTGACAATTATGTTGTGGCTGGCTTTTAGTCTAACCGGATGCAGCTGAATACCAGTATTCAAGGAGTGACTGCCTATCTGACCTCCACAACCCAGTTAGTACTGGGTAAATCTGGTTATCAAATTTTCTGGCCATTACCTGTAGCTGTAGAGGCTGTCAAAGTTCTACAAATGACGACTTAACGTGGTTTTCGAGGCAGGGAGGAAACTCGGTATGTAGTGGGTGGTCACCCATCCACGGATCAACCTAGGCAAGCGAGGCTTTAACTGTTTTAATTTATTTTATTTAAGTCAAGAGCTCCTCAATCAATGGAACTACTACTCCTTTGCCAAGTTTATGTTTTTGTATAACGACACGGTTGGCGCAGTGGCTGAGCATTTTGACTGCTGCGCTACGTGTCGCGGGTTCGATCCCCGCACGGAACTAATATTTGTATGACCTACAGACAGTTGTTCCGGGTCTGGCTGTTTGTGTATGTGAGTTTAAATATTTGTAAACGAACCCAGGATACATGAGAAATTCCTAGTGTGGGGCAAAGTTTAAAAAAAAATACGCCCTGTTCTTCATACTTATAAAAAGCCATTATCTTTTGATTAGACCGGAAGCGTACCACAAAAATATTTAAAAATATATAAGACAGAATGTTTGAGGAAAAGCTTATTTTAAAAATAGCCATGTCATGTTTAAGCCCAGTTCAGAATAAGAATAAAAAGTTGAATGTCAGCGAAAAAAAAAACAAATGTCAGTGACCTCTACAAATGTAACACATGTCTTCTCGAATGACGTGTTGAAAAAAAAAGTAGTTTTGATTCTTTCACTATGGTGAGAGAACAATGGTCAGGAAAAAAATGGCGTTAAAAAGCTTACATATGATTTTTTTTAGAGTTCGGTGCCTCAAAATAAAATCCGGTCAAGTGCGAGTCGGACGCGTGTATCGTTTGACAAACTTGCGATATTAACAGCCATATTGGAACAAAGTTCGCGAGATCGCGCGTTGCGCAAGGGGGCTGGGACGGAAAAAATTAAGACCAAAAGTTGTAACGCTATATTTGTAAGCCGTGCGGTGTGCGCGTGTTTCTCTGTCTCTCTCTCTCACTCTGTCTCTGCCATAGAAAGCAAGCCAGTTATTTTCGTTTCGTCTTTCTATTTCGCATTGAACAGTGTGGTGTCGCGACGATTATTTTTGTTGAGTGTATACAGGGTTTTTGTACATAATACCCAAGGACCCCAAGGGGGGCAAAAGGACCCAAGCATGTAATGCCACGGTCAGTTACGTTCAAATAAATATATAAACAAATGATCTGTATTAACTGTACTGATTAACAATGACTGACTTATTGTCGGGCCTACGCAGTCCTCTCATACTTAAGTACTAACGCTGTAACAACAACATTGTAAAACCAAATGATTTTAAAAGAGTAACCATGGAGTTTCTTGCCGGTTCTTCTGCATAGGAAACGACCAACCTGAACCGTACACATTTTCTCGACGTTTTATAAGTGCCTATGTAGGCCTATGTGAAATAAAAATATTTCGATTTGATTGTTTTGACAAGAATATATAAAAATACAAAGCGTACCCTCAATTAAGAGAAGCAATGGCAATACTAACAAACAAAGAGACGCGTCGCAGACAATTTAGTCTGTGGACATATTCGTTAACATGAGAATTCGTCAGCCAACGAGCAATGATCTCAGAAAAACCTAACTAAAACTGTCTATGAATCAACCCCCGTCTGGTCGGAGTTACCTCCCTTTTCTTAGGGGGATGTAGAACTTAACAGCCTATTAATTTGGACAACATTGCAGATAAATACGACTCCCAGTCCCATGATAAATAAATATATGTCTCTTTATTTTCCGCTTTGAAAAATCTGTTTCTTTTTTTGCTACGATTTAACTCAAAAACTACTTAACCGATTTGAAAAAATCTTTCTCCATTACAAAGCTATATTATTACTAAGTAACACAGACTATTTATCATCACGCTATTACCAATGCGAGCGGGGCAGTAACAAGACTCGTTGAAAATCGCGCGAGACAGCAGTTAAAATTAAACGCATCATGTAGCGGATCTAGTAAAACTTCTTGTCTAGCTCAAATCTCACACGAAATAACAATTTATTAATGGAATAAATTTATGTGTACTTTTATTTGACAAGTCTAGACATTTATAGTATTCTTGGCTGACTTCCAGACTGAAACTTAGCCATATACGAACGCGACAATGGTCGCGCCTTAAATTGTTTGTAGAAAATGTTATTTGGCTTTTGATAGTGCAGACGGGTTTATGGTTAAAGATGAGTCAAGATCTTTAGAAAGTATAGTCCTCCCGGGCTTCGGCCACGGCAGCCAATCACAGCGGAGATTAGCCATTATAGTGCAGGCGTGTGCGCGCGCAGGCGCAAGTGCACTCTCTGTTCCTTCACTCTCATAATCCGATGGGACGTCAATCCAACACGACCGGAGAGAGATCAGCTACCCTACCATGACGTCTTAAAGCAGAACTTATTCCACTGAGAGAAAGAGACAGAGCTATACAGGGTGTCTAGCACCATCTCTTTCCCTCAGTCGAATAAGTTCTGCTTTAAAACGTCATGGTAGGCCTACAGGTGTAGGACCAACGACTTAACGTGCTTTCCGAAGTACGGGGGTATCTTACCGTAAACTTCCAAACTCCGGGCTGCTACTGTCAAATTCCTTATGGATAAACTGAATAACACTTTGCTTGACCCAGGAGTTAAACCTATGACCCCGTATTTATCTTAAAGATCCTTACTAATATTATAAAAGCGAAAGTGAGTTTGTTTGTTACGTCTTGACGCCTAAATGGCCAAACCGATTTTGATGAATTTTGGTACAGAGATACTTGGGACCCTGGAGACGGATATAGGCTAAAAAAAGGGGGAGAAAGAGGGAAGAAAATGGAGAGAAAGATTTTTTTTTCCGATCATCACGCGTTATTATGTTAGCGTTAGCCCAAAGTAACTATGCTACGCGGAAGAAGTCGCGGGCGGAAGCTAGTATTAAAAATATAATCTTAAAGTATTATATGCGCTTTTACTGTAGTATTTTAGCGTGTATCCAGCAGTCGCTATTACAACCGCGAGGCCATCAAAGCAGTCAAAAAACTTTAGAAAGTAAGTACATAACGATGAGATTGTAAATCGCTATGGTACTTAACGATGTTTAACTTTTCTTAATTTTGTCGGTTTCACTTTAAACATCAATATTTGGAAGTTGTAAATAAGTTGGCGTATTGCGGCACGTTTACCATCTCGATGGACCAATGGGTAGTTACATGCCACTTTTTCTCGCCAGCTAGAATTTGTTCCCTTTTTCGGGGTGTGCGATTTAGGGGACTGACTAACATAATTTTGGCGTTCGTAAGCGCTTACGGATAGTAAATCCAGGCATTAGATCATTGTAGGCACTTTAGATGTCATGAAAACAAAATGATGAAGCTACAGTCCCAGATACACTGCATAATAACTTGTGAAAGTACTGTAGTTGCCCATTCTAAAAGCGTTGATCTCTATGAAGAAAAATGGGCAAGGAACTCCATGGACGCTCTTTTAAATTATTAAATTAACTTCCCTGGACCGTCAGACTTTTACTGACCAAAATCCACCAATATTCCTTCTTTTAAACTTTATGTTCTGGGGCCACGGTATCTCTTTGGAAAAACTCGCAACCCCGGCTGGCAGTGGCCTTGGCAAACACCTCTGCTTTGCTAAGATGAATACGAACGAGCCGTCGACACGGCCTGTCATCACTAGACGGACGGACGGTGAGCTAACCATTGCTCACCGTCCACAGACCCGCATCTACGGTGGCCGGGAGTCGTCTCGCGACGCCCGACGCCCGGAGCGGAGCGGAGGTTAGTTTGAGGTTCTGATGCTTGGCTTGGATATTTTAGATCAAAAGCTAAATGCTTTACTCGCCAAGACTACTCAAGGTGAGAACTATGAGCTGGTCCAAAAACTTCAAAAGTTCTCTTACTCCTCAAAACGTTTCTAATTTAGCAAAAGTACTAATATTCTGATCTGTGAATAAGCTAGGCTGGTCATAGCTCTGACGTCATTGGCGCGTTGCCAGCTCGCTAGCCCGCCGCGGAAACATCGGCGCTCTACTCAGCGAGTGTTTACGTGTTGCATTCTACTGAACCGACCTGGGTTCATTTAGAAAACGTGGGTTTTTGTTTTGATTTTTTTCCTGGATTGCAGTAGTGATTTTGGGATGGTTTTCTTGCATTTTAATGTCCGTTTCGACTAGAATCTTTTTTCATTTTCGTTTTTAATAAACCTTGCCCCACACTTGGATTTCTCCTGTATCGTGGATGCGTTAACAAACATTTCAACTCAAATACACAAACAGCCAGACCCGGAACAACTATCTGTAGACCATACAAATATTTGTTCTGTGCGGGGATCGAACCCTGACTCGATCGCTCAGCCACTGCGCCAACCGTGTCGTCAAAATCTGGCGTGTCTTTCCATGACATCATTACACGATTGAGTTTTAAATCCACATCAGCAATGCGCGATCCATTTTTGATACCTATATAAGGGTATAGTTCTGCGTTGTGGTCGTGTTAACCATAAATTGACTTGTTGAGTTCAGATAGGCAGTCGCTCCATGCAAATTACCTGGATCCAGTCTGTCAGTTGTCCAAAAGTCTACCCAAAGGTGATCGTTTTACCCAGTACTAACTGGGTTCTGGAGATCAGATTTAAATCATTTTATTTAACGTTTTGTAAAGTAAGCAAAGACGTATGGTCGGGCCTACGTTGTCCTCTCATACTTAAGTACTAACGCTGTAACAATAACATTGTAAAACCAAATGATTTTAAAAGAGTAACTATGGAGTTTCTTGCCGGTTCTTCTCCATAGGAAACGTCCAACCCGAACCGTGCATCTTTTCTCGACGTTTTATAAGTGCCCATGTAGGGTTTTATGTGAAATAAAAATATTTTGATTTTTGAGATTGGCAGTCGCTCCTTAAATTCCAATATTCAGCTGGATCCAGTTAGATTGGAAGCCGACTCCAACATAGTTGACAAAAGAAACGCAGATGATGATCTTGCATGGCGATAGGCGAGCAGATCATGGACCTTGGATCGTTCTACGTGTGTGTAATCGCATCCGAAGAGTATTGATTGAAAACATGTGCCTGCATCCTCAAACTAGAACACAGTAAAACTAATTTTCGGGAGATATTTAGGTGTGAGTAGTTTCCGGGAGGAAGTGTTATACAATAAGCTATGACCCCAATTATCTTCTATTAGGTGTTTAAAGCCAACTAGATATTGTCCATCATCTGCTGTCCAACTGTGGGAATTTACTTACCAGTACTGTACTGGCTAGAAAGGAGGTGAACCCCCATTACGACCTACAGGCAGTTGTTCCGGGTTTGGCTGTTTGTTAAATGTTTATAAACGCACCCACGATACAGGAGAAATTCCTAGTGTGATGCAACGTTTTTTTTAGCCTCTAGAGCCCAGCGGCACAAAAACGTGCCAGTAAACAAGTATTACCGTTGAGCCCCGCTGGCACAAATTTGTGCCACCAAACCCCGACCGATTTAAAACTGTATTTGTAGTAAAGATAGGTCTAAAATCAGATTACGCTTACGATAAGAGCCCGCCCGGCGGTGCTTGACGGATAGTTGACGTAAATAATGACGGTCCTTGAGAGGTTAAATAATGAGACCATATCCCCGAGTATACCACGTCCAAAAACCTAAGCCAGACTACATATGATAGTGTGAAGCGATTAACATCCCAGTCATCATTGTATAGCCATGTTTGGACCATCTGTGCATGCCTTATCTAGACTTATTTACAATCGTTTACCAATAATGCCACACAAAGTACTGCATTTTATTAGAAACTGTGTAGTTTAAATGACGATTTGATGATCCTGTGTGACTTAGCAACAATTACAGACATATTAGTTAAATACACAACCTTCTTTTTTGCGGATAGCTGGGCGGAGCGGAAGGTAGTGTAATGCCCCGGGGTTGCGGGTTGTTCGAAAGAGATACCGCTGCCCTGGTACATAAAGGGCAATAGAAGGAATATGATAAATGATGTTTATTTTGCAAGTAAGTTTTCACAAACACCTTTACACGTCTTTTTTAAAAACTAGATGAGGCCGGTGTTTCGTACCCGACTACTCTAAGAAGAAACAGCCGAAACAAACTCAGAGGTCATAGTCTCTTTTAAGGTCCAGACAAAAAATCTTGGTCATCTTGCATGAGGACTGTGCAGATTAGTGTCTGAAATGGTCTTTTTAAGAAAGCACCACAGATTGAGTGGACTTGTCCAGTCAGTGCAAGCATTTGTCAGTTATCGTGTAGCTCGACTCATAACCCAAGGAGCTCAACGACACGACGAACAATACCAAAAAGAGGACATTTGTGTAGTACTCTAAACTACAAAACAATCGTCAAAAACAAACAGTAAATAAAAGTATTTTGGTGGGTGTTAGTCAGCACAAGTCTGACATTCCGTCCTGCTCTTCTTCCTTCCTTTCCTTGACTTCCCATCCGCTAAAAAAAGCCACAGAGTCCACACACAACCCAGAGGCACAAGTCTGCACAACACTACACTCAAATAAATGATAATAACTATTAAAAACTTGTCAGTTTCGCCACATAAGGTCACAGGGTCTATTCATATCGCGGACTGGCGAATTTAATTCTTACTCAACTCGTAATAAGTGCCGTTACGCAAGCAAGCTTTAAAGACTCGCTGTGACGGGGACATGCCGTACCGGTTTTGTTAAGCTTGCGGGATTTGGAAGCGGGGCTATGGATGTGGTGGAGCTGCGGAGTCTATTTCATTGTTGGATGAACATCTGTTGTGGCACTTGTTTCATGTAGTATTTTTTTAGCTATTGCATAGCTTCTATTGCGGGCCTTGAGCGTGGAGACCGAATCAAGAAATTTCGTAACGAAAAAATTGGTTGTTTGTAAAGTAGGTTTACGATCGAGATGTTTACGTGATAACGTCTTATTGGTGATATAAGTTATCACCAGTAGTGACATCTAAAATGAAATTAAGTACTAATTTAAAGTTTTTTTTTCGAGCCAAGTAACAGATGGCGCTACCATCTTTATGAAATGTCGCTTGTGAGGTTTTGGTGTGACACAAGTTTCTGAACATGTCACCCGACTAAAACGATTTTAAAGACGTTATCACGTCAAAAACCTAACACTTTTTATTACGAATAGAGTCAGTTATTTAAATCACGATTCCAATGTTCTTTTAGCGTGTTTGGTAGAGAATCGGATAGTCTATCGACATTACGCTGGATCAAACCCAAGGTCTTGTTTTTCTTTTTGCGATTTCTTTTCATTGGACCTACTTTTTAAATATTATATTTAGTTTTTTTTTATTTATTGCATAGTTGATAAAAAATGCTATGCAATTGCTGTACCGCGGCTGTCCCTGAGTGCCACACGTATTTTTTTTAATACTAGCTGTAACCCATTAAGGACCCTCTTCTGACACTAGCCAACACAACAAAAAAAGAATTCGCGATTTCGGTTCAGCAGTTCTCGAGATTTGCGCTTAGCAACAAATTCAGAGATCCGTTTTTATATTATAGAAAACTAGCTTCTGCCCGCGGCTTCGCTCGCGTTAAATTCGGTATAACACAGTACCTGCTACCTGCAGTTTTTGCCTTCGCGCCTTATTGATTTGTAATAGCAAGTAGCAACGCTATGTTTTACCTTTTCTTCCCTCGTTCTCCCTCATATCCTACTTTAAAAAAAAAAAACTATCTCTCCCCTTTTTTCCCCTTTTTTAGCCTATGTCCGTCTCCTGGTTCCCAACTATCTCTGTACCAAAATTCATCAAAATCGGTTTAGCCATTAAAGCGTGAAGAGGTAACAAACAAACAAACTCACTTTCGCTTTTATAATATTAGTAAGGATTTCAGCTCAATCGGACTCGAATCGGGAAGTGGAATGAATTTAACTTATAGCATTTGTTTACATAGTAAAAAAAGGCTTGGCTAATAGATAGCTTGCAGTGTTGAACGATCCTTTGATAAAACGGGTTTAATATCAGTATCGTTGAACTTTTAGCTGTCCTGCTTAACGGCTGGTCATGTTGCAAAAAATATTGTATGAGTGTAGGCAGAATTTTTAGTTTTTTTTTTTTGAACTGAACACCTGCATGCACCTCAAAAAAATCGGGAAATCTTGACAGTTATTACTGGGACTTTACGTGCCCAGCGGTTTCACCTGCTGAGGTTTAGGGGTATGAAAAATAGATGTTAGCCGATTCTCAGACCTACCCATATTGGGTTTTTTCTCCAAAATTTTATTTAGAATCGGTCGAGCCGTTTCGGAGGAGTACGGTAACTAACATTGTGACACGGAAATTTTATATATTAGATAATAAAAGTCTTTATTAACAATCGTGTATGTTACATTTCACTTATATGCATATATCCTATGTATTACTAGTATAATGAAAAAATAATATTGTCTGTCTTTTTGAAAGCAACGTAATTATTAGACACCGGTTTCATGATTGTCTTGCTCTTTGGCATATGCCTCCCCAAGTTTTCTCCACAACGATCTATCTCTCGCTCTCCCCATCCAGCATACTCCTGCTACCTCCTTTATGTCATATTCCCATCTTCGATACTGCCTGCCTTTACTTCTCTTGTTATATTACTATTCCTCATTTACATAAATGACATCACAAAAATAACCAACCACAAATGCATATTATTTGCTGATGACATATTAATTATAGTGACATCTGACAAAAAACATAATACCAAACTAGATCATGAGCTTGACATTAATAATACAATAGATAAATTACTGCATTGGCTTAACATTAACAATTTAAAGATAAATTTAGACAAATCCGCTTACATTCAATTTAACCAATCAAATAATTATAAAAAACGACATTAAACTCAATATTAATAAAATCAAAGAAGTGACTCATACAAGATTTTTAGGTGTAATAATAGATAAAGATATAAATTGGAAAGAACACATAGACAATGTTAGCACTAAAATTAATAAGTTTGTATACGCACTTAAACAAGTCAAAAATGTCACTAACATAAAAACTGCTGTAATATAATACCACGCGTACGTCGAGTCAGTACTACGTTATGGCCTTTTAATGTGGGGTAATAGCACCGACTTCCGTAGAGCATTCATCGCTCAAAAAAAGTGTATGAGGTCAATTTGTGGACTTAAAGGTCTCTGCACACAGCGGGCGCGGCGCGGCGGGACGGGACGGCGACGCGACGGTGAGCAGTTGTAATGTACTAGATATTACGGACGACGCCACACAGAGCCGTCCCGCTCGACGCGACGGTAACCGTCGCGCCACGCCGCCGCCGCGCCGAGCGGGAATACAAGTCAGAAGCGGCGGGGACGGGCGCGGCGGGACGCGAGCGCAGCGCCCTCAGGACGCCGATGCTTTGTGTTGTTTGGTTTACGTATGTAGTAGTCACACTGCCGGCGGGGCGTGAGCACGTCGCGTCGGACGGTACGGAGCGTGAATGTGATTTTGTATCGTTTTACAAAAATGGATGTCGAATAATTAGTCGAATGTGATCGTGCTCACGTATGTTTGTACGATTTGGGCCATAGGCCGAATAAAAACGGTATACGGTCGGCGTGAATGGGCGCGGCGGGACGGGACGTGATCGCGCCCGCAGTGTGAACGATGCCGCCGCGCCAGCGCAGC
This sequence comes from Ochropleura plecta, assembly GCA_905475445.1. Taxonomy (NCBI): domain Eukaryota; kingdom Metazoa; phylum Arthropoda; class Insecta; order Lepidoptera; family Noctuidae; genus Ochropleura; species Ochropleura plecta. The sequence goes on from FR997749.1 coordinate 12,807,334, forward strand.
GTCGCCGCCCCGCCACGCCGCGCCCCGCCACGCCACGCCGGCTGTGTGCAGAGACCTTTAACCTGACGACTCATGTCAGCCTGTATTTAAAAAACTTGGTTTGCTACCGTTACCGTCACTTTACATTTACGAAATATGTATGTTTGTAATTAAAAATAAAAAATTATTTAAGACTGCAAATGATGTGAATCCTCGGAATAGACGAGACCCCTATAAATTAGTATTGAGTGATTTGTCTAGACTAGCTAAATACAATAATAATTGCCTTGCTATGTGTGTGCGTATTTATAATAAAATACCGAGGCATTTTAAAATACTGAACACAAAATTATTTAAAACAACATTTTATAAATGGTTACTGGAGCATAGATTTTATAGCATAAAAGAATTTATAGATAAGAAATTTTGATGAAAAAAAATTTCATGTTGTGGGCGCCTCTATCCATGTTCGCCTAACTTTAACATTTTGCATGCTTTGTTTTATCCTAGCTAAACATGTTTGTGCCTTATAAATAAGTATTTAACACCATTTTATACCATGTTTTATGCAAATAAATATTTTATTATTATTATTATTTTGTTTTTATACATTTACGTATCTCGGCTTATTTGCCGGATTTTAGAATAGGACGGGCCGAAGCCAAGTACTACCCCGTGAAAGTGGTAATAGGATGAGATGATGATAGTGTATGTGTGGTGACTGGAAGCTGTGTGTGAGTGGTGGTAACTATAGATTCGTTTTCATTTTGCAAAAATTTTCTGACAATCCTGCATGCATTCAAGATTGCAGCTTTCTGAAGGTTTTGGTATGTGTATGGTGGTAAATCAAGTGTTTTTAAAGAGTGATGGAGTTGTTTAGGAATAACTCCTGTAGTTGAGACTACAATAGGGACTATGGTGACATTACTTAGACACCACATTCGGCTGATTTCAATTTTAAGATCTGTATATTTTGAGAGTTTCTCTGCTATTGTGTTTTGTAGGTTGTGGGTGTTTAGTACGGCAATGTCTATGATTTGCGCGGTCTTATTATGTTTGTCTAATAATGTGATGTCTGGTCTATTGTAGTGTATGGTTCTGTCTGTGAAAATTGCTCGGTCAAAATACAATTTGTGAGTAGCGTTTTCAAGAACAATTTCAGGCTGGTATTTATAATAAGGTACAGGTGGAGTGGAGATTAAGTTATATTTTATTGCTAATTTTTGATGAATTATGTTTGCTATTTGGTCATGCCTGTGTTTATAGTCAGTCTGGACGACTGCTTTGCACGCTCCTGTGATATGCTGAATGGTCTCGCAAGAACTATTGCATCGTCTACATATATCAATTGTTTGAGGAACTCTCATTATATGTTTCCGGTAATTGCGGGTTTCTATGACCTGATCCTGAATCGCTATCATGAATCCTTCGGTCTCAGGGAATAGTTCTCCACGCCTTAACCATTCGTTCGACGCTAGTTTGTCGACGTTAGGTAAGTTAAGATCGTGTCGGTGTCTCCCATGCAGTGACTTTTGGGTCCATTCTGCGATTTTAGTCTGTCTGTCAGTCTGTTTTTCATTAATCTGTGTAGTTTTGTCATACAAGTTTAAGGGGGTAAGTTTTCTGTCATTATACGCTATTGCTTTATGTAGGCTTGAAGTGGAGCTTTTATTATCAAAATATGTTCTTAATGTTGTAATTTGCTTGTTATGTAGGTTAGTGATATCTATTATTCCCCTGCCTCCTTCGTTCCTGGGCAGTGTGAGCCTTTGTACACATGACCTAGGGTGATGTCTCCTGTGTTTAGTGAGAGGGTGATGTCTCCTGTGTTTAGTGAGAGTTATTATTATTATATTTAGGGCACCATTCCGTTATTTCATTCGTCCACTTTTCTGTCTTACTTCTTGTAAGTGTCCTGCCCATTTCCACTTCAGTTGTTTAATTTCTTCAATCAAAAATTGATCGAAGTTTAATTTGATATTTGATATCTATGATCTAGAACAAATAGAATGGGACAAGGGCTCAATGGAGTAAATGAGACCACCACAGCAACTATCGAACGTCCAAAATGGCACGGACGAAACTCGGTATGTAATGATTAGCACCCATCTACGGTGCGACCCCCACCCGTCCCTTGCTAGAGCCAGCCCGCGCTGCTGAGCCAGTAAGTTCAAACCAGTCCCCAAATAATATCACTCAGATCCAACCTGTCCCTTTGCTGTCCTCCCTCAGCGACGCCCTAAGCCGAGGCTTGTACCCCACAGGGGGTGCCCGCGAGCGTGTAGTCACTTAGTTTGTAAGTTTTTTTTTTTACCTGGCTGGAGATCTTAATTTTTAAGGCATCTACAGGTATCGCCCGGTTAAGCAGACGACAACCTCCTAGGTTGAACTGCCAGTTGCCATTAAGAAAAAAAAAACATGGAGCGACCGAACCTCTGCGGTATGATCCAGCTATTATTATTCAGCCACAATATCCTGGCTTCGAACAAAACTACCAAAAAAAACCTTTTAATAATCTAGCTTTCAAAAAATTTATAGCATCATGTTAAGGATATAAGAAGCTTGACGGTTATTTTTTTACGTGAACCAAAACCGGTCTCCGAAATCCTGGCGGGAGTGAGACAGGTTTAGTTGTTGGTGAGTGCGAAAGAGAGGGAAGATTTGACCGTTGGTGCATTGTGTCTCGGCGATTTCGGGCACGAGTGGCTTGAAGAACTTGTGCAATATAAGAGTTAGGAAGGAATTATTACTTTGCTAGCTGGCGCCCGCGGCTTCGCCCGCGAGGTATCAGAAAAAAAGTTTCCTATGTGTTATTCCAGACTAATCTAGATACCGCGGCCCCGGAACGTAAAGGGCAATGGAAGGAACATGTGTAGGTTTTAGTCAGTGCAAATTTGACACTCCCCCCCCGCGCCGCCCAGAACGGGGGAAGTTATTTGATGATGTCCCACCCCAAAAAATTAAACTATAATCTATATCTGTGCCAAATTTAATTAAGATCCGTTCATTGGTTTTGACGTGAAAGATTAACAAACATCCATCCATCCATACATCCTCACAAACATTCGCATTTTTATAATATTAGAAGGATATTCTATTTTGCGCATGTGTAGAGCTCCTTGCTCAATTAATCAAAATTCTGAAATTAAAAACTTGTTTGTAAAAAATAAAACCAACTTCCAAAAAAACTAAAAAGTGGAAAATAATTTTACTTCCGGAAGTTATTTTCCACTTTTAGTTTTTGTTTTTTCCCAAGTTGATGTCGGGTTTTTAGGTACTCCTCTGCTTAAGCTTTTGAGATTTACGGCGTGATATTACGTTGAGGGTGAGCTTAGAGGGGTAGGTTCTGAATGGAAAACCCAACAACCAACTTTCAATTCGAACCTTTGATCCCCCAAGCTCCCAAGCCGGTCTTAAGCCTGCTACACCAACGGGGTAATCAAACGGAAAATTTTGTAGTAACAAATTGTTATCCAAGAAATCTTTTGTTGCTGTAATGAGGACGTTATCAATTTTAAACAAATCATAATTGAGTTTATAAAATAACCTCTTATCTTTAATACTGGCCATCGAACTTGTATCGTGTAATATATTAAGATACTGAAGAAAAATAATGGAGTCGCGCATCGAAGGTTCCGTTTAAACTTGCGACATAAACGGCCATATCTCGACGGTTTTTATGCTACGTAGGTACGGGAAAAGGCTAGGCAGATGATGAGGTACATAAGGTTAAGTCAAAAACCGAGGTTTACAGGAGAGCGTAATTTGTGTTCAACACGCCCTAGAAATAATTCTATGAGCAATAATAAACATTTTCTTTCTACAATATTTTAAGAGCTTTATAATGCTATTTACACATAAGTATTTTATTATTTCACGTTTTCTTGGAAAAACTGATAGATGACCGTTTCTACGACACTTATTCGTTGTATTTATAATAGTTGTTCTCTTATACGATTTCCAAAACAAGGTAAATAAATTAAATAAAAATAAAAATCGTATGTCAGCATGCTGGCATAAATAATCTAAAGCCTACATCTAAATGATACAATAAAAAAATCATTTTCGACATGTCTTTATGTACGTAGGGACCGTCGATCTGACTACGTAGAATATGGTGATGATGGTCTTTTCACAGCTCCAAGGGACCGCAGATTTGAGTATATGGTTTTAATTTCATCTCGATACCTTCGCGCGTTTTCGAGATAAAGAGTCTTGACAGACAGACAGACAGGCATCAGTGATCCAATAGAGATTCCATTTTTAAGATTCTGTACCTCAAAACGAAAAAAACGGAACTCTTATTAGATCACTAGCTTTCGCCCGCGGCTTCGCTTGCGTTAAATTCGGTATAACACACCAAGCAGACCTGAGCCTGATTGATTTGTAATAGCAACGCTAAGTTTTCCCTTTTCTTCCCTCGTTCTCCCTCATATCCCACTTTTTGCCTATGTCCGTCTCCTGGTTCCCAACTATCTCTGTACCAAAATTCATCAAAATCGGTTTAGCCATTAAAGCGTGAAGAGGTAACAAACAAACTCACTTTCGCTTTTATATTATTAGTAAGGATAAGGATTTCGCTGTCTGGACTGTCTGTCAAGACCCTTTATCTCGGGACCGCGTGAAGGTATCGAGTTTAAATTAAAACGTTATACTCAAGTCTGTTGTCCTTTTGTTCTGTGAAAAAATCTACTCTGAAAGTCTATGCAGTCAAAAGATATAGCTGTTTATATAACAAGTTGGTACGGAAGCTTCGATTCGCGAGTCTGACTCGCTATTGGCCGTTTTTGAAGCGAAGTTCCTTATCGCGCGTTGCGAAAGGGAGCTAGACGGAAAAAATTAAGACCAAAAGTTGTAACGACACTTATTGCTATAGTTGTAAGCCGAGAGGCGTGCGCGTGGTTCTCTCTCTCTCTCTCTCTCATAGAAAGCAAGCCAGTTATTTTCGTTTCGTCTTTCTATTTCGCTTTGAACAGTGTGGTGTCGCGACGATTATTTGTGTTGAGTGTATACAGTGTTTTTGTACATAATACATACATAAAGACGACACAGTTGGCGCAGTGGCTGAGCGATCGACTGCTGCGCTGCGTGTCGCGGGTTCGATTCCAGCACGATAAATATTTGTATGACCTGCAGATAGTTGTTTCGGGTCTGGCTGTTTGTGTGTGTGAGTTTAAATGTTTGTTAACGCACCCACGATACAGGAGAAATTCCTAGTGTGGGGCAACGTTTTTTTTTTTTTTTTTAAATAATAACTTCGTTCCATACGGGTGTCCTTTGACACTTCTCAAGTTTTTGTTTTCTTCTGAAAACGGAACTCTAAAAAAACACGCTTTCTCATATTCTCTCAGCGCGGCCTATTAAAACCGTTGTTTTGTATGGCATAGCATAAAACACATTTGTTGTAGTAAGTGCTTAAAAAGACAAATAAAGAGTATGCTCATTGCTCATATCCTTCGTCGGTTTGCGGATGAGAAATCTGGGGGGGGGAATTGGGGGGAGAGTGTCAGACTTGTACTGACTAAAACACACCCATGTTCCTCCTATTGCTCTTTATGTTCCGGGGCCGCGGTATCTCATTCGAACAACCCGCAACCCCAGGTTCAAACCATCCTTATTCCAAATTAATTCTACACATGTAACCTCTATCCCTGCCATCCTGCTTCCCCACAAAAGCGTGAGCATACAAATTCCGGTTAAACCAACACTGAACTCGATTACCTACATAGCGTGTTTATAAATAGACGCCATGTAATGTATGGAGATCCCTCAGGATGGTATAATGGCCGGGCTATGTGAGTGCTCCGCTATAACGTTGTAAGGGGGAAGAGTTGAATTGGAACGCTTTGAAAAGTATGCTTTTTGAGCTCATTTTGTATAAGAAGTATTCTATAATTACTACGCTTTTATTCTGTACCTAACAAATAGATTTAATTTGATTGACGGCATGTTATTTAGAGGTTGTTCAAATTAAAAAAAAATTATTACCATCCTATTTTCTACCAATATTGGATGGATGTTTGTTACTATTTCACGTCAAAACGGCTGAACGTATCTTGATAAAACTTGGCACAGAGTTAGATTATGGTCTGGAATAACACATAGGATACTTTTTTTTTCGATATCACGTGGGCGAGACCGCGGGCGCCAGCTAGAGACGGACGGACGGTGAGCTACCCATTGTTCACCGTCTATCCACGGTGGCCGGGAGTGATCTCGCAGTGCCGGACGCCCGGAGCGTTCCCCGCGGCGGCTGTGTTGGTTTGAGGTTCTCTCCCTTAAACGCCCGGCCACCTCATTCGCTTCGCTCCTTCGCTGTGATGTCTTGGATAGACTTTAGAAAGTACATATGACTGGAATAAGCCACACACGTGACACAGACGAGGCGCTTAACCTCTGGTTGGGTTACCATCACCCAAACATAGTCGAGACATAGTATAAAGAGGGGAAGTACGATAACTTCATACAAACGCGTAGCGCGCGGCTTGTATGTGTGCGCCGTAGTATCTATGCGTCGCCGCACGCACACTAAACAAAATCTCGGCTCTTTTCGCGCTGCGCCAGTCGGGGCTAACACTGCACGAGGTTCGCGCGTCACGGCTTTTCGGCACCGCTAAACGAATAAAAAATGTCTGATAACCGCGGGAGAAAGTATTGCTGTGTGTTTGGGTGTCTTAATAATTCATCAATTCCAGAATTGTCTCAGTTCAAATTACCTATTGAACAGGAAAGGTAAGCTACTCACTTATTCTAGCATAATTCAATTTTTTACTTCATAATGAGATACCTACCTACCTACTGACTTCTTTTTGTTGTATTAGCATATTAGTTTTCTATCACACAGAGGAAGTAGAATAGAACAGAATAGAATATACTTTATTGCACACCAAAATCTACGAAACAAAACTGTTTTACAAAAAGATGTTAAATCTATGGTTACAATGGCGGTCTTATCGCTAAGAAGTACCGCGAGTTATCGCGAAGTAGGTAGGTAGGTAGGTCTACTTTCCCACTAGAATGTTTGTACTTTTGATCTGTCAACTGATTTACCGCTATTGCTTTGTTTACGTTTAGTTGTGCCGATTTCTCAGTATTGTAGGTATATTAACTAAGTACCTAACTACCCACAGTTATGAAATCGTAATTAAAAATAAGTTATTGACTAATTTTAAATTATATACAACATTATTTTTAGTATATGCCAAACCTGAATATAGTTTGTTCAGAATAAGTAACTGAATCGATTCCAATAGTTTTTACACCATGTTATATTTTGTCCCAAAAATATTAATAAAAGGTTACGAGTTGGACACTTAGTAGGCATACGAAATCATACGGCGCGCAACAAGGTCACGGCAGGTCAAAGCGACAGTACCTACGTGCGGCGTAGTTTGTGCCGCTCCGTGGCCGTGTTTTTGTACGGACAGCCAGGTTAAATAACAAGCTTATAACTTAAAAGCTTATAACTTAAAAGTGACAACCCTATGACAGTAGGCAATTATATCGCGAATTGGGCCGGAGATAACCTACTTCCCCTCTATTTACTTTGGTCGAGAGCTACTTTTGTGCTCCAATTTGATCCTTGGCCGGTTGTCCACCGTCCCACCAAATAGCTTCGACTTCAGTAATGAAATAAACATGCTCTCAATTGGCCGCGGGGTCACTGCCGGCCGTATCATATTCTATGATATCGTCATTCTGTGTGGCTGATATGATATATCAAGCTTGTTGTGATAACGACTCAGCAGAGAATACACGAAAGTTATTTAGAGCGCGAGACTGATGGATGGGGATAAGTGGTTGTGGAAATTAGAACCCGATTAGAATAGAAAAGAAAAATGTATTAATTTGACTCTCATTGAAAAACATCATGGTATGACTTTTTCAGTTCGTTTTTTTAACCGATTTTATAAAAAAATAATATTTTATTGTTATGCTATTTCACCGTCGAAAGGAATGCTCCCGAAGAATGCTATCTTCTAAAATGTATATGTTTTTTCTTTTAATGCTTTAAATGGACGATATGCTAATATTAATATCTTAGTAGCTATGAAAAATGAATACTTGATATCAAATCAAAATATTTTTATTTCACATAGATCTACATGGGCACTTATAAGACGTCGAGAAAAGATGCACGGTTCGAATTCGTCGTTTCCTTTACTGTTACTCTTTTAAAATCATTTGGTTTTACAATGTTGTTGTTACAGCGTTAGTACTTAAGTATGAGAGGACAGAGTAGGCCCGACAATAAGTCATTGCTTACTTTACAAAACGTAAAATAAAATCATACGTTAACAAAAGTTAAGAAGCGTCTAAGAATCTACAAGGCCAACCATGTCCAATCATTCATAAGAATTTGTGTTAGATACCATCATACCACAACTAGAAGAAACGCTGAAATAAAAACCAAATTTACCAAATGAAAATAACTTCCAGAAGTCGGTGCCAAAAAATCTATGAATTAAACAAAAGCCACCGACTTCCGTAGGTAAGTAAATTAATTTTCAGTCATTTTTGTGGTTTTTTTTATGTTTAGAAAATAATTTCTCAAACCGTAAACAATCCTTACTAATATTATAAAAGCGAAAGTGAGTTTGTTTGTTACCTCTTCACGCTTTAATGGCTAAACCGATTTTGATGAATTTCGGTACAGGCATAGTTGGGAACCAGGAGACGGACATAGGCTATTTTTTTTTATTAAAAAAAGGGATATGAGGGAGAACGAGGGAAGAAAAGGGAAAACTTAGCGTTGCTATTACAAATCAATGAGGCGCAAGGGCAAAAACTTCAGGTAGCAGGTACTATGTTATACCGAATTTAACGCGAGCGAAGCCGAGGGCAAAAGCTAGTACCGTAATAAATAATTCGTAACGACTGATCAATCAAAACTGTCAGCAATTCATTCAGTACAATTTGTCAATAAATTCTGAGTGACAGTTGTCGTCAGTCTTTATCGCGTATGACCCGAAGCCCCTGGAGGTCACATTCTTATTAATCATCGTCGAAGAGAAGGAAGCCAATTGATACTTTATTTTGATTATAGACGTAGGTATATAAGTGACTTACAGGATTAAATAAGGAATGACTACATAATGAATGACGCTCCCAAGCAATAAGTCACTAAAGGGAAAAAGATTGAAAGACGGTTTTTGTTGAAAAAAAGATGGATGAAAAACTTTTGCGAATGAAACGAACTTTTTAGAATGGACTGTTCCATTTCTCTTTTCTTTGGCCTTCCTCTCACTCTCCATCCATCAACATTCATATCTATCACTCTTTTAGTCACATACTCATTCCTTACTTTATCCATTCTTGTCACTCCACACATCCATCTCAACATTCACATCTCCGCTACATGCAATCGTTTTTCATCCACCCTTTTGAAACCCAGCATTCTGACCCATACAGTACAACAGGTCTAATCACGAACTTGCAGTGGCGGCGTAGCATGGGTTGGCACCCGGGGCGACTTTCTATTGAGCACCCTCAAAATAAAACGGCAAATACTAAACGCGATTGCGTAACTTTAATTTGCTAAAATATTCTATGATATCAAAATTGACGTTGCGGTCCTTTTCAATGGACAATATGGAAAGACTGGTAGGTCGCGTTTGGGTCATTGTAGATCTTAGGTAAGATTTTATTTACTAAACATTTGAGAAACTTCTTTTACAAGAAGTCACTGAAGCCACACAAATGCTAGTAATTGCAAACCGCCTCGTCGGGCACCTTGTGGGGACGGGGCCGGATCTTGCGGATCACCAGTATGGTTTCCCCAAGGGGCGCTCGACGGTGGACGCCATCGTGCGCGTGAGAGCCCTCACGACGGGGGCTGCAGTGCCCAGGGGTGGGGTTGTAGAGGCGGTGTCTCTTGACATCGCCAACGCGTTCAACACCATGCCTTGGAGCTGCATCAGGGAGGCACTTCGATACCACCAGATGCCGACCTACCTTCTTCGTGTGGACGGGGCATATCTGACGGACAGGGCCGTCATCTACCCCGGTCACTCTGGAGAGCGGAACCGGCCAGAGATGTCGTAGATGACACAGTCGTTCTGGCTCAGGGGGGGTCGCACCAGGCGGCGGCCGACATCATGACACGCGGGGTTGCGATAGTCGCAGAGAGGATCCGGCTGCTGGGTCTCGAGGTGGAATTGCACAAATCCGAGGCCATGGTCTTTCATGGCCGCGGAAACACGCCACCGTCGGGATCCCAGCTGACGGTAGGAGGGGTTCGCATCGGCGTCGGGTCGACGATGAACTACCTGGGAATCGTCTTCGACAGCCGGTGGAATTTCGTCGAGCATTTCCGACGTTTGGCTCCCAAACTCAAACGGACGGGGGCTGCTTTCAAGCGGCTTCTGCCCAATCTGAGGGGGCCAAACGCCTCCTGCCGTAGGCTCTATGCCGGAGTCGTGCGGTCCATGGCCCTTTACCCCTTTACCCCGGTATGGGCGCGTTCTTTAGGGCGGCGCGCCGCCCACTACCTGAACGCGCCCCAAAAGGTGGTAGCCATACGGCTGATCCGGGGCTACCGCACGATCTCCGGCGAGGCAGCGAGCCTCCTTGCCAGATTGCCACCGTGGGATATGGAGGTGATAGTGCTCGCTCACCTGTTTGAGTGGCGCGCGGAGGCACTACACCGGGGGGAAACTCCGTTGCCGCTCAGCGGACAGACCTCCGGTGCGATCGTGGTGGCATGGAGAGAGCGACTGTCGCAACCCCGTGCAGGGCACGCCACAAAAGTGGCGGTAAGCACCCTCTTTGAGGAGTGGCTGTAGAGGCGTCATGGCGTCCTCACCTACCGCCTGACGCAGGTCCTCACCGGACACGGAAGTTTCGGGAGGTTCCTCCACATAATCGGGCGGGAGGAAACGCCCGGGTGTCACCATTGTGACGATCGCCCGGAGGACACGGTGGAGCACACAGTGGCGGTCTGCCCAGCGCGGGGCGGAGCACCACCGTGCCCTCGTGGAGGCGGTCGGCGGCGGCGATCTCTCGCGTCCGGCCCTTGTTCAGTCTATGGTCCGGAGCGAGAGGGAATGGGAAGCGGTCACCTCCTTCTGCGAAGCAGTAATGCTAGTGAAGGAGGAGGCGGGCGTTTGAGGGAGAGAACCTCAAACCAACCCAGCCGCCGCGGGAGACGCCCCGGGCGCCGGGCGCCGCGAGACGACTCCCGGCCACCGTAGATGCGGGCCTGTGGACGGTGAGCAATGGGTAGCTCACCGTCCGTCCGTCGATTGACGACAGGCCGTGTCGACGTTCGTGTTTCACGCGCGCCTCAAAGAGATCTCAGCAGAGCAGAGGGGCTTGCCAGAGCCTCCGCCTGCCGGGGTTGCGGGTTGTTCGAAAGAGATACCGCGGCCCCGGAACGTAAAGGGCAATAGAATGAACATGGGTGGGTCTTAGTCAGTAAAAGTCTGACACGCCCCCCCGCTCCGCCCAGAGCGGGTGAAGTCATTAGATGATTTCATACCCGAAAAAAAAAAGCGCACTCCACTTTTTTTTCTTGGTCTCTTAACATTTTGATGTTCATGGTCGATAGATATTTTAAGCCTCAATCCATTTCAAGATTTTCCTTTTTTCAAAACAGGAGAGGAGACCTTCAGAATTCGTTATGTGTTCTGACACTTAAGGATTTAGTTTCCACCATGAATTAAATCCTTTGACGAAACTCTGTTTTACTAAAACTGCAGAATATTTTTTTTTAAATCAAAACCGGCTTCCAACAAAAAACTAAAAAGCCGAAAATAACTTTACTTCCGGGTGGCAAAAAAGTCAACGAAACCAACAAAAGTTTCTTACGTTATTTTTAACTCTTTTTTTGAATGTCGGTTCTTTTTTCAAAAATGTTTTTTTTTTGGTCAGATTCTTCTTGTTGCTAATCTCTACCTTCTTTCATCTTGTGTATCTAGATTGTCAGGCTATCTTCCCGGCGTCCCCCCATGCAATGCATTTTGGCTCCTGGTTTGTACACCATCTGTTTCAATGTCACTTTCAACACCTTGCTGTGGTGTGTTTGATACCAGAGAACCAGAAGGTGCTACGAACTTCAAAATTGATCCAGATAACATCATAGAAACAATAACACTGGCTGACTGACCTTGTCGTGCAGATGCGCCAGTGGCTACTAACGCTGCGCGTTACTAAACTGCGCGACTGGCTTGGCATTCCGTTGTCACCCCTTTTTTTGGTTGGGAAATCACCAAATAACTTCCACCGCTCTGGGCGGAGCGAGGGGGAGTGTCAGACGATTACTGACTGAAACCCACACATATTCCTTCTATTGCCCTTTACGTTCCGGGGCCGCGGTATCTCTTTCGAACAACCCGCAACCCCGGAAGGTTGTCACCCCTTGATGCTTGGCACCCGGGGCGGACCGCCCCCGCCGCCCCCCCCTTACGCCGCCACTGCGAACTTGTATATTTCCCCTTTAACTTGAGAGGCAAATAAAGGTAAATATCTTCGCCATTATCATTAGGAACAAAAAAAAAACAACCGACCAAGCGCGGCTTAACCTAACGAACAACCTGTGCGGTTGTTATGATTTATCCACGAGTTCCTGGCGACCCTGAAATAATTGTAAAAATATATGTTTCATTACGATGACATAATCTAAAAAACACTCAAGTTATACTGTGAAATCTTTATCAGCAGTTCTTAAAGAAAATAATTCCAAAGTGGAACGCCGAGCGGACTCTAGATAAGATACCGAATCACTTGTAGATTGTGACTTATTGGAGGGTGGCTGCACCGGTTAGCGGTACGCTTGAACATTTCAGATTTTATCGCACTACTGTAAGACAGACTATCTAAAATCTTAAATGCACTGTCAAATTGGTTGGCATGTAAAGTTAAACGTTTGGAAGACTAACATTTTGTTTATTGTATTGCAAGTCAGACAAAATAATATCAATCTGTTTGCCTTGAAGAGGAATTCGGAAGTTTAATACTAGATTAGCTTTTGCCCGCGGCTTCGTTCGCGGTATTGATGGAAAGCCTATAACACCCGGGGATAACGTAGTTTTCCATAAGTGAAAGAATTTGCAGAATCAGAAGATTACAAACATACACACTTCAACTTTATTACATAAATTTGAGTAGTAAGTAAACAATGCTAAATGTACTTACGCCTAGCAAACTTATTTGTGTTAGACTGGATTGCATGACACGTCGATCGTTTGCGAAGCCCTAACATGTAATTTATGACATTGTTTGTTTTTTTGGAAAGCGGTTGTTTTCGTTCTTTCTTTTCCTTGTGAGAAAGGAAATGTAAGGAAAAATAAATAAACCGAAAGCACGATCTCTTTCGTGAGAATGTTTGTTATTTATTAACTCATTAATGAATACAGTGGTATTTTAATTACGGTTTTTCGGTAACGCAGAGTGCGTTTTTCTGTTCAAGGCAGCATTAGTGCTTTGTGTGCCTCCAAAAACATAAAAATAAATAATAAAAAACGCACCTCGACTATACAAAATACACACAAATCCTTTCTTTTGTAACCCTTTTGATGTTTAGATAGATAGAATATTAATTATTATATACACCATACAAATTACAAGAAAAACTTATAAATAGAGTGACACAAGGGGCGGTCTTATCGCTAAAAGCGATCTTTTCAAGACAACCTTCGGATGGATTTAAAGGAGGAGAAACAGTACGTTTAACTTGTTTTTAGGGATTTCTGTGCCTTGAAAGGAAAAAACGGAACTCTTAAAGGATCACTTTGTTATCTGTCTGTCTGTCTGTCAACACCCTTTTCTCGGGAACGCAGGAAGTTATCGAGTTGAAATTAAAACCAGATGCTCAAGTCTGTGGTCCCTTGAAATTGCGAAAAAATCAACCCTCTAAGTCTACGCAGTCAAAAGATATGGCCGTTTATGTCGCAAGTTTGTACGGAACCATTTGTGAGCGAATCCGACTCGTTTTGAATACATTCGCTCCATATACATAGGACTTTTTTTGCGGATGGGAAAGCGTACATTATATTATATACATTATTTTTAAAAAGTTGCTCCACACTAAAAATTTCTCCTGTATCGTGGGTGCGTTAACAAAAATTTAGTTCGCATACGCAAACAGCCAGACCCGAAACAACTATCTGCAGTTCATACAAATATTTGTTCCGTTCGGGAATCGAACCCGCGACACGCAGCGCAGCAGTCGATTGCTCAGCCACTGCGCTAAACGTGCCGTTATACACATGTGACTTAAGACGTTGGAATCATAATGGTGTGCCCGACAACAAGGTGATCCACCCCACAACATTATCAATTATTTATTTATCAGTCAAGAAGGTTTTTGGTTACATTTCGTGTTGGTTTGTATTGCTGCTTTCTTTTGTTTAATATAAGAGTCAACGATAAGATATTTTGGCTTAGTTCACAAGAATTCTGTGTGCTGTGCATTTCAGTTTATCACCTCGACTATTGCAAGCTAACTTCAACCGTATTGCAGGTTGATTAAAGATCACTGTGATTCTGAGAGACTTCAGTAACAGCATCAATTTTTTTTTAACTTTTCCCCACACTAGGATTTTCTCCTGTATCGTGGGATCGTGGCACATAGGGGTATTTGATCAAAAAAGTCGATCAAAATTATTTATGGGCTAAAATTTATTTATTGGCATTAAAATGTACTCAAAAAGGTTTAACAATTATTTTGAGCTATTTACGAAACAGGAATTTGAAATAAGTGTAAAAAAACCGTTTGTCACTATTTATTTATTGCAATCTTTAACAAATTAGACGTATTAATTAAAAACTTATAAACTAATAAATTAATTAAATCGCTTATAACTACTCTTCTTCATCTGAATCATGTACCAATATCTTCTGCATTCCCTTTATCCTTATCAACTTCGTAGGACATTAACATTTCTCTAGTTTCCAGTTTAAAAGGTATTGATTTTTTAGACACTTTTCGTCTAATACTTGTCAAATATGGGTCTGAAGTTAATAATAATCTATTTAAGACATCCATATTACAGCCAGTTCTACTGAATTTTCTTGCATATTGTTCCCTGAATTTTCGAAAATGTTTATTACGAGCCTCTGCAGCTTCTTCTGATAAGGCCCCTATTGGTAGTATGGCGTGTCTAATAACTGTAGGTCCATGTATTAAAATTTTGTGAAGTGTAGGAGTCATTGGAGAAAATGTTTGAATAAATTTTGATTTTTGATCAGTTGGGAATGAAGAGTCATTAATTATTTCAAACTCCAATAAATCCAACGTTTTTTTCCAAAATCTGGTTCAGTATATTTTCTCGCTTTTCGGAAAACATATTCTCGCGTCACGACCTTTGTACCAGAAGACCCTACAACAAGAGAAATCTGAAATTAACTTAAGTGACCGCAAAATAAAGTTTGTTTTTGTAAATACCACATGCACTTAATTTTCAAAATGTTTCCATTTTGGCACATGTTGGCAGCTATTTTCTTTTTAAATTTCTAATGTGCATATCTAACAACAAGATGATAAAAGAATTTGACCCGGGAAAAGTCCGGAAATACAACAAAAAGACTTTGAAATATTGGAAAAGGCTAAAATCGACTCATCATTTTAATGTACCCCACAAAAGATGGAGTAAATAATTATTAAAGGTATTTATTACAAAAAAAAATAGTAATTTAAATTTTACATACCTTGTTCTGCACCGTCCATAACTAAAATATGATTTATTTCGAGTAATCTAATTGTCACACTTATTTTTAACAATTAAGTTGACTCACTTTCACTGCGTATTAAGTTCGTGCGATCAAGCTTGCGTTAGAAAGACGACTGATTGTGAACGGAATGTTAGCAAGAACAAATGAGAGTCGAGCGGTTTATGGTCCCCCCGACCCTACCGTTTTGCCAGGTAGCAAAAACTACCTTCACATTATTACTTTGTAATATTCGACTTTTGATCGACTTTTTGGGTTAAATACTCCTATGTGCGTGGGTGCGTTTACAAACATTTAAACTCACATACACAAACAGCCAGACCCGAAACAACTATCTGCAGGTCATACAAATATTTGTTCCGTGCGAGATCGAACCCGCGACACGCAGCGCAGCAGATCAAAATCATACCATCCATGTTGTTTCTTTTGCCTTTTGTGTTCCATGGCCGTATCTTCGTAAGGCAAAGCTGCGGGTTGGCAGCCTCAGCAGGCATAATCCCTGAACACCCCTACCTCTGCCTTACCCCTTTCATAGAAATAAAGCGTGATGTTATATTACATTGGTAGTTTAGCTTCTTGCTCAACAGTTTCATAGGTTTAGTACAAAAATAGATCAGTAATGGAATACAAGGTCGTCTGTATATGGTGTACCAGATATTGAGTCAGAGAATATTAACGGACATTACTTTTTTATGATATCATTCGCTGAGACGGTCAAGTGGTATCGTTTGGAGGTTTTTTGCTCTGTTTTTTAGAGTTCTGTATTTCGAAAGGAAAAATCTCGGAACCTTTAAAGGATTATTTTGTTGTTCTTCCGTCTCAAGACGTTTTATCTCGGGAACTCGTGGAGGTATCAAGAGCGGGAGCAGGGGGGGAGTGTCAGACTTGTACTGACTAAAACCCACCCATGTTCCTTACATTGCCCTCTATGTTCCGGGGCCGCGGTTTCTCTTTCGAACAACCCGCAACCCCGGCAGGCGGTGGCCCTGGCAGGCCCCTCTGCTTTGCTGACATCTCTTTGAGGCGCGCGTGGAACACTAACGCGCCTTCGACACGGCCTGTCGTCAATAGACGGACGCTCACCGTCCACAGGCCCGTATCTACGGTGGACGGGAAACGTCTCGCGGCGCCCGGCGCCCGCGGCGTCTCCTGCGGCGGCTGGGTTGGTTTGAGGTCCTCTCCCTCAAACACCAGCCACCTCCTTCGCTAGCATTACTGCTTCGCAAACGCGTGGAGGTAGTGAGTTGAAATTAAAACCATACATTTAAGTCTTCGGTCTATTTGTGCTGTGAAATCAACCTTCTAAATCCACGCAGTCAAATGATATGGCTGTTTATGTCGCAACTGGATGATGGAAGTCCATACTCGTGGGAGCATCTCCTGCCCCCCTTAGCCCAAAACGACAGACGAAAAGACCTCTGCGTTGCCACAGTCGACGCGTTGGAAGTGGCGTAGTTCTGGGCAAGAAAATGCCAGCAATTGAAAAAAAAGAACCGGGTAAATGACCGCCAGTAACCACGGTCAACCAAACACCCAGTCTGCGCCAAAACGTTCAACAATAGCGTATCGAAACTACATACAGTGACATTTATTTTGTCTACTCAAGGCCTACAAATAAAAAGTATAATAATGAGTCATCAAGCCGAGCTTTTTTTATTGAACTCATCCGTTCTGCTCTGAATGTGGCGGTGACGTCAGTGGGGCGTCACTCGAACCGTGTCGCGCTCGGCATACTTCGGCAACAATCGGTCGTTGTCGGCGGCTGCGCTTGCGATTGTTATCGTGCAACTTTTTGTGGATCATGAGATGCGTTTCTTTGAAATTGTTTGTACTCATTTTTTGGTGACTGTTTTTTTTTAGTTTTTCGTGAAACTTTGTTAAATGTGACCTAGTCAGCTAGGCCGAAGGTAGATAATGAACCGTGAGTCACTACAAGTCTGATATCCTCTTCGCCTACTTCAGGCCAGTGCGGAGGACATCCATGAGGATTCCCACACGCAAAAATACTGGTCAAATGTGAGTCGAACTGATGGTTCCGTACAAACTTGCGATATAAACGGCCATATCTTTTGACTGAGTAGACTTAGAAGGTTGATTTTTTCACAGCTTCGGACAATAAGAACCATAGACTTGAGTGCTATATGGTTTTAGTTATACCTTAACGCGTTCCCGAGATTAAGGGTCTTGACAGACATACGGAAAACTCTTAACCGGAATCCCCGTTTATTCCTTTTGATGCACTGATTGTCATCATCTGCTTAGCCTTTTCCCAACTATGTTGGGGTCGGCTTCCAGTCTAACCGGATGCAGCTGAATACCAGTATTTTACATGGAACGACTGCCGATCTGACCTCCACAATAATGCGATACCCCTTGGTAAGACTGGTTGCCGAGACTTTCGGAACACTGACTACCTGTAACGACTGTCAAAGATCTACAAATGACAGCCGGGACCAACCGCTTAACGTGCTTTCCGAGGCACGGAGGAAACTCGGTATGTAACGGGTGGTCACCCATCCACAGACCTACCTAGGCAAGCGCGGCTTAACCTAAAGATCGACCCGAGCGGCTGCTATTATTTAGCCACGAGCTCCTGATACACTGATTGTACAGACGCCTGCACATCAAGCTACTACAATCTGTCAGATTTCTTTGATAGATTTTCGACTTTATTTCTAAAGTATTAGGTTCAAGGTTCATTGGGAAAAATTGACAGTTTCGGGTAGCTTGACCTGCTGGCGTCTGTACCTTTGGTTAAATAATTCTTATTCCTATCGGGAGTCAGGGTTTAATTAAATCAGGGTTTAATAAAACTAATTTACTCCCTGTTTACATAATTAGCGCAATGCAAGTGCACACAGCTGTCTACCTTTTTTTTTTTCGGGTGGGAAATCATCCAATGACTTCCCCCGCTCTGGGCGGAGCGGGGGGGCATGTCAGACTTATACTGACTAAAACCCACCCATGTTCCTTCTATTGCCCTTTACGTTCCGAGGCCGCGGTATCTCTTTCGAACAACCCGCAACCCCGGCAGGCGGAGGCCCTGGCAAGCCCCTCTGACAGCTGTCTACCTCATTTACGAATACACACGTGATGTTACGTTAATGAACGTAAATCGTTTTATTTAATTTGTTTGTCCTTGAATAGAACATAGTAACTATAATGTTGCTATTATGTGTTGTGTTACACAATGAGAGTTATATTATTGCTTCGTTTCGTTCATGGCGCAGATAAACGTGTATTTTTATAATGGGTTTGGGTGTAAACGGGGCCTCTGTTAATTTGACGAACAGCAGTGAAGGATAACGTTATCCGGTGCAGATTGGGTCTTTTTTTGTGGGTGGGAAATCTTCAAATAACTTCCCCCGCTCTGGGCGGAGCGCGGAGGAGTGTCCGACTTGTACTGGCTATAACCCACCCATGTTCCTTCTATTGGCCTTTACGTTCCGGGGCCGCGGTATCTCTTTCGAACAACTTGCAACACCCGGCAGGCGGAGGCCCTAGCAGGCCCCTCTGCTTTGCTGACATCTCTTTGAGGCGCGCGTGGTACACTAACGTGTAAATTAAAGCAACCCTTATTAATATTATAAAAGCGAAAGTGAGTTTGTTTGTTACGTCTTCACGCCTTTGATTTTGATGAATTTTGGTACAGAGCTAGTTGGGACCCTCGAGACGGACATAGATTAAAAAAGTGATATATGTGGGAGATAGAGGGAAGAAACGGGAAAACTTAGCTTTGATATTAATAGATATAAATAAGGCGCAAGGGTAAAAACTACAGGTAGCAGGTACCTGCAAATCAAGAAAAGGGCAACTGTGCTACCCCGAACTTAATGCGAACCGAGGGCAAAAGCTAGTATTCTATAGTTAACTTGAAACGAACCGTCACTGATTACTTGAAAGCATTGCAGCCATCAGGCTGCAATGCTTTCAAGTAATCAGTGATGGCTATGTTTCGTCACGTTTCTAGAGAAAACGGTGACGTTGACCAGAGCGTCCGATGGGTTACAAATTGCCTCGTCGATGTACTTAATTGATTTGCTAATTATAATGTTTTAGCTATGATTCATTTGGCACAGATGAACGCTAGGAAACTGGAGATTGAATGAATCTCTGTGTCACTTGTTTCATACAGTTATTTTTCCTATTTCATGTATAGATTATTTTTTAACAATTCATGGCGAATAAGTGGGCCTTGTAGATTTGTTAACTTCTTATCTTATTTGAAATTTTGTAAAGTAAGCAATGACTTATTGTCTCGCCTACGCTGTCTTCTCATACTTAAGTACTAACGCTGTAACAACAACATTGTAAAACCCAAATGATTTTAAAAGAGTAACCATGGAGTTTCTTGCCGGTTCTTCTCCATAGGAAACGACCAACTCGAACCGTTCACCTTTTCGCGACGTTTTATAAGTGCCCATGTAGGCCTATGTGAAAAAAAGTATTTTGATTTTTGATTATTCTGATTTTCATTTTGCGTCAAATCAATTAGAGTTTTTAACCGATAAATCCTCTTTAATAATTAACTAATAATGTATTATCTTTTGTTGCAGTGTTGTGCATGATTCCAAGAAGAGTGGAGTGCTAGAGTTCGCAACGATCTATTAAGTAAGTACCACTCTTTGAATAGGCGTGACGAAAGATTTTAAAATCCTCTTCCATAATGTGGGTACACTTTTACTATTTACAAAAAAGCCTTTATTTCGGTAATAAACTTAAGTTTAACAAAGTTTGAAGCCATTTTTCTCATAAATTTTCAATAGTGCCCGAAAACAGCTCGCATGTGTCATGGCGTCGGCATGACGTCACAGTTAAATAAAAATGACATTGTTTCTATAACAACGTCCCATAAATCACATAACCGTGACGTCATACGCTGTGATCGGTGTTTCAGTCAAAATGGCCGATTGCAGTATTTTAATGTTTTATTTTATTGAAAATCTTAATAATCTGTTATTTTTAAATAAAACTAAACCTGTGTTTACTTTTTTTTTAATATGACTTCTCCCCTGTCATCACTGAATCAGCGATTTTTTTATACTGTCGTCATGCCTATTCAACAGCCCAGTGGCTGAGCGATCGATTACTGCGCTGCGTGTCGCGGGTTCAATCCCCGCACGGAACAAATATTTGTATGACCTACGGGTAGTTGTTTTGGGTCTGGCTGTTTGTGTGTGTATGTGAGTTTGAATGTTTGTAAAAGCACCCACGATACAGGAGAAATTCCTAGTGTGTAGGGCAACGTTTTTTAAACACAACACCGGAACAACTATTTGTAGAACATACAAATATTTGTTCCGTGCAGGGATCGAACCCGCGCACGCAGCGCAGCAGTCGATCGCTCATCCACTGTGCCAACCGTGTCGTCTATATCCGGGGTCTGTAAGGAGACTTTCAGATCAGCCAAGGAATGCCATGTCCAGGACTTTACAATAGAGGATGAGGAACTTCCTATCTCTGATTCGGCTAAGACTGGAAGAGGGCTAGACAAATGATGATAGATGCAAAGGTGATTGGCAATCGATAAATCATTTAGGCGCTATGCCCACGGCACATTGCTGGCGTGACATAACGGTCTAATTCCGAGCTGTACTCTGTTATATATCATAGCATTGATTGCCACAGTCACACACTGAGACGGTGCGTTATCTTACATTCTATACACGTAACTATAAATAAGTTCAACGTGATAACTTGGATATATGGCAATTTTAAGTGACTTCGAAAAGGAGAAGGTTCTCAATTCGATCGTATTTTTTTGTCTTTGGTTACGTGTTTTTTTTTTCAAAATTCATCGTAGTAATGTTATCTGAATTGTTTGGGTAGTTTATGAGTTATTTTCTAAATTACTTGTTAATGTACTGGGTCTGTCTACACTAGTACCCTCTCCTATTAACGTGAAAACGGAAAAATGTTGGCAGTAGCTACAAAACTGCAAGCAATAAACATAATATTGATTGCGACAACCCGGCGTCTGTATAGACGTAGACTAGCAATAAAAATGTAGACGCGACACTCGGCTCAATTGTGTTCATAGCTTGCATAACGTTGTGGCGTTACAAGTTGATGTTATCGGGCTTCTACCGACGCGACGGTTTAAATAAGTTTCAAATTTTTATTTGGATTTGTAAGATTCATGAAAGATAATGGGACAATATTTATTTTCAATTGAGCTTTGGAGCTGGTAAAAAATCTCTAGCAGTACAAAACTTTTATTGAAAAATTTTCATGTAGTTGACAAAAAAGTGTAAATCATCCATCATACTAATAGTATTTTTTTTTATTTGCATATAGTTTTCAAGCTTTTCTTTTTGCAAAAACGTTTTGACACAAATTCTTGACAAGGATTTTTCATTCTACACTATGAATCTTATTGTGTCTGAAATAAAACAAAATCTACTATAAAAAATCATCGTGTCACAGTGTTAGTTACCGTACTCCTCCGAAACGGCTCGACCGATTTGTATGAAATTTTGTGTGCATATCGGGTGTCTGAGATTCGGCTATTTTTCATACTCCTCTCCATAAAAGAAGCTGAGTAGCGGGTGAAATCGCTGGGCACAGCTAGTTATTGCATAATACTTGTTATTATTTTTAATAGTAATCACAGAAAAAATATACCTGGAAAGAAAAGATGCTGGTGTAATACGGAATAAATTATAACGTACTTTACGAAGTCGCTTATAAAGTGCGTATCCACAACGTAATATCCGTCACATCTGTATCCTAAATAATCTTTGACATTTTCCCCCTCTGTACCCTAACGAGGTTTGAAAGTCAGTTTTTATTGCAGTAAGGGTGGGAACTGGGAGTAGAAATATTATTTATAAACTCGACTTCCGAGCTGTGACTACCGTTCGTTTAGTGGCGCAGAAGAGGGTAGTACGACGCAATTAGTGCGGTTTGAAGCCTGTCTGAAGTGTGGAGGTGCGAAGTGTTTTTAAGCTATTGCATAGCTTCTATCGCGGGCCTTGAGCGTAGAGACCGAATCCAGAAATTTCGTAACGAAAACACCTAACATTACGAATACGGTCAGTTATTTCAATCGCGATTCCTAAGTTCATATAGCGTGTTTGGTAGAGAATCGGGTCGTCAATTGATATTACGCTGGATCAAACCCAAGATCTAATTTTCTTTTTGCGACTTCTTTTCATTGGAAGTACTTTTTAAATATTATATTTAGATTTTTTTTTTATATATTGCATAAGTTTTTTTTTTATTTATTGCATAAGTTGATAAAAAATGCTATGCAATAGCTTTACCGCGGCAGTCCCCGAGTGCCACACGTATTTATTATTAACGGAGTTGGTGTTTTAAGGGTTCCGCCAATGGGACTCTAGTACTACGGCTTCGCTATAAGTCCGTCTGTCACAGTCCCAAAAATGGAATTTGGTGTTTTAGACTTGGAACCCTCAAAATCAAAATATTTTATTTCACATAGGCCTACATGGGCACTTATAAAACGTCGAGAAAAGATGCACGGTTCGGGTTGGTCGTTTCCTATGGAGAAGAACCGGCAAGAAACTCCATGGTTACCTCCGTTTGTGAGTCCGACTCGCACTTGACCATCTTTTATTTATTCTGCAAACCATGCTTTTTTTGCAATGTCAGCAAAACAAGCCTTCAGTTGCTGAACTGAAGGTTTTGTTGCTCTATTGCTGATCATAGTCAACATCTGAACTAAGTCTGCGAATGTCTGAAGATCAGACAGCTTTAACTAGTTGTGACTGTAACTGACAAACGGGACAATGATCGTAGTCCTTACTAATATTATAAAAGCGAAAGTGAGTTTGTTTGTTTGTTACCTCTTCACGCTTTAATGGCTAAACCGATTTTGATGTATTTTGGTACAGAGATAGTTTGGAACCAGGAGACGGACATAGCCTATTTTTTTTTTAAATGGAATGTGAGGGAGAAAGAGGGAAGAAAAGGGAAAACTTAGCGTTGCTATTACAAATCAATAAGGCGCAAGGGGAACTGTGTTACCCCGAATTTAACGCGAGCGAAGCCGCGGGCAAAAGCTAGTAAGTTATAATTATCTTACAAGAGAAATCAGCTGGCCTCTCCTTGACACCCTTCTTACAATCAATTAAACCAGCAAGTTCAAAATATCAACAATAAATTAAAACAATAATAAATAACGTATCAATTAACTTACATAACGCAATCATCGGAATACATAATAATTTCATAATCGTAAAATTAATTTCAGAGGCTCAACGATTTTAAATAGTACTACAACTGCATTTAATCTTAATTGCTGACATAAAGACGTCCGCTCCGAACGGACGGCGATCGATGAATGACGAATTGTGTTCGGTATTCAAAATTCGTATTACAAATTACCCATTCAAATTGAACATAGAACACATCATGTTTTATTTGTGAGTTTAATGCGTTATTTTGTGATGGCAGCTTTGGAGAAATCGTAGTCAATGCTTATACCGACACCCATTGTTACTGAGGAGATTGTAGCTAAATAATAACAACTGCTCGAGTCGATCTTAAGGTCAAACTATAGGCTCCGTGGATAGGTGGCCACTCAATACATACCGAGTATCCTCCGTGTTTCGGAAAGCACGTTAAGCTGTTGGTTCCGGTTGTCATTTGTAGATCTTTGACAGTCGTTACAGATAATCAGTGGCCTAAAAATCTGACAGTCAATCTTACCGAGAGGTATCGTATTTCTAAGTACTAACTGGAATGTGGAGGTCAGATAGGCAGTCGCTCCATGCCACATACTGGTAAATAAATATAACAGTGCTAGCTTTAGCCCGCGGCCTCGCTCGCGTTAAATTCGGGGTAACACAGTTCCCCTTGCGCCTTATTGATTTGTAATAGCAAAGCTAAGTTTTCTCTTTTCTTCTCTCTCTCCTCCTCAAATCCCACTTTAAAAAATTGCCTATGCCCGTCTCCTGGGTCCCAACTATCTCTGTACCAAAATTCATCAAAATCGGTTTAGCCATTAACGCGTGACGAGGTAACAAACAAACAAACTCACTTTCGCTTTAATAATATTAGTAAGGATTAACTAGGCGGCCGACGGGTTTCAACACTTTATAAACGTCTAAATTGCTTTAGTTAGATGGTCACCGAAATGGCCGCGTTTCGCTATTTCCCAATGTTTTAGTTGGGAAGAAGTGGCGGAACAAGCTCCCCAGCAACACAACTGTCTGTTTGGTTTGGTCAACTTGACCTAGGTCTTACTTTATAGTGTGGTTAGTACCTGATGTCAGAATTCTTATGACATCCATAGGTCCTTGACATGCCATCGAGAAATATCTCTCAGGTAATCAAAATATCTCTCTTATCTCTCATACTGGTTCTGCCAAGACTGCGGGTTGGTACGAAAGAGATACCGCTTCCCCGGGACAAAAGAAAGAACATGGACATTAACGTATATGAACATTGACGGGCCTGTTGGTCTAGTGGTTAGTGGCCCTGACTGCTAAGCCGGAGGTCGTGGGTTCGATTCCCACCCAGGACAAACTTTGTGTGATGAGCATGATTGTTTGTTCTGTGTCTGGGTGTGATTTATCTATAATATGTATGTATTTATAAATTATATAAGTATGTATATCAGTTGTCTGGTTACCATAACACAAGCTCTGCTTAGCTTGGGATCAGATGACCGTGTGTGAGTTGTCCCAAGATATTTAGATATTTATTTATGGGTTTTTAGTCAGCACGATTCACCCAGAGCGTGATTCATAACGGGCGCTGTCAGTCGTGATTGGTAATCTATTAAACGCTTGTTTTTGCCTTTACTCTGGACTCTTAATGTGCTCGTCTTTCTACACCGTTCTCACATTTATGTATAATCTCAATATGAATGAAAAGATTAAGCTAGTATTAATTACACAATACACATATGAATCCGAATAATCAAACGTGTATTGACCTAAGGCCTAAATTCTCTGCCGGGGTTGCGGGTTGTTCGAAAGAGATACCGCGGCCCCGGAACGTAAAGGGCAATAGAAGGAACATGGGTGGGTTTTAGTCAGTAAAAGACTGACACTTTCCCCTGCTCCGCCCAGAGCGGGAGAAGTTATTTGATGATTTCCCACCCCAAAAAAAAGGCCTAAGTTCTCCGGTCACATAACTAGGCTACCACTGCTGATGCCCATAAGCCTAGCGCCAATAAAGTCACCAGCGTACCCTACATTCCGTAGGCGCGGATGCCCCCCGCGCACCTCACACATCCGCGCGTAATTGGCCACGTCCTGCGCGCCAGAGCTTCCTGGCCACCGCTCGAACGGTCTGCGTGAATATATGTGTGACTGAGTTGTGTGATACGGTATTTACAACTGGGGAGGAGCTGCGTTTAACGGAGTGTAATGATTCTTAGTCGTACTGCAGGGATACGGGCGGTAAGAGTTGAAGGTAGGAGATTCACACATTAGGGTTGATGATCATCATCATCATATTCCTGCCCTTGTCCCATTCTATTTGGGATCGGCGCAACACGTTTTCTTCTTCCATTCTCCCCTATCGTACGTCACGGCATCATTTATATCATTTTTCATATCATTCCTTACACAATCCATCTATCTTTTCTTTGGCCTTCCTCTCGCTCTCCGTCCTTCCACATTTAGATCCATCACTCTTTTAGTCAAATGTGCTTCGTCCCTCTTCATTACATGTCCATACCAAAACCAAGACAAACGACTCCCTTTAATTTTTTCTGTAACAGGCGTAACTTTCAAACTTCCTCTAATATACGTTATAATATTTGTTATAATATAAGGGTTGATGACCTCATGCATTCGATATTTTCGTTTCTCATCATCATCTGCCTAGCCTTTTCCCGACTTTGTATGGAGTCGACCTCCAATCTTACCGGATTCAGCTGAATACCAAATATTTTACATTGAGAGACGTCTTTGGTAAGACCGGGTGTCAAACTTTCGATCACTGACTACCTGTAACGATTGTCAAAGATCTTCAAACTGACAAAACATTTTTGACGCTAATTTGTTTATTTATAAGTTAGTTTCTTTGAGTTATTTTTTTTCTATAGGAGTTAGTGAACATAATTTTAAATTCTGTTAATACATACGTGTTAAGGTGGTTACACATATTTTGTTCAACACATAGCCTGACTTAACCAAAAAGTTGCAAAAACGAAAGAAAACAATTTAATTTCGCGGACTATCGCGCTCCCCTTTCGCATAGAGTTGTAGATTTTCTTTAGTATCAAGCCTCCAAATAAAGGGTTTGTTTACTATCAAAGGAAAGAGCTCACATCAAGAAAGTGTTATAAATAAATTAGAATAGATTATGTCCGCCCTACCCGTGACTTTGTGTCTTGTCGTCTCATGAATATGTTAATGAATTGTCACTTGACGGCGCTCTGTGGCCTCAGTGCGAGCGGGGAGCGGGAGCGATGCATGGCCCAACTTTATTTAGCTGTAGGTGTTAAATTTTAAATGCGAAAGTGACTCTATCTTATCTTTCTGTAACCTTTTTACGTCCATGGGCCATGTAGCTCTGATTTGGTTTAACATGCCGTCGATAAATATTTCTCTGGCATGCTAGTTTCCCCACAACGAAGCAAGCGATAATGGGATAGTTTAAAAAAAAACTTTTTTGCAAAAAATAAAACCGACTTCCAAAAAAAAAAGTGGAAAATAACTTTATTTCCGGAAGTCGGTGGCTTTTGTTGGTTTCGTTGACTTTTTTGCCACCGACTTCCGGAAATAAAGTTATTTTCCACTTTTTTTTTTGGAAGTCGGTTTTATTTTTTGCAAAAAAGTTTTTTATTTCAGCATTTTTAGTTATAGTATTATGATATAATTCGCAAACACGGTTATTTTTAGCTTTTTAGTGCGTAGGTCCCGTCTTAAATACAAGCTTTAGGCAGTTGTCTCACTAACGACGAGAAAACGACTAACTATCGGCTATTTTCTCGCTCAAGAAACGTACAATAGAATACTTTCCGTGTGAATAAAAGAGATGCATATACAAACAGTTGATCGCTGACTGTTCACACTGCCGGCGAGCACTCGCTTCACTAGTTTGTAGCTGAGCGACAAGAGCTATGAAAGATAACACTCACTCGGCGATACTCGCCAAGCGATTAGAAATCACGCCGAGAGAGCAACCAGTGGTCATGTCATTTGGTCGCGTATGAGGCCGCAAGACTGACTGTACGCTTGACTGCCGCGAGCGAGTGATGCGAGTAATCGCCCGCCTCACTCGCACACTCGCTTATAGCCGAGCTACACAAATATCGGAACTACGCACTTGCTCCCCACGTCTCGCTAACTCGTTTCTAGTTCTACTCGTTACTCGTTGCCGGTGAGACAAGTGCCTTAGTTCCACATCACGCTATAGTATTTAATACTATCTAAATTATGCTTTAGTTTAAAACCAATTCAGAAATCATATGCATCATCGCCTAGGGGATACAGCTGATACTTGATCTAATGATTGATTATGTTTCTTAATGACTGGGTGAGGGGAGGGGAGGGGGTACGGGCACCCTGCTCCCACTCGCCTGCCTATCCTGGCGAAACCCATACTTATACATGTGATTGCAGCAATCACGGCAGATTTGCGGTCATTTATTGAAGAGTTCCGTTGTATATCACTGAAGATCTATCACCAAATTAAAATACAATCACCTCAAAAAACTGCGATGACCTTCCAAATCATAGTGCATAGCGTTTTTTGTTCATTTGTCTTCGACAACCTCTAAAATTATATCATCAACGTAGACGAAGTCAATCTAATACGCATTATTAAAGATAACTCAAAAACTACTGGCCGGATCTTGATATTTTTTTTATGGGACCAAACGACAGCCACCAGCTTTCGAATAAAAAAAGAATCATCAAAATCTGTTCACCCAGACCAGAGTTATGAGGTAACAAACACAAAAAAAAAAAAAAAAAAAAAAAAAAACATACAGTCGAATTGAGAACCTCCTCCTTTTTTGAAGTCGGTTAAAAATAGTCCGTCTTTTAGATTATTCAAATATGAGGGATAAAGGGTGATAAAGATATAGCCCATTAAAATTACGTGTGACGTCACTCGTTGCGAAAAAATGCAACAAGGCGTGACGTCACACGTAACTTTAATGGGCTATATATAGATATAGAATGTAAATAATTTGACCATGAAAACGTATCTTATTATACAAAACGCACATGAATCTGAAAAAATATGGCGTGTCTTGGGATCGAACTCGGGACCTATGTTCAGACCACTGCATATAGCCACTGTGAAGCCCTAACACAGCCAGAAAGAATCAAGGGTGTAAAATTACCCTTAATGAAGCCGAAAGCCACTTTTTCTTCCCGACATTGCGATCTCTTTTTTGTTCTAGAGCTAGACCATACCTGAATACCGTCTAGTTAACGGAGATACTGGAGGTGTCAAAGTTTTTCCTTTATATACATCCCTGATTCCCGTACTATATAATGCATCCATCAGCACAATGTTTGATTGCGAAACATTGAATTCAACCGTACCCAAAAAAAGTCCTTTCCCAGAATAATTGAATTTGTAATTCGTTCAGAGAATGCATGGTTGCCGCTTTGTGAAGGATTGTTTTACACCCTGTATAAAGACCCAGGTGTCCATTCTCCCGGAGGACACGGTGGAGCACACTGTGGCGGTCTGTCCAACTTGGGCGAGGAGCACTGCTGTGTCTTCGTACACGCGATCGGCGGCGGCGATCTCTCTTGGTCACCTCCTTCTGCAAAGGAGTTTTGCTAGCGAAGAAGGTGGCTGGAGTTTTGAGGGAGAGAACCTTAAACCAATACAGCCGCTGCGGGAGCCGCTCCGGGTTTTCCAGGGCTACCGCCTGTCAGGGTTACGAGTTGTTCGAAAGAGATACAAGGGCCCCGAAATACAAAAGACAAAACAAGGAACATGGATGAGTTTTTAGACAGTACAAGGAGCGGCGGGAGTTATTTGATAATTTCCCATCGGAAAAAAAAAACTTGAGAGGTGTCAAGAGACACCCGGATGGAATGAAGTTATTATTTATTAAGCACAAAAACCTGTATACACTCAACAAAAATAATCGTCGCGACACCACACTGTTCAATGCGAAATAGAAACACGAAACGAAAATGACTGGCTTGCTTTCTTTAGAGATATCTTCTCTAGGGAGTGAGAGACATACAGAGAAACACGCGCACGCCACACGGCTTACAACTATAGCAAAAAGTGTCGTTACAAATTTTGGTCTTAATTTTTCCCGTCTAGCCCCCTTTCGCAACGCGCTATAAGCAACTTCATTCCAAAAATCGGATGTCCATTCTAACGACATCGATTCAAAAGCGCAATGACTTCTGTTCAAGAAATCTATCGTATCTTGGCATATCTCATTACTTGGCTCTCCGCAGCACGTGTCTTGCTCAAATAACAGTACTTCCAAGTTCCGCTCATCGCTCCCGCTGGCACCGGCCCACGCTCTGTTAAACCTGACATTGACATTAATTCCGTTATGACATCACGTCTGACATAAGATCTGTCAACATTGTGACTATATGTCCACCACATCGTGTATAGCTTTATCGGCCTCCGTAAGTAACGAGAGCATCTGAGGAAAGGGAGTGAGAGAAAACTTGTCCTACTGATTGTGACTTTCACTGCCATTTTCTTTCCTATTTCTCCCCCCTTTCTCACGTTTTTTTAGCCTATGTCCGTCTCCAGGGTCCCAACTATCTCTGTATTAATATTCATCGAAATCGGTTTGGCCATTTAGGCGTGAAGACGTAACAAAAAAACTCACTCTCACTTTTACAATATTAGTAAGGATAAATCCCCCCCACTCTTGGAGGAGCGGGGGGATTGTCGGACTTTTATTGACTAAAACTCAGCCATGTTTCTTCTTTTGCCCTTTATGTTCCGGGGCTGCGGTATCTCTTTCGAACAACTCCCCCTGGCTGGCCCCTCTGGTTGATACGTCCCCTTATTACGGCTTTCGTTATTTTTAGCTTAATTATTTACTTCTTTTTTCACTTTAAAAATAGGTTTCCGCCGGTATCGACAGCAGGTTCCAAGTTACCCGTGGTTAGGATTCCAGAGACAGGAACCTCCTCACAATGCGGACCGTATCGAGGAGCACTACCTTCTGAATCGGGTCCTTGATCCAACCACCTAAGGAGAGCTTCGAAAGAAAACATTTATTATTATTAAAAATCTTAACCCTCATCTCAGCAGTGGTCCCCATTCTAGCCAAATCTTTTCCTAAGGGAGCTAGGGGTACGATGATTATCATAAGCTATTGTCAATTCTGGGGAGTTTGTTCCGCCACTTCTTCTTCCCAGCTAAAACACTAGGAAGTGGCGAAGGGCAGAGCGTTTTTGTGGGGCTGTCTCTTGTAATGTGACGTTCACAAAGTGCTGATTATCAGCCTAATTTTAATAAATGACTTTTGATTTGATTTGAATCTCCAAATACAAACAATTAAATTAAGTTTAATTAATTTAATTAAATTAAATTCAGTTTTCTTTAAAATTTTATTGGGTAACTTAAAAAATTATATAATTATTATATATATATTATTATATTATTATATTATATAATTAGATATATTGGAATGGCCGCCCATGTTCGTTGCAACAACAAAAAAAGGTCTTCTTGCGACTGGATACCCTCCATATTCGGCAGAGCTCTTCTCTGTAGCATATCCCATGCATGCTCAATCGGGTTCAAAAAAAATACAAATTGCATTGAAAGCGAATCGGGGATCTCAAAGTTTCCTTTAATCCGACACAGTGAGTAAAAGCCGCCGGATGACCTAGTAGCGGGAGCAGACATCTGATTACAACGGCATTGACATTAATTGACACTTATGATGTCACGCGTAATGTCGTGTCAGGGATATTATCTTACCTCACACCACGTACAGAGATTCTGCGGAAGAATGTTACGTGATGGAGAAAGATCTCCGCCGCAAACACAAGGAGTAGGACCTTTCACGAAGCCCTCAACAGGGTCCAATTCTGTACTTTGTAACTTGCGAAAAAAATATTGCAAGGAAAACTACATTTTTATCGAAACAAATGTCTCCAATAGTGAAAGAGTTTTAGGAATCAGGTCAATAGTTTCCAAGATTGTTGCCGGGGTTGCGCGTTCACGAAATAAAGGGTCTTGACAGACAGATGGACAAGAAAGTGATCCAATATGGGCTCCGGTTTTTCCTTATAAGGTAAGGAAGGCCTCAGGAAAGATGGATGAATTGTGTAAGTAATGTTATAAAGGAGAAAGGAGTGAATGATGCCGTGACGTCTGACAGCGGAGAATGAAAGAAGAAAACGTGTTGCGCCGACCACAAATAGAATGGGACAAGGGCAGGAAGATCCTGCCGGGGTTGCTTGTTGTTCGTAAGAGATACCGCGGCCCCGGTGCAGTGCAAAAAGAAGGAACATCGAAGGCTTTTAGTCAGTAATAGTCTAACACTCCCCCTCGTTCTGCCCAGAGCGGGCGAAGTTGTTTGATGATTTCCCTTCCGCAAAAAAGGCACTACATCCAAACATTAGATCTTTATAATATTAGTCTCGATGTTACCTTCAACAATATCGTGATAGGTCCCAACCTTTCAATTCACTTTAAAATATGGTCTCGAATATTCGTGACGTGTGCTTCAAATGCTCGATTCTGCAACACAGTGATTCATACGCTAATAGCCGCCAAGGTCTGTT
This sequence comes from Ochropleura plecta, assembly GCA_905475445.1. Lineage (NCBI taxonomy): Eukaryota > Metazoa > Arthropoda > Insecta > Lepidoptera > Noctuidae > Ochropleura > Ochropleura plecta. The sequence continues at coordinate 12,839,646 of FR997749.1, forward strand.
ATGATTGCTTACGGAAACACAGGTTGGATGTGTGCTTAGACAGATTTAGTCCTTTAGCAAGTGGTGGCAAATTGGACTTCGTTATCGGGTAGAAAACATCCTGGAGTCTTTTGTGGTGATAGGGATCCTTCTGGAGTTCATTCTGAGATAGAGTGTTAAGGTACCTTTGTTTCCTTCCTGCTTTTTTTTTCACGGACTGTCTTGACTAGACTGACGGCCGGTGCGCTATTCATTGCTCACCGTCCACAGGTCTGCATCTACACACATCAAAAGTATCTAGGGATCAACATATATTTTTGCAATAACTTTTCTCCTGATTGATATTAATTAAAATTTTCTTTAAGGATTCATCAAATAAAGTGTTTTCGTTAGTCACAGTAACGATAAACCAAGTCACCTTTGCATTAATAAAGAAATTTGCCATTTTCCTAATAAAGGGATTTTTGACATTTGAACCACTAACATTAAAGTTCGAAAAAAAGACTGAAATAACAGTTTTCTTTAAAATTTTATTGGGTAACTTAAACAATTAATAATCCGTGTTTCTACCGCGAACACTAACAACACAAGAACATCGGTTTGGCATACTCAAAATGAGTTCATCCAAATCACGCTGTGGAATGGCCGCCCATGTTCGTTGCAACAACAAAAAAAGGTCTTCTTGCGACTGGATACCCTCCATATTCGGCAGAGCTCTTCTCTGTAGCATATCCCATGCATGCTCAATCGGGTTCAAGTCTGGCGACTGAGCAGGCCAGGGCAGGACATTGATGTTAGCTGCGGCGAGAGTCTGTCTTACAACTCTTGCGGTGTGCGGTCGTGCATTATCATGCATTAACTGAAATAAGGGACCGATTTGCACTTGTAGAGGAACGATGACGTCTGATACAATCGTCTCAGCATAAATTTGAGCGTTGAGGTTGCCTCTGATCCAAATCAACTCAGTTCTTCCGCCGATCCAAATACCCGCCCATATAATGATGGTTCCACCACTATAAGGATGGACTTCCTGGCAGGATTTTAATCGCTGTTGGCGTCCAGGGGTTCTCCAGTGTCGTATACGTCTTGTATCCGGTCTCATACCAAAACGAGACTCATCAGAAAAGCACACGAAACGCCATTGTTCTTCTGCCCAATTTCTGTGTTCAAGAGCCCATTGATATCGAATCCTACGATTGTGCATTGCTATAGGTGGTACCCGTAGCGGTCTTCGGGAATGAAGGTTCACTTCATGCAAGCGGTTTCTGACTGTTTGGTCGCTAATTAAGTTCCCTGAAGAGTGATGAAGCCTCACGGCTAACATCATGGCGGTTATTGTTGGAGCCCTTCGAGTTAAGATTTGAATGTATCGGTCTTGTCTCCGTGTGGTGCAGCGATACCGTCCTCCATGGCGCTCAGCCACGGTACCAGTGCTTCGGTAACGTGTCCAAAGTCGACTGATAACACTCTGACTTGTATTCAGAGCTAAAGCTACAGTACGTTGCCGGGAACCAGCTTCTATCATTCCCACGGCTCTGAGCATTTCTTCCCTGCTTAAATGACGTCGCCGCTCCATAATAACGTTGGTTTTAATCAGTAGTAGGAAAACAGTAGCACTAATAATGTCTTCAATGCGTTGTATGTTTTTATAGGGAAAATATTGACAGCTTATTTTCATCTTTTACTCGAATTTGATTGAGAGTTCCTGATTCAAATTATGAAATGCACCAAAAAGGATCCATATAAATTTATTACAAAGCCACATCTCAATCTCAAGAAATCCGCATAAAAATGCTTGATCCCTAGACACTTTTGATGTGTGTATTTTGGCTGGGAGTCGTCTCGCGGCGCTCGGCGCCTGGACCGTCTCCCGCGATGGCTGGGTTGGTTTGAGGTTCTCTTGTAAAGGACTGGGCAGATCATTAAATCACATGGTTATTTCTGGGGCAGCAACGCATTTGCGATGGTATTGGATCCTACCATAAAAAACGCGTTAATAGATAACTAATCAAATATGGTACAATCAATGTTGTAACTTATACGTAACAATGTTAAGAAACCATAAAGATATTATTGATTATAAAAGCATCAATTAATATTACAGCACTAAACATTTATCCGTTAGATTTAATGGCAAATACGTTCATTCTGTTAGTTGTTATATTGTACGGTACCGTTACACAATGCGCGTTGGTGCAAGTTAGAAACTTCTGGAAGCTTTAAAAACTGAATTCATTCATGAAACATCTTCCTGCTGTAGTCCCCATGTTATTGAAAGACGGCGCTACACGTTTCCTTCTCTTCTTCTTCTTTCTTCTCTGCTGTCAATAGTGTATTTTCTTTCATATCCTTTCTCAAACAATTCATCTCGTTTTGGCCTTCTCCCTTGAATGTTTGTTCTTTATGGGTTCCTAAATCAATGATGCGATTTCATGATATGGTGGGTTCTAAGGCACATACATTGAATAGCTAGTTAAAGGAAAGAATAGTATTTTATTCAGCATCGTTTTTCAACAACCGAGCCGTGCAGTGGTTGAGCGATCGACTGCTGCACTGCGTGTCGCGGGTTCGATCCCCGCACGGAACAAATATTTGTATGACCTAGAGGTAGTTGTTTCGGGTCTGGCTGTTTGTGTGAGTTTAAATGTTTGTGAATGCACCCACGATACAGGAGAAATTCCCAGTACAGGGCAGTTTAAAAATAAAATACCAGTCGTTTTAACTTTTACAAATAAGAGTTTTTCAGCCAATATTTCTCTGATGTCACAGTCTCCTACGTCTTGCCCCATCTTCTCACGTCCCATTCTTCAAGCGAGTCTGAGAAAATCAGTCTATCATTACGCCTTTTGTTTTAAACTAACTCGGCTAAATGTACACTTTTGTTAGTTGACCTACTTTTGTAATTGGACTGTGGTTGCAGCTTTCGTTTTTTGACTGAACTGACTTAGATGTTGCCTTTTTGGCAAAAAATATGTGTTTTGTAACATTTTACTTAGGCTCATTCTATGATAGTTTCGTTGACTGTCCCGACGGCATCAGTCCACCTTCATGCGATAATGTTTGGCGTCCCTCAAGGGTCTATAATTGGACCAGATTTCTTTGAACATTTTTCGCCTAAACTCGAATAGTAACTGTATTTGCCGTTTTTCGTTTCGTGGTCTTCAAATCGCTTGATCTTGGGATAAATCTTGTATTAAAAAAAAATACAAACGCATTCTATCTAAATCTATAAAAATCAATACTCGAATCGTTATAGCATTTCATATCACAAAGTAATAGAACAATATGGACCCTCTCGGGTACTGTAACTTTAGGAGAGAGGAATCTTGAAATCTTTCAATTGAATTTTCGATTTCAACATTTAAATTCACAACAGTCTGACCCGGAACAACTATCTGTAGGTCATACAAATATTTGTTTGGTGCGGGAATCGAACACACGACACACAGTTCAGGCAGCCTTTGTTTTTCGGATGGGAATTCTTTAAATAACTTCTCCCGCTTTTGCCGGAGCGGAGCCGGGGGATAGTGTCAGACTTATACTGACTAAATCACACCCATGTTCCTTCTTTTGCCCTTTATGTACAGACGCCTGCAGGTCAAGCTACCCGAAACTGTCAATTTTTCCCAATGAACCTTGAACCTTATACTTTAGAAATAAAGTCGAAAATCTATCAAAGAAGACAGATTGTAGTAGCTTGATGTGCAGGCGTCTGTACCAGGCCGTGGTATCTTCGGCAGGAATCACCCAGCCTCTGCGCCAACCGTGCTGTCAAGAAGATTGCTAGTTGAATTTCTGGTTTTCCAGCTATCTCCATTCTTTTAGCACTCTATCAAGTCTTTGTAATTATTACCGACAGATGTCCAGCAAAACAATTTTAATTCAAAGTGCACTTCAAAAGACTGCATTCAATAAAACATGGCTACTTGGTAAACGCGCCGTAGGTATGCAGGTCTCATAATGTTAGAGCATCGATTGTGTAACGAGACGTCGTCGCAGGCGCAACGTGACCAGACACCATATGATCTAACACGGAGTAGTTAGTTAATGGAATGCTCACACATACATTATCGATACCCATTACCGATGAAATTCGGTATGTAGCCACCTGCACAGCTGCTATTAAAATTGACTCCCACCCCGTCCCTTTGCTCGATCCAGCCCGCGTAGCTGAGCCAGTAAATCTAAAACCTCCAAATAATGGAACTGATATCCAGCCTGTCTTTTTGCTGTCTTTCCCCAGCGACGACATAAGCCGAGGCCCGTATCCCGCAGAAGGTGCCCTTTGGTGTGAATAGGGAGGTCAGTAGGGGGGGGGGGATATCCCGCAAAAGGGCCTTAAGTGAAGTTAAACAACGTAATACATACAGTTGTCTTATTTTCAGATTGGTTACGACAGAGTGGATATTTTTTATTTTCACTAGTTGTGTTTTGGTCCCATGTAATACCAGATTGCTGGCTGTTTGTGTATGTGAGTTTATATGTTTGTAAACGCACCCACGATACAGGAGAAATTCCTAGTGTGGGGCAACGTTTTTTAAAAAGAAAAGAGAAGAAAAAAAGAAGATTGGTCTTTTTCCATAAAATTGAGTATAAACCAATACTCCGTGGCAGCTTCTGAGAAATAACCGAGCTCTCCGTTTACTGTGTACTTCGTGACAATATGCCTCGTTTGTTGAAACTAGTAATAGTATTTACGCGTGTAAAGATGGCAGCGTGTTATGTACGATTATGTGAGACCATGTGTTTTTAACGATTATGACATAACGATGCATATGGCCGCACATACGAGATGTTTGGCATGAAACTATAACAAATAGAGATCTTATAATTAACACTTGAAACGGGATATTTACCGTGTTTGTTATTTTTATCGAGTTTCCGATATTTCGGCGATGGCGGCTTTACCTAAAGATCGACCCGAGCGGCTGCTATTATTCAGCCACGAGCTCCTCCTCCTCACTGTTTCTAATACAAGTCCAATAAACAATACTACCCACATTATCTGAAACTCGTAAACCTACATATTCGCACTTATATAGAAAGGTAATTTGAATTTTATGAAGTATAATTTACGAGCGAGATTTGCGTGGCAGCGTGTCAGGTGTATACAATTTATTGCGCATGCTCTGCCTATGAATTTGTAGTATTTTACGAGTCGTTTCAGGAAGATGCGGGGTTATTTAGAAATCTTTGTCCTGTGGTTGGTTTATCTTTGTCCTGATAGTTTGATTCTTATTTATTAGGTTTCACCCGCGGAGTATGAGGTATCCATGATTTTGTAAAAATAAAAAAGAGTTTCCATGGAGTTTCTTGCCCATTCTTCTCCATAGAGATCTACGCTTTGAAATGGGCAACTACCATACTTTGACAAGTTATTATGTCTTGTGACTGGGACTGTAGCAGCATCTTTTTTAGGGTTCCGTAGTCAACTAGGAACCCTTATAGTTTCGCAATGTCTGTCTGTCCGTCCGTCCGTCCTCGCTTAATCTCTGTGACCGTTAGCACTAGAAAGCTGAAATTTGGTACCAATATGTATATCAATCACGCCGACAAAGTGGTAAAATAAAAATTGGAAAAAAATGTTTTATTAGGGTAGCCACCCTATATATAAAGTGGGAAGTGTTTTTTTTTTTAATTTCAACCCTAACGTGTGATATATTGTTGGAAAGGTATTTAAAAATGAATAGGGGTTTACTAAAATCATTTTTTGATAATGTCTATAATTTCGGAAATAATCGCTCCAAAAGTAAAAAACAATGTGTCCCCCCCCCTCTAACTTTTGAACCATAAGTTTAGAAAATATGAAAAAAATCTGAAAAGTAGAACTTTATAAGGACTTTCTAGGAAAATCATTTTGAACTTGATTGACACAACAGTTTTTGTACAAAAAAGACAAAAAGTTGTACAAAATAATTTCCTCCTCCACCTTTAAACTCATAAGTGGGAACACTTATTGTGACGGACGGGAAACTACGGAACCCTACACTGAACGTGGCCCGACACGCTCTTGGCCGGTTTTTTTGTTTGTTTTCATGACATTTAAAAGTGCCTGTAATGGTCTAATTGAAATAAATGCTTTGATTTTGAGTAAAATGTATGGTATAAGCTATCTACTTACTAAATTCCGTCCAGATGTTTGTTTAATCGGGTTTTTTCATCAGATATTTCTTCAGCATCCAAGGTCTTCGGAATTGTGTCAGATTGATGGCAATAGTCTCCCTCTTACTTAGTACCTTAATTATAACGTGCTTAACCTCTAGAGCCCCAGCGACACAAAAACGTGCCAGTAAACAAGTATTACCGTTGAGCCCCGCTGGCACAAATTTGTGCCGTCAAACCCCGACCGATTTAAAACTGTATTTGTAGTAAAGATAAGTCTTAAAATCAGATTACGCTTACGACATGAGCCCGCCCGGCGGTGCTTGACGGATAGTTGACGTAAGTAATGGCGGTCCTTGAGAGGTTAATGTGGGTGCACTATTAGATCTCTGCCATACCCTCCGGACATTACATCCTTGATTATAAAAGCCAACGTGGTAGTAAGCCTGACCTAAAACGAGGTAAGAAGTAAGCCACAATATGTTTAGCATATTATTTCGCGTGACATCGCCGTCGCAACCACCCGCTCTACCCACCCACTTTGAGGCGTCAACCGGAAGCGTTCCTATTACGACATCCTAGCATGCAATACCTGTGAAAACGCGCCTTGCGTTGGAACTATGCTTGTAACCTATTACAATGTCATTTACGCCAAGAAAACTTTTACAAAATGGCGGGCCGAAGGTCTGATTGGAACTTGTTACCTATCATAGTGTCACTTGCTGCGCCCCGCGATAGGTAAAAAGTACCCAATGTGTTAATCTATGATTCTATGGTATAAGCTTTCTATACTTATACCAAACTGCATCTAATTCGGTCCAGATGTTTAGGCTTAACCTCTACAGTCCCAGCGGCACAAAAACGTGCCAGTAAACAAGTATTACCGTTGAGCCCCGCTGGCACAAATTTGTGCCACCAAACCCCGACCGATTTAAAACTGTATTTGTAGTAAAGATAAGTCTTAAAATCAGATTACGCTTACGATAAGAACCCGCCCGGCAGTGCTTGACGGATAGTTGACGTAAATAATGGCGGTCCTTGAGAGGTTAAAGGAGTACCTCTTTATAATATCAGTGTTATAAGTATGACAGAAGAACTTTTCAATACATAATCACTCACTGTTGAAAAGTTCATGTTAATGTTTTCGGGTAGTTCGCAATTAAAGTTATGTTCCTGATTTTATGCCCATTTGGGTAACGAATTAGCTCCAAGGGAGTATAGGGCAAATGTTCTGTCTAACGTAAATCAAACTCAAACAATTTCAATAAGACTATTCCAGGCACTTTTGTATACTAAAAACAAAAAGGTGAAGCTACAGTCCCAGTCTACACACAACTTGTAAAAGTACGAGAGTTGTCCATTCTGACGACATGGTTGGCGCAGTGGCTGAACGATCGACTGCTGCGCTGCGTGTCGCGGGTTTGATCCCCGCACGGAACAAATATTTGTATGGCCTACAGATAGTTGTTCCGGGTCTGGCTGTTTGTGTATGTGAGTTTAAATGTTTGTAAACGAACCCACGATACAGGAAAAATCCTAGTGTGGGGCAACGTTTTATCAACAAAATAAATAGATCCGACCTTCTACAGCTTAGAATTGTAGCTTTTTCAAACCATCCATCTTTCTATCATTCTTATATAATAACAACTCCGTCATACCCCTTCTTTTTGTATGAAGTCTTCTTTTTGTACTCCTTATTCCAACACATCCCATTTCTATTCCATGACAATACTACCCAGCTTTTAGCCAACAAAAGTAGCGGCTTTCAAACTCCGCGTAACTAAAAAGTAAGAAAAGTACTTCCTTAGGAGGGTAGATACACATTTGCACGAAAATACATGTACCTCACGGCCTCACGTAGACACTGCGTACATAACTGACCTATATCCCACGGCGTCGAATTGGGGTGAACGTGCCGTATCAGACAAAGGCTTTGTTTTGTTGTACTACCCGCTTTTTTAGATTAAAAGAGAGATTGTGGCAATTTAATGTGTGTTTGTGAGGGTAGATTGATAATAAAAGAAATGACTTTCGTTGCAACTATTTTTTTTTTGTTATTGGCAAAGTATTCGTTTGTGCAAGTTAGCTTGTAACAATAGGCTTACAAATAATACCCCTTTTGGTAAATTATTTTTACACGTTTAGGTATTCAAATCAAAATCATTTATTTCAATTAGACCAGTACAGGCACTTTTGAATGTCAAAAAAAAAAAAACTGTTAAAGCTACAGTCCCGGTCACAAGACATAATAACTTGTGAAAGTACTGTAGTTGCCCATTCCAAAGCGTTGATCTCTATGGAGAAGAATGGGCACGAAACTCCATGGACACTCTTTTAAATTAGAATATTATTTCAAAATCGTATTTACAACATTCGTGTTAAGATAATACAAATATTTACTTAACAATGGGTGATTTCAAACTGAAACTAATTAAAATTACGGAGTATCCGATTGTTAAATTATCAAATAAGTATCTATCCATCATAGCTAATCTAACTTTATAAAAATAGATTGAATCACGTAGCGTTCTGTGGTTACCACCCACCACCTATGTATATCCAATGTGATTGAACTTTACATCAGACCAACAGAATCCAATTAGAACCGCCATCTATACTTAATAGCGTAGGATACGAACAAAAGAGTGAACGCAAATAGTAATAAAAACCGGGGCCCAGTCGGGCGCCACTAGCCCGCGCCACTAGCTTGCGCCGGCAAATCAATACGGTACGCACGCCGCGCCTCCACTCGCCTTCCTACGCCCGCAACGAGCGTTCCTTTGTTTGACGTAACTTTTTACTTAGTTCTTCACAAGTATTTTAAGGTATTTGCTTAACTAATTGAGTCACAGTACTCCATGGCCTTGATTTATTAACGTTCAAGTTTTTGTTGCCAGATTTAAGATTCAATATTTATCATAAACATAAAATTGAGAAATGATTGTGAATTAGTGGAGTCGGGGCCCAGACTTTCTGACCTTGAAGCTTTAACCTGTGACAATACATACATTTAAAAATTGGACTTGTTTATTACTGCAACCATACAATAGAGTATTAAAAAAACCGTAGATAAGTCCTCTTATTATGAGTGATTATTTTTATTCCGGTGTCTGATTTCAGTTTTTCTACTTTTGTTAACCGTTTTTTCCAGGTCAACAGCAGACCTACAGGCTGTCTAAATAGCCAATAATTCAGTTAAATATCATTAAAACATACTTACATAATTAGCCATTTAGACGGTCAACTTCAATCGAGTCCCATGTCGGGCGCCAATGGTAAACGCACCAGAAATCAATACTACCTAACACCCATAGACTTACTGTCGTATTGCGAGTCTTGCTAGTTTTGATTAGTTAAAAAATATGGATTGTGTGACAAATGATGATATTATGAAAGAAACACACAAAAGAATGAGAAAAAAAACTCCAAAAGGGTTTTTGTTTCAATCTTTTTAGTGATGGTATGAGGGTATCTCAAACTAATTCTTATCAAGTATTCTTTTCCAATGTTACTATATGTTATTAGCAAATTTTCCACATACATCGACGAGTTTTTTTTTAAATAAAACTGCGCCACATTAGGAATTTCTCCTGTACCGTGGGTGCGTTTACAAACAATTAAACTCACATACACAATCAGCCAGACCCGAAACAACTATTTGTAGGTTATACAAATATTTGTTGCATGCAGGAATCGAACCCGTGACACACAGCGCAGCAGTCAATAGTTCAGCCACTGCGCTGTCGTCAATATATCTAGTAAATACTCGAATGTAATCAAATTCAAACAAAAAGAAACGGTAGACTTTCCAGGAAGCGCTCCCCAAAACGCGATGACGTCACATGTCGAACTACCCTCCATTACGAAGGTCGGTCGATGTGAGGTCGCTGCACCCCCGACCCCGCCCCACCCCCGCCCGCGCCTTTGGGAAACGTATGTCATTTATCATTCGAACAAGTCAGGGTAGTTCTTTTTAGTGGAAAACTATTGTTAATGAATATCATTTGATTTGGTAGTTATACAATGTGTCCGGTTATGGACTAGCGGTTTTTCGGCTATTTCGGGTACGAAACACCGGCCTCATCTAGTTTTTAAAAAAGACTTGTAAAAGTGTTTGTGAAAACCTACTTGCAAAATAAACATCATTTATCAAAAAGAAAAAACGGTACCCTTATTGGATCACTTTGTTGTCTGTCTGTCATGACCCTTTATCTCAAGAACGCTTGGAGTTATCGATTTGATATTAAAACCATATACTCAAGTCTGTGGTCCCTTTGTGCTGTGAAATCAACCTTCTTAGTCTACGCAGTCAAAAGATTTGGCTGTTAATGTCGCTAGTTCGTACAGAACCATAAAAAAAACTAATGACACTTCGTTTCCTAATCCCCGGATTAATGCCAAGGCACAGCTCCTCACTCACGCTTACGGCAAATAACCCAACAAGACAATCAGAGTACAGCATGTTTTTAAGCTATTGCATAGCTTCTATCGCGGACCTTGAGCGTGGAGACCAGAATTCAGAAATTTCGTAACGAAAACACCTAACATTACGAATACGGTCAGTTATTTCATTCGCGATTCCAATGTTCAATTAGCGTGTTTGGTAGAGAATCGGGTCGTCAATCAATATTACGCTGGATCAAACCCGAGGTCTAATTTTTCTTTTTGCGTCTTCTTTTTATTGGAAGTACTTTTTAAATATTATATTTAGATTTATTTTTAGATATTGCATAAGTTTTTTTTTTATTTTTTGCATAAGTTGATTAAAAATGCTATGCAATAGCTTTAACGCGGCAGTCCCCGAGTGCCACACGTTTTTTTTTTAAACTTTGCCCTTGACTAGGATTTCTCCTGTATCGTGGGTGCGTTTACAAACATTTACACTCACATACACAAACAGCCAGACCCGGAACAACTATCTGTAGGCCGTACAACTATTTGTTCCGTGCGGAGATCGAACCCGCGACATGCAGCGCAGCAGTCGATCGCTCAGCCACAGCGCCAACCGTGTCGTCAAAGTTCCAATAGCCACACTGGGGCCGAATCCCATAGCAACACAATCGTATGCGGTGAATGGCGGGCGAGCCCATCGCATCAATACGCACCCATGGAAGGTGACCTCATCGCACACAGAACTGAGAGGTTCGACCGACGCCATTGAACACCCGTTATTGATTGGACAGCCTCGTACCTGACATGGATCTCGTCATTTATCATATTCATTAGGCGTCCATTTTGTATTCAAGTTAGCGGAGGAGAGAATGTAATATAATTTCAGTAATAGGCACGCGTACTCTGCGTGCGTGGTAAATTTAAGTCAAAGCAAAAGTCAATTATATGCTACTAATATTATAAAGGCGAATGTTTGTGAGGATGGATGTATTGATGTTTGTTACTCTTTCACGTCGAAACGGCTGAACGGATCTTGATGAAATTTGACACAGATTATAGTCTGAAATAACACATATTACATATTTTTTTCGATATCATGTGGGCGAAGCAGCGGGCACCAGCTAGTTAAATGTAATTGGTAGGCTTCACCGTGTGGAGTGGCTGAGCAATCGACTGCTGCGCTGCGTGTTGCAGGTTCAATCCCCGCACGGAATTAATATTTGTATAGCCTACTAGCTGGCGTCCGCAATAGCAATAGTAAATTAATTAGTAATTTTTTTATTAATTAGCAATGAAAATTGAGGAGCTCGTGGCTAAATAATAGCATCCGCCCGGGTCGATCTTTAGGTTAAGCCGCGCTTGCCTAGGTTGGTCTGTGGATGGGTGAACACCCGTTACCTCGAGTTTCCTCCGTGCTTCGAAAAGCACGTTAAGCCGTTGGTCCCGGCTGTCATTTGTAGATCTTTGACAGTCGTTACAGGTAGTCAGTGTTCCGAAAGTCTGACAACCAGTCTTACCAAGGGGTATCGCATTACCCAGTAACTGGGTTGTGGAGGTCAGATAGGCAGTCGCTCTATGTAAAATACTGATATTCAGCTGCATCCGGTTAGACTGGAAGCCGACCCCAACATAGTTGGGAAAAGGCTGGACAGATGATGAGTAGCAATGAAAAATGAATACTAGATAAGAATTTGTGTGAGATACCATTATACCACAACTAAAAGGGCTGAAATTAAAAAAAAAAAAACTTCCAAAAATACACTAAAAAGATGGAAAATTAATTTCTATGACTTTATCTATGAATCAAGTAAAAGTCACCGACTACCGGAAATTATATATTTATTTTCCATCTTTTTAGTGTGTGTTTTTAAGCTATTGCATAGCTTCTATCGCGGGCCTTGAGCGTGGAAACCGAATCCAGAAATTTCGTAACGAAAAAACCTAACACTTTCATTACGAATACGGTCAGTTATTTTAATCACGATTCCAATGTTCTTTTAGCGTGTTTGGTAGAGAATCGGATAGTCAATCGACATTACGCTGGATCAAACCAAAGGTCTTGTTTTTCTTTTTGCGACCTCTTTTCATTGGAAGTACTTTTTTAATATTATATTTAGTTTTTTTTTTATTTATTGCATAAGTTGATAAAAAATGCTATGCAATAGCTTTACCGCGGCAGTCCCCGAGTGCCACACGTATTTTTTAAGTAACGTTATATCTAGCACCGGGGTCAGACTTGACGAACATTCATGTGTGGCATAGAATTTTTGGGCAGGTCTAAACACATTTTTCGCAAAGCTTAACGCCTCTTTATAGTCGAACATCTTTCACCTAAATCAACAGAGTAAGTCGCGAAACAACACTAGTGAGTACTGCCAACATGGCGTCGTCGAATGAATGGTCTATTGAAGCTGAGTCACGGTGGCATGCAGCCAAATATTAACCTGATTATACTAATTAACACCACACACTGCCCATTGTGGAGGGGTCGTGAACCTCGCCAGTACGACGATATGCTTCGGGTACTCTTACGGTGTTAAGAGCAGATCGTGTTCCTCGCTATAATCTGTTTAAGAACGAATCTATAAATGTCATATTTAGTACTGAAATACGCCACTGGAGGCGCTTTCACAACTGTCATTGAAAACGTTTCTTTTCAATTGGTAAAAATTATGATCTAAACAAAGGCGTTCCGTATAAACTTGAGACATAAACGGCCATAACTTTTCGTTGTGTAGTCTTAGAGATATGATTTTTCTAGAACTCCAAGCGATGGTTCCGTTTTCGCAGAACCCTAAAAAACTTAAAACACATGCATGCATTAGAGTACAGATTTTTATTATGCTGGTATCTTTATTCTATAGTCAATTTTATTGACACAAGTTTATATTTTTACTAGCTGTTCCCAGCAGTTTCAGCCGCTCGCGCTGCTCAGGTCCCCTTCTCACTTAGGGGTTTGCTGCCCCGCTCCATTGGGTAGTAGCGTGATGTTGTATAGCCTATGTTACTTCCTGATAATGTAGCTTCCTATTAGTGAAAATTGGTTAAAATCGGTACAGTCGTTTTGGAGTTTATCCATTACAAACAAAACAACAAATCTTTCCTTTTTATAATTAGTATATGGAAATGTGATTTTAATAGTCAAATCTCGCTATGTGACTTGATCACAGCTTCTGAAGTGTGTATGTACTCTATAACTCTGCTCTTGCTTACCCTTTTCAGAATACAGTCGTAATGTTATTTATAAGACCGAAGTACTAAGCTTTAAAGACTGTATGAAAGATTCTTTAATACTAAAACAGCCATTTCAACCATCAGATACTGTTGGTTGCGTTGCAAAAATTACGTAAACCACACCGACTTCCGTACTTCTTATTTCTTAAGCAAATGTACTTTACTCCTACTCAAGGGCCTGAGTCACGGGGCATCGACCCCGCGTAGGCGCTAGCCGACCAGCCTTCCTACACTAAACGAGATGGTGCAGAAGGTCCATAGATTGCAGTTGGCAAAGACAGGGACCTATTTTTTGCGTATCGGAAATCATCGAATAACTTACCCCGCTCTGGGTGGAGCGGGGGGAGAGTGTCAGACTTGTACTGACTAAAACCCACCCATGTTCCTTCTATTGTCCTTTACGTTCCGGGGCCGCGGTATCTCTTTCGAACAAACCGCAACCCCGGCAGGCGGTGGCCCTGGTTGGCCCCTCTGCTTTGCTGACATCTCTATGAGGCGCGCGCCGTCGACACGGCATTTGACTTGACCTAACATAACATCAAGCTTGTACTCTCCGGAAGGTTATTCGTCGTTGTTCGTTCGTCCGTCCGTCTATTGACAACAGGCCGTGTCGACGGCGCGTTAATATTCCACGCGCGCCTCAAAGCGATGTAAGCAAAGCAGAGGGACCTGCCAGGGTCACCGCCTGCCGGGGTTGCGGGTTGTTCGAAACCGATGAGATACCGCGGTCTCGGAACATAAAGAACAAAAGAAGAAACATGGGTAGGTTTTACTTAGTATAAGTCTATTCCGTGTCAACGGCGCGTGGAACACGTACGCGCCGTCGATACGGAATAGAGGAGTTTGGGAGAAGAAGACATGCTGATGGATGGATTGTGTAAGGAATGATATGAAGGAGAAAGAAGTAAATGATGCCGTGATGGCTGACAGGGGAGAATGGAAGAAGAAAACGTGTTGCGCCGACCACAAATAGAACGCTTATTTTCGTTGGATCCCAGTTTTTGATCCCACTTTAATATTTTTGGCGTTGGATCCCACAAAACATTATTATATATTTCCGTTGGATCCCAAATTTGAAACATACAAAAAAAATACGTTTTATTGCCACTGAATCCCAAAAACTATTTCCGTTGGATCCCAGATGTTTAAAAACATCTGAATGCGGGTACATCCAACAACAAAATCACAATAATATTTTAAGGCGAAATTTTGTATGTATGTTTGTTATTCCAACACGCTCAAACTTCTAGACTGATTTGGATGAAATTTGGGTATGTGGATAGGTTAAGTTAGAATAACGGGTGCCTGCCGTTTTGCCGAAAAGATTTGGACAAAATGTCATTACCCAAACAAATTATAGGAACCGGGAACTAGGTTTGGTTAGGTTAAAACTGTGACCTCCTACGCACGAGCCGAGCGAGCGGAGCGAGCGGTGCCGCGGCAGCGGCCGGCGAGTGCCACAAACGACTTGCATTTATAGAAAAAAGAGATTGTTTTTAGTTGTTTACCCGGAACTGAACTATTTAGATTAGGATAAATACTTATTTACAAAAAAAAGGTTAGGTTAAAACTGTGACCTGTGTGCCAGAAACGGCCACATTATATAAAAAAAAATATGGAAAAATTATG
This sequence comes from Ochropleura plecta, assembly GCA_905475445.1. Lineage (NCBI taxonomy): Eukaryota > Metazoa > Arthropoda > Insecta > Lepidoptera > Noctuidae > Ochropleura > Ochropleura plecta. The sequence continues at coordinate 12,854,982 of FR997749.1, forward strand.
ACGGCAGTATTTTTTTTTTGAGCTTAGAGGCGCTTGTTTTGAAGGCGTTCATATTTATTTATTTATAAACATCACAAATAAACCTGATCATTTTTAACTCATGCCAGTCTAGTACTATTTGGAGTACATCATTTGTCTCATTTATTCCCCAGTGGCGACAATCCTAAAAAATCCAAAATACACACACGGTGTTTTTGAAATATTTAATAAAAGTAAATCACTTTTCTTCTGAAATGTACACATGTTGTCATAAAATGGGATTCAATGGTAATATCAAATGGGACCCATCGTTAATACCTAAAAAATGGGATCAAAAACTGGGATCCAACGAAAATAAATCAAATAGAATGGGACAAGGGCAGGAAATTAATGATGATGATAGGAGAAGAAGCAATGAGCGCCAACCTCAACTAACTCGGCATACGGGCAGGAGAGTATTGATGACATAGTTTGAAAAAGTTTAGAGGAGCTTGTGGCTAAATAATAGCAGCCGCTCAGGTCGATCTTTAGGTTAAGCCGCGCTTGCCTAGGTTGGTCTGTGGATGAGTGACCGTTACATACCGAGTTTCTTCCGTGCCTCGGAAAGCACGTTAAGCCGTTGCTCCCGGCTTTTGTAGATCTTTGACAGTCGTTGGAGTTAGTACAGTGTCGCGAAATCCGATAACCAGTCTTACCAAGAGGTACCATATTTCCCAGTACTAACTGGGTTATGGAGGTCAGATAGGCAGTCGCTCCATGTAAAATACTGATATTCAGCTGCATCCGGTAAGACTGGAAACCGACCCCAACATAGTTTGGAAAAGTCTACGTTGAAGTTGTGGACGGAACCTTCTGTCGTCTCCACGTTCAGTGGTTCGTTATCGAAATGTTGGTCGATCGCTATTAGTTAAAGGTGTTCTGGGGTGGCCAGTGTTCTTGCCCCCGGCTGCTAAACAATTGACTGTTGTAGGTATACAATGGTTTTAGCGATAAGCTCTCTTTAAGATGTTTGACCTTTATTAGAAAAAATGTGTAGACTTGCACAGGACAAAACATTATAACACAACTTTTTTGCAAATATTCTTTTTTTTTTTTAAACGTTGCCCCACACTTAGAATTTCTCCTGTATCGTGGGATTCGTGGGTGCGTTTACAAACATTTAAAATCACATACACATACAGCCAGACCCGGAACAACTATCTGAAGGCCATTCAAATATTTGTTCCGTGCGGGTATCGAACCCGCGAATTTATGCAAATATTCCTGTTAAATCAATCTCAATTTAATTATTTTCTATTGCAACCCTTTATTACCAAAATCTATTTCATAACAAGGTGCCATCTTTCTCAATGTGGATGTTGTGCTTACATTTTTACGATGATAAGAGTTTGTGTGGGATACCGTCAACTAAAAAGGCTAAAAACAGTTTTTCCAAAAAATAAAACAAACTTAAAAAAAAACACAAAAAAGTTTGCTTTTTGACCACGGACTTCCCGGAAACAAACTTATTTTCTACTATTAATTAGTGTTTTTGGAAGTTAGTCAGTTATTTTTTGGTTGTTTTCTTGTTAATTATTTCATCTAAACAGCTTCTCTAAGATAAAAGCGCCAGGGTAGTCCGCGAAATTCAAATTACGTTGATAATCAATCAAAATCCTCACGAGGACCATCATATACTAGAACCCCACATTCACATGTGACATTCGCGAGTGTGATGTTTATTAGCTCTCACAGAAAAATGCCCTTTTTCATCGTATTTCCATCAAACAGAAACTTATTTACTCGGCGCTTAGTAGGTATTAGGTAAATTTGAAACAAACCGCTTTGGTTTGTGTACATTGTATGGCGGGTCACGGGACGTCAATATAGGATTATATACCCACTGGTAGGACTGTGCTGTTTTAAGTCACGTGATTTTTTTTTCGTAATCCTGACAGCAAACTTTCATTTGATGAGTGGATTTCAAACAGCCAGTCCGCCATCTTGGGGAGGCCGCCATATTGGATTTGTAATGACGTTTCTTAGCTAGTCATGTATTGTCATCAGAACTCAGAGCGTGTGCAAAATTTCATGCTAATCGAAGACCGGGAAGTGGGTCAAATTGAGATTCCAAGATTTTCTTACATACATAGTTACAAATGAAGCTAATATAAGCGTGTTAATTAGACCATTTTTTTTGCGGATTGGAAATCATCAAATAACTTCTCCCGCTCCGAAGTTGCTGGGAGTTACCAGTGGCGTGGCTAAAGGCCAATAATACGGCAAGCCTCAAGGCAAGCAGGTTGTATAGAAACCTTAACATCATGAATGGTAGTACTAGGTTATAAGGGCAAGCGAAGCCTGTAAGCTTGTGTGATAGTACCGCCGCCGCTAGATGTTGCATGACTTCGTATTGTTGGTTCTAGAACATCATGTTAATGTGAGGGCCCTGGAACACAAACGGCAAAAGGAGGAACTTGGACACATTTTAGGCGGTACAAGTCTGACACTCCCTCCGTGCCTCGGAAAGCACGTTAAGCCGTTGGTCCCGGCTGTCATTTGTAGATCCTTGAAAGTCGTTACAGGTAGTCTGTGTTCCGAAAGTCTGTCAACCAGTCTTACCAACGGGTATCGTATTACCCAGTACTAACTGGGTTGTGGAGGTCAGATAGGCAGTCGCTCCATGTAAAATACTGGTATTCAGCTGCCTCCGGTTAGACTGGAAGCCGCTCAACATAGTTGGGACAAGGCTAAGCAGATGATGATGAAGTCTGACATTCCTTCCGCTCCGTCACAGCTGTCCCATCCGGCAGACATGACCTTCAGAGTCTCCCTATTTACTATTAAATTAGGTTAATTAATGGTTGGTAGGGATGAAGGACATGTGACTAAAAGAGTGATGGATCTGAATGTTGATGGACGGCGAGCGAGAGGAAGGCGAAAGAAAAGATGAATGGATTGTATAAGGAATGATATGAAGGAGAAAGGAGTAAATGATGCCGTGACGTCTGATAGGGGAGAATGGAAGAAGAAAACGTGTTGCGCCGGCCACAAATAGAATGGGAGAAGCAGGAAAATGATGAATGGTTGGTAGACGAAGGGCAATGGAAACAAGCTCACAGTAACACATCAACGCTTTCATAACCCGACGAGTCTCTCTCGCTGAAACCATGTTATTACAACGACAGCATGCATTAAGCAGCTGTCAAAACAAAAACCTACACCCGATCCCTAAAAGGAATTTTTATAATAATAAAAAAAAGAAGAATTTTATTAGGGCTAACCGTAGACGCGACCGAAATAGACGGCTGGCGGGCGAGGAATGCGCTTCCGCCAGTTCCAAATTTAAAATTTTCACCAATACTTCTTTTTGTTTACTTTTTTTTTATAAAGGGCGAGGCGACGGCGCGTTGTTAGGCGGCTTAGGGTTGACAGTTGATAAAAACGTGTGGATTATTGATGTGCTACGGAATATGATATTCTTTTTCATGTTTATTCTGGATTAGAACATTAGCTTCATGATTTATTTAATTTCTTGGTCTACGGTTTTTTTTATTTGACGCGGTTTGTAACTATGTAATAACAGTATAATTAAAACTATCTCATGTATCTTCAACAATGCGATCATTGACAGTAGTCTGTCATGTAGTATCAAAAATATTATTATTGCAAAAAAGTTATTGCGGCAACCGGCACACGCGCGGCATTTTCTTAGAAGTAGCAATAACAATAATATTTTTGATTTGCGTTATAGTAGCCCTAATGCACTTAGTATCGTGAGTAGAGCCTTAGTTTAAAATAATGACCATGACTGCAATTGCACCCTGTATAATCTGAGGCAACGATTTTGTTCAAAGAAATCTCTACACAACGTCGAATGTCAATAAATCCTAATACACAACTCACGTTGGACGTCGATCATCAAATAACGACTGTCATGGTCGACCCAGAGGTCAGTGAACCGGCGGACATGTTTAATTTCACTACCAATTGTCAAACGGTGACGTGCGCCGCATTGATTTGTATTGTTTGGGCTGTAGGAACCTGGAGGCATATGTCGCTGCTTAAATTCAAAAGAGCCACAAATCAGAATAATCAAATATTATGTTTTTATTGCAAAAACCGTATCAATTCTCTTTATGTTTGAACTAGCTTCCGCCCGCGACTTCATCCGCATGGCATGTCGCGTGGCGTGGCGTGATAATCGAGAAAAAAAATCTTTCTCTCTCCTTTTCTTCCCTCTTTCTCTCCCTTTTCTCACTTTTTTAGCCTATGTCCGTCTCCAGGGTCCCAACTAACTTTGTACCAAAATTCATCAATATCGGTTTGGCCATTTAGGCGTGAAGACGTAACAAACAAACTCACTTTCGCTTTTATAAGGATAAGTAATTGATGAAAATTTGATGACAAGTTAGCTTTGCTATTACAATAAATAAGGCGCAAGGCAAAAAAAAATACAGGTAGCAGGTACCTGCAAATCAGGAAAGGGGAACTGTGTTACCCTGAATTTAATGAGAGCGAAGCCGCGGGCAAATGCTAGTCTATAATATAAAGAAAGGGTTCTGCTAGTACTGTAACAGATACAGGATCGATAGTAGATTACGGTGGCTATATGCATGTGGGGCATGTGGGGCTTCCCAACCGGAGGCGCGGTCACGGCCGGGGGCTGTTCTACCGTACGCGAACACAGCACTGGTTTTCATTACTCGATACTTCATTATTGATAACGACTTACAACAATAAAATAAATATATTATATATAATACAAGACATAATAACTTGTGAAAGAACTGTAGTTGCCCATTCCAAAGCGTTGATCTCTATGGAGAAGGATGGGCAAGAAACTCCATGGACACTCTTTCAATTTAGAATATTGTTACAAAACCTTGTCGGGGCGGCCATTAAACTTGATAAAATTGCTTCAGTGTTTGTAGGCGTAAGTTTTTTGTGTAGCCGCGTTCAAGGGCATCTGTACTCTATAATTATGAGGTATTATAATGGTTTTGAAACCAACACTGACTTGAATAATAGTTTCCGCATATAAACTGCTTAGAGATCAGCATAGAGTTACAATAATTCGTACAAAAGTATGAAATAAATCCTAATAATAATTATATTGCCGATTGTCGTAACGGCCAATGGCCTGATAGCCAAGAGCCTCGACGAGCTTCTGTCGAAGCTCTCCTTAGGCGGTTGGATCAAGGGCCTGATTCAGAAGGCAGTACTCCTCGATACGGCCCGCATTCTGAGGAGGTTTCTGTCTCTGGAGCCCTAACCGCCGGTAGCTTGGACCCTGCTCCCGATACCGGTGGTCCGCTATTATTGTTTTTGTATGTTTCTTAATGGAATATCTAAAAATGTGTATACAAATAAATAAAGGAAGTAATATTATATTTTAAAATACACCTTTTCAGCAATCATTTGAGACCTATAACATGGTGATGCATAAAAAAATTTAAAGTCCGCCATCTTTGTCAGTCCGCCATATTGGATTTAGAATGACGTCACTTGTATTGTATGCAACTTGCAACCATTTATTGCCATCTAAACTAAATAAGTATGTAAAATTTTAGAAACGGCTTGATTGACGTTTATGAAACTTTATAATATTCGGTAGGTCTGAGAATCAGTCGCAATCTATTTTTCTTACCCCCTAAGTGATAAGGGTGATCCACTCAAGAAAACGAGCGGACCAGCGGGTGAAACGGTTGGGCACAGCTAGTTTTATATATAAGAAAAAGAAAGATGTTAAAACACACTCAGAAAAGTCATAGATAACAGCTAGTTTTAAATAAAAACTTGTTGCGCCAAATGCACAATGTGTACTGTAAGTATTTGTAGTTCAATCTAGGATGGTTATTACAATGTAAATGTGCTGTAATCATGACATTTAGAAGCACTATTGGTCTCGATTGAGGGGATATTCAATGAATGGTCCCATCCTATTGTTACTGCAGTCTGATTGAATAGACGTTTTGTGTCCGTTTGTGCATCTGTGGTAGCTCTTTGAATCTTCGTAATTGATAAACGCTTTTAAAAGATATTAGAATACGAGTGTGTAACTATTTTACGTTTTGTTTTGTAAGCAATTACTTATTGTCGGGCCTACGTTGTCCTCTCATTTAAGTACTAACGCTGTAACAACAACATTGTAAAACCAAATGATTTTAAAAGAGTAACCATGGAGTTTCTTCTCCATAGGAAATGACCAACCCGAAACGTTTTATAAGTGCCCATGTAATGTCAGCAAAGCAGAGGGGCCTGCCAAGGCCTCCGCCTGCCGGGGTTACGGGTTGTTTGAAAGAGATACCGCGGCCCCGGAACGTAAAGGGCAATGGAAGGAACATGGGTGGGTTTTAGTCAGTACAAGTTTGACACTCCCCCCCGCTCCGCCCAGAGCGGGGGAAGTTATTTGATAATTACCCACCCAAAAAAAAAGAAAGTGCCCATCTAGGCTTATGTGAAATAACAATATTTTGATTTGTCTCTGGAATGGAAAAGCGCGCATTTCAGATGTCCAAAAGGCACCAATCTGCCACCTTACCCGTTTGTCTATCGGCCATTAATTATCACTTACCATTCAGTTCGTCCAGCTCACTTAGCTTCATTTGGTTTCAATAGCCATTACAATACTAGGTATAGTACAATGACTAATACCTAACTAATTTGGACGAAGACATCACGTATTCGGGGCGGCCGATGCGTTTTGAATTTTCAAATGACGTCATTATGGTTTTTTTCGACGTTGTTTCCATAGTTATGATATTACTAGCTTTTGCCCGCGGTTTTGCTCGCATTAAATTCGGGGTAACACAGTTCCCCTTTCCTGATTCGCAGGTACCTGCTACCTGTAGTTTTTCCACTTGCGCCTTATTTATTGTAATAGCAAAGCCAACTTCTCCCTTTTCTTCCCTCGTTCTCCGTCATTTCTTACTTTAAAAAAAAACACCGACTATCTCTGTACCAAAATTCATCAAAATCGGTTTTGACATTTAGGCGTGAAGACGTAACAAACAAACACACTTTTGCTTTTATAATATTAGTAAGGATTTTGGAAGTGTTCCACTCCATTGTGAAGACATCTGGCGCACTGCGCAGTATCTGAAGTCGCGTAGAAAACTTGCATCGTCGGATTGTTGCCATTCAAAACTTTCTGTGTTCTCCATTTAACGATTATTCTCTCTTGTTATAGAAGTCTTCGCCGTGCCGCCCACGATGGCAGATACAGACACGGAGCCGCTGCCCAACGGCACGGGAGCGCTGTCCAACGAGGAGGAGGAAGAGAGGCTGAAGCAGCGCCCCGCGGACATAGATGCTGTGAGTACCCGTAGAGTGATTGGGGCCCAGGACTGCTGGGACCCTGGTTGGTGGTAGTGATGGCTACTTCGCTAATAAAGAAGTTTAATTAACAGTTTTTTTAGGGTTTCATAACCAAAGGAAGGAAATGGAAGTCTATTACTAAGGCGCGTCGCCCACACGACCAACAGTCGAGGCGCAGTCGAGGTTTGTTTAAGGCGCATTTGTAAAGAAAATCTCACATTAGAGACACGTCGCAACGAGATTTTCTTTAGAAATGTCGTGTGGGCGACGCGCCTAACGCGCCCGCGCCCCGACTGCGCCTCGACTGTTGGTCGTGTGGGCGACGCGCCTAAGACTCCGCTGTCCGTCCGTCTGTCAACAGGCTGTATCTAATAAACCGTTATAGTTAGACAGAGTTCTTTCAGAGTAGATGTATTTCTGTTACCGCTGTGATAACAAATACTAAAAAACAATAAAATAAATATTTAAAAGGGTTCCCATACGACAAACATGATTTTATAGATTAACCCTTCGTGACACTGCACCGACTCGTACTTGTCCGGTTTTAGATTTTGATGAGAAAGCAAAATTGTTACAGATTTTACATGTAGGTAGATATTATACTTTCGTGCCTTGCCAAATCTTGTAGCAATAAAACAACTGCGACGCAAAAATAAAATGGTTTGGGTAACTTAGTTTGGAATCAGTGTCAGTTTAAATACAAGTGAAATCCTTACTGATATTATAAAAGCGAAATTTAGTTTGTTTGTTTGTTACGCCTTCACGCCTAAATGGCAAAACTGATTGAATTTTGGTACAGAGATAGTTGGGACCCTGGAGACGGACATAGGCTAAAAGTGAGAAATGAGAGAGAAAGAGGGAAGAAAAGGGAAAACTTAGCTTTACTATTACAATAAGGCGCAAGGGCAAAAGCTATAGGTAGTAGGTACCTGCAAATCAGGAAAGGGGAACTGTGTTACCCCGAATTTAACGCTAGCGAAGCCGAGGGCAAAAGCTAGTCGTTCCATATTTCTTGCTGGTATTTCTTTTAAGAAAGATTTCCATTATTCTCTGCCCAGAGCAACAAACGACGCTTCGTTCCATACTCAACCATGAATAGTTTGAAAACCTCAATGTCTATGTTCCAGGATGTCCGCGAGATGGAGCGACGCAAGCGCGTGGAGGCGCTGATGTCGTCGAAGCTGTTCCGCGAGGAGCTGGAGCGCGTGCTGGACCAGCAGATGCATGAGGGTAACGACGCGCCGCTGCTGCAGCGCATCCGCGAGATGGTGGGTGGTAGGCTGCACACTGGCAGCATGCGGGTAAGTCATACTGTGCAAGTCAACTTTAGTTCTCCATTTTTTTAACCGACTTCTTCAAAAAGAAGTAGGTTTTTTTATTAAAGACGTTGCCCCACACTAGGAATTTCTCCTGTATCGTGGATGCGTTTACAAATATTTAAACTTACATACACAAACAGTCAATTCGATTGTATGTTTTTTTTATGTTTGTAATGCTATTTATCACCCAAAATTCGTCTTTTAAAATCGTTTTTCAAAATTCTTTTATAGTTGAAAGGGTATATACCGAGGTGGTCCCATATAAATTTTATTTATATTGCTTGGGTAGTTCATGAGTAATCAGAAGATTATGTATTATAGAAATAATACATATTTTTGTCCTAATAACTTTTATTAACAGCGGAAAATTTAAATAAATTTGTCCTAGTCCTAAGTACTAACATAAATAACAAAACACCATTCTACATTTCGCAAAAAATGTTTTGATTTTGACTTAAAGGTCGAAATAATAAAGTCTTGTGCAAATAATAACCAAACCTTTGAAAAGAAGTTTAGACGAACCCGCGATACCCTGCGCAGCAACCAGTCGCATCGCCACTACGCCCACCGTGCCGTTGAGTCCTTAACATTCTTACTCACATATTTCCGACTCCATTTTAAACTTCTGTAGACAGTTGTGTATCAGGAATAATTCTTTGCAAGGCTTCTTAACTACATCTAAGCTTCGAACGTCCTCTGCTGTCCCCAGGGCCCCGCGTGCGTGCTCCCGATCAACGACATCCGAGGCATCGAGGGTGTCGGCTACGAAAAGGGAGAGAAGATCCTCCGCTGCAAGCTGGCGGCAGTGTACCGCCTCGTCGACCTGTTCGGTTGGACCCAGAGTGAGTGAAATGAAAGAAATCAAGTTATTTATTCAAACTAGGCTTTTTGAACGAACACAAGATAGTTTTAGCTGGGAGGAAGAAGTGGCGGAACAAACTCCCCAGCAACACAACTGTCTGGTAGGTTCAAACCTACCAGACAGTTGTGTTGAATCAGATTTTATACAGTAACTAGCTTCCGCCCGCGGCTTCGCCCGCGTGGTGTGTTGATAAAAAGCAGCCTATAGCAAAAATAACAAAATCGAAGTATAAATAAAATTAGGTACGTCTCATTTTTAAGGTTACTTCCCCAATGGGTAAAAACTCTATTACTAAGTCTTCGCTGTCCGTCCGTCCATAGGTAATGGTACGAATCTAACTAATAGGTATGTATTATGAAACTTCATAAATCCTATGTTTTATTACATTTTATGTAATTAGATCTTATTGTAACTATATGTTCACAAATAAAGGATTTGAATTTAGTTTGTAAGGAACGTGTCAACTCAACGTACTCTGTGCTCACGCGTCTGCCCGTGTTCGGGTCGCGCACTCAGCGATGAGCGACTTGTTCCCTACACCGCGCCCGAGCGGGCCAGCCTAGTCACGGCGACATAAAATTAATTTTGTTGCGCGTTATTTTGATTTTGCTATATCTCCTAAAGTATTTATTTAATCTGCATGATGCAAAAGGAAAAAATAATCTTCATGAAATGTTCATGCCAACCAACCTATTTAAAATGATAAGGATTAATACTGTATTTGTGTAAATAGCTTTCCAAGTTAGCGCTTTATAATTGGCCATTTGTTAAAGTATTAAAATGGATATAGTATGTTATCCTTAAGATATAGACATATGTCACCGCTGACTTTTCTGTGGACCTATATAACATACACAATTACACCATACATTATTTTGTTATATCTTAAAGGGTTTAGGCAGCGTTTTCGTTGAAAGCTCCCAGACAGCATACTTTTTGCCGACATCTTCAACAAATATAGTTAATGAACACAGAAATAAATAAAAAAAACTTAACAAATTATATACTAAAACCTTCCTTAAGAATCACTCTATATATTACTAAAAACCGCATCAAAATCCGTTGCGTAGTTTTAAAGATTTAAGCATACAAAGGGACATAGGGACAGAGAAAGCGACTTTGTTTTATACTATGTAGTGATATACAAAGTAAGGAATGATATGAAGGAGAAAGGTTGGCCTTGTAGATTCTTAGACGCTTGTTAAGTTTTGTTAACGTATTATTTTATTTTACGTTTTGTAAAGTAAGCAATGACTTAATGTCGGGCCTACGCTGTCCTCTCATACTTTTACTAACGCTGTAACAACAACATTGTAAAACCGAAAGATTTTAAAAGAGTAACCATGGAGTTCTTGCCGGTTCTTCTCCATAGGAAACGACCAACCCGAACCGTGCACCTTTTCTCGACGTTTTATAAGTGCCCTTGTAGTCTTATGTGAAATAAAAATATTTTGATTTGATTTGAAAGGAGTAAATGATGCCGTGACGTTTGACAGGGGAGAATGGAAGAAGAAAACGTGTTGCGCCGACCACATAGAGAATTGGACAAGGGCAGGAAAATGAATGACAATGACTGTTGACCGGGCCCTTGTTTCGAATTCTGGGTCGTGCAAGTGTTTTTGGCTTTTACCATCCCCGGAGTTTGGATATTGGCGAAATGATACCCTAGTACTGTGTACCTACAAAATATGTATTTATTTATTTAGGCAAACCAACTAAATACATACAAAAGCATTAATGATAAATGATGTTTATTTTGCAAGTAGGTTTTCACAAACACTTTTAAAAACACGTCTTTTTTAAAAACTAGATGAGGCCGGTGTTTCGTACCCGACTACTCTGAGAAGAAACAGCCGATACAAACTCAGAGGTCATAGTCTCTTTTAAGGTCCAGACAAAAAATCTTGGTCAACTTACATGAGGACTATGCAGATTAGTGTCTGAAATGGTCTTTCTAAGAAAGCACCACACAGATTGAGTGGACCTGTCCAGTCAGTGCAAGCATTTGTCAGTTATCGTGTAGCTCAACTCATAACCCAAGGAGCTCAACGACACGACGAACAATACCAAAAAAAGGACATTTGTGTAGGTCCCTAATAGTACTCAACTGCCAGACAATCGTCAAAAACAAACAAAGTAAATAAAAGTTATGGTCCACATAGTCCTCACATTTACAATAAACAACTACAGACTAGAAAATATTTACAAAATATCAAAGACACTTTCTGAACAACGAAACATCTAAATACAAAATCACGTAACTAATAATATCCGTTGTGTTTGGTTAGCGGGCAACCATGGTCAGATCACGGCTCGTCTGAACACGGCCGTGGAGTCAGTGCTGACGACGCCGCGCGGCCTGCTGCCGCACGAGGTCACCGCGTCCTCGCTCGTCAAGGTGGACATGCAGGGCGCTGTGCAGGACCAGGGCACCACCAACTTCCCCGTCAACGTGGAAGGTAAGTCAACCTTGTAGTTGCGTGGGCAGACTTGAAGTGATGACAACAAATTTTAAGTTGCCTTATCATCATTTTTGACCATATCATCATTTAGAGGAGGCCTTGATAGTGTATTTTATAATCTGCATGTGTTTTTTGCTAAAAATATTTTTTTGTATGTACCTACCCTAAATCTCATAAAATACTATTGCATATCCGACTTGGGTAGACTGTTGGAACCAAAAATGTAATGTTTATTAATAAGAACTTCATGTGCACAGTAACGCAATAAATATATCTTTATCTTTAATCTTCACTCTGTAGAGTGGTCCTTAATAAATACATAAAAAATGTTGTACTTATAGGGATATTTAAATAATTATTTTTATTTTGTTAATTATGTTAATACATTAATTGCATGCACTTTAATCTACCCATACTGTTATTATTGTAAATAGAATTTTATTAAGGAAATAAAAAGACTTAATAATATCATCATTTACCCGACTTTTCTCATCTATGTTGGGTTCAGATCTCAGTGTAACCGGATGCATCTAAATACTAGTATTTTACATGTAGTGATTGCCTATTTGACCTCTACAACCCAGTTAGCACTTAACACTCGTTTTTCTTCAGTTCTTTGACAGTCGTTACAGGTAGTCAGTGTTCCGAAAGTCTGACAACCAGTCTTACCAAGGGGTATCGTATTACCCAGTACTAACTGGGTTGAGGAGGTTAGATAGGCAGTCGCTCCATGTAAAATACTGATATTAAGCTACATCCGGTTACACTGAAAGCTGAACCCAACATAGTTGGGAAAGGCTAGGCAGATGATGATGAACCCAGTTAGCACTTAGTTACCTATGCTATACTTCTAGGTAATTCTGGTTCTGAGACTTTCAGGCCGCTGATTACTTGTAAAAAAACTACCAAGTAATTCTAGACTAGATCTAGTGTTTTTGCGCGGCATACATCCACGGAATAATCTAGGCACTCACGGCCAATCCTGAAGTTCTGCCCGAGCGCCTGCTATTATTTAGCGACCAGATCCTCTAAATGTAGGAGGAGCTCGTGGCTAAATAATAGCAGCCGCTCGGGTCTATGTTTAGGTTAAGCCGCGCTTGCCTAGGTCGGTCTGTGGATGGGTGACCGCCCGTTACGTTAAATGATGTTCGTTTCCCCTTAGGCTTCTCGCTGCACGCGTCGGTGCACGCGGCGCGGCCCGACGTGCGCTGCGTGCTGCACGTGCGCTCGGCGGCGGCGCTGGCCGTGTCGTGCACGCGGCGCGGCGTGCTGCCGCTGAGCCACGAGGCCGCGCTGCTGGGCGACGTCGCCTACCACCGCGTGCCGCACGGTCTGTACACTCTACACACACCCTTACTTGAAGCTGAATCACTTTTCTTCAAACACGTCTTGAAATTTATAGAGTAACGAAAGAAGAGCAGTTTATTTGGACCCTGGGCTTAGCTATGTAGCACTATAAACTATTTTAAAGTGAAAATTTGATTAGAAGATATCAGGGCGCTAATCAATAGAATAAGCAAGATACACAAAGTCTAAAATACACATTTTGACCAATTTAGCCTATATACCAATAATAATTTGTACATTTACCACAATATACTGATACATGTACTAATTATTTAAATACAAAAGCTCATTAGAAAAAAAAGAAGTACCAAATGATTCTGTGCCACATTTAAAATTTGATTAAAAAAAAATGGATTAAATGTTTGAGATTTGACCCCTAATATCCCCATAACTACAAAGTTCCCAAGTGCGATCTAAAACAAAAACAAAACGCAATGAAGGGAAGGAGGAAAAATACCTTTCGGTCTCATTAAGGATATTTTTTAGGGTTCTGTACTTCAAAAGAAAAATCTGAACCCTTACAGGATCAGATTTTTGTCCACCTGTCTGTCGACTATAACGGGTCTTCCCGTTATCTCAGGAACGCATGGAGATATCGAGTTGAAATGAAAAAAAACTTTATACCCAAGTCTGTAGTCAAAAAACCTTCTAAATTCTATCCCCTGGTATTTGGGAGTCTTCTCGAGTGAGACTTGAGTATTTCAACCACTAAGAAGTTCTAAATCAGCTTATATTACAACTTCTGGAACAGAATGCCGTACTGAATAAGAGGGCGGGGATTAATAAACCACGCGGGCACATCACAAGTTGGTGGAACTTACACGTCTTTCTATAACATTGATAGTTCAGGCACTAGTGTGCGGCAGTGGTTCACGAAGGTCTGTGGTGTGCAGGTATCCTGGACAACGAGGAACGCGACAAGCTGGTGCGCGCGCTCGGGCCGCACGCCAAGGTGCTCATGCTGAGCTGTGGCGGAGCCCTGTGCTGCGGAGCCACGCTGGAGGAGGCCTTCAGCCAGGCCAGGTAACCTACCACCACTCACTCACACCGACTAGCTGGTGCTGGTGCTCACGCTGAGCTGCGGCGGAGCCATGTGCTGCACTCACTCACTCACTCACACCGACAACAATTCTTAGGCTTCTTAGGCTCCTCACCACACCTTCTACGCCTTTTTTGGGGACGTGAAATCATCAAATAACTTCCCCGAAAGAAGCCCATACATTATCCAGGGCTTAAACTATCTACATAGCAATTTTCATCCAAATCGGTTTATGAAGCGTAAAGGAGCAACAAACATACATACATACACAAATACTCACCCATACAAACTTTCACTTTTATAACATTAGTTTTTAAGCTATTGCATAGCTTCTATCGCGGGCCTTGAGCGCGGGGACCGAATCCAGAAATTCCGTAACGAAAAAAAACCTGACGCTCCCCACTCCGACCGACGAACACGGAGGTGTGGCTTGTCTAACGTCGTTTACACAATACGGTCAGTTATTTCAATCCCGATTCATGTTCTTATAGCGTGTTTGGTAGAGAATCGGATAGTCAATCGACATTACGCTGGATTAAACCCAAGGTCTTGTTTTGCTTTTTGCGACTTCTTTTCGGATGGACTTTTTAAATATTATATTTAGTTTTTTATTTATTGTCTAAGTTGATAAAAAAAAAATTCTTTTTGCGACTTCTTTTCATTGGAAGTACTTTTTAAATATTTTATTTAGATTGTTTTTATTTATTGCATAAGTTGATAAAAAATGCTATGCAATAGCTTTACCGCGGCAGTCCCCGAGTCCCACACGTATTTTGAACTTAATTTGAGCTTGTATGTTATATTTGTGCGGTGCGTTGATTCGAAGTATGTTGTGTCTCAGGAACCTGACGGCGGCGTGCGAGATCCAGCTGCGCGTGGCGGCCGTGCCCGTCGACGAGCTGCAGCTTTTCGACGACGACGCCAGGAGGCAGGCAAGTACACATGCCGTTGTTGCGCAGGCTGGGGAAACCTTTATGGATATCTTAATATGGATCTTCCTTATATTAATCCTTTATGGATACTCTGCGTCTAGGGCGAACAGTTGTCCAGGAGGTTCCAGCTTTTGTGAATCAATATCTGCAGCCCCTCCCCACATCAGTATACTATAATACATGTAAAGAAAAAAAAAATATAAGTAAAAAAAAACATTAAACATGCAAAGCACCACAAACATTTATAAATACGTAATAATTATGTTTAAGTTTAAGAATGATTCTTATACTAACTACTCTAACTAAGGCATGCAAACAGTTTTAGCTATATAAATAAAGACTCATTAACTGACTTCAAAAAAGGAGGAGGTTCTCAATTCGTTGGAAAGATTTTTTATTTATTTTCATCGATTACTCAAAAACGTAAAAAGATCAAAAATATTTATTCGAAAATAACACAAAGCCTTTAAGCAGTAAGGTTCTAAATAAAATGTTGACAATTGGTGCTTAATCTATTTTTAAACTAGAGTGTCTATGGTGTATCATATTTCAACGCTTAGAACAGAGTCAATATGGAAAGACATGGAGTTGCAGACGTTATTTTTTTTATCGCATCCTCATTTTATTTTTAAACCTAATTTGCAAATGTTAATGATTGATTTAAACAAAAGTTGGTGGTTTGTAATTTTTAATGATTACTTCTTTAATTAATCCTCTCCCCCCGGATCGCCGTAAGGTGCAGACGTGTAATAGACCTGCTACTTGTTATTAAATTAATCCAAAATTTTAATAAAACAAATTAAATTCAGTGAATAAAATAGGAGCGCATAAGTCCTGAGGAGTTATTAAAAAGTGCGAAGTGCTACGGACGCCCGGCCGGCTACGTCATACCGCTCCTGAGATCTCCGCTGACACCACAGTGTACCTGATATCCTGGTACCTGGCACCAACAAATCAGCGCCCGCGCAGCTACGGAGCCACACCTCGGGTAAAACCCCTAAATTACCTTTGGATATACGTGATTTTGGAGGTGGTGAAGCTCCGCCTCCCTCAAACGTATTGACTAATTACCTAATTAGCCACACCCCCTTTGCTAATCACCCAGTGTTTATTTACTACGGCGCAGGAGCTTGCTATTTGATCTCCTATAGACGCACGATTCAAATAACTAGAGGATTTAAAGGCAAGTTTGTGATTTGCTTACTATAAACAATGCCTAACCTTTACAAAACGCCGCCTTCTACACCACAAGTTGAGGTTCAACGTTGCTCATCAAGCCCCAATATTACAACGCCCGAATCAGTATTTATAACACAGAGAACAAAGCGCCCTCGCTCTGAATCCAGCCCAACGAGCGTACTTATGGATTTTAGAGAAGAGATTCGACAGATGTTGGCTAAATGGAATAAAGACCAAGAAAACACCTTGCAAAACCTTATGTCAAAAATAACGAGTGAGTTAGCAGAATTAAAGGCTCAAAACAAAGATTTAAAAAAAGTTAAAGCTGAAATTGAGGAGTCTGCTAATTTGATGAACTCCCAATATGAAGAAATGAGGTGTAAAATTATAAAATTGGAAAATGAGCGCACAGAACAACATACCTACATACATAAACTAGAAAGAAAAATTCAAGATATCCAAGAATGCCAGCGCTCAGCCTCGCTCGAACTGCGGAATGTACCACCAAAGGAAAGAGAAAACAGTGATGATTTAATTAAATTAGTAACTGATACAGGTAAATGTCTGCATGTGAACATAGATCCTGCGGACATCCGAGATGTATACAGAACGCAAAGTAAACAAGGGCCGTCAAAGCAAATAGTTGTCGAACTTCAATCGGTAACTATAAAGAATAAATTCTTGCAAGCCGCACGTGACTTCAACAAGGGTAAGCCCATTGCAAGCAAATTGAATAGTTCCTTAATTGGCTCAACAGGTGAATGCGTTCCGATCTATGTATCCGAACGTCTTCCATCTAATCTAAGGCAGCTTTTCTTTGAAGCTCGAAAATTCGCTGTCGCCAATAATTTTAAGTATTGCTGGACGTCAAATGGCAAGATATTTCTTCGCAAAAAAGAAGGTGACAAACCAATTCGTATCGTTTCTGAGAAAACTTTTCTCGAATTGTCACAAGAATAGTCAGCAATTTTATGTATGTGTTTTTGTATTTTTATTATTTGTTAACATAATATGTCATTGTGATCTTCAATCATATATATTTTTTCATGTTGCATTTTTCCTTATTTTTTTATACAATATTAGAGCTTTGTTTCGTCAGTTAAATTTAAATTATATAAAAGTCTCATTTAGCTTAGATTGTAAAAGAATATTCTTTAAGTCTCTACACTACACTTACATGCTCATCTATAAAACATTTACACAACTTAGAGATTTTTGTCTCCATAATTCATCAATTCTCACATTTTTTATTCTTAACTTATATCACGTACCGTCTAACTCTCAAAAAAACATTTTCACAAACCATGATTTTTGTTGCTTGGCTTTCTCTGTATCCAGGTTAAAACTTCGAATCACGCTATCATGGACAATTATTTTAAATAAAAATGTTTGATATCTGTACTTTGGATGAGATAGATGCATATGGCAGGGTGAATGCTAACGTCTGTAAGCCCGAGCAATGCTCACAGTTTATTAAAAATACACCTAAATCTATTAACATAATGCATTTAAATATTCGCAGTGTAAACTGCAACTTTGACAGTTTCGCAGTATTTCTACATAGTTTAAAGGTTACATGTGAGGTCATTATCTTATCTGAATGTTGGCTAAATTCTTCCTTAACTACCCCTGCAATAAAAGGTTATGTGTCCTATACTACAAGCAAGCCGAAAAACCAAAATGATGGCGTCATAATGTATGTGAAAACGGAACTGGCGCACAACATTTCAGAACCTATAATGCCTGACGCCAGTTATCTAGTCTGTTACTTAAAACGCTATAATTTATCAATAGTAGCAATTTATCGCTCTCCTTCCTTACGTAATCAGGATGGTTTTATTGAGGGTTTGGATAAAGTTCTTACTGAAGTTTCACCTCAGAAAAACATTATTATAATTGGAGATATCAACATCGACATAGCCTCCAGTTGCCTTAGCCAACAAGCGCATGAATATCTAAATTTAACTGCCTTCCATGGCTTGTTGCCGTCGCATTTATTTCCTACCCGTGGAACTGCGTGCTTGGATCACGTCATGGTCAAATCTGATTTAAAAACGACTACTTTAGTAATAGATACGTATATCACCGACCACAAGCCTACCTTGTTGAATTTGGGGTGGGGCACCACATCTGCAATCCCCAAATTATATCGCACTGTTGTGGACACTGCTGCTGTCATTGCAGGCTTATCTAGTGTAGACTTTACTGGCGTTATGAACAGCCAAGATGCCAACTATGCTGCCGAACTTCTTGTTTCTATTATTGGCTCTATTATTAAACAACACTCCAAAACAGTCCATATTTCTTCTAAGCGCAGGATAATCAAGCCTTGGATTACCAATGGTTTGCTTAGGTGTATTCGTAATAGGGACAACCTAGCTCGCAAATTTAATAAAGACCCTGATAACTATACGCTTAAAACTACCTATACTAGATACAGGAATTTCTTAAACAAACTATTAAAAAAACTAAAAAAAGAATTTGAGAAGGCAGAATTTTCCAAGGCTCGGAAAAATCCTAAAACTACTTGGAACGTCATTAAAAATATAACTTCAACACATCGTAATGTTTCCTCGCCAATTGAATTGCTCAGTACAACTCCTGATAGTGTTGATTCATTAAACCACGTTAACGATTACTTTGTGAATGTGGGCAGAAGATTGGCTGAGTCATTTATTCCTGTTTCGTCTCCAATATCTCCGTCTTGTTCTGGACCTTCTCATTCCTTTGTACTTCTACCTACAGACGAAGCTGAAGTGGAAGGAATTATCCATGGTTTGCGAATTGATGCTGCAACGGGATGGGATGGTATATCACCTAGAGTTTTGAAATCCTGCTTGTCAACATTAGTACCTGTCATAACGCATATTTGCAACATTTCAATACACTCGGGCTGCTTTCCGAAAGTGTTTAAAATGGCGGTCGTTCATCCTATCTTCAAAGGTGGGAACAGACACAGTGTTGATAATTACAGGCCTATATCTATTTTGCCCGTGATATCTAAAGTCTTGGAGAAAATAATTAACAACCGCTTAGTATTATTCCTTGAATCAAAAAATCTCTTAGCCTCCAACCAATATGGCTTCAGAAGAGGTAAGTCTGCTGAGGATGCTGTTGCCTCCTTTGTAGATGATGCTGTAGCAAAATTGGATAAGGGTATGAAATGCTTAGGAATTTTCCTTGATATTTCAAAGGCTTTTGATACTGTGTCTGTTCCTCACCTCTTATCAAAATTAGAAGCCCTCGGAATCCGTGGTCTTACTCTTGAAATGTTTCGTGACTATCTCAGTGATCGTTCACAGTGCGTTAAAATTAATGATTTGATGAGTGATAGTAGAGCACTAGGCTTCGGTGTGCCCCAGGGATCAATTTTGGGTCCAACATTGTTTCTGGTGTACATAAATGGTCTCTGCAACCTCGCACTTGATAACTGTTCAATATATACATATGCAGATGATACGGCATTGCTCGTATATGGTAAAAATTGGACAGAGGCGTACTTGTGCGCAGAAGATGCACTTAGGGCAGTGATGCAATGGTTCTATGCCAATCTTCTAACTGTAAACCTAAGCAAAACAATGTACATGCCCTTCTCCCTTAAACCATCTTCACTCCGCATTCTTGATTCGCTAGTACTCAGTGCGCACTCCATTAATTGTTTCATGAACTCTCCTAGCTTGTCCTGTACCTGTCCACAACTAACACGAACTGATACTGTCAAATATCTTGGGATCAAAATAGATAATTCTCTGAACTGGAAGCCTCATTTAGAAAATTTGTCCTCTAGAGTTAGAAAACTTATTTATATTTTTAAAAAACTAAGACACTCTGCAGATCTTAATACTCTAAAGACTGTTTATTATGCTCTATGTCAGTCTATACTCACATATTGCATTACTGTATGGGGCGGAGCTCCGAAGACTTATTTCTTGCAACTGGAGAGAGCACAGAGAGCTGTCCTCAAGGTCATGACTTTCAAACATTTTAGATTCTCAACCACAATGCTGTACTTGGATTGCAAGGTTTTGACCGTGAGGCAGCTCTTTGTGCTCCAAATCATTCTCCGCAAGCATAAAAGCTCGGAATTTGATGCGAGTGCCGCTAATAGTCGCCGACCTTATAATGTCTGTACCACACAATTCTCCTATACCGCTACTGCCCATAGAAATTATAATTTTGTCGGAAGCCACTTGTATAACTTGATTAATAAACATTGCAGTATATTCTCTCTCACCACAAAATTATGTAAGGCTAAGGTTTACAACTGGCTCCTGAGTCTGAATTATGAAGAGACAGAGAAGTTAATTAAAATTAATAATATAATGTAAATCTTTACAAACTCACTCACACACCCCCACACACTCTTCACTAACTCACATACACTCACGCTTCCTCACACAACCACACTCACCCACATAAACGCCATACTGAGGCTTTTTCTTTGTTTCTGTTGTATTTTTAAATCTTTTTTTTGTTTTTATTTTTGTGTTTATTTAATTTAATGTGTTTTAACTTAATGTGTTTCATTAAAACCACGTCTCCATTTTATTTAAATTGAAAGGAACTCTGTAGGTACAACATGAGAGAGCACTGGTACCCATAACACAAGTTAAATCTTACCTTGGGTGCCAGGGTTCATTTCACTACTTACCAGAATAATGAATGTTAAAATCTTAAAGACATTGTTAGTTTGTAAGTGGTTTTGTACAAATCTCTTTCTGGCAATAAATATTTTTATTTATTTATTTTATTTAATAGAGGGTGTAAAAGAACCCTTATTGAAATCAAAAGGCACTTGTTGTCGTCATAGGTTTTTTTTATTTGTAGACTACACTTTGGACCATACATATTATGCATTTCTAGTTACGGTGATGTTATTGGGGTGCACTTGGATTTAAACCCCAGTTTTCAATGTTATGACTTTACTTTATACAGTATGTTAGTTTAAATGAGGGACGTATTCAAACCCACAATAGTGCATACTTACATGATACTAATAAAAATATGAACAAAAAAAAAACACTAATAAATAAAAGACAGAACCATACCAAAAATTTCGCATAAGTCTCGCAACGTGTATGTACCCTTGCGCTAGCGATTTAATACTATCGCAGAACATGTGTGCATGTCAATGACCTTTAGGTATAATCCATTTTCCCTTCATACTTTAAACCTGGCTTAGGACGCCTTTTCGGTAGAATCGGCGCGTAGGTATTTTGTCGCGTAATTTACTTCACTGTTTACAAGTTTACTTCTCTCGCGCTCAGTGTTCATGAATAATGTATTTTATTGGACAATTACGTCAGTAATTAAGGTTATAGGTTTTTTACATATTTGGGACGAGAATCGAATACTGAATACCCTCCCTCAATAAGTCCCTCGTTTAACCTAACACTCTGTATACCTCCCCGACCCCCTTACTATTCAAAATTAAATTGATTTGCGTAGAGTTATGTACTTAGTTTAATGTACGGAATGCTTGGTTGACGGCTTCGTTAAGCGTTGGTTTACACCCTGAAGTGCTTAAAAAAATATTTTAAACAATAAGAAATTTAGCAGTAATATTCCTATGAAAATCATGAGTGTCAGCCAACTTCCAAAACACTGTTTTTTGTACCTGACTTCTTCAGAAGAAGGGTAACCTTTTTGAACAAAATGTATGTAAGTAGTATAAAAAAATACGCTTGAAAAACATTACTCTCCTACCGATATAGTTTTACAGTTAATTACCTTTAAACAAATTAACATCTTCTCCTCTTTCCTTTGCAACAATAAATATCCATTCTGCACATCGAGATGTATCAGTAGAAAATCTACAAAAAAAATATAGCCCTATTCTACTCCACTCCATTCACTATTCTAAATCAGTCGACGTTGGACCAATGTTGGACGTATTGTTGTACCAAACATTTGGGGAACAAGCCGAACATTGTTAAAATGATTTATATTTCACAATTAGTGCTACTTTTACTATGGAAATAAGCACTTATTAGCATATAATTCCCGAAAAAAAGATATTCCTTGTGAAATCTGAGTATTACGATGGTTATTTTCACAGTTTTTGAACGCGCACTGCACCATTTTTACGTGTTAGTGTTGGCCAGGATTGGACCATACTAGGTTTAAATAGAAGCACAAAATTAGTTGTGCCCTTATTTTTCGGGCCGTTTTTGAACCGTTGATCGGGAATCTAGTACATTTTTGATCGAAGTTATAAGTATATGATTGTTCTGTGACAGATCTACGAGTCATCGCGCAAGCCTCCGTCGGACGCGAGCAAGTGGCGCGTCGGAGGCGAGGAGTTCGAGGCACTCATGCGCATGTTGGACAACGCGGGCTTCCGCACCGGGTACATCTACAGGCATCCGCTCATCAAGGTACCGGCGAAACTACACGCGCGATCATATATGTAGCAGAGCAGGACTGTGGGAGGAGTTCGAGGCACTCATGCGCATGTTGGACAACGCGGGCTTCCGCACCGGGTACATCTACAGGCATCCGCTCATCAAGGTACCGGCGAAACTACACGCGCGATCATATATGTAGCAGAGCAGGACTGTGGGAGGAGTTCGAGGCACTCATGCGCATGTTGGACAACGCGGGCTTCCGCACCGGGTACATCTACAGGCATCCGCTCATCAAGGTACCGGCGAAACTACACGCGCGATCATATATGTAGCAGAGCAGGACTGTGGGAGGAGTTCGAGGCACTCATGCGCATGTTGGACAACGCGGGCTTCCGCACCGGGTACATCTACAGGCATCCGCTCATCAAGGTACCGGCGAAACTACACGCGCGATCATATATGTAGCAGAGCAGGACTGTGGGAGGAGTTCGAGGCACTCATGCGCATGTTGGACAACGCGGGCTTCCGCACCGGGTACATCTACAGGCATCCGCTCATCAAGGTACCGGCGAAACTACACGCGCGATCATATATGTAGCAGAGCAGGACTGTGGGAGGAGTTCGAGGCACTCATGCGCATGTTGGACAACGCGGGCTTCCGCACCGGGTACATCTACAGGCATCCGCTCATCAAGGTACCGGCGAAACTACACGCGCGATCATATATGTAGCAGAGCAGGACTGTGGGAGGAGTTCGAGGCACTCATGCGCACTTCAGATATTGTTCAGCCACTTTTTCTTCCCAGCTAAAACACCAAGAAGTGGCGAAGGGTGGGCGTTTCAGGGGACTGTCTCTTGTAAGCTATGACGTTCAAAAACTGCAGATTTTTTAGGATTCTGTGCCTCAAACGAAAAAATCGGGCATTCTATAGGATTACTTTATTGCCCATCTGTCTGTCAAGACCCTTTATCTTAATAACGTGTAGAGGTATCAAGTTTAAATTAAAACCATACACTCACGTCTGAAAAAGTCAATCCTCTAAATCTACGCAGTCAGAAGGTATGTCGCATTTTTGTAACACTTAGGTGTGCGAGTCCGACTAGTACTTGGCCACTTTAATTTTTCCCAATCAATCATCGGTAGGTCAGACTTGTACTGACTAAAACCTATCGATGTCCATTCTTTTGCCTTCGTGTTCTGGGGCTGCGGTATCTTTAGAATCAACCCGCAGCCCCGGACTGATTATTGCGGGTTGTTCGAAAGAGATACCGCAGCCCCGCAGCATAAAAGGCAATAGAAGGAACATGGGTGGGTTTTAGTCAGTACAAGCCTGACACTCTCCCTCGCTCAGCCCAGGGCGGGGGAAGTTATTATTTATTATGTACAAAAAACTTGTATACACTCAACAAAAATGAAAATATCTGGCTTGCTTTCTAATATAAGAGAGAGAAAGACAGACAGAGAAACATGCGCACGCCGCACAGCTTACAATAGCTTACTATAACAAAAAGTGTCGTTACAACTTTTCGTGAGAATTTTTTCCGTCTAGCCCCCTTTCACAACGCGCGATAAGGAACTTCGTTCCAAAAGCCCCGGACTGATTTTAACCTATTTTGATGTTGAATGTTTGTTGTGTTTAGAACGACGTGCCTCGTCCCAAGAACGACGTGGAGGTGCCGCCGGCTGTGTCGTCGCTCGGCTACCTGCTGGAGGAAGAGGAACTGTACAAGCAAGGGTGAGCTCACAGCTTCTGTTGCTAGTCGTCTCTGTCAGACACATGTCGGAAAGATACTTTTGTACAGGAGTGCGTGTCAAAATATTAGTTTGTTAAACAAAGTGTGTATATGCAAAAAGGTCAGAAATCTCATTGGACTGCTACTTATAATACGAGAATACAGGGTGTCTTATTTGCATATAAAAATATAAAGAGAATTGATACGGTTTTTGCAATAAAAATAATATTTGATTATGCTGATTTGTGGCACTTTTGAATTTAAGCAGCAATGTATACGACACTCATTAAGACGAAAAAAAAAGGTTTTTTTTTCTTCACGTCTTTTTTTTTCGTAGCGGATATAAGAATGTTGAGATGGATGTGTGGAGTGACAAGAATGGATAAAGTAAGGAATGAGTATAATAGAGGAAGTTTGAAACTTGCGCCTGTTATAGAAAAATTGAAAGGGATCGTTTGTCTTGGTATGGACATGTAATGAGGAGGGATGAAGGACATGTGTCTAAAACAGTTGAAAGGATCTGAATGTTGATGGACGGAGAGCGAGAGGAAGGCCAAAGAAAAGATGGATGGATTGTGTAAGGAATGATATGGAGGAGAAAGGAGTCAATGATGCCGTGACGTCTGATAGGGGAGAATGGAAGAAGAAAACGTGTTGCGCCGACCCCAAATAGAATGGGACAAGGGCAGGAAAATGATGAAAATGATGATGTATACGACATACGACGACACACATTCAAAACAATCATTTTGTAACAGAAAAAATACATAATATGTATTTGTCATCCTTCCCCATCTTATTTATTTCTGACCCTTTGGGGTAACCAAAATGTTGATAAAAGGCCGCGTCCTAACCCCATGTTGTCTCCGCAGGATATGGAAGAAGGGTCAGGGCAAGACGGGCGAGCGCACGCGCTGGCTGAACTCGCCCAACGTCTACCAGAAGGTCGAGGTGCTGGAGACTGGCACCGCTGACCCCAAGAAGATCACTAAGGTAGAATATCTCAGGGTTGAGGCCGAGTAGCTCACCGGCGCCACGGCTCATGTCTACAGATAATACCACTAATATTTATACACTTTGACATATTTATATCTTGAATATAAAGTCAATTGCATGATATTATATAGATCCAAGATACTCTAGATGTAACTACATTAAATTAAAATCTATACATTTTTATAAGTTGCTTCTGGTATAGTTACCCACAATAATTTGTATACACGAAGCCACTAATAATAGACTCGGAATTTCTACTGTATCGTGGGTGCGTTTTCATTTAATCTCATACATAAACAAGTAGACCCGGAACAACCATCAGTAGGCCATACTAATATTTGTTCCGTGCGGGTATCGAACCCGCAACACGCAGCGCAGCAGTCGATCGCTCAGCCACTGCGCCAACCGTGTCGTGTTTCCTCGTACTTACTCGTGCAGTTACGAACATAGGCACCCATACAATATAAAATAAAGTCTAATTTTGAAGTAAAAATAGATATTTCACGAGAAAATCATTTTTGAATTTTTCAAAGTGTATAATTATTAATGCTAGTATCTATACACCGATGGCTGCTCATAATACTACCATATTGGGGTAAGCAGGAATGCTAGAAATGTGAAAATAGGTGTTGGTACCTCCACCCTGGTACTGAGAATGGGTGTTGTCACCCTTTTGAGCGAGATTCGAAGTTGATGGTAATAATATATTTGTAGGCAGTTGATTAATTTCCATTAAATAATAACTTCTGTATAATTTTCTTTAAAGATTCAGTCGGATTGTGTAACAATTCTGGTCAAGTTGAGAGTAAGCCGCGAAATTTAAATTTTCTTAAGTTTTTTTTTTGCAATTTGCAGGTCAGTGATAGGTTAGGATTCACTTAAATAGGAATCGCGACCGTAATAAATATGGTTTTACAAAATCATAATCGTTAGAACGGTCAATACAAACCTCGTTAGTTCATTAACACTTGAAACGGGATATTTACCATGTTTATTATTTATATTGAGTTTCCGATATTTCGGCGATGTTGCAAACGCCATGATCACGGATGAACTGAAGTTATTGCGGGTGGATGTTTACGAGCAGACAAAACGATCTACCCTCTTTCTTATTCGTTTTTTGCGTTCGTTACCACTAACACCGTCACTCACAACTCGATTTTGCTCTCGACACACAAAACTCACTGTATCAAGTAGCGATCTTTTTTCCTTACTTTTTGGGTTTTTACACAATTGAACCACTGGATTCCAGGCTCTTGATAATTGAAACCCATCTTCTCGGTTGAAGTTCCTATATTTGGTAATCTCGATTGCTTCTCTTACCAATCTAGGAATATAGTGGCGTTCTGTCGAGATTACCTGAGGGTTATGTAACTCAATCCAGTGGTTCGATCCTGCTTCCAAAAGATGTTGAGCTATCGCCGACTTTTGTGTGTCATTATTTTTCACTGCCCTAATGTGCTCAGAAATCCTACAAGCCACAGTACGTTTCGTCTGACCGACTAAAAAGTTTAAAGACTTATATCGTTAGTTCATGTAATTTATATAGTGATTATTTCATGAAAAAATCATTGTATGGAATTAAATAAACTTACAGCGTTGTTTTGACTATATTAATGATTATAATTCTTACATCTTACATAAATACAATTCGCGACGAAAACAAACGTTTTTCGTCGCGAATTGTATATATGCTGCAAATTGAGAAAAAAAAAATTGATTTATAAAACTTGAGAGGTGTCAAGGGACACCCGGATGGAAGTTATTATTTATTATGTACAAAAAACCTGTATACACTCAACAACAATAATCATCGCGACACCACACTGTTCAATGCGAAATAGAAAGACGATACGAAAATAACTGGCTTGCTTTCTATGAGAGAGAGAGAGACAGACAGAGAAACACTCGCACGCCGCACGGCTTACAACTATAGCAAAAAGTGTTGGTCTTAATTTTTTCCGTCCTAGTCCTTTCGCAACGCGCATAAGGAACTTCGTTCCAAAAAAACTTATGAAAAATTGAATTTCGCGGGCTACCCCATCGCTTTCACCTCAATAAAAAATAATCAACTGCTTACGTAAATGAAGAATAATAATAGAGTTAGTATGGCCACACATTCTAAATATTGCCTTTTCAAAATAATGTAGGTGGCCTGTATTAATTAAAACTTTTTAATCTATGGTTCACTTGGAGATAGAGGCTTTCACAATGTGTCTGAGGGTCGTCAGTGAGTCTGTTGTCAAATCTCTATGAATTATTGTTGCTGGTTGATCTTTAAGCACGCGGTAAAAATCTATATAACTTCTAGCTGTGCCCAGCGGTTTCGCCCAATGCTTAGTTAAAATAAAATAAAAAAGTATAGATTTGGACCGATTCTAAGACCTACCTTATGAATCGGTTAAGACGTTTCGGAGGAGTACGGCAACTATAACAATACACGAGTATTTTTATTAATTATATAGCATTAATTAAAAGATAAAATTTAAATGTCCGTTTGTAATTTCATAATAAACAGGTATTTGCTGAATGCATAAGAAGGTATATAACGGTCTGTTATATTAAGAAAAAACCTTATTTTTTTAATATCGTCTGTCGTGTCTGCTTCGTTCCGTTTTATCTCCGAAACGGCTAGAGATGTTGACATGAGTTTTATTGTCAGATCGCTGATGTTATAAGGAGTAAACCTACTTCTTAGAATAAAGATTATAATATCGTGTAAAAAAATGAAACCTTGTTGTTTTGTTTTCCCAATTAATTTGAAATGTAAATTTTTTTGTCATTAACCTTCTTCTGACAATATTTCTACCCCATTTGGGGGTATGCAGACACTTCAAAATACCGCACTACGATCTTCATAAGATTCGACAGCATATTCTTGTATACACTCCCTCAGATTACTTTAGTTTTCATTGGTTTATTGTATTTTTATAACGCTACAAATGGCCGAAATAAAAAAATCGTAATTCCATCCCTGAAATTAAAAGTAACGATAT
This sequence comes from Ochropleura plecta, assembly GCA_905475445.1. Taxonomy (NCBI): domain Eukaryota; kingdom Metazoa; phylum Arthropoda; class Insecta; order Lepidoptera; family Noctuidae; genus Ochropleura; species Ochropleura plecta. The sequence goes on from FR997749.1 coordinate 12,883,473, forward strand.
TTTCTATCGATTGTGATCGATTAAATAATATTGTCATCATTACTAAGTTTATACAATGTGTCCGGTCATGGACTAGCGATATTCTAGATACTTATGTAACGAATGTTTTAAAATACTTTACTATAAAAACTTGGGTCTAATTCACTTCCCCGCGTTTTGGCAGCCATTTTGAGATATTCTCTATGCGTGTACAAAAAATAATCATATCTCTCACAGTTTTGGTCTTACTTAACGAAAATAGGTTTATTCAGAGGACACAATATTGTCTATCATTTAAATTAAGAAATGATGAACTTACATTTTCGTAACTATAGAAAACAAAATTAAAGTCCAAAAAAATATGCAAATCAAAGCAAGTTTTGCAAAAAGAAAAGAATATGGTAGTTTTTTTTTAAATCACTAAATTTGAGTACTAGAATGTTTGTTATATAAGTACATAGAACATCGCTAGTCCGTGACGGGACACCTTGTACACATACGATTTCTTTTTCTTAAAAGTTTACCGACATTGCAAAGGTCATATAGTATAATTCTCGAAGGTGGTCGGGTAAAATCTTGTCTATAGTACACCAACTTTTCGCTAGTTCCTGCAAAAACATACTGTGCTCAACCTGGGACTCAAACTAAGTAGACTGGGCAAAAACTCTACAAAAGGATAGAAGATACTTTAAAAAGTTCATTTTGGCAAACAGCTACTAAACTTGCAACTTATATGATCAAAAAGACAATTAAGTATCTTGTATTCTGATGATACTCTTTATTGCACAGGACCATTTTGGATTATCCTTTGGTTTTGTAGAAACGCACATTTTAAATTATAATATTTTGCTTATCAAAAAGTTGACCATGTCCTTTACGAAGTCGGTAAACTCGTATTTTAACAATAATATAAGTATCATTATTATCACAAAATAGTCACAATTATATATAGGTTTATAGTAATTATGTACTGACTTCAAAATACTACGATATTATATAAGAAGGTGCATCTGAAATTTGGCAATGTCGCTCACAGCTTTCAAATATTTCACTGTTTTGATAAATATGTAAATCAATTTAAATTATAAAATGAAAAAATAAACAACACAACTACAAACATTGACGACATGGTTGGCGCTGTGGCTGAGCGATTGATTGCTGCGTTGCGTGTCTCGTGTTCGATCCCCGGTCAAACAAATATTTGTATGGCCTACAGATATGTAGTTGTTCCGGGTTTGGCTGTTTGTGTATGTGAGTTTAAATGTTTCACGATTCAAGAGAAATTTCTAGTGGGGAACAAAGTTTTATAAACTAATATCTAAACTGAAATATTTGAAAGGCTTGTGAGATGTTGCCCATTTTTGATATTGAACCCTCTTAAAATGCTGAGCAAGACATGGTCAGATAAGTTTCCAAAAGGATCATTTTCAAATGTTACAATATAAAAGCATTTAGTCAGTACATTTACAAATAACAAGAACTAGTGTTCAAGTCACATTTATATGCCTTTTCAGTCATTAACTATCCTTCTCAAATAATATAGTACATTCCATTTTTATATTTTTTTTTCCTTTTTATATTTTTACTCGGGTTTTGGTAGTGGCGTTTATATTTTTTATTATTTTTCTATTTTTAACTCAATATTTCTATGTATAATTTTAAGGATAAATGGGAGTTTTTAATATTTAAATAGTTGTTGCTATTATAGAAAAGATAGAAACCATGTTAACCATATTTGAAATAGTCTATGGATATAGAGTTTTAAGATTTCGTGCAAAAATAATAATATCCAGAGCATTTTTTTTTTGTCTATGCTTCGCTCAAAATGGCTCAAAAGGTTTTTTTTACTTTTTAATTTATTTTCAAAGTGAAATCATCGAAGCTTTAGAAATTATATAAGAGAATATTTTATTCAGATTTTAATATATTATGCGTTTTACTGTAATACTTGCTTCAGACGATAATGTGTGTAATATTTTAGGTTTTTCAAGCTCGTCCTGCTACCCTACCATGACGTCTTAAAGCAGAACTTATTCCACTGAGGGAAAGAGACAGAGCTATACAGGGTGTCTAGCACCATCTCTTTCACACAGGAAACACACACACAGGAATAAGAACTGCTATAAGATATCATGGTAACCCTGCTGGGTGTTTAACATGGTCGCTTTTGCCGAATCATTATAGGGTACTAATATGAATTAAGTTAAAATTCTTAAAATGGTCACAGATGCAGTTAATATTGTGAATCGTTACTTTGCGACCAGTTTACGAATAGTAATATAATTGACTGACTGAACAGGTCCAATCAATCTGTGTGGTGCTTTCTTAAAAAGACCATTTCAGACACTAATCTGCATAGTCCTCATGTAAGTTGACCAAGCTTTTTGACTGGACCTTAAAAGAGACTATGAGCTCTGAGTTTGTTTCAGCTGTTTCCTCTCAGAGTAGTCGGGTAGGAAATACCGGCCTTATCTAATTAAAAAAAGGGTGTTTATAAAAACCTACTTGCAAAATAAACATCATTCATCATAATTCATATTATAAACCTATCATTTTTCTGCTTAAGCGACTTTTAGACTACTGATTGATTTAGTAAAAACTTTTTTAAATACGTAAACGTGTTTTACAACAGCGTAATTATTATAAAGATATTTAACCAACTATAATTTATATGTGTGTGTTATTTTTGAAGAATAATTTACTACAGTATATATTTTTTTGGTAACTTGAGCAAATAAAAGTTTTTGCTTCAAAGGGACTGCATATAAATGCTTTCATATAATTATTGTGCTTATAAATATGTTACAAAATCAATTAAAACAATTAAAAAATAATAACAAATTCTATTTTTCATGCTCTCACACATAATGAAATGCTTTTGATAATTTGTTTTTAATTTTTCGTGTTTATTCTATACTTATATCTAAAGTTTTTTTTGTTACTAATATAATAATGTTTTGCAGTGGGTGGATGCTAACAACGAAGAGGTAATTTCGACGATATTTTTTTTTACAATAAAAAATACCTTATTTTGACGTAATTCTATGACTGAAAAGCTTCTTTATTTTATGAAAAAACAGATTTGATTTTAAAATGCTGATAACTGTTGAAGAAAAAATTTCAGATTCAATTTTGCCTTTGATTGTTGTATAAACAAAATCGATTTAGTTTTTCAATCCAAATTTTTCTAAACGTTAATAGGTGATAGATTTTTTTTTTGTATGAGTAACCATGGAGTTTCTTGCCGGTTCTTCTCCATAGGAATCTACCAACCCGAACCGTGCACCTTTTCTCGACGTTTTATAAGTGCACATGTAGGCCTATGTGAAATAAATATATTTTGATTTTGATATGTTTTGTACGTCTTTACAGCTATACTGCTAAGCATGCTCTCAAAATCAAAAGTCATTTATTCAATTTTGGCTGATAATTAGCACTTTTTGAACGTCACATTACAAGAGACAGTTCCACAAAAACGCCCTGCCCGATGAATAATTTTTTTTTTTCGAAATGGCATCTCCCATTTAATCTAGGAGGTCTGCTTAACCGGGCTATTCCTGTAGATGCCTTGAATTTAAGGCCTCCGTCCAGGGAATAAAATACAGTTGAGCCTGCCTTGTGTAGTCGTTGTTTTAGAAAACAAAACATAACTATTTATATTAAATCTAACAAAAGTTATCAGAATTACGTCAACATCTTTCTTTTCTCTTCTCATCTTTTCAAAGCTTTTTCTAACTTCTCGGGATAATCTGGATTTTATGTGTGAAGTCTAAATTACCGGTAGGGTCAATATTTCAGGACAATGTTTTTTTTTTTAAAGAAATCAACAGCATTTCATTATCAATCCCTGGTTGAATGAATAAAATTTTATTCAGAACATCGAGTTTGTACAGTGTTTTAAGGTCTAAAAAATTGGTAGGAATGTTGCCACTTGTAAAAAAAAATAAGAAACCTTTTTCCTTGCACGACCTTTTTTTGTTCTTCCCATTTTCCTGACCGTACTTCCTGTAAGACGCAAACAATTATAGAAACTATACAAGGATGAAAATATCTAGGTTTCGATAATATATTTTTATTATTTTTTGTTTGCACTGTTTATTTAATTTTTATATAAATGTCACAAAAATATATCAACCGGAAAATGCTGTTATTTTTAGCATTTTGAAGTCATGTTTTTTTTTCTAGTTAAAAGCTTGTCCTTTTCGGTGTAAGCAGAATGATGTAAAATGCTTGAAAAAAATATTGTTAAAAATTTATGTCGCTTTTTTTTCGATTGCTTTGCATGGGATGTTGACCTGTTTGTCTGCTTATGCCCGAAATGCGTAAAATCTGTACTGTACATGCTCGATGTTTCACCAGGATTTGAGAAAAATTTGAGCCATTTTTTTCCTATTTTTTTTTTCTTTTCTTCTTCGCACAAATCTTACTTATTTCTTTCTTAAATGTAAATGCCACCTTACCATTTCCTTTTTTTAACTAACCCAGTATTAAGCGAAAGTCGATTGATATTTTTTTTTGCGAAATATTCATTGATTTTTGCGATACATGTTGGCAACATTTTTACTAATTTTCTGTTTTTTCTCTTTTTTTTCTATCACGAATGGTGAACCGGAAATGGACGCATTGGAAACTCAACATGAAATTATTATGAAAACAAAACACTTTACAAATTTAAAATAATGGAATATCTTCCGTTATACGGAATTGTGGTCACACTGACTTGACCAAAATATGGTTATCAAACGCCTGCACTTGGAATGAACGCGACGTGTTACAAAAACAACAATATACTTAAACGCGTGGTCACAATAACCACGCACTGAATGATCTATAAACTGCGAATATCTGACAAAAATGGTTGTCAACTGTTCGACCACCTGCCGTGTACGGGTTGTTCGTGTGGGTTGTCGGGCGGCAGTGGGTGTCGGACGGGTCTCCGGCGCAGTCGGGCACTCCCGTCAAGATCGACACGCTGCAGTTCGTGCCCAAGAACACCAACCCTAAGGAGTTTAAGGCGTTGCAACAACAGGTAACATTGTCTTACTACTAATAAAACGTGTAAAAACGGAGCACTAATACTTATAGGTAGACACATATATCGGTAGAATCAGTTAAAATCAATGATTCAACTTTCTATTAGGCTTGCAACAAATAGTATATTCGGCAGTATACCGAATGCCGAATATTCAGCGGTCCCCCTGACCCAATAGCCGAATATTCGTATTCGGCCGGATTTTAGCGCCAAAACATGTACGGACGTGATTGTTTTTCGTTTGTTCCAATGAACTCACTTCGCAGTTGCGCGGTAGGTATATTGAAAATGAGTGTATGAAAATCTTTACCTTCTAAATGTTGATTACACAATAACTCATACATATAGAATTCTTAACTTTTATAATACAGAATATGATTATGTACCTGTGTTATGTACCAAGGACTACATAAATGATTTTAAATGAAATGAAAAGATGAATATTTACGTAATAAATCGTTTTTTTTTTCATTTCACCAATTATCTCCCTATAGCAAAATATATTATTTAAGTATTCGGCATTCATTCGAATAGTCTGTCGATATTCGGTATTCGGCTGAATATAATACAAGTAGCCGAATAGTAACCGAAAATTCGTTGCAAATCTACTTTCCATACATTTTTTTAATTTTACCTCATTACCTCACTGTTACGACCTAAGCATTCAGGTCAATGGCCGACGATAGTAGGTACTAAAGATATTAAGTACGAATGCGCTGATTACATGAAATACTTTTTTCCTAAAGTACTTACCTACTGGAATAACTTACCTACTACTTACTGAATGTAGAGATACCTACTTAATTAAACAAACCTTAACTGTACATATGCCCCTTAAATATTATTGCTCCTTTTTTCACATTATATATACGTTGTCGTTGACTGCTTTGATGGTTTAGTGGTCGTAAGTCGCGATTGCTGAGAATGTGGTCCGGGGTTCGATACCCGGGTTGACCAATTTGTTTTTGGATTTTTCCATCAAGAGTTTAGTGCCCAGTTAATGGTAATAGGTTTGCCTTCTATTAAATGAGACTTAAATATAATTGGCATAATATGGGTGTAATATTAGGAACACCAGTGCCTAAGCTGTCGGGAATTACAGTAGTAGTAGCTCGACTCTTGAGCGTGGACTGGGTTCGAATCTGGGTCAGTCAAAAAATGTTGATGGAATTTTTGGTGAATTGTTAAGTTTTGTAGAAATTGATAATTGATGAAAGTATTGACTTGGGCGTCGTATTGTGTTTAGGCAAGCAGATTACAGAAATCCTAACCTCATTAAGAGTCACATTCATATAATAAAAGAGAAATTTTGTATGTCTGTGTGTGTATGTTTGTTACTCCTTCACGCGCAAACGGCTTAATGCATTAAGATGAAATTGTATATGTAGATAGGTAATACCCTGGATAGGCTACTTTTTTATCCCGGTTTAGCCGGGTGCAAAGGTTTAGGCTTGTGTGAAAGTACCGCTAGTACTAGAGTGTGTCATGTGCACAGAATCAGAATTAGATTGCTTTATTTGTAAACATAAGTCAAGTTACAACGTGTGAGATGTTACAGATAGCTAGGTAGATCATCTGTGTTTTGCCCAGAGGCGTACAAATATAGCCAATATGACAGATCAAGGAGAACCGTCGCGCCGACAAGATCAGCGCCGGGCCGCAGTCGCACATCCTGGAGGGCGTCACGTGGGACGACGCCTCCAAGCTCATCGCGGAGGACGCCGCCAACACGCACACCGGGGACCACGTGGTGAGAACTAACACTACCTGCATCACAACTAAAATAAGGCCAACTAGCAGCGATACGAAAGCTCATTAACCTAAAGAACAACTGTGGCGTTGACAATCTAATATTTATCTCTTTCCATCTTGTGCCTTTGTCGTAATGTCACGTTCTCCCGGCAAAAACATGACAACGTTAAGACGGGTTCGCCAACATTCGGGCGGCCATTTTAGATGGGGTTTTAGCATGGGTTTTGTTTACATTTGGTATCGCTTCTCGTTGGCCGTACTTTAGTTATATTATATCTCTAACAACGGCGGAGGGGACCTCTCGCGTCCGGTCCTGGTTCAGTTCATGATCCGGAGCGAAAGAGAATAGGAAGCGGTTATCTCCATCTGAGAAGCAGTTATACTAGCAAAAGATTAATTGAACTAATAACTAGGACAGACCCAGTGGACCACGCTGTGAATATCGAATTGAACAATTATTTGATCTGGATAAAGCTACCAGCGATGACGATTTTTGTCAATGATGATTTCCCATATAAGTGTACTAAGTCATCAGATACAGTTGAACATGTCGTAATAGTGTGTTGTGTGTGTCGTTAGCAAGTGCTGATGGGTGCGGCGTCCAAGGGTATCATCCAGCGCGGCTACCAGCACAACGCGACCATGTACAGCGCGCCGTACGCACGCAACCCGTTCGACCACGTCACCGACACCGACATCGACGAGTACCGCCGCGTCGTCGAGCGCAAGCAGCGCAGCGACTGTTAGTAAACCTCCTCTATACTCCCATTATGTAGTTTACTAATAGGAAATTGTACATTTTGATTCGAGTAACGAAACTTTGTCATTGCGGCCGAGGTGAAATTCAGTTCCCCAGCCGCAGGCAAGGGTATTATGGAGCTGCACTGCAGTGACCAATGCCTACACGTACCAAATGACGATTTTCAATACACTTACGAAGATTTAAAGTAAATTATTGTGTTCAATTTTTATATCACTTTTTCTTTTTTTATTATGGCCTTAAATACCACCGACTACATAATACCGACCGACCGACCGGTATTAAACGGTTGATTTTTTTATTATCTATGGTATAATAGTGGTGGTAAATGAAACAAATCAACGAGGTTGTAAAACATTGCATGTTGAACTTAATGTTAGGGCGCTAAAACCTACATTTTGAAGACTAATTAAATATTGAATTTGTGTTCCAGACGACACTGACCTCTCGGAGTCGGAGGCCATCAGCGCCGCGCAGGTCACGTCGCCGGCCAGCGCGCCCTCCGAGACCGAGGAGGAGTCCCGCGACGGTACGCACACAACACATCATCTCTCTCCCCGCGCAACACATTATCTCTCTCCCCGCGCAACACATTATCTCTCTCCCCGCGCAACACATTATCTCTCTCCCCGCGCAACACATTATCTCTCTCCCCGCGCAACACATTATCTCTCTCCCCGCGCAACACATTATCTCTCTCCCCGCGCAACACATTATCTCTCTCCCCGCGCAACACCTTCCATTCTCGTCTGTCACACCTCACGGCATCATTTACTCAAAAAGCGAAACCCTTATCAAATCACTTACTTGTCTGTCTGTCTGTCAAGATCCTTTATCTCGGGAACACTTGGAGGTATCTGTGGTCCCTTAGAGCTGTGAAATATCAACTCTCTTTAGTCTAGTCTTAAGTCACTTTTAGCCGGTTTTTATTCTTACAATTATTGTACGATCTTTGTTTACTTTACAACAAAGATTGTACTGTTGGAAGAACTATTATAGTTCTTACAACAGTACAATCTTTGTTCAGAATAAAGCAGTAACGCTGTAACAACAACATTGTAAAACCAAATGATTTTAAAACAGTAACCATGGAGTTTCTTGCCGGTTCTTCTCCATAGAGATTACGCTTTGGAACGGGCAACTACAGTACTTTCACAAGTTATTATGTCTTGTGTCACCATTCTTATGTCTTCATCAATTCCAGAATTGTCTCTGTTCAGATTACCTATTGAACTTCGCTCAGTTTATTTTATCTTTTTTTATTATTAACTAGTTGTGCCCGGCATGCGTTGCAATGCAATTTTTCTACCCTATTTACCCTACCTACGCCATCGATCCCATTTTTTTTCGCCGTTAAAACCATCCTTGGACTTCAACGAACATTTAGAAAAAAGAATTGGTAAAATTGGTCCATGCGTTGTTGAGTTATGCGCTTACCAACACATTTTGCGACTTATTTTTATATTATTAATAATGCTGCCCTGTCTGTGTGTATCTTGAACACATTTCTATATTTGATAGGAAAACCATTTTTGAATTTTATTGACTAATAAGAGATGTGTTATCTTTGACAGGGCTGGGCTTTAATTAAACTAATGAATTTGTGATAGTACAAATTAGTGAGGCCTGACAAACCCTGTACCCAGACAATAAAAGTAAAAAATACAACTTCCCGACCCTTGCCAATTTATAGGTACTGAATTAAAATTTAGCTAAAAGTGACAACCCTATGACAGTAGGCAATTATATCGCGGATTGGGCCGGAGATAACCTACTTCCCCTCTTTATACTATGACTCTGTTGTGTTTATCTATCTGTTATATATGTTTGTTCTCCTATTTATAAATAAATAACGTTGTTTCCAGAGCATCGCGTGCTGAGAATAGAAACGAAGCAAGCGCCCGTACGCAGCCAGCCCGAGGTCGTACTCAGCGACGGTGAGTATACACAACTACACAACTAACTAACTACGACGACATTCAAAAATACGACCTCTTGCGTGCGGATTCAGAACATACTATTGAACAACTTTTGGAAACTTCTGGATAGATAAATCATTTATTTGATGCAACAAAAGATTTCCGTTTAAATCAACCTTGCACACACACACTCCAAAACACACACACACACACACACACTCCAAAAAACACACACACACACACTCCAAAACACACACACACACACACACTCCAAAACACACTCACACATACACTAACACACACACACACATGCCGAATAAGACACAATACAAGAATTAATACAAAAAAAACATCACACAGTAATAAAAGGAACACATTAAAAAAATAGTAAGGTAGACTAAGTTAGATCGACCCATAGGAATTTAGACACATTACATATATTTATTTAAGTCGCCCACTACTGGGCGGTGTGTATCTCAAAATTTGCCTAGGTTGGTCTATGGATGGGTGACCACCCGTTACATACCGAGTTTCCTCCGTGCCTCGGAAAGCACGTTAAGCCGTTGGTCCCGGCTGTCATTTGTAGATCTTTGACAGTCGTTACAGGTAGTCAGTGTCCCGAAATTCTGACAACCAGTCTTACCAAGGGGTATCGTATTGTCCAGTACTGACTGGGTTATGGAGTTGCTCCATGTAAAATACTGGTATTCAGCTGCATCCGGTAAGACTGGAAGCCGACCTCAACATAGTTGGGAAAAGGCTAGGCAGATGATGAAACGGAAATTATCCCATGAGGACGTATTAAATGTCTAGCCCATATATAAAATAATCTAACTTTCTACGTGGGAAAGAATTTTCGAAATCGATTTAGTAGTTCAAGAGATTACTTCCTACAAACTTAACCTACAATATTAGTGTAGATTTATTTTGGTGTATTTCAAAAGTTTCATGTTCTGAAATACGACACGAGAGGTTGTGTGTTTAAAATGTAACATCTTGTATGGAGAGCATTTATACTCAATGGAGTTTAAAATACGTACAAACGCGTTTCTTCCGAAAATGAACCGTAATTGTACAGGGCTAGCATGCATATTCGTATAAGCTACTGTGATTAAATAGAACAGTAATTGATAATTACGAATAAGGTTAATTTTCGTATGAAGTGCGATTGCATCCGCCATCTTTAAAACCAATGTTTTTTTTTATAAGGGATATTGTGCTGTTATTTGGATTAAATCTTTGATTGCATGTTATGGTGCATCTTTTAGGGGAGTTATTTGGTATTAAATGTTTTAGATTGATACCTAAATGCAAGGTGGAAAGCGACGCGCGGTTACCTTATCACGTATTTAGTACATTATTCTGAACACCCTCCCCCCACCACATAGAATCCTTACTAATATTATAAAAGCGAAAGTGAGTTTGTTTGTTTGTTACCTCTTCACGCTTTAATGGCTAAACCGATTTTGATGAATTTTGGTACAGAGATAGTTGGGAATCAGGAGACGGACATAGGCTATTTTTTAAAAAAAAAAGAGTGGGATATGAGGGAGAAAGAGGGATAAAACGGGAAAACTTAGCGTTGCTATTACAAATCAATAAGGCGCTACCGAATTTAACGCGAGCGAAGCCGCGGGCAAAAGCTAGTGTTTCATATTTATGACCGTTTAAGTATAACAATAAGAAAACAGCTGTTTAGTTTTAGGATTTCGTACCACAAAAGGAACAACGGATCCTTTATTTCGGAGCGGGGGGGGGGGAGTGTTAGACTTTAACTGACTAAAACCCACCCATGTTCCTTCTATTGCCCTTTACGTTCCGGGGCCGCGGTATCTCTTTCGAACAACCCGCAACCCCGGCAGGCCTGTCTGCTTTGCGACATCTAATAGAGGCGCGCGTGGAACACGAACGCGCCGACGACACAGCGAAATGGAACCCTTATCACATCACTTTGTTATCCGTCCGTCTGTCAACATCCATTATCTCGGTAACGCTTGGATGTATCGAGTTGAAATTAAAACCATGTACTCGAGTCTGTGGTCCCCTAGAGCTGTGAGGAGATCAACCCTCTATAAAGTCAAAAGATATTTTCGTCTATGTCACGGTGTCGTGGGAGGGGGAGGGGGAGGGGGGGCAGAATGATGACTAAATACGTGGTGACCGTTTCAGCGTCATTGATCTTTTCAACCTGTATAATACTTAAATTACGATTATTATATTTAGAGCACGACTATCTATTTTTTTTTCATTATTGCTCGTTTTCCTGTACAGGCATGTTGATTTCGATCGGTTTTACATCATTTTGTATATCCAGGTCAATTGAATTAGCTAGCGTAACGTGTTTTTGTTTTGAGACGGTTAAAATCAAATTGATTATTGCTTGTAGTTTATTTAATGTTTAAACACAGATTAATTTATCGTAATTGAATGTGAAATATCTGTAACGTTCCGCTAGCTAATCTAGTTTGCCCTTGTATGAAACATTCGGCAACCCATAGTTTTGTGCATGTGTATGTAAATGCGATGTACCTTTTTAGTGGACACAACTGATTTCCTGGCCGCGGAGCGCGCCCACGCTGACCGGACGAAAGGTATGTGACTTGACCCCACCCGGGTATATGACCCCGTTTGATTATATGACCCCATTGGGTAACATGACCCCATGCGGTAGTATAACCCCATTCGGTTAAATTACCCTTTTAGGTTTTAGTATGACCCCATGCGGTTATATGACCCCGTTTGATTATATGACCCCATTGGGTAACATGACCCCATGCGGTAGATGGCCCCATATGGTTATATTGACCCCACGCGGTTATACGACCCCGTGCGGTAGTACGACCCCATATGGTTATATGACCCCATGCGGTAGTATGACCCCACGCGGTTACACGACCCCATGCGGTTATATGACCCCAACAAGTTACATGGCACGTCGAGCTTTAGAAAGAGACGCCACAGGTATGAGTGACAGAGGCAACGCTATGCACAGACGAACTCTTTCTAAGCTTCGATGTGCGATGTAATAAATAAAAAAAATATACTCAACTATTTATGAATTAATTTGTAAATCTGTTCGCACTAATACTAGCTGTTTCTTGATTATGATTTATAGACGATTTTGTGCTTCCTAAGAATATTGTTTGTTTATTTTTAAATAACGGTTGGGTTACATACTGAGTTTCCTCCGTGCATCGGAAAGCACGTCGAGTTGGTCCCGGTTGTCATTTGTGGCTGAGCGAATGACTGCTGTGCTGCGTGCCACGGGTTCGATCCCCTACTAGAACAAATATTTGTATGTCCTACAGATAGCTGTTTCGGGTCTGGATGTTTGTGTATGTGAGTTTAAATGTTTGTAAACGCACCCAAGATACAGGAGAAATTCCTAGTGTGGGGAAACGTATTTAAAAAAAGAATTCTGACAACCAGCCTTTCCAAGGAGTATCTAATTACTCTGGGTTGTGGAGGTCAGATAGGCAGTCGCTCCATGTAGAATACGATTCAGCTGCATCCGGTTAGACTGGAAGCCGACCCCAACTGAGTTGGAACAAGTTAGGCAGCACAAATTCGTCTATTAATCGATTTAAGTATGATATGTTTGCATGTAATTAGTTTTGTATCTCGCATAACTTTCTTATACTTTAAATGTATACTAATGCTTGATTTTTAGCTTTCTTTCTTTCAATTACACAAGTTTAAAAATATATATTAGTTTTATAAAATATATATTAGTTTTATAAAATATATATTAGTTTTATAAAATATATATTAGTTTTATAAAATATATATTAGTTTTATAAAATATATATTAGGTTCTTTTTTATATCTCACCTTAAAACAACGAATTTTAATTATTTTATCTGTTTCTCCGTGATGGCGTTTTGCATTAGCGCCGAAATATCGGGAATTCATATTTTTTTTTACAAACTAAATATCCCGTTTCAAATGTTATTAATAAAAATATTAAAAATAGTAGTCCGCCGGTATCGGGAGCAGGTTCCAAGCTACCGGTGGTTAGGGCTCCAGAGACAGGAACCTCCTCAGAATGCGGGCCGTATCGAGGAGTACTGCCTTCTGAATCAGGCCCTTGATCCAACCGCCTAAGGAGAGCTTCAACAGAACTCGTCGAGGCTTTTGGCAATCAAACCATCGGCCGTTACGACAATCGGCACAATGATAGCCGAGTTCACATTCCACATGTCGACAACCTAATTAATAATAATTGGTATAATGTCGAATATAATGATATTTGTTGTCTAAACTTGTAGAGGGACAACGCGGAACTTGATTTTTCTCTCATTTGACGGGCAAGTAAGTGCCAGCAAATAGTACACGTTCATAGGATCTGGTTGTATAACATCGTCGTTGGTCTAGTAGTCAGGAGTGATTGAGCTGAGCTTGAAGTGTCAAACTCGACTCCCAGAGCTTCGTCCACTATTCGTGGGACTTAATAATGCCAAATGTGGGTCTTCACAAAGCTGTCATGCATTATGTACACACGACGGCACATTACCTACACAAAACCATTTTAACCTGATATCTCTACTACGGTGTGCGATCGGTAGTAGAGAGATCAGGTTATAATAGTTTAGTATAGGTTGACCTGACGTCGTGTGTACATCAAACTAAGTAAGTCTACGCATAAAAATGCTGGGAAATAACTTATGTTTTACTTAACTTTAACTTAGTGTTACTCAGTTACTCAAAACATCGTGGATGGATTGAATAGTACGGAGCTCGGGGAGGTATTCTAAGTAAAGTTATGACATAGGAACTTGTGAAAAACTTGGATTTTTGACCAACAATATCTCCCTAACTAGAAGGTCTTCGAAGGTAATCGCAATGACGATCAGAACAAGCGCCTTATCGGCTTCGTACTTCATGATATTGTGTGTCGCTGTTGATTTGAGCTTGTTTCACGAGTAGGCACGACTCGGGATCCGAACCTCTTGTCCGACGACGAAGTGTTCTACGATTCGCCCGCGTCCCCTGTGACGTCATCAGTGATGTCAGATACCACGTCACCGATACAACGCGTCGTCATTAGAGGTGAGAATCGATTGAGGGAATCGAGTTTAAATGTTAATCGATTTTAGTTAGTTGTTAGACTTGTGCCGTGGGGATGAATATGTTCGAGGAAGTTTGAAAGTTGCGCCTGTTACAGAAAAAATGAAAGGGAGTCGTTTGTCTTGGTATGGACATGTAATGAGGAGGGATGAAGGACATGTGACTAAAAGAGTGATGGATCTGAATGTTGATAGACGGAGAGCGAGAGGAAGGACAAAGAAAAGATGGATGGATTGTGTAAGGAATGATATGAAGGAGAAAGGAGTAAATGATGCCTGACTGTGTGGAGGATGATATGGTAAGAAATGAGGTGGCTGATGAGATTACGAGTTAAAGAGGAGTATGGGAGAAGAGGATATGCTTTAATAAGTGATGAAGATCAAATGTTAAGGTGTCTTGAATCCTTACTAATATTATAAAAGCGAAAGTTAGTTTGTTTGGTCTTCACGCCTAAATGGCCAAACCGATTTTTTGGTACAGAGATAGTTGGGACCCTGGAGAAGGACATAGGCTAAAAAAAGTGAGAAAAGGGGGAGAAAGAGGGGAAAAAAGGGGAGAGAACGATATTTTTTTCGATCTTCACGCGGGTTAAAGTTAGCGTTGTTAGCCCAAAGTAACTATGCCACACGGACGAAGTCGCGGGCGGAAGCTAGTTATTGATAAAGGAAGATTAATTTGAGGGTTTACTGGCAGCTATCGCGACTGTTGAGTATGACGTCTTAGGTTCGTTTCCCAGTGTTAATGAGACATCAAGAATTTCTCAGTAGAAGTCACGGTAGATGTGCCTGGTTGATAGTAATAGGCTCCCCAGCTTTTATAGAGGACTTAAACATAATAGGTGAAATGTGGATGTTCTATTTGGTACATCTCTGTTGACCCTTTCATGGATTACAGGCATGCCATTAACCTCTAGAGCCCCAGCGGCACAAAAACGTGCCAGTAAACAAGTATTACCGTTGAGCCCCGCTGGCACAAATTTGTCCCGACCGATTTAAAACTGTATTTGTAGTAAAGATAAGTCTTAAAATCAGATTACGCTTATGATAAGAGCCCGCCCGGCGGTGCTTGACGGATAGTTGACGTAAATAATGACGGTCCTTGAGAGGTTAAATTCAATATTTTGTCGTGTTGTCTTGGTATGGATATGTAAAGAGGAGAGACGGAAACGCATGTGACTAAAAGAGTGATAGATATGAATGTTGATGGATGGAGAGGCAGAGGAAAGTCAATGAAAAGATGGATGGATTGTGTAAGGAATGATATGAAGGAAAAAGGAGTGAATGATGCCGTGACTTCTGATAGGGGAGAATGGAAGAAGAAAACGTGTTGCGCCGACCACAAATAGAATGGGACAAGGGCAAAAAGTACTGCATGATTGAAGAAAGATTGATAGCGTATGATTGTCGCGGAGTGATTGAATGAATAGGTGTTAATATAGCTGTGTGTACAGCAGCTGCGCGTGCGCCGGTCGTGCGGTCGGACGTGCGGCCCCACGTGCAGCCCCACGTGCCGCCTCACGTGTTGGACGCGCAGCCTCACGTGCAGCCCCACATGCCGCCTCACGTGTTGGACGCGCGGTCTCACGTGCAGCCCCACATGCCGCCTCACGTGTTGGACGCGCGGTCTCACGTGCAGCCCCACGTGCCGCCTCACGTGTTGGACGCGCGGTCTCACGTGCAGCCCCACATGCCGCCTCACGTGTTGGACGCGCGGTCTCACGTGCAGCCCCACGTGCCGCCTCACGTGTTGGACGCGCAGCCTCACGTGCAGCCCCACATGCCGCCTCACGTGTTGGACGCGCGGTCTCACGTGCAGCCCCACATGCCGCCTCACGTGTTGGACGCGCAGCCTCACGTGCAGCCCCACATGCCGCCTCACGTGTTGGACGCGCAGCCTCACGTGCAGCCCCACATGCCGCCTCACGTGTTGGACGCGCGGCCTCACGTGCAGCCCCACGAGTCCGCGCTCCCGCCGCCCGCGACACACGCTGTGTCTAGAGGTGACTCTCAGCCTGGCCTACACGAAATATGACTTGGCTCAAGCTGAGCAGCGTTTCATTCAAAAATTAACCTTATTTGTATTCAGTTGTAGAGGAGCTTTTGGATAAATAACAGAAGCTCCGGTCGATCTTTAGATTAAGTCGCGTTAGCCTAGGTTGACCTGTGGAATTCTCCCGGCTGTCATTTGTAGACCAATGACAGTCGTTACAGGTAGTCGGTGTTCCGAAAGTCTGACAACCAGTCTTATCAAGGGGTTTCGTATTCCCCAGTTGTTAATGGGTTGTGGAGGTCAGATAGCTCGCGCTCCATGTAGAATACTAATAATCAGCTGCATCTGGTTAGACTGGAACATCTTCCAGTCTAACCAGATTGAGATTGGGGTCATCACCCCAATACAGAATTAAAAAAAAAAGGTAAAATACTGTTGTTGACAGAAATATACACGTAATTGTATACGAATAAGGTTAGTTTTGATGAAGCGCTTCTGTGCGCGGAGGGTTTACATGTCGCTTAGGTACAACGTGCAACGGTGACGAATGTGGCTCAGGATCATACGCTCTACTCTACCTCTTATAGTATTTCCAAACAGCTCGTTTTATAACACAGCTTTATATTTCAATGCAGCAAATCGTTCAGGTGCCTTTCATTTGAACAGTGGAGACCGGATTATATGCATACGCATATTTTATATGCATTTTCATATTGTAACTTTTAAATAATGCATATTTCAGCGTAGCGCAGTTAGATGTGGTCAACGTTTTAATTCGAAAAGTGCCTATTTACTTAAGTAGATCGTTTAAGTTTTTCTAATGGGAAATCATAAAATACCTGAGTGTCAAACTTTTACTGACTAAAAACCCGTCTTTTGCCCTTTATGTTCCCGGTATCTTTATCGAACAACCCGCAACCTCGGCAGGATAGTTTTAAAGTTTAAAACATATTTTTAATTAATGGAATGCTCGATTGTGCTACTAATAATTTGGAACAGTACACCGTTGTCTAGACAATAATAATAACATTTTGTACGACAACGTAGTATCTTTAAAATAAAACGTTAATTTATTGGACTTAATTCACTTTTGCTGCATATATGCATTTAAAATGCATATAATATGCGAATTTTGTCGTTTTCACGTTGGATGTAATCCGGTCTTAAACAAAAAAAATTTGACAATTAAAATTGTCCATATAATATAAGTAAGAAAAGTCTAATACTTGTTAACCGTTTTTGGAACTTGTACATATTTTAGTTAGTCATACAAAATTATTATAGATAAAAAAAAAACATATTAAAATCTTTGTTAGTATTGTAACATTCTCGAATAAATTCACATAAAATTCCTATAATCCAGATATTATCTAATAGCCATATTATATTAGTAAGCTGTACGCCGTCTCTTTCACACGAGTAAGAACTGCTATAAGAGGTAGGGCAGGGGTGTTATGTCAGTGGTTGTCGGAGGTTAGCGTCGCTAGGTAATGGTTGCCGCTGGTTCATTGCAGGGAATGGTTGCTAAATACTCAAACGATTTATGTGAGGTCCTGAAAAGTCTTTAGTCTGTAGAAGGAATTTAGACTTAAGCTAAAATTGATATTTAATTCTTAACTTCATCGTTTGCAAATGGAAAATACTACTTCAAATCTGTGGAACCGTCAGTTTTTTAAGAAGATTATGATCTTCTTAAAAATCTAATTTGAAAAAACTGATAGATTGAATCATTTGAATGTAAGATTTAGTATCCCTATTTAATTAGCATAAACAACACTATCCTGCAATCGATAGCTGACTGGGCAGACAGTCCGCTAATGTGGGCGCGAACTAATCGCACTCGATCTCTTCTAGTTATTAAGTACTAACATTGGCTAAGTCATATTGTTACCACACTGGACCACATTGTAGTCTGTAAAATAATTAAATAATAAACCGTTTGCGATTTTTCAAGTAAAAAAGCAATGTCCGAAATATGATCTAAAATATTCACTATGAAGAGGTCGTCGATGTTTTTAAAATACATAATATTTATTTTATTAAAATAAAAAACTAAACATGCTAGTTAAATTGTGATACCAATTACTGTATTCAAATTATTCGGACTGTCACTTTTTCTTTAAATAAAAAAAAAAACAATTTTCGAAATACGGTCTTCATAAAATCCACCGTCATTTCCACCAACTCGTTAACTCGTTTGAGTATTTTACAATAATTGCTAGTTTTTGGACGGTCCATGTTGGTTTATTGTGTCGTCTCTCATTGTCATCGCTAGGTCATCGAAGGTATGAAGAGAGGGAACAGGATCTGCGACGAATTTTAGAAATACGTATTTAAATAAACTACTGCCTTCAAACTGCGAAGAGTGCCCACAGAGTACGATAGGGAAAGCAAATCAAATCAAAATCATTTATTTAACACTTTCACTGACCAGAACTCAGCGTAAGAGTCCAAAATACATTGTATAATTTGGACTGGGCAGCGAAAGGGTAGTAGCCCAGTTACAGGCACTTTTGAACTGTCGAGACAACAATAAAATGAAGCTACAGTCCCAGTCACAAGGCATAATAACTTGTGAAAGTACTGTAGTTGCCCATTCCAAAGCGTTGATATCTATGGAGAAGAATGGGCAAGCAGCTAATCATTTTTTTGTTAACGAGATCGATGTTTAGTTTTCTCCGTTTTAGGATTTCGTACCTCAAAAGGCAAAAAAAAGGAACCCATAGAGGATCACTTTGGTGTCCCTCTGTCTGTTTGTCAAGACCCTCGAATCGAAATGTAAAAGTAAATACATGAGATTACAAAAATAAAAATACAATGGGCTATGTTCAAAACAAGTTGACTACACAATTATTATGTTTTATTCAGCCTAATGTCTTTGTTAACACATCTGCCCAGTTGTTTTGAGTTACTTCTCACAATTTTAAAGGAGAATACATTTGTAAAGAGAATTGCAGTCCCTGTTCCCTCTTATCGCATCTCTATTCAAACATGCTACATTTCTAGGTCGTTTTCAGCTAGTCAGGAGTTCTGTGGTGTCCCTCATTGATACTACGGCCAACGAGAAGCGATACCAAATGTAAACAAAACCCATTCTAAAACCCCATCTAAAATGGCCGCCCGAATGTTGGCGAACCCGTCTTAACGTTGTCATGTTTTTGCCGGGAGAACGAGACATTACGACAAAGGCACAAGATGGAAAGAGATAAATATTAGATTGTCAACGCCACAGTTGTTCTTTAGGTTAATGACCTTTCGTATCGCTGCTAGTTGGCCTTATTTTAGGTTATTCTCGATAATGTATTGTCATCATAACGTTTTGTTTTGAGGATTGCTATTTCATCATCTAAATAGGAAAATCTTCGTGTTGTTACTAACGTGTTTTTGACTGTATTTTTTCGCTTAGCGAAATATATTCGTGTAAAGTCATATGGAGGACCCCATTACATCGATTTTTTTGTAGGACTGTTAAAAAACTTGAATAAAATTGAATTTATTTGATAGAAAGCAATCAGTTAGTTAAATAAATTAAATTTGAGTTGAACACGTTTATCGGTGTCTAAGAAAAAATCAACGATATCTGATTTAGGTTACTTATCTCTTTTAGTACAAACCCCTCAGAAAAAATTACGCTTCGGAGAACATCGTTCATTTTCGGAAATAACGATCTCGCGATGATAAAGTCTAATCAAGAAGTGTTATAACCATGAAATGTGTTATTTATTTTGTATATTCAAGTGTACAATAACTAAACGTTTTTACGCATGAAGACGTGCGACTGAAAAGAGAGCCCAAAACAAAATCAGACGAATTGATAACCTCTTCTTTTTGAAAGTTGGTTAAATAAAAGAAAGCTACATGCAAATGTATAATGGTGTGTGTGCGCCATAGTAGAAACCGGGACAATACAAAACTTAAAAGCTGTAGGTACCACTCTTAAATGTTTACTGCGATCACAACCATAACTGAATCTTAAACTCAAATTAAATCATAGAATAGAATATAGCACACTAAAATTGAAATATTTGACAGAAATTGCTAATTCTATTATTTATATATTCTATTCCTAACCAATGCGAACGGCCGCGACGTTCAAATCTCGGTTAATCTGAAGGCGCCCTCTGTCGGCGCGATCATGCGTTCTCGTTTGCCGGAACAAAAACACGCGACGGCTGCTAGACTTTCTGTCTATCAAGAATAGATACCTTGATTACTTGCGTAGACTTAAAAAAAGGGTGATTTAGTCATCCTATATAGTATGTATCTATATACTAAGGTATCTGTTATGTATCTACATCGTCTTGATACTCTTGTAGCAGTTGACCGTAGTATTAGTTGTAGGTAGCCTTTACAAGGATTCACATATCGTGTGCCATGCGTAATCAAATCTATGCATTTAAGTGCTCTTCCGAAGGCGTTGCAAACTACCGACGCCTACATCGCCGTCCAGGAAAGAGTTTTTTATACATTTCCACCAAAACCGAGAAATTGAGAAGAATTACATAAAAAATGAAGGGACTTGATGAATCACTTCAGATGCATAGATTTAACAAACCGACCGATAGAAGACAAATGCACTCATCTCCACGGCTGATGGTTGTCCAACTATCGGTTGACTATACACGCGTTACAACACGAACATGTGAATCCCCAACAACTGTCCCACCCCGTTGCAGGTAAAATCCATGAAAAAGAAGCTCTCTCAACTAACAAACGTTCCCAACACGAATACTCGCGCACGACCAACTTCGAGCAAATCGTGAAAACGTACGACCTCCCGACCAAAGCACCCAAGTGTAAAGTGAACTTGACTCCCCGCCTCGGTCATACGGCTGGGGCGGCGCCCTCCGCCCACACTGCCCACGAGGTGGGTAACGAAAGCAGTCGCTCCAGCTTATACTCCATCCCCTCGATAGAGTGGGACGGTCGCTGCAAGTCGGATTTCGGGTTCAGGAGCAGGTCCCTCCCGCGCTACAAACCAAGCAAGCTGTTCCGAACACAGTCTCACAGCGGCTTTATCAACTCTTACATGAAAGACCCCGAACCGAAGCATTACCATTTGCCGCGGTGTCGCTCGTGCGGCGCTACCAACGTCTCCTACGCCTTTGAGCTTAGCAAACACGAGAAACCTAAAAAAACAAAGAATTCTATTTACTTCTCCGTTGATAACATTCCTCAAAAGTGTTCAGAGGAAGCAGACAGTGATGCTACCTACGTCAAAGTACAAGAGAAGTTCGTTCCCGTGTTCAAAGTCAAAAAGAAGGACACGGAGTTTGTTGAAAGTCAAGAATTTAATGAAGATAATTACATAGGAGACATAGGTAACAGTTTCTCTTCAGAAAATCAGACTATAATTGAGAAATCTGATGCTGATGGTCAACCTGTTGTTGTTAGTGAGAAACATGCTGAAATAAACACAGAACAAACTGTTACCGAACACATAGATACTTTCACTGCAGGCTTGGTCGCTGCGGACACGATGGAAGACGTGAATAATACTCTAGAATCCATAGAAGGCGAATATCATAGCTTTACAGACTTAGAGGAGTCTTACGAAAGTCCCGTCAAAGAATTAGTTGAGAAAGACATCAGGGACTACTCCGTACCTATAGATTTTTATTGCGAAGACTTTAAAGCAAAAGATGACGTGAAAAAGTCTCCTTTAAAAATCAAGAACATTCTCGAACCTATTTTGGAGGAATCCAAAAGTTCTTACGGTGATGATTCAAATCTCTCGCATAACGAAAAGAAGGATGAATTAATGGACAGCATAGTCGGAGACGTAGTGAACATAGCTGTCTCAGCGAGCCAATTGAAACTAGAGATAGCGACCAACGCTACTCACAAAGTGACTACAGAGTCGCTGGTTGCTGAGTGCAGCAGGCTGGAGAGCTACTCCGTCAACGAAGAAGGCTCTGATGTGACAGCCAACGATGTGGACAGCTTCACCATGAACATTGTGCAGACAGCCATCGACGTGTACGAGAAAGGAGCGTCGGAGCAGGACATGGTCGACATCGTCTATGAGAACGTCTTCGATATATTGTCAAATGAAAACGAGTCTGACGCTAATACGGTTAAGAGACAGAATTCCTTGGCAAGTACTCTCAGTTCCAACGAAAGAAATAGTTTCGATTCCACGGCAGAATTTGAGAAATACGAAGTTGTGACAGAAGTTTTGTCCGCGATTATAAACAGAATAGATTTCGCTGACTTAGTACTTACAGTCAAAGTGGCCCCTAACATTGATATCATCGAACAAGACGTTAATATCAACGAAACGTTCTCTATAGCGAAGATTATTGAAGATATAGAACAGAACGTTTATTTAAATGAAACAGTACTTACAGAAGTGAGTGAAACAGACATAAGTCTAGCAAACAAAGTCATAGAAAGCATACTTTACTATATTTTTGATAGAGCCATGTTTATCAACCATCAAAAACAAAAAGGCAGTAAGAAGACTGTCAAAAGAGTCGTTACTGTCGCTGATTTTGAGGACATCCTGTTTACAGCGAAACCTATATGGATGGAAGCGGATATAGTGGATCTTCCATACGTACATGTTGAAGAAAAACACAGTGAAGAGAGGGACTTTTATGCTATAAAGGATTTTTTTAACGCTAAATGCCTCGCAAATGTGGTAGATAAAAATACAAGTATTTTAAAAAATAATGTTGAATGTAAAAGAATAGATAATGTTCGAGATATCAGAAACACCGAAAAACACATAGAAACAATTTATTCTACAATGGTTAGTAACGAGAGCTCTCTCGAGTTGAAGGAAAACGACAAAGTTCTTTTTCACCGAGAGTATTCTTCGAAAGATGTAAAAATAGAACATGTTCTTGGTAATGATATAGAGAATCAGGAAAAGAAGGAATATTGCGAACAAATTGAAGCTTATCAAGAATTTACACCAAATCTAACAAACGCAATAATAAAGCTAGATGTCGAATCAATTTCTACAAAGACGGTTGATAGTAATGCCATAGAGGAAGTATCATTTCCAATAAACAACGACGTATCTAGAGCCGTCGATACTGAGAACTTCCTTAATGATACATTTGTGGAAACCAGCGACATGAACAACGCATTCCATGAAGATTTCAGCCAATCAGAAGACCCTACAATGTCATCGCATACTGAGGAACTCTTCGTTACTCCTGACGTAGACCTTACTGCAGAAATAAAAGAAAATATTAGTCTTGAACCCGAAGCATTAACAAGAGAAAACATTACTGATTCGTCTCACGAAGAATATCATTCGACTGCTAATGATGAGTTCAGAGATATATCCGACAGAACAGAAGAGTTTGCAAGCTTCTCTGCTCAATCCCCTGTCAAAGGTATTGAAGAATATTTGAGTCCGATCAAGGAGCACCCTTTACCAAATGAAGAACCAGAATTTTCTCCGAAGTATCGCGATATATCTCATAAGAGTATAGCTGAAGTTCGGGAGAAATCGGACCCTACTCGTAAAAGGAAACATGTGAATGTTAAGGAAGCACTAAGTCGGTCTTCATCCCCCAATAGAAAAACGACAAAGAAATTCGAACTAACGGAGTCACCTATTAAGAACATTTCGAGAGATCCTCCAAATAAAAACCTTTCAAGACGCAGAACACAATCTGATACGACGTCTCCGTTCACGAGAAAGGCGAACGTGCTAGCGATGTCGCAGACCGAACACTCGGGCGGCGTCAAGTACTGGCTGTCGTTCGACGAGAACCTGCCCCTCGACCACGAGAAACACGTCGTGAGGTCAGTGAAGAGCATCGACGACACGCTGCCCAGCTTCATATCCATCGACATAGACGACGATGTCGACAGAAAATCAAATGAACTTTACGAAAAAGAAACTATAAAGTGCACTAAACGAGCAAGCGTACTCTTCAACGAATATTCTGATCAGGAGGTCAGTTTCGAAGCAGCGGGTACGTCCAACGTAGAGTACGAGC
Organism: Ochropleura plecta; assembly: GCA_905475445.1. NCBI lineage: Eukaryota > Metazoa > Arthropoda > Insecta > Lepidoptera > Noctuidae > Ochropleura > Ochropleura plecta. The sequence goes on from FR997749.1 coordinate 12,907,932, forward strand.
TAGTGGATGACCCCGCTTTGGTCCAGTCGGACCCCAGTGTGCCGCAGAAAAGGCTGCTGTACGAGCTACACAGTCGGCCAACGACGCAGAGGAAGTATTCGAGTTGGCCGCCTTTTGAAGATACCCTGTTCTATAGAATCATTTCGAAGTTTAGGATGTCGGAAAGCTTCGATCTGAACGATTTAGAGGACCCGGATTTCGATAACAGCTCTTAACAAGCGAGATAGCTAGCTTTATTCATAGGCTTTTCTTGATATGATTGCGTAACTTGAGAAGGAATCGATTCCGTCCGCCGGCTGGAACGTGACAAGTTTGACAGTGTTAATATGTAACGACGTACGTCAAACATTTTAGCACTTGACTCGTCTCTAACATTACGAATTAATTTATTGTTTTTATTAACTAGAGTACTAAGTAAGGCCAATGTCAAAGCTCTTTACAAGATTGTTACTAGGTTAGATTCGGTTAAAACGAAACGAAACGTGGCATATCGTACAGGGTTCTCTCCACATTAAAATTAATATATTGTAATAAAACAAACTATGTATTTTTATAGAAGTATGTTTTTTTATTGTGAATGTAGTTTTTATTGCGTTTTAATTTTTTATTTTAAGTGTTTATAAAAAGAAAACATTCCGGAATGGTTAACAATTCGTATGTTGTTTGTTCTTATTTTAAAACATATATTGTGTGTGTATCGATTTTATTTTATTAGGATATATTTCGCGGGAAAAATAAACTAAGTCTCGTTAGGAATTAATCTAATTAATATTTAACTTTATTTCGTCGCAATTTTGTATGAGATGTGACAAAACTCGTTTCTCGCTCAAAACATTTTCAATTCGTACAACTAATATTGTAAACTCATAATTTTCTTGTCGTAATATTTTCACTAACTCGTTTGTATCGCTTGTGTGTGTGTTGTCCGCTATTAAAGTATGTGTAATTCTATTGTGTGGTTTATGTGTAGTGCTAGTGCCTCCTCTGCGACACTATAGTACCGATATTTTTTTTCAAGTACCGTTAAATACCGATATTGACTTCTAAGTACCGTTAAATACTGATATTTGACTTCTAAGTATCGTTAAATACCGATATTTACTTCTAAGTATCGTTGAATACCGATATTTACTTCTAAGTATCGTTTTATACCAATATTTACTTCTAAGTACCGTTTTATACCGATATTTACTTCTAAGTATCGATTTATACCGATATTTACTTCTAAGTATCGTTTTATACCGATATTTACTTCTAAGTATCGTTAAATACTGATATTTACTTCTAAGTATCGTTAAATACCGATATTTACTTCTAAGTACCGTTAAATACCGATATGTACTAGTGAGTATCGTTAAATACTGATATTTACTTCTAAGTATCGTTAAATACCGATATTTACTTCTAAGTATAGTTAAATACCGATATTTACTTCTAAGTATCGTTAAATACCGATATTTACTTCCTTAGTATCGTTAAATACCGATATTTACTTCCTAAGTATCGTTAAATACCGATATTTACTTAATAAGTATCGTTAAATACCGATATTTACTTAATAAGTATCGTTAAATACCGATATTTACTTCCTAAGTATCATTAAATACCGATATTTACTTCTAAGTATCGTTAAATACCGATATTTACTTCTAAGTATCGTTGAATACCGATATTTACTTCTATGTATCGTTAAATATCGATCCCAACTTTAAAGTACCGGTACAATAGCGTTGTTGCATTCTTGATTTTAAAACTAAATCCACATCCACAGTATGCAAGCGTGGTGGTCAATGCTTGTACGTACTCTGTATGGGAAAACTTTGCCTAGAAGTGGGACAATCTCTGGCTGTTATGATTGCATTGCTTGCTGAGGTTTACTCATAAACGCTGTTGTAGCTTAATACTTATAATAAGCAACTTTTGCAAATAACGTAAGAACATTTAAACTAAATATTTTTGACGTTTAATTGTCAAACCAACATTTATGAATGACCTCCAACTGTTTTGCGTCAAGACTTGCCACATTGTTAAAATTATACCACTATTGTTGCGATAATTATTTTGTATTTTTCGCACATTTTTTTTTGAGTGGTAATATATTTTGCAAAGTTTTCTTTTTAAGTATTTACTAAGATTGTCTAAGAGACCTTTGCAAGATGTTTTCCTTCGTGTTGGCAACATTGCTTTTCTGTTCTGACTGCGCTTCGCATGATTAGCTTTCACTTGGTTTCGGGGACGGAGGTTCGAAGTACTAACACATACAGGTAAGTGCCGATAACACTATTCTTATCAGCGCTTTTTTCTTAAGTGCACGTTTTTCCTAAGAGTTTCTTTTTTGTCAATTTTTTTTAAATAGCTTGAGGCGTCGTCTTAACTGGTTAACGATCGTACGATGAGATTCTCGTCGCACGATGAATGCTTCATTGGCCATTGTTACCGCACGACGAGAACGCACCGGGTCATCGTACGATCCTAATAAATTAGGACGACGCCTGAGAATAATTATTGTTTTTAATATTAATATATATATATATATATATATATATATATATATATATATTATGTTTATTTTGATGGACAATTGTAATAAGAAAAAATGAGTAGGTACACTCAGTAAAATAAACAAGTAACCAGGTCCGTCAGATGCAGACAGTTTTTCATCAAAATTAATGCATGTTTTTGAATAAAATAAAATTTAATTAAAACTGTCCATCGATTTAAAAAAATAAGTCAACTACACTTCTGGACACATCTATTGGCCCACCTTAGAGTTTAGGTTTCGATGGCCCCTACCGAAATATGATTGCTAGATTGAACAAAAACTGTTGATGCAGTTTTAAACCTGATACATTTTACCATCTTTTTCGATCGTATTGTTTTAAATTTGAATTCAGAATACCATACGACATGGAGCTACGCCTAACAAGTCGGATATGCGCCTTGTTAAAGGCAATTGATTTTTGAATAAAAAACATGTTTTATCAAATAAAGGTTTAATTTAATAACGCGTGTTGCCTCCATGGGCATCTACCACAGCTCTCATACGATTAGGCATAGAGTTTATCAACCGCTCTATGAAATTTTGAGGGATCATCTCCCATTCCTCTTCTATGGCAGTTTTCAACTCCTGCATCGTCTGGGCAACTGGCTGACGAGCCCTAACACGTCTTTTTAGCTCGTCCCACATGTGCTCAATAGGGTTCATGTCTGGGCTTCTGGCTGGCCAGTCCATAACTGTGATGTTCACATCCCGAAGATATTCCCTGACGATGCCGGCCGCATGGGCTCTTGCATTATCATGCATAAAAAGGAAATTTGGGCCCACATAGTCCGCGTATGGCATCACGTGAGGTTCTAAGCACTTACGAATGTACCTTTCAGCATTTAATGTTGGCAGCCGTGGTCCTGTAACAACCTCAAGTTGAGTTTTGCCGCTCGCGGATATACCGCCCCAGACAGTCCATGAGCCACCGCCATAAGCAACCCTCTCTTCAAAGCAGCATTGTGCGAAACGCTCTCCCTTACGTCGGTAGACCTTCTTCCTTCCATCATTGCCATGTAACACAATTTTAGACTCATCAGAAAAGAGTACACGGCTCCAATCTTGCTGTGTCCAATTTAAATGACTGCGTGCGAAATGAAGGCGCGCTGTTCGGTGGGCTCGCGTTAGTTTGGGCCCATTAGCTGGCTTGTGTGGTACCATATCGCGTTCTTTTAACCTTCTCCGAACAGTTCGAGCGCTTACAGATACTCCGTGGAAGTCGCGAAGTTGGTTTTGTATCTCAATGGAGGTAAGGTGACGATTTCTCAAGCTGGTCGTCACGATGAATCGATCCTGCCTTTCAGTTGTGACCCGAGATCGTGGCCTTCCTTGGCGACGAACAAAGCCGCCAGTCTCTAGGTACCTCCGATAAACATTTCGGACCGCAGATCGACTTAAATTAAGTTGAGCACTCACGTTTCTTTGGCTGTGTCCGGCCTGAATAAGTGCCACAGCTTGGGCGGCAATTTCAGGTGAAGTATCCATAGATTATTGATAGAACCTCACCTTAATGTTAAGAATAAGTAATGTTTGTTGCAAAACCAAAGATATCAATCACTTTTTCAAGAATTAAATCCAAGTAAACCAATAAAACCTGATTTTCTTAGTATTCGATTGTTTGATATCAACAAACAGGCTCCAAATTGTCTTTTGTTTCTTAAAATTCTGTGTTCGAAATTCAAAAAAAGACTATTGAATGAAATTGTGAATGTGCCAGGTTAAAAACTGCATAAAAACTTTTTGCTCGACCTAATATAAAATTTTAGCTAGGACCAAACGAAACTGAAAATACAAGGTGGGCCAATAGATGTGTCCAGAAGTGTATTTCTGACAAACCTGGCTACTCGTTACTGACTGTATAATATTATAAAAGTGAAAGTGAGTTTGTTTGTTTGTTACGTCTTCACGCCTAAATGGTTAAACCGATTTTGATGAATTTTGGTACAGAGATAGTCGGGACCCTGGAGACGGACATAGGCTATTTTTTTTTAAAAGATTGTGATATGAGTGAGAAAGAGGGAAGAAAAGGGAAAACTTAGCATTGCTATTACAATAAATAAGGCCCTAGGGGAAAAACTACAAGTAGCAGGTACCTGCAAATCAGGAATGGGGAACTGTGTTACCCTGAATTAAACGCGAGCGAAGCCGCGGGCAAAAGCTAGTCATGTTATAAATTACCAAATGTCAGAAAACATAAGTTGTTTAGTTTCATGGTCTGAAACATCAGACTGTATATTAATGTATATATAATATATATTACAAATTTAGTATAATTATGTGTTTTTGTATTTCCAGGCGAGCACACGCTAAACGGGGACCACTCTGACGCGCATCAGAGCACGTTCTCACACAGCAGTAAAGAGGTTCGTTTTAGTATTCAAAATAAATAAATTAAGAATATATTTACTTATTTAGCCTTATATTTGTTAAATATGTCTACATATATGTTTATCTTTCTCTGTCCTTGTATGTCTTCTTATACAATGTTTTCGGTCATGGACTAGCGGTATTCTAGATACTTATGTAACGAGTGTTTTAATATACTATTACGATACACACTTGGGTCTAATTCTCTTCCCCGCTTTTTGGCAGCCATTTTGAGATATTCTCTATGCGTGTGCAAAAAATAATCATATCTCTTAAAGTTTTAGTCTTACTGAGACGAAAATAGGTTTATTCAGAGGGCAACAATATTGTCTATCGTTTAAATTAAGAAATGGTGAGCTTACATTTTCGTAATTTTAATAAACAAAATTAAAGTCTTAAAAAATATGCAAATCAACGAAATTTTGATTTATAAAAAAAATGGTAGTTTTTTTTTAAATCAATAGATTTGTGTACTAGAATGTTTGTTATATTATTAAAAGTACATAGAATATCGCTAGTCCATGACCGGACACATTGTATATACAACTCTCGTGTCACATATTTAGCTGCCATACTCCTCCGGAACGTCTTGACCGAATTTTATGAAATTCTATATGTGTACCTATATGTTAGATCTGAGAATCGGTCGTAATCTAACTATTCATATTTATCATTTTCCTAACTAAGTGAAGGGTGGTAATATAATAATACGAATCCTGTTGCTGAGTTTAATAACAATAATAAAATATGCTATTTGTTTATGAACATTCTGTCTCCGCCAGGGCTCCCCGTCCAAGGAGGTGTCCACTGAGGACTCGCCCAAGAAGGACAAGAAGAAGAAGAAGGGACTCCGGACGCCGTCGTTCCTCAAGAAGAAGAAGGAGAAGAAGAAGTCGAGCACGCCGCAACCCGCCTAGAGGTAAACGTAATTAACACTTGTATGATCAAGAAGCTCATCCCACTTGTAAATGTGTTGTGTGTGTTAGCCTCGTTTTGTTCAGCCTTCTGCTAATATGGAGGGCAGTGGAAATTACCTTGTCCCTACTCCTTTTTTTTGCGAATGGGAAATCATCAAATAACTTCCCCTGCTCTGGGCGGAGCGGGAGAAGACTTTTACTGACTAAAACCCACCTATGTTCCTTCTATTGCCCTTTACGTTCCGGGGCCGCGGTCTTTTTCGAACAACCCGTAACCCCGGCAGGCGGAGGCTTGGCAGGCTCCTCTGTTGTCCCTACTCCTCCGGTATTCTCTTCTGATTAGTTCTGTTGCAAGATCCAAGACAGTTCAATGGTTTCTCGGAGACTTCGTCAAGTGTCATTGTGTCTGCGCTTTTCTTGAGGTAGCCACTTAGAATAGAATAGAGTATAATAGAATAGAATATACTTTATTGCACACCAAAAATTGAAAAAACAAACTGTTTTATAAAAAAGTGCTAAATCTATGGTTACAATGGCGGTCTTAACGCTAATAATATCTTCCAGACAACCTTTGGATGGACTTTACGAATATAAAAATACAACGAGGGGTAGTCAATGGTGTACCTACTGCTAATTAATACTACACAAATAATTAAAATAAAGTTACTTATTCAAAATACATAAATAAATACATATAATCTATTTATTTAACATGTGTTTTATAATATTATACGGTTGACAAATAGGATAGGTGTCTAACATTTATTCAGAAAAAAATCAAAGGAAACAATAATGATTTGCAACTAAGGTTTTAAAAGCAATGAGTGACTGAGCTTGTCTTACTGACAACGGCAACTCGTCCACAAACGGACAGCCTGAACCCTGGTCATAAAATTTTGTGGAATGTTCAGGCAACAAAAGTCTCAAATTCTCCGATGATCTCAAGTGTCTACTATGTGTGTCATGAAGGAACTTGAAACGTTCTTTGAGATAAGAGGGTGTTGTTGGATTAAAAAGAATACTGTACAGTAATGATAAAATGTGAGCATTCCGGCGAAGACGGATAGGCAACCACTTGAGCTTAACGCGAAACTCTGAAACATCATATTTACGCAAACCAAATATGAATCTAATACAAAAATACTTAATTCTGGTGCACAGAGGTTGTATAGAAGCGGGTGGATATATAACTGCTGGGTGATTGTGTAGAATGCAATTGTGTTTGTGTCCCTGCACAGCCAGAAGTGACGAGAAGGAACACCGTGTGGTTTTAGTCAATAGGAGTCTGACAGATGCTTAGGACAACTATCGAGGATTACCACACGCAAAAATAGAGGTGGATATTTTGTATGATTAGCGGAAAACGTTTCGCTTACTGACACACTGTCCTCGTCTCTATAAGGAGAGTTGGTTGGTAGATGAAACTTGTATTTCTTTCTAAACTTCGCGCCGATGGTTCCGAAAAAACTTTCGACATTAACAGACATATCTTTTAACTGCGTGATCTTAGAGGGTTGATTTTTTCACAACTCCAAGGGGCCACATACTTGAGTATGTGTATGGTTTTAATTTCAAGTCGATACTTCCACGCGTTTTTGGAAGTCGGTTTTATTTTTTATAAAAAAGGTTTTTTTGACATACACACATCAAAAGTGTCTAGGGATCAAGCATTTTTATGCGGATTTCTTGAGATTGAGATGTGGCTTTGTAATAAATTTATGATTTTATAAATTTATATGGATCCTTTTTGGTGCATTTCATAATTTGAATCAGGAACACTCAATCAAATACGAGTAAAAGATGAAAATAAGCTGTCAATATTTTCCCTATAAAAACATACAACGCATTGAAGACATTATTAGTGCTACTGTTACTACTACTACTACTGATTAAAACCAACGTTATTATGGAGCGGCGACGTCATTTAAGCAGGGAAGAAATGCTCAGAGCCGTGGGAATGATAGAAGCTGGTTCCCGGCAACGTACTGTAGCTTTAGCTCTGAATACAAGTCAGAGTGTTATCAGTCGACTTTGGACACGTTACCGAAGCACTGGTACCGTGGCTGAGCGCCATGGAGGACGGTATCGCTGCACCACACGGAGACAAGACCGATACATTCAAATCTTAACTCGAAGAGCTCCAACAATAACCACCATGATGTTAGCCGTGAGGCTTCATCACTCTTCAGGGAACTTAATTAGCGACCAAACAGTCAGAAACCGCTTGCATGAAGTGAACCTTCATTCCCGAAGACCGCTACGGGTACCACCTATAGCAATGCACAATCGTAGGATTCGATATCAATGGGCTCTTGAACACAGAAATTGGGCAGAAGAACAATGGCGTTTCGTGTGCTTTTCTGATGAGTCTCGTTTTGGTATGAGACCGGATACAAGACGTATACGACACTGGAGAACCCCTGGACGCCAACAGCGATTAAAATCCTGCCAGGAAGTCCATCCTTATAGTGGTGGAACCATCATGGTATGGGCGGGTATTTGGATCGGCGGAAGAACTGAGTTGATTTGGATCAGAGGCAACCTCAACGCTCAAATTTATGCTGAGACGATTGTATCAGACGTCATCGTTCCTCTACAAGTGCAAATCGGTCCCTTATTTCAGTTAATGCATGATAATGCACGACCGCACACCGCAAGAGTTGTAAGACAGACTCTCGCCGCAGCTAACATCAATGTCCTGCCCTGGCCTGCTCAGTCGCCAGACTTGAACCCGATTGAGCATGCATGGGATATGCTACAGAGAAGAGCTCTGCCGAATATGGAGGGTATCCAGTCGCAAGAAGACCTTTTTTTGTTGTTGCAACGAACATGGGCGGCCATTCCACAGCGTGATTTGGATGAACTCATTTTGAGTATGCCAAACCGATGTTCTTGTGTTGTTAGTGTTCGCGGTAGAAACACGGATTATTAATTGTTTAAGTTACCCAATAAAATTTTAAAGAAAACTGTTATTTCAGTCTTTTTTTCGAACTTTAATGTTAGTGGTTCAAATGTCAAAAATCCCTTTATTAGGAAAATGGCAAATTTCTTTATTAATGCAAAGGTGACTTGGTTTATCGTTACTGTGACAAACGAAAACACTTTATTTGATGAATCCTTAAAGAAAATTTTAATTAATATCAATCAGGAGAAAAGTTATTGCAAAAATATATGTTGATCCCTAGATACTTTTAATGTGTGTAGTTACAGAATAAACTAATACAATTTGTTCTTTGTTACAGATAATCCCACGGATACACACTGCCATCTCGCTTTCAGATACTTGTAATTTTTTTAATAATTGTAAGGATTTATCCTGGAACTTCGTGCGTAATGAAATGTTTGGCTTTACACGTGGCATGCGCCGGTGGGGGGGGGGGGGGCGTGACCGGGACATGCTGTATGAGAGGCGGACTCGTTTTATAAACAATTTTGACGTAATTCGGAAATTTCCATATTTTACTAAATTAATTAAAACTTCCAGTGTTGTCTATCCACAACGACATGAAAAAAGAAATCTAGAAATAACGAACCCGCCTCTAGTTTTTTTTTTGTTTTTTTTTAAAGATAAAATCTCAATTCTTGAATATTGACAAATTAGAATCCCTCCCAGTACAAGAACTAGGTCGGAGGGACACTGTAACGGTCTTGTGTAACTTGACAAGCAAAACGTACTACAACTTACAAATAAAGTACTCTTGTATTATTATTATTAACTCGTGTTCTCTTGGACCTATACGGTTAACGAGTATGTACAATTGATGGCTAACCCGTCACCACCCACCGGCTCGGAGTATCTGCTGACCGCGTCAAGCTGCTGCTTCCCGCGCGATAGATGGCGCTCGTGTGCTCAATACTCGCTCATTGTGTACAAGAGCAGTTTCCGGCACGACGTTTTTGTGAATTTTGCACTTTTAAATTGAGACAGCAGCAGAGCGGACGATGAGCATTCGCTCGTTGAAGCAGCACGCAAGGCAGGACGCTTTAAAAGTTAGAAACTATGTATAGTTGTAAACGGCGGATTTTTATTCTAATTTATTTTTTTTGACAACCATTTGACGAAATTAATGTTCGGTTTTGCAAACTTATGCCTTGCCAATCAAGCTCTTATGTCGGAAATTATGAGGTTAATTTTATTATTTTTATTAATTTTAGTTTTTCTGACTGTGTATGCGAATTCAACTGAAAATAGTGGTCTTTATTCGGCAGCTGGTCATTTTTAAAGTCAGATGCCAATTTTGTACGTCAGTATTTGAATGTGTGGCATTCAACTGGTATTTAATTCAGTTGGTACAATCGCTTCGGCAATTTCAATTATTATTGAATTCGGTATGTTAAATAAAACTTCAGCCTACTGATACCGATATCAGTTCGGGATATTCGGTTTCTAAATCGAATGTTGTTATTTTGAGCTTTTAAATTCATTATTTCATTTATTTGTAAATTACGTCACACCTTAGGCCGATTTGGGGCTACTCAATTTTATATGACGAATGTCAAATTTAGATGTTTTATTCTTAAACTTCACGCGGCAAAGACATTACAACTCTTCAGACTAAACTCTGACGTCATCACGACCAAAATATAGAAATTATTATTAAAACTGCCGTTTGTTATACAATAATAATTAAGATAGTTGATTTAGTATCACCAGCCTCATCTATATCCAACTGCAAAACCTTTTCTAAGAAGTCATGTTTAAAAATATAAATGCATGAAAAAGTACAACAGTAATGTCGTTCGGTAAGAGAAAAACGTCAAAGAAGGCGGATACAGAGAGGGCAATATAATGGGTGCAGCCCCCCCTCCCCTCCCTGAATCCGACCATCGTCTACGTAGCCTTGTTCCCAATTATATTGGAGTTTACTTCCAGTCTTACCCGATTCATCTGACTACCAGTATTGTACATGGAGCGACTCCCTATCTGACCTCCACAACCCATTTACAACTGGGTAATAAGATACTCATCCGAACTTCTTCAAAAACAAAAAAATATCATATCAATGTCGTTTTTAAAAATCGTTATTTACTCATTAATATAAATGTTAATTAAATTGTATGATAAAAACATGCGTTTCATTCAGAAAAGAATCGTTTTGCGATACATTCGTATGATCATTAAATAGAACACGTTTTGGCATCTAGTTCACCGATATTTTCAGTTGAACGAGCTCTATAACTGGTGCATTGTTTTACAAGTTTTACTTTCTTTAGATGGCATATAATGCTTTCACGTTTAAAGAGGATGTCTTCAGAGAGCGCCGGTTACTCTGCCCGAACAGTTTAATTCAAATGGTTTGAGTAATCAACCGTTTGTTTATAACTCCATATAAACGAGAGATTTCAGCTGTCAAATCAAAGCATTTATTTCAATTAGACCATTACAGGCACTTGAATGTCAAGAAACAAAATGAAGCTACAGTCCCGGTCACAAGGCATAATAACTTGTGAAAGTACTGTAGTTGTCCATTCCAAAGCGTAATCATAATATCATTACAAGATCATGGATACATCATTCATGTCGAGATTACACATATGTGTGAGAACGATGTAATTAAACGTGCACATTAAGAACATGTGAAAGTAAGAAACAAAGTGATTAAGAAAACCATGTTGATTAAAATATGCCTGGAACGGTCTAATTGAAATAAATGATGTGAGTTTGAGTTCATACAAATTAACCTGCAAATTGCAAAAAAGAAACGTTAAATTTATTACATTGGCCACCCGAGCGCTTCCACGTTAAATTAGCAGTTATAACATCGAACAGAGTAATCGGTTACTTCTGCGAGCTCCTCGCCATTTGTGCTTTTAAAATAATAATATTGAAATAAATGTATCTGTTAAATAGGATGGTCTGGTATTTTGTCCAACGATGCAAGTCTGTTTAAACGATAGAAACTGACATGTTCCGGGCGTAGCCACAGGACACTGACAGCTCCAATACTTAATGTCAGTGTCCGGTATATGACTTTCGCATGCATGACATTCTAAATGTGGAGTGCTGAAAAAAAAAATATTATTCACATTAATTGCTGTGAACATTTTTTGATCAGCTTAATAGACAGATCGTCCTATACAATTGATATTATATTAAATATAAAACAAAAAATATAATATATGTTAGCATTTTATGTAAACGTAAGAAGCCTACTTTCAGTAGTTTTAACTTATTTCCCTTTTTTTATAATTTGGACGTAATGCTTGTGTGGTTGGAATGACTCTACTGTGCTTTAAATTTGCCAGTAATTTTAGTTTGGACACTCCAGTAACAGTTCTTTTGGAAAAAAATAAACTAAAAAATAATCCTAGATAAGATTAATAATGTTGTATGGTACAATTGAGATTATGCAAGAGTTATTTCAACCTCTCCCTGTAAACCAGTACATTTCATGTTGTTAATTTTAAATTGTCTTAATTTTTAATAAACGGAAAAGTATATTTTTTTATTTTCTCCCCTTTTTAAAAGCTATTCTTTTCAATTTGACATTACCTAGAGTTGGTCTAGCGTCGTTAAAATGACAAGTTGAACTGTTAATGTACAAGTTTTTAGGTTATAATTGGTTGCTCGATAACTTTTCACTATACAATCGTGATTCCATATTCCTGGCAGTTGAGTTTCAACTTCTCGTGTGGGCTCCCAATTAAATAATGCAATAAAAACGCATTGGAATCTTATGCAATGAAATAAGATTTCTTTTGCACTTATTACGGTAGGTATTTGAGGTGAAAATGTCACGTTAGATAATGTCAGGTTATCGGCAACCGGTTGACGTGTACCAACCATTAAACTGGGTACAACAACACCACATCGTAATTATTACAACCAAAACCCAACAAACATATAGTTTTGACAATTATTATTATTGTATTATCAAAAAATAAATTTTTAGTTTTTAATATATTTTTTTTCTTTGTTCCCGTCACAAATCTTCGGGCGAATAGTTTTAAGAATAGCTTAAATACGTTACGTTACGATGTATGTGTATTTTTTATTTCGTAAAAATATATGCTATTTGAAAAAAAAGTTTATTATGAAATTATGTGTTGTTTTATTTTATCGTCATGGTTTGTGTGACTTATTAGTTATCTGTGGTCCCTTTAACGGCCATCACCGCCATTATTACCTGACAACGCAAAATGTGGGGTGGGACCCGGTAAACCTTTGCTTCGCTGGCAAGGTAGGTTCAAAAGCCTCTTTATTTCCATGACAAATAATTTTAAGTTCTTATATAACTAAACACTAGGGAAATATGTATATATTTGTTATTAAAATTAAAAGAAAACATTTTTAGATACTTATAAATTAATTCTATGACTATAAAATTTGTCATGGCCCCTTTCGGGTATAGGCCTCCTCCAGTTGTCTCCAACTTTCTCTATTATTCGCGACGTCTATCCAGGCTCTACCTGTTATTCTTTCTAGTTCATCAGTCCAATGAGCTCTTGGTCTACCTTTTAATCCCTTACCTCCTGGACCGTGCCATTTGGTAAGAGGTACCTAATGTTAAATTAACTCGAGTAATTTAAGCCCTGAGGTTCGACCATAAACACGTCGAAAGCCAAACTGATGTAAAACACCACTAAGCATAGAATGAGAGTGAATGGCGAAGAATTACATGTGCGCGTGAACTGCCCTCGGTTCACACGCACACATGTGTGGTGTGCCATTGCAGTGTGGTTCCTACCATACTGCTATTCCGCAAAGGATTATCGTAGGATTTAGGATATAGACTTAAAACAATTGTAGAACCAATCTGGGAATTTGTAAATGAATCTACTAAAAACTACAGTTCATTCCCATTACTTTGATTCATTAGTTCGATCGTGGAACTAGTGAGATTTTTTTTTCTCAGTTCGACCGTCGAACTAGTGAGATTTTTTTTTTAAACCACCCAGAAGGTGGCCCGAAGGGGGCCCCCTTCGGGCCACCTTCTGGGTGGTTTTTTCGCAGTCGACTACCCCGTCAACAGACTTGGGGGCACCCCGACTCGGATAGATTTAGGTTAGAAGGAGGTGGCGGGGTCGTAGTGAGCGAGCGAAGCGAGCGAACAGACCCCGCCCCCTCCTTCGTGGTTGTTTTTTTTTAAACCACCCAGAAGTAGAGGCCTTTTAAGCAATTTTTGAGTGTTTTGAGGTTAGTTAACAAAAGATCGTTTTTCTCGGAAACGGTGATTTACCTTGTCATGAGAGTGGTAGTAGAACTGTTTTTAAATCTAATTAATTCGACGGTCGAACATATGAGGAAAAAAATCTCACTAGTTCCACGATCGAAGTAATGGGAATGAACGAAAACTACAGCCCGTAAAGTGCGGTCCCTCAGTCATCACAGGCTATCAGCCAGATCTCTGAAAGTATCGGAAAAATTAAGGTATTGTGACTACATACATTTAGTAAAGTATTGGTAAAGATTTTTACTGAATAACAGACAAAGCATCTAAGGTAAAAAATATATAATGACTATACGGTGGTCCCTCAATACAACACACAATATACAAAAAGTTTATTTTTCTCTCTCACATAGAAATATACAAGGAATAATTTACATAAATCAAAGTGTACATCGGTGGATTATAATCTATGTGAGAGACTGGTTTCTGTACTAGGAGACCTGTATGACAGATTACCAGCCTCTCCAGACTCCGGAAGTGGGTAACAGGTAGTAGGTGTACATCATTCCAGTTAAGAGAATTTAAATTAAAATTAGGTAAAACTGGGTGAAGTGTGTCTGTTGTGAGGATTAAGTATATGAGGGAGTGAGAATCGGGTGTGTGGGTGGGTGAGGGTGTGTGTGTTGTGTGGGTGTATGTGTGGGTGCGGGTGTATGAGAGTGTGTGGATGTGGGTGATGTCGAGTAGTATAAAGTAAGACTAGGATGGGACTTTAAGTAAATTTTCTGTTTCATCGTAGCTGAGGGACTAAAAGAGCTTGAACCAAGTGGTTAAAGCCCTTTTACAATTGACTTTTGTAAGTGGGTAAATTGCAAGCTTCTAATTTATTTTATTGTATAGATATCCACCTAAGAAATTCAAAAAAATTGCATGAGAAAGCAGTGTTTCGCTTCGTAAGCATTTGGCAAACCCTGTGCTTGACTCGCTTGTTAACCCGTCGCGCGATTGCTAAAAATGTAGGTACATTGCGTAAAGTAAACTTTGCACACGGCGTAAAACTTTGTCGCGCGAGGGTTTAATATTCATTGCGGGATCATGGATCATACCCTATTAGTGAGTGTTGTTTTAGAACTGTGCACAATATATACAGTTGGCGAACTGTCAACACATCAGAGAGCAAGTAGAGATCCTTAGTAGGAAAGAAGAATGGTAGTGACAGACTTACCTTTAAGACCGCTCTTTGGGTTCTTTCTAGTTTTAGTATGTGAGTCCTACAGGAGCCACCCCATACAGTAACACAGTAGCTTAGGATGGATTGGCATAAGGCCATATACCTATACCATTTTAATGACTTCTTTGTCAGCTATGTGCCTCAGGCTTTTTATGAAATAGATTAGTTTCCTAGTTCTAGAGGATAGTAAATCAAGGTGATGTTTGAAGCTTAGTGTACTATCAATCATGACTCCAAGATACTTTATACTAGGAGCTATTTCTAAATGTCTATAGGAACAGAGATGGTTGGAGGAGCAGTAGTGAGCTTTTATGGAGTAGTTTTCGAGAATTGCAGCTGGAGTATTTTTGATGAAAAACGGTATATATTTGGTTTTATCCACGTTAAGTGTAAGGCCGTTGTCATTGAGCCATTGTATTACTGTGTTGAATCCAGTTTGAGCAAAGCCGTAAACATCATACCAGGTGTCACCATGGAAGATCAGTGCTGTTTCATCCGCAAACGTCACGATTTTAACATTTTGTAGACAAAGATTACACAGATCATTGATGAAAATGAGGAAAAGTATGGGGCCCAGTACACTGCCCTGAGGGACATCGTAAGATAGAAAAAAAATACTTTAGTAAATATTACGGAATCGATTAACTATATAAAATATTAAATAACATGTCCATGAATACATCTACTTGGGCCAGTTAGTCTCCAGTCCTGACATGACAAAGAAGTCACAAGACGAACTGAAAATGCCTGGAATAGCTTGCTTTTGCCTTATACACTGAAGCGAAAAATCGACATTTTGACCTAAGGATCCCAGATTTGGACTTGGACAAACATTCAGGAGTTGAAACTCGAGGTCTACCAACGTGCTATAGAGCGCAGCATTGTAGGCGGCAACCTTAAGTGAAACATAAACGCAAGTCCACAGCGTGCTCCAAAACACGAATTACTTCGTTGCTTATACGAAATTTAAATGACTTTAGTCTGCTGACAGTTTAATCTGTTTATAATCTACTAGCTGGCGCCCGCGGCTTCGCCCGCGTGATGATAAAAAGTATCCTATATGTTATTCCAAACTATAATCTACCTTTGTGCCAAGTTTCATCAAGATCCGTTCAGTTTTTTCGTGAAAGAGGATCAAATATACCTTCTATACTCACAAACTTTCGCATTTATTATATCAGTATGATTTATAATATTAGTAGGGTCTAGGATAGGCCTACATGGGTACCTACTTATAAAACGACGTACTTATAAAGAGGAACGGTTTGAGTTGGTTGTTTCGTACGCAGAAGAACCGATAGACCGATAAACCGATAAGAAACTATAGTTAGGTACCTACAATGGACAAAATTTATAAGAGAGGCTGCTTGTCTTTTTCTAATATTATATCTTATGGTTTAATTATATTAAGAATTTGAATTTCTATTTTAATAATTATAGCTAGGGTGACTAAACACATTTTTAACAAATAAGATAAATGGTTTTGATACGGATCATTTGTGTCCGGTTAGCACGTCGAAACACAGTTCCCTTTGCGCCTTATTTTTTAATATTCAATCATTTTAACATTCAATTTCAAAATTACAAACATTCTTAGACACACTACAACAGTTACTCATTACACATTATTACCTACACTGTGATATTCAAGTTTTTTTTTTTTTCTAGTATTTAAAGAAATCTTTCCCACTGACAACCCACCTAAATAATATTCGCCGCACATTTTCTCGACATCCGTGTGTCACTAGCAGGATTCAGCAGAATACCAGCGTCAGGTAGTCTACCTGGCATTATGCTGAGCTGGACTCCTTTTTGGTGCAATTTTGAGACACACACCGCCCAGTAGTGGGCGACCTTAATAAAATGTGATGTGTCTAAATGCTTAAGGGTCGATCTAACTTATTCTACCTTACTTTTTTTTTTAATGTGTTCCTTCTTTTCTGTGTGATGATTTTCTTTTTGTATTAATTCTTGTATTGTCTCTTTTGTTGCATCAAATAAATGATTTATCTATCTATCCTTATTGATTTGTAATAGCAACGCTAATTTTTCCCTTTTCTTCTTTTTTTTCCCTTTTTTCTTTTTAGCTTTTATGGCTAAACCGAATTTTATAAATTTTGGTACAGAGATAGTTGGGACCCTGGAGACCAACATAGGCTAATATTAAAAAAAAAGTGAGATATGAGGGAGAAAGAGGGAAAAAAAGGAAAATCTTAGCTTTGCTATTACAATAAATAAGACGCAAGGGCAAAAACTACAGGTAGCAGGTACCTGCAAATCAGGAAATTCACGTATTTTGAATTTAGAACTCAAATTAATTTGTTGTTAAATGCAAATTAACATGGGTGATAAATTTTATTGTTTTATTTTTAAATAAACTTGAAGGCTTATGGCCTTGCGCATCCTTGCTCTAAAAAAACTTGTTTAATGTTTGTTATCCGTAATGATAATAAATAATGATAAATATAAAATGATAAATCCGTAATGATAAGTGGAAGACATCTCGAGTTACTCCGATACCCAAAAGCGGTGCAAAAAATGAGATAGTAATGTTTAGACCAATAGCGGTACTGTCGGTTCTCGGGAAGGTCTTTGAGTCCATTTTAGATAACCGTATCCGACAGCATTTAAATGTATGGATTCCAGATGCTCAACATGGTTTTCGAGCTTCGCGATCTACGGCGACCAGTCACATTAATTTCGTAGATTGCGTGACGACAGAAATGGATGCAGGAATGCAAGTGGATGCTGCCTACTTTGACTTCCAAAAGGCATTTGACGTAGTTGATAATGATATTCTTTTATCAAAAATGGCGTCAATTGGATTCACACCGAAACTACTAGCGTTTTTTGCATCTTACCTAAGTAATCGTACCCAGTACGTAAGACTAGCCAGGTTTGAGTCTAGTTCTTACTATACACGATCTGGTGTGAGTCAGGGCAGTACACTCGGACCAACCCAATTTATTATAATGGCCATGGATCTGCCGGAAACCGTTAGGGCTGCTAAATGTCTCCTTTTTGCCGACGACTTGAAACTCTTCTACTCAGTAAGAGACTTCGATGATTGCCGTCGACTGCAAGACGATATAGACGCCATAGAAGAGTGGAGTGGGGTAAATCGTCTTCGCTTAAATACTACAAAATGCAAGATAATGTCATTTTCACGCTCTCGCTCACCTCTACACTTTGACTATAGTCTGGCGGGGGCTCCGTTGGACCGGGTCAGCCAAATTCGAGACCTAGGACTGACATTAGACACACGACTTAACTTTAGGGACCACATAACATCTACATGTGTGAGTGCTAATAGGATGCTAGGCTTTGTCATGAGGGTTTCCTTCGCATTTAAGGGAATAAAAGCTCCCCTAACTCTGTATAAAGCATACGTACGTAGTAGGTTAGAATTTAATGCCATAGTATGGGACCCCCACGAGGCTAAGTATTCTCTTCTAATCGAACGAGTCCAGAAGAAGTTTGTTCGTTTTTTGTATAGGCGTATGTACGGGTATTACCCGTATCTATACCCATCTTTGTTTGTTATGGGGATGGTGGGACTAGACACTTTAGAACTTAGGCGGAAATTTCTTTTACTAATTCACTACCACCGTCTCCTGACAAACAAGGTTGATAACCCAACTACGCTGGAGCGGGTAGGTCTAGCGGGTGTGCCGAGTCGTTTTCTTGTGGGAGGTGAAGGCGTGGAGGGTCCTCGTCGTCGGAGAAAACTGTTCGCCGCGCCCCCGGGAGTGCGCACACGTCGAGCGGCTGCTGCGCCCACAGCTCGAGCTGTCACACTGCTCAACTCTTTGCTCACTCAGCACATACATCTGGATATCTTCCATGATAAACCATATGAAATTTGTAAATTTATATATTTATTTTTAAGTAATAGTTAGTAAGTTTGTTTTTATTTAAGTAAGTGTTAAATTTTAGAATATAAGTGTTTTGGTTTCGTACTGTTAACTTATAGTCTTTTAAGTAAATAAATAAATAATAAATGATACAGAAAAAAATAAAGTTTTCTTTATCGTTAACTGTTTAAGGCGCGATGAGAAGCTAATCTTTAGGTATTCGCGGAGGTGAGGCTAGCTGCAGACTGGGCGTGGTCTGACACAAGTATACGACAGTAGTGCATCGAAATAAGCTCGAAAATATTTCGGCTTTTGATTTTATTTGAATATCATGTCCGCCAAAATGTAAGTCATTTAGCAGTTTAGATTGAATATTAAAAAAAATACGGTACCGTCTTTTAAAAGTTTTAGATATCTCTTTACTCTTTAGTCTATGAATATTCCTTTGTTATTGATATAACAAAAATATGATGATGAAAAAATTGAGAACTACAAAAAAAAAAATACTAGACCACTTTTAAAAACTGTTTCTGTTTAAGTCTTTCCTTTATGTATTTGACTATACACTGTATTTTTTTTGGCTTGTAGTATGTATAGATACGGCTAACTTCGCTACGAAAATGTACCTAGACGTTTTACAAAGTGTTTGCTTTGTACATCGCCTTAACAGTGTTAAATCAAAGGCGTGTGGGGTGTGTAAGGCATTTAATGCGAGACTGAAGTGGGTCGCAAACACTGGTATAACAATACGTCTTATAACTATGCTTCATTATATCTATAAGTACTCATCAAACATGTCTCTAAGACGTGAGTACTTCATCAGACCCAGTAGATCCCCGTGTGAAGTGCCCGGGAACATCAACCAGATACTCTCAGCCATCTGCAGGTTGGTCATCAGAACTTTAGCCATAGTCTGCCCGTCTTCATTTTTCACGTTGGCCTTCTCCATTACCTGGTCAACGGGAAGTTTATTCAGTTGGTACTTGCGAATTCCACACAGAAGGGGCCAGAATGAGAACTGATCGATGAAATGCTCGGTGCCGGTAGCAGCTGACAGGTACAGCTTACATTTGTCTGCGTCATTCTGATTCCAAACCAGGTCTAGCATCTTGGCCTGCTCTACCAATATGTTCGGGAATCTCTGGCGATTTTCGTAAGCGTACGCAGCGACGAGACCAATCAGGCGGTTGTGTGTAAATTCGAATTCTTCTACTTTTATGTTTAAGCCGCCAGGCTTCTTTATCAGCAAAGGAAGGCTGAAATTATAATTTAAAAAAAAAACAGATATAATTTTTTTTAATTACTTGCCTACAATTGTAAGTTATTTATAATTATGTGTGATTACTAAAAAATGCATTATTTAAGTAGACAACGAGATCTGCAAAAGCCCAAAATAATGTTGACGGCAAGGTTGGCGCAGCGGCTGAGCTATGGGCGCTGTGTGTCGCGGGTTAGATTCCCGCACGGAACAAATATTTGTATGATCTGCAGGTAGTTGTTTTAGGTCTGGCTATTTGTGTATGTGAGTTTAAATGTTTGTAACCGCACCCACGATACAGGAGAAATTCCTAGTGTGGGGCAACGTATTTAAAAAAAAAAGTTGGAAAAAATTAATGCTAGCTATTTGTTCTGACGGTATTTCGGGAATAGGGAACTGGCAGGAATCTCTTGGAAACTTACTGCCGATCTATTTTCATTCCTTCAATGCCTAAGATGCTGCCTGGCTTCTCTGCTGCGAACTCGCCCCTTAGCTCGTATGACCGCTCCAGGATTCGTTTAACATTGTCATCAGATCTCAGGAACACGGCATCCTTGTAGGCGTTGTAGAAACGCCTTCCATTAAACGTGGGTTCTTTGAAGTCTTTAAAACTGAATAGAAAACGGTGAAATTATAGCACACATGTCTAGCTTAACACGATGACCAGTCTGAACGTAGGTACCGAAAATTAGATGATAAATGAATGATGGAATTGGTCGAATGCGTTAGCATTGTAACAATGCGTTAGCGTTAGTTATAGTAGTTAGTCTGTGTAGATGTGTTTCTTTTTGCTTCGTTCCTAACACATTCCACTATGACATGATACATGTCCGTGGCAATCGCTGGTGTCACTCCGACCGATACCGCAATTAAAGGTAGAAGTAGTTATGGGACAGATGAGGAAAAAATTGCCAAAACAGGTTTCTTATTTCTTTATATACAGCCCAAGGGTGGACCCTTTAACAGGATAGATATTATTTTACAGCATACATTTGAGCAGCATTATCTTAGCAGCAGTAATTTAACAGTTGAAGGAAGCACATTCGAAGTTAAGTTTAAAAATGAAACAGATTAAAAAAAATAAAATACACACATCAAAAGTATCTAGGGATCAACATATATTTTTGCAATAACTTTTCTCCTGATTGATATTAATTAAAATTTTCTTTAAGGATTCATCAAATAAAGTGTTTTCGTTTGTCACAGTAACGATAAACCAAGTCACCTTTGCATTAATAAAGAAATTTGCCATTTTCCTAATAAAGGGATTTTTGACATTTGAACCACTAACATTAAAGTTCGAAAAAAAGACTGAAATAACAGTTTTCTTTAAAATTTTATTGGGTAACTTAAACAATTAATAATCCGTGTTTCTACCGCGAACACTAACAACACAAGAACATCGGTTTGGCATACTCAAAATGAGTTCATCCAAATCACGCTGTGGAATGGCCGCCCATGTTCGTTGCAACAACAAAAAAAGGTCTTCTTGCGACTGGATACCCTCCATATTCGGCAGAGCTCTTCTCTGTAGCATATCCCATGCATGCTCAATCGGGTTCAAGTCTGGCGACTGAGCAGGCCAGGGCAGGACATTGATGTTAGCTGCGGCGAGAGTCTGTCTTACAACTCTTGCGGTGTGCGGTCGTGCATTATCATGCATTAACTGAAATAAGGGACCGATTTGCACTTGTAGAGGAACGATGACGTCTGATACAATCGTCTCAGCATAAATTTGAGCGTTGAGGTTGCCTCTGATCCAAATCAACTCAGTTCTTCCGCCGATCCAAATACCCGCCCATACCATGATGGTTCCACCACTATAAGGATGGACTTCCTGGCAGGATTTTAATCGCTGTTGGCGTCCAGGGGTTCTCCAGTGTCGTATACGTCTTGTATCCGGTCTCATACCAAAACGAGACTCATCAGAAAGGCACACGAAACGCCATTGTTCTTCTGCCCAATTTCTGTGTTCAAGAGCCCATTGATATCGAATCCTACGATTGTGCATTGCTATAGGTGGTACCCGTAGCGGTCTTCGGGAATGAAGGTTCACTTCATGCAAGCGGTTTCTGACTGTTTGGTCGCTAATTAAGTTCCCTGAAGAGTGATGAAGCCTCACGGCTAACATCATGGCGGTTATTGTTGGAGCTCTTCGAGTTAAGATTTGAATGTATCGGTCTTGTCTCCGTGTGGTGCAGCGATACCGTCCTCCATGGCGCTCAGCCACGGTACCAGTGCTTCGGTAACGTGTCCAAAGTCGACTGATAACACTCTGACTTGTATTCAGAGCTAAAGCTACAGTATGTTGCCGGGAACCAGCTTCAATCATTCCCACGGCTCTGAGCATTTCTTCCCTGCTTAAATGACGTCGCCGCTCCATAATAACGTTGGTTTTAATCAGTAGTAGGGAAACAGTAGCACTAATAATGTCTTCAATGCGTTGTATGTTTTTATAGGGAAAATATTGACAGCTTATTTTCATCTTTTACTCGAATTTGATTGAGAGTTCCTGATTCAAATTATGAAATGCACCAAAAAGGATCCATATAAATTTATAAAATCATAAATTTATTACAAAGCCACATCTCAATCTCAAGAAATCCGCATAAAAATGCTTGATCCCTAGACACTTTTGATGTGTGTATTAGAAGCAGGTGTAGCTGCTAGCCGTGATCAAATTGTGATGACCCAAAAAATGATTGTTGAAGATGACGCAAATGACAGAAAAAAATCGAAATATGAATATTCAACAATTTTGAAATCGATATTGATTCAAAAGGATGAGGCTACAGAGGAGGTGGAATGCCCACTCTGTTACACGTCTACAACTAGCTCGCACTCTGTACTGTTACACGTCTACAACTAGCTCGCACTCTGTACTGTCACACGTCTACAACTAGCTCGCACTCTGTACTGTTACACGTCTACAACTAGCTCGCACTCTGTACTGTTACACGTCTACAACTAGCTCGCACTCTGTACTGTTACACGTCTACAACTAGCTCGCACTCTGTACTGTTACACGTCTACAACTAAATCGCACTCTGTACTGTTACACGTCTACAACTAGCTCGCACTCTGTACTGTTACACGTCTACAACTAGCTCGCACTCTGTACTGTTACACGTCTACAACTAGCTCGCACTCTGTACTGTTACACGTCTACAACTAGCTCGCACTCTGTACTGTTACACGTCTACAACTAGCGCGCACTCTGTACTGTTACACGTCTACAACTAGCTCGCACTCTGTACTGTTACACGTCTACAACTAGCTCGCACTCTGTACTGTTACACGTCTACAACTAGCTCGCACTCTGTACTGTTACACGTCTACAACTAGCTCGCACTCTGTACTGTTACACGTCTACAACTAGCTCGCACTCTGTACTGTTACACGTCTACAACTAGCTCGCACTCTGTACTGTTACACGTCTACAACTAGCTCGCACTCTGTACTGTTACACGTCTACAACTAGCTCGCACTCTGTACTGTTACACGTCTACAACTAGCTCGCACTCTGTACTGTTACACGTCTACAACTAGCTCGCACTGTGTACTGTTACACGTCTACAACTAGCTCGCACTCTGTACTGTTACACGTCTACAACTAGCTCGCACTCTGTACTGTTCTTCGATGTTGTTATGCCCATAAACTATGCAAATGTATTTATAGGTATATGTCCGGGGCTTCGTTCTCTATATAGTACCTCAACTCTAGCCTGCTGGGAGTCTTCAAATCTTTCAGGTTGCGGTCCTCGTCATGCAGGTCTTCTCTCAGGCTATCTATGTCTGTGGAAATTGTATGATTATTTAAACAAGATAGCTAATGTTAAAGTAAACGTTACATTCACAAAACCTCCAATAAAGAAATCGTTAGGTACTAATATTAGAAAAGCGAAAGTGAGTTTGTTTGTTACGTCTTCACGCCTAAATGGCCAAACCGATTTTGATGAATTTTGGTACAGAGATAGTTGGGACCCTGGAGACGGACATAGGCTAATTTAAAAAAATGAGGAATACAATAAATAAGGCGCAAGGGCAAAAACTATAGGTAGCAGGTACCTGCAAATCAGGAAAGGGGAACTGTGTTACCCCGAATTTAACGCGAGCAAAGCCGCGAGCAAAAGTTAGTTGATTATAATTATGAATATTGCTTCTAATTAAAAACAACTGGCTGTAGTCCTCGACTATGTCGTGTCTTTTGTGTACTTATACAGGTATGTTTAAACGAATATGTAGGATCATCATCGACCCATCCCAAACACAATGCCAGTGTGGTGCACCTTCGCAGGATATGCCCCACCTCCTGTCCTCCCCATCCTGCACAACCACTTGCACATATCAGGGGTTAAACGAAGCAAATGCTGGAGCTGTGCAAGTGGCTACATACTAGTCTAATACAATAAGAGTTTCATCAACGCGAAAAGAAGAAGGATAACAAGTAGCCGAATTCCTTTTCCTATAAGAAATAAAGTAGATATGTACGTACTGAAGATGGGAGGGTCCGGTCCGTCAGTGTGACTCGTCATGGGCTTGTCAGGGACAGCTGTTCCACTTGTTACATCTTCGAACCTGAACAGAACATTATAACCGCTGTAGCGTGTTAAATATTATTACTTATGTGTGTAAAGGGACGGAATGATTTCCGTATTAATACAAAAAAAGCGCGCGAGTCAGCTGCACCACACGGGGGTGGGTCGCCGGGTCACCCGCGCTAGTACTGTGGCTAGTAAGCTGGATGCCCTTTTACTGAACGCACGCTTAAACTCTCGCTTAATATTGTATGCAACTCGCGCGCTTGTTGACCTCAGCTTTCTGCCTCTGCTTATCTATCTTGTGTTTGTAGCTTTCTAACTGTGCTTTCCTTCATGTTGACTTTCTCCTTCCATTCTTCATACTTTATGCGTGTACGTGTGTGCTACAGAAAGTAGACAACGTTGACAAAGATCGTCTTTCATTCATCTCCCATACGTAGGTACCTACTTCACAGCTGGTACTGCCCCCCGATACAGAGGAGCTTGCAAAAAAGGCAGACTCACAGACGAGGTCGGTACATACCGAAATATCTGAAAGCTCGTTAGCAGTTGGGCTCGCCTTATTTTTGGGAATGCCCGTCACATATTCCCAACCACTGCAAATCGAGTGTGACGACAACTAAACAAGCGCCTTGACAATGAACAGTCGAGTCTCGGCGAAGGTATTCAAGTGCCTTGAAGCCTCACAACAAACTGAATCAGGAAAGAACAACGGTATAGTCACAGGGCAGAGTAGTAAAAACTTGTTGGTCACACCTGCCAATTCTAGATCTTTGATAGTACGTAACTGAACAAATGACAATCGTAACAGGTAGTCAGTGTTCCGATAGCCTGATAACCAGTCTTACTAAGAGGTATCGTATTACCCAGTACTAATATTCAGCTGCGTCCGGTTAGACTGGAAGCCGACCCCAACATAGTTGGGAAAAGGCTAGGCTGATGATGAGCAGTAATTTGACTTGGGTCCGAAAAAAACGTTTGAAAATATGTAATATAATGTTAGGTAGTTAAAATGTTTGTAAACACACCCACGACACAGGAGAAATTCCTAGTGTGGGGCGAATTAAAAAAATGGCTTATGTCCAGAACTTCGTTCTCTACCTCGTTTTCAACTCCAAGAGAGGAAACTGAAGTTCATCTTCTCGAAAGCCGAACATCCTGTCTTTCGGAGGCCGGTAGAATGTGGCCCGGTAGTAAACCAGCTTTCGGTCGTCGGCGTGCAGGTCGCCTCCCTGGTCGGAGTCTGTTGGAAGTTGTATGATTATTAACACAAGATAGTCAATGCTAAACTAAACGTTACATTCACAAAACCTCGAGTTAAGAGATTCATTATAAATATGAGTAGTGCTTCCAATAACAAAGAACTGGCTGTTGTCCGCGATTTTGTCGTAGCTTTTATTTGTATTTTAAACAAATATTTAGTATGATGAATATTTAGGATGCG
The DNA here is from genome assembly GCA_905475445.1 of Ochropleura plecta. NCBI lineage: Eukaryota > Metazoa > Arthropoda > Insecta > Lepidoptera > Noctuidae > Ochropleura > Ochropleura plecta. The sequence continues at coordinate 12,934,197 of FR997749.1, forward strand.
TAGGTCCTTCTCCTGTGAGTCAAACATAACGATTTGTTCTGCAGTTAAGGTGTTAAACGGTAACAGAGCGACTTAAAAATATACAACGCGTAAAAAACGGAGCACTAATAATAGGTAGGCACATATATCATGTAAAGAATACACTGTAAAAGAATCATAAATAAAATCAAGGTTTCAACTTTCCATACATATTTTACTTCACTGTTACCACCCTAGGCGTTCAGGTCAATGGCCGACGATAGTAGGTACTAAAGATATTAAGTACGAATGTGCTGGTTACATGAAATACTTTGTCCTAAAGTTCTTACCTACTGAAATAACTAACCTACTACTTACTGGATGTAGAGATACCAACCTAATTAAACAAACTTGTAAGAAAATTGCTCTCAGCTGATTTTAGGGCTGTCGCACTGAGTTTATGCAAAAATAAATAAATAAATAAATATCTTGGGACAACTCACACACGGCTATCTGATCCCAAGCTAAGCAGAGCTTGTGTTATGGTAACCAGACAACTGATATACATACTTATATAATTTATAAATACATACATATTATAGATAAATCACACCCAGACACAGAACAAACAATCATGCTCATCACACAAAGTTTGTCCTGGGTGGGAATCGAACCCACGACCTCCGGCTCAGCAGTCAGGGCCACTAACCACTAGACCAACAGGCCCGTCAAAAATCAGTAAAATGTCTTTTTAACACGCTTTTATTAGCTTCACCTGTATGTTTGTAACCGACCCCTTTGAGCTCGATTTTGTCCTACTTTGAACGATCAGATTTAATTCAAACTTTGCACACCTGTCAAAGATCGATGACAATGCAATAATCCGATCAAAATATCCGATTATCCTAATTAGATTCGCCAGGAATAATTAATTTCTCAATTGATTAATTTTATATGCCGCAAAATAAATAGATATTTCTGTCCTGAATATTTTGTTTTGTTGTGAATACGAAGTGTTTTTTGGTAAATCACGGTTATAAATACCTATATTATGGAACGGTTATAAATAGATTATAAAATGATAATAGAATGCGTATTAGATTTGTCGGGACATATATGTACATATATGTAAGTATAAGGACAAGATGCAATAACTTATCAGACAAATGGGGAAATTAGGTGCCTGCTGCCTTTCTTGGATGCGGTAGTCGTTTCTCAGGTTCCCTTTTCGAAAATTTCATCTTCTTAACAGTTGGTGACCTTATCGACTCCAGACCCAAGGTCATGCTTGCGTGCATGCGTTTCTCAGGTTCCCTCTCCGAAAATTTCAAAATTAATTTCTTAATCCTGAGTTGGGCGTCGACCGTCCACAAGATGCAAGGTTGTACAGTTGATCATGCAGTCATTTATTTGGGGCCGCGATTGTTTGCTGCTGGACAAGCTTATGTGGCACTTAGTCGTGGAAGATCCTTGGACGGTATACGAATTGAAGAACTTTATTGCTCAAAATGAACAGGAAGAACTCCATGCAACAGTGAAGCATTGAATGAAATGATTTAATTACGAGATAAACCATAAAATTTACAATCAAGTGAAAGTTCACACTCATTCTCATTCTCAGTGCCGCCAACAGATTCGCTCCTATGATTATAATATCATGTAGAGTGGTTACGGATTGAAAATTCCATACCCAAGCATTAATGTAACTGACTGTATATGTAAATAAGGTTACACCTCTGTGTCTCACTGTTTATATTGGCATCATAGAAATCTTTAAATACATATATAGTATGTGTTCTTAACCAAGATACAATCAGAACACTATGTGTTCTTAACCAAGATACAATCAGAACACATTTGTACATATTAACGGCGGTTGATAGTTAACAAATAGAACTAAATAATTTATAGTTTAAAAAATTTAACTAAAAATTTAAAAATAAATAATAGTTTAAAAAAACTAAAAGAACACGCTTTTATAGAAAATCCAACTAAAAATTAGAAAATAAAATCTAATAAATTCGGATTAAGAATAGTGTAAATAAGAAATAAATGTACATTGTTGTAAAAAAGCGTGGGGTGCATAGTGTCAATAGTTATAAACATTTATTGACAGATGAGTAGAAGGATCATCACTTTGATAATATCATAAAAAGCACTTCAGATGCACCCCACGCTTTTTTGCAATAATGTACATTTATTTCTTATTTACACTATTCTTAATCCGAATTTATTAGATTTTATTTTCTAATTTTTAGTTAGATTTTCTATAAAAGCGTGTTCTTTTAGTTTTTTTAAACTATTATTTATTATCTAAAAGTATAATATTTGAGAATCTGAGAACACACACAAAGACTGCTTGTCACCTTAGCTGTATGCCCTTTAAATGTTATTGCTCCTTTTTTACACGTTGTATATCTATACTCTTAAGCATGTGTATGTTGCAAAATGAATTAGATATCTACGTACCGAAGCTGCGAGAACCTGGCCCGTGGCTTGTTGTAGGCTTGTTAGTGACGGCCGTGGCTACACTTGCTGCACCTACTACACTTGCTGCATCTGCTACACTTGCTGCATCTGCTAGACTTGCTGCATCTACTACACTTGCTGCACCTACTACACTTGCTGCATCTGCTACACTTGCTGCATCTGCTAGACTTGCTGCATCTACTACACTTGCTGCATCTGCTACACTTGCTGCATCTGCTAGACTTGCTGCATCTACTACACTTGCTGCACCTACTACACTTGCTGCATCTGCTACACTTGCTGCATCTGCTAGACTTGCTGCATCTACTACACTTGCTGCACCTACTACACTTGCTGCATCTGCTACACTTGCTGCATCTGCTACACTTGCTGCATCTGCTACGCTTGCTGTATCTGCTACACTTGCTGCCCCTACTACACTTGCTGCATCTGCTACACTTGCTGCACCTGCTACTCTTGCTGTATCTGCGACACTTGCTGCACCTACTACACTTGCTGCACCTACTACACTTGCTGCATCTGCTACTCTTGCTGCATCTGCTACTCTTGCTGCATCTGCTACACTTGCTGCATCTGCTACTCTTGCTGCATCTGCTACACTTGCTGCCCCTACTACACTTGCTGTACCTGCTACTCTTGCTGCACCTACCGACCTGCACAGAACAATATAACCGATAGATAATAGATGTCAAATCACATAGTTATACAATCTTTGTTGTGAATAGTTACAGTACTGCTGGCAACATCTGTGTCACTTGTTTCTTACATTTTTTTGATATTTTTTTTATTTCTTGTGTAGATTTATTTTTCATTTTTTTTGTGAATGAGTGGACATTGTTGACCTTGTAAGACGATTTGTTAACTTCTTATCTTATTTTATGTTTATACAGCGTAGGCCCGACAATAATAATATAATAATAATAAATCGTTTATTTATAAAAAAGAGGGCACATATACCTACAATAAAATAAAGCATTTAACAAACAAAAGAACACAGTTGCTTAATTGCCTGAACTAGGTTGGACCTGTGTTTCAGGTTAAAAAGAGCATTAATACTAATTTCAAATAAATAAATTAACAGTAATGTAAAATTAAAGTACCATAATTGAAAAATTACACAAAAATAAAGTAAGCGTTTTATTTGCAGACAGTAAGTAAATCTTCTGTCTGTGCATAAGTTAAGGTTTGAAACAATTAAATTTTTTTTTGACAGCTATAATAGTTTAACTTATAGATACTTAGTTTTCTATTTAATCTATTGTACAGAAATGGGCCCAAAGACGAGAAAAATCTCTGCACAAAGGCGTGTTTGGAGGTTGCATTAAACGTGCAAACAATATCATTCCATCTCTTGTTAGTAATGTCATCATTGTATGTGAGCTTGGTGTGCTGTTTTAATACTAAGTGCGTAATAAAAAGCTGGCGAACTGTCTACACCTTGCAGGATTTATATAGTTGATCTGTCGGAAAGAAAAAGGGAAGGGAGTTTGCTACCTTTAAAATTGCTCTTTGAGCTCTGTCAAGAGGAAGCATAATAGTTTTTGGTGCGCCACCCCATGAAGTAATACAGTACTGAATTATAGATTGACATAGGGCGAAATAAACTTGTGTAATTAATTTAGAGTCTGAAAAAGTTCGTATTTTTTTAAATACATTTATTAATTTGCGCACTCTTTTAACCAAACTTTCAATATGATTTCTAAAAGAGAGAATGTCGTCTATTATCACACCGAGGTATTTAATGTTAGAGGTTTTTAGGATAGAAGGACAATTGCACATGCTGACTGATGGGTTACCACATTGATGGGCATATAAGAAAGTTAGCAGTGTTTTGTTGAGGCTTACGCATAGAAAAATGTATATATTTGGTCTTGCCAGCATTTAAAGTTAGTAAGTTGCTTTGAAGCCAATTAGTCACAGAATTAAAACTAAGTTTAGCGATTTCGAACAGTTCGGCAATGTTTTTAGCAGTAAATATTAACGCCGTGTCATCAGCATATGATTTGATTTTACCGTGCCTGAGATTTTGGTTACATAAATCGTTAATATATTCCAGGAATAAGGTAGGGCCCAAAATACTTCCCTGGGGCACACCAAATTCCGTATTTTTCTGCTCATCGCTCGTAAAGTTATCAATTCTAACACATTGATATCGGTCGGCTAAATAGTCAGTTAGTAATGTCAGTGTGGTTCCCCTTATCCCTATGGCCTCTAGCTTGTTTATGAGTAATGAAGCAGATACAGTGTCAAAGGCTTTCGCTAAATCAAGGAAGATTCCTAGGACCTGGTTCGCTTTACCTAGCTCTTTTGAGACATAATCGGCCAGGCTATGCACCGCATCGGTAGTGGATAACTTGGCTCTAAAACCAAATCGCGCAGGTGATAAGATGTTGTTTTTTTCAAGATAGTTAACTAGTCTGTTGTTTATAATTTTCTCAAGTAAGTCTTTATAAGTCTTTGCTTACAAGCAAAGACTTATTGTCGGGCCTACGCTGTCCTCTCATACTTAAATCCTAATGTTGTAACAACAACATTGTAAAACCAAATGATTTAAAAAAGTCCCCATGAAGTTTTTTGTGTAAGTTTACGTAGGACTATGTGATTTTTTTTTGATTTCTGAAAGCCTTCTTTTTAAAAAAATACCGTCACACTATTTCCAACCACGCAACCACAGCAACTGCTGTGCGCCAGAATCGAGTGTGACGACAACTAATAAAGCGCTTTGACAATGAACAGTCGAGTCTCGGCGAAGGTATTCAAGTGCCTTGAAGCCTCACAACAAAATTATATTCAATATATGTACATACATATATATTTTTCAAACTATGTTTATTTGGCCCTCGATGTATCATCTTCACTAGTCAAAATGACATAAAGAATTTATTTGAAATATTAAATTAAACTAATTACTTATTTTATCTTATTATTCAAATTTTATCGGCAGTAACCTCACATCGTTAATGTTTTCATATTGTACCTATATTTTGATATATATTCATAGTATTTTGTTTTATAGTATTAGTAGAAATATGTATATATCCAGGTAGTATAAATTACTAGCTGGCACCCGCGGCTTCACCCGCGTGATATAGAAAAAAAAGTTACATTTGTGTTATTCCAGACTTTATCTACCTCTGTTCTAAATTCCATCAAGATCCGTTCAGCTGTTTTGAAGTGAAAGAGCAACAAACATCTATACATTCAACCACGCATCCTCACAAACATTCGCTTTTTTATAAAAGCGAATACACTACATCCTACTAATATTATTATTAGTAGGATGTAGCGACACAAACATGCCAAAAAGTACTACAGCGCCATCTATGTAACCACTGAAGAACTAACTCCGAATTCCTACATCTCGCAAGCAGAGTTATCCGCGAGTTAAGCTTATATGTATACGAGTACCCGACAAGCAGTTGTCGGGCACTCGTATAGCCACCAGACACGACAGCTGTCTGGGCAGAGAATCCTCCCTTATGAAGATGTTTTACACCTACCACTGTTTGTGTCTGCATCACCCAAAGTTTGACTGGGACAAAATGCCTCTGGCTTTAAGTCCGATTTTATACTTTGTGCTTGAAGTGTTAAATAGATAAATAAAATTAATCAAGAAAGTTAAAGCAAATCATGGGGTAGTATCTTTGATAGTCGTAATTAGCAGATTGTCCGGAGTCCCGAGGTCTGACGAACACTCTTTCCAAGAGCTATTAAGTTATCAAACTGGACTCAGGCGTAGTACTGTTACTATTCCGTGGAATAGGTGACTATTATATTGACAGAAGTGTAGTGTAGTAAAATTTAGACAACTAACAAAAGCAACAATTTTATAATTGTTTTCACGTCTTTTATGAGAGTTGAGACGAGGATGCAAAACTTAACTTACGTGAGAACCGTCTTTGGCCAGCCCTTTAGAAGTCGGTCCAATCTTATTTCAATGCCTGGGAATACCACTGTGGCAGACTCAAATATATTCTTCTGGGATTCTTTACATACGTCAATCAGACTAAACTTCTTGTCGTGGAGTATGTTATCTGCTTCTAGAAAATATTTATGTATAATCTCTATTGTCTTTTGATTCGTAATAACAATATTTGTTTTGTTCTTGACTGCTTCTGCAATGTTCTTTAACGTCTTCATTTCATTCTTAGAATCTATTTTGTCGCAAACTAAAATGAGTACTATCTTCGTATTATTTAACTCCGCACGTAACGCATTCACGTCGTTCGTTGGGAGGCTGGCAATATACTCAAGATCTAAAACCACATGCTCTTCTTTGTCCTTCAAATGTTGCAACACTTTGACAACAGTCAGCATGCAGTTCTCTGCAATTATGATACTCGTAGTACTTGGACGCAGATACGGCAAGTTCAAGGCCCTCACTGCATCTTCAGTGAATGTGTAATCATGTTCATTTAGTTTGTTCGTATGATACGTCAAATTTATTGAGCTCATCAGTGGGTTCGTAATAATGTCATCTATTGATTTCCGAAACAAGTTAATTCCAGAGAGATAAGATGCGTCAACATATGATGAGGGATACGAATCGGCACGATGAAATGAGAGATGCTGTGGTTCCATCAACCATTTCTGAATCTCGTAATTAAATCTCGATAATATAGCGTCAGTTTTAGTTTGAAAGTAGTTTGGTTGATTGCGCTGGATGTCTTCTATTTCGTTTTTTAATATTTCCTGTAATCTATTCTTATCAGCTTGGTTACAGTAAACAAGTATTTTGTTCAGAAAGTCTCTCGCCATCGTCTCTTCGTACTGACTGCAGTTGAATGAAAGTTTTGGGAACTTGTTAATCTTAAAACAAAATTTATATTCGTGCAAATTGTGGACTTCACTTTTTAATCTTGTGTACAGATTTTTTGCATGGGTTCCTAATGTTTCATAGTTATCTGTAATCTTCATCAATTTGCTGTTATCATCAAGTACAAATAAATTTCCAATGGCACCAGCTATACCTCCGTAGAGGTGCGGGAACCCACTGTCTAAAGATTCATCTATAGTTACAATCTTACTGGATTCACACTTTTCTAATATTTTTTTGATTTTAATCGCGTAATAACAAATTCTTCTCTCGATTTTATTTTCGTCACTGCCTCTTAACCTTAAATCTATGTTACCGAACGCGACCGGGACTTTAAACTTAACAGATGATAATATTTCTACTGCAGCTAGTTCAACTGCTTTGTTAACAGTCGCTTGAGAAACATCCATTGGTTTCATATTGGGTTCGAATGTTCTTGTGGATTGTTTATCAAACTCTAACTGACCATTGTTGTATGTTACAACAGTACCTATCAGCTTACTCAGTCGTGTCGCATCTGTTGGATCACTCAAGAATTCAGACAGAAACAATCTTATTTCAGCGGGTTCCATTCTTCGTTGTTTAATAACCTCTTGGTACAACGTATCTCTGAATAGCTTGATGTGTTCTTCGTTGTTTTCAAAGAAATCTTGTTTAAAAGAAGCGATGCGGTAGCACGGGGTTTTATTCGTCTTAATATCTGAAATGTCGACCACTTTTTGCGCCAGAAGCACGTGATATTGACGGATGAGCACTTCTGATAACATTGTTTCCAAGCGCCCTTCGTCGTAGATAATGTTAGCCACCCTTGTAGCTAGTGAAGTTATTTGATCTTTCACTGTCTTTTTGGTAAGATGTTCTAAATTCTCTTCGTCATTCGGTTGCTTGACTGTACCTCCCATATCAAGTATATCATTTATTTTGGCGTAAAGGCCACTTTTAATCGAGGCATTACTGTACTCAACATTCGCGTTTGTGAATATAATGAACAGACATTCTGTTTCATCAAAATTTCCTCTAAAAAATAATATATTACTATCCGGTCGGAATCTTTTCCTTATTTTCAAATAACTGTCGAAGTATGTTGCCAAATCGTTCTTGAGTGTTTGTTTCTCGTTTTCCCTGTGCTTCGCTTGTATGAAGACAACGACAGGCTTCTCAAACCCCTTCACGTTGGCTTTGAAACAGATATCATCGAAAGCTCCGATGTTGTCGATATTTGTAGCTAGTTGAAACTCTTCTATAGTGTCGTCGTGAATAGCTCTAAAGTATAATAAGCTGAGTAACTTGGTTTCGTAGAGCTGTCCTCGAATACCGGACGTGCCTGTACGCTTACTGTACATGCTGGAACTGCTCGTTTCTTCCAGAGGCTTTTCACCCGGCGGCTTATTGTATACTCGCACCATGGTAAGATGTCTGACTCACAACCTGTCCTGCGAAAAAAGAAAACATATTTGTGACTCGAATCATGAAGCAAAAGAAAGAGAGTCGACATCTTGCAAGATGACATATACAACGTGTAGAAAAAGGAACACTGAACTGTAGGTATGTACAATTGACATTGTAAGTAGTAAGGTCATATTGTCATATCGGGTATTAAATGAGTATTAAAGAAACAAGCGAGCACGACAGTTGTTTTATTGCTGTCCGACACACCAAACACTAATACTTAGGTAGGCACATATATCATGTAAAGAATACACTGTAAAAGAATCATAATTAAAATCAACGATTCACTTTTCATACACTTTTTTCTATATAAGCCTATATTCAAGACAGCGAGTACGGGCACGTGATCCTGCCCCTACCACTCCATTCGATCCATTAATTAGGTCCATGAGAGAGAGCGCATGTAAGCAGTCATCAGGGCTAGGGGGGGGGGGGGGGGAAACACTAGGATTTTCACACAGTTTTTTTATGCAAAACACTTGCTAATATTTACTACCTGCCAGTTGTGTGTTAATCCTTAATTGCAGTCACTTTAAATTATAATAAAAGCTTGGTGTGTATTATTGTCCCTCTTTACGCATCGACTATTTTTCCTCTTTTGAAAGTCTCCTAGTAAACCTGACACCTTCTTACAGGCATACTATCATTATGGGGGACTTCAATACTTGTCTTCTTAAAAAAGATTCATGATCATCCACACTTCAATCCATCTCCCAATCCAGCAATTTATCTCTTCTTCCATTAAGTGCTACTCATCATTTTCCTAACTGTTTACCTTCGCTCCTTGACCTCATCTTCGTTTCTTCCACACAACATGTAGTTAAGTATGGGCAGTGTTCAGCTGATGCGTTTTCCTATCACGATTTAATTTTCCTCTCGTACAAAATCCGCCCCCCTAAAACTAAGCCTAAAACACTCCTGCAGCGCAGTTTTGGTGGTATGCACCTTGAAAGTCTTCGTGAGGATGCCGATAACATTGATTGGTCTGATCTCGTTAATGCCACGTCGATTGATGTTAAAGTCGATCTTCTCAATACTAACCTTATCAAGCTCTACGACGTTCATGCACCTGCTCGGTTAGTAAAAATAAAACACCTACCTGCACCATGGCTAACCGATGACTTAAAAGCCATTTTGCAAAAGAAGGCGGCAGCAAAATCTAGGTTTAAGTGCAAACCAAGCTCAATACATCATGATAAGTACGTAACTATCCGTAATCGCAGTAACTTGGTTTGTAGGGATGCCCAACGCCAGCACGTTCATAAGTCTGTTGAAAATGGTGACCCAGCAAAAGTCTGGAAATTTCTCAGGTCCATGGGAGTTGGGAAGTCGCGTCAAGAGTCTATTCCTAAAGATATAGATCTTGAGTCACTAAACAAATATTTTTCCACCTCTTGTAACTTTAACGGGGCTATTAAAGCCCAAACCCTGAATAATCTTTCATCTCTTCCCACTCCCGATTATTTTCCTTTCGTCTTTAATCAATTTGCTGCTTGTGATGTTAAGAAGAGTATACTATCAATCACGTCAAATGCTGTTGGTAGTGACTGTGTAAGTCGCAAGATGATACTTCCTATCCTGGATGAAATCCTTCCTGTCATTTGCCATATATTTAATTACTCTGTATCCTGTGGTGTTTTTCCCGCTTGTTGGAAGGAAGCCCAGATCACCCCACTTCCAAAAAAATGCAACCCGGTTTCCTTTTCTGAATTCCGTCCAATCTCCATATTACCGTTCCTATCCAAAGTCCTAGAACGCCTTATCCATAATCAGCTCAGTGCATTCATTTGTAAAAACAGTCTCCTTAATTGTTACCAATCTGGGTTTCGTCCAGGTCATAGCACTACCACAGCTCTTATAAGTATAACGGACGATATTAGATTAGGTATGGAAAATGGGAATATGACTGTTCTTTCCTTATTAGACTTCAGTAATGCTTTTAACACGGTAGATTTTGATGTTTTGCTCGGTATACTCTGTTCTCTTAACATATCTCCAACGGCAATTGATTGGTTTCGAAGTTACCTCTGTGACCGCCGACAGCGTGTTCGCATTGAAGATTCGTCATCTTCTTGGTGCAATACCTCTGCCGGTGTACCACAGGGGGGCGTTCTATCTCCTCTTCTTTTCGCAATATTTATAAATTCAATTTCAAATGAACTTCTTTCAGCCTACCACCTTTATGCTGATGATCTGCAGATTTATTCTCAGGCTCCCGTAGATGAACTGTCTGAAGCGGTAAATTTAGTGAATAAAGATTTGGAGCGTATTTCTGGATGGAGTCGGGCTCATGGTCTGAAGGTTAACCCTGCGAAGACTCAAGTCATTGTTGTCGGCAGCCCTAGGCTGCGTTCGAAAATTGATTGGTTGAAGCTGCCTCAGATTGTCTTCGATGGTGCTATAATACCTTACAGCAACTCAGTAAAAGACCTAGGTATTTATATTGACAAAGACTTGTCCTGGGGTCCTCAGTTGCAAGAAGTGAGCCGAAAACTGTTTGCGTCGGCAGGGTCTTTGCGCAGACTTCGTAATTTCCTTCCAACTGCCACTAAAACTGCGCTCGCCCAATCCCTTCTTCTCCCAATCCTCGATTATGCTGATACCTGTTATCCGGATCTCACTGTAGTGCAACTGGAAAAGCTTGAGCGACTCCAAAATTTTTGTATAAGATTCATATTCGGCTTGCGTAAATATGATCATGTTTCAGAGTTTCGCGTTAAGCTCAAGTGGTTGCCTATCCGCCTTCGCCGGAATGCTCACATTTTATCATTACTGTACAGTATTCTTTTTAATCCAACAACACCCTCTTATCTCAAAGAACGTTTCAAGTTCCTTCATGACACACATATTAGACACTTGAGATCATCGGAGAATTTGAGACTTTTGATGCCTGAACATTCCACGAAATTTTATGACCAGTCTTTCACGGTTCAGGCTGTCCGTTTATGGAACGAATTGCCGTTGTCAGTAAGACAAGCTCAGTCACTCGTTGTTTTTAAAACCTTAGTTGTAAATCATTATCTTTCCCTTTAATGTCATTGAATTTTTCTTAATCAATGTTTGACACCTATCCTATTTATTTACTCATTGAAAAACATTATATTAAACATACTAAATAACTTACAAATAAATTAAAAAATAGCGTCAAAATATTCGTCCTCAACGCTATCAGTTGGCAACGTCCCCAAGAGACTGGCCGCGTTGCCACGTTGTATGGCAACGCTAAGCCTCTGGCCAAAGTAAAAGCCAGCCCTTGGGTCACGGGAAGTGTCAACCAAACGTTTTGATATTTCCTTAAACAGGCTGTGAGCACAAGGACCCCACGGTCCCAGAGTTTCAACCCCAAACGGCTCGAAAATATAGTTACCAATAAGGTTACTATATTTACGCCGCTTGAGGTTCTCTGCAGCCGCAGCAGCAGCGCCAGCGCAGCACGAAGAGCTAGGAAGATGGGATGGCGCAAGAGTATCGACGCACGTTGCGTCCCACACTAAAGGCCTACCCAACTTCCACGGAAACAAAGACATACCGTCCGGTCTTTTGCCATCGTCGCGTGCCAAGCCATTGGGTTCTAAAACAGCTGGAACGCCGACGGTGACAAGAGCTCGACGGATGATGTCATTAATATTCGCGTGCCGCGCAAAACGGCCCGCACTTCGGCTGCATGATAGACCGTGGTGTCCAAGGCTGTTGACTACTTCACCACAATGACAGCGATGAGGAGAACAACAAGGAGCACCTAAACGTAAGGTAGCAGCGAGGCGGAAAGTAGTGTCATCGAATAAAGTGCCTATGCTCGACGACGGTAGTGCGTTAAGCCAAAGACCCGACTCCCACTTGCTCACAGCCAAAAGGCGCGCACGCTCAGCAGTAGTAGCAGACGTGTTCAGTAGATTATTCTGAACTACTCTGCAGAGCGGCTCGTCCCACTGTCTCTGAGAAAATGGTTTGTCGGGTTGTTCAGTGCTCGGACAAGCGATTTTCCAAGCATCCTTAGCCTCGGAGAAGCACGGCACATCAAAATCAATCAGTGTGGAAGCCAGGATATTCCTGATTAATTTTTCAGTACCGTGGACCGAGGATAAGAAAGCTGGTAGACTAATACTAGAAATTTTACGGACGCCGAGTCCTCCCAAACGAATGGGAAGAGTGGCTTGAGCCCAAGCTCGGTCGTCCAGAGCCACATTTAAAATCAAAGATAAAGTATGTCTGATAATTTGATCCATTTTGTCCAAAAGATGAGTGTGCTTCCATAAAGGGGAAGCACGTAGGAAATATGTTAATTTAGGGCCAAAACAGCAGTAACGAATTATAGTAATAGCCGAATGCATGTTAATTTGGAGCAATCTTTCTGAGGCATCATTAAATTTTTGGATTTTTTCATCAATAAAATCTAGAAAGGAATTCTCGAAGATAGGAGACCCAAGGAGACGAAGAGAACTTTTATCAATAATTTTGATATCTGGGGCTATTGTGTTGAATTTTGATAAAGTCAGTTCTTTGTCGGTGCTGTCCGCTAAATATAACTCACATTTGGAAAGATTGAGATCAAGGCCAATAGAATGAAGTTCTTTTTTTAAAAAAATTAGGTCTCTTAAAACTGTATCCACATCGCCGCCCAAGGTTCCATCATCGAGGTACCAAACGTTAAATTTGGAATTTAGCTGTCTAATGATTGGGTGGATAGCTAAACTAAAAATCACTGGCCCAAGTGGGTCACCTTGTTGACAGCCAACAGCAGATTTCAAGAGGTTGTCCCGATATAATAATTTAGATGGGTGTCTGTTATATCCTATTTGTCAGCCGAATAATATTATAAAACACATGTTAAATAAATAGATTATGTGTATTTATTTATGTATTTATATTTTTTGAATAATAACTTTATTTTAATTGTTTGTGTAGTATTAGCTGTAGGTACACCATTGACTACCCCCGTTGTATTTTTATATTTGAACAGTCCATCCAAAGGTTGTCTGGAAGATATCGCTATTAGCGATAAGACCGCCATTGTAACCATAGATTTAACATCTTTTTGTATAACAGTTTTGTTTTTAGATTTTGGTGTGCAATAAAGTATATTCTATTCTATTCCTACAACGGTTCCGGTTTTTTCTTTTGAGGCACAGAACCCTAAAAACGAAAGTCATAATTGAATTGAATTGAATCTTACTGTTACTAAAAAACCGACCGCCAAAAAAAAACAACTAAAAAGACAACGAAACCAACAAAAGTCACCACACAATATTTAGAACTCTAATAATTGTCAACTTGTTCATATAAGCAAAAAAAAATTGTAAATGTAATTCACTCCTTGAAAAAATGAAAGCACGCGGTGCGATAAATGAGAAAAAAGCACTCGTGTAAAATAGATTGCATTTTGAACCTAATCGTGGTGCAATAAAAGCTAGTTTTCGAGGAAGTGTATTGAAGGATGTAATAACGATTACGTTGTCTAATTAATAGACGATTAACATTGAATAGTTAAGTAGGCACATAACAATACGACGATCAGAGAAGAGAATATTTTCTTGTTTCATACTTTTCAGAGCGTGGTTTTTAGTAAAAGGGTTTTTAATAGTGTCCGACCGAAACTAGTTTTACGACCGAAACCGAAACCGAATTTCGGCAACGGCCTCTGTTTTGGCCGAAACCAAAACCGAAACTTCCTTACAAGGATCACTTCTATCAGTAATATTGAACATTTTTTTTATGTTTACTACCCGCTCTTATATTATAATGACATGAAACGAGATAAAACTTACCAAATTCAAAATAAATCACTTGAAAACTCGCCACCACAACAAAACGAACAGCAAACAAACAAGCGAATCACGACATTGGCTCTGATAGGATTCATTCTAGGGATGCCCGATCTTTAGCTTTGAATCGATCTTTTGAATCGTAATGGATCGTAACTCTGTGAATCGATCTACGATCTGAATCGTATTGCATTGAATCGATCTCATTCGATCTCTGAAGATCGTATCGTAATTATAAAGGTATATTAAAAAGGCACAGTTTGCATGCAAAGTTGTTTATTTTTTTTTATGTAATGTAATGTACTTAAATTCGGTTTTCATATTAACAAAATCAAAGTTTACAAAACTATAAATCCCAACTGTCTTCATTTAAACTTTTCATAAATAATAATTTGGACAAACGTACTGGATCTAGCCTATTACGGCTATCAGTCAAAGTGTTTCCAGCTAAGGAAAACAGGCGTTCTGAAGGAACAGATGTTGCGACAATCGTCAAATACTTTAAAGCCAAGCAGCTTAAGTGCGGCCAGATAGTAAACCTGGTGGTCCAATATGTTATTGGATCAGCTTGTCTAGCAAGTAACGGTTCCCTCAGGTACTGTTTTAAAATGTCATCCAGACCTTCCTTTGGATTATTTTGACTCAATTCCGACACCAACTGGCTATGAAATTTCCAAATGTTATCTTCATCTTGGGGTATAGAAACATTTTGTGCATGCTCTGGCGAATCTTTGTTGCCGTCCACTGTTTTGAGCAAATCGGTGATATCATTCAGTGATTTTGCACAAGACTGTGCATCGGTAAAATATAATTTTTTGAATCGGGGATCTAAAATTGTTGAAATCGCCAAAAGATGCACTTTTTCAATATTCTTAAAGCGTTTTTTAATTTCTCCGAGTATTTTCGCTTTGAATTCTGAACCTACGTCAGAAACATCAGAAGTGGCTTCGGTATTAGCAGATTCAATGGATTTGGTCATACAGAAAATAATTGGTATGATTATACTGCTTGTTACATAATCTTGACCCGAGATTTCTTTAGTAACACTTTCTATAGGAGTCAAAACGTTAATAATTTCCTTTATGATCGCAATTTCATTACCCCCAAGCATAGCGGGGCCCTTTGGGTTTTGAAGTAAAATAGTGCTTATGTAGTCACAAAGTTCGATAAATCGTTGTAACATATACAGCTTTGAATTCCACCTGGTGATTATATCTTGTACCAATTTCTTCGGTGATACATTATTATTTTTTTGTAGTTTCGTTAATTCGTCTTGTGCAGAAACACTGTGTTTAAAGAAAGTTACGATGCTTTTGACTTTATTTACCAATGTCTCAAAACCTCTGGTCTCTTCCACAGCTTTTTGCACAACTAGATTAAGAGTGTGTGCAAAACAAGGTAAGTGCTTGTTTTTGCCCAGTAATTCGTGGATGGCTTTGACAATATTTGCACCATTATCGGTGACCGCTGCTAAAATTTTTTGTTCACTAATGTTCCATTCATTGCAGAGCGATTCAATTATTTGTTTGAGGTATTCAGCAGTATGTCGTTCATCCAATTCTTTTATGGCTACAACTATTGATTTTAAAGCGTTCTTATGCAGAAAATGGCAAGTTAAACCTAAGTAGCTCCTTGTGTTCATCGTATCTGTCCAAACGTCGGTAGTCAAACAAAAGCTATGAACCTGTTTCAGTTGCGCTTTTATGACTTTAGAAATGCTCTCATATTTTTCGTCAATAAGTTTCGTAACTGTATTTCTGCTTGGTACCGAGTAAGCTGGACAAACGACTTTCATCAGGTGTTTAAAACCTTTTTTTTCTGTGGTATTTAGAGGCAAATCATCAACCGTAATTAAATATAGCAATGCGTTAGTCAATTTATGTTCTTTGGACCCACCTTTTCGAAATGCTTGAATGTTAGAAATAACGTCATCAATACGTGGCTGATGTTTCCTTGGCGTTGATGTAATGAGTGGAGTAATATTTAATGTTTCTTCACCCGAGTCAACATCACTAATACTCATCCGACTGGTCGAAGGGGCGGGTTCAATAGCCTAAAAAGAAAAATATGGTTATAGTAAAAATAAGGTGGTTAAAGTAAAATATACCTACAAGACGTATAAAAATCTTTGAAGACAAAACTAGTTTCAATATTTTAAGAAAACCGCAACATCACAACTTGATAAAGATAAAAAATATACCTACGTAAAGATTTATGAAGACAAAACTAGTTTCAATATTTTAATGAACTCAATATTTTAAGAAAACCGCATCATCACAATTTAAACTTTAAATTTAACACTTACGATTTCGGCTGTTCCTTTAGTAGAACTTTCTCCACTTTTGCTTATATCAGAATAACTGTCTTTATGATGCCGTTTGAGATGATTTATTAAATTCGTAGTATTTCCTTTTGTTTTAACACTCTGTTTACATAATTTACATTGTCCACCCGTGTCACATTTAATAAAAAACGTCCAAACGTTTGATTTTATTGGCGGAACCATATTAACAGTATTTTACAATAATATGTTACGCTAAACACCTTTGTATCGTATAGTAATAATATGTACAATGAAAGAAAAACGAATTAGAGAACGTTCTCCACATAACACTAATATAAACAGCGGTATAAAATAAACAAAATATTAACACATACCTTCATTTCATATTTCATCTCTGCGGGCAGTCTTAGGTAACTTGAAACTAATTTCAATGAAGGTACTTAGGTGTAATATTACTTTGTTGTGAATACTCTGTCCCCGCTACAATGCTAGTGTTATCAAAGATCATAATTCATAACATAAATAACATTGTAGTAGATACGATTTTTTCTTACGATCTTTCAGGCATACGATTCGATCCGAGCGAAGATCGCATTATGTTGAATCGATTCAAAAAATTGGTAGATCGTATTGCCGTGAATCGATCTTCTAAAAGATCGATTCAGATCGGGCATCCCTATCGCTTCTCGGCCTTTTGGCTAAGATCAAAGTGTAGTATCTGTTCTTTTCAGCTTAATATCTGAAAGTTCCCTCACTGAGGGACCAGTATATTAAGCTGACGGGATGTTCGGGGCTCGCTCCACTCCCGTCGCGGGTCGGCCCGGCATTGCAGTAGGGATGCCCGATCTTTAGCTTTGAATCGATCTTTTGAATCGTAATGGATCGTAACTCTGTGAATCGATCTACGATCTGAATCGTATTGCATTGAATCGATCTCATTCGATCTCTGAAGATCGTATCGTAATTATAAAGGTATATTAAAAAGGCACAGTTTGCATGCAAAGTTGTTTATTTTTTTTTATGTAATGTAATGTACTTAAATTCGGTTTTCATATTAACAAAATCAAAGTTTACAAAACTATAAATCCCAACTGTCTTCATTTAAACTTTTCATAAATAATAATTTGGACAAACGTACTGGATCTAGCCTATTACGGCTATCAGTCAAAGTGTTTCCAGCTAAGGAAAACAGGCGTTCTGAAGGAACAGATGTTGCGACAATCGTCAAATACTTTAAAGCCAAGCAGCTTAAGTGCGGCCAGATAGTAAACCTGGTGGTCCAATATGTTATTGGATCAGCTTGTCTAGCAAGTAACGGTTCCCTCAGGTACTGTTTTAAAATGTCATCCAGACCTTCCTTTGGATTATTTTGACTCAATTCCGACACCAACTGGCTATGAAATTTCCAAATGTTATCTTCATCTTGGGGTATAGAAACATTTTGTGCATGCTCTGGCGAATCTTTGTTGCCGTCCACTGTTTTGAGCAAATCGGTGATATCATTCAGTGATTTTGCACAAGACTGTGCATCGGTAAAATATAATTTTTTGAATCGGGGATCTAAAATTGTTGAAATCGCCAAAAGATGCACTTTTTCAATATTCTTAAAGCGTTTTTTAATTTCTCCGAGTATTTTCGCTTTGAATTCTGAACCTACGTCAGAAACATCAGAAGTGGCTTCGGTATTAGCAGATTCAATGGATTTGGTCATACAGAAAATAATTGGTATGATTATACTGCTTGTTACATAATCTTGACCCGAGATTTCTTTAGTAACACTTTCTATAGGAGTCAAAACGTTAATAATTTCCTTTATGATCGCAATTTCATTACCCCCAAGCATAGCGGGGCCCTTTGGGTTTTGAAGTAAAATAGTGCTTATGTAGTCACAAAGTTCGATAAATCGTTGTAACATATACAGCTTTGAATTCCACCTGGTGATTATATCTTGTACCAATTTCTTCGGTGATACATTATTATTTTTTTGTAGTTTCGTTAATTCGTCTTGTGCAGAAACACTGTGTTTAAAGAAAGTTACGATGCTTTTGACTTTATTTACCAATGTCTCAAAACCTCTGGTCTCTTCCACAGCTTTTTGCACAACTAGATTAAGAGTGTGTGCAAAACAAGGTAAGTGCTTGTTTTTGCCCAGTAATTCGTGGATGGCTTTGACAATATTTGCACCATTATCGGTGACCGCTGCTAAAATTTTTTGTTCACTAATGTTCCATTCATTGCAGAGCGATTCAATTATTTGTTTGAGGTATTCAGCAGTATGTCGTTCATCCAATTCTTTTATGGCTACAACTATTGATTTTAAAGCGTTCTTATGCAGAAAATGGCAAGTTAAACCTAAGTAGCTCCTTGTGTTCATCGTATCTGTCCAAACGTCGGTAGTCAAACAAAAGCTATGAACCTGTTTCAGTTGCGCTTTTATGACTTTAGAAATGCTCTCATATTTTTCGTCAATAAGTTTCGTAACTGTATTTCTGCTTGGTACCGAGTAAGCTGGACAAACGACTTTCATCAGGTGTTTAAAACCTTTTTTTTCTGTGGTATTTAGAGGCAAATCATCAACCGTAATTAAATATAGCAATGCGTTAGTCAATTTATGTTCTTTGGACCCACCTTTTCGAAATGCTTGAATGTTAGAAATAACGTCATCAATACGTGGCTGATGTTTCCTTGGCGTTGATGTAATGAGTGGAGTAATATTTAATGTTTCTTCACCCGAGTCAACATCACTAATACTCATCCGACTGGTCGAAGGGGCGGGTTCAATAGCCTAAAAAGAAAAATATGGTTATAGTAAAAATAAGGTGGTTAAAGTAAAATATACCTACAAGACGTATAAAAATCTTTGAAGACAAAACTAGTTTCAATATTTTAAGAAAACCGCAACATCACAACTTGATAAAGATAAAAAATATACCTACGTAAAGATTTATGAAGACAAAACTAGTTTCAATATTTTAATGAACTCAATATTTTAAGAAAACCGCATCATCACAATTTAAACTTTAAATTTAACACTTACGATTTCGGCTGTTCCTTTAGTAGAACTTTCTCCACTTTTGCTTATATCAGAATAACTGTCTTTATGATGCCGTTTGAGATGATTTATTAAATTCGTAGTATTTCCTTTTGTTTTAACACTCTGTTTACATAATTTACATTGTCCACCCGTGTCACATTTAATAAAAAACGTCCAAACGTTTGATTTTATTGGCGGAACCATATTAACAGTATTTTACAATAATATGTTACGCTAAACACCTTTGTATCGTATAGTAATAATATGTACAATGAAAGAAAAACGAATTAGAGAACGTTCTCCATATAACACTAATATAAACAGCGGTATAAAATAAACAAAATATTAACACATACCTTCATTTCATATTTCATCTCTGCGGGCAGTCTTAGGTAACTTGAAACTAATTTCAATGAAGGTACTTAGGTGTAATATTACTTTGTTGTGAATACTCTGTCCCCGCTACAATGCTAGTGTTATCAAAGATCATAATTCATAACATAAATAACATTGTAGTAGATACGATTTTTTCTTACGATCTTTCAGGCATACGATTCGATCCGAGCGAAGATCGCATTATGTTGAATCGATTCAAAAAATTGGTAGATCGTATTGCCGTGAATCGATCTTCTAAAAGATCGATTCAGATCGGGCATCCCTAATTCATTCATTCATTCAACGCGCCCAACATGACCGATCACAGCGCGAAAACTCCCGAATGCACATCCAATTTCGGTCGTAGTTTCGGCCGTTTTAGGCCGAAACCGAAACTAGAGCCGAAACTAGATTTTTTAGCCTAAACTGGCCGAAACCGAAACCGACTTTCGGTCGGACACTAGTTTTTAACAATTTACTTCATCAAGTTAACATGTCTATTTTTATCAAAAAATATCTTGATATTTACCTAGTGACGATATTTATTTCAGAAAAACATATAGGTGCACAGTTAAAAACAGTAAGGAATGATAAAATAAAATACAAAATGTTATGTTCTAGTACGCGTACCTAACTAATATCAGGAATAATCACAACTTGAGTGTTTACGATATTTATCCAAAATGGCGGTGTTGGCTCCGATTATAAGATAACTACAAGTGCTTAGTATTGTCAATTGGTATCAATTGTGAAGCAGATGTTTATGTGGCTTCGTTATTAATGGAAACAAACCTGCATTTAATTGGGTTTCTAACATTGGGCAGAACATACCTTTTATTAGGCCTCTGCCAGTTGGTTTGGGTACACTTAATAAAAGTATTCACAAAACTGACTTAATATAATCTGTGATTATGGTTTAGAAGCTTTAAAATGACAGGAAACAAAAAAAACAGTCAACTAGGTACTTAAAATTCACATACAATACAATGTCAAATACTCAATTGCGCTTATCTATATTTAGATTAAAGAACAAGTAGTGTTGTACTGGAACCTCGAAATTAATATACGTTTTTTTAATGAAAAGTTATCACCATCATCGAAATAAAACGGAGTTAACGCAATACAAAAAAAAAACTTAAAATCCGACTCCATTTATACGAAACAAAAAAATGGAACGTACTTCTTATACAATGTGTCCGGTCACGGACTAGCGATATTCTATGCATTCATTCTAGTACTCAAATTTATGGATTTAAAAAAAAAACAACCATTATATTTTCACAAA
The DNA here is from genome assembly GCA_905475445.1 of Ochropleura plecta. Lineage (NCBI taxonomy): Eukaryota > Metazoa > Arthropoda > Insecta > Lepidoptera > Noctuidae > Ochropleura > Ochropleura plecta. The sequence continues at coordinate 12,955,650 of FR997749.1, forward strand.
AAAGTTTACAAAACTTTCGTTGATTTGCATATTTTGTTTTCTAAAGTTACGAAAATGTAAGCTCATCATTTCTTAATTTTTAAAACTATAGACAATATTGTTGCCCTCTGAATAAACCTATTTTCGTCTCAGTAGGTAAGACCAAAACTTTAAGAGATATGATTTTTAATCGTTTATTCATTTCTGTACATATTTTTACCTATTCTTATAAAAAAAAACCAACAAAAAACATTTAAAAATATAAAAAATAGTAGTCCACCATCATCGGGAACAGGGTCCGAGCTACCGGTGGTCAGGGCTCTTGAGAGAGGAACCTCCTAACAATACGGGCCGTGTCCAGAAGTACTGCTTTCTGAATCGAGCCCTTGATCCAGCTGCCAAGCGATAGCCTCCTCAGATGTTGGTCAAGGCTATTGGCTATTAAGCCATTGGCCGACACGACTATCGGCACAATGACTGCTGTATTTACGTGCCACATGTCGACAACCTCGCGAGCCAGGATCTAGATACTTGAATTGTTTATCTTAGAGATATGATTATTTTTAGTACACGCATAGAGAATATCTCAAAATGGCTGCCAAAAAGTGAATTAGAACCAAGTGTGTATCGAAATAGTTTATTCAAAACACTCGTTACATAAGTATCTAGAATATCGCTAGTCCATAAACGGACACATTGTATAATGTAGTAACAACAATACTCAAAGCTGCAAAAGATTTTTTTTACAGACAAATATTCTAATCAAAAATTCTAACACTTCGAATTAAACTTAACTGGCCGATTATAATTTGTTCCGAAATAGAATCGTATAGTCGGTTTTCGGTGTATCACTCTATATGTGCACTAGTCGCTCGTTGTCTGTGGCATAGTTATGATAGCTAAGGCCTTTATGTTAGTTAGTCTATGGCTTTTATTAATGTACCTATCGAACATGTATTTTTTTTTTTTTGTACGGACATTGATACCTGGCAGAACCATATTGTGACTAGTCTTATTTGGTGTAACACGTCCCATAACCTCGAGTGTAAAGGTATGTGTTTGTGAATTGCAATTTATTATAAATTTTAACATAAACAGCTGTAGGCATGTGCCGCTCCCAGCGCGCGGCAGATAACCCTTGTGTACGCCTATCGTTATCAGTCGTGGACTCACACAATTGGTATTAGTAGGCACAATGTATAGACCGGATTATTTGCAAATTAATTGTATATTGTGGTAGTTTTTTGAAGTTATTTCATACTAGCTTTTGCCCGCGGATTCGCTCGCGTTAAAGGAGATGGCTAAATGGAAGTATGGACGACGGCCCCAGCAATGTATAAACATGAAACTTTGCAATATGTAATTCTGAATAGTTGAATATTAGTATTTCATGTGAAAAAAGTTTCAAGAACTTTTCATATCTTTACAATCCTGAAAATAAAATCGTGTAACTCCTACGTAAATAGGTATAAAAAACTGCAAACAAATGACATATTGCAATGAACTTTTACGTAGGCGTTTGAATATTTCTGCAATGTTTTACGTACGATATTTTTGACTAGCGACACATCCCGATTTCGCACGGTGGTACCGGGTATGTAAGTATATATCTACAAAGAGGTAATTACGGGCTTTCTACCATCCACGCAAAAATCACTCGCGCCCGCGTGGATACATAATAAATAATGTATCTTACTTACCTAGCGGAATTGTATATCTAGGTATCTCAAAAACAAAAATCTATAATTGTTTGGATGTCTGTTAATATTAATCCCTATTTTCACAAAGGTTCATCATTTCAACCACTTATTTATATATTAACTGTGAAAACTGTCTTTACTTCAACTCATTAACCTACACGAATTTATGCCTAAACCTTCCGGAAGAACCAGTCTACCTACTAGTGACAACCCCATCAAAATCTGTTTGTTGATACATCCGTAGGCAGACAGATAAATGCGCCAGGGGGACTTAGTTTAGTAGGTAGGTATGTGGTGATTGATAACTCCTGCCTAAACTACGTTTTCTAGTTTAAAGTCCAATAAACAAGCGAGGATCAATGAAAATCCAAAATAAAATAACACAACGAACAAGAAAACGGCATCGGCAGAGCGTTGAAACGGCGTCTGTCTTCGTTATCGTTTTTAAATTGTTACTTTGTCTAAGGCCCCTGTTCTGTTGTCTGTTGTTGTATGTATGACATCCATCAGACCATAGATAATACACTTAACTAGCATCTGATCTGACGTTTGTTTTTTCCTAAAGAAGGGTTGAACTCCAAGTGTAACAGAATCGATAAAATAATCGAATAGGTTGAAAGAAAAAAATAGAATTAGTTTTTATCGACCACTGTTCAGTTTATGTTTTTCGACACAAAATAGGTAGTAAGATTAAACGAAGAAGCACAGTCCGAAGCTTTCAGTTATTTTTATTTGATTTTGATTAGAATAAAGTGGCATTGAGTAAAGTAGATTGTCACTTTAAAACCCTGTGAAAACATAATAACAAGCAAAACAGGACACCGAATTGAACGCCTTAGTTTTAGAAAAACCTGTTATGAAAAATCGATTTAAGTACGCAGGTAGTTTCATTTGACATTCTGCAAAAGCGATAAGACCCCTCCCTAGCTTGCAGTTGGTGTTATTTCCGCTTGACCTTGTCATGTAAATCAAAAAAGCAAATCATATAATTTTTTATGTTTAACATTCACGAAAGTTCTAGGAAATTATTAAACACTAAATAATTCAGTCTAGTCAACAAGTGCTTTTTTAGTCAAAACTTTTTAAAAGTCTCGGAAAAATATGGTTGAGGGCTCATTCGATTCGGGATCGAATCTAGAAAGTTTTTGAAAAAATTCAAGACCCGCTCGAAAAAATTGCAAAAGTTATAAACAAAATAGTAAACAAAAAAAAAATGGGTTTTAGTTTTTTTGGTATATCTCAAAAACTATTTGATATATTTTGATTTTGAAAAAAGATTCAAAAAGAGGAGAAAATTTCCTAAAAAAAACTCCCAACTTGCGAAATTGTAGGACCAATATTAAAAATTTTACAGGGAGCTGAAAATACGCCTGAAAACGGGTACTCGGGTTTCCGCAAGCCACGCCCCCTTCGAGCGCTTTAATGAAAAATATTATTGAAACATATTAAATGTTGATATTAAAATTTGAAAAATTCAGACATGTACAGGACAAATTAAAGAATGAAATGCCGTAGAAAAAATATTTTTATCGCGATTTTATAAAATGTTATCCATAAATTAATTAACAATTTCTTCCGACTGGGCTATAAACATTGCAAGTTGCATAATTGTTAAACCAGAAATCTCAATTTTTTTTCCTCTCGTGGAGCTATTCTTCAAAGATTAAAGAAAGGATTTCCGTTGAGTAAATAAAAAAATTGTTAATTTTCGATTTGTTATTAACAAATTACCTAGGCGGCAAATTAAATATTTAAATAAATGTTACAAGAATTATTTTTTTTCCAATGTCGATGATCATTCGTTTTTCTATCAATAAAAGCTACCTAAAAATATTTTTTTAAAAATTTTAATTCTTTTTGTTTATAAAATTGTTATAAACAAATCGTAAAAAATTATGAATTTTAAGATAAAAAACAATCCTTAAATTTTTTTTTATTGCTAAAAAACCGTTTTGTTAATTAACAATTTTTTTTTACCACTTGTTAATAATATTAAGATACGCTTTTTTTTAAATATCATTATTTGTTATACTCCTTAAACGAATTTTTTTTTTGATTATTAAGGAGGATAATAAATAACGATATTTAAAAAAAAAGCGTATCTTAATATTATTAACAAGTGGTAAAAAAAAATTGTTAATTAACAAAACGGTTTTTTAGCAATAAAAAAAAAATTTAAGGATTGTTTTTTATCTTAAAATTCATAATTTTTTACGAGGAATCTATTTTCAAAAAAAAAATTCAATTATCTTCAAAAAAAAATTAATTGTTTATAACAAATTGTTTATTTAATAAACAATGAAATTTATAAAAAAACTATTTTTTTTTTGATTATTAAGGAGGATAATAAATAATGATATTTAAAAAAAAGCGTATCTTAATATTATTAACAAGTGGTAAAAAAAATTTGTTAATTAACAAAACGGTTTTTTAGCAATAAAAAAAATTTTTTAAGGATTGTTTTTTATCTTAAAATTCATAATTTTTTACGAGAAATCTATTTTCAAAAAAAAAATTCAATTATCTTATAAATAATCTATTTGTTTATAACAATTTTATAAACAAAAAGAATGAAAATTTTTAAAAAAATATTTTTAGGTAGCTTTTATTGATAGAAAAACGAATGATCATCGACATTGGAAAAAAAATAATTCTTGTAACATTTATTTAAATATTTAATTTGCCGCCTAGGTAATTTGTTAATAACAAATCGAAAATTAACAATTTTTTTATTTACTCAACGGAAATCCTTTCTTTAATCTTTGAAGAATAGCTCCACGAGAGGAAAAAAAATTGAGATTTCTGGTTTAACAATTATGCAACTTGCAATGTTTATAGCCCAGTCGGAAGAAATTGTTAATTAATTTATGGATAACATTTTATAAAATCGCGATAAAAATATTTTTTCTACGGCATTTCATTCTTTAATTTGTCCTGTACATGTCTGAATTTTTTCAAATTTTAATATCAACATTTAATATGTTTCAATAATATTTTTCATTAAAGCGCTCGAAGGGGGCGTGGCTTGCGGAAACCCGAGTACCCGTTTTCAGGCGTATTTTCAGCTCCCTGTAAAATTTTTAATATTGGTCCTACAATTTCGCAAGTTGGGAGTTTATTTAGGAAATTTTCTCCTCTTTTTGAATCTTTTTTCAAAATCAAAATATATCAAATAGTTTTCGAGATATACCAAAAAAACTAAAACCCATTTTTTTGTTTACTAATTTGTTAATAACTTTTGCAATTTTTTCGAGCGGGTCTTGAATTTTTTCAAAAACTTTCTAGATTCGATCCCGAATCGAATGAGCCCTCAACCATATTTTTCCGAGACTTTTAAAAAGTTTTGACTAAAAAAGCACTTGTTGACTAGACTATGAATGATTTTTTAAATATTACGAGTTAATGTAAGATTCCTATACATGCTGGGGGCAGTCATTTAGCCATATCCTTTGAGGTAATACAGTTCCCCTTTCCTGATTTACAGGTATCTGCTACCTGTAGTTTTTGCCCTTGCGCCTTACTTATTCTAATAGCAAAGCTAAGTTTTCCCTTTTCTTCCCTCTTTCTCCCTCATATATCACTTTACACACACCCAACTATCTCTGTACCAAAATTCATCAAAATAGCGATTAAGGCGTGAAGACATAACAAACAAACTCACTTGCGCTTTTAGAATATTAGTAAGGATTTTGGAGAATTTCATCTTTATTTTTCCTCCACAAACAACAGTTATAGGCTAAATTATGGCAGTAATTATGCTTTTGCATACAAATAAAGTATGTGGAAATACTTTATTTTCAACCTTTACTGTGATGCTTTCACTGAAAGAGTTTTTTTCAGTGATGAATCTAAAGAGGCGAGAAAAGAGAAATAGAGCATCAATGAATTTAATTAAAAACGAATTGTTTATTTATTTAAATTTTGATTGTCGAACAAGCTTTGAAACATTTAAATATAAGTAACAAAAAATTGTTTAACAATTTTAATAGCATGTGCTAAAAGCACACAAAAGTACGTTTTTAAAGCAATAACAACTTTTTTTTTTCTTTTAAATACTTTTTTTTTCTGCCTATTGCAGACCAATGCTGATGAATTACACAAGGCAAACTTATTTTAGTTTACTTGTTTTCAACTTACTCTCAACGAGCCTTTTTATTTGACACCCATATTGTAGAAGTGCATTAAAAATAACTACTCCGCCATATTGGATGGTCCGCCATATTGGATTTAGAATGATGTCACACGACATATCGTGCATTGTCATCCAAAATAAACGTGTACACAGAATTTCAGCTCAATCGGTTGAAATCTACTTCAAAATTAAGTTCAAAGATTGTACCCGAACAAACATACTTACATACATATATTGCTAGTTAAATAAAAGCTTTTAAAAAACTTACAAATAGTATTCTATCATCGTTCCTCTCTCTGATTTTGGCGAAGGGCAGGGCGTATTTGTGGGACTGTCTCTTGTAATGTGACGTTCAAAAAGTGCTGATTATCGGCCTAATTTGAATGAATGACTTTTGATTTTGATTTTTAAATCGGTGGTATTTCCTTTGTTTGCAGGTGAACCGGTTGGTGCTACTGAGGGCACGTCGAGTCTGAGTGCTTCCGACTCGGTGCTGTGCCCCCCCCCCCCGTGCCTCATGAGTGCCAGCATGTTCAAGAGGCGTGACGGAACAGCAGGGATTTGCGGGCAACTGTACGAGACGAAGTTGCTCAGCTTGTTATACTTTCGAGCGATCCACGACGATAGCATTGAACAGTTTCAGTTAGCTTCAAATGTTGATAACATCGGCGCATTCGACGACATTTGCTTCAAAGCGACAGTAAAAGGTCAAGATAAGCCAGTCTGTCTGTTTATACAGGCTAAACATAGGGAGAAAAAGAAACAAACTCTTAGAATCGATTTGTCAACTTACTTCATTAGTTACTGGAGTATACGACAACATTTCGATGCACGCAGTGACGATTTGTTTTTTGGTGATACATTTGAAGAAACAGAATGTTATTTCGTGATATACACAACCGCGAGAGATGAATTTACTGAACATTCCAAAATCAGAGGCAGCTTGTGCTCAAATATACATGATTTAATCGATACAGGTGGAACAGCCAAGCAACCGTACAAGCAAGGCGAAGATGTCCAACCTTACAACCAATTAGAATGTGTAGAGCTTCTATGTGAAATAGCTATTAAAGAACAAATGGCTTCACTGGCTGAACGAATAGCTGACTACGTAATGGGTGAAGGGAAGTTTGAGCTGATGCTAGCTCATGAACTCATGACATGTTATCATGTCATTTTAGAGCAAAAAGTTGTCAACGTTTCTGAAATTCACCCGGAAGGACATCGAATAGCTACCTTTCGTCAGGACTTTTTTAACACCAATGATAAATACCTCATTATATTCAAAGATACACTGTACAGAGAGATTCTAAAAAGAAGAAAAATTGACCCCACTGATAATGTCAAAGATTTACTATCTGAGTTTTTAGCTGATACCGCTGATGCCGAAAAACTCAGCAAACTAATAGGACCCATTATTACATACAAGAATGGTGCGTGCCAAATTAATAAACAATACACTGAATATGTCAGACCACAACAACTGAATGAAGTAAATGTTTCTCCAGAGATAGTAGAGCAAGCAATGGAACTGGCTGCAAAGAAAATATTATTATCTCCAAAGTTAGATCTAAAAGTCCCAGCTGCTTTCGGTAATAAAGATATAACAGTGAAAAAGCTTAGAAGAATAAATCATTTTGTGCTCAAAATCGCTGAACTATTAGACACGTGTAAATACAGTAAAATTGTGACCATAGATGAATCTTTGGGAGATGGATTCCTACAGGTCGAAGGTGGTATAGCTGGTGCCATCGGTAATGTATTTGTGCTTGATGAAAGTGACCCTCAGCTAATGAAGGTTACAAGTGACGAGAATTCATTGGGCACATTTGCTAAAACCTTGTACCAAACTTTGAATGACAGAATCGAATCGATGAATGAAGACAGGCTGGATAATAATATCCCTGAATTGCGTGAATATAAATTTCGTTTTAAATTTAAAAGATGCCCTAAACTTTTATTGGAATGTAGTGAGTATGAAGAAAATTTAGCGAGAGACTTCTTAAACAAACTGTTAATTTACTCTGGACAAGCCGACGAGAAAGGCGTGGAAGACAAGTTAAAAGACGAAATAGAAGAGAATCTAGACCACAACGACTACCTTCAAGCGAAAACTGAGCCATTATTTCTAAAATATCACGATGAAATACAAAAATGGTGGATGCTACAAAAAGAGGCTCCGTATCTTAACAGAGATAGTGGAATGCTTAAGAAAGCCGCCAGTTACATTACCCAAGACCCAGTAATGAGCGGCATGAGCGACAAACACTTGCGGAAAATACAACAATATAATTACACATTCACTGAAGACGCAGTGAGGTCCCTAAACTTGCCTGTTCAGCGGCCGAGTATTATCATCGTTGCCGAGAACAGCGTAATGACAGTTATCAAAGTGTTACAATATTTAATTTTGACGAACACGGCACATGTTTTGTTAGACCTTGAAGGTATTGTAAATCTATCAATGAAGAACCGCAACGCATTACGTAGAGAACTAACAAATACAGAAAAAGTTATAATTTTAGTTTGTAATAACATATCGGAAACAGGAAAGAGAACTTTCGAAAACGTTGCAGAAGCAGTTAGAAACAAAAGAACTATAATTATTACGAAAAGTTTGTTTGGGAAAATATTACAGAAATATTTTGGTACATCAGATGATAGAATATTACACGATGACAGAAATAGTCTGAATGACATGAGCGAAGAATCACAGATGAATATCTTGGCGACCGGCAGAGTGACGTTTCAGAACATTGAAGTAGGATTGGAACATTTTGTAAACGGCTGGACCCAGCTAGCATAAAGATACTAGAACTTGCAATCGACCCCACCAAATTCGAACAAAAACGACAATCTTCAAACCACGAATTTTCTGGAAGATAGGTAAAATAAGCAAGGATCGGAAGAAACACTCACTGGATCCCTGAAAGGCGGTGTGATTTATTTATTTATTAAGGATCTCCAACAAAAGATGTACACAGATCATTAAACTTAAATAATGGACGACAATAGTATCACGTAGGTGCACTCCTTCACTTACAGGAGACCACAGCATGCACAATATAATTAACTATAAGCTAACGAAATAAGGTAACAATATAGGTAATGATGACGAGAGAAGCGCGAAACAGAGAGATTTGGAAGAAGAAAGGGGAAGCGAACGCCTAGCAATATAGGCTACGATACAAAATAGGTAAAACAACACAAAATTCCCAATATAGACACGTCGGAACGGAACGAATTGATATGAGTAAAATAGTCCTAAACATTGTTTGTGATATGTTGAAACGGGTTTAAAAAAAAAATTGATTTTTTCCCACCTTCTCATACTGAAGGAGAAACAAAGGCATGAACATCGCTAAACAGCCTTAACAATTACAAATAAGAAATTTATTTGTTTTAAATTTAAAACTCAATTAAATATCTATTTGTTAGTTCCATAAGCAAATTATTTTATAATTGTAATGTTAATCATGTTTATTTGTGAAATTCTGTTGATAAACGATTTTTTTAAAATAAAAATGAAGACCTTAAAAACAAGCGCCTCTTTACTTTAAAAAAAAACTGTCAGCTACTGGGAATTGAGCAGTTATTTTTTGTTAACCATGAACACCGAAAAAACGAATCTTTTGTTGTGATTAATGAGGAAAAACACGTCTGTGAAATACATTACATGTTGAACCTGATAGGCTTAGTGCAATAAGAGACAGTTTTTATGGAAGTGTATTGAAAAATCTTTATCTTTAAGCTAATAGACCTAACAAACAAAATGCCCGATGTGTTTCTACCTCACGAAACGAATTACCGCGATACTTAAGTTTTAGAAGATTAAATTGTGTGTCAGTTTACGTAGCTATCTAATCGCGTTGCTGATTAAGGAAGGAATAATTAATCTATGATAGGTACTTATTAGAATCGTGTAAATCCAAATTTTTTATTACTTTTTTTATTACTTAAGTTGTATTACTGACAGTTGACAGCGTCACACAAAACTTTATTTTTTCACTGTTTTATTAAATAAATTAATATAAATAACCACATTAATATAAATCAGATGCAAAACGAAAAATTCTCTATAAATATTTATTTCTGTTCAAAAAAAAAATGTAAAGTTGTAACGAAAAATTGATAAACCATGGCTTCGCACATGATCTTGGCAAAACTGTGGACTGTGTATCTCACGTCCACAAAAGGCATTAATGAAGAGTGAAGTTACATCTGCAGTTGAAGAAGAGCAACACAACAGAAGACGCGTGCTCAGTTCCCGTCCAGGACGTGCCAGTGACTTGGCGTCTGCTGCAACTGTGTATCTCACGCCCACAAAAGGCATTAATGAAGAGTGAAGTTACATCTGCAGTTGAAGAAGAGCAACACAACAGAAGACGCGTGCTCAGTTCCCGTCCAGGACGTGCCAGTGACTTGGCGTCTGCTGCAACAACGCCGCCTGTGCTGTGTGTGCTGTGTATTTTTAAAACTGTTTTTATTTTTTATACTTAATATTAAAGTTTTAGTATTTAAGTTTATTTTTTAAGGCATAATGAGTAGCAATAGCAGCGATGTGGTAGGTAATAGTGCTAGTCAACCTTCGACATCGCTGATTACCCTGGAGAGATGCCCGCTCTGTACCCAAGCACGATTTTTCAAAGGTAAGCGGGGTCTGAGTGTGCATATTGGTAAAGTACATAGAGTAAATACACTCACCTCAGACCCTGTCTCAAATCCTCCACCCCCTTCATCAGCTACATCCACTTTCGACCCGTTCTGGAAAACCCTTTGCAAATTCAAAAACTCTGTTCCTGTTTTAAAGCGAATACCCCGCGGCGCTAGGCCTATAGTCGCACAAAACCTAGCTGGTTGCGTAAGCCTTGTAGTCCGGGAAAACTCGCAAAGTGCTTGGGAACAGTTGCTAACCTTCCCTTACCGTATTCTACACGTTCAAAAAAAATTGGCAAACAAAAAAACTTTAACGGCTCAAGTTAAAGATAATTGTAACATTTCGGCTCAAAATTTTGATACAAAAATACCGACTCAAGGATATACCTCTTCAAGAGGTATAACCCATCTAGTGGAATCTAAGTTGGGGGAAGGTGACATTAGCGGCGCAGCCAGGATTCTCTTCAGTAGTGATGTGGTGGCACCGTGCTCTCCAGAAACTCTGACAGCTCTGGAGACAAAACACCCTGTCCCAGCGGATGCCCTTTCTTTTCCCGACCCTCCTGATTCGGATCTTCACACCCTCACCATTACAGGTCGAGAGGTGGTCACAGCCGTTTGCTCCTTCCGGAGTGGGTCCGCCGGCGGCCTGGATGGGCTTAGCCCTCAGCACCTAAAGGACCTTATCTGCTCAGGCGCTGGAGAAGCTGGTGAGTTGCTCCTGAGGGAGCTTACGGCTCTGATTAACCTCATGCTCTCCGGAAAGGTGAACGAGGCCGTCATCGACGTTCTGTATGGTGCAAATTTATGCGCCCTACATAAAAGAGATGGCGGCATACGCCCCATTGCTGTGGGCACTACTTATCGCCGTATGGCAGCCAAGATTTGCTGTAAATTTTATGGTGAGGTTGTTTCGGAAAAATTTCAGCCCCTGCAGCTAGGTTACGGATCCAAAGGGGGCTGTGAGGCTGCCGTACATGCTTTATCGACCTACCTAAATTCTGGTAAAGGTGAGGTCATCCTGAAGGTTGATATAAAGAATGCCTTCAATTCAGTTAATAGGGATACCTTGTTAACAGCAATTAAACAAGAATTACCCCAAATTTACAGTTTTCTTTGGCAATGTTACAGACACCCATCTAAATTATTATATCGGGACAACCTCTTGAAATCTGCTGTTGGCTGTCAACAAGGTGACCCACTTGGGCCAGTGATTTTTAGTTTAGCTATCCACCCAATCATTAGACAGCTAAATTCCAAATTTAACGTTTGGTACCTCGATGATGGAACCTTGGGCGGCGATGTGGATACAGTTTTAAGAGACCTAATTTTTTTAAAAAAAGAACTTCATTCTATTGGCCTTGATCTCAATCTTTCCAAATGTGAGTTATATTTAGCGGACAGCACCGACAAAGAACTGACTTTATCAAAATTCAACACAATAGCCCCAGATATCAAAATTATTGATAAAAGTTCTCTTCGTCTCCTTGGGTCTCCTATCTTCGAGAATTCCTTTCTAGATTTTATTGATGAAAAAATCCAAAAATTTAATGATGCCTCAGAAAGATTGCTCCAAATTAACATGCATTCGGCTATTACGATAATTCGTTACTGCTGTTTTGGCCCTAAATTAACATATTTCCTACGTGCTTCCCCTTTATGGAAGCACACTCATCTTTTGGACAAAATGGATCAAATTATCAGACATACTTTATCTTTGATTTTAAATGTGGCTCTGGACGACCGAGCTTGGGCTCAAGCCACTCTTCCCATTCGTTTGGGAGGACTCGGCGTCCGCAAAATTTCTAGTATTAGTCTACCAGCTTTCTTATCCTCGGTCCACGGTACTGAAAAATTAATCAGGAATATCCTGGCTTCCACACTGATTGATTTTGATGTGCCGTGCTTCTCCGAGGCTAAGGATGCTTGGAAAATCGCTTGCCCGAGCACTGAACAACCCGACAAACCATTTTCTCAGAGACAGTGGGACGAGCCGCTCTGCAGAGTAGTTCAGAATAATCTACTGAACACGTCTGCTACTACTGCTGAGCGTGCGCGCCTTTTGGCTGTGAGCAAGTGGGAGTCGGGTCTTTGGCTTAACGCACTACCGTCGTCGAGCATAGGCACTTTATTCGATGACACTACTTTCCGCCTCGCTGCTACCTTACGTTTAGGTGCTCCTTGTTGTTCTCCTCATCGCTGTCATTGTGGTGAAGTAGTCAACAGCCTTGGACACCACGGTCTATCATGCTGCCGAAGTGCGGGCCGTTTTGCGCGGCACGCGAATATTAATGACATCATCCGTCGAGCTCTTGTCACCGTCGGCGTTCCAGCTGTTTTAGAACCCAATGGCTTGGCACGCGACGATGGCAAAAGACCGGACGGTATGTCTTTGTTTCCGTGGAAGTTGGGTAGGCCTTTAGTGTGGGACGCAACGTGCGTCGATACTCTTGCGCCATCCCATCTTCCTAGCTCTTCGTGCTGCGCTGGCGCTGCTGCTGCGGCTGCAGAGAACCTCAAGCGGCGTAAATATAGTAACCTTATTGGTAACTATATTTTCGAGCCGTTTGGGGTTGAAACTCTGGGACCGTGGGGTCCTTGTGCTCACAGCCTGTTTATGGAAATATCAAAACGTTTGGTTGACACTTCCCGTGACCCAAGGGCTGGCTTTTACTTTGGCCAGAGGCTTAGCGTTGCCATACAACGTGGCAACGCGGCCAGTCTCTTGGGGACGTTGCCAACTGATAGCGTTGAGGACGAATTTTTTGACGCTATTTTTTAATTTATTTGTAAGTTATTTAGTATGTTTAATATAGGGTAATCCATTTAATTTAAAAAATAGTTAATAAAATAAATAAAATAAAATAATAATTTCACAGATGTGACTTGGAATCTACTTGGAATCGGTTTTTTATATTGTTATAAAAAAAGAAATAGGACATTATGGTTGGCCTTGTAGATTCTTAGACGCTTGTTAACTTTTGTTAAGTTTTGTAATAGTACATTACGATATTAGTGCGTTATGATGGTTATAACATGCGAGGCGGAATTTCAGCCCGAGCCGAAGGCGAGGGCGAAATCGAGCCGAGCATGTTATAACCAATACGCACGTATATCGTACGACGTTTTTTAACACATTTGCGAGGAAACAGAAAAAAAACATTTCACAATACAAGTACAAAGAAAAGAAAATTTGAGAAAAATGGCGCGAGGATTACTTTCTGCCGTGGCTGCGTGAACATGTTGGCAAAGACACTAGACTTCACTAGAGCATGCAGCCAAGTTTTTAAATTACCGAATAAACTGTTTTCTTTTTAATTTTAAATAAACTCAATCTGTGAATGCACACTGTTGCTTTAAAATGGCGATTAGTTCGAAATTTGAATAGCAACAGCGCGCTGCTCACTAGCTGGTCAGTCGTGCGGCGGCGATCAGTTCCAAATTTGAAATGGCAAATAATATTGTTATGGAATTTGTATAGACTATAACTTAACTATTTGCTTTGATAACACACGCGTTTTTTATGACCCTCTTTACATATTTAAAACCGGTGGAATTACATCAGCTTTACGAGCAAGGGTGTTAAAAAGTAAATAATGACTTATTGTCGGGCCTACTCTGTCCTCTCATATTTAAGTACTACCGCTGTAACAACAACATTGTAAAACCAAAAGATTATTTTAAAAGAGTAACCACGGAGGTTCTTCTCCAAAGAATTTTTATTTTACTTAGGCCTACATGTGCACTTAAAAAACGTTGAGAAAAGGTGCACGGTTTGGGTTGGTCGTTTCCTATGGAGATGTACATATATATATATATATATATAAAGGAACTTCGTTCCATCCGGGTGTCCCTTGACACCTCTAGACTTTTTTTTTGTATTTTTTGTAAGAAATATGTCAAAATAAGTGTAAAAATGATTAAACGGAAAATAAGAGTGTTTGTAAAATGTGAAAATGTGTTTGAATTGACAATGCCTTAGACTTTTCTCATCAACCAATGTTTCATGGGAGGTATGTACGGGTTTTTAGTCAGTACAAGTCTGACACTACCCCCCGCCCCCTGCTACGCCAAGAGCAGGAAAAGTTAATTGATTTGATTTCTCAACAACCCTAAGAAAAGGTGCTCAAACTCTCAAACGGCGCAAATATAATAACTCAAATGGTAGTTATGTGTTTGAGGTTGAAATACGTACATGTATACATGTACCGGTGTGCATTTAATGCTCCATCCTTACTAATATTATAAAAGCGTTGTTTGTTTGTTTGTTACTTCTTCACGCTGTAATGGCCAAACCGATTTTAATGAATTTTGGTACAGAGATAGTTGGAAACCAGGAGACGGACATAGGCTACTTTTTATTAAAAAAAAGTGGGATATGAGGGAGAACGAGGGAAGAAAAGGGAAAACTTAGCGTTGCTATTAGGTACAAATCAATAAGGAGCAAGGGCAAAAACTGCAGGTAGCAGGTACTGTGTTAATTGTGTTATACCGAATTTAACGCGAGCGAAGCCGCCGGCAAAAGCTAGTTTTCTATAGAAATTACCTCGTACGCTCAAATTAATAGCTGCCTAAAAAAAATAAAAAGTGGAAAATTATAACTTTACTTGCGGAAGTCTGTGACTTATGTTGGTTTCGTTGACTTTTTTGCCACCGACTTCTGGAAGTAAAGTTATTTTCCACTATTTTCGTCGGTTTTATTTTTTGCAATAAAGTTTTTTTTTATTTCAGCATTTTTAGTTATATTTATCACATAATTTTTATCGAGAATTAATTTTCCATTGTTACTAAAGGCAGATCATCCATATAGACATTTAGAAAAAAATATGTATAGGTAGGTATGTTTAAAAACGATAACTCATAAAACTCATATGGGATCACCAATCAAACAAAAAAAATATTTTGCAAATCAGTCCAGGCGTCTTTGACTAATCGGTGAACATACATCCTTACTAATATTATAAAAGCGAAAGTGAGTTTGTTTGTTACGTCACGCCTAAATGGCTAAACCAATTTTGATGAATTTTGGTACAGAGATAGTTGGAAACCAGGAGACGAACATAGGCTATTTTTTTTTGAAAGTGAGAAATGAGGGAGAAAGAGGGAAGAAATGGGAAAACTTGGCTTTGCTATTACAATTAATAAGGCGCAAGGGCAAAACTATAGGTAGCAAGTACCTGCAAATCAGGAAAGGGGAACTGCGTTACCACGAATTTAACGCCAGTGAAGCCGCGGGCAAAAGCTAGCTAATAAATAAATAATAAGAAGGTTTTTGGCTGCCAATATCAGCAGTTACCGCCCGGCCCGGGGCTCTAAATTACTGCGCGAGAGCACCGTGTTGCTCGACTACAGTTTGATCGAAACTGTACAACTCTAGAGGATTGGAACACAGTAGTGTTGTCTGATGAAGGTAATGAAGCTAGAATCTCTTTTGTGGAGAGTAGGTACCGGCGCTGGCGAGTGCTGCGAAGACCAGGAAAATGCTATGCGAAAATGTGTGTTTAACAATTCATCGGAATCTTTTATTTATTTTCTACTAGCTTTTGCCTGCGGCTTCACTGGCGTTAAATTCGGGGTAACACAGTTCCCCTTTTCTAGAAGAAAAGGGAAAATTTAGCTTTGCTATTAAAATAAATAAAGCGCAAGGGCAAAAACTACAGGTAGCAGGTACCTGCAAATCAGGAAAGGGGAACTGTGTTACCCCGAATTTAAGCCGCGGGAAAAAGCTAGTCCATAAATACATACATAAATTATGATTGATAGGACAGGTAATGCTCTTTCATTCTGTTTTTGAATAGGGAAATGGAGGACTTTAAATCGCAAATGCATGGCTGTAGTCAGTTCCACAACCTCACAAATCTTCTTCTGACTGTCCACAAACTAACTTCTATTCCTCTTACTTCTTTAAAGCTCTTCTTTCGAAGTAATAGTTTCAAATCAAATTGAATCATAACACGTTGCACACTGTAATTGTAATGCTTGGATCTTTTCACTCGCTGATGTAATGATCGAATCGGAACTTACAGTACTTCAAGCTCCCTGTGAGCAATGAACTATGTTGTTAACGTCTGTTAACGTGATTAGAACAAGTCGTAAGAATATCTCGCTCATAAATTGTAAAGTATGAGGACAGACAAGTGAAACCACTGCTTGCTAGTAACGCACTCACGTTTATTACGACTAACTTATCGGTGCGTAGGCACACGCACACATACTCAACATTCCTCCCCTTAGCATAAAAATACCCTTTAAAACATTTAAGTTACAAAAATGTGCTATAACTATAAACTTATTTTCTAATAATACAATTTGTAATTGACGTTAGGCCGATTGCGTTTGGACCGCGGTGTTGGCACAGACTCACTCGCTTGCTGTTGCGCTGGCGCTTCAACAGAATGACCAGTGCTCGGAGAAACGGTTGAAGCCTCCTGGTACTCCTCATCCTCCCTGGTATTGTCTGGTGAGATAGGCTGTGGAATGACAACAGGGGATGTGTCTGACATACATGACGTCTGGTTGGAACTACCTGACGTGTCTTCACTATCCTCCCCGATGCCAGGTGATGACATTCGTTGCGTAATCTGTGCTTCTGTCGTTGGGCCACTACTTAGCTCTTCTAGGTCGATATCCACGTCCTTATCGTCAAAGCAAACATCGCCTTTATACAAAATTATCTGATTTTTATGCTTCTTAAAAGTCATTAAAGTTACCTCATCTTTAATTAAATACAACACTTTGCCGATTTTTTTAATCACTATTCCTTTGCACCAGGAGAATTTACCATTTATTGTATGCTTTTTATAATAAACTATGGCACCGGTAGCAAAAACTTGAGTGTTGTGTCCGACGTTTTTATTTTGCAAACACTGTTTACGATTGACCATATTAGCAAGAGCCGTGGAAGATGGCGACGGCGGTTCGGGTTTCAATAGATCCAGCCGCGTTCTAAGCTTTCGACCATAGACCAGTTCAGCAGGAGAGGACCCGGTCATAGAGTGAACGGAATTCCTATAGTCGAACAAGAATTTTAACAGTTTGTTATTAACATTTCGCTGTCCATTACCACTAAGCAAGCTTGTCTTAATACCCTTTTTCACTATCTTCACATAACTTTCTGCCTGCCCGTTACTGGCCGCATGGTACGTTGGTGACGTCACATGCGAAATCCCGTTCACCCTACAAAAAGCCTCAAACTCATGTGACGTAAATGCTGTACCATTGTCGCTAACCAGCGTGTGCGGAATGCCAAATCTTGACATAAAGTCATATAACCTGTCAATTGTTGCTGAAGTAGTGGTACTGCATTTCATATCATACACCTCTACCCACTTAGTAAATGCATCCACTACCACTAAAAAAGTGTGACCGTTAATAGGGCCGAGGATAGTCGATGTGTACCCGGTAAAATGGCGTCGGTGGATATTCCCAATGCGCAATCGGCGCCCGCGCCGGTGATGGTCGTAGTTGCATGCAAACGTCACACGATCCTATCAACCGCTCTAACGCAGCGTCTATCCCCGGAAACCAAACACGGGCTCGCGCCTCCGCTTTCGTCTTCACTATACCTAAATGAGATTGATGTAATTCCGTTAGAATTTTTTCTTGTAATCTGTCCGGAATTACAACTTTGTGTCCTCGCATAACACAACCATTTTCATAAGATAATTGCGTCCTACACGCATGATATGCCTTCATATTCGTACTACCATCAGGCATTTTCCTAGGCCATCCATTCAACACAAAATCTACCACCTTACGCAAGGTCACATCTGCAGTGGTCGCCTCGCGTAACATTTTTAAGTTTACTGGTAGACTACCTTCTACTACGAAATTAATGTACGACGCGCGATCGAGATCAGTCATCGTCGCGTCCACGCCCCGCATGTTTCTCTCCGTACCCGCCTCCTCGGGCAGACACGCGCGAGATAAGAAATCTGCACTGTTATTGGCGCTACGCACATATTCGATTTGATAATTATAACCGCTTAGAAACAGTGCGTACCTCTGTAATCTGTTTGCTGAAACTTCAGGTATCCCACGGTGTGGTCCGAAAATCGACAACAGAGGCTTATGATCGGTCCGGAGAATAAACGGAACCGACCTTCCATATAAAAATTGATGGAAACGCCTAACCCCGAAAATAATCGCGGTCGCTTCCTTTTGAATCTGCGAGTAACGCTTTTCAGCAGCATTTAGCGTCCTCGAGGCAAAAGAGATCGGTCTCTCAGACTTATCGGGGCCCACTTGCGATAATATTGCAGAAAGACCTACCGGTGATGCATCTACCGTCAAAATGATAGTAGCATCTGGGTTAAAATGTGCTAGTACTTGATCTGACGCTAAGCACGTCTTAATAGTCATACGAATGTGCATAACGATACATTAGAGTCTGACATTATTGATTACATAAAAACAAAAACTCAGGAGACTGTATTCTTAGAAAAGGTTAATACAAAAAAAGTATTAGATCACAAAGCCTACAAGTTCTTTGTTTCTGACTCAAAAGTATCTATGTTTTTAGACGATAAAATATGGCCTGAAGGTATTATCTTTAGACGCTTCGTACATTATAAGCAACGAAAAGTAGACGGAGTATCTGCTGACATCGGTCCACAACCTACAAACTATGGATAGTACAACTAAAACCTATAAGTTTGCAACCTATAATTGTAAAAATGTGAAGAGCGCCGTTAGCGATATTCAGCGTTTGTGCGATGAGTGTGTATTGATAGCATTGCAAGAAACCTGGCTGCTTCCAGAAGAATTGGCGTACCTAAATAGCATAGACAGTGGATTCAGTTGCAAGGGTACATCAGCTGTGGACACGACGGCGGGCCTACTGCGTGGCCGACCGTACGGTGGTACTGCGCTTCTATGGAATACGCGGGTGTTTCCTAGTGTGACTGTGATAGATTGCGATAATCCGCGAGTGTGTGCTATTCGCATTAATACGGCCGCTAGCCCGTTTATTGTGGTGAGTGTTTATATGCCAACAAACAAATCGGAGAACTTGACGCTGTTTACTGACTGTATGGGTACTGTAAGTGCTATAAGTAATGATTTTGAAAACGAACCTATTTTTGTTTTAGGGGATTTTAATGCACATCCCGGTGAATTATTTTTTAATGAATTGAATATTTTATGTAATGAGTTCAAATGGGTTCTTATCGATGTAAATAAGTTAGGTTTAAATTCTGATACATTTACATATATAGATCAAGCGTGTGGATCTAAGCGATGGTTGGATCATTGTGTTGTCTCGCAATCGGCCGCTGTCACAGTGTGCAATGTTTATGTTGATTATGACGTAATGTGGTCAGACCATTTTCCCGTTATTTGTGAATGTAAGTTAGACTGTTTGACTCCGGTTAAAATAATTCCGAGTGTATCAAGTAATAAAATTGTGTGGGGGGAGAAAACCAATGATCTTATTACACTGTATAGAATTGAGAGTCATAAACGTCTTAAACTTATTGATTTTCCGTCTGAGCTTCAAAATTGTAGTGATCAGTATTGTAGTGACCCTACTCACAGATTAGTAATTGATAAGTTGTACTCTGACATTGTGTTTGCGTTAGCCCAGGCGTCTTCGGAGAGTGGGGGAGGTAAGCGTACGCAGAATAAACGTAAACCTAAAATCACTGTTGGTTGGAATAAACTCGTGAGTGATAGTCATAGGGTGGCCCGGGCGAGTTTTCGGGAATGGCGATTATGCGGTAGTCCTACTACTGGAGATATGTTTACGAAGATGTGCGAGAGTAGAAAGATATTTAAATCGCGTTTAAAATGGTGTCAAAAACATCAAGACCAGTTAAAAATGGACACTCTCGCTACTAAGCATACAGTAAAAGATTTCAGTGGTTTTTGGAAATGTACCAACCGTTTGGGGACTCGGCCGGGTCTTCCTGTTACTGTTGACGGCTCTAATGATTTAAAAAGTATTGCTGACAAATTTAAAAGTAATTTTACTGTTCGGTCACCGTTAGGTCCAATATCGTCGTCTCGAAGCAAGGGTGGGGTGAATGGGGAATGTGTGGCTACCAGGGTCATGGCCAGGGATGTATCTCGGGCGGTGAAATCTATTTCAAAAGGCAAATCACCTGGCCATGATGGATTGAGTGTAGAACACGTGCAGCACGCTGGTCCTCATATTTACAGGGTGCTGGCCATGCTGTACAACTTTTGCATATCACATTCATACCTACCAAATGATATGATGAGGACTATTGTAGTTCCGGTAGTAAAAAATAAGGCGGGAGATTTGTCAGATACGGCCAACTACAGACCTATCTCCTTAGCAACAATAGGCGCGAAAGTGTTTGACAGCATTCTGAATACACAATTAAACAAACACCTAAAATTGCATGATAATCAGTTCGGATTTCGGTCGGGACTGTCCACGGAAACTGCGATATTGTGTATGAAGAGTGCTGTCAGATACTACACTGACAGGAAAACATCTGTGTATGCCTGCTTCCTCGACCTTTCCAAGGCGTTCGACCTGGTCCGGTATGATATTTTGTGGGACAAAATGAAAGCTGCTCATATACCGGATGAACTTATTACTATCTTTAAGTACTGGTACGGGAACCAGGTGAACCATGTCAAGTGGGCGGGCACATTGTCAGACCCATATAGGTTGGAATGTGGGGTGAGGCAAGGGGGGTTGAGCTCACCTTCCATTTTTAATTTATATATTAATGGGCTGATCGAGGCACTCAGCGAGCAACATATTGGTTGTTATATTGATGGCGTATGTTTCAATAACATCAGCTACGCGGACGATATGGTGCTGCTGAGTGCCTCGGTCTGCGGACTCAGAAAGCTGATGAGTATCTGTGAGGGTTATGCAACTGATCATGGACTTTTATATAATGTAAAAAAGAGTCAATGTATGGTCTTTCAGGGCGGACAGAGAAAAGTTCATGAAATACCAGCTTTACGACTGAATGGCATACCTTTGGAAAGGGTTGATTCTTTTAAGTACTTAGGCCATTTAGTCACTACGGACTTGAAAGATGATACAGACATTGAACGGGAGCGAAGGGCGCTGTCGGTCAGAGCGAATATGGTGATCCGTAGGTTCGCACGTTGCTCAGTACAGGTTAAAATCACTCTCTTTAGAGCCTACTGCACAACTTTATATACATGTAGCCTATGGACCAACTACACGCAGAGATCTTACGGCGCCCTTCGAGTCCAGTACAACAATGCGTTCAGGATGTTGTTGGGTCTCCCCCGTTACTGCAGCGCCTCGACAATGTTTGCGGAGGCGCGCGTAGATTGTTTTTACACAATGATGCGCAAGAGAGGTAGCTCGCTGGTGCGGCGAGTGCGGGGGAGCTCCAACAGCATGCTGGCTGTGCTTTCGGAAAGGCTCGACTGCGCCTACATAAATCATTGTTGCAGGTTGCACATTGGATATGGGTAATTAGTGTTTGTGTTGTCCAATAATTTAAAATTTTATTTTGCTCAATTGATTTCCTGATTTATAATATATGTAATGTGACTGATTGAAATAATTAATAATGTGTATAATTGTGAGTCCTGGTAACTTGAAATAAATGATTATTATTATTATTATTAATAGCGGTGAACGCTTCCTCGTGTTGCGATGTCCAACACCATCTGTTACCCTTTTTTAACAAGTCATACAAAGGACATAAAATTGAAGACGCCTTTGGAACGAAGCTCCTGTAGTAATTAACTAGCCCTAAAAACGACTGTAATTGATTAACATTAGCCGGCACTGGTGCTTCCATCATAGCTTTTATTTAATGCGGTGATTTATGCAATCCATCTTTATTTATCACATAACCTAGGTAATTGACCTCGTCTTTAAAAAACATGCATTTTTCTTTCTGTAAGGTAAGTCCCGCGTCTTGTAATTTTAGTAACACTTGATGTAATCTATCCAAGTGTTCTGATTTATTTTTCCCGGTTATCAAAATATCGTCCAGCATACAGAGTGTACCGGGAACGCCCGCCAGCACGCCCTCCATGGCACGCTGGAACACGGCCGGCGCGCTTGCAATACCAAAACATAAACGCGTTTGTTTAAAAAATCCCTTATGAGTATTTATGCAAGTTATTTCTTGTGACTCATCATCTAACATGAACTGGTTGTAAGCATTGGACAGGTCCAATTTAGTAAACTGCTGTCCCCCATACAATTTAGCAAACAGTTCAGTTACTGTTGGCAAAGGATATTGATCTATTACTAACTGTTTGTTTACACCAGTGGAGAAATCCGCGCATATACGTATAGATCCATTTTGTTTTAATACAGGCACGATCGGTGACGCATACCGCGCGTGTTCAACCGGTTTCAATACTCCTATAGCTACTAAACGATCTATCTCCTTATCTACTTTATTTCGCAAAGCAAATGCTACCGGTCGAGCCCTAACAAATACTGGCTTCGCATCTTCCTTTAATTGTAACCTGACTTTAAATTTGTTAAATAATCCTAATTTATCCGAAAATACCGATGGATAACGACATTTCAATGTTTCAAACAAATCATTTTTATCTAATTGGTCACAATATTGTATCGGCAACAATGCTAACCTGAATTTTGAAATAAAATCGCGACCGAGAATCGGCGGACCACCGCCCCGCACGACATAAATACAGAGTACATGCGATGTGTTCGTATACGTTACTTGTAACCGCGCTGTACCCTCGCAAACAATTTCATCACCCGTATAAGAAAATAACCGTTTACTGGTTGTCGACAATGGTACATTGCTAAAATATGTTTTATATGTATCCATAGAAATTGCTGTTACTGCTGAACCGCTATCTATCTCAAATTTTAATTCAATTCCCGAGACCGATACCGTTTCTATCATGGGTTCCTGTTTCACTGATCGAATAATAAAACACTCACCGTCATCGTCGCTTTCTTCCACCGCTCTTGACTCGACATAATTAACCTTTTTGCACATCTTACGCAGATGCCCCGTGGCATTGCATTTCCTACATTTCGCCTTTGCGAACCTACACTGGGATGTTTCATGATTATGATAGCCGCACACTTTACACTGCACTTTTACTCCCGAACTAGGCGCAACCCGTCGATCCGATGATCCCGAAGCCTCCGATGACCGCGCAATATTGAACAGCTGGTCGTGAGGCGCGGCCTGCGCCCCGGCCCCCGCTGCCGCACGTGCACTCCGCGCGTTTTCCGCCAACTCCATCGCCTTCGTTAATGTCAGGCCCATAAGATCTTTCGAGAACAGCTTCTCTCTGTCAGATCCGGGCAACATTCCCATGACAAATTTGTCCCGAAGAGCTTCTTCCACGTTCGAGAACGCGCAGTGCGCCGTTAAACCTCGTAATCTCGCGGCCCATTGTGCATACGTCTCCCCTTCTTGTTGCGTAGCTGCATAAAACTTATAACGTTCGCCGAACCCACACCGTTTTGGAGTGAAATGCTCATCCAAAAGCTTTAGTATGTCATCATACGGTACGTCATGCAGCTGCTTTGGTAAGGCGAGATCTGCCGCCAACTTGTGCGTGCCATCCGCGAGTGCGCTCAGCAAGATAGCTCGTCTTTTTGCTCCCGTTGGATCGCTTGTCCCGGTGATGTCGTTGGCCACATACCACTGTTTAATGCGGCACTTGTAAGTTTCCCAGGACTGTACATTGTGATCAAATACTGATAATAATCCAAAAACTGTGCCGGCCATTTTTACTTTAACTTTTTTTTTAAAACGTAGGTAGATTGATCCTCGTCGCCAATGTTAAGTATGAGGACAGACAAGTGAAACCACTGCTTGCTAGTAACGCACTCACGTTTATTACGACTAACTTATCGGTGCGTAGGCACACGCACACATACTCAACATAAATAAAACAAGGGTGCCCGAAATTTGTTGAAACACACAACACACCGATTTAGCAAATTCATGGCACAACGCCATCTGTTATTGAAAACCGGTACTAAACTATAATATATTTATGTGGTTTTTATTAAAACAGATTAGTTAGACAGTGATCAAACTCAAAGAATTTATTTCAATTAGACCATTACAGACACTATTGAAAATCCAGAAAGAAAATGATGAACCTACAGTCCGAGTCACAAAGTATAATATCTTGTAAAAGTACCTACTGGTAGTTGTCCATTCCAAAGCGTTGATCTTCATGGAAAAGAATTAGTAAGAAATTTCATGGACACTCTTTTAAATCGTATTTTTTGCAAGATCGTGGTAAGTAAGGTGAAAACGCCAAGAGCACTAAGTTCATATATTCTTCTTAATTAAAATATAGCGATCGTTACAAATACCTAGTATAAAGTGATAACCATTAAAATCATCTAATTACAACACGATAAGTCCATGAAAGCCCATTAAGTGAGTTTTTCTTGAAATAATAAGAGAATTTCGAACTTTCCGGGTGCTTCCACCTCCTACTTCGGCTGTATTTATTGTTTCTATGTTCGTCCTTAATAGTATGTTGTCTACGTACCGATTGACTCTATGGTGTTGGGATCAAACCTCCCTGATTGTTATTCTCCCAATTCCTCTGTAACCATTAAGAAAAAATCTTCTGACTTTTCCTTCTGTCATTTTGCGCAAGCTGTAGTCGAATGTAAGGAAAATTTTCAAGTAATTTATCGCGCAACGGTGGATGTAATTGGAGATGACCTAAACTTAGTGGGACCGTGGGATCGTGGGACCGTGGGACTGTGGGACCGTGGGATCGTGGGACCGTGGGACTGTGGGACCGTGTGCCCAGCTATGGAGGGATCCGGAGAGGCTTTGCTAGTTAAGGTATCTTTCGTTTTGTTGTATTACTAACTCTAAACTCCACACAAGCGAGCACCTCCGCATTGGCGGGACATTCACACAAGCCTACAATCTTGGCTGCCCCTTATAACCTACAAATCTTCATGAGGTTCATGAAGTGAAGGTTTCTGAAACGTTTGCTTGCCTGAGCGGCTTGCCATGTTAGCCCCTGTGCACATCACTGCGCCTCTAATCAGACCCTGACACGCTAACTGTGAAATTTAAACTATTTCCCAACTTTTCTACTTCAATAGGAACATTATTTTACATTTTTTTTAAATTGAATATTATCTCTTTAAAATTCTTTTTAGAGGTAAGTAACTTTATGGTATTTGTCCATCGAGAAAATGTTAGAAGTAGTGCTCAACTTGCTATATATTAATCATCATTTTAATTAATATTCACGATTGTGGTGATGGAAGAGGAGCTCGTGGCTAAATAATAGCAGCCGCTCGGGTCGATCTTTAGGTTAAGCCGCGCTTGCCTAGGTTGGTCTGTGGATGGGTGACCACCTGTTACATACTGAGTTTTCTTCGTGCCTCGGAAAGCACGTTAAGCCGTTGGTCCCGGCTGTCATTTGTAGATATTTGACAGTCGTTACAGTAGTCAGTGTCCCGAAAGTCTGCCACAACTAGTCTTACCAAGGGGCACCATATAACCCAGTACTAATTGTGGAGGTCAGATAGGCAGTCGCTCCATGTAAAATACTGGTATTCAGCTGCATCAGGTAAGACTGGAAGTCGACCCCAACATAGTTAAAGGGAAGCTAGGCAGATGATCCTACTATGATTACTGCTTAAGAGAACACCAGTAAATACCACGCCACAAGTAAATGTTCTCGCTGAAGAACTTCAATTTGTTACAGAAAGACAGCCCTTCTTCAACGAAGGAGCCAAACAAGATGGACGATGAGACCTTAGTGTATTGCAGTAGAAAGAAGAAGTCGAGGCCGCGCAGCCTCTCCAGCTGTTGCCAGCCCTCCTTCCTCTCCATCGCGACATCGCTGAACAACAACTGCTGTGCTTGCGTCGGCGCCTTCGCGCGCTACATCCGCGCCGTCATCGGGTGCTTGTCCTGCCTCGCCATGTGCCGAATGCCGCAGATGCAGTTCGAGAAACTGTTCGGTGAGCTGATCGAAGCTGCCTGCGACACTTGCTACGATATCATGAGCTTCATACGGAAGATTTTCGAATGTTGTGTCGGTTGCCCTAAGTAAATTTTGAAGTGTTCTTGTTTTTTTTCATTTCCTAGCTTTTACCAAGAATTGTACTAGTTGTTGTGCGTGGTGTGATCCGCGTCTTAAATTGCTGCCCCGCTCTCGTGGGTAGTAACATGATGTTGTATAGCTTAGGTTAGTTCTTGATAATGTAGCTTCCTATTAGTGAAAAAATGGTTACAATCGGTCCAGCAGTTTTGGAGCTTATTCCAAACAAACAAAAATAATTCCTCTTTATAATATTGGTATAGAAGATATTCAAATAAACAAATAGTCCCTATTTATCAAAGCATTTAATTTTCAACAAACATAACATACCTACCTACACAATTGCGCCTGATATTAATTCGCTTCACCTCGTAAAAGACGATAAGGACAGGAAAATAAACAAAAGACCGTTTCGTCGCTGAAATGCTCTTTACAATTATTGCTAAAATTGACTAATTAGTACTTATGTTACTGAATTCATAAACAATATTACGTACCTACGTATTATAGAAGATATCTCCTAAACTACTCAAGTAAAATTAATAATTTACACACATTTTAGTAGTTTAAAGTACATTTTTATTAATGTGGGGAAACTACGATATTCTGTTAGTAAACACAAGCGAAAAATACTTACTAACAGAAAAGAGTCTCGAGCCCAATTTTGATGAAAACTATAACTGCGTCAATGGATTTTTGAAAAGTCAATATTTTTAGCAAAGAATCGACACTGATCATTTTAAAAAAAAACCGGGAAATTTTGGATTGGACCATCAAGTCCACAGGCAACATTCACTCTGTAGGTATATAAAAAAAGCAATCACCGCCGTCTGTGTGGAATTGAATGTTTGTTTATTGTTACCGGTGGCTAAACAAGGAAAATGACAATGTAACGAGTTTTGTTGCAAAACCACACTAATTCTCCACATTAACGTGCCGTCACCAACATTGTGGATAAAAAGGTAGGTGGGCAACGCCGGGGCAACACATCTAGGCAATTGCGACTCGACGAAGATTTCGTGAAAACAAACTTATTTAAACATATGTCAGTACGTCTGTAATGCAGAAACGAAGAATCAGAAGGAAGTAGTATCTATTACAAAGTGGCCAAACGTTCCCCCTCGACGCTGTAACATTTGACGTTTTTGTGAAGCATACATACATACACATAAAATGGCAAAATATGAACTTTGGGCTGTGGTAGAAATTGCCATAAAATCTTAGGAATACACGCTCCAGTGAAAAGCGAAATATATTTGTTCAGGTCTTGGGTACCGTGTGCGAAAAACCGTGACGGTAAACTGGGCAAAGTAGACAGCAAACTAATTTGGGATGACCTCCTGCACAAACGAAATACTGAGAGTTGGTAAGGATGTCGACAGTGGCGTGAACAGATCGGATGCTGATAGTCGCTGTGGCAACCTGGATGTTGATGACCACCTGGCCTGATTGGATGTTAAACCCCATGAGTCCAGACTGGATACCGATAGATGCCTGGTTTCACTCGATTTGGCGGACCCTGGAGGTGTACTTGAAGCGTATGTCCGCTGAGACAAACCGTAAATATAATTCCTGGCTGAATCAGGTAACGCCGGTGAACTGTGTAGGTCTAGAGATGCAGTGGAGTCAAAACATTCTAAACTACAATCTTCTTCTTCTTGTCCTAGCAAATGTTCAACTATATCTAGACTACTTAATTCAGTACAGCAAGTTATCGTAGAATCTGATAGAAAGCTAAAATTATCGCGCAGAACAGAAGTTAGCTGCGACTCATCAATTTTTCTAACAATGTCGATGACAAATTTTATCATGACGTCGCTTTTCTCTTTGCGAGATATTTTTAAGAGTCTGGAGCCTTTCAAGATGTCAAGAAAATCATTCAGGTTGCTCTTGTCCAAGTGACGTTCGAGCATACTGATGAAAAATAATTTAAAGTTATGTAACTCTTGTTGGAAAACATCAGATAATGCCCAATAGTTTCCCTTTATTGAGAAAACCATCCCCTGCTCCATTATTAGATTGAATATAACTTGTTGGTGACTTTCTAATATACTCATCAATTTCTTGTCAATTGTTATTCTGTAATCAAGAATGTTACGAATGTGCATCAAGTTGTCCATTGAGAACATTACGTTAAATATGAAGTCCATCCACGATGTAAGCCTTTCGCCATCTTTTTCGTTTTTCAAACAATCACAAACGTATTCAACTGCGAAATACTCAGTGAACGTCATATGTATAAATATCGGGATTCCTTTCACCACTCTGTATATGAGTCCTGTCTTCTCTCCTCCTTTTTCTATAAATCTGATCGTGTCTTTGATTTCTTGCAAATCTTTCACGCTAAATAATAATTCACTATGCATTTTAAAAATGGCGTATGCCGCCAATTTTTTATGCTTTAATATAAAATCGGCGAGTTCCTTGTCGTAGGTCATTAAGATATCAGGATTACATATGTTCATCTTGTTTTTTTCTTCAAATCGTATTGTTCTCATTTTCTTTTCCATGAATCGCTCGTAAAAAGAAAATGCGTTGTATTCTAGATTCCATTTATTCGTTTTGTTGTCAACAGTTTTGATA
The DNA here is from genome assembly GCA_905475445.1 of Ochropleura plecta. NCBI lineage: Eukaryota > Metazoa > Arthropoda > Insecta > Lepidoptera > Noctuidae > Ochropleura > Ochropleura plecta. Next base: position 12,984,699 of record FR997749.1, read on the forward strand.
TTCTCTTCGAGGAACACTGCGGCCAAGTACAGATGTAAAGGGTTACCGTGCCTGTTGTCTTCGTAAAATTTCATTATAAAATTATCTTCTTTCTCTCTACTGAAATATGAATCATCAAATCTTTGATCATATGTCCATAGAGGTATGTGCTTGTATTTGATTTCGTTGATCAAATAATACGCTGCATTGACATATACTTGATGTAGCGGCATTGCAAAAGTATGCAGTCCCAAGTTTTCCGAAGCCAACATGTATTCAATAAAGCTCTTTACGTTGTCCAGTTGTGCGCTTTGCAGTTTCTCTATTTTCAAATGAAAGTCCCAAAACGTTTCCAAATATTTTTCCATTTCTTCATTTGTAAAGTAATCTATTTCTTGAGGTGATCCGAACTCTCGCTGTAGAATGGTAGTCACCTCGTTGTACGACCGGCTTGTGACCCACTTTATATGTTTTCGGCGAGGATAGCTTACAGTTTTGATACATTTTATGACCTCTTTTTCATAATGCGGACAGATTTCATCAAAACCATCAAAAAGGAATATCATCCTGTCTTTGTTATAGAGGTGTAGAAACAATTTCAACTCGAACTCATTCCACTGATCGCCTGTACATTGTTTCAAATACACCACACCGTCTTCTTTGTCTTCTTCCAACTGAAATTGTGCATTATTTTCTTTGCCACCATGTTGCTCACGAAGTATAACTTTACACAAAAACTTTATAGTTTCCAATGTATCGATGTCTGTTGCCTCTTCTTTCAAATTGCTGAATTCTTTCGAGTATTCCAATAAGTTTATCCTTACAATCCAAACTTCTGGTTTGAGCTCTTTTGTTCTGAGTGATAAGTGGGAGAGTAGAGTGGACTTTCCCATCCCGGGCTCTGCTGTTATAAGTACAACGTCGTCAGATAGTTTATCTAGTGTTTTAAATATTGTGCCCAGGTCATCTTCCGGCTTCTTGATCCGTCTGTCAACATACAAGTGTTTAATTTCATCATAAGTCTCACTAACTGTTAGTTTGCCAATTGCAATTGTTTTGTCACTAGTTATTGTATTCAAAATATCTCCTTTCACATAAGCCATCGCTTTGTCATCAACTATCATATCTAATCTTACTTCTTTGCCTTGAAATATCACTGTAGCGTTCTCCATGATAATCTTCTGCGACTCTTCAGTCATGTGTATGAGACTAATGTATTCGTCGTGTACTGTATTGTCCACATTTGGGAAATATTCGTTTACTAGTGTAAGTAACGTATTGTTTGTAATTATAATTGTTTTTTTTTCTTTAACAGCTTTTGCGATGCTTTCTAAAATTCTCTTTTCTTTTCTGGAATTTTGTATTTTATCGCAAATAAAAATTAAATAGTTGTTATCGCTCGTGTTTGTTAACTCCATTCGTAATGCGTTACGGTCGTTCATAGGTAATTTTATTATATATTCAAGATTCAACACAACATGGTCTTGTTTCTTTAAATGTTGCAAAATTTTAATAACAGTCAGAACGCTATTCTCAGTAATGATGACTGTGGTCCCGTGCTCATGCTGCAAGTTCAGGGAGCTCACCGCATCTTCAGTGAATGTATAATTATCATTTTTTATTTTGCTCTTGTACGTTACGTTTATTGAGTTCATCAGTTGGCCTTTCATGATGTTGTTTATTGCTTTTTGGAATAAATCACTTTGTCGTGTTAGATATGATGCTTGTCTCATCCACCAATCCTGTATTTCATCGTGATACTTTAGATATATAGCGTCTGTTTTAACTTGGAAGTAGTTGGGGTGATCGCGCTGGTATTCTTCTATTTCGTTCTTTAATATTTCTTCTACTACGTTCTCATCAGCTTGTTCACTGTAGAACAACAGCTTGTTTAAGAAGTCGCTCACTAAATTCTTGTCATGTTTACTACTGTCGAATAAAAGCTTTGGAAACTTGTCAATGTTTACAAAAAAATTGAATTCGTGCAAATTGTTGATTTCATCACTTAACTTTTTATATAGCCTTTGCGCAAAATTTCCAAGTATTTCCCAGTTATCTGTAATCTTCATCAATTTGGTGTCATTATCAAGTACAAATATATTTCCAATGGCACCAGCTATACCTCCGTTGAGCTGCAGGAACCCGTCGTCTAAAGATTCATCTATAGTTACAATCTTACTAGATTTACAGTTGTCTAATAAATCTTTGAGTTTAAACGCTAAATAACAAATTCTTCTCTCTATTTTAGCATCACTACCGCTTAACGTTAAATCTCTGTTACCGAACGCGATCGGGACTTTAAACTTAAGAGATGATAGTATTCCTATTGCAGCTAGTTCAACTGCTTTGTTAACAGTCGATCGAGAAACATCCATTGGTGTCATATTGGGCCTGAATGTTCTTGTGGATTGTTTATCAAACTCTAACTGACCATTATTGTATGTTACAACAGTGCCTATCAGCTTACTCAGTCGTGTTGCATTTGTGGGATCACCCAAGAATTCAGACAGAAACAATCTTATCTCAGCGGGTTCCATTATTCGTTGTTTAATAACCTCTTGGTACAACAAATCTCTGAATAGCTTGATGTATTCTTCGTTGTTTTCAAAGAAATTTTGTTTAAAAGAAGCGATGCGGTAACGTAAAGCATTATTATTCTCTAGAGGTTGAATATCTGAAACAACGACAACTTTTTGTGCCAGAAGAACGTGATATCTTTGGACGAGATCGTCTAATAGCATCATTTGAAAACTCCTCTTATCGTACATAAAGCTTACCAATCGTCTAGCTAGAGAGGATATTTGATCATTTATTACTAGGTTGCATAAAAATTGTACATCCTCTTCTTGGTTGTTTGATTGCTTGACCGTTCCTCCTGTATCGATCAGATCACATAGCGTGGAGCGAAAGCCACCTTCAGCCGATTTGCCGCCAAAATCATCCTTCGCGGTTGTATATATTACAAATAAACAGTCTGTTTCATCAAATGTGCCTCTAAAAAACAAGTCTTTGTTATTTGGCTCGAAATGTTGTTTAATTTTCTTGTAACTGTCAAAGTATGTAGCTAAATCGTTTTTAAGAATATGTTTCTCGTTTTCTCTGTGTTTAGCTTGAATGAAGGCAGCCACAGGCTTCTGTTGTACTTTAGCTTTGAAACAGATATCATCGAATGCTCCGATATTGTCGACATTTGTAGCTAGTTGAAACTCTTCTATAGTGTCGTCGTGAATAGCTCTAAAGTATAACAAGCTGAGTAACTTGGTTTCGTAGAGCTGTCCTCGAATACCGGACGTGTCTGCACGCTTGCTGTACATGCTGGGGTTGCTCGTTAGTACTACGGGGTGGGGGTGAGGGGCGCCTCACGCGTCCCGCATGGTACCAGTACAGAGGCAGCTGGCTTTCTGGACCTGGACCTGGACCTGCTAACAAAGAGGACAAGTTCTGTGACCCTCATTTCAGAAGCAGAGAAAACAGAAATGCTCTTTACGAGAGTTAAGACTGACATGTGTGTTAAATTAAACTTCACAACTAACATTTATAAAATAACTAGCTTTTGCCCGCGGCTTCGCTCGCGTTAAATTCGGGGTTACACAGTTCCCCTTTCCTGATTTACAGGTACCTGCTACCTGTAGTTTTTGCGCTTGCTCCTTTTTCTTCCCTCTTTCTCCCTCATGTCTCAATCTGCTTAAAAAATTATCTCGCTTATTTTTAATTAGCCTATGTCCGTCTCCAGGGTCCCAACTATCTCTGTACCAAAATTCATCAAAATCGGTTTAGCCATTTAGGCGTGAAGACGTAACGAACAAACAAACTCACTTCCGCTTTTATAATATTAGTAAGGATTTTGTTGACCACATATTATTTTTTCTTTTTTTTTAAACGTTGCCCCACACTAGGAATTTCTCCTGTATCGTAGGTGCGTTTACTAACATTTAAATTCACATACACAAACAGCCAGACCTATATGACAGTTTATACGTAGTGCTAGGGGGAGCTACGCGGGGGCTGAGTAGTAGGGTAAGTGAAAACGCGGGGAAGGCTTGGCTTAATAAATAGTTAAATTTAGTTTTAAGTTTTAGAACGTACCTAATGGTTTATTTATTTATTTCGGTTAGCCAACAATTGTTTACAAACATTTACAACTTTAAATTACTCATAAATACTTTTACAAGTGCAACAAAGGGTTAGACATCAAATTCTTTCGTCATTCTTAAAATAATTAAATTAGATTTCAGAAAGCTTAAAAATGGTAGACGTACTGAATCCATCGTGCGTGAGTCTAAATCGCACTTGTTTAAATCATGATCATAGAGGTTCCGGCACCTTCAATGTGGCTGTCGGTCTGCACCAAGGGTCGGCTCTTAGCCCTTACCTCTTCCTGGTGATAATGGACGCTCTCACGTCGGACATCCAGGAAGAGGCTCCCTGGTGCATGCTGTTTGCCGATGACATTGTGTTGGTTGCCGAGAGCGGCCAAGAGGTCCAGAGCAGATTGGAAGTGTGGTGGCAAAGACTGGAGAACGTTGGCCTGAAATTAAGCAGAACCAAAACAGAATACTTGTTCTGCGATTTCGGTGGTCTCTCCAGTCCTGTGCCCATAACCCTTGCCGGAGCGCCTATACCAATTTGTTCCAACTTCCGGTACCTCGGGTCGCTTGTCCAAGGGGATGGCGAAGTAGATCGGGACGTAACGCACCGGATCAACGCAGGATGGATGAAATGGCGACAGGTCACTGGAACAACATGTGACCCACGGATGCCCCTCAAGTTAAAGGGGAAAATATACAAGTCCGTGATTAGACCTGTTGTACTGTATGGGTCAGAATGCTGGGCTGTAAAAAAGGTGGATGAAAAACGATTGCATGTAGCGGAGATGAGAATGTTGAGATGGATGTGTGGAGTGACAAGAATGGATAAAGTAAGGAATGAATATATTCGAGGAAGTTTGAAAGTTGCACCTGTTACAGAAAAAATAAAAGGGAATCGTTTGTCTTGGTATGGACATGTAATGAGGAGGGATGAAGGACATGTGACTAAAAGAGTGATGGATCTGAATGTTGATGGACGGAGAGCGAGAGGAAGGCCAAAGAAAAGATGGATGGATTGTGTAAGGAATGATATGAAGGAGAAAGGAGTAAATGATGCCATGACGTCTGATAGGGGAGAATGGAAGAAGAAAACGTGTTGCGCCGACCCCAAATAGAATGGGACAAGGGCAGGAAAATGATGATAGAGGTTTGATATTTATTAAAAGTTGAATGCCCAAATTAAAATTAAAAAAATAAAATAGAATAGGTTTGCAATTGTGGGACATGACTGTATTGGTGAAATTAAGTTAATTTAAAAAATAGTCAAAAAGTCAAAAATAGAAAAAAAAAACTTCTCAGGTTCTATTATTTCTCTCAAACACACTTACACAGTTGACGAAGAAACCAACCATAATTTTTACGATTGTAGTACCTGTGCGATCGGTAGATGGCGTTGACGTCAAATTAGATCACGCTATTTAAGGTTTCGTTTCATGCTTATCACAATGTTAGCCGTATTAATCATTCTGGTGACTCCTTTAATTAGTTCAGAAAAACCGACCTCGAATGCGGTGACTCGGCCATTGTCTGGGAAGACAATGAGTTCGGAGAAACCGGCCGCAGCCCCTTTCCCATTGTTTACGGAACTATGGTTTGGTCGCAGGTGCAGTCCATGCCTGAAAACATGGACACGTCGTGCCCCGTATCCGATTCCGACATTTCGGTAATGTCAGGCGCCTCCACAAGCTCGGAAGACGAGTACCAACTCATTGGTAATGGAAAGAGGAAGAAAGGCAAAGCTCATAGGCCTCCAAGGCCAAAAATGCACAGGCCTGTGGACGGTGAGCAATGGGTAGCTCACCGTCCGTCCGTCTATTGACGACAGGCCGTGTCGACGGCGCGTTCGTGTTTCACTCGCGCCTCAAAGAGATGTCAGCAAAGCAGAGGGGTCTGCCAGGGCCAACGCCTGTCGGGGTTGAGGGTTGTTCGAAAGAGATACCGCAGCCCCGGAACATAAAGGGCAATGGAAGGAACATGGGTGGGTTTTAGTCAGTACGAGTCTGACACTTCCTCCCGCTCCGCCCAGAGCGGGGGAAGTTATTTGATGATTTCCCAACCCAAAATAAAGGCCAAAAATGCAGTTGCCATCGAATTTTAAAAATTAAGTCTGATTGCTCCCTCTCGGGTATTGCCATCGAGAAGCCATACAGATCTAACGTCATCGGGCAGAGCCATCGCTGCCAATTATACGGTCACAGTCACAAGAACTGTTCCGCGCCACACAGTGCGTCTAGTGCCTAGGTGACCACAGTACGGCTGACGGTCCCCGTCCCAAGGACTCCTCTTTCTACCAGACAGATGTGTTGCTGGGGAGGTTGATCCGCCACTTTTTCTTCCCAGTTAAGACACTAGGAAGTAATAATAATAATAATAATAATAATAATTCATTTATTTCTCACCACAATATTAAAAGATTACATGGATATTGTTTCGTAACTAATTCTAAAAGAACATACTATAACATTGTGGGAGACTGGTGCCTAAGCTAGGCTTATTACCTGTGTTATAGGACACCAGGACCCCACCCCGAGTAACAATGTCGGGACGTACTAAAACAATACACCTTTAGTTGTGGCAAGTTCAGTGTTGTGGGAGGTAAGTTTTATAAAGGTGTGAATGTGTGTTTGTGTGTGTGTGTGTGTGTGAATGTGTGTTTGTGTGTGTGTGTGATCGTAGATAAGTATACGCGTAAATATAAATTTATAGGAATAAGATAACAAAAAGTATTCTAAAACCTGAAGGGCTATGAGTTTACTATAAGAACACATTCGGTATTATCGTAAGACAACTCCTGCAGCCAATTGGTGAGCTTAGTCTTCAATTTATTTCTGGTGAGAGAATATATATCGAGAAGACGATGGATTTTATTATAAATTCTGACACTGAGGACGTCGAAGTGGCGGCATGCGAATGAAGTACGACATTGAGTAGGGAAACAGACTGGGCGACCTTTGCGTTTACTTAAAATGTTGTCGTCAAGAGGTAACAAGGAATGACGTCGTAGAACAGCGCGCAGAATGAACAGCTGGCGCACTGTTAGGACCTTCGACTCGGAGTAGAGCAGGGTGGTTCGAAAATCTCTGCGTTTGAACTGCATAACTTTGAGGACTGCCCTTTGAGCTCGTTCCACCTGTATTAGGTGGGTTTTACAAGTTCCTCCCCATGCAGAAATGCAGTAAGTAAGAACAGAGACACACAGGCTCTGGTACACCAGGAAAAGAGTTTCTCTATCAGCTGATTGTCTGAGTTCTTTGAAAACATAAATTAGCTTCCTAATTCGCGCGCACAGTGCTTCAATATGGGGACGCCAGCTAAGGTGTTTATCAATTTGAACTCCGAGGTATTTCGTACTTGGAACCACGGATAGGGTTAGGCAGGTGCAAGCATTGGGGGTGTGATGAAAAGCGGTCAGGCAAGTGTGGGCTTTTACTATGTCAGAACCTACGGGAGGTGAGTTCGTATTAGGGAGAGTGAATCGAACAACCTTGGTTTTCTCAATATTGAGGGTTAACAAATTCACCGAGAGCCATGTCATAACTCGTTGAACCGACCGCTCCGCTCTTTGCCTACAGTTATCCCAGTTGTCGTCATAGATGATCAGTGCCGTGTCATCTGCATAAGTGAATATATCGCAGTTAGGTATTGATAGGCGACACAAACCATCCATGTAGAGTAAAAAAAGGGTAGGTCCTAAAATACTACCCTGAGGCACACCGAAGCTGATGCTCCCATCGTCACTGTACAATGAGTCGATTTTGACACATTGCGAACGATTTGTCAGGTAGTCTGAGAAGATACTGAGGGCCACTCCGCGGATTCCGATGCCTTCCATTTTAGAAATTAGTATGGGTATGGAAACCGAGTCAAACGCTTTTGACAAGTCAAGAAAGACACCAAAGCACTTAAGTCCCTTATCCAACTTATTAACTACTGTGCCTGTAAGGTTCAGAACTGCATCCTCAGTGGAGATTCCCTGTCTAAAACCGTATTGGTTTTTTGCCAGAAGTTGATATTTCGCAAGGTATGCGGTAAGACACTTGTTAAGTATTTTTTCGAGTACTTTGGACAGGGAGCTCAAAACGGAAATTGGCCTGTAATTATTGACATTGGATCTGTCGCCATTTTTGTAGATTGGGTGGACAACAGCCTTCTTGAACGCCCTGGGGAAAATACCCGACTCGATGGCGCGGTTACAGACGTGCGCTATGGGAACTGCTAGGACAGAGCTAGACTGTTTGAGGACACTGGCGGGGATACTGTCATAGCCAGTGGCGCACTCACCACGTAGGCTATCAATCACCCCTTTTACTTGGACTTCGTCAACAGGCATAATGACAAGAGAATGGCACGGCGGGGGTTGTGATGAGCATTCTACATAAGGGGATCCAGAGGGAGAGTTAATTTTTGAGGCTAGTTCTTCACCCACACTAACAAAAAAGCTATTTACCTTGTTTATCGATATTTTATCGTCCGACGAGCTTTGCAAAAGTGCACTTGGTGACTGCGGAGTAGAGTTTTGGTTTATTATACCCTTAATAGCCTTCCATGTGGCCTTAGTATTATTTTTAGCTTTAAGTAGTTCATGTTTGTCGTACGATCTTTTCAATTTTTTCAGAAGTTTATTGAGAAAATTTCGGTATCGGGTATAGGTAGTTTTATGAATATTGTTATCGGGGGATGATTTAGATTTTTTGTGAAGCCAGTCTCGGTTTCTGATACAGCGAACTAACCCTGGGGTCATCCACGGTTTGAGAAGCCTGCATTTTCTGGGGACTCGAACGGTATAGCTATGTTTTTTAATGATACCTTGTATTGTAGATATAAGTAGATCTGCGGCCAGATTGCAGTTTTGTTCATTTATTACATGGCTAAAGTCAGTGCTTTCCAGGGATTCTTTAATGTCTAAAAAGTTATAGCGGAGCGCGTTAGCTGATTTTTTAGCTGAGGATATTTTGTTCATTTCTAGACAAAGGATGACTGGGAGATGGTCAGTGATATGACTTTCAAGGACTATTACTGTGGCAGGGCGTTGAGATTTTAAAAGGATGTGATCTAGGCAATTGCCCGATCTTGTGGGGAGCACATGAGCAGGCAAAAGACCTAAGGAGGCGCACAGGGTAAGATAATTACTTGAGTGGCGATCGTGATTGTCTGGTTTAATATCGATGTTCATATCGCCAATCAGAGCTATACTGTTAAATTGATTGCGTTTTACTGATTGTACTACATTATCGAGGCTTCGGTAAAAATTTTCAAGATCGCTAAAGGATGGGGAGCGATATACGCAAATGATTGCTGTGTCGCCTATTCCACAGAAGAGGCAATTTGAGTCACGGAATGAGGGTTCAAGGTACGTACAATTTAATGAGGTCTTAGTGTAAATCACCACGCCATCGTTCTGCGACTTGTTGTCAGTCGTTGCGGAAAAGGAGTAGCCTTGGAGAAAAGGAAGGGGCCCTGAGACTCTCAGCCAACACTCGGTTAATATGATAACGTCAAATTCGATTTTTGTGGTTGTTAGCATCGTGATAAATTGGTCAAAGTTCTTTCTAAGGCTTCTAATATTTATATGAATTATTTTTAAATTATAATTTGGTTGCTTGATAAAGTCTAAACATTGTTCGGGGGGGCATATATGAGTACAGGCTATGGAGAGATCGTCTATTTCATTTGATAATATATTGTTGTGATTAGCCATTTATTGCTAGATGAATGAGATACAGCAACGTGTTTTGTATTTTTTGGCTGGCGTTGACCTGTTTCGATACCGAATTACAAGCGGAGGAGAGGGACCAAGTTAATATGAATTTAAAAGTGAACTTAGTTAGGGGGTGTACACTATGGTTCTGATTGATAATGTGAGAGAATGTGTGGGTGTAATGTAGTGGTGTATGAACGTTGTGTATTAATTGTATGGACATTAAAAAGTAATTAACAGTAATACAAAAACCAAATACAGTGAAAAAGATAATGCATGCATAAAGAAAGGGTTCAAAATGTAATAGGCATAGTCATTGTTGTTCCAATAACATAGTGAGACACTTCTCTGTTCTGATCTGGAGCGGTTTGTCAGCTGGGCCCTTACGCAGAAGAATTCTCCCATTTGAGTACCAACTGGAGTAGTTGTGGGTTTTAGCAAACTGGCGGGTCTCATAAAGAAGTTTTTTGACAGTTGGAGGTAGGTGTTCGTCAATGTAAACAGGTTTCCTTTCGCCTGCGATACCAATAGTCTGTGTGTTAAACTTATCTGGTATTGGGCGCTCTTTGTTGAATGTTCGAGCTTTAGCTAGGAGATCATTTCTTGTTCTGACACAGCAGAATTCAGCGACTATCGGTCTACATAGACCCGGTTTCCCAGGTATGCGGTATATATCCCGAAAAGCGGAGGCCTGGATGTCCATGCCAAGAGCGTTCCCAACAGTATTTAAAATCGCAATAAGGTCCTGTGCCTGTTCATTTTCCATAATCGGAATATTGCGTAGCTCGATAGTTGCCTGACGTGACTGGAAGTGTAAGTCTTGTATTTGCTTTTGTAGTCGGCATATATATTCAGAGTTCTCACTTTTTTCCTTTTCCAACTTTGTAACCTTACTGATGATGTCTTCATGTTGCTTATTCATAAAGTTCATGCTACGCTCAATCTCGAAGTTTGTCGTCTGATTGGAGAGGCACTGTTTTTTAAGCTCACAGACATCGCTGACAAGTTTTGACAATATAGCGTCTTGATCTGCTTTCCAAGATGATAACAACTGATCGTGTTCAGTCTTCCATTTAGTCAGCATTTCGATAAGCTCAGCTTTGAAGTCGTGTAATGCTGGCCTAAGCTCAGTATCCAATTCTTTATTCGGAGAGTAGGTGCGTTGACGCTTGTATCGTACGGTGATATTGGTTCCGTCTGAGTTTTGGGAAGTAGTGGCAGACGTTAAGTCTGATTCAGACAATGATTGACCTGACGTCAAAGTCGATTTTGGTGTTTGAGGTGGACTTCGATGCATCTTAGAGCAGGCTTTCTTCTAACAAGTAGACTAGGAATGCGGTGAGCGAGAATAAACTTCTTATCTGTGCCCAAAGATTGTATAAATTACGTATCGCAGACTGCGCGCGGCTTCGTGGAATATTAGTTTAAAATTTTATGAATCACAAAAAGTGCTTGACTTGATGTGTCGGATTCGATCGCAAGTCATCACCTACAGAGCGGGGAGTGTTATACCACTGCGCCACAAGAACATTAATTAAGTAGTCGAAATGAATAGGCACTTTACTCCGTAGAGTAGTGGTGATTAGCGTAGTTGCGACTACTCCTTTGTGTTGTTAATGAGGTCAAAGTCTAAAACGGTAGCCACATTTAAACTTTTTAGTTTGTTGTGATATTAAAACTGTTCTCACACAGGGTTGCACTTGTTATTTTACCGAGATTTTTCACACAATTGGCACTTATATGTTACAGATGCTCACTGTACAGTTTCATAGTTATTTGCACACTTCTATCACAGTTTTAAAATTTTAAAACACAGAGGCGATCGAGAGTACGTGTGTACGCGTTGGCGTCGCGGGGGGGGGGACGTCAAGGGGGAAGTGGCGAAGGGTGGGCGTTTTGGAAGACTGTCTTAGGTCATGATGTTCAAAAAGTGCTGTAGGCCTACCATGACGTCTTAAAGCAGAACTTATTCCACTGAGAAAAAGAGATGGTGCTAGACACCCTGTATAGCTCTGTCTCTTTCCTCAGTGGAATAAGTTCGTAGTAGGCCTACAGGTCAGGAGGACGCGAGATGTGAGCGAAATAGGCTGTATAGGAGTGGGTATTCCACCTCCTCTGTTGCCTCAACCTCTTTCCTTCTGGATGAACATTGGTTTTTAAATTTTTGAATATCGGAAGGCACGGCAGTGTCCTGGCCAAGTCGAGCGCGAAGCAAACACTGCCGTACCATCCTTTACTGGAACCATTTTGCCGCATTTTCAGGCCCCTATTGGAGAACCTCTGGATAAGACCAGAACGCAGAAATTTCCGTCATCCAGTAAGCTATAATCACATACTTAAAATCCAAAATTTCCATAAAGTCTGTAGGTCATTTAGTTCCGAAGTTAATCGAAAGCAAAGTTTCGCATTTATGACACTCACTCACTCACTCACTCATGATCATCAGAATAGAACTTGTACTTCCCATTAACTCAGTGAGAAATTTGGTGCAGAGTTAGGGTTTAATGGCCACATAAAGGGAAATCTACAAAAACTAGGATAGTCGAAGATCTGGAGTACCTGGTGACCCTGATTAGAAAACACAAGAGCCCAACCAACATATTAGAGAACGACATAACGCCTTTACAAAAAATATTCAACTTGGTGGGCCGTTTCATTGTTTATGCTCTGCCCTTTTGACGTGAGTGACAGGAGGAGCTGTCAAACCTGTCTCCATTAAACCGAACATTTATTTGTGTTTGATTTCGCAAGATAATATCGTAAAAAATCACGATAATATTAAAAGACGAAGGTGAAGTTAGTGGCTACCAAGTAGTTGGTATGCCCAAAGACGGGTCTTGCCTCTTCCATTCAATATCTTTCTTGGTGTATGGTAGAACTGACTCAACTTGCAGTATCCGATCTGCTATAGTTGCATACGTTGCTGAACATTGAGACGAAATGCAAATGTACACGTGTGATGCTGATGGTGATGTCCACACGAGTGATATGATGAAACCCACTACTTATGGCTCAGTTTCTGAGCTTATGGCTGCAGGAAACATCTATCCCTTCACTTTTGACGTGTATGAGAACGGTATACTAAGAGGTTCCTTTGACGATGCTGGCCAAAAAAAGTGTTTACATTTTACCGGTAGTTACTTAAGCGGCCACTACGATGTACTCATTCATCTCTTCTTCTTCATCTTCTTCCCCCTTTGATCCCATAACATTAAATTACATTAAATTCTGTAACATCAGATATTCTACTGCTATATGTCATTTTATGACTTAAACTCTCCGGAAAGTGAATTGAACGTGAAGCGGAAAAGGCGGTAGACCGACTTAATTTAAAAAAAGGAAGACCTAAGGTATTCGAACTGTCACGATCTGAACAAATTCGAGAAGCTGCGGCTCGTTACCGACAAAAGCACCCTGAAAAACGTCGAGAAATCGTAGAACTTTATAATTCTTTACATCCAGGCGCCAACAGGGCATCTGTTGCACAGTACAATGCTTTACACCCTGAAGCAAATCAGGCTGCTGTGGCACGCTACCATGCTTTACATCTGGAAAAGATGCTTCATGTTTTAACCTAACTTTGAATACGCTTCCTTCAACTCTCAACAAGTTAAATTACTGCTGCTTAAATAATACTGTAAAATATTATCTACCCTGTTAAATGGTCAACACTTGGGGACACTATACAATAAAAGAAATCACAAAACCTGTAGTGACTATTTTTTTCCATCTGTCCCATAACTGCACTATTTTATTTGCGGCATCGGTCGAAGGCGCACGACCGATCGCCACAAGCCTATCTAGAACTATAAATCTACTAGCTGTGCCCAGGTTTCACCCGCTGCTCAATTGCTTTTCTCGAGAAGGCTTCCGTTATCACTTAAGGGTATGATATATTACGGCCGATTCTCAGACTTCCCGAATCCTTACTAATATAAAAGCGAAACTGAGTTTGTTTGTTTGTTACCTCTTCACGCCTTAATGGCTAAACCGATTTTGATGAACCTAATATTCGTTGTTATGGATGGGTTATAACCTCAAAATCTAGTATGTTTTTTAATGTATTCTATTCTGTAGCTAGTCCGATATAAAAATCCTTACTAATATAAAGCGAAAGTGAGTTTGTTTGTTACGTCTTCACGCATATATGACTAAACTGATTTCGATGAATTTTGGTACAGGCATATTTGTAGTTGTAGTAACGGACATAGGCTATTTTTAAAAAAAAGTGGTATATGAGGCAGAAAGAGGGAAGAAAAGGGAAAAATTAGCTTTGCCATTACAAATCAATAAGGCGCAAGTGCAAAAACTGCAGGTAGCTGGTACCTGCAAATCAGGAAAAGGGAACTGAGTTACCCCGAATTTAACGCGAGTGAAGTCGCGGGCAGAAGCTAGTCTTAATACAGTGTGGAATAATAAGTCGGGCCCTGAAGGGGAAACTACCTTAAATATTTAAGTTGGCTCATTTTACTTAAAGGAGACATTCCTTTATTTTTAAAAATAAACAAAACTGTTTTCTAATATTTTCTAAAACTCGCTTGCCTTGCCCGGGACTCGAGCCTATTAAAAAAAAATAAAAAACAAACACTCGGTATTTTTTTTATACCAATCGATAGGATTATTATTCAGGATAAAATATCGCTAATAAACTTTGGTCTTAAAAGTAAAAATTATCGTTAAATCTAACATTAACTGTTTAGTTTTCGTTTTAGAAAATCTTCACGTTACAGTTTTAGTAGCCATACCCCTCCGAAACGTCTTCACCGATTTGTATGACAATTTATATGCAAACTAGCTTTTGCCCGCGACTTCACTCGCGTTAAATTCGGGGTAACTCAGTTCCCCTTTCCTGATTTGCAGGTACCAGCTACCTGCAGTTTTTGCACTTGCGCCTTATTGATTTGTAATGGCAAAGCTAATTTTTCCCTTTTCTTCCCTCTTTCTGCCTCATGTCTCACTTGATTTAAAAAAAAATAGTCTGTTCGTCTCCAGGGTCCCAATTATCTCTGTACTAAAAATCAACCAATCCTGGCTGAAACCCTGGAGGACCTCGGCACTATGCTCGATGACCTCAGTAGAGTCTCCCAACGAGTAGGTCTCAAGATGAACATGGGCAAAACAAAAATTATGTTTAATACCCATGTAGTACCTACTCCTATAAAGGTTGAAGACTCTACACTTGAAGTTGTCGATGACTACGTATACCTGGGCCAAACAGTCCAGCTAGGTAGATCCAACTTCGAGAAAGAGGTTAATCGTCGAATCCAACTCGGCTGGGCAGCGTTCGGGAAGTTGCGCCACATCTTTTCGTCCAAAATACCGCAGTGTCTCAAAACGAAAGTTTTTGACCAATGTGTGTTGCCAGTTATGACATACGGCTCAGAGACATGGTCGCTCACTGCAGGCCTCATATCTCGCCTTCAGGTCGCACAAAGGGCAATGGAGAGAGCTATGCTCGGAGTTTCTCTGCGTGATCGAATCAGAAATGAGGAGATCCGCAGAAGAACCAGAGTTACCGACATATCTCAAAGAATAGCCAAGCTCAAGTGGCAGTGGGCTGGGCACATTGCCCGGAGGGCTGACGACCGATGGGGCACAAAGGTCCTGGAGTGGCGACCTCGCACTGGAAGACGCAGGGTAGGCAGGCCCCCCACAAGGTGGACCGACGACCTGGTCCGAGCCGCGGGAACCCGCTGGATGAACGCGGCGCGGGACCGTCAAACGTGGAGGTCATTGGGGGAGACCTATGCCCAGCAGTGGGCGCCTTCCGGTTGCGAATGATGATGATGATGAAAAATCAACCAAATCGGTTTAGCCATTTAGACGTGATGACGTAACAAACAAACTCACTTTCGCTTTTATAATATTAGTAAGGAGTATTCAAGCTGTTTTTTTATTATAGCACACAATATAAAACTACTATAGGTACTTCGATACTTACAGTTCACAATTATTTTACCAACATTTTGCATTGAGTATTTTTTATAGACAATTACTCATCTCTGTATTTGGTTTTGGTTATAATTAAGAAATTGTTGCACTTTGATAAAGTTTTTACGTACATTTGTGCACAAAACTTGATCCTCACACTATTGTAGTCGCTTATATTAAAGAACTAATTGTTAAAAAAAACCTTAATATATTAACAATAATTATAAGACGTTGGAAGATCCTACCTTAATACTGAATATTGACATCGGCACAGTGTCCGGACAGGAACAGATTGCATAGTACATTGAATGCTAGTCTTGTCCAAAAAGTATCGATAGTTTTGGTGTTACTTTATAATTATTTATCGATGACTATAACAGTCGATAATATTAGGTGCTGAGTTTCTAAAATCATATTTTTGTTCAAATTAAGGTCTATTATTTTTTTTTTACTGGTTTTTAAATCTAATACATAAAATTCTCGTGTCACGGTGTTTGTTACCGTACTCCTCTAAAACTGCTTGACTGATTTGTATGAAATTTTGTGTGCATATCGGGTAGGTCTGAGAAACGGCCAAACTCTATTTCACTCAACATAAGGTTGCCCTCTCTTTAGGGGACCTGAGTAGCGGAAGAAACCGCTTGGCACAGCTAGTGTTTCATAAGATTATAAAATAACATTTTAAAATATAATAGGTAACGGTCTGTCGCAATAGGGAGCAAGATCCAAGCTAAAGCTGGTTTTTTTTTCTACTCTACCTCCAACAGTACTGGAGCCTGTTTTTTACAATCAAGGTTTATGTACGCTTTCATAGTACCCAGTAGGCCTCCATGACGTCTTAAAGCAGAACTTATTCCACTGAGGGAAAGAGATGGTGCTACACACCCTGTATAGCTCTGTCCCTTTCCCTCAGTGGAATAAGTTCTGGCAGGGTACCAATTCTCGCGTGTGCTCAACATCCATGCTTCATACAATTCTTTCTTGCATTCGTCGCTTTCATTCTTTTTTCGGCTGGGGACAAGCCGTCTATCTGTTATTTATTAATCTCTATGTATATCTTCTGTAATATTTTACCTATCTATATAATTTTTAATTTAGCTCGTGGCTCGTGGCTAAATAATAGCAGCCGCTCGGGTCGATCTATAGGTTAAGCCGCGCTTGCCTAGGTTGGTCTGTGGATGGGTGACCACCCGTTACATACCGAGTTTCCTCCGTGCCTCGGAAAGCTCGTTAAGCCGTTGGTCCCGGCTGTCATTTGTAGATTTTTGACAGTCGTTACAGGTAGTCAGTGTTCTGAAAGTCTGACAACCAGTCTTACCATTACCAAGGGGTATCGTATTACCCAGTACTAACTGGGTTGTGGAGGTCAGATAGGCAGTCGCTCCATGTAAAATACTGATATTCAGCTACATCCGGTTAGAATGGAAGCCGACCCCAACATAGTTGGGAAAAGACTAGATGATATATTTTTTAATTTCTTGTTATTCAACTTTTCATTTTAAATCCCATCAGGGTTTTCTGGGATAAAGGATGAGTGAAAGAGGGGGAAAAGGATATGGGTATTCTTTATTTAAATAATTCTAAAAACTTCTTTGCTCTTGCTTTTTTTTTAAATAGGTAAGCCTATTTAAAAAAAATTAAGTAATAAGTTAAGTAGTTCACTAGAAAAAAAATTAAGAAACATCCCATCATTTTACACCATGATTCTCAACGTGGACACGTAAAATTAGCGCCTGGGATATTCACCCTAATATATTTTCTGTTACTATTGCTATTTTTATTCTTATTTCTAAAACATGAGCTAAAGGTGGTTAGGGCAACAGAGATAGGAAACTCCTTACAATGCGGCCCTCATCGAGGAGTCAGGCACTTGATCCAACCGCCTAATGGTGAGCTTTGACAGATATTTGACAGACCCTCTGAATACCAGGATGGCCACCAATCGGTTCACTTTCAAAGTAAAAGCTCGGGAACATTTGCTTAAGAAGCTGGCAGATTCGTCTCCTAATTAAATGGTTGTAGTTTTTCTTCATGTATCTTTGTATTTTTAACTCTCTTTTTATTTATTTTTTGTATGTATGTACCTATATAAGTATTTGTCATTATATTTTCTTATTGTAAATATTGTTATTTTTTCGGTTTCAATCTTTCTGCACCCTGCACCTACTATGTTTTCTCTCTGCATCACCCTAAGGTTGACTGGTAGAAAATTCCCAAGGCATTAAGTCCGCCTTTGTAAAATGTTTTTATACATGTGCATTAAGTTTAATAAATAAAATAAAATGTTCGTCGCGGGTCTTGGCTATCAGGTTATTGGCCGTTGCGAGAAACATAATATGTATATTCAAGATATTTTTACACAGACACACATAGGCATAATGTCATGTCATGATATTCGAACATAATCTGCTTTCCGAGGCTGGCTTGAAGAGTTCATCTCGTATCTTTAGTAGGCCTACCATGACGTCTTAAAGCAGAACTTATTCCACTGAGGGAAAGAGATGGTGCTAGACACCCTGTATAGCTCTGTCTCTTTCCCTCAGTGGAATAAGTTCTGCTTTAAGACGTCATGGTAGGGTAGCTGATATCCATTTGATGACTACACGCACCACTGGATGACTAGGAAAGCTAAAAAAAAAAAACTTTAATTTTGTTTGGTGTTGGTTGTTTTAATTAAATATACAAAATGATAATGTTATGTTATAAACCCACGAAATAAATATAATTTACAAAACATTTTAAGTTTACTTTTCTAGTTTTTCCATACAAACTTGCGACAGAAACGGCCATCTTTTGACTGCGTAGACTTAGAGGGTTGTTTTGCACAGCGAAACAAAGGAAACATAGAGTTAAGTATATGGTTTTAATTTCAATTTGATACGTAAACGCGTTCCCGAGATAAAGGGTCTTGACAGACAGACAGATAGACGGACCACGAAGTGATCCGTTTTTTTCCTTTTAAGCTAGGTACGTAACCATAAAAACAATGTTAAGAATTTCTTGTCATTTTAATCAGGATTTTTACAAACTGCATAAATATCGATACGATAATATTTGGCTCCCTATTCACATCCCTAATGAATGAAAAATAAAACGACAAATAAAAAATACTTTAGCCCTGTTACAGTTTTGTTACGTCAACGTTTGCTAACAGTTTGCATTATGTCATAATCTGTGGAAAATGTTGTGGGTAGTATATTTGTTAATTTTAATGTTAAGTCAATACTTTTTTATGCTTAAGGCGCTGTACAAAGCAAACACTTCGTAAAACGTCTAGATTTTCGTCGCAAAGTTAGCCGTATCTGTACATGCGACTGGTCAAAAAAAAATTACCGTGTATAGTTCAATACATAAAGTAAAGACTTAAACAAAATCAGTTTACAAAAGTGGTCTACTACTACGAAAAAAAAAAATGTTTAAAAAGACCACGAAAAAAATTTTTTCGTCTCGAAATTCTCAATTTTTTCAGCGACAACCATCATATTTTTTATAACTATAACAAAGGAAATTTTATAGACTAAAGAGATATCTAAAATTTTTTAAACACGGTACTGTATTTTTTTTATATTCAATTAAAACTGCAAAATGACCTACATTTTGGCGGACTAGATATTCAAATAAAATCAAACACCGAAATATTTTCTACCTCATTTCTATTCTTTCGATGCAATACTGTCGTGTACTTGTGTCAGACCATGCCTAGTATGCAGCTAGCCTCACATCCGCGAATACCTAAAGATTAGCTTGTTACCGCGCCTTAATGTACTACTGTTTGTTTTCCCAAATGTAATAAATAAATAGACAACGCGGACTAGTGCTGTGTCGTCCCTCGACAGAGTGCAGTAACACACAACAACACTTATAATATTCGATGTACCATTTTAAGACCAAATAATAGGGTTACATTTCCCAAGTAGGTATGTTGGAGTTGACGTCTACCCAGGTGCAGCTGAATACCAGTATTTTACACTAGCTTCCGCCCGCGACTTCGTCCGCGTGGTATAGTAACTTTGAGCTAACGCTAACTTTAACCCGGGTGATGATCGAAAAAAGAAAGAACCCTAAAAACTTTCTCTCCCCTTTTCGAAGATTGCTTTTTGACGTGATAACGTCTTTAAAATCGTTTTAGTCGGGTGACATGTTCAGAAACTTGTAAACCTCACGAGCGACTTTCATAAAGATGGTAGCGCCATCTGTTACTTGGCTCGAAAAAAAAACTTTGAATTAGTACTTAATTTCATTTTAGATGTCACTACTGGTGATAACTTATATCACCAATAAGACGTTTTGACGTGATAACGTCTTTAAAATCGTTTTAGTCGGGTGACATGTTCAGAAACTTATGCCAAAACCTCACGAGATATAAAGATGGTAGCGCCATCTGTTACTTGGCTCGAAAAACTTATATCACCAATAAGACGTTATCACGTAAACATCTCGATCGTAAACCTACTTTACAAACAACCAATTTTTTTTAATTAGCCTATTTCCGTCTCCAGGGTCCCAACTATTTCTGTACTAAAATTCATCAAATTCGGTTGAGCCATTTAGGCGTGAAGACGTAACAAACAAACATACTCACTTTCGCTTTTATAATATTAGTAAGGATAGAGCATCTGGTAAGATTAGTCATAGGACGCAGTTCAGAGTCGGAGACGTTGCAAATTGTAATTAATCTACAGTCCTGGTCACAAGGCATAATAACTTGTGAAAGTACTGTAGTTGCCCATTCCAAAGCGTTGATCTCTATGGAGAAGAATGGGCAAGAAACTCCATGGACACTCTTTTAAATTATAATATTTTTACAAAATCGTATTTACATCATTCATGTTGAGTTTATACAAATATGTGAGAACGATGCATGTAGAAAGACGTGCACAGTAAGAGCGTCCAGAGTAAATAAAAAGCAAAATTTAATTTTAAATCTAAATAAGTTTAAAAATCAACCGTGGTAGCTAAAAAATGACCAGTCCCAACTGACAGCGCCCGTTCACGAACATGACGTATGGATCAGCCCCATTCAGCTCGACCATTTTGAAGGGAGCTAAATGACCCGACACACCCGCCACCATCAGCGAGACATTTAAGTGAGCATGACACTATCAACCACCAGGGCTTCGTCAAGTCAATGATAATACATAGCACTCACATATGGGCTTAATAATTATACAATACTAGAGAATTGATTCTATACATTGCAAATATAGTCTTACAATCTTCTGCAGCTTCCACTATAGCTTCGGATACTAATCAATGAGTTTACCCCTATGCTTGTGGAGCAGGACCAGCATTGAGCCAAGCATTTTTATCATCAATATAATCCCCCAACTTATAATATGCTTGCCTACATAGTTTGCGTTTAATACAAGATTTAAATTTCGTCTCATTCAGTTGAAGAATGTGGGGAAGTATTTTATTGTAGCATTTCAAACAGTACCCCATGAAAGATGAGTCTACTTTAGCTAACCTGAAACCCGGCTGAACCAATTTGCCCCTATTTCTAGTATTATACTTGTGTCTGTCACCTCGTTTACCAAATAGATGCAATTTTTTTCTGACGTACATGATGTTCTCATAGATATATTGACAAGGTACTGTCATGATGTTAATTTCCTTAAACTGTTCTCTTAGAGAATATCGCCTGCGTAGATTATACATGGCTCTAATGACTCTTTTCTGCAGAATGAATATAGACTCGATGTCTGCAGCCCGTCCCCAAAGTAAAATACCGTATGACATTAAACTATGAAAATAACTAAAATAGACTAGCCTCGCGGTATCTACATCAGTGATGATGATGATGGCTTCGTTGCTGCAGAGGGTCTGCTGCAGCTCGAACAGTCTCCTGAATATCATTGTGGGATTGATTGTCCGTTTGTGCGTGTTTTGTCGAACCTACATGTTTTAAGTAACATAGTTTTTAAGAAACTGTTTACTAACAAAATATGGATGTTTGATGTTGTCCGAAATAAAATGATTATTTTTATTTACTAGCTTCCGCCCGCGACTTGTGTCAAAAAAATGTATCCTTTTCTCCACTCTTTCTCCCCTTTATCTCACTTTAAAAAAAAAAGTCTATTGACGGCTCCTGGGTCCCAACTATCTCTGTACCAAAATTCATCAAAATCGGTTTGGCCATTTAGGGGTGAAGAAGTAATAAACAAACAAACATATAGTAAGGATTAAAAATAAACTTTATTTTACATTAAATAAGGAATAAGACTCAAACAGTATAAAGATGTTCACCGAATTTTATGGAATAGATAATAACCGGTCAAGTGTGAGTCGGACTCGCAAACCGAGTGTTCCGTATAAACTTGCGATGTAAACGGCCATATCTTTTGTCTGCTTACACTTAGAGGGTTGGTTTTTTCACAGCTCCAAGGGACCACAGACTTCAGTACATGGTTTTAATTTCAACTCGATACCTCCACGCGTTCCTTAGATAAAGGGCCAGACAGACAGAAGGACAACAAAGAGGTCCTGTAAGGTTGATGATAAATAGATCATGTATGGCAGCAGTTTTCTTCTCCCTTATATCTCTTACTAATACAGCTTGCCTCATTCCTTGTTATCACAGGTCCATACTATGGCAACCGATTACCGCCTGATACCTGTTCAGGGGAGAGGGGGGAACCGGGTCTTCAACATTCTACGGGAGGTTCCCTTACATACTCATTTCTCATTCTATTCATTTGTGTACCAAAACTCACCCCTTTAACATTCTCATCTGAGCCAAATGCTTTAATTGAACTCTTTTGTATCACAACCGGAATAGACATACTTCGAATTAAAAACTAGACTAGAGCGAGCGACGCTGACTTGTGCGAGGCAGGGAAGAGAGAGCTGGTGTGGATGATCGCCTGGGCAGACTGGATGACGCAGACCGTGAGGGCAGACTGGAGGCAGAAGGCTGCGAGGGCAGACTGGAACTAGATGGTCCGGATGAAAAACCAGAAGACGTAGAGATGCTGACAAGTTGAGGGTCCACGAGTGTGGCGTCTCCGTACGAGAACAAACTCTCCACTATCGCTCGACTACTCAACTCAACAGATATTTTAGACGAAGAGTAAAACGGAAAGTTATCCAACAATACGCACTCAAACCTAGTTTCATCAATATTTCTAACTACATCTAAAACGAATGTTATCAATACTTCGCTCTTGTGCGTACAAGCGGCCAATAACAGTTGGGACTCCTTCACAATCTTAAGAAAATCGCTCAAGTTACTAGAATCTATGTAACGTTTAAGTATTTTAACTAAAAATGACGTGAAATTATGCAGCTGTTGCGACAAAGCGTCCGATAGTGCCCAGTGACGTCGGGTTGTATCTGCTGGCGAAGACTCGCACATACGCTCCATATATTCGCAGTAAACACGCCCCTGCTCCATCATGCCATCGAATATCTCTCTATCATTCTTTTCCAGGATCTCCACCAATGATTCGTCTGTTTTTATTTTATAATCAAAAATGTTGCAGATGTTCATGTAACTTTCCATTGAAAACATTTCGTTAAACATGAACTTCATCCACGGTGTTTTTTTGTCGCTATCGTTTTCATTTTTCAAACAATCGCAAACGTATTCCACTGCAAAGTGTTCACTGAGTATAAATGTTGGTACTTCATTCGCCACACTATATATGAGCCCAGTCTTCTCTCCTCCATTTTCTATGAATCTGATCGTCTCATTGATTTCTTCCAAGTCTTTCTCATTAAACAACATCTGACTATACGGTTTGAAGAACGCATACGCCGCTAATTTCTTATGCTTTGATATAAAGTTTGCGAGTTCTTTATCGTAAGTAATAATAATATCAGGATAGTAAATGTTCATGTCGTTTTTCTCTTGGAATCGTATTGTTTTTATTTTCGTTTCCAAAAATCGTTCATAAAAGGTGAAAGTGTTGACTTCTAGATTCCATCTGTCGGTGTTGTTACTTACACTCTTTATATTGCTTTCGACAAAAACAGCCGCGAGCAGGAGATGTAAAGGACTCTCATTGCTATTGTCTTTGTGGAAACTTGACATATAATCATAATCCTTTAAATCACAGTATATTGAATCATCATCATTAATATTGTGCGTCCACAACGGAAGGTGCCTGTACTGAATTTCGTTGAGCAGATAATGTGCCACGTTGACATACACACTGTGCAGTTGCATCGCAAATCCATGTAGCTTTACATCTTCTAACTTGGTCATGTATTCAATGAAGTTCTTCACGTTGTCCAGTTGTGAACTATTTAGTTCTTCTAATCTCAAATTATGTTCCCAAAATGTTTTCAAATATTTTTGCATTTCCCTGTATGAAAAGTTTTCTATTTCGAAGGATGAGCCAAATTCTCGTTGTAGAATGGTTTTGACTTCGCGGTAAGACCTGCTTGTAATCCACATTTTGTGCTTGCAAGTGTCACGGATAGATTTAAGACATGTTAAGACTTCATTTGTATAATGCGGACAGATTTCGTCAAAGCCATCAAATATGAATATCAATTTGCCTTCTTCATAGAAATGTAGAAACAATTTCAACTCGAACTCAGTCCACTGATCACCTGTACATTGTTTCAGATACACCACACCGTTGTGTTCCCCCAGCTCAAATTCTACATTGTTTTCTTTGCCGCCATGTTGCTCACGAAGTATTATTTGACACAATAACTTTAAAGTCTGCATTGTGTCGACAGTGTTATCTTTCTTCCACTTGCTAATTTCTTTCGAGTATTCCAATAAGTTAATCCTTACAATCCAAACTTCTGGTTTGAGCTCTTTAGTTCGGAGCGATAAGTGAGTGAGTAGAGTGGACTTGCCCATCCCGGGCTCCGCTGTTACAAGAACTACGCCATCAGATAAATCGTTAAGAGTCTTAACAATTATGCTGACACCATCGCCCGCTCTCTTAACGCGTCTGTCAACGTACAAGTGCTTTATTTCATCATAATTTCTATTGAAATTTAGTTTACCAACGACAATTGGTTCATCACTAATTATTGTATTCAAAATATCTCCTTTCACATAAGCCTTTGCTTTGTTATCAACTATCAAGTCTAATCTTACTTCTTTGCCTTGAAATATCACTGTAGCGTTCTCCATGATAATCTTCTGCGACTCGTCACTCATGTGTATGAGACTAATGTTTTCGTCGTGCACTGTATTGTCCACTTTTGGGAAATATTCATTTACAAGTGTAAGTGACGTATTATCCGTAATTATAATTATGTTTTTCTTATGAACTGCCTTCGCAATGTTCTCCAAAGGTTTCTTTACGTTTCTGATATTTCGTATATTATTGAAAACGAAAATTAAATAATTGTTTTCGCTTGTATTTGTCAACTCTGTACGTAATGCGTTTCGGTCATTCGTGGGTAATTTTATAACATATTCAAGATCAAACACAAAATAATCTTTGTTATTTAAATGTTGCAAAACTTTGACAACAGTCAGTGCATTGTTCTCTGTAATTATGACAGTTGTCGAGTGATCCTGCAGGTTCCAGGAGCTCACGACGTCTTCAGTGAACGTGTAATCAAAGTGATGTATTTTGCTCATATATGTTACGTTTATTGAGCTCATGAGTGGGTCCTCGATAATGTTACTTATTGCTTTTGTGAACTGGTCGCTTTCTCTTGTAAGATACGATGCTTTCCCTGGTTTCATCCACCATTTCAGTATTTCATCGTGATACTTTAGAAAAATGGCATCTGTTTTAACTTGGAAGTAGTTCGGGTGATCGTGCTGGTATTCTTCTATTTCGTTTTTCAGAGATGTCTCAACGCCTTTCTCATCGGCTTGTTCACTATAGAACATAAGTTTGTTTAAGAAATCTCTCGCTAGTCTTTCTTCATGGTCACTACAGTGGAATGACGGCTTTGGCAAATTATCAGCTTTAAAATAAAATTTGAATCCGTCCATATAGTTGATTTTTACAATTAATTTTGTAAACAGCCTTTTTGCAAGAGTTTCTAGTGTTTCAAAGTTATCTGTAATTTTCATCAGTTTGGTATCATCATCAAACACGAATAAATTTCCGATAAAACTACCAATGCCTCCATTCAGCTGCAATAATCCATCTACGTAAGATTCGTCAATTTCGACCTTATCTCTAGATTTGCATTTGTTTAATGAATCGAACAGTCTTGAAGCTAAAACATCTAATATCGTGTCTATGTCTTCATCATTACCGCTTATTGTTAAATCTTTGTTACCGAATGCGGCCGGGACTTTAAAAGACCGACAAGATAATATTCCCTTAGCAGCAAGTTCTACTGCTTCATTGGCAGTTGCTCGAGAAACATACACTTCATCCAGTTGTTGGATGAAGTATTCTGAATATCTTTTTACAAATTCTAGCTGACCGTTATTACATGTTATGACGGTCCCTATCAGCTTGCTCAGTTTAGTAACATCAGTGGGCTCTGCTAAAAAGTCGGATAGTAAATGTTGTATGTCTGCGGTTTCTATCGAACGCCTTTTAAGAATCTCTTGGTACAGCGTATCTTTGAAGTGAACGAGGTATTCTTCATCAGTGTCAAAGAAATCGTTACGAAAGGAAGCGATTCGATGTCCACGAGGTTGGATTTGTGAAATATTGAGAACTTTTTGCGTTAGAACGACATGATAGAGTAGCATTACCTCATTAGACAGCATCGTTTGGAAATTATTTTCATGGTGTACATAGTAAGCGATACGTTCAGCCAGACAAGTGACTTGCTCTTTGATTGCTATTCTACTGAGGAACCAAACATTCTCTTCTTGTCTGTGCTGTTGCATGGCCGCGCCGCGAGTGCCGCTAGCCTCACCTTCGCTTGTGTCAATTAACTCAGTCAGTTTTGAGGAAAATGCATGTGTAACAGCGTCATTACATATGTCGGTTCTCGCGGTTGTGTAGATAACAAACAAACATTCTGTTTCATCAAAACTTCCATTGAATAATAATTCGTCACTATCCGGT
The DNA here is from genome assembly GCA_905475445.1 of Ochropleura plecta. Lineage (NCBI taxonomy): Eukaryota > Metazoa > Arthropoda > Insecta > Lepidoptera > Noctuidae > Ochropleura > Ochropleura plecta. Next base: position 13,011,347 of record FR997749.1, read on the forward strand.
CGGAATCTTTTCCTTATTTTTAAATAACTGTCGAAGTATGTTGCCAAATCGTTCTTGAGTGTTTGTTTCTCGTTTTCCCTGTGTTTCGCTTGTATGAAGACAACGACAGGCTTCTCAAACCCCTTCACGTTGGCTTTGAAACAGATATCATCGAAAGCTCCGATGTTGTCGACATTTGTAGCTAGTTGAAACTCTTCTATAGTGTCGTCGTGAATAGCTCTAAAGTATAACAAGCTGAGTAACTTGGTTTCGTAGAGCTGTCCTCGAATACCGGACGTGCCTGCACGCTTGCTGTACATGCTGGGGCTGCTCGTTGGTCTCTGGTCTGACTGATGACCTGCAAACATAGAGAGAACAAGTTACAACGTGTGCTGAATCATCGGATTATCGCCATTGGCTTGTTAGCTACGCGATGACGTTGATAACAGACTCACATGCGGCCGATCCGTCTACATTTACAAAGAAAGCGCAGTGAGAGTCCTCAGTCCTCGCGTCTTTACGTGGCCATGACTACGATTTAAAAATGCATTTCCTTCGAGCAGGAAGAAAGTTTGTTGGCGCAGCCAGCTGTCCGAACAGTTTTGTTCCAAATATCGGCCGGCCATGATATATATATGTTACTGAGCCCGTTAAAAGCCCGAACTACGAAAAATCTTAAGATTTTCCAGTAAAACCTAAGATTTACCGATATGACTTGGTAAATGTAAGTATTTATTATAAAGGGACGATTTTGTCGGACTTTTGCCATTCCAATTCAGTAAATGCTAGGTTTTACCAATGTGGACTGGTAAATGTTGGTTTTAGGAGTAAAACTATGATTAAATTTCAATTCTTCGTCATTTATTTTAAGTTATTAGTCAAAAACTTAGGTATAATCCTAACCTTTTTAATGATTTTCATTTCAAAGTTGTATTAATACAATTAGGAACAAGTATTTTTTTTTAATATTTAGATACTTCTGAAGTAGTAAAATGTAAAAAACTGAATTTGTATGTTTCTTATCATAATTTGGTATTTAAAAAACAATTAATACAAACAATGCTTATGTCGCAGTCATCTGGTTGAATATGCTACCTATTTGATAGTATGACTAGCGCGTTCATTGAATGACGACATTTAATTAAATGTCTAGGCCGAACGTTGATTGAACAAGCGTCACTCCACGTCCAACTAGATAGCTGATTGTAAGATAGCCCTTTGAACAGAGCGGACGTAAAATCATTCAGGTAATTGAGTTACCAACAGGTTAGTTGTAAATATTAGAGATGTATTTTAATAACATCTCTAATATTTACAACTGATTACCACCTGCCCCAAGATAGGTCGACGGAGCCCCCCTACGCGGCGCTCCTATTTCTGGGTAGTTTAAAAAAAACCACCAAGGCTAAGGCGGAAGCTCCGCTCCGCTTTTCCCGCCTTAGCCTTCCAACCTAACCTATCCGAGTCGAGGTACTCAGAGTCGTGAGTGAGAGAAAGTGATGATGATTTTTTTCGACATTTACCGTTCCTTGAATGCAAATCCTAAGATTTACCAAGTGAATGATGGTAAAAGTTCGAATCCCAAACTTTTATGGACATTTACCATTCATAGTCGGTAAATCTTAGGTTTTACTGGAAAATCTTAAGATTTACCATAGTTCGGGCTTTTACAGTAACATATATATATATATATTTATAAGTCGTGATTGTAGCCGCAGACTGCATGAGGTCCCTAAGGACGCGAGTGTACACTAGACAGGGTTGTTGTGAAGTCTGTCTGTACCAGGCCGGGCCAGGCCGGGCGCACTTTGCACTGTAGGCATAATAAGGTATGACGACACGGTTGGCGCAGTGGCTGAGCAATCGACTGCTGCGCTGCGTGTCGCGGGTTCGATTCCCGCACAGAACAAATATTTGTATGACCTGCAGATAGTTGTTTTGGGTCTGACTGTTTGTGTATGTGAGATTAAATGTTTGTAAACGCACCCACGATACAGGAGAGATCCTAGTGTGGGGCAACGTTTTTTTTTTTTAAAGAAAAGAAAGAATGTAGGAATGCCACCACGTACGCCTTTTGAATGAGGCTATTTTGCATTACGGGCGTTGTAATACAAACTCTAGCTATTCAGACTTAAGGTGCATTTTGATTCGTTACACACGCACCTAGCCTTTGTAGACTAATAATACAATGAAGATCCCATCCGTGCCGTAGCCCATAAAAAGAATTGTGAACATTAGTGTAGTTGTTATTAGGTTTTAATTCATTAGTATTATTTTTTTTAAATAAGAGTGAGAAATGAGAGAGAAAGAGGGAAGAAAAGGGAAAACTTAGCATTGCTAGTACAATAAATAAGGCGCAAGGGCAAAAACTACAGGTAGCAGGTACCTGCAAATCAGGAAAGGGGAACCGTGTTACCCCGAATTTAACGCGAGTGAAGCCGCGGGCAAAAGCTAGTGTTAAATTAAAAAGTTTCGAAACCAGTATTCATTTAGAAACGAACATAAAATATGTTGATATTCAAATTCAAGTTGATATTATTTTCCTCGTTTTATTGAGCGAAGTTATAATAATGAGTCAAGGTGACGCATGATGACGCGCTGCAAACGAGTTCCTCAACCTACGTCTACACCAGCGCGCTCATCTGCATCTCAGATACATAAACGAGATATTTTCATTTTCGGTAAAAGTTGGGCTGTAAAAAAGATGGATGATAAACGATTGCATGTAGCGGAGATGAGAATGTTGAGATGGATGTGTGGAGTGACAAGAATGGATAAAGTAAGGAATGAGTATATTAGAGGAAGTTTGGAAGTTGCGCCTGTTACAGAAAAAATTAAAGGGAGTCGTTTGTCTTGGTATGGACATGTAATGAGGAGGGATGAAGGACATGTGACTCTCTTTTAGTGATGGATCTGAATGTTGATGGACGGAGAGCGAGAGGAAGGCCAAAGAAAAGATGGATGGATTGTGTAAGGAATGATATGAAGGAGAAGGGAGTAAATGATGCCGTGACGTCTGATAGGGGAGAATGGAAGAAGAAAACGTGTTGCGCCGACCACCAATAGAATGGGACAAGGGCAGGAAAATGATTATGAAAGTTCGGAAATACGAAGAAAAAATAATTCTGCTAGTTTTTGCAATGTAACAAAGAATGTTTTGTTGCACAACATGGTGATCCCAGAACAAATACCTTACAAACATATATTAGTTTGTAAGGTATTTGTGTGCATATTTGTCTCGAGCGGCTATCGAACATTGTCTGTCTTTCACAGCAAAACAAAGTTGAAGGGATGGAGAGTGACATAGGCTACTTTTTGTCTCTTTCTAAACCCCCACTTCCCTAAAATAGGGTTGGACGCGAGCGAAGCCGCTGGCAAAAGCTAGTATTATAAACTAGCTGGCGCCCGCGGCTTTGCCCGCATGATGATCGAAAAAAAAGTATCTTATGTGTTATTCCAGACTATAATCTACCTCTGTGCTAAATTTCATCAAGATCCGTTCAGCCGTTTTGACGTGAAAGAGTAACAAACAGCCATACATCCATCCTCACAAACATTCGCATTTATAATATTAGTAGGATGTGAAAGGAACTCTGTCTGTTTGTTTGTTTCTTACCTTTTGACGACTAAACGGCTGATCGCATCGTAGTAAAATTGAGCAAGGAGATATATTTTAACCTGGAGCAGGATATAAGAAGGATAGAAGGTTGACCAGTAATGCGTCACATCATGTGTTACTGTAAAAGTGTGAATATCGTTAAACTTAGGTTTTCTTAGGATTGACCAACATGAGTTTGTAATTTTAAGGATTTTTTTTTATTATGAAATTGTTTTTAATTAAAAGATGATATTTGGGCTGTTACCTAATCAAAACTCTGACGTTTTAATAATGGTAGGTTTACTAATGACAGTAACTGATAAATCAAGGTTTCGGGTTTTTTCTTACTGATGATGGAGATGATGAATAATATTTTGATTACCTAATTTTTATTTATAATCTTAAACAAAGAATGTACACAGATCACGTAACGTGAATTATAGACGACAATTAGTATCACATAGGTCCACTCCTTCACTTACAGGAGACTACAGCATGCACACTATAATCCTTACTAATATTATAAAAGCGAAAGTGAGTTTGTTTGTTTGTTACCTCTTTACGCTTTAATGGCTAAACCGATTTTGATGAATTTGGGTACAGAGATAGTTGGCAACCAGGAGACGGACATAGGACATTTTTTTTTAAAAAGAGTGGGATTTGAGGGCGAAAGGGGGACGAAATGGGAAAACTTACCGTTGCTATTACAAATCAATAAGGCGCTACCGATTTTAACGCGAGCGAAGCCGCGGGCAAAAACTAGCTAACTATAAGCTAAACAAAGTAAAGATTTTTATAGAAACAAAAAATAGTGTGAGATATCAGCATAACCTAACTAAAAATGCTGAAATAAAAAACACCGACTTCCAAAAAAAGGAAGTCGGTGGCAAAAAAGTCAACGAAACAACCAAAAGTCAACGACTTCTGGCAGTAAAGTTATTTTCGACTTTTTAGTATTTTTTTGGAAGTCGGTTTTTTTTACTGGCACATGTTAGAAATTACCGAAGTTCGGGCTTTTACAGTAACTTAAACACTGCATCGGATCAGCATCATTTATACTTATTTTTAAAGCTGATGTAATTCGAAGCGTGCCGTTACATGCTCGCGGTGCTCAAAGATTCCGTCACTCAAGAGGAATTATTCACAGGATTAGCTACCCTACCATGACGTCTTAAAGCAGAACTTATTCCACTGAGGTAAAGAGACAGAGCTATACAGGGTGTCTAGCACCATCTCTTTCTCACACAGGAATAAGAACTGCTATAAGATGTCATGGTAACCTTTCAGTTTCTTGTTTGTTGTGTCTTCAGCCCCACCTTCAGGAGTGAACAGATGAGTTGGTGGCACTTTATGAACAGTGTGAAAGTATCACTTATTCTCCCCATTTTGTTTTAGACCATAACTAGTGGACTTCTACAACATTAGTTTTACTTTATGCGAAACCCGAAACACGTGTCTAGTATATTTATGTGAAGAATCTATGTACAAAATTTCAGAACTTTATCATGAAAAATCAGAAAGTTATAAGCTTGTTATTTAACCTGGCTGTCTGTACAAAAACACGGTCACCGAGCGGCACAAACGACGCCGCACGTAGGTACTGTCGCTTTGACCTGCCGTGACCTTGTTGCGCGCCGTATGATTTCGTATGCCTACTAAGTGTCCAACTCGTAACCTTTTATTAATATTTTTGGGACAAAATATAACATGGTGTAAAAACTATTGGAATCGATTCAGTAACTTATTCTGAACAAACTATATTCAGGTTTCGCATATACTAAAAATAATGTTGTAGATACGGCTTTACCTCCTTCTTTAGACGGATAAGGTTGAATATTGTTTTGCAGGATTTTAAATTAAACAGACGTGAATTAAAAAGAGACGAAAGATTTCAATATCATTCGTTTAAGGTCACGGTCGTATTTGTAATTTGAATCGCCCGCGACAACCAAAAAGGTTAAGAACTTCTGTTATACTGCCTGTATGAGAAACGTGTTCAATTTCAAGGGTGTGGTACAAATTACAGACTACCAAATCTTAACAATACTAACTTTTAAAGTACCTAAGTCATCATTTTCCTGTCCTTATCCCATTCTATTTGTGGTCGACGCAACACGTTTTCTTCTTCCATTCTCCCCTATCAGACGTCACGGCATCATTCACTCCTTTCTCCTTCATATCATTCCTGACACAATCCATCCATCGTTCCTTTGGCCTTCCTCTCCCTCTGCATCCATCAACATTCATATCTATCACTCACTCACAGTCACATGCGCTTCGTCCCTTCTCATTACATGTCCAACCACGTAAGTATTCGATACTAATGTTTGGATAACTTATGAAGTTACTAGCTTTTGCCCGCGGCTTCGCTCGCGTTAAATTCGGGGTAACACAGTTCCCCTAACGCCTAATTGATTTGTAATAGCAACGCTAAGTTTTCCCTTTTCTTCCCTCTTTCTCCCTCACATCCCACTTTGAAAAAAAAAATAGCCTACTTCCGTCTCCTGGTTCCCAACTATCCCAGTACCAAAATTCATCGCAATCGGTTTATCCATTAAAGCGTGAAAAGGTAACAAACAAACAAACTCACTTTCTCTTTTATAATTAGTAAGGATTATTGTAAAATAATAATACATATGTTGTTAAACAAATAGATAAAAGAGATTGTCCACAGTTGCACTCACCGGTGAACTATATGTTGTTGTTATTGTGTTATAAAATGATATCTCTAATGTTATATGTTCCTGGTACTTTAGACACCATATTCTATTTATTTTGATTAAAACAAACACAAGCACACGTCCACACACGTCGGAAGTCGAGCGAGATGTGACATGGTGTCGTTATTGTCAACAAACAAAATACACTATACGAAAGGCATTTATAGTCCTGTCTCAAGTATTTAATTTATTGTGACGTCACGGTTGGCGCAGAGGCTGAGTAATCGACTATAGCGCTGCGTGTCGCGGGGTTGATTCCCGCACGGAACAAATGTTTGTATGGCCTACAGGTAGTTGTTTCGGGTCTAGCTGTTTATGTTTGTGAATTTAAAAAAATCGTTTATCAACAGAATATTACAAATAAACATGATTAACATTACAATTATAAAATAACTAGCTTTTGCCCGCGGCTTCGCTTGTGTTAAATTCAGTAGCGCCTTATTGATTTGTAATAGCAACGCTAAGTTTTCCCGTTTTATCCCTCTTTCTCCCTCATATCCCACTCTTTTTAAAAAAAAATAGCCTATGTTCGTCTCCTGATTCCCAACTATCTCTGTACCAAAATAAATCAAAATCGGTTTAGCCATTAAAGCGTGAAGAGGTAACAAACAAACAAACTCACTTTCGCTTTTATAATATTAGTAAGTTAGTATTATAAGGATTTGCTTATGGAACAAACAAATAGATATTTAAATGAGTTGTAAATAAAAAAAAATGAATTTCTTATTTTTAATTTTAGGTAATACAAGGCTGTTTAGCGATATTTATGCTTTTGTTTCTCCTACAGAATGAAAAGGTAAAGCGCGGGACTTATTCAATTTAAATCATAATTTTATATTGATTAATGACATACTTTTTGTTCTGTTATTTTTCTTCGAAGTGTATTGAAAAACATCGTTTAATTCACGTGAGAATTTGTCACTGTACTCGGCTCTATAACGCTCTCGCCCGGAAATCCGCGTCGGCTGCAATGACATAGTTTCCTCACTTATTTTATTTTATTTTATTTATTCGGGAAAATTAACAGTTATACATGAATCTTATACTAAGTTATAAATATACAATAGTTATAAATGTATAACCTACGACATTTTCCCCAACATATATTAGTAATTATAAATGCGCTATTCTAAGCTGTTAAAACAAAAGTAGTACAGGTAAACTTAAATGTAGACAGGCATGCAAGAGACAGAGAAAGAGAAGTAATATAATAAACGAATAATAAACTATTAAACTAACTAGGTATTAGAATCCAGATTTTTATTATGGACTAGCGGCCCGCCCCGGCTTCGCACGGGTATTTATACACACACACATACACCCTTCTTTTTTGCGTCGGGTTTCAAAAAAAAAAGTAAAATTATAAAGGAATTTTTTTAAATATTTTTTTTTTTTTTGTATATTTTTATTTTATACAAATATAATATTATCTACAAAACAAAAGCCATTAGTTTTAGTGAGTCAGAGCTTCCCTGTAAACGATATTTGAAGTAGTTTTATTTTGTGGCAGCAAAATAAATTGATTTTCAGGAGCTCCGACTCGTGATAGGCATACAGACATACAGTTGCCCATGAGTGAAACATTCTTTTCGTAGGTCGATCCCTAATAATTCGAAGGTTTGGCCTTGGGACTTGTTAATAGTTAACGCGAAAGATGATTTGACCGGAAACTGAAGTCGTTTAAAAGGGATTGGCAGATCAGTTGGGATCATCGGTATATGAGCTAGTTGACCAGCTGCTGGGCCAGTGATAATGGTCGCTACAATTAAATTGTCCTTCAATTCCTTAATAAGCAGTCTCGTCCCATTGCACATGCTCGGAGGGCTTAAATTTCTTAAAAGCATTATTGGAATTCCAATTTTTAACGTCAATTCATGTGGTGGCAGTCCAGAAGGGTTTAGTGAATTTAAAAATTCCTGTGGATAATGGACTGCGTGTTCGATATTTGTCACGGTATCGATCGATTTGTAATTTTTTATTTGGCCGGAGACTTTTTGAATAATGAGATTGTTTATTTCGTTGACATTATCATTCCTGGGTGACACTATTGCCCTTGAATACAACCAATGAAAGTCCTTTTAGTGCAAATTCTCGATGTAAGGGTATACAGCATCTATTAAATTTTCTAAATTATGGACTATTTGGCCTACAGACTCATCCAGCAGGATGTCACAACTGCTTAAATTTGGAGTGGGAAAAATTCCTTCTCCAAGTTTTAGCAGTTGTTGTGGGAAATTACTATCTGTGATTCCATGAAAACTGATGAGCTCTCATATTCGTCCGTAATTTTAAATTTTCTATCGAAGTCCATAAGGGAGACGATATCAAGCATGATTTGATGATATCTGCTCGCGTACCTCTGTTAATGACAGGAAGAGTCTGTCGGAAATCTCCAGCAAATACAAAAGTAATCCCGCCCATGAGGGCAGAGGAATTTCTAAGATCTTTTAATGTTCTGTCCACGGCCTCTATATGCGCTCTGTGACTCATAGTGCATTTATCCCACATAATCAATGAGGCGTCTTGTAATAATTTACCAAGAGGGCCGTTTTTACGGATTGAACATAACGATTGTTGCTCAAGATTTACGGATAGTGGAAGTTTAAAAGTAGAATGAGCCGTTTTTCCATCCTTTATGAGAGTTGCGGCAATTCCCCCGTACCCCAGTGACTCTTACATGGAGCCTACATCGCATGCTGGCTAGCTGAGCGCGGTGAGCGGCAACCACGCGACTTTTTTCTAATACTTGCATTTTAAAATTCGTGATATCTTCCGAATGAAATGTCCGAATTGAATACCTAATTCAAAAAGTTATAAAAAGGTATTGAAGCCGTTCTGAATATAAAGTAATTTATTTTGATAAGGATTAATACCAAGGTACAAATAAAGAGCCTTTTCAAGCGGCGGCATATAAATTAAATTTTTAGAACAATAAACCGCTTACTGTGACATAACTATAATATTTAGACATATGCTGTCGCGACACTTTTTGTAGATAATGATGAGTTCTGCAAAGTCGTAGTAAATGATTTTGTTCTATCATCAATAGTTTTCGCAGCGCACGCGACGTAAGGAATTTTTCAGGTCATTTTTTTACACCTTGTGTTACATTATTGGAGTTTTAGTAAGGATCCCTAATTTTTTTAAATATAATATAGCCTATGTTACTCGGGGATAATGTAGCTTTCCAAAGGTGAAAGAATTTTTGAAATCGGTCCAGTAGTTTCGGAGCCTATTCATTACAAACAAACAAACAAATCTTTCCTCTCTCTAATATTATTATTAGTATAGATAACACATCAAAATTTTTGAGCAGTGATGGAAAAGAAGTCGATGTCCACAATGATCTTGTTGTATTGACTGGTAAGGCGTCGTAAGGGTGCACGCAAGCCTGCGTTTGTACGACAAGAACTCACTGCAAATAAAGGTCTTGCGCGCACCCCACGGCATATCGTTGTTCTGGGTACAACATAGCTTATTTTGTTGCGAATATCAATACAATCATAAGTATTGCACAGATCATACAAAATAATTGTTTCCAACATAATTCGTCTACTACTTGAATCGAAATGTACTATTTTAGCCTCGATTTGTCAAGAATTAAAAGGACTATCCGTTTAAATGTTTTTTTGAACCCGTTTCAACATATCACAAACAATAATGTTTAAGTAGGACTATTTTACTCATATCAATCCGTTCCGTTCCGACGTGTATATTGGGAATTTTGTGTTGTTTTACCTATTTTGTATCGTAGCCTATATTGCTAGGCGTTCGCTTCCACTTTCTTCTTCCAAATCTCTCTGTTTAGCGCTTCTCTCGTCATCATTACCTATATTGTTACCATAATTCGTTAGCTTATAGTTAATTATATTGTGCATTCTGTGGTCTCCTGTAAGTGAAGGAGTGCACCTACGTGATACTATTGTCGTCCATTATTTAAGTTAAATGATCTGTGTACATCTTTTGTTGGAGATCCTTAATAAATATGTAAATCACACCGCCTTTCAGTAATCCAGTGAGTGTCGATCCTTGCTTATTTTACCTATCTTCCAGAAAATTCGTGGTTTGAAGATTGTCGTTTTTGTTCGAATTTGGTGGGGTCGATTGCAAGTTCTAGTATCTTTATGCTAGCTGGGTCCAGCCGTTTACAAAATGTTCCAATCCTACTTCAATGTTCTGAAACGTGACTCTGCCGGTCGCCAAGATATTCATCTGTGATTCTTCGCTCATGTCATTCAGACTATTTCTGTCATCGTGTAATATTCTATCATCTGCAGTACCAAAATATTTCTGTAATATTTTCCCAAACAAACTTTTCGTAATAATTACAGTTCTTTTGTTTCTAACTGCTTCTGCAACGTTTTCGAAAGTTCTCTTTCCTGTTTCCGGTATGTTATTACAAACTAAAATTATAACTTTTTCTGTATTTGTTAGTTCTCTACGTAATGCGTTGCGGTTCTTCATTGATAGATTTACAATACCTTCAAGGTCTAACAAAACATGTGCCGTGTTCGTCAAAATTAAATATTGTAACACTTTGATAACTGTCATTACGCTGTTCTCGGCAACGATGATAATACTCGGCCGCTGAACAGGCAAGTTTAGGGACCTCACTGCGTCTTCAGTGAATGTGTAATTATATTGTTGTATTTTCCGCAAGTGTTTGTCGCTCATGCCGCTCATTACTGGGTCTTGGGTAATGTAACTGGCGGCTTTCTTAAGCATTCCACTATCTCTGTTAAGATACGGAGCCTCTTTTTGTAGCATCCACCATTTTTGTATTTCATCGTGATATTTAAGAAATAATGGCTCAGTTTTCGCTTGTAGGTAGTCGTTGTGGTCTAGATTCTCTTCTATTTCGTCTTTTAACTTGTCTTCCACGCCTTTCTCGTCGGCTTGTCCAGAGTAAATTAACAGTTTGCTTAAGAAGTCTCTCGCTAAATTTTCTTCATACTCACTACATTCCAATAAAAGTTTAGGGCATCTTTTAAATTTAAAACGAAATTTATATTCACGCAATTCAGGGATATTATTATCCAGCCTGTCTTCATTCATCAATTCGATTCTGTCATTCAAAGTTTGGTACAGGGTTTTAGCAAATGTGCCCAATGAATTCTCGTCACTCGTCACCTTCATCAGCTGAGGGTCACTTTCATCAAGCACAAATACATTACCGATGGCACCAGCTATACCACCTTCGACCTGTAGGAATCCATCTCCCAAAGATTCATCTATGGTCACAATTTTACTGTATTTACACGTATCTAATAGTTCAGCGATTTTGTGCACAAAATGATTTATTCTTTTAAGCTTTTTCACTGTTATATCTTTATTACCGAAAGCAGCTGGGACTTTTAGATCTAACTTTGGAGATAATAATATTTTCTTTGCAGCCAGTTCTATTGCTTGCTCTACTATCTCTGGAGAAACATTTACTTCATTCAGTTGTTGTGGTCTGACATATTCAGTGTATTGTTTATTAATTTGGCACGCACCATTCTTGTATGTAATAATGGGTCCTATTAGTTTGCTGAGTTTTTCGGCATCAGCGGTATCAGCTAAAAACTCAGATAGTAAATCTTTGACATTATCAGTGGGGTCAATTTTTCTTTTTTTTAGAATCTCTCTGTACAGTGTATCTTTGAATACAATGAGGTATTTATCATTGGTGTTAAAAAAGTCCTGACGAAAGGTAGCTATTCGATGTCCTTTCGGGTGAATTTCAGAAACGTTGACAACTTTTTGCTCTAAAATGACATGATAACATGTCATGAGTTCATGAGCTAGCATCAGCTCAAACTTCCCTTCACCCATTACGAAGTCAGCTATTCGTTCAGCCAGTGAAGCCATTTGTTCTTTAATAGCTATTTCGCATAGAAGCTCTACACATTCTAATTGGTTGTAAGGTTGGACATCTTCGCCTTGCTTGTACGGTTGCTTGGCTGTTCCACCTGTATCGATTAAATCATGTATATTTGAGCACAAGCTGCCTCTGATTTTGGAATTTTCAGTAAATTCATCTCTCGCGGTTGTGTATATCACGAAATAACATTCTGTTTCTTCAAATGTAATACCAAAAAACAAATCGTCACTGCTTGCATCGAAATGTTGTCGTATACTCCAGTAACTAATGAAGTAAGTTGACAAATCGATTCTAAGAGTTTGTTTCTTTTTCTCCCTATGTTTAGCCTGTATAAACAGACAGACTGGCTTATCTTGACCTTTTACTGTCGTCTTGAAGCAAATGTCGTCGAATGCGCCGATGTTATCAACGTTTGAAGCTAACTGAAACTGTTCAATGCTATCGTCGTGGATCGCTCGAAAGTATAACAAGCTGAGCAACTTCGTCTCGTACAGTTGCCCGCAAATCCCTGCTGTTCCGTCACGCCTCTTGAACATGCTGGCACTCATGAGGCACGGGGGGGAGGGGTCATGAGGCACTCAGACTCGACGTACCCTCAGTAGCACCAACCGGTTCACCTGCAAACAAAGGAAATACCACCGAAGTTAAAAAAAAAACAAAAGTCATTTATTCAAATAAGGCTGATAATCAGCACTTTTTGAACGTCACATTACAAGAGACAGTCCCACAAATACGCCCTGCCCTTCGCCAAAATCAGAGAGAGAACGATGATAGAATACTATTTGTAAGTTTTTTAAAAGCTTTTATTAAACTAGCAATATTGTATGTAAGTATGTTTGTTCGGGTAAAATCTTTGAACTTAATTTTGAAGTAGATTTCAACCGATTGAGCTGAAATTCTGTGTACACGTTTATTTTGGATGACAATGCACGATATGTCGTGTGACATCATTCTAAATCCAATATGGCGGACCATCCAATATGCGGAGTAGTTATTTTTAATGCACTTCTACAATATGGGTGTCAAATAAAAAGGCTCGTTGAGAGTAAGTTGAAAACAAGTAAACTAAAATAAGTTTGCCTTGTGTAATTTATCAGCATTGGTCTGCAATAGGCAAAAAAATAGTAAGTATTTAAAAGAAAAAAAAATGGTTTTGTTGCTTTAAAAACGTACTTTTGTGCTTTTAGCACATGCTAACTATTTTTTGTTATATTTTAATGTTTCAAAGCTTGTTCGACAGTCAAAATTTAAATAAATAAACAATTCGTTTTTAATTAAATTCATTTACGCCATATTTCTCTCTTCTCGCCTCTTTATAGTATCATCACTGAAAAAAACTGTTTCAGTGAAAGCATCACAGTAAAGGTTGAAAATAAAGTATTTCCACATACTTTATTTGTATGCAAAAGTATAATTACCAAAAATAAAGTAGGATACGTTATTATAAAGTATGGTTGGCAACCCTAGTCTGCAACCAGTCTAGGAGAAGCACAACGCGTGAGTTGCGTAAACATAACATAACTAAAAAATAAATTAAAACCTAAAAACTTTTTTAAAAATAAGCTTTTATTTAAACGCTCTAAATAAAAGAAAATATATTTTCAAAACAGTTCCTCGAAAATTGGCTCTTATTGCTCTAAGATTAGGTTCAACATACAATGTATTTCACACGTGTTTTTTTCTCATTTAGCACAACAAAGGCTTTCATTAGAGCAAAGAGGCGCTTGTGTTTATGGCCTTACAAAAGAATATCACATGTAAACATGATCATTTATAAAATAATTTGCTTCTAAATACAAATCGATACTTATTAGAGTTCTAAATTCAAAAAAAAAAAATATAAAAATATTTCCTTCTTAATTTTTTTTTTTAGTTTTTTGCTTTTATTTATTTATAATCTGGACCCGATATTATAATAATAAATAATATTCATTTTATTTCCGAAATTATACATCCATATTTTATTAGTACACTGTAACTTAGAAAACTATTTTAGTAAAACATGTAGGTTCGACAAGACACGAATAAACGGGCAATCAAATTTCCCCGCAATGACATTCAGGAGACTGTTCGAGCTGCCCCGGACCCTCTGCAGCAGCGACGCGGCACGCTTATGTCTGATCGCTGCAAAACCATCAGTGTGCGCATCCGCAAACATTCCCGACGCACGCGCACTGCAGAAGCGTGGCAGCACTGGCAGCCCCAGCAGCATCCTGAATGCATTGTTGTAAATTGCACTCGAAGAGCATTGATGGCTTTCTGCGTACACCTTGTCCATAGGTTACACGTGTAAAATGTCTGACAAAATGCTTAAAAAAATCGGCCAAGAGCGTGTCAGGCCACGCTCAGTGTAGGTTTCCGTAGTTTCCCGTCCGTCACAATAAGTGTTCTTTACCACGGTAGGTCATGAAAGCACGGAAAATCTTAACATCGACTTTTAAAAAAATGACGTCATTACGCAACGCCATCTATCGAACCATTTATGAACTGGTTTTTACCTTAACATTTTGATGGTGTTAAAAAAATGAATTTTAGTTTTGTTCTAAATTGCCTTAGCATGTTCTTGATAGAAGTTTTATGTAGTTATAAGATACCGCCAATGCCAAGGAGAGACCAACCGAACAATTCGGTAATACCCGATCCAATGTAATAAGTACCTACAGCGCCATCTCTCGGGGAATTGGGTTACTAATTAATTCAAAGACAAGAAGTGCAAGAAGTTTTCGGTGGTAATTTTGGATTGCGAGAACCGATTTCAATAATTCTTTTTTTGTTTGAAAAAAGATACGTTCAGGATAAACAATCAAATATGTAAACGAAGTTAAAAAAAATGCTTGCATACATATACGATTATACTACAAGAAATTATTTTGTACAACTTTTTGTCTTTTTTGTACAAAAACTGTTGTGTCAATCAAGTTCAAAATGATTTTCCTAGAAAGTCCTTATAAAGTTCTACTTTTCAGATTTTTTTCATATTTTCTAAACTTATGGTTCAAAAGTTAGAGGGGGGGGGACACATTGTTTTTTACTTTTGGAGCGATTATTTCCGAAATTATTGACATTATCAAAAAATGATTTTACTAAACCCCTATTCATTTTTAAATACCTTTCCAACAATATATCACACGTTAGGGTTGAAATTAAAAAAAAAATCACTTCCCACTTTACATATAGGGTGGCTACCCTAATAAAACATTTTTTTCCAATTTTTATTTTACCACTTTGTCGGCGTGATTGATATACATATTGGTACCAAATTTCAGCTTTCTAGTGCCAACGGTCACAGAGATTAAGCGAGGACGGACGGACGGACGGACAGACAGACATGGCGAAACTATAAGGGTTCCTAGTTGACTACGGAACCCTAAAAAGCGTCAGTTTCACTTCACACGTACAACGAGCAAACCTACGGAGAATCATATTGCATCAAACCGCTAATGCTCTTCGCTCTCTTTCTACATCCAGATCATCTTATAAATAAGGCCATATTTTTATTTCGTTCGTTGTTTTTCTACGTAGTTTAGAAGAAATGTTTTAAAACGTAATATCCTTACTGATATTATAAAAGCGAAAGTGAGTTTGTTTGTTTGTTACCTCTTCACGCTTTAATGGCTAAACCGATTTTGATGAATTTTGGTACAGATATAGTTGGGAACCAGGAGACGGACATAGGTTAGGCGTTTTTTTTTAAAGTGGGATGTGAGGGAGAAAGAGGGAAGAAAAGGGAAAACTTAGCGTTGCTATTACAAATCAATAGGGCGCAAGGGGAACTGTGTTACCCCGAACTTAACGCGAGCGAAGCCGCGGGCATAAACTAGTTAAATAAAATAAATATAATAAGTTCGGGTGGCAAGTCAGTCTAGGTGTTTGGTCCCGTCTTAGTCCGAGGCCTGGAATGACAGGTGATCATCGAGGATCACTCCTAGATGAAGTAGAGTGAGGGATTGACAGTACTTGTTAACACGGTTTCTGTTCCCTCCCGGAAAAAATGAAAGCCCACGTTGCGATAAATGAAAAAAAACTACGAATGGGAAAAAGGGGACAGAGTTTTTGAGGGAGTGTATTGAAAAACGTATTACTATGTAACAATAGATCTTCATCTATAGACTGTTCTTCAAAAATGATATCGAAGTTCCTAAAACACTTTTTTCTTAAATCAGTGGTTGATGATATAATCGTTTCTAAAGCATTAAACATTGTGTGTTGTGTTTTTTTAAGAACGTAGCTCCACACTAGGAGTTTGTCCTGTATCGTGGGTTGCGTTTACAAACATTTAAACTCGCATACACAAACAGCCAGACCCGAAACAACTATCTAAAATTGTGTAAATGGGTTGAATTAAATTATAATAATATATTTCGCCATACAGCAGCTAATAATGACTAATGACGCTATCTGTCCCTGTAGGGGGGAGTCCCTGGTGTCCTGAAATACAGGCCACGGCTTAGTTTAGGAACCAGTCTCCCACAAATGAACATTAGATGCTTACTGCAAATGTTGTTATCTTTTAAGTTTAGCCTATAAGTGTTGTTTGTGGTGGAAAAATAAAGATTTTTGTATTGTATTTTGTACCTATCTGCAGGCCATACAATAATACATTTTGATGCAAGTGAGGAAATTCTCCAAAATCCTTACTAATATTATAAAAGCGAAAGTGAGTTTGTTTGTTATGTCTTCACGCCTTAATCGCTAAACCGATTTTGATGAATTTTGGTACAGAGATAGCTGGGACCCTGGAGAAGGACATAGGCTAATATTAAAAAAAAGTGAGATATGAGAGAGAAAGAGGGTAGAAAAGGGAAAACTTAGCTTTGCTATTAAAATAAATAAGGCGCAAGGGCAAAAACTACAGGTAGCAGGTACCTGCAAATCAGGAAAGGGGAACTGTGTTATTGTTACCTCAAATTTAACGCGAGCGAATCCGCGGGCAAAAGCTAGTATGAAATAACTTCAAAACGCTATAACAATATGCAATTAATTTGTAAATAATCCGGTCTCTTGATTGTGCTTACTAATAAGAATTGTGTGTGGCGGCGACAGATAACGATAGGCGTACAGTACAAGGCTTATCTGCCGCGCGCTGGGAGCGGCCCATGCCTACAGATGTTTATGTTGAAATTTATAATAAATTGCAATTCACAAACACATACCTTCACACTCGAGGTTATGGGACGTGTCACACTAAATAAAACTAGTCACAATATGGTTCTGCCAGGTATCAATGTCCGTACAAAAAAAAAAATTACATGTTCGATAGGTACATTAATAAAAGCCAAGGCCTTGGCTATCATAACTATGCCACAGACAACGAGCGACTAGTGTACATATAGAGTGATATACCGAAAACCGACTATACGATTCTGTTTCGGAACAAATTATAATCGAACAGTTAAGTTTAATTCGAAGTGGTGAGCTCGCAAACTGACTGACAAAAATCATACATAATCGTATTTATCAATTGAGTCATGCTGCAAAGGCAGCAACATCCCACTTTTTCATTTTGGCAACTTTTAATGCAGTATGGTAGTATTCCGTCAACTTTACTTGAAAAAAAAATCAAGCAAGTTTTATAATAATAATTATAAAACTCGCTTGATTTTTTTTTATTACAATATTTGTCTATAAAACTTTGAGTTTTCTTGTTACACATTATACAATGTGTCCGTTTATGGACTAGCGATATTCTAGATACTTAAGTAACGAGTGTTTTGAATAAACTATTTCGATACACACTTGGTTGTAATTCACTTTCCCGCTTTTTGGCAGCCATTTGAGATATTCTCTATGCGTGTACAGAGTTGCGTGTTTAATCATATCTCTAAGTTTTGGTCTTACTGAGACGAAAATAGGTTTATTCAGAGGGCAACAATACTTATTGTCTATAGTTTTAAAGATTAAGAAATGATGAGCTTACATTTTCGTAGGTAACATTAGAAAACAAAATTAAAGTCCAAAAAATATGCAAATCAACGAAAGTTTTGTAAACTTTTTTGTGAAAAAAGAATGGTTGTTTTTTTTTTTAAATCCATAAATTTGAGTACCTACTAGAATGAATGTTTGTAATAGAATATCGCTAATCCGTGACCGGACACATTGTATAAGGACGTTCCATTTTTTAGGGTTCCGTAGTCAACTAGGAACCCTTATAGTTTCGCCATGTCTGTCTGTCCGTCCGTCCGTCCGTCCTCGCTTAATCTCTGTGACCGTTAGCACTAGAAAGCTGAAATTTGGTACCAATATGTATATCAATCACGCCGACAAAGTGGTAAAATAATGAAAATTAGGGTAGCCACCCTATATGTAAAGTGGGAAGTGATTTTTTTTTTTAATTTTAACCCTAACGTGTTATATATTGTTGGAAAGGTATTTAAAAATGAATAGGGGTTTACTAAAATCATTTTTTGATAATGTCTATAATTTCGGAAATAATCGCTCCAAAAGTAAAAAACAATGTGTGTCCCCCCCCCTCTAACTTTTGAACCATAAGTTTAGAAAAAATAAAAAACCCGACTGCGTAAAAAGTGAAACAAACTACACACCTAATAAAAATAAAACTGAAAAGAAATAAACAAGTACTGTAATCTGGAACTATGAAGAACAGTCGGGACCCATTATTGGAGTGGGAGCCGTTCCAGATTTTAATGGGTCCCGACTGTTCTTCATAGTTCCAGATTACAGTACTTGTTTATTTCTTTTCAGTTTTATTTTTATTAGGTGTGTAGTTTGTTTCACTTTTTACGCAGTCGGGTTTTTTATTTTTTTAAATAATTATTTTATTTTTGACTTTTTAGTTATGAATATCTATTATGTATTCATTATTTATAAGATTATTATTTTTGGATCCACCCTTTATAGCAGAACTTTTTATGTCATAATTTTATTTTGCTTAATAACGTATAGCATAAACTTCACTTCGCAGAAAATTGTTTGGCAGACACTTATTTATCATACATTCAAAACTCATAATTTTGTAAGTCAGAATCATCTCTAGACATAAATTTCATCATTTTATTTAATAAGTAATTATCCTAATCTTAATAGTTCAGTTCCGGGTAACCTAATAAAAACAATATTTTTTTTCTATTAATGCAAGTCGTTTCTGGTGGTCACAGTTTTAACCTAACCTAACCTAGCCATTTCAGCCATCTACATCGTATGCCAAGTGAAATTATACCAAATAATCATCGCTCTAAATGAGCATTATGCTAAACGATATGCGAAATTTGAACTCTGCAAATCGTAATTATACTGAATGTAATTCTGCCATCTTAAAAGTATCCCATTGTAAATTCGAAGTTTTAAACATTATGCCAAACGATAATATTATCAATTTTTTTATGCCTTTAAAATGTTTATTTAAAGAAAATTATGCTAAGTGTATTATGCCAAATAAATTTCGGAGCATCAAGATTCTGCCAGATAGAGGGAACCCATTATTTTTATCCATACATTTATTTTGTTCGGCAACCTGTAGCCGGAAAGTACTGATAGCACGGGCCTACGCCAAGTGATTATCAGTTGGGTTTAGAGTTAAAGAGGTAAAAATAGGTACAATACTGTTTTGTGCTGTAGCTTGAAAGAGAGTTGAGGGTCTGTTTAAGTGGATATGTTGGTTCGGGTTATCTGATTCACATTGTAGGAATTTCCTCACCAGTCTACACGTGTTTAGTATCACTGCCTTCTGAATCAGGTGGTAGGTGTTTGAGGGCAGGTTCAGGGAAGTTAAGGACTGGTGAAGTTGTTTTGGTATTACTCCTGTAGTGGACAATACTATAGGGACGATTGTAACTTTTTGAAGATGCCAGAGGCGGGTAATTTCTTCTTTTAATTCGGTATACTTAGATAATTTTTCTGCAATAGTAGTTTGTAAGTTGTGTGTATTTGGTACAGCTATGTCTATGAGGTATCCAGTATTGTTTGTTTTATTTATTAATGTGATGTCTGGTCTAATGCAGTGGATGGTTCGGTCAGTAAATATCCCTCGGTCAAAATATGATTTTGTTGAAGCGTTTTCCAGCACAGTTTCGGGGATGTATTTGTAGTAGGGAACTATGGACTCTATAAGTTTGTATTGGTGTGCTAGTTTCTGATGTATGATGTTAGCGACTTGGTCGTGTCTATGTTTATAGTCTGTCTGGGCTATTGATTTACACGCGCCTGTAATGTGCTGGATGGTTTCTGGTGAACTATTGCATTTTCGGCAATATCAGTGCTTAGGTTTTTTATAATGTGTCCTATAATTTTGACTTAAATCTTGGTAATGCCTTCCGTGCAAAGATTTCTGGCTCCATTCTAGTACTTTGGTTTTGTTATCGCTTACTTGTTCGTTTTTCTGTTCGGATTTATCTTTTAAATTTAGAGGTGTAGATTGATGGTCGCTGTTTGTAATAATTTTGTAAAGTATAGAAGTTCCAGCTTTAGAAAAGAAATATTGTCTTAGTGATGCGATTTGCTTGTTGTGTAAATTTAAAATTAATGTCGATGATCCCTCTGCCTTCTTCTTTCCTTGGTAATGTTAACCTTTGCACACACGATCTTGGGTAATGCTTGCGGAATTTGATCATTACCATGACCAAAAAAACCCTACAACGCAAAGTCAATACTACCGTATTGACTTTGCGTTGTATACTATAATTTTAAACTGTAATATCTTCGGAAATATTCATTTAAATTATATGCTGTAAAGGGCCATATTGATCTATATTAAATAGACAATGTATTTAAGGTACTTAATGGGATAAAAATTAATGCTGTATTGTTTAAAATACATATGTACATACGTGACGGCCTAAATTTTAATTATTAATTATTTATAAATAAATAGTCACTCGAATCGAAAAGTGATGAAAGAAAACTATTAATGATTTTTAAATACCTATTCGACGATACCCCACTTGACATATTTTGTTGGTTTTATTTTTTTTATTTTCCCAATATGGTGTCTCATGGTCGCCATTTTGTTTTTTTATTAATTTCATATCTTTAGTGACACTCGCAGGACTAAGAGAAATCGAATGACGTGTGAATCATAAAAATCGGCCCAGGCGTTTAGTCTGTATAGTGCTTCAAAGGAACAAACATACATACATACATACATACATACATACATACATACATACATAGACTGATGAACACATAACCCTCCTTTGCGGTGCGCAGTCGGGTAAAAATATGAAAAAAATCTGAAAAGTAGAACTTTATAAGGACTTTCTATGAAAATCATTTTGAACTTGATTGACACAACAGTTTTTGTACAAAAAAGACAAAAAGTTGTACAAAATAATTTCCTCCTCCACCTTTAAACTCATAAGTGGGAACACTTATTGTGACGGACGGGAAACTACGGAACCCTACACTGAGCGTGGCCCGACACGCTCTTGGCCGGTTTTTTTTGTTTCGTATAAATGGAGTAGGATTATAAGTATTTTTTTTTGTATTGCGTTATATCTCTAGCTCCGTTTTATTTCGATGATAATGATAACTTTTTATTAAAAAAAAAACGTATATTGATTTCGAGGTTCCAGTACAACACTACTTGTTCTGTATTCTAAATATAGATAAGCGCAATTGAGTATTTGACATTGTATTCAGTATTGTAAGTGAATTTTAAGTACCTAGTTGACTGTTTTTTTTTTTGTTTCCTGTCATTTTAAAGCTTCTAAGCCATAATCACAGATTATATTAAGTCAGTTTTGTGAATACTTTTATTAAGTGTACCAAACCAACTGGCATATTCCTAAAAAAAGGTATGTTCTGCACAATCTTAGAAAACGCAATTAAATGCAGGTTTGTTTCCATTAATAACGAAGCCACCTAAACATCTGCTTCACAATTGATACCAATTGCCAATACTAAGCACTTGTAGTTATTTATAATCGGAGCCAACACCGCCATTTTGGATAAATATCGTAAACACTCAAGTTGTGATTATTCCTGATAATAGTTAGGTAGGTACGCGTACAAGAACATAACATTTTGTATTTTATCATTCCTTACTGTTTTTAACTGTGCACCTACATGTTTTTCTGAAATAAATATCGTCACTAGGTAAATATCAAGATGTTTTTTGATAAAAATAGACATGTTAACTTGATGAAGTAAATTGTTAAAAACTAGTATCCGACCGAAAGTTGGTTTCGGTTTCGGCCAGTTTAGGCTAAAAAATCTAGTTTCGGCTCTAGCTTCGGTTTCGGCCTAAAACGGCCGAAACTACGACCGAAATTGGATGCGCATTCGGGAAATTTTCGCGTTGTGATCGGTCATGTTCGGCGCGAAGAATGAATGAACGAATCCCATCAGAGCCAATATCGTGATTCGCTTGTTTGTTTGCTGTTCGTTTTGTTTTGTTGTGGTGGCGAGTTTTCAAGTGATTTATTTTGAATTTGGTAAGTTTTATCTCGTTTCATGTCATTATAATATAAGAGCGGGTAGTAAACATCAAAAAAATATTCAATATGACTGATAAAAGTGATCCTTGTAAGGAAGTTTCGGTTTCGGTTTCGGCCGAAACAGAGGCCGTTTCCGAAATTCGGTTTCGATCGTAAAACTAGTTTCGGTCGGACACTATTAAAAACCCTTTTACTAAAAATCACGCTCTGAAAAGTATGAAACAAAAAAATATTCTCTTCTCTGATCGTCGTATTGTTATGTGCCTACTTAACTATTCAATGTTAATCGTCTATTAAATAGACAACGTAATCTTTATTATATCCTTCAATACACTTCATCGAAAACTAGCTTTTATTGCACCACGATTAGGTTCAAAATGCAATCTATTTTACATGGGTGCTTTTTTCTCATTTATCGCACTGCGGGCTTTCCTTTTTCAGGGAGTGAATTACATTTACAATTTTTTTTTGCTTATATGAACAAGACTTGTTCATGGCAATTATTACAGTTCTAAATATTGTGTGGTGACTTTTGTTAGTTTCGTTATCTTTTTTGTCACCGTAAAGTTATTTTCCACTTTTTAGTTTTTTTTTTTTTGAGGTCGGTTTTTTAGTTACAGTATGATTCAATTCAATTCAATGATGACTTTCGTTTTTAAGGGTTCCGTGCCTCAAAAGAAAAAAACGGAACCGTTACAGGAATACTTTGTTGTCTTTGTTTGTCTGTCTGTCTGTCAAGACCCTTTATCTCGGGAACACTTAGAGGTATCGATTTAAAAGTAAAACCATATGCTCAAGTCTGTGGTCCCTTAGAGCTGTGAAAAAATCAATCCTCTAATTCCTTTAAATCAATGGTAGACATATGACTATATTACTAGTAATACTACTACTAGATTTTCAGAATAAATCAATAGATTTGGTTTTTGTTTACCAAGGAATAAAAAAAACAAGCCAATGCATGATGACTGCTTCCATGCGCTCTCTCTCATGGACCTAATTAATGTGACAACAGTCTCTTCCCATTCTGTAACTACGGCATCTTGGAAGTCTTGGAGAGTGGTAGGGGCAGGATCACGTGCCCGTACTCGCTGTTTCAGTTCATCCCAAAGGTCCTCAATAGGGTTTGGGTTGGACTTCGCTCCTCCCAGCGCGTAACAGGGATCCCAACTTCTTGCAGGTAATCTCTTACAATAAAAGCGGCGTGACAACGGGCGTTATCGTGCATTAACGTGAACCCATTGTCAAACCAAACCAACAAAACCCGCATAAGGGACAACCTGCTCCTCTAAATCTCTGTTATGTACCGAGGAGCAGTCAGCGACCTTGCCCGCGAGCACTTCCAGTCCGGGAAACACACAAGGTTCATTTTGCCGTCGATTGTGATGCCACCCCAAAATATGCACGAGCCACCCCCGTATTCCACTGTCTCTTGAATATAGGCTTATATAGAAAAAAGTGTATGAAAAGTTGAATCGATGATTTTAATTATGATTCCTTTACATTGTTTACAGTGTATTCTTAACATGATATATGTGCCTACCTAATTATTAGTGTTTGGTGTGTCGGACAGCAATAAAACAACTGTCGTGCTCGCTTGTTTCTTTAATACACATTTAATACCCGACATAACAATATGACCTTACCATTAACAATGTCAATTGTACATACCTACAGTTCAGTGTTCCTTTTTCTACACGTTGTATATGTCATCTTGCGAGATGTCGACTCTCTTTCTTTTGCTTCATGATTCGAGTCTCAAATATGTTTTCTTTTTTCGCAGGTCAGGTTGTGAGTCAGACATTTTATCATGGTGCGAGTATACTATAAGCCGCCGGGTGAAAAGCCTCTGAAAGAAACGAGCAGTTCCAGCATGTACAGTAAGCGTACAGGCACGTCCGGTTTTCGGGGTCAACTTTATGTAACCAAGTTACTCAGCTTGTTATACTTTAGAGCTATTCACGACGACACTATAGAAGAGTTTCAACTAGCTACAAATGTCTTGTCGATCGGAGCTTTCGATGATATCTGTTTCAAAGCCAACGTGAAGGGGTTTAAGAAGCCTGTCGTTGTCTTCATACAAGCGAAACACAGGGAAAACGAGAAACAAACACTCAAGAACGATTTGGCAGCATACTTCGACAGTTATTTGAAAATAATGAAAAGATTCCGACCGGATAGTAATATATTATTTTTTAGACGAAATTTTGATGTAACAGAATGTCTATTCATAATATTCACAAACGCGAATGTTGAGTACAGTAATGCCTCGATTAAAAGTGGCCTTTACGCCAAAATAAATGATATACTTGATATGGGAGGTACAGTCAAGCAACCGAATGACGAAGAGAATTTAGAACATCTTACCAAAAAGACAGTGAAAGATCAAATAACTTCACTAGCTACAAGGGTGGCTAACATTATCTACGACGAAGAGCACTTTGAAGCAATGTTAACAGAAGTGCTCATCCTTCAATATCACGTGCTTCTCGCGCAAAAAGTGGTCGACATTTCAGATATTGAGACGAATAAAACCCCGTGCTACCGTATCGCTTCATTTCGACAAGATTTCTTTGATAATAACGAAGAATACATCAAGCTTTTCAGAAATACGTTGTATTTAGAGGTTATTAAACGACGACGAATAGAACAGACTGATATATCTTTGTACCTGGCTGAATTCCTGGCCGATCCCACAGAAGCGACACGACTAAGCAAGCTGATAGGCACTGTTGTGACATACAACAATGGTCAGTTAGAGTTTGATAAACAATCCACAAAAGCATTCAGGCCCAATATGAAACCAATGGATGTTTCTCAAGCGACTGTTAACAAAGCAGTTGAACTAGCTGCATTAGAAATATTATCATCTGTTAAGTTTAAAGTCCCGGTCGCGTTCGGTAACATAGATTTAACGTTAAGAGGCAATGACGCTAAAATAGAGAGAAGAATTTGTTATTTAACTTTTAAAATCAAAGATTTATTAAACAGTTGTGAATCCAGTAAGATTGTAACTATAGATGAATCTTTAGACGATGGGTTCCTGCAGCTCAACGGAGGTATGGCTGGTGCCATTGGAAATATATTTGTACTTGATGATAACAGCAAATTGATGAAGATTACAGATAACTATGAAACATTAGGAACTCATGCAAAAAGTCTGTACGCAAGATTAAAAAGTGAAGTCCACAATTTGCACGAATATAAATTTTGTTTTAAGATTAACAAGTTCCCAAAACTTTCATTCAACTGCAGTCAGTACGAAGAGGCGATGGCGAGAGACTTTCTGAACAAAATACTTGTTTACTGTAACCAAGCTGATAAGAATAGATTACAGGAAATATTAAAAAACGAAATAGAAGACATCCAGCGCAATCAACCAAACTACTTTCAAACTAAAACTGACGCTATATTATCGAGATTTAATTACGAGATACAGAAATGGTTGATGGTACCACAGCATCTCTCGTTTTATTGTGCCGATTCGTATCCCTCATCATATGTTGACGCATCTTATCTCTCTGGAATTAACTTGTTTCGGAAATCAATAGATGACATTATTACGAACCCACTGATGAGCTCAATAAATTTGACGTATCATACGAACAAACTAAATGAACATGATTACACATTCACTGAAGATGCAGTGAGGGCCTTGAACTTGCCGTATCTGCGTCCAAGTACTACGAGTATCATAATTGCAGAGAACTGCACGCTGACTGTTGTCAAAGTGTTGCAACATTTGAAGGACAAAGAAGAGCATGTGGTTTTAGATCTTGAGTATATTGCCAGCCTCCCAACGAACGACGTGAATGCGTTACGTGCGGAATTGAATAATACGAAGATAGTACTCATTTTAGTTTGCGACAAAATAGATTCTAAGAGTGAAATGAAGACGTTAAAGAACATTGCAGAAGCAGTCAAGAACAAAACAAATATTGTTATTACGAATCAAAAGACAATAGAGATTATACATAAATATTTTCTAGAAGCAGATAACATACTCCACGACAAGAAGTTTAGTCTGATTGACGTATGTAAAGAATCCCAGAAGAGTATATTTGAGTCTGCCACAGTGGTATTCCCAGGCATTGAAATAAGATTGGACCGACTTCTAAAGGGCTGGCCAAAGACGGTTCTCACGTAAGTTAAGTTTTGCATCCTCGTCTCAACTCTCATAAAAGATGTGAAAACAATTATAAAATTGTTGCTTCTGTTAGTTGTCTAAATTTTACTACACTACACTTCTGTCAATATAATAGTCACCTATTCCACGGAATAGTAACAGTACTACGCCTGAGTCCAGTTTGATAACTTAATAGCTCTTGGAAATTGGAAAGATTGTTCGTCAGACCTCGGGACTCCGGACAATCTACTAATTACGACTATCAAAGATACTACCCCATGATTTGCTTTAACTTTCTTGATTAATTTTATTTATCTATTTAACACTTCAAGCACAAAGTATAAAATCGGACTTAATGCCAGAGCGATTTGTCCCAGTCAAACTTTGGGTGATGCAGACACAAACAGTGGTAGGTGTAAAACATCTTCAATAGAAAAAGGAGGATTCTCTGCCCAGACAGCTGTCGTGTCTGGTGGCTATACGAGTGCCCGACAGTTGCTTGTCGGGTACTCGTATATACGCTTAACTCGCGGATAACTCTGCTTGCGAGATGTAGGAATTCGCAGTTAGTTCTTCAGTGGTTACATAGATGGCGCTGTAGTAGTTTTTGCCATGTTCATATTTGTGTCGCTACATCCTACTAATATTATAAAAGCGAATGTTAGTGAGGATGCGTGGTTGAATGTTTAGATGTTTGTTGCTCTTTCACTTCAAAACAGCTGAACGGATCTTGATGGAATTTAGAACAGAGGTAGATAAAGTCTGGAATAACACAAATGTTACTTTTTTTTCTATATCACGCGGGTGAAGCCGCGGGTGCCAGCTAGTAATTTATACTACCTGGATATATACATATTTCTACTAATACTATAAAACAAAATACTATGAATATATATCAAAATATAGGTACAATATGAAAACATTAACGATGTGACGTTACTGACGACTTTTAACGAATATATTCAAATAAAATTTGAATAATAAGATAAAATAAGTAATTAGTTTAATTTAATATTTCAAATAAATTCTTTATGTCATTTTGACTAGTGAAGACCCTAAAACTACCCACTGACCGAAGATGACACATAGAGGGCCAAATAAACATATTTTGAAAAAAAAAAATATCTATATTGAATATAATTTTGTTGTGAGGCTCCAAGGCACTTGAATACCTTCGCCGAGACTCGACTGTTTATTATCAAAGCGCTTGTTTAGTTGTCGTCACACTCCATTCTGGCGCACAGCAGTTGCTGTGGTTGCGTGGTTGGAAATAGAGTGACAGTATCTTTTTAAAAAGAAGGCGTTCGGAAAAAAAAAAAAACACATAGGCCTACATAAACTTATAAAACTTCAAGAAAAGGTGCACGGTTCGCGTTGGTCGTTTCCTATGGAGAAGTACCTGCAAGAAACTTCATGGGGACTTTTTTAAATCATTTGGTTTTACAATGTTGTTGTTGCAGCTTTAGGATTTAAGTATGAAAGGACAGCGTAGGCCCGACAATAAGTCTTTGCTTACAAAAAATAAGATAAGAAGTTAACAAATCGTCTTACAAGGTCAACAATGTCCACTCATTCACAAAAAAAAATGAAAAAGAAATGTACACAAGAAATAGTAAAAATATCCCAAAAAATGTAAGAAACAAGTGACACAGATGTTGCCAGCAGTACTGTAACTATTCACAACAAAGATTGTATAACTATGTGATTTGACATCTATTATCTATCGGTTATATTGTTCTGTGCAGGTCGGTAGGTGCAGCAAGAGTAGCAGGTGCAGCAAGTGTAGTAGGGGCAGCAAGTGTAGCAGATGCAGCAAGAGTAGCAGATGCAGCAAGTGTAGTAGGGGCAGCAAGTGTAGTAGATGCAGCAAGAGTAGCAGATGCAGCAAGTCTAGCAGATGCAGCAAGTGTAGCAGATGCAGCAAGAGTAGCAGGTGCAGCAAGTGTAGCAGATGCAGCAAGTGTAGTAGGTGCAGCAAGTGTAGTAGGTGCAGCAAGTGTAGTAGGTGCAGTAGGTGCAGCAAGTGTAGCAGGTGCAGCAAGTCTAGCAGATGTAGCAAGTGTAGCAGATGCAGCAAGAGTAGCAGATGCAGCAAGTCTAGCAGATGCAGCAAGTGTAGCAGATGCAGCAAGAGTAGCAGGTGCAGCAAGTGTAGCAGATGCAGCAAGTGTAGTAGGTGCAGCAAGTGTAGTAGGTGCAGCAAGTGTAGTAGGTGCAGTAGGTGCAGCAAGTGTAGCAGGTGCAGCAAGTCTAGCAGATGTAGCAAGTGTAGCAGATGCAGCAAGTGTCGCCACGGCCGTCACTAACAAGCCTACAACGAGCCACGGGCCAGGTTCTCGCAGCTTCGGTACGTAGATATCTAATTCATTTTGCAACATACACATGCTTAAGATTAAAGATATACAACGTGTAAAAAAGGAGCAATAACATTTAAGGTGAAAGCTCCAACCTACCCGCGAAATTCAAATTTTCTTACGTTTTTTGCAATTTTCAGGCCAGTGCTAGGTTGTATGTTCATTAAAATATTATTCGCGGCTGTAAGACGTATGTAGTTATAGAATTATAATCATCAAAATCACCAATACAACCCTCCAAGTTCATAAAGGCGTAGGAACAAAAAAAAAACAGAAAAAGTCTTTCCTACAGCTTTATGAACTTAGAGCGTTGTATTGATGATTTTGATGATTATAATTCTATAACTACATACGTCTTACAGCCGCGAATAATATTTTAATGAACATACAACCTAGCACTGGCCTGAAAATTGCAAAAAACGTAAGAAAATTTGAATTTCGCGGGTAGGTTGGAGCTTTCACCTTAAAGGGCATACAGCTAAGGTGACAAGCAGTCTTTGTGCATGTTCTCAGGTTCTCAAATATTATACTTTTAGATAACATTTTACTGATTTTTGAATAAACTCAGTGCGACAGCCCTAAAATCAGCTGAAAGCTACTTTTTTCCAAGTTTGTTTAATCAGGTAGGTATCTCTACAACTAGTAAGTAGTAGGTTAGTTATTCCAGTAGGTAAGAACTTTAGGACAAAGTATTTCATTATATAACCAGCGCATTCGTACTTAATATATTTAGTACCTACTATCGTCGGCCATTGACCTGGACGCCTAGGGTGGTAACAGTGAAGTACAATGAAAAAATGTATGGAAAGTTGAAACCTTGATTTTATTTATGATTCTTTTACAGTGTATTCTTTACATGATATATGAGCCTACCTATTATTAGTGATCCGTTTTTTACGCGTTGTATATTTTTAAGTCGCTCTGTTACCGTTTAACACCTTAACTGCAGAACAAATCGTTATATTTGACTCATAGGAGAAGGACCTACGCATCCTAAATATTCATCATACTAAATATTTGTTTAAAATACAAACAAAAGCTACGACAAAGTCGCGGACAACAGCCACTTCTTTATTATTCGAAGCCCTACTCATATAAAATTTATAATCAATCTCTTAACTCGAGGTTTTGTGAACTTGTGTTAATAATCATACTTCCAACAGACTCCGACCAGGGAGGCGACCTGCACGCCAAGGACCGACAGCTGGTTGTCTACCGGCCCACATTCTCATTCTTCCGACCTCCGAAAGAATTGATGCCCAGCATGCCAGAAGATGAACTTCGCTCTCTTCTCGGGGAGACGAGAATGAGGTAGAGAACGAAGTTCTGGACATAAGCCATTTTTTTTAATTCGCCCCACACTAGGAATTTCTCCTGTGTCGTGGGTGCGTTTACAAACATTTAAACTACCTAACATTACAATACATATTTACAAACGTTAAGACCCAAGTCAAATGACAAATAACTGCTCATCATCTGCCTAGCCTTTTCCCAACTATGTTGGGGTCGGCTTTCAGTCTAACCGGATGCAGCTGAATATCAGTATTTTACATGGAGCGACTGCCTATCTGACCTCCACAACCCAGTTAGTACTGGGTTGCAATACACCCCTTGGTAAGACTGGTTATCAGGCTTTCGGCACACTGACTACCTGTTAGGATTATCAAAGATCTACAAATGACAGCGGGACCAACGGCTTAACGTGCTTTCCGAGGCACGGAGAAAACTCGGTATGTAACCGGTGGTCACCCATCCACAGACCAACCTAGGCAAGCGCGGCTTAACCTAAAAATCGACCCAAGCGGCTGCTATTATTTAGCCACGAGCTCCTCATGACAATGTATAATTATCATTCGATTGTATTTTAGTTAAACAATATTTTCGGTCTTCACGTGTTCAGTTACGTACTATCAAAGATCTAGAATTGGCAGGTGTGACCAACAAGTTTTACTACTCTGCCCTGTGACTATACCGTTGTTCTTTCCTGATTAAGTTTGTTGTGAGGCTCCAAGGCACTTGAATACCTTCACCGAGACTCGACTGTTCATTGTCAAGGCGCTTGTTTAGTGGTCGTCACACTCGATTTGCAGTGGTTGGGAATAGTGTGACGGGCATTCCCAAAAATAAGGCGAGCCCAACTGCTTAACGAGCTTTCTGATATTTCGGTATGTACCGACCTCGTCTGTGAGTCTGCCTTTATTGCAAGCTCCTCTGCATCAGGGGACAGTACCAGCGGTGAAGTAGGTACGTATGTGAGATGAATGAAAGACGATGTTTGTCAACGTTGTCTACTTTCTGTAGCACACACGTACACGCATAAAGTATGAAGAATGGAAGGAGAAAGTCAACATGAAGGAAAGCACAGTTAGAAAGCCACAAACACAAGATAGATAAGCAGAGGCAGAAAGCTGAGGTTAACAAGCGCGCGAGTTGCATACAATATTAAGCGTGCGTTCAGTAAAAGGGCATCCAGCTTACTAGCCACAGTACTAGCGCGGGTGACCCGGCGACCCACCCTCGTGTGGTGCAGCTGACTCGCGCGCTTTTTTTTAATAATACGGAAATCATTCCGTCCCTTTACACACATAATAATATTTGACACGCTACAGCGGTTATAATGTTCTATTCAGATTCGCAGATGCAGCAAGTGGAACAGCTGTCCCTGACAAGCCCATGGCGAGGCACACTGACGAACCGAATCCTCCCATCTTCAGTACGTGTACGTACTACGTGTCTACTTTAAATAGTAATATTAAAAAATAATAAATTGTAAATAGTAATAGTAATATTAGTACCTAAGGATTTCTTTATTGGAGGTTTTGTGAATGTAACGTTTACTTTAACATTAGCTATCTTGTTTAAATAATCATACAACTTCCACAGACATAGATAGCCTGAGAGAAGACCTGCATGACGAGGACCGAAAGCTGAAAGATTTGAAGACTTCCAGCAGGCTAGAGTTGAGGTACTATTTTAGAGAACGAAGCCCCGGACATATACCTTTAAATACTTTTGCATAGTTTATGGGCATAACAACATCGAAGAACAGTACAGAGTGCGCGCTAGTTGTAGACGTGTAACAGTACAGAGTGCGAGCTAGTTGTAGACGTGTAACAGTACAGAGTGCGAGCTAGTTGTAGACGTGTAACAGTACAGAGTGCGCGCTAGTTGTAGACGTGTAACAGTACAGAGTGCGAGCTAGTTGTAGACGTGTAACAGTACAGAGTGCGAGCTAGTTGTAGACGTGTAACAGTACAGAGTGCGAGCTAGTTGTAGACGTGTAACAGTACAGAGTGCGAGCTAGTTGTAGACGTGTAACAGTACAGAGTGCGCGCTAGTTGTAGACGTGTAACAGTACAGAGTGCGAGCTAGTTGTAGACGT
Source organism: Ochropleura plecta (assembly GCA_905475445.1). NCBI lineage: Eukaryota > Metazoa > Arthropoda > Insecta > Lepidoptera > Noctuidae > Ochropleura > Ochropleura plecta. The sequence goes on from FR997749.1 coordinate 13,043,757, forward strand.
GTAACAGTACAGAGTGCGAGCTAGTTGTAGACGTGTAACAGTACAGAGTGCGAGCTAGTTGTAGACGTGTAACAGTACAGAGTGCGAGCTAGTTGTAGACGTGTAACAGTACAGAGTGCGAGCTAGTTGTAGACGTGTAACAGTACAGAGTGCGAGCTAGTTGTAGACGTGTAACAGTACAGAGTGCGAGCTAGTTGTAGACGTGTAACAGTACAGAGTGCGAGCTAGTTGTAGACGTGTAACAGTACAGAGTGCGAGCTAGTTGTAGACGTGTAACAGTACAGAGTGCGAGCTAGTTGTAGACGTGTAACAGTACAGAGTGCGAGCTAGTTGTAGACGTGTAACAGTACAGAGTGCGAGCTAGTTGTAGACGTGTAACAGTACAGAGTGCGCGCTAGTTGTAGACGTGTAACAGTACAGAGTGCGCGCTAGTTGTAGACGTGTAACAGTACAGAGTGCGAGCTAGTTGTAGACGTGTAACAGTACAGAGTGCGAGCTAGTTGTAGACGTGTAACAGTACAGAGTGCGCGCTAGTTGTAGACGTGTAACAGTACAGAGTGCGAGCTAGTTGTAGACGTGTAACAGTACAGAGTGCGAGCTAGTTGTAGACGTGTAACAGTACAGAGTGCGAGCTAGTTGTAGACGTGTAACAGTACAGAGTGCGAGCTAGTTGTAGACGTGTAACAGTACAGAGTGCGCGCTAGTTGTAGACGTGTAACAGTACAGAGTGCGAGCTAGTTGTAGACGTGTAACAGTACAGAGTGCGAGCTAGTTGTAGACGTGTAAAAGTACAGAGTGCGAGCTAGTTGTAGACGTGTAACAGGACAGAGTGCGAGCTAGTTGTAGACGTGTAACAGTACAGAGTGCGAGCTAGTTGTAGACGTGTAACAGTACAGAGTGCGAGCTAGTTGTAGACGTGTAACAGTACAGAGTGCGAGCTAGTTGTAGACGTGTAACAGAGTGGGCATTCCACCTCCTCTGTAGCCTCAACCTCTTTTCTTTTGAACAACCGATTTCAAAATTGTTGAATATTCATATTTCGATTTTTTTTCTGTCATTTGCGTCATCTTCAACAATCATTTTTTGGGTCATCACAATTTGATCACGGCTAGCAGCTACAGCTGCTTAGAAATATCCTATTTTTTTAAATCTGTTTCATTTTTAAACTTAACCTCGAATGTGCTTCCTTCAACTGTTAAATTACTGCTGCTAAGATAATGCTGCTCAAATGTATCCTGTAAAATAATATCTACCCTGGTCAAGAGTCCACCCTTGGGCTGTATATTATAAACAAATAACAAACCTGTTTTGGCAATTTTTTCCTCATCTGTCCCATAACTAGTTCTACCTTTAATTGCGGCATCGGTCGGAGTGACACCAGCGATTGCCACGGACATGTATCATGTCCTAGTGGAATGTGTTAGGAACGAAGCAAAAAGAATCACATTTTGACAGACTGGATTATGTAAACGCATTCGACCAATTCCATCATTCTGTCATCATCAAATTTTCGGTACCTACGTCCAGACTGGTCATCGTGTTAAGCTAGACATGTGTGCTATAATTTCACCGTTTTCTATTCAGTTTTAAAGACTTCGAAGTTGCGATTCCGCGCAAACCCACGTTTGATGGAAGGCGTTTCTACAACGCCTACAAGGATGCCGAGTTCCTGAGATCTGATGACAATGTTAAACGAATCCTGGAGCGGTCATACGAGCTAAGGAGCAAGTTCGCAGCAGAGAAGCCAGGCAGCACCTACATTATTGAAGGAATGTATATAGATCGAGAGTAAGTTCCCATGAGATTCCTGCCAGTTCCCTATTCCCGAAATACCGTCAGAACAAATAGCTAGCATTCAATTTTTCCAACTTTTTTTTTTAATACGTTGGCCCACACTAGGAATTTCTCCTGTATCGTGGGTGCGGTTTCAAACAATTAAACTCACATACACAAACAGCCAGGGGCCTAAGTCTGTCAGAATGGTCGAACACTGATCGCATAATGATTGATTTTGACAAGTTTAGTATGTAGTAGATTACCAAAATTATCAAAATTAACTATTATACGATCAGTGATCGACCATTCTGCAATAGCAGACTTAGGCTCCAGACCTGAAACAACTACCTGCAGATCATACAAATATTTGTTCCGTGCGGGAATCTAACCCGCGACTCACAGCGCCCATAGCTCAGCCGCTGCGCCAACCTTGCCGTCAACATTATTTTGGGCTTTTGCAGATCTCGTTGTCTACTTAAATAATGCATTTTAGTAATCACACATAATTATAAATAACTTACAATTTTAGGCAAGTAATTAAAACAATTATATCTGTTTTTTTCTTATTATTTCAGCATTCCTTTGCTGATAAAGAAGTCTGGCTTAAACATAAAAGTAGAAGAATTCGAATTTACTCTCAACCGCCTGATTGGTCTCACCGCTGCGTACGCTTACGAAAATCGCCAGAGATTCCCGAACATATTGATAGACGAGGCCAAGATGCTAGACCTGGTTTGGAATCAGAATGACGCAGACAAATGTAAGCTGTACCTGTCAGCTGCTCACGGCACCGAGCATTTCATCGATCAGTTCTCATTCTGGCCTCTTCTGTGTGGAATTCGCAAGTACCAACTGAATAGACTTCCCTTTGAGCTGGTAATGAAGATGGCCAGCGTGAAAAATGAAGACGGGCAGACTATGGCTAAAGTTCTGAAGACCAACCTGCAGATGGCTGAGAGTATCTGGTTGATGTTCCCGGGCACTTCACACGGGGATCTACTGACTCTGATGATGGACTCACGTCTTAAAGAGATGTTTGTTGAGTATAGATATAATTAAGCATAGTTATAAGACGTATTGTTATACCAGTGTTTGCGACCCACTTCAGTCTCGCATTAAATGCCTTACACACCCCACACGCCTTTGATTTAACACTGTTAAGTCGCTGTACAAAGCAAACACTTTGTAAAACGTCTAGATTTTCGTAGCGACGTTAGCCGTATCTATACATACTACAAGCCAAAAAAAATACAGTGTATAGTCAAATAGATACATAAAGAAAAGACTTAAACAGAAACAGTTTATAAAAGTGGTCTAGTACTGCGAAAAAATTAAATTTTTGTTTGAAGTTCTCAATTTTTTCAGCGAACACCAGCATATCTGTTATATCAATAACAAAGGAATATTCATAGACTAAAGACATATCTAAAACTTTTGAAAGACGGAACCGTATTTTTTTTAATATTCAATTAAAACTGCAAAATGACTTACATTTTGGCGGACATGATATTCAAATAAAATCAAAAGCCGAAATATTTTCGAGCTTATTTCTTTTCTTTCCATGCACTACTGTCGTATACTTATGTTAGACCACGCCCAGTCTGCAGCTAGCCTCACCTCCGCGAATACCTAAAGATTAGCTTCTTACCGCGCGTTCCTCGAAAACTTTATTTTTTTCTGTATCATTACGGATAACAACCAATAAACAAGTTTTTTTTAGAACAAGGATGCACATGTTTTAGGGCCTTCAAGTTTATTTAAAATAAAACAATAAAATTTATCACCCATGTTAATTTGCATTTAACAACAAATTGACATTTATTTGGTTCTAAATTCAAAAATACGTGAATTTCTTAGTTTTAATAAGCTGTTTAGCGATATCATGCTTTTGTTTCTCCTTCAATATGAGAATACAAAGTGCGGGAAATAAACAAATTAAATCATAGTTTCATATTGATTAATGACAAAAGTAGGTACTCTTTGTTCTGTTATTTAATGTCTCCGAAGTGTATTTTGAAAAACGTCGTTTGATTCGCGTGAGAATTTATATCTGCAGCCGCCTCGGCTGCAATCCACAATTGATTTGCGAATTTTTCATTCATTAAATTAACAGTCCATCATTCGGTACCTAACAATTGTTTCAATCTCTTATTATTTCTTATTAAATGGATTAACTTACTTTGTAAACTAGAAGAAAACAAGATGGAAACGTGTAAACCGTCTACCAATTATTGTGTAGCAGGAGCCATTGCAAATAAGTAAGTATCTAATGAGGTTTCGAGAAGAACTCCATGTCGTACAGAATGTGTATCTACCTGTTTTTTTTAATTATTACTACTACTAGCTTTTGCCTGCGGCTTCGCTCGCGTTAAATTCGGGGTAACACAGTTCCTCTTTCCTGATTTGCAGGTAGCTGCTACCTGTAGTTTTTGCCCTTGCGTCTTATTTATTGTAATAGCAAAGCTAAGTTTTCCCTTTTTTCCCCTCTTTCTTCCTCAGATCTCACTTTTTTTTTAATATTAGCCTATGTCCGTCTCCAGGTTGGAACCCGGATGGAACGAAGTTATTATTTATTATGTACAAAAAACCTGTATACACTCAACAAAAATAATCGTCGCGAAACCACACTGTTCAATGCGAAATAGAAAGACGAAACGAAAATAACTGGCTTGCTTTCTATGAGAGAGAGAGAGAGAGGCAGACAGAGAAACACGCGCACGCCGCACGACTTACAACTATAGCCAAAAGTGTCGTTACAACTTTTGGTCTTAGTTTTTTCCGTCTAGCCCCCTTTCGCAACGCGCGATATGGAACTTCGTTCCAATAAATAAAAAAGGTATCATTCGATTATGTTAAATGCTGGTATTTAGTTGCCTCCGGTTAGACTGGGAGCCGACCCTCACAGAGAGAGGGGGAGGGTTTGTGTTCCGTCTGTTAAAGTCGCTATGTATGCATCAGATATCATTCAACAGTAAGAGAACATTCTACAGCAACTGGACTTGATGTTTTTCTTTTCAGTTTCTAAACAGTCGGTATTTTTTCTCGTATTGTTAGCGCTAAACTATTGCATCCTTACTAATATTATCAAAGCGAAAGTGGGTTTGTTTGTTATGACTTCACGCCTAAATGACCAAACCGATTTTGATGAATTGTGGTACAGAGATAGTTCGCCGGTGTCACCCTATTAAAACACATATTTACTGCGTGGGAGGAAGCACAGGATGCCATAGGGATCTTTTGTGACCTCTCAAAAGCATTTGATTGCGTGAACCACGAAACCCTTCTCTTAAAACTTGAACATTACGGCCTAGGGAAACTTGCGCTTAGTTTAGTAAAATCGTATTTAAATGATAGACAGCAGCAAGTACAAATAAATGGTGTCAATTCAATGGGTTTAAATGTAAAGATGGGTGTACCACAAGGATCGATATTAGGTCCCTTCCTCTTTTTAGTATATATTAATGATCTACCCCATTTATTTAAAAACCAACCACAAATGGTGTTGTTTGCTGACGATACCTCTTTAATATTTAAGATAAACAGACGTGCCACAAATCTTGACGACGTAAATAATGCCCTAATGCAGGTACATAATTGGTTTACCGCTAATAATTTAGTATTAAATGGGAAAAAAACGAAGTGTATAAGATTTGCTCTACCAAATGTCAAAAACAGTGAGTGTGACATAGTATTGAATCAAGAGAAACTAGAATTCGTCGAAAAAACTGTTTTCTTGGGAATAACACTCGATTCAAAGCTACAATGGGGTCCGCAAATAACATCTCTTGCAGGACGCCTTAGTTCAGCAGCATATGCTGTTAGAAAAATCCGTCAGTTTACTGATGTAGATACCGCGAGGCTAGTCTACTTTAGTTATTTTCATAGTATCATGTCATACGGTATTTTACTTTGGGGACGGGGTGCAGACATCGAGTCTATATTTATTCTGCAGAAAAGAGCCATCAGAGCCATATATAACCTACGTAGGCGAGATTCTTTAAGGGAACAGTTTAAGGATATTAACATCATGACAGTACCTTGTCAATATATTTATGAAAACATCATGTATGTCAGGAAAAACTTGCATATTTTTAGTAAAAGAGGTGACAGACATAATTATAATACTAGAAATAGGGACCAATTAGTTCAACCAGGTTTCAGGTTAGCTAAAGTAGACTCATCTTTCATGGGGTACTGTTTGAAATGCTACAATAAAATACCTCCCCACATTCTTGAACTGAATGAAACGAAATTTAAATCTTGTATTAAACGCACACTATGTAGGCAAGCATATTATAAGTTGGGGGATTATATTGATGATAAAAATGCTTGGCTCACTGCTGGTCCTGCTCCACAAGAATAGGGCTAAACTCATTGATTGGTATCCGAAGCTATAGTGGAAGCTGCAGAAGATTGAAAGACTATCTTTGCAATGTATAGAATCAATTCTCTAGTATTGTATAATTATTAAGCCCATATGTGAGTGCTATGTATTATTATTGACTTGACGAAGCCCTGGTGGTTGATAGTGTCATGCTCACTTAAATGTCTCGCTGATGGTGGCGGGTGTGTCGGGTCATTTAGCTCCCTTCAAAATGGTCGAGCTGAATGGGGCTGATCCATACGTCATGTTCGTGAACGGGCGCTGTCAGTTGGGACTGGTCATTTTTTTAGCTACCACGGTTCATTTTTAACTTATTTGGGATTAAATTTTGCTTTTTATTTGCTCTGGACGCTCTTACTGTGCACGTCTTTCTACATCGTTCTCACATATTTGTATAATCTCAACATGAATGATGTAAATACAATTTTGTAAAAAATTATAATTTAAAAGAGTGTCCATGGAGTTTCTTGCCCATTCTTCTCCATAGAGATCAACGCTTTGGAATGGGCAACTACAGTACTTTCACAAGTTATTATGCCTTGTGACCGGGACTGTAGATTAGTTTTGTTTCTTGACATTCAAAAGTGCCTGTTATGGTCTAATTGAAATAAATGGTTTTGAGTTTGAGTTTGAGTTGGGACCCTGGAGATGGACATAGACTAATTTTGACGGCACGGTTGACGCAGTGGCTGATCGATCGACTGCTGCGCTGCGTGTCGCGGGTTCAATCCCCGCACCGAACAAATTTTTGTATGACCTGCAGATAATTATTTCTTGTTTGGCTGTTTGTATATGTGAGTTTAAATGTTTGTAAACGCACCCACGATACAGAAGAAATTCCTAGTGTGGGGCAACGTTTAAAAAAGTGAGATAAGGGGGAGAAAGGGGGAAGAAAAGAGGAGAGAAAGGTATTTTTTGTTTTCGATCAAAACGCGGGTTAAAGTAAGTGTTAGCTCAAAGTAACTATGCCGCGCGAACGAAGTCGCGGGCGGAAGCTAGTAGAGAATAAAACAACAAAATTATAAAACTTAATTAATTTATTTTTTACAAAATCAACAACCTTTACAGATATAACATTTTAATGCTACTTAACGAGAACCATAACCGAGCTTACATCTATTGTGAAGTTCCGCTAGCGACCGCGGGGACGGGGTCGCGCGATTAGCTAGCAAGACTCCGGCGTGGGCTGACTCGTAGCCAGCGATCGGAGTAGATACAGATTATTTGTTTAAACTTCAACCAAGTCACAACATTGCGCCTGCTAACGCTGAAAGGTTAGGCAGAGTGGTACCCATCACGTCCGTCGAGCGAGTCTAACTAATTACATCAATTTACTTACAACTGAATCGTACCTCACACCCGCTCACGCGGTTTCTTCAAAGAATTTACACACAAAATCCGCCATCTTGTTTTATCAATACAATTTGACAAATGTTTACGAACAGCGCCCTCTACACGACGTATTCAAAGAGCAACATTTTAGTTCAGTCTGTCTATACTAGTTTGGTAGTTTTAGAAAAGTAAGTTGAATAAAATCTCACTTATAATATTAAAAAAGAGAAAATTTTTGGGTGTGTTTGTTTCTTCTTCATGCTCAAACGGCTGAACAGATTTGGATGAGATTTAGTTTCAAGACAGCTTATATTTTGAATTAACACATGGGTATTTGAAAATGTAATATACATAATGTTTGTATGTATGTTACATACTATAAACAAACATACAGACTCGGTCGCTACACGCAGCTCCCTGTATTCATCATTACTAATAAAAAGAGGTAAAAAAAAACATAATAATATTAAGTCTATCAACAAGATATTGGGGGCCAACGTTCCAACTTTCAACAAGTTTATTCATAATATTTCACAAGTCGACATCCTAAATACTATTCTGACTGGCGTCAGACATAGTCATCGACATAGCGAATGAGCCCATCCCATATCCCTTGTCGAACCGGAAGTTATAGTCCTGCGTGCCGTGAATAGTCCGCACGTGGATCCGTAGGTAGCTGGGCCTCGTGAAGAACTTGTAGCAGATGTGACATTGGTACTTCTTCAAGCCGGTGTGGGTCTCCAGGTGCCTCTTCAGCTTACCTTTCGTGATGAAGCCCTTCCCGCATTGCTGGCATATAAACGGCTTCTCCTTCGAGTGAGTGAAGCTGTGGAGCTTCAAGTAATAGTGTAACTTGAAGCCTTTGTTACAAATGCTGCAGATGTATTTCTTTTCTTCTTGTTTGTCGATGTCTTCGATGCTGATCCTGGAGCCGTGGCTCTTTAGATGCTCCTCGAGGTAGAAAAAGTGGGAGAAGACATCCCCGCAGATGTTGCAGACGCGCGACCGCTCGTCGGGCGGCAGCGCTACGGGCTGCGCGGGCGCAGGCCCGGCCGAGGGCGCAGGCCCACACAACGACGCAGGCCCGCCAGAGGGCGTAGACCCGGCGCGCGGGATCTTGCGCGCGTTCTGGAGTACCATCGCTAGGATCTCGCTTCGGTTCTCTTCCAAGATCCTGGAATTGAACAATTTCTGTTTTACTAGCTGTGCAACGCGATTTCAATCAGCTCGGTCCCTAGTGCAATGTTACAAGCAGGACAAGTGGCACCTGACAGTCGAGCCATGATTATTGCGACTATGACAACCCTAAAAGGGGTTTTCTTTTTATATACTTTTGAAGGAATTTTATTTAATTCGAGTTTTCAACAGTTTCGATTGTGGTGTTTTAACCATAGAAAAGTACATTCATTTAAGAATACATTTTTTCACAAAAATATCCTTTTTATTTAGTATATTATATCTTCAGAGCTCCAACAACAAATGGAAGCATCGACAACTTTCCAATTTAGTCAATCACTAGCATAAATGTAAAATAAATTGCTTTTGTGCATAGTAAATGTACGCTACATGTGTAAGAATAAGGTTTACAATTGACTGTATAATACGTACAGCGTACTGCGTTCTACTTTTAGCAGGCATATCTCCTCTTTTCTGATATCTATGGTTTAGAAAGTAGGGGGGGGGGGGGGGGGGGAATTTTACGATTTTTGACTTGATATAATTATTTAAGAGCTATCGATAGACAGTTTCATGTATGAGGATCACAGAAGGTCACTCAACAATCTTACATGATTGTTTTATAAGATTGGAATAAAACGTTAATAACTAGCAGCGTATCGTAGCGAACAGTTTTGGGGTGACGTTATGACGGTGATGATGTACTCACAGGCCCTCCTTCTGGTGCGTGCTGAGATGCATGTGCACGTGGTACTTGGTGTGGAACATGTGCGCGCAGACGGGACACTCGTAGCGCAGCACGAAGGCGTCGCGGCGGTGCGTGAGGAGGTGCTTGCTGAGCTTGGCGGCGGCGCCGAACCGCTTGGAGCACACGTCGCACACGAACTCCTTGTCCGGCGCGTGGCGCTTGCGGTGGTACACCTACATGGACATTATCATTTATTACTACTTCACCGACATCAAAATCCGCCCAAGTGTTGACCAAGTCGGGCTCACGAATCAAGGAATCCTTACTAATATTATAAAAGCGAAAGTGAGTTTGTTTGTTTGTTACCTCTTCACGCTTTAATGGCTAAACCGATTTTGATGAATTTTGAACCAGGAGACGGACAAAGGCTAATTTTTAAAATAAAGTGGGATGTGAGGGAGAACGACTTCCCTCGTTAAAAAGGGAATCGCTTTTTTCACAGCTTCTAGAGACCACAGACTTGTATGTGTATATCGTTTTGATTTCAAGTCGATACCTACGCCACCTAGCGTCTCGGAAATAAAGTATGTTGACAGACAGGCCGACGGGCAACACAGTGATCCTTAAAGTATACCGTTTCTTTTGAAGTACCGAATCCTTCAAAATTGACGAGGGATTGATTGACTCATACTAACTATAAATACTTACATACATTCATACAACAAAATTACATAAAGTTAAGAGACCATAACAAGACAACAACCACAACTTAATCACGAGACGAATCTACCAACTTCTTGCAAATGTATTCTATTTTATTATTTTATTTATTTTATTACTTTTAGGAAGGCTTACAGACTAATTATACAATAAAAATAAAAACACTAAATTATAAAATTGCTAGTTGTAACATCACTATTTAGTTGTACTATTATGGTCTTCACTAGTCTATGTATTATCTGTGATCTCCCGGCGCTCTGCCTCACTTCTTCCTGTCATGTCTTACGATGTGTACCTACTGTGTCTCCTGCCAATAAACCATTATCATACCCAATGGAATATCTTTTATTAAGAATCCAACATAACATGGTGTCAGAAGTCATTTAAGAAGAAGTCATTCAAGAAAAAGTCGAGGTCGTCGAAGAAAATGCCGGACCAAGCGGACGTCAGCCATGATGGTGAGACAAATTTTCAAACACGTGTGAAGCAGTTGAATATTTCGTCAGATACCACGAATAATAACGCTGAATCGTGGAAAAGATGGTGGCAACAACTCGATTTATATTTGTTAGCCACAGGTCTAGATAAGTCAAGCGAGAAACGGAAAATCGCAATTCTGTTACATTGCATTGGAGAACGAGGTCTCAATATATTCAACACATTTAACCTCAAAATAGACAAGAGCACGCTTGACGAAGTCAAATCGAAATTTGACAAATTCTTCGAGCCAAGAAGAAACGTGACCATGTGCAGGTATTTGTTCTTCACACGTAAGCAGGAAAAATCCGAAAGCATCGACGAATTCCTCACGGATTTGGAGAATAAAAGCAGAGAATGTGAGTTTGGCACGCTCAGGGAATCGCTCGTCAAACATATTTTCATTGCAAACCTCAATTTGGACTTGTCACATGTGCGTCAAAGGTTACTGCAAGAACATGACTTAACCTATCAGAGAATGCAAGAGCTAGCGAGGACGCTCATAGTCGCACAGCAGGATGCTGAGAAAATAGTCAAAGGGAGCAGCATCGCCAGTGAAAACGTCATGCATCTCAGTCGGAGGAGCCATAGTCGAGGAGATGGTCGACAGCGAGCTTCCAGTCGCAAGTCAGCTTCAAGCAGTCGCAAGCCAGCTTCAGGCAGTCGCGAGTCACCTTCAGCTTCAAGTAGCTCGAAGACATGTAGCCGCTGTGGACAGTCTCATCGCTACAAGTGTCCAGCTCAAGGAGTTCAATGCAGGTCATGTAAATCTTATAATCATTTTGCTAAATTTTGTCTCAAAAATAAAAAAGTCAGTCAGTTGCAATCGTTTAACTCAGATAATGGTAGTCAAGATTATTTCGTAGGTATGCTGAATAGTCAAAGTCATAATGGTCAAAGTCATAATAGTCATTCTCACGGTCAGTCACTCAGACAGACCAGTCAGTCAGTCAGTCAGTCCAGTCAGGTCCTATGTCCAGTCAAAAAGTCACGGTCAGTCACTCAGTCAGACCAGTCAGTCAGGCAGTCAGTCCAGTCAGGTCCTATGTCCAGTCAAAAAGTCACGGTCAGTCACTCAGTCAGACCAGTCAGTCAGTCAGTCAGTCCAGTCGGATCCTATGTCCAGTCAAAAAGTCAAAAGAAAAAATGTCAGAGTCTCAATGATGAAATCAGTCACATGTCTGAGGGATTTCACAATAAGGCACAGTCGTCCAGTCAGTCACACAATGGATCATCAGTGGTCAATACTTTGAATCACTCAAAGCAGTCGTGGGAAATTAGCTTATTGGTAGGAGATACAAAAGTCAAATGCATTATAGACTCAGGTGCAGATGTCAATATAATGTCAAAACAAACATTTCAAAATGTTAAAAGTCAAAATAAGCTGTCAAAATTCTCACTTGTCAAATGTCAAATAAATGTCACAGGATTTGGTGGAAAATCCATTCCGATTTTAGGCAAAGTCAACTTAATTTGTAATTTTTGCTTAAACAATAAGAACATTGTTGAAAACATAATGTTTATAATACCAGATATAGAGTGTCCAAATGTCCTTGGTCTCCCAATTTGTGAAAAGTTAGGTATAATAAAACGTGTCTTTTCAGTATCAAAACAAGACTTTTGTGAACAAATTCATACACAATATAATGATGTATTCCAGGGTCTTGGCTGTCTGCCTCCAGTCTGTCATCTAAAACTCAAGCCTGATGCAGTACCATGTGTGGATCCGCCCAGGAAAGTCCCATTCGCATTACAAGGGAAACTGCGTGAGGAGTTGGATCGCATGGAGAAAATGCAAGTCATAGTAAAGGTTACAAAACCTACAGAGTGGGTTAATTCAGTCGTTGTAACAGTAAAAAGTTCAGGTCAGTTACGAATTTGTCTTGATCCTAGAAATTTAAATAAAAATATCATGAGGGAACATTATCCACTCAAGTCAATTGATGAGATTAGGTCTCAGCTCGAAGGGGCTGTATGTTTTTCTCATTTAGATGCATTTTCAGGGTTTTGGATGCTACGTTTAGATGAATATAGTTCAGAATTATGTACCTTTCAAACACCATTTGGTAGATATAAATATTTAAGATTACCATACGGCATAAATGCCTCATCAGAAATATTTCAAAGAGTCATGATGAATTTATTTGGTGATATAGAAGGAGTTCTAATTTTTATTGACGATATTTTAGTGTATGGTCCAAACGAGTCAATTCACAATGAAAGATTACATAAAGTCATGCAAAGAGCTCGTCAAGTCAATTTAAAATTTAACAAGTCAAAGTGTAAATTTTCACTGTCAGAAGTATGTTTTTTAGGTTATGTCTTCAGTAAAGATGGTGCAAGGGCAGATCTTGAGAAGGTCAAAGCAATTGTCAACATGCCTACACCACAAAATGTCAAAGAGTTACAGAGAATACTAGGTATGATAAACTACCTAGGACCTTTTATAAGTAACCTGTCAGAAAAAACACAAATGTTAAGAAATCTTTTAAAAAAAGATGCAGTCTGGACTTGGGATGAAAATCATAGTCAATGTCTGAGGAAACTGAAGGATGAAATTACAAATTCACCAGTTTTAGCTCATTATAATCCCAAGATTCCATTAGTCTTGTCAGTCGATTCGTCAAAGTCAGCGTTAGGTGCAGTCATTTTACAAAAAAATAAACCTATGGCATACAGTTCCAAAACTTTAACTCAAACCCAAGAAAGGTATGCTCAAATAGAGAAGGAGCTGCTAGCAATTCAATTTGGTTGTGAAAAATTTCACCAATATGTATATGGTAACAGAGTCACAGTTCACACTGATCATAAACCATTAGTCTATCTGTTTAAAAAACCATTACATGACGTCCCAGCTAGATTACAGCGTATGATGTTAACTTGTCAAAAATATGATTTAGAAGTTATACATGTCCCAGGTAAAGAAATGTTTATATCAGACACTTTGTCAAGAGCCGCCTTGAAAGATCACTATATACCTGAAAATGAATCAGAAATGTCTTGTCATGTCAATCTAATGTATGCTAACTTAGCAATTACAAAAGAATATAGTACACAATTGGCACAGGAAACCAGAAAGGATGAATCCTTGCAATTATTAAAAAAATATTATAATGAAGGATGGCCAAACAATAAAAACAATGTCAGTCCATTGGTAAAACCATTTTGGAATATTCAAGGGGAAATTCATGTAATTAAAGATTTACTTTTCAAAGGCTCAAAATTAATAGTACCACAGTCTATGTACAAAGGAATGTTAGAACAGATTCACAAAGGTCACCAGGGTATAAACAAATGTTTAAAACTAGCTAAAGAATCTCTGTATTGGCCAAATATGTCAAGTGATATTAAGAATTTAGTAGAGCAATGTCTTATATGTGCTAAGTTTAAACAAAGCAATCAAAAGGAACCACTACAAAATTTTGAAATCTCTAAATACCCATGGCAACAAGTAGGTATTGATTTAATGCATTTTGATAGTTTAGTATATTTAATTGTCACAGACTATTACTCAAAATACATAGAAATAGCATTATTAAATAAAAATAGTACATCTCAAAATGTTATTACTCATTTAAAGTCAATTTTTGCACGCCATGGAATACCATTGTCACTAGTCTCAGATGGTGGACCTCCTTTTCAGTCAATCGAATTCAAAATTTTTTTGCAAGAATGGGACATAGAACATGTTGTTACTAGCCCATATCATTCACAGTCTAATGGACAAGCAGAGAGTTCAGTCAAAATTATAAAAAACATGCTAAGAAAATGCAAAGAAAATGGATCAGATCCATACATAGCATTGTTACAATATAGAAATACAGGTAAAAATAATTTTTCATCACCAGCACAGTTACTCATGTCTAGGAACTTAAGAGATAACATTCCAACATCATATAAGAAGTTAAAGCCAAAAGTGGTAACATTTAAAGATTACAAAGAGTCTGTCAAGAAAAATGATCAAAATAAGTCAAAATACTACGATAAAAATGCCAAGTCAATGTCTATGTTACATCATAATGATCATGTCTATTTTAAGAGAACCCTCCCATGCAATCCAACTCGTCACAAAGGGGAGAGGAAGGTGACAGACAGGAGTCTAGGCATCAAGGATCCTCATCTCAACAATCCTCAAATGTAACAACTAGGTCAGGTCGTATTGTAAAACCTACCAGAAGGTTAATTGAAGAAATTGATTAAGTTAAGTTATAAATAAAGTCATAAGTAAAGTTTAAGTATAACCATAAGTATAATTAAGCATGTTGTCTTGTATAAAGTCAAATAGCATAGCACTTATATTAATTGTCAGTCAGGGGTCTAATTTGAACTCAACAAGGGGGATGTTGTAACATCACTATTTAGTTGTACTATTATGGTCTTCACTAGTCTATGTATTATCTGTGATCTCCCGGCGCTCTGCCTCACTTCTTCCTGTCATGTCTTACGATGTGTACCTACTGTGTCTCCTGCCAATAAACCATTATCATACCCAATGGAATATCTTTTATTAAGAATCCAACATAACAATAACAAGCCCCCACAGATATATAACATTAACGACTATAGCTGAAAGTTAAAGTTACTTATGGTTTTTATTTGTAATTATACGTTAATACTTAATACCTACATGCAAGTCTAAGGACCACCAGCCGGTGCTTCATTCACAAAGAACGATTTGGTTATAAGTTTTCTTACTGTGCTTGTTTTAGTGCAAAATAAGTCAATGTCATGTTCTTGAGATATTTCATTAAAGAAACGAGCGCCTCTCATAAGATAAGCATTACGCCTATAATTAGTGGACCCCGAAGGCACACTCAGAAGAGGCCTCCGACGTAACCCAATAAGGTTAGTTCGCAATGACAATTCCGAAACGAGCTCCGAGCAGTCAATCGAGCCATTTGCTATGTTAATTAAGAAACATACATCATTGATTAGGCGCCTTCGATCAAGTGGAAGAAAATGGTACTTCTTACAACGATGATCGTAATCTATAGATACCTGGTGCGCTTTATAATCGAGATATCTAAGAAACTTTTTTTTGGATACCCTCAATACGCAACTTATAGATTTCATATTGAGGGTTCCAGACTTGAGATGCATACTCCAAGTGACTGCGTACGAACGAACAATATAAAACCTTGATCGGCTTCAGAGAACGGAAACTGGCTGAGGCTCTGATTATAAAGCCTAAGGCTTTAGCAGCCTTTTTTACAGTACCCTCGATGTGTTGATCAAATAGTAATTTGCTATCCTGTAAAATGCCTAAATCCCTTATACTGTTAACTTTACATAAGGTGTGTTGGTTGAGAGTATAGGCTGAATTCACTGTAGACTTCTGACGCGTGAAGGTCATATGGAAGCATTTAGAAACATTCAGTTGGAGCAGATTACGTGCGCAATAATCTTCAAATCTATTAAGATCAGCTTGCAACTGGTGAGTATCGGAGATGTCGCGTATAATTTTGTGAACCTTCATGTCGTCAGCGTACAGTAATACGTAAGAATGCTTGAAGCAGTTTATAACGTCAGCAATAAACAATGTGAAAAGTAAGGTCCCCAATACTGAACCCTGCGGCACACCTGAGGGGACCGAGGTCCAACCAGAAGTGTACCCCTGGAGAACCACAGCCTGACTACGATTCTCGATATAAGATGAAAACCATCTATACAGATCACCTCGTATTCCTGCTTTGAGCAATTTTTCTAGAAGCAGTCGATGGTCAATACGGTCGAAGCACTTGCTGTAGTCGGTGTAGATAACGTCAACTTGTGCACGCTGTTCCATACCCCCAGATATGTACTCGTGCGATAACACCAAGTTAGTCGTAGTGGATCGTTTTTTAATAAAGCCATGTTGTTCATCCCCGAAGTTACTCTTCATTGCAGCATATACATCATCATAAACAATACGCTCAAGAACCTTTGAAAGTAGACATAACTTAGATATTGGACGATAGTTCGTGATGTCAGATTTGTTACCCTTCTTGTGAACTGGGGTGATAAATGCCGATTTCCATATTTTAGGAACTATACCTTCAGATATAGAGCGATTAAATAGTATGCACACTGGGATAACCAAACTATCAGCACATCGCACTATAAATTCCGGAGGCATGAGGTCCGGACCACCGGATTTAGAAAGGTCCAAGGACTTCAGCAACTTCAATACTCTGGAATGAGTAATTTCCAACGAACTTATAAAAGCTACACTATCAACATTGCTAGCGGTGACATCACTATTACAATCCTGCAAAGATGATGCACCGGGGACTGGATCAGGTTCTTGGAAAGTGGAGTATAAATACGTCGCAAAGAGATTGCTGATATCTTCACCAGTGCATGCGGTGACGTCATTATATTGCATAACCTTAGGAACTGCATTGGATATTCTTTTGCTTTTTATATATGACCAGAAACTTTTAGGATTTTTGACTATTGATGACTCTATTTTCTCCATGTAAATATTAAAACATGTCTTTTCCAAAAGAATGGCCCTACCTCGTAACTGGGAGAAAGAATGAAAATCGGAGAGATTACCATACGTTTTGTATTTGCGATGAAACCTATATTTCTCTCTCAGTACTTTAATAAGAGCAGAACTGTACCAAGGAGGATACGAAGATTTTCTAACACTTTTAAGAGGTATGTACTTGTCCCTAAGTTCGTAAATTTTATCATAAAAAGCTTTCACAGCGTTGTCCAACGATCCGGAATTCAACAGTTCAGTCCAGTTTATTGCGTCTAGTTCAGAACTAATGGCCACATAGTCGCCCCTGGAAAACATGAAGCGACGCGTTATTTTATCGGTCAGTTTATGAATTTCAACGAAATCAGCCCGAATCGTTAACGGTTTATGATGTAAATCAACGGGCAAAGCCAATGGATCATGACATTCACTAACATACACAGAATCATTTGAAAAAACTAAGTCCAATATCCTTCCGTTGACATTCCTCTCACCATTATATTGAGACAAGTTAGAAGTAAGAATAGCATCAAAAAATTCACTTAATTGTTGGCACGTAACGTTTTGCGAAATTAATTCATTGCTACCAGTACTCAATATCCAGTCTACGCTACTAGCGAAGTTAAAATCTCCTAATACAATGAATTTATCCAAAGGATGTGTTAAAATTAAGTGTGTCATATTAACAGTAAAGTTATGTAATTGGCCGTAATAAGAATTGCCAAGGTTTTGTTTACAAAGATAAAGCGCGCAAATATGCAATTTATAAGTAGTTGCCGGCCGAGACCTTTTAAGAACAAGCGATATCCAAATGTCCTCAGCAGAACTACACCAATCACGCCTCTCAACTACAGCAAGTTCACTTCTTACCGCTATTAGAACACCCCCACCGCGCTGCTGTGCGGTACGAGAGTAATCACGATCACGTCTTAGCACCATGTATCGACTATCAAACATCTCACTGCTAAATATGTCATCTATCAGCCACGTCTCGGTAAAAACAATCACATCATATGAACTAATTAATATTTTACGGTAGACATCATTCGTTTTCGTACGCAGGCCACGTACGTTCTGGTAGTATATATTAAGAGTAGCCATCTCTAAATCTTACTATAATAAGATACTGTGAACAACTATTATGCCCAAATATAATAATTATATTATGTGACAAAAGGCGCAACAGGTTTGCTTCCATGAGGAATAAGCTCACTATGAAGGTAGAAGTAAATAACTCGCAACATTTAAATAGACACAGTGGTACACATGTGGTGTGTAGTCACGTATGCCATCACATCACGTAGTTTAAGTAATGTAGATAACAGTTGTTCCTAGTTCGTAAGCATACCAACACGTACCAACTATGTATAAATAAGACGACAAATAAAGGAAGTGGATCAGTCGATCCGCGTAGTAGCATACACTATGGCGTTTCTTTGAACCCTCCAAACCCCACACATCACATGGCGACCCTGCCAGTCAGCTGGACGGCGTTGTAGTTGCTTGACCGGGGGGCTGTTCCGAATCGCAGTTTAAACGTCGGGGTTAGTTTCGCTTCGCTTTGCGTCGAGTCACAGGTCATGGGGACCACAACATCCAAAGAAGAAGTGATTATCGCTCAGACTGCAGCGGGTGGTTCAAACGCCGCAACAGTGACGCAGGAGCAGTTGTCGACGATGAACGCGGTGTTGTTTTTTATCGCAACGTGTTTGGCGGTTGTAATCCTCGGCGTGGCGGTTCGCTTGTACAGGAGGTGCCACCAAGGTTGGATAGAAGAGAAGATGAACCAAAGAGAAGTTCGGAAGGCTGTGCAGATGGCGTAGTGAGAGCAGGAAGGGGGAGCAACAAGGAGAGTAAGTGTTTCTGAGTGTTGTGTCAAATGTGTGTAGTACAGACTGGTTTAGAGACAATAGTTATAAATGGAAGTGGAGTTGACGTCGTTATTTTTACAGATTAAGTTGTTAAGAGAATCCATTGTTAAGTTAGGTCCTAGTAGGCGTCACGGGAACAAATTTGATGAGAAGATAAGCAAGGTGAAAGCCCTTTATGGTGTATTCAAGGGTATAGTTGCGGGGTCGAGCAAATTTTCGGAAGAATTGGCGCAGTTGGTGGTTAGAATAGAGGATTTATATATAAATACTATAAAGTTTGAGGAAGGAGGTAGGATTGAGCAGGAAATGGCGTCAGAAAAGTTGTCGTTGAGAACGGCGGTCAGCTTGCTACCTAAAATGAATGGGGATGAGCAGGTGACCCAAGATTTAATTGATGCCATAGGATTATATAGCTCTATGTTAGAGGAGGCTGATAGTGCTCTTTTAATTAGGTTCGTGCTAACCACACGACTCACCCAGGGGGCTAGGATTCGATTGTCCTCCAGTTACGCGACGGTAGACAGTCTGTTAGTTGACATGAGGAAACATTTGTTGACGGTGGTGTCGGACGTAGCTGTGCAAGCCAAACTTTCTCGCGCTAGGCAGAATGAAAAATCGGTCGCGGAATTTGGGGCTGAGATAGAGAAGTTGATGGTAAATTTGACGATTTCTCAAGCCGGTGGTAGTTCCGAGGCTTATAAAATTTTGCAGCCGTTGAACGAGAAGTATGCGATTAGGAAGTTTACTGACGGTCTTCGGAATCAGCGTCTTGGTACGATCGTTACGGCGCGGAATTTAACTTGTTTAAAAGATGCAATTACGGTAGCGGAAGACGAAAATTGTGCTTCGTCTGCACAAATCATGACGTACCAACGTTGGCCCGCGAGGGGTGATTTTTCTACGGGCAATAGGAGCCGTGGAGATAGTTATAGGCGGTACGCTGTAGGAAGTAGTCACGCGCAGCAGAGAACAGCTGTTGCACGTACGCATAAAAATGCCAACGTATGGCATAGCGGTGGAATGCGCGGTCGCGGCAATAATGCTCGTCGTGGACGCCAGACTCAGCAAGGTCGACGGCGTGTGGCATGTTTTGAGCACGTGCGGAGTGATGCTGACTCAGGTGCAGTATCGATGTCACGTAGTGATGACGGCGGACGGTTAAATGAAACTCAGTTTTTTCGAGTCTAATCATATTTTAGCTTGTGATAGTATTAACTGGGTTAATTTATTAGCGAATAGTATAGATACGGAATGGTTGGTGGATACCGGTGCGTCGATTTCGGCTGTAAAGAGCGAATTCTTAAGGGATAACGCTTTGTGTTGTAAAGTAGTTGAGGAAGAGTTAGTGATTAATGGTGTAGGGGGTAGTTTGCGAGCTGTAGGTTATGTGTATTTGAAGTTAGAATACGGGCAGTGTTCGTTCGTGCATAAGTTTTATATATTTGATAATTTGCCCTGTAGGTCCATTGGCATATTGGGTCAGGATTTCTTGCAAAAGTATAGCGGTATTATAGATTTTTCGGCAAACAGGTTGACTCTTAAGGATCGTGAGCTGCAGGCGGTTTCTATGCCACTTAAATCCTATGATTATTTGTTGACTATTCCTCCGCGTTGTGAGGTGGTTAGGTATTTTCCCGTTAACAGAGCGGAAGAGTGTGTCGTGGTTAGGAAAGAATTGCGCGAAGGGGTTTTCTTGGCTAGTGTGATGGCTAAGCCTAAGAATGGCATGATACCCATTAGAATTTTGAACGCGAACTCTGAGGCAGTTACGTGTAGCATGTCCGGTGTGGAGGTATACCCGTTGAGTAATTTTGATTGTTGTAATTTTGTGGAGCCAGAAATGAGCGTGAAGCGTGTAAAGGAAATATTGTCTTTGCTAAAACTTGACTATTTGGGCGCCAAGGAGCGGTTGTCAATTGAGCAAATATGCGCAAAGTACCCAGATATTTTTCATATTCCGGGAGATAAGTTAGCAGTCACGAATGTGTATGAGCAGTCAATACGATTGAAGGATAATGTTGTTCCAGTTTACAGGAGACAGTATAGAATACCTTATGTACAGAAAAAGGAGGTTGATAGGCAGGTGCAGGAAATGCTGGATAGTAATATCATTGAGGAAGCGGTTAGTGAGTGGTCTAGTCCTGTTTTGGTTGTACCCAAGAAGGCAGATCGTAGTGGGGAAAAGAAGTGGCGCGTTGTGATAGATTACAGGCAGTTGAACGAGAGAATACAGGATGACAAATTTCCATTACCGAATATAACTGAAATCTTAGATTCAATGTCAGGAGCTATTTACTTTAGTCACTGTGATTTGTCACAGTCATATTATCAATGTGCTTTGGAAGAAAGTAGTAGGAAATACACTGCTTTCACGACAGATAAGGGGCAGTATCAGATGTGTAGGTTACCAATGGGGTTGAAGATAAGTCCGAGTGCTTTTAGTAGGTTAATGACTGTAGCCATGTCTGGATTGAATTATGATAAATGTTTGATTTATTTAGATGATCTAATTATTTTTGGGCGGAATTTGGATGAGCATAACCGGAACCTTATATCAGTTTTTTCACGTCTGAGGGAAGTGAATCTTAAACTTAATCCATCTAAGTGTGAATTTTTTAAGAGGCAAGTGCTTTATTTAGGGCACGTTATTTCGGCGGAAGGTATTTCACCAGATCCAGAGAAGGTGGAGGTCATTAAGGGTTATCCGGGTCCAACGACGGTGGATGAAGTAAAGCGGTTTGTAGCGTTTGCTAATTATTATAGGAAATTCATACCGAATTTTGCTAATATAGTGGTACCGATGAATAGGCTGTGTAAAAGAGGGGTTGAGTTTAGTTGGTCTGATGAGTGTGAGAGGTCATTTTTGGCGCTTAAAGAAGCGTTAATGAACCCACCAGTGTTGGATTATCCAGATTTTTCTGTTAACAATACGTTTATCTTACAGACAGATAGTTCGGGATATGCGATAGGAAGTGTGTTGTGTAATGGGAATGGGAAACCCGTTGCATACGCTAGTAGGTCTTTAGGGAAGAGTGAGTTGAATTATCCTATAATCGAGAAGGAGTTGTTGGCGATAGTTTGGTCAGTTAAATATTTTAGACCGTATTTGTACGGGCGGCGATTCGTAGTGAAGACAGATCACCGGCCGCTATTGTATTTATTTAACATGACGGATCCATCGAGTAGGTTAACTAAGTTTCGTTTGTGTTTAGAAGAGTACGACTTTGAGGTCGAGTATGTTAAGGGGAAAGAAAATGTGCTGGCTGATGCACTTTCCAGAATAATAATTACGAGTGAAGATTTAAAAACAATGCGTGAAAAGACAGTATCCGTAATGACGAGAGCGCAGTACAAGCAGTTGGGGGAGCCACATGTTTGTGAAACGGACTCCATGTTGTCTGGGACTGATCACCCTAGGATCGTGGAAGTTCTTAGAAAGCAAGGAAATGACGTTGAGATATGTTTAAATGGATGGGAGAAGATGTTACGTAACACTAATTATACAAAGATATTTTCAAAGTCGCGCAATTTAATGTATATGCCAGAAAACTCGAGTATTTATGTAAACTATGAATCTTTATCGGCATCATCGCGAGACGAGTTGTCGAAAGACATAGTTACTTTTTGCGTAGGAAAAGGCATAAAAGAAGTTGTTATATTAAAAAATCGTTATAACGTTGATATTATTACAAAGATGGCAGAATATTTGAAGGAAAATAGTAGTTCCATATGTGGAGGTTTTAAAATGTGTGTAGTAAGGGGTGTACGGAAAGTGGAAGGAGAAGATGAGAAGAAGGTTATTTTGAATGATTTTCATATTTTACCCACGAGTGGTCATGCAGGTATACGTAGGATGGTGAATAATATTAAGAAATATTATTATTGGCCATCTATTGAGAAAGATGTGATGGGGTACATTGGTAAATGTGATAAGTTTACTTCTGCTATCGCACCTACTGTGTTTTATCTCTGCATCACCCTAAGGTAGACTGGTAGAAAATGCCTAAGGCATTAAGTCCGCCTTTGTACAGTTTTTACTTGTGCATAAAGTTTTAATAAATAAATAAAATAAATAAGTGTAAGACACAAAAGTTTTCTAGACATACAAGAGAGCCAATGACAATTACCACCACTGCATCTACATCTTTTGAGAAGGTTTATTTAGACATAGTAGGACCGCTTGACAGGGACGAGAAAGGCAATGTTTACATATTGACACTTCAGTGTGAGCTAACAAAGTTTGTTGAGGCGTATCCATTGGAAAATAAATCCGCGAATGAGGTAGCAAAAGCTTTGGCAGAAAATTTTGTTTTGAGGTATGGGATACCACGAACAATAGCTACGGATAGAGGTTCTGAGTTTATTTCAAAAGTAATGGTAGAGCTTTGTAATATCTTGGGCATCAATAAAATCTTATCAACATCATATCATCATGAAAGTATAGGGTCTTTGGAAAATGTTCATAAAACTTTGGGTGCGTATTTAAGGATACAGACTGATAATAATCCATCATCGTGGAGTTCCTGGATTCCATATTGGTGTTTTTCTTATAATACAACAGTAAATACTGTGACTAAGTATACACCTTATGAATTAGTTTTTGGAAAAATTTGCAGGTTACCAAGTAATCTTCAAGGTGAAAGTGTTGAACCATTGTATAATTTTGATGATTATCCTTTAGAATTTAAATATAGGGTGCAAAGGGCTCAAAGTGATGCGAAAGAAAATTTAATAGCAAGTAAGTTAACAAGGAAGCAGTGTTATGACAAAAATCTTAATTCTGTAACATATAAAGAAGGTGACTTGATATTAATAAAAAACGAGACAGGGAATAAATTGCAATGTATTTATAATGGACCGTTTGAGGTAGTAAAAGACATGTCACCAAATGTCATGGTTAAGTATAAAAATAAGACAGATATAGTACATAAAAATAGGACTAAGTTATATTGTAAGATTTAGAGTGTAAATTTAAAATGAAAAAAAAAAATTGTAAATTAGTTTTTCTTTTTTAATTTAAGGGGGATGATGTGGTGTGTAGTCACGTATGCCATCACATCACGTAGTTTAAGTAATGTAGATAACAGTTGTTCCTAGTTCGTAAGCATACCAACACGTACCAACTATGTATAAATAAGACGACAAATAAAGGAAGTGGATCAGTCGATCCACTTCCAAAGTGCGACAAATATTCTTATAAAAAGATGTACGCCTAATGACTTATGAATAGAAACAAAAGGTGACGGACGAAAACAAGATAAGAAACGCTCAGGTAAGATGGTCTTAACATACACAACAGTGCATTCAAATATATGCTGTAAAACCTTAAATAGTAGGTTGTAATTACATTGCCAAAAATAACATGTGTAACGAGACTTACTTTTTAGCACCGTGAGATGACACAGTGTCATTTGGAAAACGCAAGTAGCACACTGCTGTATGTGGTTCTCAAACTTCGCATGCAAGGATATTAATACTAAGATATTTATGCGGCTTGTTAGAAGAATTACGTAATTTTTGCAAGGTCTTTTTCTGATTTTACAAATAATACTGGAGAAGTGTCCATTTTTCTTGCGTGGATTTTTGCATGCTTGACCCAAACGTATTGAAAACCCGTCTCTGATGCGATTTTTTTGGCCTTTGATAACAGGAGCTTATTTTTAACAGTTAAGTGGTCGTTCACAAATATTCTTTGGTTCCCAGATAGACCAAACTGGCTTGCTGTTATATGCGTAGTCTTGAGAACATTTCTCGCAGCAGCAACAAAATCCTCTTTCACATAGCGACTGCAGAAACAAACTATTATCGGTTTTGTGCGATCCTTATCTCTTGCTGGCACCCTTGTAACAAAGTTGATTTGGGTCTTGGTAATAGAATAATTAATTTTGGCGCCGATTTTTGCGATAATTTCAAATAGGTTTTCACCATTAACTTGAGGCAGCCCCTTTATTTCGACGTTATTCAGCCTTGACCATTGATCCTTAATGTCAGAATCTTCCTCCAACTTTTCAAGGCGATCCTGAAGCCGATGCATCTGCTCCTTGACTGTTTCTTTCCTTGACTGTTTCTGTGTGTATTCGTGAGCTTTCTTTTTAAAAGTAAACGGACTGGTAACCATCCTGATATTCTGAGGGAGCTCACTCCAAAGGAAGACTGCCTGGACGAAGAAAGCAGATTTCATAAAACCAGAGCGGTGAGAAGGACATCGAAGAAAACAATTATTGGCGGAGCAAAGATTCTTGGTTTGCGCAGAGCATAAGTATTGACAATGAGAAGATAGATAAGAAGGTGAAGTGGGTTTGTTTAGAAGAGGAAATAGGGTCGTCAAAGCTCTCAATGCTCTGCGCTCCCGAATGGGTAACCATTTTAAGACCGAACGATGTGCAGATACATGATCATACTTGCGTAGATTAAAAACGAATCGAATGCAGTTATTAAGAAGTCGGTCTAGTTTATTGAGGAGATCTGCATTCAGGTCGTAATAGCACACATCAGCACAATCAACTATAAGAAAGATAAGGGACTGTACAAGCGTTGCTTTAATGTGTGATGGGAGAATATTTTTCAGCCGATAGAACGACCGCAACGTTTCGGTGACCTTCTTGCTCACAATCGCGACCTGCTTACGCCAGTCAAGGCAAGTGTCAACATGCAAACCGAGATCCTTGACGTCAGAACTAAACGGAATGACTGCGCCGTCAATGGTGAGCGGTGGCACGCTATTCAGCCTTCGCCAGGTATGGGGGCTCCGTACAATAATAGCCTGACACTTGGTCGGGTTAACCGCCACCCCGAACCGATAAGACCAGTCCTTAACCACACGTAAATTCCGGTTAACTCGATCGTACCAGATAAGCTGTCAACATCCGCCTAACAGTACAGCTGTAAGTCGTCAGCTTAAAGATGAAACGCACACAGAAATTCGGTTGTTATGAGATCTATAAAAATAGAGAACAAAAGTGGAGATAAAATATCGCCTTGAGGGACACCAGTTTCAAGATCACGCCAGCTGGAAGAAGAGGCACCAGCAAGTACTGCCTGCTAATGCCCCCGAAGATAGGAAGAAAACCAATCCAGAAACTCGTGAGAGACCATAACATAGGAAAGGATGGATAAAAGGACATAGTGACTGACAGTATTGAAGGCATTTGTGAAGTCGACCAACACTAGAACCGTGACTTTAGTGTCTTCCATTCCCCGCTTTATATCGTCAGTCACTTTAAGGAAAGCAGAAACGATACTGTGCCCGGGCCTGAACCCGGATTGGAGTGCACTGATTAGGGAGTTTTCGTGGATGAAGTGGGAGAATTGTTTATGTACACATGCCTCGAGTACTTTTCACAAAAAGGGAAGGAAATTAGGCCAAAGTGACTAGGAAGTGTGGGATTACTGATTTTAGGTAATGGACGAACATGGGCTTTGCGCCACAGGGAAGGAAAACCACCGGAGTAAAGGGAAAAGTTAACTATGTGGGAAATTGCAGGAAGGAGCTGATCAAGAACAGTCACAATCATGTGTCGACTGACGTTATCACATCCCACGGCTTTCATTTAATGGATAGGATAATCTTTTTGATCTCTCTCTCTTTCGACTGGGGTGAAAGCAAAGGGTTAGACCAGCAAGGTAGTCGAGGGTTTGACATTTGGTTGGACCATCAATAGAGGGAACAGTGGAAAAATGACGATTTAGATCGTTCAAACCAAAGGTGTTAGGAACGTCTGAATGCCGCGATCTGCCGATACCTAGAATTCCGAGGAATTTCCAAATATCAACAGGGGATGCAGAAGTGATATTAATAAGAATATGGCGGCCTTTAGCGTTGCGTATCATCTAATTACAACGATTGCGAGCAGTTTTGAAGAGGGTCCAATTCTCATCCGACCGATCCTTTTTAAACTTAAGAAACGCGCGGTCCCTGCGTCACATTGCCATCCGGACTCTTCTATTCATTCATGGCGCAGGTGGGCAGCAGTGTTGAAGTAAGCAACCTTATCATAAACTGTAGTGGCCTTCGTCAGGGGTGTCCAGTCAATTTTAGAAGCGTCTTGTGAGAGTTTTACTCTATTCATCCGCGCAAAAGCACGCCTGTACTGGAACGTAGGTTTGGGTTTAGGAGGTTTAAGGACAAGACAGGAAAATGAGGTCATGGTGGGAGAAACCAGGAGCGTCAAGTTGACCATGAGAGGAGACCATAGAAGGATTAGAGGTGAGGATCAAGTCGAGCCAGGTATCATCACCTGCAGTGTTGTGATAAGGTGGTTTGAGAAGCAGCAAATGAAGACTGGCTGACTCGACCAGATGTAAAAGTTTACGGGATCCGGGTTACCACACGGGGACAGGTTAGGCAACCTTTGCCAAGGTTTGGAAATGGATGGGTTACCACAGGGGGCCAGGTTAAGCAACCCTTGCCGAGGTTTGGAAATGGATGGGTTACCACACGGAGCCAGGTTAAGCAACCCTCACCAAGGTTTGGAAATGGATGAATTACCACAGGAGGCCAGGTTAAGCATTACTTTCCTAGGTTTGGAAATGGATGGGTTACCACAGGGGGCCAGTTTAAGTAACCCTTGCCAAGGTTTGGAAATGGATGGGTTACCACAGGGAGCCAGGTTAAGCAACCCTAGCCAAAGTTTGGAAATGGAGGGGTATCACAGGGAGCCAGATTAAGCAACCTTTGCCAAGGTTTGGAAATGGATGGGTTACCACACGGGGCCAGTAATAGAGTTTTATTCAAAGTGCCTTCGATCCTTGAATTCATAAACGATGATGAACACGAAAACGATGTCCTTTTGGTAAGTCCACAATGAAGCAGAATAATGATGTTTTCAATGACATATTTAGTTCCTATCACAATCTGTTCTTTTCTACATATTACTTTTACAAAATAATGTCGATGTTTCACATCTGCCAGGCGTCCCGTGACGGCTCACATTGTTTACCCCGCGCTTTGCCTTCGCAGGCTGAAGTGGAAGCAAAACATATTTTTTTTTAAAACTAGCTAGGATCACTGTATAAATAATCATGTTCATTTATGATATTCTGTTTATAAACACAATTTAAATTATCATTAAGAGAAAACAGGGTCTGTGAGGAATTTGGAAAAATCGTTAGCCGTTGCGCTGTGGCAAGACAAGAAGGCACTCACCATGGTCTCCCTCTTCTTGTAGGTGTTCCCGCAGATGGTGCACAGGTAGGGCTTCGCCCCCTGGTGCGTGGCCTCGTGCGCGCTGCGCTCGGCCTCGTCGCCGGCGGTGGCGAGGCAGTAGTGGCAGCGCAGCACGAGCGCTTCGCCCGCGTGCGACTGCTTGTGGACCTCCAACATGTTCAGGTGCAGGAACCTGGACAGAACACACACTATGCTAACACCCAGTACTGATTTGTGGAGATCGGGGGGTCACTCCATATAAAAAACTTTCAAAATTCAAAGCATTTATTTCAATTAGACCATTACAGGCACTTTTGAATGTCAAGAAACAAAATTAATCTACAGTCCCGGTCACAAGGCATAATAACTTGTGAAAGTACTGTAGTTGCCCATTCCAAAGCGTAGATCTCTATGGAGAAGAATGGGCAAGAAACTCCATGGACACTCTTTAAAAACATAATATTTTTACAAACATGTTGAGATTATACATACATGTGAGAACGATGTAGAAAAATGAGCATATTAAGAGCGTCCAGAGTAAAAGCAAAAACAAGAGTTTAATGAATAAATAAAATAATTAAAACAAACCATGCCGGCTAATAGATGCTTTATTCAGCTGCATCCGTTGATAGACCTGAATGTTGATTGTGTAAGGAATGATATGAAGGAGAAAGGAGTATGATGCCGTGACGTCTGACAGGGGAGAATGGAAGAGGAAAACGTGTTGCGCCGACCATAAATAGAATGGGACAAGGGCAGGAAATAAATGATGAAATGATGGTTTAGCTGCATCTGGTAAGATTCCAGTCTTAGCGGATGCAGGCGACCTCAACAGTTAGGCAGATAATAGTACATTACTGCCGCGGTCTATAATGACTACTTTGCTGGTCGCGCTGATGATGGCCGACAGCGCAGCTCCAGGCCGACACAGCGCGGGCTGTGGGCGACAGCAAGGGCTGCATTGATGGCCACGCTGAAAGGCCTAGAGCGTAGCTAGGCTAGCTCGAGGCAATCATAGCGTGACCAGCGAAGCAGTCATTGTGGGCCAAGGTTTGTATAGTGCTTTACTCAAAAATGCAAGTAACTAATCTAAATAAAACCAGCAAGTAATTTAAATAAAAAATATATTAATTAACTAGAATTTTAATTTCGCTGAACCGCGCTTTTGTTACTTCTTTGTTTTTTTTTTTTGATCAATGGTAGTTGGAATTATACAGCCTAATATGGAATAAAATCTTTTTTTTTTACCTTTAGACGTACAAACAGCTGTGTTTTAAATAAAATCTTTTTGGAATTGATTTTTTAAAACGTTGAAACGTCAAAATAGCGGTCGGCAAAACATTGCCGGCCTGTTAGAGCGGCCAGCAAAACTTTGCCGGCCGCTCCTTGAAACAGAACGGCAAGGTCGACTTTGCTCAAACAAGGTTGTCAAAATAATGACAACATTACATGCATTTTTGAGTAAATGACATAGCATGGACCTCTGCTTGCCCCTTCGCGGCTAACAGGCGCGTTACGTGTTAGTACTCACTTCTGGTTGCAGAACTCGCACGCGTGCGGCCGCTTCTGATGTTTGCGGCGCGTCTTCTCTTCGCTGTTCTTCGTTTTTGCTATTTTAGATTTCGTTTTTGATTTCTTCTTCGCTGCTCTGTAAATGGAGAATATTTTAAAGTGAAACTTCTATTAATCGTCTCAAACTTTTTCGTCTGTGTGTTGCATGTCCCGTGACGGTCGGCCGCGGAGTAGGGATAAAGTGAAAGGCGCTCGTTAGAGCAACTAAGGCCAATATGGCGGTGCCTATAGTTTGCAGCAGCTGACCGTGTGGTGTATAGACTATTACTTATTTGTGCCAGTGCTCCACGCTTTTTTAATTGTTTTTGTCAGTGTTTAATCTAAATGTTGTTTGTCAGTGTTTAATGTAAATGTTGTTTGTCAGTGTTTAATGTAAATGTTGTTTGTCAGTGTTTAATCTAAATGTTGTTTGTCAGTGTTTAATGTAAATGTTGTTTGTCAGTTTTTAATCTAAATGTTGTTTGTCAGTGTTTAATCTAAATGTTGTTTGTCAGTGTTTAATGTAAATGTTGTTTGTCAGTGTTTAATGTAAATGTTGTTTGTCAGTTTTTAATCTAAATGTTGTTTGTCAGTGTTTAATGTAAATGTTGTTTGTCAGTGTTTAATGTAAATGTTGTTTGTCAGTGTTTAATGTAAATGTTGTTTGTCAGTGTTTAATGTAAATGTTGTTTGTCAGTGTTTAATGTAAATGTTGTTTGTCAGTGTTTAATGTAAATGTTGTTTGTCAGTGTTTAATCTAAATGTTGTTTGTCAGTGTTTAATGTAAATGTTGTTTGTCAGTGTTTAATGTAAATGTTGTTTGTCAGTTTTTAATGTAAATGTTGTTTGCCAGTGTTTAATCTAAATGTTGTTTGTCAGTGTTTAATGTAAATGTTGTTTGTCAGTGTTTAATGTAAATGTTGTTTGTCAGTTTTTAATCTAAATGTTGTTTGTCAGTGTTTAATGTAAATGTTGTTTGTCAGTTTTTAATCTTAATGTTGTTTGTCAGTGTTTAATGTAAATGTTGTTTGTCAGTGTTTAATGTAAATGTTGTTTGTCAGTGTTTAATGTAAATGTTGTTTGTCAGTTTTTAATCTAAATGTTGTTTGTCAGTGTTTAATGTAAATGTTGTTTGTCAGTGTTTAATCTAAATGTTGTTTGTCAGTGTTTAATGTAAATGTTGTTTGTCAGTGTTTAATGTAAATGTTGTTTGTCAGTTTTTAATCTAAATGTTGTTTGTCAGTGTTTAATGTAAATGTTGTTTGTCAGTGTTTAATCTGAATGTTGTTTGTCAGTGTTTAATGAAAATGTTGTTTGTCAGTGTTTAATGTAAATGTGGTTTGTCAGTGTTTAATGTAAATGTTGTTATTTATTTTGGATTCATAAAACCACACAATCTTTTTTTTTAAATTAATTTATAGTCAGTGAAAGAGATACGTAACCAGGTTCATGAGATATAGTTGATTTTTTCTTAGAGACCGATGGACGAGTTCAACTTTAATTCAATTAATTTAATGAACTATTATGCTTTATATTTAACTAGCTGTGCCCTATATGCGTTACAATACAATATTTCTACCTACCTACCTAAACTACACAAAAAACTATACTGCCTTTAGTTTTTTTTTTCTCGCCGTAAAAACCATCCTTGAACTTCAACGAATATTTTAAAAAAAGAATTGGTAAAATTGGTCCAGGCGTTGTTGAGTTATGCGCTTACCAACACATTTTGCGATTTATTTTTATACTAGCTTTTGCCCGCGGCTTCGCTTGCATTAAATTCGGGGTAACAAAGTTCGCCTTTCTTGATTTACAGGCACCTGCTACCTGTAGTTTTTGCCTTTGCGCCTTATTTATTGTAATAGCGATGCTAAATTTTCCCTTTTCTTCCCTCTTTGTCCCTCATATCTTAATC
This sequence comes from Ochropleura plecta, assembly GCA_905475445.1. Taxonomy (NCBI): domain Eukaryota; kingdom Metazoa; phylum Arthropoda; class Insecta; order Lepidoptera; family Noctuidae; genus Ochropleura; species Ochropleura plecta. The sequence goes on from FR997749.1 coordinate 13,075,258, forward strand.
TTTTTTTAACTTGTTTCTATAACTTCCACAGCTTGTTTTTAGAGTTCCGTATTCCGTACCTCAAAACGAAAAAACGGAACCCTTATGGGATCTCTGTTGTCCGTCTGTCTGTCAAGACCTTATATCTCGGTAACACGCGGAGGTATGGAGTTGAAATTAAAACCATATACTCAATTAATGAGTCAGAGTTCTTTATGATAATGTAATTTTTTCAATTTAATTCAAATAATTTATTTCGGATAAATCCATATATTGTTAGTAGTAAAGTAACTTAGCCTAATGTTAGTTTTACAATTAAATTTATAATCACACTCGTTATGTGGATAAATGTGTCTGTACACTTATCCACGTTCGTAAGAGGGGAGAGTCCCACCGATCAGAAAACACATTCAGGATGCCATTGGAGGACGAGCGCAAGCGCGCCAACATGGAAGCGCATCGCTTCCGCATGATCGCGGCAAACCCGTCGACACCCGCGCATGCGTAATATCTCTTTATGTCAATAAAAAAATATTATTATTATTGATTCTGGACTGATTGTCCCCTGGAGCTGTGAAAAATCAACCCTCTAAGTCTACGCAGTCAAAAGATATATCCGTTTATGGCAAGTTTGCACGGAAACCTCGGTGCACAAGTCCGATTCGTACTTGGCCAGTTTTAGTTTGTTTGTTTTGTGGTATTAACATTGTACTTATATTGAAATATATCTTTTTGGTTTGATCAGAAATCAAAATTTTTTTATTTCACATAGGCCTACATGGGCACTTATAAAACGTCGAGAAAAGATGCACGGTTCGGGTTGGTCGTTTCCTATGGAGAAGAACCGGCAAGAAACTCCATGGTTACTCTTTTAAAATCATTTGGTATTACAATGTTGTTGTTACAGCGTTAGTACTTAAGTATGAGAGGACTGCGTAGGCCCGACAATCCTTACTTATATTATAAGGCGCAAGGGAAAATACTGCAGGTAGCAAGTACCTGCAAATCAGGAAAGGGGAACTGTGCTAACCCGAATTTAACGCGAGCGAAGCCGGGGGCAAAAGCTAGTCCAAACAAACAAACAAACCCAGTTTCACTTTTATGATATTAAAAGCGAAACTGGGTTTGTTTGTTTGTTACGTCACACGCCGAAATGACCAAACGGATTTAGACGAATTTTGGACCCTGGAGACGGACATAGGCTTAAAAAAAGTGAGAAAAGGGGGAGTAAGAGGTAAGAAAAGGGGAGAGAAAGTTTTTTTTTCGATCATCACGCGGGTTAAAGTTAGCGTTAGCCCAAAGTAACTATGCCACGCGGACGAAGTCCTGGTCGAAAGCTAGTAACATTTAAAGTTCTTATACATATATTAGTGTTGGTGTTCGCTACTCACTTGGTTCCGCCATCTTGTTCCTGAGGTGCCGCTGCTTCGTCATCCACTTCCGGTTTTGTGTCTTCTCCTTCCACTTTGACTTCGTTTTTATCTGTAACAAAATAATTTGTGATTTTGAAAAATAATATAGTTTTCAAGTTATTTTCTGAAATCGACTTTATTTATAAAATCATAGCGCGCATTGTAAAGTTTTGATGCATTGTGGCGTAAAAAATTTGCCTGATGCTGCAGTCCCAACACTATCCTGCAATCGATAGCTGCCCGGGCAGACAGCCCGCTAATGTGGGCGCTAACTAATCGCACTCGATCTCTTCTAGTTATTAAGTACTAACATAGAATAAGTCATATTATTATTAACACACTGGACAACATTGTAATCTCAAAAATAAACAAATAATAAGGTTTTGTCTTAATGGAAAATACGTCAAGTATCAGAATTCTATGTTGTATTTCATTCAAATGTTTTTTTCTGTGGTTTTTTTTCTATAAAGGCATCAGTGGCACGAAAGTTTTACATTCAGTCTACTAAGGACTACCGTATGGGCAGTTGCTCTATGAACTAGTAGCCAGCTACATCCAGTTAGACTGGAAGCCAATCCGACCATAGTTGGGAATAGGTAGGTGGATGATTTTCTTAAAATGTATTTGTGGTAGAATGAGATTTAACTTGGCAGTTTTAGAATAACTATGTATCACTATGACTGATATTTCCCATAGAGGCTTTATATTCCATGGTAGTATTCTGATTTCATGGTAGTTTTTTGATTTCATGGTAGTTTTTTGAATTCATGGTAGTTTTTTGATTTCATGGTAGTAATCTGATTTCATGGTAGTTTTCTGATTCCTTAGTAGTTTTCTGATTTCATGGTAGTTTTCTGATTTCATGGTAGTTTTCTGATTGCATGGTAGTTTTCTGATTTCATGGTAGTTTTCTGATTTCATGGTAGTTTTCTGATTTCATGGTAGTTTTTTGATTTCATGGTAGTTTTTTGATTTCATGGTAGTATTCTGATTTCATGGTAGTTTTCTGATTCCTTGGTAGTTTTCTGATTTCATGGTAGTTTTCTGATTTCATAGTAGTTTTCTGATTTCATGGTAGTTTTCTGATTCCTTGGTAGTTTTCTGATTTAATTGTATATTTCTGTTCCCTTGGTTGTTTTATAATTATAATTGGAGTATGTCCACATTATTTCTCTTTTCTTTAAGTACTAACAGGTTTTAATGATAATATAATCACTAACACAATATGGGCCAATGTAGTCTGTAAATAAGTTTTGTTTTGTAAAATTCCTTGATATTTTTCTGGGTCCATGGTAGTTTCCTAGTTTTCATAGTAGTTTTTTAATTAAACCTATGGTTATTTTCTAATATCAAGGTTTACAGTGTTTTTTATTTTATGGTTGTTTCCCCCACTGACTATATGTTTGTGTGTGTTTACTGAGTACCAACCTTGAGCATGCGTGAGCACGTGCCGGTGCATCTTAGAGCTGGTGATGAACCCGCGCCCGCACTTGTAGCACTTGAAGGGCTTCTCGCCCGTGTGAGTGCGCATGTGCACGCGCATGTACGACGCGCTGCTGACGCTCTTATTACACACCTACAACAAAACAAACTGTTACAAAACACCGTTCCTTGGTAAGAGTGGGCGTGAGTACAACAGAACCGCCCACGTGGTACAAGTGGTCCTCGTGGCTACAAAGGGATGAGACTCACCTCGCAGGTGCGCGCGGCGCGAGGGGCGCGGGGGAGGGGGCGCCTGCCGCCCACGTGTTAGCTGTGTGTAAGTGAGTGCGTGCGGAGGGAAGGGACTCACCTCGCAGGTGCGCGCGGCGCGGGGGGCGCGGGGGAGGGGGCGCCTGCCGCCCACGTGTTAGCTGTGTGTAAGTGAGTGCGTGCGGAGGGAAGGGACTCACCTCGCAGGTGCGCGCGGCGCGGCGGCGGCGCGGGGGAGGGGGCGCCTGCCGCCCACGTGTTAGCTGTGTGTAAGTGAGTGCGTGCGGAGGGAAGGGACTCACCTCGCAGGTGCGCGCGGCGCGGGGGGCGCGGGGGAGGGGGCGCCTGCCGCCCACGTGTTAGCTGTGTGTAAGTGAGTGCGTGCGGAGGGAAGGGACTCACCTCGCAGGTGCGCGCGGCGCGGCGGCGGCGCGGGGGAGGGGGCGCCTGCCGCCCACGTGTTAGCTGTGTGTAAGTGAGTGCGTGCGGAGGGAAGGGACTCACCTCGCAGGTGCGCGCGGCGCGGGGGGCGCGGGGGAGGGGGCGCCTGCCGCCCACGTGTTAGCTGTGTGTAAGTGAGTGCGTGCGGAGGGAAGGGACTCACCTCGCAGGTGCGCGCGGCGCGGGGGGCGCGGGGGAGGGGGCGCCTGCCGCCCACGTGTTAGCTGTGTGTAAGTGAGTGCGTGCGGAGGGAAGGGACTCACCTCGCAGGTGCGCGCGGCGCGGGGGGCGCGGGGGAGGGGGCGCCTGCCGCCCACGTGTTAGCTGTGTGTAAGTGAGTGCGTGCGGAGGGAAGGGACTCACCTCGCAGGTGCGCGCGGCGCGGGGGGCGCGGGGGAGGGGGCGCCTGCCGCCCACGTGTTAGCTGTGTGTAAGTGAGTGCGTGCGGAGGGAAGGGACTCACCTCGCAGGTGCGCGCGGCGCGGGGGGCGCGGGGGAGGGGGCGCCTGCCGCCCACGTGTTAGCTGTGTGTAAGTGAGTGCGTGCGGAGGGAAGGGACTCACCTCGCAGGTGCGCGCGGCGCGGGGGAGGGGGCGCCTGCCGCCCACGTGTTAGCTGTGTGTAAGTGAGTGCGTGCGGAGGGAAGGGACTCACCTCGCAGGTGCGCGCGGCGCGGGGGGCGCGGGGGAGGGGGCGCCTGCCGCCCACGTGTTAGCTGTGTGTAAGTGAGTGCGTGCGGAGGGAAGGGACTCACCTCGCAGGTGCGCGCGGCGCGGCGGCGGCGCGGTTCGGGCGCGGGGGGCGCGGGGGAGGGGGCGCCTGCCGCCCACGTGTTAGCTGTGTGTAAGTGAGTGCGTGCGGAGGGAAGGGACTCACCTCGCAGGTGCGCGCGGCGCGGGGGGCGCGGGGGAGGGGGCGCCTGCCGCCCACGTGTTAGCTGTGTGTAAGTGAGTGCGTGCGGAGGGAAGGGACTCACCTCGCAGGTGCGCGCGGCGCGGCGGCGGCGCGGTTCGGGCGCGGGGGGCGCGGGGGAGGGGGCGCTTGCCGCCCACGTGTTGATGGGGAAGTAGTCCTCGTCAGAATTGCTGCGGAACGAACGAGTTTGAGTGGCAAGTCATACAGAGCGCTCACACAGGTAGATGTAGCGTACACGGTGCACAAGTACCCTTCACAAAGCCGGAAGGCCCTTGTTCTTTTTTTTGCTGATGAGAAATCATCAAATAATTTCTCTCCTCGCTCTGGGTGAAGCAGGGAATCTTTTACTAGCTGAAACCCACCCATATTCCTTCTTTTACCCTTTATGTTCCGGGGCAGCGGTATGTCTTTCGAACAACCCGTAGCACCGGCTAGGTTAGATTGAAGGACAAGTGGAGCTTAACTTTTGATATGACCCCCCCCCCCTCTAGTGATTTCTTGGTTGTTAGAAATCATTGCTTTTTAATTGAAATACTACTTTAATGACACTATTTTTATAAAATAGATTTAAAAATAAATCTAGTAATTACTTTTCACGCCAACGACGTAAACGTGACATCCCAGACTAGCGTTAGAGCGAGAGAGCAGTAGGCGCGCTTTTTTTTTTGGTGTGGCACTAGTTGCGTCTTTGTGCCAATTTCGGGTGTAGGCGCGCTTTCGGTAGTTTTAACATGTCACGAATTGCTCCGGAAAGACACGATTGAATTTTGTTCGAATTTAATGAATTAATGCTTTTAGTGTCATCGTAATTTTTGGTTCTGGTAAAGTAGGCGCGCAGCCAATTAATTTGCGTGTATTTGAAATATTTAATATTATTATACGTGGTTAAGATAATACGACAATAAATTAAACTACGCATACCTCAAGACGTTCTCAGTCTACCTATAAAAAATCATTTTAATGTATCCAGTAGTTTAGTCACAGGAATTTATATTACATTTTTAAAATTTGCTACACGATGTATCTAATAATAGGAAAGTACTGACAGGTTTACGACCGGCGCACGATTCTTGAGCGCCTGCAGCACCTGCGCAAAAGTGAGTTATTGGGTCCCTTTGGAGGTATGAAGTGAGGCGCGGGGGCGGGGAAAGTGCAGTGATTGGCCCGTAGCGCATCGCGTCATAGACGTCACTTGGGATTTGTTCTTTACTCCTGCTGCACGTACCTCACAGGTTAGTGACCTATTTATAAAGGATGTTCGATTTTGCTTCCACTTTTATGCCATTTAGTTTGTTCGATTTTTTATTAAATTGTTGGTGTCAGTTTTCTTTTTTGATAGTTAAGAATGATTCTTATGAACTTTTTCTTATACAGGGTGTCCCGTAAATAATGGATCAAACGTAACGGGTAGGTAGCTTACCTGATTGCCAACAACTAATTTGAATGGTTTTAAAAAAAACCGTTACGGTAACAGAGATATTATTTTTTTTTCGAATTTTTTAATTTTCTCTACCAGAGTTCAGGTTTTTTTATGCTGTTGCTGCAAATTATAACATTTTTATTTATAATTTTTGTTAAACATTTCTGAATAGCTTACTAATGTTATAAGATTTTTTTTTTGTTTTCAAATCGTTTTATTTGCCTTAGAAAAAAATCTTGAATTGAAATGATTTTTTTGTCACGATGAAAAGACCAAAATTAAAAAAAATCTCCTGTAAAAAAATTGTATGACACGAATGACCACCATTATTTCAAAAACTTGTCCATTTAATAAGGTTTGCAAATTGGTATAAAACTTACGTCTAGTCCTAGTCGTTACAAAGATATTGCTGTAAATGTGATGATAGCAGAAAATAAATTAAAATCAGTACTATCTAATTTTTCCCTCTTGTAATGCCTCGTTCTTGAATGCTTTTAATCTAAGCAGGTAGATAAGTGCCCAGCGTGATTCCAAGCCGATGACGTCATCTTTCCGGAATCAGGGATCGCTACCTGCGGCGTAGTCGCACCTACTCAGTGTGAAAGGGATAGATTACGCCGCTTTTGTATTTTGGTTAATCGGTATGTCGTTGAGCAGCTTTTCTTTTCTTTGCCCTTCACGTGTACAGGGCTTCATTGTTTTTTGAATTTATTAGTTTAGTTGTGACTAGTCACTTTTCGAGTTGATACGTACGTCAGACAACTTTCGCTTCCGCTTGGTGTTTTCTTCTGTGAAATTGGACTTGTGCTGTGTATTTGGATTTTGCTTTGCCTATCGATTTGGAACTATTAGTGTATTGGACAAACGACTTGGCGATCCCACGGCCTTCGAAAACATTGTTTGTGTGTGGTTGTACGTGTGTGCAGTAGCGCTGAAACCTTACTCAGTGTAATGCCTCGTTACGAATACACGCCACGGCAGTACGCCGAAATGCATTTTATCTACGGAGAAGCAAGAGGCAATGCCAGGGCGGCCTCAAGATTGTACCGTGAAAGATACCCGAACCTGGTTCGTTACCCCGATTATCGCGTATTCATTAGAGTGCATAACGCGCTTCTTGAGGGAAGAATTCTTGGCACCGGAGTTGGTGGTGCCAGTGAAGGACGACCGCGACAAGTCAATGACGAAAGCATTCTTCGAGAAATCGAGGAAGATCCGTCGGTCTCAGTTCGCGTCATAGCGCGACGCATCGGTATCCCAAGATCAACGGTGCATCGAGTGCTGCAGAGGTACCGGTTTCACCCATATCACGTGCAACGTGTTCAAACGCTGACCTCACGTGATTATCAGCAAAGAGTTGAATTTTATCAAAGGATGCTTAGAATGATTCGGGCGGACCCACAGTTTTTCAACAAAATTTTATGGAGTGACGAGTCTTCATGCCGCCGAGATGGATATTTGAATTTTCATATTTTGCACCGTTGGCAGCTGGTGAACCCACATTTGATGCGAGAGGACAGAAGCCAACATCAATTTAAAATAAATTTATGGGCGGGAATAATTAATGGGCAAATAATAGGGCCCTTTGAACTACCAGAAACTCTAAACGCCCAATACTATCTGCATTTTTTAAGAAATGAGTTGCCAACGTTATTAGAAAATATCCCAGAAGACGTACGGCAGGTAATGTGGTTGCAAAATGATGGGTGCCCCGCTCACTATGCAACAGCAGTAAGGGCGCACCTTGATGAAAGTTATCCGGAAAGATGGATCGGGCGATTAGGACCAATTTTGTGGCCTCCGCGATCTCCGGATTTAAATCCCCTAGATTTTTTTTACTGGGGATATTTAAAAGACAAGGTCTACAAACAACCGATAACGACAGAAGAAGAGTTACGTCAGAGTATCCAATCTGCTGTATCAGAAATAAATCAAAGCCATTTTGTCCGACGGATAAGAGCTTCCTTTATTAGGAGATGTAGACTTTGCATTCTCGTAGGGGGAAGGCAGTTCGAACATTTATTGTAAAAACAAAATAAATGATTTATTTGAACTTATTGTTTTTTTTTCTAGTAACTCCTTTAATAAGCTGAGATGCCTAATTAATTTTATAAACATTGCCTTTTATTTGAAATGCTACACATTTTGAAGATAAAAGTTTAATTGTGCACACTTTTTATTGTTTTTTTTTATTTTGATGATTTAGCACCTCTCTCAGGTTCATAGCAATATCTTTGTAACGACTAGGACTAGACGTAAGTTTTATACCAATTTGCAAACCTTATTAAATGGACAAGTTTTTGAAATAATGGTGGTCATTCGTGTCATACAATTTTTTTACAGGAGATTTTTTTTAATTTGTGTTGGCAACTTCGTGGAGCGCGCCATCTGTTGGTGGCGATCGTGTTGGCAACTTTGCGGAGCGCGCGCCATCTGTTAGCGACAGTCGGAAGAGCGAGCGGCGCCTGACAGTTAGGATCGAACCACCTACCGGTGGTGGGGAGAAGACGACGGCTCGCGGCTCGCTTGGCGCTCTCGACCTCTTTTGCTCGTGAACCACTCGACGATAAACATCCTCTCTATTTCCATTTTGTAAATATTGTTGATTTGTTAAGTGTTTACTGATTTTGCCAAAAGTTAGTGTTAATAAAAGTTAATTTAATAAAGTGTGTGTTCAGTTTATAGTTTGATTTATTTACTCAGGTTTATTAAAAGTGTTAAACTTTTAAAGTACCCACAAGTAAAAATAATAAAAATAGAAATAGTGGTAAAAGTAGCTTAAATTGATAAAATTTGGTCTTTTCATCGTGACAAAAAAATCTTTTCATTTCAAGATTTTTGTCTAAGGCAAATAAAACGATTTGAAAACAAAAAAAAATCTTATAACATTAGTAAGCTATTCAGAAATGTTTAACAAAAATTATAAATAAAAATGTTATAATTTGCAGCAACAGCATAAAAAAAACTGAACTCTGGTAGAAAAAAATTGAAAAATTCGAAAAAAAAAATAATATCTCTGTTACCGTAACGGTTTTTTTAAAACCATTCAAATTAGTTGTTGGCAATCAGGTAAGCTACCTACCCGTTACGTTTGATCCATTATTTACGGGACACCCTGTACAAAATACAAACTGGTCAATACTTTATTAGTATTTTTAAAGGAGATTGAGCAATTTTGTATGGAGCTTGGGGACAAGCATAAGATTGTTGTACATCAACCAAATGTAGGCTAGGATGTTGCATACTTCAACTAGTTTCTGGGATATATACTTTTTTTAATTTCTGTACTGTCTGAGCAAAGTGGATCAGGATAAGTAACCTAACCTAAGAGGTTAACCTCTCGTTATGATCCTTGTTATTATTTATCTATTTTAGTTTTATATCGATGCAACTACATTGAATTCACTGCACCTGAGAATTAAGTACATCCAATATGCACTGAATTCTCGGGAAATAGCATTCTAATCATAGAAAGTAAGGTAGGTATAGTAAACTGACATGAGCGCAGGGGTAAGATTAACCGAACACGGATATTTCGGGAGGTTCCTTTGTGTGATTAGGAAGGTAGAAACGCCTAAATTATATAAACTATCAAAATAATATAAATACTATTCGTAATATCTTACGAATAGTATTTATATTACTTTGATAGTTTATGCGCAACTCGTTAAAAACGCAGAACAAAATATATTTATTTTTTGTTGTCGCTTGGGTAACTAACTAGCGTGGAACAGATTACACTTTTCCCGGTTTCTTTCGAAAACTTTAAGACAGTGCCATCTACTAACATGTGAATGAAACTATCAAGCTTATAATACAACTTATTTAAAAAGCTTTCAACCTGCACTATTCAAAAGGATTTCGTTTGACTTCGTAAATCATCCAAATAATACTCCGATATGAATACTCTAAGCTAAAGGACCATGGACGCGATACCGACGGAAATATTCGTAGAAGTAAAATAACGAGGAACCGATAGCTCTACTCGGTACAATACAACTCGAAAGTGCAAAGCAATATTGTCAAAAGTAGAGCGGGAACTACTGACAATGACAATTTGACTTAATATTTTTTGACATTAACATGTTTATGACAAATAAATCATTAAAAAAAAGCAAACATACCACATTTTAATAAAAAATGCATAGCTTTTTTATTAAAATAAGTTCGTATAAGTAAAGAGAGGGTAAGGTTAATAAAATAACTTCTAAACCATAATTACTTACGTTATTATTTTTTTTAATTTACCAAAATCTGTAATTGGCCAAAAGACTGGTGTCTATTTTGGTGAATTCCGGGCCAGAATGGGAAAGAGAGAGAGGAGAGAGAGAGATAAAAACAAAATAATAGAGCATAACCCATAAATCAAATCAATTATTTTACTTTTAATAAATTGTACATTTTACAGACAGTACCAATATTGCTAAAACTTTCCATTCGATCATCTTTATTTAGTTAAAGATTTTCGGTAGTATTTTCGTTACTGTACAATTAACATATAAAAAGCCCTGATTTGCTCAATCTCCTTTATTTAATTGAATGCATGCCTACTTATGTTATTTTTATAGCTATTGTGAACAGTTGATTCTACCAATTTATGATATTTTACAAATCAAATGTGATAATTAAAAAAAAAAAATTTTTATCCTTATGTTTATTTCTCACCACAAGCCAAAAATACACCGACCTCCCCAGCGGCGTCAGCGTGGTTTGCTACGCTGACGACCCGCTCGTTCTGCCTCAGGGGGGGTCGCACCAGGCGGCGGCCGACATCATGACACGCGGGGTTGCGATAGTCGCAAAGAGGATACGGCTACTGGGTCTCGAGGTGGCCCTGCACAAATCCGAGGCCATGGTCTTTCATGGCCGCGGGAATACGCCACCGTCGGGATCCCTGCTGACGGTAGGAGGGGTTCGCATCGGCGTCGGGTCGACGATGAAGTACCTGGGAATCGTTCTCGACAGCCTCTCGCAGTGTCGGACTCACCTATCTTCGTTCTTGACGTCCCCGTCGGGCAGGTCCCCGTCGGGCAGGTCCCCGTCGTGCAGGTCCCCGTCGTGCAGGTCGGCGGCGCCGTCGGCGGGCGCGTCGTCGTCCGACAGCTCGCGCTTCACCGGCACTTCGAAGTCCACCTTCACCTCTTCGATCAGTATGTCTATTTTGGACACCAGAGGCTTTTCGTCTTCGTCTATCACCTATGAGTTATAAGGGCTCAATATAAGTATAAGGGTTGATGTATAACATTTTTAGGGGAGTGAAGAACATGGTGTACCTTACACCATTCGCCCCCCACAGAATACGCCTCCCGATATATGAGGGCACAGTTTGCACAGTGGCCGAGCGAACGACTGCTGCGCTGTGTTTCGCGGATTCGATTCAAAGGAACAAATATTTGTATGACATGCAAATAGTTAAAAAAGGTAGTCTATGTAATAGAAAAAGTGAAAGTGTGTTTTTTAACCTATGTGTCATTCCAGACTATAATCTACCTCTATGCCAAATTTCATCAAGATCCGTTCAGCCGTTTTGACGTGAAAGAGTAACAAACATCCACACACACAGTTTCGGAGATAATATAAAATTACTAAAACGCAAAATGCCCCTAGCATAACTTTCATTGTGCAGACGTTTTACTTATTTGCCCATAGATGGCGCAATTACGTCATTTTTCTGAATTGCGGTGACTTTCCGTGGATTGATGACCCTCTCGAATTATTATGCCCACGTTGTCGTTAGTTGGAGTTCTAAATATTACGTGTCAGTTGCTTATTGGTTTCGGTTGTTTCGTTCGTATGGTTGTTGTTGTTGATAGATACGTAAAAAATGACGTAATTGCGCCATTTATGGGCAAATAAAAATACTATAAATAATAATAATAATATACTGTAAATGGCAAATCTTATCTGTATGATGTTCTTGTGATACTGAAATAAAATATAAAAGATAGAGATATGGTATCGCGGACTTTTTTGTAGAAATAATTAAGACGAACCAGGTAGCCATACATTGTTTTTTATTTTAAGCAACTGTTTAGGCAGCGCACGCAAATAATTCTGTTTCATGAGGTATTTTTTTCCGACTTGCTAGACAAAAGTTGTGATAGCTCGGTTAATATACATGTTATAGAAACAATTTATAGCCTATAGCACTCAGGAATAATGTAGCTTTCTGCCAGAAAATTTTAGAATTGGATTATGAGTTCCAGAGATTACCCCCTACATACAAATTTACAAACTTACAAATTTTACCTCTTTATAATATTAGTATAGATTAGTATAGATATAGATAGTATAGACGTATAGATAGGCCTACATGGGCACTTATAAAACGTCGAGAAAAGATGCACGGTTCGGGTTGGTCGTTTCCTATGGAGAAAAACCGGCAAGAAACTCCATGGTTACTCTTTTAAAATCATTTAGTTTTACAATGTTGTTGTTACAGCGTTAGCACTTAAGTATGAGAGGACAGCGTAGGCCCGACAATAAGTCATTGCTTACTTTACAAAAAGTAAAATAAAATAATACTTACGTTAACAAAAGTTAACAAGCGTCTAAGAATCTACAAGCCAACCATGTCCACTCATTCACAACGAATTGGTAGAAAAGAATCTATACAAGAGTAAAAAAATAAATAAAAAATATTGCAAAAACAAAATAATAACTAAGAGACGAGTCACACAGATGTTGCTATCAGTACTGTAACTATTCAGAACAAGGGTGATATAAATATGTGATTTGACAACTATTGCAAAAAAATACAAAATGATTAAAGAGATCACAAAAATAAATAAGATTGAGAATAGTTAGACATCCACAAAGGAGGCCGGCGAAATTGGACCCACATTATTTATAAATTAACGAAGTATCGTTCACTTGCGAGTTAATGTTTATTATAACTAAGAGTTTATAGGAAGATTATCTAAAAAATATTGAATGACTAGATCTTGGATATTAAAAGTTAGAAAAGACTTTTATTTTCTTAAAAATTAGTCATCAAGCAGTTATTGAACGCACCGTGTTTCGAATTACATTCCAACCTACTCTTAATATGATTTATATTCTCACACTAGTGGATGTTTACGGTTGTAATTTTTTTTTAATAAATGAAACTTGTAAAGTATAAAAAAAATATATACAAACGTTAATATTAAACATGCGTTCACATTTTTTTTTTACAAAAATGTTAAAATAATTACGATTATTTATGATAACGTAGAATGAAACGTTATGCTGTCAATATGAACTGACTGTTAGTGTCAAAACTATTTCGTACTAAGGATGCACCATCGCTCATAAAAAAACATCGATATTTTTAAAATTGAAACACCGATGCTAAAACTTCGGTTGATAAGTCGTTTTTTTGTCAATACATGTAAGTTTTGTTTGTTGTGCAAGCAATCTAAAAGCTATTAAAAGATAGGTGTCTATAATATTAATAAACGATTAATTGGTGTGAAAAAGGTAATAAAGTTGAACAAATTCTGTAGAAATATGTATGAATGTAGAAGGAATGATGGGGTTAAAATTCATATTTACAAGTGTTTTCCACCTCGCATTAAAATAATGAACATAAACACACAAATAAATTGTAAATCACTCCACAATCACTACTTACGCAGATACGCAAAATAGGATGAAGTGTTTTTCTTCGAATTGAATCTTAATTTTTGATTATAACTGCTATGCTGCTAACCGTGTTTATGTTAGCGCTGTCATAGACAACACAAACGCAAGGACAAATGAGATTTTTTGTGGCAAAGAATTGTAGACCATACAGCCTAGTTATCTATAATAATTAATAGCCGTAGCCAATGTTTTTTATCAATAGATAGATGGCGTTGAAAAAATATCGTTCGTTCGTTGATGTTAACATTATCAATATCGATGTTAAAACATCGATGTTTATGAACGATACATCGATGTTTTTAAATATCGATGTATCGTTTGCATCCCTATTTCGTATTATTCCATTGTTTGTTTTCAACGGCTAACGTGGAATTTCTGTTATTTTCTGTGTGATTTTATGGATTATTGACGACTTGGCTTTACGTTTGGACTGATTTTTCTACATACCGGCTTAGATAAACGCTTTTACCTTTGGATTTCGATTTGCAAGTGGTTTGTATTTAACTAGGTACCCGTTAAAATGCGTTGTGTGAATTGCTGATGCTTTATTGAACCATTTTGCAGTTGAATTCAGGGAACGAACAAATGTCCTTGAGGTCATTCAAACAATAGATAATATTGTATTGTTAAATACGCAATCTTGGATTCGTTTTAGGTTATAACCTTTTACCTTGAATTTCTTTTTTCTCCCATCACCTACAACTCACTGCCCATTTGCTTTTTTTCTAGTTTTATATAGTTCTACAACTAGGTATCAGTTTCTATACTATACCATGCTCCTCAGAGTGGGTCCCATTGTACAGGCATCCCCGCCAGCCTCCTTTGTGCTGATTATAGCTACCAGGGAAGCCGCATGCGCAGAAGGAACTATAGCCAAACTTCTTTATCTTCAACGTAGTCCTTGATTTTGTAATATGCGTTTTTAATAAGGAACCGTTTTATGTAGTTTTTAAACTTTCCATCTGTCAGTTCTATAACTGATTTTGGCAACTTGTTATAAAAGCGTATACTGTTTATTAGAAATGACTTGCTAGTTTTTGATAATCTAAATTTAGGAATTACAATTTCGTGTTTACTGCGTGTATTGATATTGTGGTAGTCGCTCCTAATTTTGAAAAGCCCCCGATTTTTACGGACATACAATATACATTCTAAGATATAAAGTGAAGGCAGAGTCAGTATATCGATCTCTTTAAATTTTTCTCTGAGGGACTCGCGAGGACTCATTTTATAGATCGCGCGGACTGCCCTCTTTTGTAATATAAAAACTGAATCGACGTCTGCTGCTGATCCCCACAGGAGAACGCCATAATACATAATACTGACGGGCATAATACTGTGAAAGTAAGCATAGTACACTAACCTAGCTGTGTCTACATCAGTTAAATGCCTTATTTTCCTTACTGCATATGCAGCTGAGCTGAGCCTACCGGAAAGAGTTCTTATGTGCGCGCCCCATTGCAGTTTAGAATCAATAGTCATCCCCAAGAATACAGTTTCTGCTATAACATCAAGACTTTTGCCGTCAAGTTTTAAATTTAGATCACGTTGTGGTACATTTGGTAAGGCAAACTTTAGACATTTGGTTTTGTTCGCATTCAGTAAGAGATTGTTAGCTGCGAACCATTTCGATAGAACGGTTAGACTTTTGTTAACATGAACAGCATCCGGATTTTTTCTATTTATTTTAAAAATTAGCGTCAGCAAATAAAATTATATCCGATGGTTTGGCCATCATATAAGGAAGATCATTTATATAAACAAGAAATAGGAAGGGACCGAGAATAGAACCTTGGGGCACGCCCATCTTGACTAGAGACCCAGAGGACGTCGCCCCATTAACATTTACTTTTTGCTGCCTGTTTGATAAATATGATAAAACAAGATCAGCAGCTCGTCCACGAATTCCGTAGTGGTGTTATTTACAGAGCAGTGTGTTGTGGTCGACGCAGTCGAACGCTTTTGAGAGATCACAGAAAATGCCAATGGCATCCTGGGACTGCTCCCAGGATTCCAAAATGTGACTGATGAGTTTTACTCCCGCGTCCGTTGTCGACATGCCCTTCGTGAAGCCAAACTGTTGACTATGCAGAATCCCGTTTAAGTTAAAGTGAGACAGCATCTGGTCCAGCATGATTTTTTCATAGATTTTACTTAATGCTGGAAGCACAGATATAGTTCTATAGTTAGAGGGATCACTCTTGCAACCCGATTTGAAAATTGGTACTACTTTACTATATTTCATTAAGTCAGGAAACTTGCCGCTATCCAAACACTGATTGAATATGCCTGTGAGGACAGGAGCAATTGAGTCAATAATATTAGCAAGAACCTTGACGGATATCCCCCATAAGTCTTCAGTATTTTTTATGTTTAGACTTTTGAATGCATTTTTAATGTCCATAAAACAAAAATACTACTTGGAGCGGGTTCTGGGCGCGAGGTGTCTAGTCTCCAGGTTCCAGTAGTACTAACCTCTTCCTTGACGGCGGCGGGTGCGGGCGCGGGCTGCTCCCAGAACAGCTGGTCGGCGCTGGGCTTGCAGTCCGGCGCGACCTGCTCCTGCGGCATGCGCAGCTGTACCTGTCTCCAGGTTCCAGTAGTACTAACCTCTTCCTTGACGGCGGCGGGTGCGGGCGCGGGCTGCTCCCAGAACAGCTGGTCGGCGCTGGGCTTGCAGTCCGGCGCGACCTGCTCCTGCGGCATGCGCAGCTGTACCTGTCTCCAGGTTCCAGTAGTACTAACCTCTTCCTTGACGGCGGCGGGTGCGGGCGCGGGCTGCTCCCAGAACAGCTGGTCGGCGCTGGGCTTGCAGTCCGGCGCGACCTGCTCCTGCGGCATGCGCAGCTGTACCTGTCTCCAGGTTCCAGTAGTACTAACCTCTTCCTTGACGGCGGCGGGTGCGGGCGCGGGCTGCTCCCAGAACAGCTGGTCGGCGCTGGGCTTGCAGTCCGGCGCGACCTGCTCCTGCGGCATGCGCAGCTGTACCTGTCTCCAGGTTCCAGTAGTACTAACCTCTTCCTTGACGGCGGCGGGTGCGGGCGCGGGCTGCTCCCAGAACAGCTGGTCGGCGCTGGGCTTGCAGTCCGGCGCGACCTGCTCCTGCGGCATGCGCAGCTGTACCTGTCTCCAGGTTCCAGTAGTACTAACCTCTTCCTTGACGGCGGCGGGTGCGGGCGCGGGCTGCTCCCAGAACAGCTGGTCGGCGCTGGGCTTGCAGTCCGGCGCGACCTGCTCCTGCGGCATGCGCAGCTGCTCCTCCAGCTCCTTCAGGTACGGCAGGATCGCGTTGTAGTCTACAAACAGTACGCTGATTATCGTTTCGAAGGATTAAGCAGTTGTGTACCGTATAGTAGTTGCTTGGTACACCATTTCAAACGCATATGGCATAGATGTTACAATAGACCCTTACTAATATTATAAAAGCGAAAGTGAGTTTGTCTGTTTGTTACGTCGTCACGCCTAAATGGCAAAACCGATTTTGATGAATTTTGGTACAGAGATAGTTGGAACCCTGAACGGACATAGGCTACTTTTTGTCTCTTTCTAACCCCCCATTTCTCTAAAATACGGGAGTGAAAGTTTGTATAGCATTTCGCAAATTTCAAGGTAGGAATTAAGCTAAAATTGGTATACGGACTATTTGTCACTAACAAAAACATCGTGCATCATTTTTGTTTTGGAAATCTGCCCCCAACCCCCTTAAAAGAGGGGATGAAATTTTATATGGGACCTTTCGCAGTTTTCAAGGTAGGAAGCTAAAAATCGGTACACACACTTTGTTACCAACGAAAAATACCTGCAAATCGTTTTTCGTTGGTTGGTTGGTTGGTTTACAGTTCCCCAACTGTGTTACCTCGAATTTAACGCGAGCGAAGCCGCGGGCAAAAGCTAGTATATTATAATACCGGTATGTTTTACTGTTTGTTACGAAGGGTGTAGATTTCACTTCTTTTTCATATTTGTTTTTATTTATATGAACGTTAATTTATTTATTCTTGTTACATATTATAACACATGCCTGCCATGTTACAGCATCATGAGATAGAAGCCTTTTAGCCTCGAACAGGACATTTTTTTTAGTTTTTGTTATTCTTTTTTTTTAATTAATTTTGTTTTATTGTCTTGCCCTGTGCGAATCTAATAAACACTTTTTCTTTATTTCTTTCACACTTTCACCTTTACTGAAATCCCTGATGGAAAGTTCAAATACATTTGGCCCCAACTAGGAATCGAATCCAAGGCCTGACGCTCTGCATAACACTTGCACTTGGTGTGTCGCTACGGC
The DNA here is from genome assembly GCA_905475445.1 of Ochropleura plecta. Classification (NCBI taxonomy): domain Eukaryota; kingdom Metazoa; phylum Arthropoda; class Insecta; order Lepidoptera; family Noctuidae; genus Ochropleura; species Ochropleura plecta. Next base: position 13,093,031 of record FR997749.1, read on the forward strand.
GCGTAGCACGACCTACGCCGTAGCAGTCTATGCTACGCCGTCGCAGACTATGCTACGCCGTAGCGAGCACCATTCTACAGCCGCCAAGCCGTAGCAAAGAAAACACTATAATTATACCACGGACGCCATACAATGCAATTTTCTATCGTAACACGCTATAATTATTCCAACTTTTTCTATTTTTTATTTTATATACTGACATTTTATGACTTGACATTAATATTTACTTTGTTTTATATATTTTTTTTATTATTATCTTTGATTTCTGACATTTTACGATTTCATTAATTTAATTTTGTAAATATTTTTTAGTCTTTTATTTGTTTATTGATGATTTAGTCTTTTAAATGTGAGGATGTGGATCATACTACTCCGAGAAGAAACAGCCGAAACAAACTCAGAGATCAGTCTCTTTTAAGGTCCAGACAAAAATCTTGGTCAACTTACATGAGGACTATGCAGATTAGTGTCTGAAATGGTCTTTTAAAGAAAGCACCACACAGATTGAGTGGACCTGTCCAGTCAGTGCAAGCATTTGTCAGTTATCGTGTAGCTCGACTAATAACTCTATTCAAACCGCCTTTTTGGCTAAACATACAACTTTTAATCCCAGTATGAACTTCTTGCGGGATCGTGGACGCGGGCGAAGCCGCGGCTACAAGTTAGCAAGCCATGCATGACGTACCATAGGGCTCTCCGTCCAGCTTGTCTTCCGGATGCGTCTTGTCGAAGTGTGCCGTCAATAGCTCGAACCTGCGATATAATATACAACGTTATTTTAACACAAAACGTCTCTGAGATGTATGTGGCTAAGTCATAACAACCACACGGGTCTATCTTCAAGGTATATATTGTAGTACATGACAAAGAGTCTCCAGCCCGATTTTGATAAAAAAAAATACGTGTGGCACTCGGGGACTACCGCAGTAAAGCTATTACATAGCATTCTTTATCAACTTATGCAATAAATAAAAAACTAAATATAATATTTTAAAAGTACTTTCAATTAAAAAGAAGTCGCAAAAAGTAAAACAAGACCTTGGATTTGATCCAGCGTACTGTTGATTGACAATTCGATTCCCTACCAAACACGCTGAATTCGTAATGAAAGTGTTAGGTTTTTTCGTTGGCGAAATTTCTGGATTCGCTCTCCACGCTCAAGGCCCGCAATAGATCTCTCGCGTCCGGCCCTGGTTCAGGCCATGGTCCGGAGCGAGACGGAATGAGAAGCGGTCACCTCCTTCTGCGAAGCAGTAATGCTAGTGAAGGTGGAGGTCGGGCGTTTGAGGGAGAGAACCTCAAACCAACCCAGCCGCCGCGGGAGACGCCCCGGGCGCCGGGCGACAAGAGACGACTCCCGGCCACCGTAGATGCGGGCCTGTGGACGGTGAGCAATGGGTAGCTCACCGTCCGTCCGTCGATTGACGACAGGCCGAGTGGACGGCGCGTTCGTGTTTCACGCGCGCCTCAAAGAGATGTCAGCAAAGCAGAGGGGCTTGCCAGAGCCTCCGCCTGCCGGGGTTGCGGGTTGTTCGAAAGAGATACCGCGGCTCCGGAACGTAAAGGGCAATAGAAGGAACATGGGTGGGTTTTAGTCAGTAAAAGTTTGTCATGCCCCCCCGCTCCGCCCAGAGCGGGGGAAGTCATTTGATGACTTCCCACCCGAAAAAAAAGAGGCCCGCAATAGAAGCTATGCAATAGCTTCAAACTAAAACTGCGTCACGGGTTTTTTTTATCAAAATCAAAAGCTATTTATTCAAAATAGGCTGATAATCAGCATATTTTGAACGTCACATTACAAGAGACAGTCCCAACAAAAACGCCCGCCCACTTCCTAGTGTTCTAGCTGGAAAGAAGAAGTGGCGGTACAAACTCCCCAGTGTCAACGGGTTTGATTCAAATGCCGTAGCATATAGCTATAGTTTAAAAAAAAAACCAAGGACGCAGTTTTAGTTTTCATCTAAATCGGGCGTCCTGTTTTTCACCCTGATTACCATCATGTACTAACTGGGTTATGGAGGTCACAGTGGCGAGTTACGAGGTTCCAGGAGTGGCTGGAGCGGGTGTACTCACCGCGAGTAGACCTTGAAGCAGATGCGGCACTGGTAGCGCTCGGCGAGGTGGATGCGCTTGTTGTGACGGCCCAGCTTGAGGTTCCAGGAGTGGCTGGAGCGGGTGTACTCACCGCGAGTAGACCTTGAAGCAGATGCGGCACTGGTAGCGCTCGGCGAGGTGGATGCGCTTGTTGTGACGGCCCAGCTTGAGGTTCCAGGAGTGGCTGGAGCGGGTGTACTCACCGCGAGTAGACCTTGAAGCAGATGCGGCACTGGTAGCGCTCGGCGAGGTGGATGCGCTTGTTGTGACGGCCCAGCTTGAGGTTCCAGGAGTGGCTGGAGCGGGTGTACTCACCGCGAGTAGACCTTGAAGCAGATGCGGCACTGGTAGCGCTCGGCGAGGTGGATGCGCTTGTTGTGACGGCCCAGTTTGCTGGCCGTGATGAAGGACTGGCCGCACACTGAGCACGTATACGGCTTCTCGTCTGTAACGAAATATTGCAACTTTTAATTCGTTACCATCGAATGTGAACTAAATTGAAATTAAATGGTTTAAAGTAAGGAATGAGTATATTCGAGGAAGTTTGAAAGTAGCGCCTGTTACAGGAAAATTGAAAGGGACTCGTTTGTCTCGGTATGGACATGTAATGAGGAGGGATGAAGGACATGTGACTAAAAGAGTGATGGATCTGAATGTTGATGGACGGAGAGCGAGAGGAAGGCCAAAGAAAAGATGGATGGATTGTGTAAGGAATGATATGAAGGAGAAAGAAGTAAATGATACCGTGACGCCTGATAGGGGAGAATGGAAGAAGAAAACGTGTTGCGCCGAACACAAATAGAATGGGACAAGGGCAGGAAAATGATGATAAAGTGATAGGATGAGCCTATTGCATTTTACCAGATACAAACATGTCATATGTACTTGCGGAAAGTGGGGAACAATAGAATACAGTCAGCTATCATAACTACCTGTCCAATCTACACTGTTTCATTTATTGATTAATTTCCATATTGTATACATTTTTAAATTTTTTGACGATAGTCTGGCAGTTTGAGTACTATTTAATAAGCGTCCTACACAAATGTCCTTTTTTTGGTATTGTTCGTCGTGTCTTTGAGCTCCTTGTGTTATGAGTTGAGCTACACGATAACTGACAAATGCTTGCACTGACTGGACAGGTCCACTCAATCTGTGTGGTGCTTTCTTAAAAAGACCATTTCAGACACTATCTGCAGTCCTCATGTAAGTTGACCAAGATTATTTTGTCTGGACCTTAAAAGAGACTATGACCTCTGAGTTTGTTTCGGCTGTTTCTTCTCAGAGTAGTCGGGTACGAAACACCGGCTTCATCTAGTTTTTAAAAAAAATGATGTGTAAAAGTTTGTGAAAACCTACTTGCAAAATAAACATCATTTATCATTTACAGATATTTCTTAATAAAAAAAACATTTAAAAAAAAAATTGGTTGTTTGTAAAGTAGGTTTACGATCGAGATGTTTACGTGATAACGTCTTATTGGTGATATAAGTTATCACCAGTAGTGACATCTAAAATGAAATTAAGTACTAATTTAAAGTTATTTTTTCGAGCCAAGTAACAGATGGCGCTACCATCTTTATGAAATGTCGCTCGTGAGGTTTACAAGTTTCTGAACATGTCACCCGACTAAAACGATTTTAAAGACGTTATCACGTCAATATAAAAATAGTAGCCCACCGGTATCGGGAACAGGATCCAAGCTACCGGCGCTCAGGGCTCCAGAGAAAGGAACCTCCTAACAATACGAGCCGTGTCCAGGAGTACCGCGCACTGTATCAAGCCCTTGATCCAGCTGCCTAACGAGAGCCTCCTCAGGTATTGGTCGAGGCTCTTGGCAGATACGACTATTATAATATTTATGTTATTCTTATACTAACATATTATTTTCTTTTAAACATTCTGGCTTGCTAACAAAAGACTAATAATGGAATTGTCTCAGAATATATTATATACTGTTTTGAAAGATTTTATATGAAGTGTGGTCTTTCTAAAATAGTAACGCCCAAACTAATATTAATAAATAACTAGTATGCTTACAAAAATTTTAACCAACTTTAGAAAAAGGAGAATGTTCTTAATTCAATTGTTTCTGTTTATGTTGTTTATGCGATTTCTCTGTCAATTGTAGGCATATTTTGAAAATTATTTTTATAATAGAAAGGGTATACTCCGGAAGGGGACCTATATGAAAGGACTAAGTCTTGATGGCACGGTTGGCGCAGTTGTTGAGCGATCGACTGCTGCGGTGCGTGTCGCGGGTTCGTTCCCCGCATGGAACAAATATTTGTTTGACCTACAGGTAATTGTTACAGGTCTGGCTTTTTGTGTATGTGAGTTTAAATGTTTGTAAACGCACCCACGATACAGGAGTAATTCTTAGTGTGGGGCACTGTTTAAAAAAATGAAAAAAAAGTGTGGAAATCGAAACCCTCCCAGAAGCGGGGTCCACATGAAGAAGAAGAAGTAGGGAACCTATTTGTATTTTATCAATATTGCTTCAGTAGTTTATAATTTAATCTTCTAATATAATATTTTTCCTAATGTATACGGATGATATGCTTATATCTCTTAGTCATCTGCCTAGCCTTTTTCCCAACTATGTTGGGGTCGGCTTCCAGTCTAACCGGATGCAGCTGAATATCAGTATTTTACATGGAGCGACTGCCTATCTGACCTCCACAACGCAGTTAGTACTGGGTAATGCGATACCCCTTGGTAAGACTGGTTGTCAGATTTTCGGAACACTGACTACTTGTAACGACTGTCAAAGATCTACAAATGACAGCCGGGACCAACGGCTTAACGTGCTTTCCGAGGCACGGAGGAAACTCGGTATGTAACGGGTGGTCACCCATCCACAGACCAACCTAGGCGAGCGGCTGCTATTATTTAGCCACGAGCTCCTCGTGCGTGCAATGCTTATATCTCTTAGTAACAATGGTAAATGAATACTCGATAAGAATTTGTGTGAGATACCACCATACCACAACTAAAAAAAGGCTGAATACAAAAAGGTTTTTACAAAAAAAAAACACTTTTAAAAAACATCACTTTTGTTCAAGACAAAATCTTCTAAAGCATCCTTACTGAGTAAATTAAAAGCAATTCACTATTCACTGATGGTACAACCTCTCAAAGTTGTGCTGACAACAATTAACAACTTTGATAGCTTATATCGGAAACATGGCACTTGAGAAGATTTGGTCTCATACAAAACATGTTGGTTTTAATGTCAGCCATCCATGCATAGGAGGTGGCCGGGCATTTGAGGGAGAGAACCTCAAACCAGCCCAGCCGCCGCGGGAGACGCCCCGGGCGCCGGGCGCCGCGAGACGACTCCCGGCCACTGTAGATGCGGGCCTGTGGACGGTGAGCAATGGGTAGCTCACCGTCCGTCCGTCTATTGACGACAGGCCGTGTCGACGGCGCGATCGTGTTTCAGAGCCTCCGCCTACCGGGGTTGCGGGTTGTTCGAAAAAGATACCGCGGCCCCGGAACGTAAAGGGCAATAGAAGGAACATGGGTGGGTTTTAGTCAGTAAAAGTCTGACACTCCCCCCCGCTCCGCCCAGAGCGGGGGAAGTTATTTGGTGATTTCCCACCCCAAAAAAAAATTCCATTCCATTCATACAGATTCAATGCACGGCTATTTTGAAAATAACATAAAATTCCAAAAGGTTGAATTTTATGTTATTTTTATTTAAAAAAATTGCCACTCAATCTGTGACAACACACCTGCTTAATAAAGTCAAAGGACTGATTGCTCAATATACAAGTTTTTTTTTTTTTTTGTAAAATTCTAATACTTAACAAAAATAGTTATTTCCTCTTACCCGTATGTGATCTGACATGCAGTTTCAAATAGTAACTCAAAGAGAACTGTTTCTGACACACAAAACATTTGTAAATTTTCTCTAAATTATTTAGATCTGCTTCATTCATTTTGTTCATTCTGTTGGCGTTGTCTTCACCATTGCTGTTAGTCAAGGAATTGATTTCTTTACTTTGAGACTCTTTGTTTGTAGAACTTATTTCATTATTTGTGTTAATTTCACTATTGTGGGCTTTATTTGAACTATTATCATTATTTACATTTTCATTTGGTAAGGAAACAGGATTCATTCCGTTATTCATAAAATCTGTGGCTTTCTCTTCACCAATATATCCATCCTCGGGTTTTATTTCAACATCCACATCGACTTCTTTCTTAATTTTAACCAACTTTTTTAATTTCTTCTTTTCTTTTTTTATTTGTTTCTTTTTAAATTGATTCCTTAACCGCAGTCTGTAGCTGGTCATTCTGTTCTTGTGGAGAGTCACGTGTTGGTCCAGCTCATGAAGTGCGTTGTAACTCACATTACAGACCGAACAACCGTAGAACTTGAATGCAGCATCCTTGATCTTTTCAGAAGTACCTTTCTGGCCGTTCTTCTCCTTCTTTGCCCTTTTTGAGACTGGTTTTGTTTCTGTTTTTTCAATCTTAGGCGGTACTTCTATATCGATGGTTGTTTGTGATGCTGGTGGAGGATTATTGAGAGGTTCTTGTGGCTCTGTGTTGTTATAGTTTACGTTGGTCTGTTGGTAGGCATGGTAGATGGACTGCTGAAGCTTGCTGGGGTACGGGTACGTCTGGGCCACATAGTTGTTGTACGCTGGGTACTCCTGGTACGAACTGAGCGGGTCTACATCCATCTCCCCTGGTACAGGTGCTGCTGCTGCTTGGTTCATATTGCCAACCTGGAAGCGATCATCAAAAATGTTATTTTAAATGTCAAGCATGATGGGAGGCTTATTCCTAAGACTAGGTGCAGTCAGGGTGTGGATATTGATAATGGAGTCTTAATTTTCTCTATTTCTCCAAAATTCACAAAGTTTCAACAACTAACCTTCCCTCTAAGCAATGACAACAAAGTACAAAAAACATATCATAAATTATTTCGAAACTATAATTTACTCATAGGCGAGTTTCTTAAAAACGTCAGTATTTATATATAATAATTCACAGAACGCTTTTAAAAGACAGACATATCTCAATAATCATGGACACAGTGTTGATTCTCCGTGACACCGCGAACATCACACATACTGATGCTAACTCAAAACCAAAACAACGTGTTTCTTCACCTGTCTGCTCGAAAACATGTAAACACCACACTCTAATATACTTTTGCAGCACTTTTAAAGTCCAAACAGCGTTTTAAACCACACAGAATGTCGTTCCACGTACTAATCGATACTCTCAGCGTAAAAAACTTACCTGCTGTTGAGTCGTATAGTACAAAAAAACACTTTTTTTATACAATTCACAAATTACTTTTTAACGATGAAATTCATTGTGTTCTCCCACCAAAACTCTCTAAATAACATGTTCATCGTATGCTACGTGTAGTATACTCTATAATCATCGCAAAAAAACACAATTTAAAGTTTAATATGACAATTAAAACAAAGAATATTCAATTCGTAAATTCACATTTTTTTTCTCGCGTGACTAGGTAAACTGCTATGGCCGTCATTTCAGTGCTGCCAACTTAGTATTTTAATTTACTTTATTTCCAAGATACTTTTTATTTTGAATACTGCTTTTATTCTAATAATTACGTTTTTGTGTTTTGTCGTTATCCATTCTAGTCAGAAATTTAGAATAAGTTATTTCACAGCGACAGGCTATAAATCTTGATCTTTATTAAAGTGACGATTACATTGAAAAGTATGACTGTGTTTTGTCTACTTTAAACGATTCTGATTGAAATTTTATAATTTAGAAAACAGATTTTTACTACGACGAGGTTTGAGATTCACCTGTCATATTATTCAAAAGTCCCCCAACTCAAGCATAAATCTTTATCTGACAACTTTTTTAAATCTGTCAAGCTGCCAAGGTCATAATATTCTTATGTTCCATTTTACCTTATATTTATTGTTTAGTTTTTCTTGTATATATTAACAGATGTATTTTAAACGTTTGTTAATTATTTTTTTTGTTCAAATAAATATTTTTGAAAACTAAAAACCAAATCAAGTCACTTTCCTAGCGTATATCGAAACGCACTGTACAAAAAATGCGAGATAGGTATTACAAGACTCCAAGCACCATCTTATCACAATCTTATTGTTATTGAGTCGAATCGAGCTACATCAGACAGTAATATGCATAGTCCTCATGTTAGTTGAGCAAGATTTTTGTCTGGACCTTAGAAGAGTCTGAGTTTGTTGCTTCCCAGAGTAGTTGAGCACGAAACCCCGGCCTCATCTAGTTCAGAAAAAAAACGACGTGTGAAAGTGTTTACTGCTTGCAAAAAAATAAACATCTTTCTATTAAATACTCCTTGACTACAAGGAAGGAGGCTATTGAATGCATAGGGACTGGCTTAACATGCTTTCCGAGGCACGGAGAAGTCACGTTTTCTCGTCTCGATCACTGGTCCATGGACCGATTTTGATAAGAGTTCAAGACCCGTGCGTGCGGCTGATAAATTGCTTAGCCCAGAGGGCCTGAGCTCCTCACAGTCAACATACACATGACATATCATATTATGACATTGACAGCGCCTTATCAAGAATTCAAGATAGGTACTTAAGTAATACCTAAGTAGGTAATTATTTTTCATTAAGCTACACTTTGAAGGTAGCTACATAGAATCATGCATTGTCCCACATTGTCTTAAGCCCCGTTCCAATAAACAAAAACGATTCGTTTTGCTTACGGATAGTAGGATTTTGACATAAGACTATAACCCCCGAATACTGAAACGTCACTCAAAATGTGAGGGCTGCTTAACACACTTAACATTTGAGCAGCTCTTAAACTTTAGATTTTGTATGGTCAAACGTCACTTCTGAGTCTCTGTTAAACTTAAGTGGGACTTAAATTTTGAGTGAGGTTTCAGTATTCGGGGGTTAGACTCGATAGAACTTATGTCAAAATACTACCATCCGTAAGCAAAACGAGTCGTTTTTGTTTATTGGAACGGGGCTTTAGAACGTTTAGTGTTTAGGACGCTGCACGTTGGCCCCATTATTTCTGAAAAACAGCAAGACCATAAACAACTATCGGTTTGTTTTTCAAATAGGTACTTATTTTTTTCGTGCGGGAAATCGAAAATCGAACGCGCAGCGTGGCAGCCGGTCGCCCAGTCAGCCACTATCTGTGTTAACTTTATGACAATGGTAACACTCGTAATTTGGGCCCGATACTAGGGGTCACCATGGCCCAAATGTTAGTTAGACACCTACCACTCCATTTTGTTGAATTACTTGGGGACATACATTGATGATTTAGGAAATATCAAGTCTCTATTGAATTGCAAATGAAATCATTTAATACAAAACCAGTTGGACAAGTTCTTTGTTTAATTGCCTAGGTTTTAATGATGATTTTTTTGCCCGCGGCTTCGTTCGCGTTAAATTCGGGGTAACACAGTTCCCCTTTCCTGATTTGCAGGTACCTGCTATTTGTAGTTTTTGCCCTAGCGCCTTATTTATTGCTGCAAAGCTAAATTTCCCTTTTTCTCACCCATTTCTTATTTTTATCAAAAAAAATCTAGCCTATGTATCTCTGTACCAAAATTCATCAAAATCGGTTTAGCTATGTAGGCGTGAAGAGGACGTAACAAACAAACTCACTTTCGCTTTTATAATATTAGTAAGGATTACTTAGTTACACAATAACATACACTCTGTACCCTACAGGGTCCGTAGATCTTGAAAGAAAGAAAGAAACACACATTTTGTTTGGCATGCTCTGTCCCACTCCTGGGCAAGTGCCACCCTCCGTGCCTTCACACACTATGGAATGTGGAATGCAAATAGAGATTTGAATATGATGTGCCTGTTTATTTTTTAATTCACTCGGTAATTACAATAGTTTATTCATTCAGAGGTGGATTGGAAATCATCAAATAACTTGCCACGCTCTGGGCGGAGGGAGGGGGAGGGTCACGATAGTACTGATTATAACCCACCTATGTTCCTTTATATTCCGGGGTCGCGGTAAGGTATCTCTTTCGATCAACCCGCACGCCCGGCAGGCGGTGGCCCTGGCAGGCCCCTCTGCTGTGCTGACCTCTCTTTGAGGCGCGCGTGGATCAGTAACGCGCCGTTAACACAGCGGCGGATTATGCCTAAAGCAAACTAGGCACATGCCTTGGGCACGAGGTCACAAAATGGCGCGAGGTTACAAAAGGGCGCGAGGTTACAAAAGGGCGCGAGATCACAAAATGGCGCGAGGTTACAAAAGGGCGCGAGTTTACAAAAGGGCGCGAGGTTACAAAAGGGCGCGAGTTTACAAAAGGGCGCAAGATCACAAAATGGCGCGAGGTTACAAAAGGGCGCGAGATCACAAAATGGCGCGAGGTTACAAAAGGGCGCGAGTTTACAAAAGGGCGCGAGGTTACAAAAGGGCGCAAGATCACAAAATGGCGCGAGGTTACAAAAGGGCGCAAGATCACAAAATGGCGCGAGGTTACAAAAGGGCGCGAGTTTACAAAAGGGCGCGAGGTTACAAAAGGGCGCAAGATCACAAAATGGCGCGAGGTTACAAAAGGGCGCGAGTTTACAAAAGGGCGCAAGATCACAAAATGGCGCGAGGTTACAAAAGGGCGCGAGTTTACAAAAGGGCGCAAGATCACAAAATGGCGCGAGGTTACAAAAGGGCGCGAGGTTACAAAAGGGCGCAAGATCACAAAATAGCGCGAGGTTACAAAAGGGCGCAAGATCACAAAATGGCGCGAGGTTACAAAAGGGCGCGAGTTTACAAAAGGGCGCAAGATCACAAAATGGCGCGAGGTTACAAAAGGGCGCGAGTTTACAAAAGGGCGCAAGATCACAAAATGGCGCGAGGTTACAAAAGGGCGCGAGGTTACAAAAGGGCGCGAGGTTACAAAAGGGCGCAAGATCACAAAATGGCGCGAGGTTACAAAAGGGCGCAAGATCACAAAATGGCGCGAGGTTACAAAAGGGCGCGAGATCACAAAATGGCGCGAGGTTACAAAAGGGCGCACGGAAGTTTTTAAACGAAGAAAAACTTAAGAAATAAAAACCAGCCCAGCGCGTGTCTACCTCGCGCACAAACGGTTACGTAGGTACAACCAAATAATATAAGAACAGTATTTGAACGTTCATTCTTACGGCAATTGACATTCACACAACAGAAATGTTTTTCATTGTAGGTACTTATATGTAGCTGATACATTTTCACGAAAAGTCTTATTAAATCTTAAAACCTTACCATGAAATCATTTTCAAACTATTTTTTGTCTATAGTTCTTTTTATGTTCTACAAACCCACCTTTTTATGAGGTCCTGATTCGATCGAGGTGGTCGACAATAGTGTTATTTGTTTTTTTGCATCAAGTGTTTCACAGTAGCAGCTACGGAGTTTGGAGTTGTGGTCGGTAATACCAGGCTCGCCTGTGCCGGCCGTCAGCACAGGCGAGCCTGCTGTTTATAATTATAGTCCTGCCGACCGTTTTCAGCCACGACGGACAATCACAGCGGAGATTAGCTATCTGCGAGGGAAATATTGTAGTGCAGGCGTGTGTGCGCAGGCGCAGGTGCACTCTCTGTCCTTTCACTCTCATAGTCCGATGGGACGTCAATCCAACACGACCGGAGAGAGATCAGCTACCCTACCATGACGTCTTAAAGCAGAACTTATTCCACTGAGAGAAAGAGACAGAGCTATACAGGGTGTCTAGCACCATCTCTTTCCCTCAGTGGAATAAGTTCTGCTTTAAAACGTCATGGTAGGCCTACAGGTGTAGGACCAACGACTTAACGTGCTTTCCGAAGTACGGGGGTATCTTAGCGCCAACTTCCAAACTCCGGGATGCTTCTGTCAAATTCCTTATGGATAAACCCAATATCACTTTTTGCCCGATGGGGGAATTGCACCGAGGACTCCGTGCTCAGTGTACAGTGAGCAAAGGAGACAAGTAGGCAGACTCGTCAGATACAGTAGAAATTTTCTTTTAAAACATGAACGTATTCGAACAAAATTAAATTTATTTGATGGATAACAAACAGTTCGTTAAATAAATTAAATTTGAGTTGGAAACGTCCAGCGGTTTCTAAGCAAAAAACAACTATGTCTGTCTAGCCTGATAACTAATTTTCTTTGCTGACTGTACGTAAGCTAGTACTTCTTGACATTGACAGTTGCGGAGCATCATTTCTTTTTAACCGACTTCTGCAGAAAGAAGGAGGTTATAAATTCGACTGTTTTTTTTTAATCTTAAGAAGCCATTGATAAAATAACTCACCGGTCATACTAAAGAGTAGAATACCAGTATGACATTGATCGCATTCTATGATAAAACAAAAGTACGAATACCATTTAATAAAACCAAGAAAAACCGCGCCAACCGTAACCGCGGGCGAAAACTACTCAAAACAAAGATTGTTTACAATGGATTCATACATCGATACATACAAACTTACATTTACAGCCCTGAAACTATATCGCCAGTACATTACAAAGGTAAATTCTCACAACTTAGCCGCAAGCATAACTTTGCATAGGAAACGTCAGATAGTATTCGTTTGCTAAGTGATATTTGCTGTTCAAACAATGTAAATTAAACTCTATTGGGGTGACATAAGATTCAGCATAATTTTGTTAGACGTTTGTTAAAATTGGTTGCTCAGATAAATTACAATAAGGGGAATTTAGTAGCGCGCGTACTCGCGACTCAGAAGGTCGTGTGTGGAACTGCAGACGTTTTGATAAAAAACTTTTATTACTGTTTAATTAAATAAACAAACGACGACAAAGCGATTTAAGTGTGCGATCAAATAGTTAATTAACAATGTATTATGGTGCTTGATAGCTGTATAAGTGGATTTTGTATGTAATTAAGTGAATTGTTTTTAATGTTATCATGGATGAGAATGCTCTAAAGGATTACTTTTAATTGCGATACTAGTAAGGTAAGATTCAACTTTATGATAAATCTAAGTTAAAGATGTTAATGCCTCTAACTCCATTTACGTCGAAAATATTTAAAATTCCCGGTCAGATAATACCCTGTTGTTTTTCATTTCTCATACGAATTTCAGCAAAAAATTCTTAAGTAGTTTAACGTTTTTGCTAAAAATACCGACTGCCAAAAATATACTAAAGAGTAAAAACTGGTAAAGATTTTTTAGAGGTATGAAGAACAGGGTGTAAAGTTCTCCATCCTCTATTGAAAAGGGAGGATCCTCCGACCAGACGGGTGTCGTGTTTGGTGGGCCACTGCCCGACAGTTGTTTTCTTTTTTATGAATGGCACCAAGGAGGTTGTCCTCTGCTTAACCGGGCGAATCCTGTGGGTGCCTTAAAAATTAAGACCTCCAGCCAGGGTATAAACTGACAAACTAAGCGACTACACGCTAAGGGCACCCCCTGTGGGGTAGGAGCCTCGGCTTAGGGCGTCGCTGAGGGACAGCAAGGGACAGGCTGGATCTGAGTGATATTATTTATGGACTATTTTAACTCTGGCTCAGCAGCGCGGGCTGGCTCTTGCAAGGGACGGGTGGGTCCCCGACAGTTGCTTGTCGGGTGCTCGTATATATGCTAACTTCGCGCACAACTTTGCTTGCGCGATGTAGGAATCTTGCCGTTTTTAGTTCTTCAGTGGCTGGATAGATGGCGCTGTAGTACTTTTTGCCACTTGCATCTTTGTGTCGCTACAAATTTATGAATCAAACAAAAGTCACCGACGTCCGGAAGTAAACATATTTCCCGTTCTTTTTAGTGTTAGAAGTCGGTATTCTTTTGGCAAAATGTTTTTTATTTCAGCCATTTTAACTGTGGTATGATCACACAAATTATCGAGCAATCATATAGATTAGAAGAAAAAACTATGTACCTACATATTATAGACGATAACTCTTGAATTACCCAAGTTTCTAATATAGATAACATTAGAAGAGAGTTAAGAAAGAAGTTGCCCGAGTGGTTGAAAACTCACTCATATGACGAAACTGAGAAAATCGTGGAATCGTAATTCATGTCAAATATATACACCCCACACAACCCAACTCACACACTCACACACACACGCACACATAAACACACACACAACACACCGATATACACACACGTTCCCACACTGACATATAAACACACTCCCACACCCCAGCACCCACACATACCTACACTCACAATCAAACATCCCTCCAAAATACACAACTGCATGTCTGGAACAATTTGTTCTCCATAAGTTTTTACTTTTGCAGCTATCATCGTTTTTCATCTTTGTATCCAACAATGTTTTTGTGTTCCAAAATAAACCTTTTTTTATTTTTATAACATTTATAAGGGACCCCTCGGGAGTATAACTCTTTCGAGAGTTTAAAAAATCTACAATTGACGGAGAAATCGCGAACTTAACAAAAATACAGTCGTTTTGAGAACCTCGTTCTTTTTGAAGTCGGTTAACAATAACGTAGGTACCTACGTAACGTATAATTTTCACATTTTGAAATGAATAATTGCGTTGTTGTATGAACAGCCTTGGTCGGTCCAGTGATCACAAGCGTGACTCCTGATGCTGATCAGGACGACCTGACCTAGCAGAAATCTCGCAGTAGCATCCACAGAGTCGGGTTCATGACCGATTGATGGCAACTACAGTACTTTCACAAGTTATTATGCCTTGTGACTGGGACTGTAGCTTCATCCTTTTGTTTCTTGACATTCAAAAGTGCCTGTAATGATCTAAGGGGCCATCCATTAATCACGTGATGTTTTTTTGGCATTTTTGACCCCCCCTCCCCCTTGGTGATACGTGGTGAGGTTTAAGACTACCCCTCCCCCCTCCCCCTATATCAGTGTGTATTTTTTCGTACCTGCAAAGAATCTATTTTTTTATTTATAAAAAAATACGGGTAGGTATAAATATGATCTAATTTTATAATAGAAAATTAAAGACTACCTACTACAATAAACGTTCAGAGGTCGCGCTTTTCGACGCCGCTTTTCGGTTGTGTATCGCGCGCTTGTCGAAAAAATAAGTACACGTGATATACCTAATACTTTACCCCCCCTCCCCCCTTGTGATATTTCGTGATTTTTTATGGACCCCTCCCCCCCCTTTCGAGCCTCACATGATTAATGGACAGCCCCTAATTGAAACAAATGCTTTGAGTTTGAGTTTAGGCTCGCCCCTATGATGTCCAGGGGACTTAAATACAAGTGGCGGGGGTGTAGTGTTCAGTACATCTGTACTTAACCTTCCGGGGATTAAGAAAATATATTTATGCAGGAGATCTTGTATTGCAAAGGGTCTGCTCTGTTCTATCTAATCCTTATATATATAATTCTTCTGTGAGTGTGTCACTGAACTTCTCTCAAACGACTGGACCGATTTTGATGAAATTTTTTGTGTGTGTTCAAGGGGATCTGGGAATGGTTTAGATTCACAAATCAGTCCGGCAGATGGCGCTGCATCACATTTTTTTTGTAAATGCGTAGCGAAGCACGTACCGGGCCGCTAGTACTTATATAAAATTTCCGTGTCACAATGTTAGTTACCGTACTCCTCCGAAACAGCTCGACCGATTCTTATGAAATTTTGGGTACATATTGGGTAGGTCTGAGAATCGGCTAACATCTATTTTTCATACCCCTAAACCTCAGCGGGTGAAACCGCTGGGCACAGCTAGTTTATAATATAGATTATAGATTTAGAGAGAAAGAGAGAAGAAAAGGGAAAACTTAGCTTTTCTATCACAATAAATAAGGCGTAAGGGCAAAAACTACAGGTAGCAGGTACCCGCAAATAAGGAAAGGGGAACTGTGTTACCCCGAATTTAACGCGAGCAAAGCCGCGGGCAAAAGCTAGTAATAAAATAAAACATTTATTTTCAGGCATCTTGGGCCCATAGGAGCTCGTGGCTAAATAAATAGCAGCCGCTCGGGTCGATCTTGAGGTTAAGCCGCGCTTGCCTAGGTTGGTCTGTGGATGGGTGACCACCCGTTACATACCGAGTTTCCTCCGTGCCTCAGAAAGCACGTTAAGCCGTTGGTCCCGGCTGTCATTTGTAGATCTTTAACAGTCGTTACAGGTAGTCAGTGTTCCGAAAGTCTGACAACCAGTCTTACCAAGGGGTATCGTATTACCCAGAATTAACTGGGTAGTGGAGGTCAGATAGGCAGTCGCTTCGTGTCAAATACTGATATTCAGCTGCATCCGGTTAGACTGGAAGCCGACCTCAACATAGTTGGGAAAAGGCTAGGCAGATGATTAGGCCCATAGTTCATATTACATAGTTCGCTTTATGTTATATACTGGTATACCGCTGCATCAGATAACACTGGAAGCCAACCTCAAAGTACAGGTGGTTGATGAGGTAGCGTTACAAAACCCTTTGCACTTCAGTGGTTTAACCAGTAGAAGGTAATATAACACTACTAGCTTCCGCCCGCGACTTCGTTCGCGTGGCATAGTTACTTTGGGCTAGCGCTAACTTTAAAAATAAATAAAATGTCTTTATTTCACACCCAGAAGAATCCATAATTTGTTAGTGAATTAGTAACAGAATATGCTTATTATACTATGTTAGTGTTATTAGTACTACTTAATTACACAAACCTATAGCTAACTTCACCCAGTGCCCTTGAATGGGACAGTCGAGCCTACCAGCAATCATTTTCAGGATGCCGTTACGACTGTTACGCAAGCGTTGCAATAAGGAAGCCGCTTTCTTGCGCATGATGGCATGGAAGCCATCCGTGACCCGCGTGATGATCGAAAAAAAATATCTTTCTCTCCCCTTTTCTTGCCTCTTTCTCCCCGTTTCCGTCCGTCGCCAGATTCGCAACTATCTCTGTACCAAAATTCATCATTTTGTCATTTAGGCGTGAAGACGTAACAAACAAACAAACTCACTTTCGCTTTTATAATATTACATAGTAAGGAAGCTGGTATTCAGCTGCATCCGAATGATGAGGTAGCATTACAAATCCCTCTGCACTTCAGTGGTTTATCCAGTAGAAGGTGATATAACACTATTTAATACCGGACACCGACAGTAATTCGTCCCCAAATCACGGAGAGACCTCGACGGTAAGCGAGCGGTCACCCAGCCAAGGCCTGGCCGTGGCCCGCGGCTTCACCTCGCCCGCCACTCGGTCACGAAATTATTGTGTTCAATACATTTCGAATTCTATTGAAAAAGGTTGAATTGTGTAACATTGTGTGACTTGCTAGGTTTTATTTAAGGGTACTTTTACATTGCATGGAAGCGAATTTTTGTCTTTTTTTTCTAAAGAAAGTGAAAAGTCTTCTTGTCATTTCAAAATTACAGCTTTTAACTATGATATGGTATGATACCGTACTAATTTATTTATTTTTTTATCCTAATACAAAAATATTTCTTTATCATCGTAAGATTGAAATGTCACACGTAGCATTTACATAAATATAGCACAAGAATAAACAAACCTTTTTCTCTTCCATCCATTTTGATACAAATAGGGAAACTTCGTTATTGTATCGCTTGCGGGAACTGCAGTGACAAATACCCACGTGTCACACAAAAACGAGCGAGGCACAAATAAATGTTCATTTATTGATGAAAGCAAATTGTTTTATTAACAATAAGTATTGTTTAAGATGATATTCTGTTCTTATGCACAATTTTAATTTAAAACATGCGCCTCTTTGCTGTGATAAAAAAAAAACAATCACCACCGACTACAGGAATTCAACTATTGTTTATCTGTGGAAAAATAATCAGTTAAAGATGTACTTAAATGAAAAAAAAAACAAAAAAATTGGTTGTTTGTAAAGTAGGTTTACGATCGAGATGTTTACGTGATAACGTCTTATTGGTTATATAAGTTATCACCAGTAGTGACATCTAAAATGAAATTAAGTACTAATTTAAAGTTTTTTTTTCGAGCCAAGTAACAGATGGCGCTACCATCTTTATGAAATGTCGCTTTTGAGGTTTTGGTGTGACACAAGTTTCTGAACATGTCACCCGACTAAAACGATTTTAAAGACGTTATCACGTCAAAAACCGTAAGTTTGAAATATATAGCATGTTGAACCAAATCGTACGAAGTGTATTGAATTACTCGTGAAGATGCAAGGATTCTAATGATACCTATAAATCCGTTCAGGCGTTTAGAAGTTATGATGGAATAAAGAAACTCATTTACATACAAACATACATGAACCCTGAAAACTTAACACTCCTTTTTTGGGGCAGTTGTGTAAAAAGAAAATAAATTGGACTTAATTTGATTTGCATTCGTTGGCAATGTAAACGGGGCCTTACGTTGTGAAACCGCGGGAGGATTGATTGTGTCATTATTGTCAGTATTGTAGAGGTATTGGTCGGCCATTGTTTTATGTAAACGTGTCATTGTATGTTTAGACTAGTTGTACTTGGAGAATGTGACAATATCGTATAATAGTCTTCAGCGGATTCCGGTCATGGCTTGCGTCGCGTCGTCGTGAGGTCAGGAGGTGATTTTAACTGACTCTTAGACTCTACTAGCTGGTGTCTGCTTTGCCCTACAATCCCCAGACTATAATCTAACTCTGTGCCAAATTTCATCTAGATCCGTTCAGCCGTTTTGACGTGAAAGAGTAATAAACATCCATACATCCATCCTCACAAACATTCGCGTTTATAAAATTACTAGCTGGAGACCGCGGCTTCGCCCGCGTGATATCGAAAAAAAAGTATCCTGTGTTATTCCAGACTATAATCTTATTAGACATCTGTGCCAAATTACATCAAGAGGCGGTCAGTATTTTTTCGTGAAAGAGGATCAAACATACATCCATACTCACAAACTTTCGCATTTATAATATTAGTTGGATTAACTATTTTACATTGTAACTAAAAGTTATTAGAATATAATCCACATAGACGAAAAGATGCATTATTATGGAACAGCGGCTCCCAAACTATTAAAATGGAAACCATATCAAACAATGTCAAATAAAAAAGACTAGTTAAAAAGTATAACAGTCTATTTTTAATTTAAATGTGAAAAATGAAGTTTTGATACTGTTTTATTTATTTATAAATAGGAGAACCAACGTCTATAACAGATAGATAAACAACAATTGTATAAATAACACGGAGCCAATTCTTCAGGTTCAGGTTCTCACAAGTATAAAAACAGAGAAAGTACCTATTATGGTACCTATTATTGTATTGTTATAATGTATTGATTTATTATTGAAACGACCTGATATTTTTACTAATTTACCTGTGACATTGATACCTATTATGATTTATTAATTTTATATTTTACGTTAATTATTTAGACTTTTTGAATTGAATGGTAAAACTAGCTTTTGCCCGCAGCTTCGCTCTGGTTAAATTCGGGGTAAACCAGGAACTGGTTTACCCCGAATTTAATCCGAGCTAGATATTAGAGACAGGATTATATAACAAAAATTGTGTCAAATAGATCCAAAACTAGTACAATTAAATACAAGATAAACAAACACTCATGGTTCACACTGTTTATATAGGGAACGTCTGTACGTAGCGAAACTCATTGAGAAAACATCAATAGGGAAATCCGTCAAGTTGGACCGATCATTATAAAGCCTTGCCATATGAACTATGGGCCTAAGATGCCTGAAAATAAATGTTTTATTTTATTACTAGCTTTGGCCCGCGGCTTCGCTCGCGTTAAATTCGGGGTAACACAGTTCCCCTTTCCTGATTTGCAGGTACCTGCTACCTGTAGTTTTTGCCCTTGCGCCTTATTTATTGTGATAGCAATGCTTAGTTTTCCCGCTTTCTCCCTCATATCTCAATTGTTTTTTTAAATAGCCTATGTCCGTCTCCAGGGTCCCAACTATATCTTTACCAAAATTCATCAAAATCGGTTTTTAGCCATTTATGCGTGAAGACGTAACAAACAAACAAACTCACTTTCACGTTTATAATATTAGTAAGGATTCTTGGGATCACTAACAAGCACGATAAAACATATTAAAGAATCTAAATGAGGTACAATATGCACTATTTAGAGTCTTTAATATGTTTTAATAGCCAGTCAATAATATTTTCTAAAGTGAAAGCGCCATCTTTTTATTTTGATCCATTTTGGCACATGCGCAGGACAGCAGGGTGACTTGTGAACAAGCGAACAATTTTGGCATTAACGGTTTTCCCGAACAATTTCATTAACTTTCAGTTCCATTATCGCACAAGGTCGCATAACAAATTGGCAGACATTGACATCGCTATCATTGTGTACAACGCAGCAGAGGTTGCTGTTTTTTCCTGAATTCGATATTCAAAATGGTTGTGACAGCTTACCTAGTTGTTGTATGGATGTGAGCCAGGTTGATGCCAATGGACTTGCGCTCTATAACTTAATTTAGGACTTATAATATATCTGCCTAAATATTAGGCGTTATGTTATGTTATTGAAAATAGAGAGAAAAGAGGAGCTCGTGGCTAAATAATAGCAGCCGCTCAGGACGATCTTTAGGTTAAGCCGCGCTTGCCTAGGTTGGTCTGTGGATGGGTGACCACCCGTTACATACCGAGTTTCCTCCGTGCCTCGGAAACCACATTATGCCATTGGTTCCGGCTGTCATTTGTAGATCTTTCACAGTCGTTACAGGTAGTCAGTGTTCCGAAAGTCTGACAACCAGTCTTACCAGGGGTATCGCATTACCCAGTACTAACTGGGTTGTGGAGGTCAGATAGGCAGTCGCTCCATGTAAAATACAGATATTCAGCTGCATCCGGTTAGACTGGAAGCCGACCCCAACATAGTTAGGAAAAGGCTAGGCAGATGATGATGGTTATGTTATTGAAAATACAATGTGTCCGGTCGTGGACTAGCGATATTCTAGATATGTACTTATGTAACGAGTGTTTTAATATACTATTACGATATACACTTGGGTCTAATTCACTTCCCCGCTTTTTGGCAGCCATTTTGAGATATTCTCTGTGTGAAAAAAAAAATCTGAATACTTATCTCTCAAAGTGTTGGTCTTACTTACTGAGACGATAATCCAAACTATCCAAACTAATATTATAAATGCGAAAGTAACTCTGTCTGTCTGTCTCTTCTTCACGCCTAAACCACTGAACCGATTTCAATGAAATTTGGTACAGATATAGTCTGGGACCCGAGAAAGGACATAGGATAGTTTTCATCCCGGAAATCCCCCGGGAACGGGAACTATTAATCCACGCGGACGAAGTCGCGGGCAAAAGCTAGTAGGTTATATTCAGAAGGCAACAATATTATCTATCGTTTAAATTAAGAAATGATGCGCTTACGTTTTCGTAACTTAAGAAAACAAAATTAAAGTCCAAAAACATATGCAAAACAACGAAAGTTTTGTAAACTTTCTTGTAGAAAAAAATGGTACTTATTTTTTTTTTGAAAATCAATATATTTGAGTACCTACTAGAATGTTTGTTATTTAGGTACATAGAATATCGCTAGCCCGTGACCGGACACATTGTATATGAGCCTATGTAGCTACTATTAATAGCCGCATTATAAAAAGTGCTGCAGCGCCATCTAGAACGGAAAAGAAGAACTAACATCAAATTCTGAATCGCTACAACATGTCTGGTCGGAGGATCCTCTCTTTCCTTTTTGAGGAACTTTACGCCATTAATACTCTTTTACTGGTATACTGCAACCATTTTTTTGCGGATGGAAAATCATCAAATAACTTCCTTCGCTCCGGCGGCGGGGGGAGTGACATACCCTTATTGACTAGAACTCTCCCATGTTTCTTCTTTAGCCCTTTTTTTCCGGGGCCTATCGGGGTATCTCTTTCGAACAACCCGCAACCCTGGTTATGAGCGCTTTTCCTCTAAAGATGTGCTATGCTAGGTTGTCATGGGAGCGCTTGACTTCCACCAATCATGTTCATTGGTCCAGATAGCTTGGCACTCGTGGAAACGGGTTCAACTAACCTATAGTTTTTTTACGGATAGATGCGTGGTACTTAGCATCACTGGAAATGGTCGCATAGTTTCGTAGCTTAGCCCTCACATCGTCGCAGCATAGTTGCATATCACATCTCTAGTAGAAAATACTAGTCAAGATAAGAAATAAATAAGTATTAGAGTGGGCGCAAGTAGTCTGACCTTAACAGCGTCCTGAGGCGTCAGGAATTTATATTAGATGGCTCTTCCGATGGTTACGTCACGAAGTGATTGGAAACACCTACTGGACACACGGGGACACGGCGCGGCCGGTCATAATAGATCTTCATAATAGGTCTTTTGTGTGGATTATGGTCAGAAATCAGAATCGTCATCATCATCTGCCTAGCCTTTTCCCAACTATGTTGGGGTCGGCTTCCAGTCTAACCGGATGCAGCTGAATATCAGTATTTTACATGGAGCGACTGCCTATCTGACCTCCACAACCCAGTTAGTACTGGTTAATACGATACCCCTTGGTAAGACTGGTTGACAGACTTTCGGAACACTGACTACCTGTAACGTAATGTAATGTAATGTAAATGACAGCCGGGACCAACAGTTTTTTTTGGGGTGGGAAATCATCAAATAATTTCCCCCGCTCGGAGCGGGGGGGAGTGTCAGACTTGCCAACCAACCTGACCAACGACAAGTCTTAACGTGCTTTCCGAGGCATGGAGGAAACTCGGTATGTAACGGGTGGTCACCCACCCACAGACCAACCAAAGCAAGCGCGGCTTAACCTAAAGATCGACCCGAGCGGCTGCTATTATTTAGCCACGAGCTCCTCTCAGAAATCAGAATATGAAGAGTTTATTGGCTAAATTTCGAGGAAGTATAGTACCCCTGACTGTCTTCAGTCACGGCAGCAAATCTCAGCGAAGATTAGCCATCTGCGCGGTGAATATTATAGTGTACTCTCTGTTCTCTTGCTGAATGCTGGACCGTAAGAAAGGTGGATGATAAACGATTGCATGTAGCGGAGATGAGAATGTTGAGATGGATGAGTGGAGTGACAAGAATGGATAAAGTAAGGAATGAGTATATTAGAGGAAGTTTGAAAGTTGTGCCTGTTACAGAAAAACTGAAAGGGAGTCGATTGTCTTGGTATGGACATGTAATGAGGAGGGATGAAGCACATGTGACTAAAAGAGTGATGGATCTGACTGTTGATGGTACGGAAAGCGATAGGAAGGCCAAGGAAAAGATGGATGGATTGTGTAAGAAATGAGAATGGAGTGAATGATGCCGTGACGTCTGATAAGGGAGAATGGAGAATGAATGGAACGTGTTGCGCCGGCCCCAAATAGAATGGGACAAAGGCAGGAAAATGATGACTCTCTGTTCCCTTACTCTCATAGACGACAATCCAACATGACCGGAGAGGGATCAGGGGGCTTAGACAAAGTAACAATTTAAAAACGATAACGAAGTTAGAAATCGTTATCGCTCAGCAGTCACTAATACATTTTCAACTTTATACCCTAGTGCATAAAGTTGAAAATCTATTAAAGACTGCTGAGCGAAACAAACAAAAACAATATGTAAACGTCAATAGATTTTCAACTTTATTAAACGCGCGTATAAAGTTGAAAATGTATTAGTGACTGCTGAGCGATAACGATTTCTAACTTCGTTATCGTTTTTAAATTATTACTTTGTCTAAGCCCCCAGGCACACGACCAACGACTTCACGACGCACGTGGGTATATCATTCCGTATGGAAAAACACAATAACTCTGTCTCGGGAAGGAATCGAACCCTCTTGACCTCATAATCGCGGTCGCGCTTGCGTCCACTATAGTCAGTATATAGTCAGTAATGAATACCCACTAGTAATGATACGTTGTCTATGTGAGAAGGAACTTATGAGTTTACCATAGAGTAGGAAGGAATAGAAACGACACTGCAAATCAGGGGATCTAAATTGGCGGATTTAGCAGAATCATAATCCTTATTAAAATTATAAAAGCGAAAGTGAGTTTGTTTGTTTGTTACGTCTTCACGCCTTAATGACTAAACCGATTTTGGTGAATTTTGGTACAGAGATAGTTGGGACCCTGAAGACGGATATAGGATAACGTTTTTTGAAAAAAATGTGAGAATTGAGGGAGAAGGAGGGAAGAAAAGGGAAAACTTAGCAAGGCTATTACAATAAATATGGCGCAAGGGCAAAAACTCCAGGTAGCAGGTACCTGTAAATCAGGAAAGGGGAAATGTGTTACCCCGTAATTAACGCGAGCGAAGCCGCGGGCTAGTAGGATAATAGTATGAATTAAGTTGAAATTCTTAAAATAGTCACAGACGTAGTTAATAATGTGAATTTGCACTTTGTGGACCATTTTACCACTAACTTAAGGTGAAAGCTCCAACCTACCCGCGAAATTCAAATTTTCTTACGTTTTTTGCAATTTTCAGGCCAGTGCTAGCTTGTATGTTGATTAAAATATTATTCGCGGCTGTAAGACGTATGTAATTATAGAATTATAATCATCAAAATCACCAATACAACCCTCCAAGTTCATAAAGGCGTAGGAACAAAAAAAAAACAGAAAAAGTCTTTCCTACAGCTTTATGAACTTAGAGCGTTGTAGTGATGATTTTGTTGATTATAATTCTGTAACTACAGCCGCGAATAATATTTTAATGAACATACAACCTAGCACTGGCCTGAAAATTGCAAAAAACGTAAGAAAATTTGAATTTCGCGGGTAGGTTGGAGCTTTCACCTTAAGTATTATTATTTTGCTTTAGCGTCCATTTTAAACCCTCTGAGGAACGCCTTCTAAGTCCCAATCTAATGACACCTGAACTGACACCGCTCCCCCCCTCCCCCCTAAGGCGGAGGACGTGGACACGTAAGTCACAAGACGAAGTACGTGGCCAGAGTGCAGTTGCTGGAATCGCGTCGCATCGTCATCTTTAAGGCTTTCGTGGTTCGAATTCCAACGTGTTTTCTGTACCTCGGCTTGCAAGGAGAAAAGTGCTTCTGTATCGTTTTCTAGCTCTGTAGTGTTACCTAGACTCGCGTGCAAGACAGCAATTATAGATTGAGTCAGTCCTAATGAGAGGCTATCATTGTATGTCCTTGTCTTGTACAGTACAGACATACACTTATAATGACGTAAGTATCAGCAATCATCATAATCTTCAAGTTGGTATTGTTCCACTGTTGAACAAAGTGAGGGAAATTAAAATCATATGACCGACCAGCTATGAAAAATCAGATAAATATATATTTATATATATATACATATATATATATAAAATTCTCGTGTCGCTGTGTTTGTTACCAAACTCCTCCGAAACGGCTGAACCGATTAGTAAGGTATTTTTTCAGTTTTTTATTTATTTTTTATTTTTGGTGTTTATAAAAGTCTGTTTTTTTTGGCAATTTTTTTTTTTAATTCAGGTTATGATGGTATCTCACAGAAATTCTTTCGTATTAATTTTTCATTGCGATTAAAAGACAGTTATATATCATCCATGTACACACGACGGCACATCAATTTACACGAAACCATTTTAACCTGATCTCTCTACTACGGTGTGCGATCCGTAGTAGAGAGATCAGGTTATAATAGTTTAGTATAGGTTGACCTGCCGTCGTCTGTACATTAGAAGAAAAAATATCTACTTAGATAAAATTAAATGGCAACCCTTAGGGCGTATACTCTTTTGATTATAAAAAGAATTTTGAAAATCGGCTCACAATTGACAAAGAAATGGCGTAACATACAACCTACATACAAAAAAAGAATACATTCGAATTGAGAAGCTCCTCCTTTTTTAAGTCAGTTAATAACTGGACAATGTTTGTGTACTATGGCTTCTGCCTAACCTTTTGTGTAAGTACGGGCGTGATGGTACGTCTTCGGTATATGAAACTAACATGAGCCCCTGACTTCTGCCGCGAGGGGTTACAAGCTAATCGTTAAGCCACGAGCCACCTCGACGTACAGACAATAATAATGCCATAATGACTGCTAATTATGATAGTATTGATATTGATAATAAGTCATTCAAAGAGTTTAATAAGTAGCGCAACTGATAAGGTACTGATAGCGATGTTGCGAGTATGGTTCAGTGGTTCAGAGCATCGGGAAGACACGTGTAGGGAAACAGGTTCGGTTCTGATGAGATTGCAAAGAAAACTTTGTTAGTATTTGTCTTCCTCGAGGGGTTTTTTTTTGGGTGGGAAATCATTAAATAACTTCCCCCGCTATGGGTAGAGCGGGGGGGGAGTGTCAGACTTGTACTGACTAAAACCCACCCATGTTCCTTCTATTGCCCTTTACGTTCCGAGGCCGCGGTATCTCTTTCGAACAACCCGCAACCCCGGCAGGCGGAGGCTCTGGCAAGCCCCTCTGCTTTGCTGACTCTCTTTGAGGCGCACGTGTAACACGAACGCGCCGTCGACACGGCCTGTCGTCAATAGACGGCGGACGGTGAGCTACCCATTGCTCACCGTCCACTGGCCCGCATCTACGGTGGCCGGGAGTCGTCTCGCGGCGCGCGACGCGGCGGCTGGGTTGGTTTGAGGTTCTCTCCCTCAAACGCCCGGCCACCTCCTTCGCTAGCATTACTGCTTCGGAGAAGGAGGTGACCGCTTCCCATTCCCTCTCGCTCCGGACCATGGCCTGAACCAGGGCCGGACGCGAGAGATCGCCGCCGCCGATCGCCTCTACGAGGACACGGCGGTGCTCCGTTCTGGAAGGGTTAGGTCAAGATGTAACTGTGACCTTACTTATCGGCAGTTATCAACCGTTTTCCGTCACGGTAGGGGTTAGACATTGGCGTAGGAGGTATTCGAGTGCTCAAGTGTACTTCGATGTGATGGCAATCTGGCACGATCGGAGAAGCATCAGGCGCAGGACCTACGGCGAGACGTCATCGTCAGTTCATTTCGAGGGCCGCAGGTGTAGTCTCGTATCACCGCGTTTCGTTTTAGCTACTGACGATGTTAATAGCGCTCTGGCAGTGGTTGTTAATTGGTTTAACGTTAATAATTTACTTCTGAATGAGAAAAAGACCAAATGCATTAAGTTTACGTTACCTCATGTTAGACAAGTGGAAACTAGTGTACTTATCAAGGATGAAGAGTTGAAACCGGAAGATAACACAGTGTTCTTAGGCTTAACTTTGGATGCTAAGCTTCAGTGGGGCCCTCATATAGATAAGTTGTCAAAAAAACTTAGCTCTGCAGCATACGCCGTCAGAAAAAATCGTGATTTGACTGATTTAGAGACAGCCCGTTTAGTTTATTTTAGTTAT
Source organism: Ochropleura plecta (assembly GCA_905475445.1). Lineage (NCBI taxonomy): Eukaryota > Metazoa > Arthropoda > Insecta > Lepidoptera > Noctuidae > Ochropleura > Ochropleura plecta. The sequence continues at coordinate 13,120,329 of FR997749.1, forward strand.
TTCCACAGTGTGATGTCGTATGGTATTCTCTTGTGGGGCCATGCCGCCGATATTCAGTCAATTTTTATTTTGCAAAAGAGGGCAATTCGATCAATTTATAAACTAAGTCCCAGACACTCCCTCAGAGAAAAATTCAAAGATATTAATATACTTACTGTGCCCTCTCAGTTTATTTACGAAAACCTTTTGTACGCGCATAAAAATATAAAATTGTTTAAAAAATACAGTGATATCCACAACATAAATACGAGGAACAAACATAAATTTGTTGTTCCAGCAACGAGGCTCAAAAAAATAGGGGGTACGTTCACATGCCAATGTATACGTTATTATAATAAACTCCCAAACGATGTTCAAACACTAAGCCTCAATAAATTTAAATCTTTTGTAAAACGTAAGCTATCTCTGAAAGCTTACTATAATGTTAATCATTACCTTGAAGATAAAAAGGCTTGGGATTAAGCTGCTCCAATTTAATTTGCTCAGTGAGTGTCAAAATTTTTCTTTGTTTCATTTATTTATTGTTTATTCCTTTATTTTATACACTGACATTTGATGATTTGACATTATTATTTATATTTTATTAATTTTAAATTTTTTTATACTTTACATTTTTTTTTATTATTATTTTTGATTTGTGACATTTTATGATTTCATTATGATCTCATTAATTTAATTTTGTAAATATTTTCTAGTCTGTAGTTGTTTATTGTAAATGTGAGGACCATGTGGACCATAACTTTTATTTACTTTGTTTGTTTTTGACGATTGTCTGGCAGTTTGAGTACTATAAGGGACCTACACAAATGTCCTTTTTTTTGGTATTGTTCGTCGTTTCGTTGAGCTCCTTGGGTTTTGAGTCGAGCTACACGATAACTGACAAATGCGTGCACTGACTGGACAGGTCCACTCAATCTGTGTGGTGCTTTCTTAAAAAGACCATTTCAGACACTAGTCTGCATAGTCCTCATGTAAGTTGACCAAGATATTTTGTCTGGACCTTAAAAGAGACTATGACCTCTGAGTTTGTTTCGGCTGTTTCTTCTCAGAGTAGTCGGATACGAAACACCGACCTCATCTAGTTTAAAAAAAAAGACGTGTAAAAGTGTTTGTGAAAACCTACTTGCAAAATAAACATCATTTATCATTTCAAAAAATCCTTACTCTGGTTATTGTAATTTTTCAATTTTGGTACCTACTCTAATTTTACATTTGTTTATTTTAAATAAGTATTATTGCTCTTTTTAGCCTGAAACACAGGTCGTACCTAGTTCAGGCAAATAAGCAACTGTGCTCTATTGTGTTAAGATGCTTTATTTTATTGTAAACTAGCTTTTGCCCGCGGCTTCGCTAGCGTTACATTCGGGGTAACACAGTTCCCCTTTCCTGATTTGCAGGTACCTGTTACCTGTAGTTTTTTCCCTTGCGCCTTATTGATTGTAATAGCAATGCGAAGTTTTCCCTTTTCTTCCCTCTCCAGGGTCCCAACTATTTCTGTACCAAAATTCATCAAAATAGGTTTAGCCGTTAAGGCGTGAAGACGTAACAAAAAATCAAACTCACTTTCGCTTTTATAATATTAGTTTAATTAGTTAGGATGTGCCCCCTTTTTTATAAATGAACGATTTTATTAAATAATTTTTATTATTTATTTTTATTGGTGATCAAACTTTGGACCCCACACTAAACACCCAGCATGCGCCTAGCAACTAACCTAACGAGGTAGTCAATATATTCACGTGATCCGCAACTCTTGCGCACGTCAGAGGTCGCTGACCGCTATTGTTGTTCAACTAGATCAATTGTGACTTCTAGGCCGAGTTGTAGCTACTCATAATGGGCTGACATGTGACCTGAGCACTCTATTAGAGGCACAACACTTCACTGTCTATTCGTCAACAGAGCGCCATCTGTCGCCCATTAGCTGAACTACTCCGGTCTAACCGGAGGCAGCTGAATACCAATATTCTGCTAGTCCACAACCCAGTTGGTACTGGGTAAATGATAAATGATGTTTATTTTGCAAGTATCTTTTCACAAACACTTTTACACGTCTTTGTTTTTTTTTTAAAACTAGATGAGGCCGGTGTTTCGTACCCGACTACTCTGAGAAGAAACAGCCGAAACAAACTCAGAGGTCATAGTCTCTTTTAAGGTCCAGACAAAAAAATCTCGGTCAACTTACATGAGGACTATGCAGATTAGTGTCTGAAATGGTCTTTTTAAGAAAGCACCACAGATTGAGTGGACCTGTCCAGTCAGTGCAAGCATTTGTCAGTTATCGTGTAGCTCGACTCATAACCCAAGGAGCTCAACGACACGACGAACAATACCAAACAAAGGACATTTGTGTAGGTCGCTTATAGGGTACTCAAACTGCCATACAATAGTCAAAAAACAAAGTAAATACAAGAAATGATCCACATGGTCTTCACATTCCCAATAAACAAAAAAAAAAGTATTTACAAAAAACCGATACTCATCATAATATAATATAATAATATATATACTACTATGTCCAGCAGTGGACTAATATAGCCTGATGATGATGATGATGATGATACTCATTGGTAAGACTGGTTGTCAGACTGTCAAGAAACTAACAGAACGCCAAAACAGCCATGACGCACTTTACAATGGAATATTTCACGTTCAGACGGTTCAAGTACAATATTAGGTATGTGTTTTGAGCCGTTGCAAGATGAAATAATAGGGCATATAGGATCCGACTTTCCGGGCGCCGCCGATCTAGTATTTCTGGGCAGGGAAGGTCGACTCTACACGTTACCAGAAGGCTAGCTTTTTTCGGCAAAAGAATCAGCATCACCAACCAATAATGACGACACGGTTGGCGCAGTGGCTGAGTGATCGACTGCTGCGCTTCGTGTCGCGGGTTCGATCTCCGCACGGAACAAATATTTGTATGGCCTACACATACTTGTTCCGGGTCTGGCTGTTTGTGTATGTGTGTAAATGTTTGTAAAAAACCCACCCACGATACAGGAGAAATCCTAGTGCGGGGCAACGTTTTTTAAAAAAAAAGAAAAAGAATAATATGCCAATGCTGCTTGGGTACTTTCCTGTTGACTGCGATTGATGTCCTGAAATTCATGCCTACTTTCTTATACTTTTAAAAATGACGTTGGCCAACACAAGAACTTTCCCATGTATCGAGTCACATCTCAAATCTCTTCTACAATCGGTAACCGTCCGTTTATCTGCTACCTACACCATCATCTGCCGAGCCTACCAACTAAGTTGGGGTCGACTTCCAGTTTAACCGGATGCAGCTGAATATCAGTATTTTACATGGAGCGACTGCCTATCTGACCTCCACAACCCAGTTAGTACTGGGTAATGCGATACCCCTTTGTAAGTAACGGAGGAAACTCGGTATGTAACGGGTGGTCACCCATCCACAGACCAACCTAGGCAAGCGCGGCTAAAACTTAAAGTTCGACCCGAGCGGCTGCTATTATTTAGCCACGAGCTCCTCCGAGTTTATCTGCTGCACCACGGTAATAAAATAAGACAAATTTATGTAGTTTGTAAATAATGTTGATACCTAGTAATTGTTGCCTGTAATCCCACTTCTGGTCAAAGGCTTCCCCTCAGGACTTCCCAATCTTTCGTTCTTCTCTGGCAAGCGTGGACTACTGGTATTTGGATTCTGTGTAGCCGTCTATGCAAAATACAAAAAAGAGGAATTTTTGTTTTTGGTTGTTTGTACCGAATAAGCTCCGAAACTACTGGATCGTTTTAACCATTTTTACGGTTCCCTTAAAAGGAAAAAAATGGATCACTTTATTGTTGATTTGTCTGTATGTCAAGACCTTTTATCTCGTAGTATCCATTTGGAATTCGTCCAAGTGTACGCAGTCTAAAGATGGGGCCGTATACCTATGTCGCAAGTTTGAAGTACCTACGGTACCATCGATGCGCGAGACTGACTCGTCTTGGCTGGTTTTTACGAGCTACTCTATTTGCTAACGCTGTGCTTCCCTTTTATTTTATAAGATACTAGCTTCCGCCCGCGACTTCGTCCGCGTGGCATAGTTACTTTGGGCTAACTTTAACCCGCGTGATGACCCGAAAAAAATTATCTTTCTCTCCCCTTTTCTTCCCTCATTCTCCCCCTTTCCTCACTTTAAAAAAACTTGCCTATTTCCGTCACCAGGGCCCCAACTATCTCTGTACCAAAATGCATCAAAATTGGTTCGGTCATTTAGGCGTGAAGCCGTAACAAACACGACACGGTTGGCGTAGTGGCTGAGCGATCGACTGCTGCGCTGTGTGTCGCGGGTTCGATTCCCGGAAAAAATATTTGTATGACCTACAGATAGTTGTTCCGGGTCTGGCTGTTTGTGTATGTGAGATTGAATGTTTGTAAACGCACCCACGATACAGGAGAAATTCCTAGTGTGGGGCAACGTTTTTAAAAAAAAAAGAAAGAAAGAACAAACAAAAACTCACTGTCGCTTTTATAATATTAGTAAGGATTTATGAAAATAACCGAAGGTAACTGAATGCCTATTCAGTTACCTAACGAAATAAGCTACGTTAGAGGTCCTAACTGTAGCTACCTTACACTTAAAAAAAGTGCCTACTTAAATAATAAAACTGATCCTAAATACACTACAGCTACAACTAAATAAAACTACAGCTAAATAAATTAAAAAATAATAATTTGAATTTATATTTATCCTGAAAATAATTTAAGTACTTACTAAATTATATATATATATTTTGTTTTTTTTTTTAATATATCTAATTATGCCTATTATCTATAAGAACCTATTAATTACCAAATAAAGTAGGTACTAAAACTAAATAATTCTAATAGAATTATACCCAGAAATATGTAGGTAAGTACAACTTGTAACAAAAAAAGAAATTAAAATAAAGCTAAAACGCCTGTCCAATACTGGGTCCACCCTTTATATTAGAACTTTTTATGTCATAATTTTATTTTGCATAACAACGGATAGCATAAACTTCATTTCGCAGAAAATTGTTTGGCAGACACTCATTTATCATATATTCAAAACTCATAATTTTGTAAGTCAGAATCATCTCTAGACATAAATTTCATATCCATAATATTCAAAAAGCAGAAACATCATTTCGCAGAAAGTTCACAGTCAGAATCGTCTTTTGACATAATATATATTTCATATCGTTATCATTAAACGGCAGAATTGTCATATCGCAGAAAGTTTAAGTTAGAATCATCTTTATCATTATTTGTTGTCATTTATTTCAATTATTTATTTCTTTAAAATAATATCATTTATTTTAACTATTATTTAATTGAATTTGTAATAATGTCATTTAATTCCATGAGTAATTATTATTCTAATGTAAATAGTTCAGTTCCGGGTAAACTACTAAAAACAATCTCATTTTCTATCAATGCAAGTCGTTACTGGCACTCGCCGGCCGCTGCCGCGGCAACGCTCGCTCCGGTCGCTCGGCTCGTGCGTAGGGGGTCACAGTTTTAACCTAACCTAACCTACGCATTTTTTTTTAACAAATTAACCTAATCTTAATAGTTGAGTCCCGGGTAACCTACTAAAAACAATGTCTTTTTTTTCTATATAATTCCAAAAATATCTTATTTTTGCCATAGTATGTTTTTGTATACAATTGTAACTCACTGTATCGGTTCACACCAAAATATTGGAAACTCAAAATAAATAACAAACATGGTAAATATCCCGTTTTAACCGTTAATAATAATGTTAGTGACCATGTCAGACTTATTAGGCATATAAGTCTTTAAACTTAAAGTTATTCTTAATTAAATTCTGCCATCTGCATAGTTTGAAAAGTGAAATTATACCAAATACTCGTCGCTCTAAATGAACATAATGCTAAACGATATTATGCGAAATTTGAACTCTGCCAATCGTAATTATACTAAATGTAATTCTGCCATCTTAAAACTATGCAATTGTAAATTCGGAGTTTTAAACATTATGCCAAACGATAATTATATCAATTAATTTTTATGCCTTTAAAATGATCGTTTAAAGAAAAATATGCTAAGTGTGTTATGCCAAATAAATTTCGGAGCATCAAGATTCTGCCAGATAGAGGGAACCCGTCCAATACTATCTACCTATGTATACCTTCTTCACTTAAAAATAAAAACCTATTAATACTTTAATTAATAATACCTATAACTATAATAAAGAATATAACTATATAACGCTATGGCGCTCATTAGGGGAGGGCTATGTCCAGCAGTGGACTAATATAGCTTGATGATGATGATGATAATAACTATAATTAGTATAATTAACTACGCTTTTACCAATATAGTATAAAAAAAAACTGAACATAAATTAGCCGAAACTCGGTTTCTAAAAATCTATGCGTACCTACTACTACTTCACCTAAAAAGAAATAAAATGTAAATTATGAATAATTTGTAATTTGAACGAATATTTAAACACTACCAAAATAACTAATACCTATTTTATAAAATAACAGCAAAAGAAATTATTTAAAGACTAAAAGTCGGGCTGAAAGCATTGTCTGTCAATAAGGTCGAACACTCTGAACGTCTATTCGCATCAACAGCCAAATATTACACAAAAATAATCCTTATAGCATGATTCAGTATTCACGCGCGATGGCTTATTAGCGTATTTCATGCATAACTTTGGTGTTTGTATACCGATTTATATGATTATTTTTTTATTGAATACGTAATAATGTTAACTGTTTTTAATTAGAGATGAGTGGGAGTGTTATAAACGTAAGAGTAGACAAATATAATCAGAAAGCTTCGAACTGCTAAGTTATCGGGAGTTACACGTGTTATTGTGAGTCAACCATAAAAGATAGACCTATGCTGTCGTAGGATATTTTTTATATAATTTTAAGGAGAACATTTCCGTCATACATGATTTCTGTGTAGCTTTAACCAACTTCTCCCGATTACCCAACATTTTCCTTCACTGCTCTGCTCCTATTGATCGTAGCGTGATGAAAAGTATACTATAACCTGCCCAGGAGTATGAAGAATAATTGTACCAAGTTTCGTTAAAATCCGTCGAGTAGTTTTTGTTTCTATAACGAACATACAGACATCCAGACAGACAGACAGACAGACAGACAGACAGACAGACAGACAAAAATTTTACTGATTGCATTTTTGGCATCAGTATCGATCACTAATCACCCCCTGATAGTTATTTTGGAAATATATTTCATGTACAGAATTGACCTCTCTACAGATTTATTATAAGTATAGATTAAAAGAATATATGTTAAAATACCTTCCGCCCGCGACTTCGTCCGCGTGGCATAGTTACTTTGGGCTAACGGTAACTTTGACCAGCGTAATGATCGAAAAAAAAATATCTTTCTCCCCCTTTTCTCACTTTTTTACCCTATGTCCGTCTCCAGGTCAACTATCAACTTGGCCATTGGCCGCACTCGCACTTGGCTGGTTTTCCTCGATAGAAAACAAAAAGGCTATATAACATCACGGTAGTCGCGAACAAAAAGAATGTAGTTCACACTTCATGTGTCACCATATACTCGTACTTAAACATCCTTTGTCCATCCACTACTAATGTACTTTGTATTTTAGATTGTGAAGTACTCAATACTAATCATAAAACGCATTTATTTTCATGACTACACGATTACTCACCAAAACCTATTCTTATAGCTGCCAAACTAGTTTTATAGATATATTGATCGATATAAATAAATAATTACTTATGAAATGCGTATTTTAAGCATCGAGGACTATATTTAGATTATTATTTTAATTTGTACCTGTTCTGCTAAGCTCAAGCATTTGTCAAACGCTTTTTTTTTGCAAAAGTTGTCAAATCACATATCTATAGCACCTAACCCTGTTTCTGAATAGTTACAGTACTGGATAGCAACATCTGTGTGACTTGTCTCATAGTTATTTTTTAGCAAAATTTTTCTTATTCTTGTATAGATTCATTTTACCAACTCGTTGTGAATGAGTGGACATGGTTGGCCTTGTAGATTCATAGACGCTTGTTAACTTTTGTTAACGTATTATTTTATTTTACGTTTTGTAAAGTCAGCAATGCCTTATTGTCGGGCCTACGCTGTCCTCTCATACTTATGTACTAACGCTGCCGCGCCATAACAACAACATTGTAAAAACAAATGATTTTAAAAGAGTAACCATGTAGTTTCTTGCCGGTTCTTCTCCATAGGAAACGACCAACCCGAACCGTGCATCTTTTCTCGACGTTTTATAAGTGCCCGTAGGCCTATGTGAAATAAAAATATTTTGATTTGATTTGATTTGAACGCGGCTAGCCACAAACTATAGGTATTGCTAGTCTGTTCAAACTTTATGACGGATCGGAAGTTAGCTGCAATTGACGACGTTAGTTAAAATTGTGTTTTAAACAGCTTTACGGGACTCGTGCCTAACTTCGAAGTCGCGCAGCAGGACGCCATCTGCTGATCGTTACGTTCTCCTTTCATGCCTCGTCCATGTTTAGATATATTTCTTGGTTAGACATGCACGCCTGTTGTTACTGCTCACTTGACCTTCCTGAACAAATAAGGAACGTGTGTAATTCTAGGGCATCACGTCTCGACGTTTCCACTCACATCTGCCTTGTAAATATTAGTTTGTCAATAAACCTTATTTCTTTTTCTTCAGCGTACGCTGGCGGGAACTACAGAACAAGATGGCCGTGTCCGACGTCGTGGCACAAGATGGCGGCCAGGGAAACGTCAAACTGCACCCGTATCTAGTAACCTTAGTGTGAGTATCATTTTATTGACCGGCCGATACGCACCCGCTTATTTTGGTTACGGATTTTACTATTTGCCGTTTGGGGGTTGTTTATTATATGAAGCTTGTTATTCCCTAAGGATTCCGCAGAATTGTACCTTTATTTTCAAACTAGCTTTTGCCCGTGGATTCGTTCGCGTTAAATTTCGGGGTAGCACAATTCCCCTTTCCTGATTTGCAGGTACCTGTAGTTTTTGCCCTTGCGCCTAATTTATTGTAATAACAAAGCTGAGTTTTCCCTTTTCTTCCCTCTTTCTCCTTCATTTCCCAGTTTTTAAAATAGTTATTGTAATATGAAAAAAACAACCTATATCTGTCTCCAGGGTCCCAACTATCACTGTACCAAAACTCATCAAAATCGGTTTAGCCATTTAGGCGTGAATACGTAACAAACAAACAAACTGACTTTCGCGTTTATAATATTAGTAAGGATGGGAAATTAACAAATTATGACTCCTTCCGCTCTGGGCGGAGTGGAAAGGAGTGTCAGACTTGCACCCGAGTAAACCCCATCCATGGTCGTTCTCCGTCCCGTTGTGTTCAGTCATCAGTGGCCGCAGTTTCTCTTTCGAACCAACCCACAGCCCCCTGCAACAACTTAACAAAACGAATGAAAAGCACGACAATTAAACGAACAAGCTCACATTCATTTTTTAGTAAGGACGCATGGCTCGTATTGTTTTTTGACGTGTGGCCGTTATCGGCGCCACCATCTTGTTAACCGACTTCTAAAAAAGGAGGAGGTTCTCAATTCGGATGTCTGTATGTTTTTTTTTTTTTTTTTTTTTTTTTTTAGGTTTGTTCGCGCTTAACTCCGTCGCTTGCCAACCGATTTCAAAAATTCTTTTTTTGTTGGAAAGGTTATACTTCCCAAATGGTCCCATGAAAATTTTATCGAAATCGGACAAGCGGTTATTGAAAAATCAACAAAAAAAAATTTAAAGCCTATGCTTTCCAAATTGCTCCCATAGTCACCAAGTCGGGATCTGATGATGGAATCTTGGCGAAATCGAGGGAAGTTTTTTTAACCGACTTCTAATAATACTATAACTAAAAATGCTGAAATAAAAAACTTTTTTGCAAAAAATAAAACCGACTTCCAAAAAAAAACTAAAAAGTGGAAAATAACTTTAGTAAAAAATAAAACCGACTTCCAAAAAAAAACTAAAAAGTGGAAAATAACTTTATTTCCGGAAGTCGGTGGCTTTTGTTGGTTTCGTTGACTTTTTTGCCACCGACTTCCGGAAATAAAGTTATTTTCCACTTTTTAGTTTTTTTTTGGAAGTCGGTTTTATTTTTTACTAAAGTTATTTTCCACTTTTTAGTTTTTTTTTGGAAGTCGGTTTTATTTTTTGCAAAAAAGTTTTTTTTTTTCCAATACAATTTCCCATAGACAACTTACAAAAGAACCATGCATGGCACACTGTACAAAGCGTTAAAGTAATTCATAGCGGCTATTTCAACATGATCAGATTTATTAAACTCGCAATTAAAAGTACATACATAATGTGTCTCACTTTGTATAATTGATATTAGAAGTGTTAAGTTTGAAAGGGCCGCGTACAGCAGTTTGTCAAGGATAGCCAGTACCTTAACTAGGAAGCTTCCTAATAAAAACAAGCTTAACTGGCAACACATTCGAACACACAGCGACATATCAAACTGTACACTTCCAATATAACATGACCTTGCTTTGTATAGATTTCCGGTACAATGAGAGATCCACTTATATTGGTTTTATAAATTGATTGGACTATTTGGATATTTGACGAGGAAGCACAAACAGGGAAACGTCGTGACTTAAGCGCCAGTATTGACAGTGTAGGTCTGTGGATTTGTCCGTGTAATCATCATTTATTTTGTTCTTTCCTTTTTTTAAAAACGTTGCCCCACACAATGGAATAGAATTTCTCCTGTATCGTGGGTGCGTTTACAAACATTTAAACTCACATACACAAACAGCCAGACCCGAAACAACTACCTGTAGGTCATACAAATATTTGTTCCGTGCGGGGATCAAACCCGCGACACGCAGCGCAGCAGCATGTCTTCTTATCCCATACTCGTCTATAACTCGACATCTCATCACACACCTCCTGTCTTACCATATTATCCTACACACAGTCCATCCATCGTTTCTTTGGTCTTCCTATACTCTTTCACAGTCATATTCAAAACTTTCCTCATTCTTCCACATCATGTATTCATACCACGATGAAGATAAGATTTTATTAAATATAATAATTATTCTATTTGGCGAGTCAGCTGAGCTCAAACGCTAACTTCATAAATATTCATTTTCACAGATTACATAAAATATCGATAGTACCTATAGCTGCCCTACACGCTACACGCGCCTCAGTCATAGACAATTTAAAAATAAAAACACTGACACGTTCCTCGTTTAAAATAAAAGACATGCTTAGCATGCGTTACGTCAGCATTTTTTGTCGATGATTTTATTGGTTTGGTGTGTGTACGTTGCCAAAAAATGCGGAGAGATGACGGGAATTTACTTTTTAATTGTTGCTTATTATTCAGTTTGTTTTTTTATTGATATAATAAAAGTAGTATTTGTTATATTACCTTATTTTTCGACGATAGTTGCAATATTAATGTTGTTTAAGTTACATAACTTGGAGGAGCTCGTGGCTAAATTATAAAATAAAAAAATAAAAATAAATAAATATCTTGGGACAACTCACACACGGCTATCTGATCCCAAGCTAAGCAGAGCTTGTGTTATGGTAACCAGACAACTGATATACATACTTATATAACTTATAAATACATACATATTATAGATAAATCACACCCAGACACAGAACAAACAATCATGCTCATCACACAAAGTTTGTCCTGGGTGGGAATCGAACCCACGACCTCCGGCTCAGCAGTCAGGGCCACTAACCACTGGACCAACAATTATGGTTGCCACTCGGGCCGATCTTATGGTTAAACCGCGCTTACCTAGGTTGGTCTATGGATGGGTAACCACCCGTTACATACCGAGCTTCCTCCATGCTTCGGAAAGCACATTAGTCTGTTGGTCCCGGCTATCATTTGTATATTTTTGACTGTCGTTACAGATCGACAGTGTCCCGAAAGTTTGACAACCAGTCTCACGAAAGGGTATCGTATTACCCAGCACGAATTGGGTTGTGGAGGTCAGATAGGCAGTCGGTCCATGTAGAATACTGGCATTCAACTGCATCCGGTAATACTGGAAGCCGACCTCAAAAAAATTGGGAAAAAGCTAGCAGATGATAGTTACATAACTTACATAATATACAAAGTGTAACATGATAAGTTCAAGACCTGCCTTGCGGTATTTCGGACCATAACACTAAACAACTTTGGTTCCATGATTTTCTTGAAAATTGCAAAAAATGGACTTTTTGTAGGAACTGACGCAATTACTTGATCAACATGTATGAGAAAACTAAGTTATGAATTTCCAAAAGTTACGGGTCCCGGAAACCAAACCAAAAACCAAACCGAACCGTGCATCTATTCTATTCTTCATAAAAATAAGGGCCCATGTAAGCGTAAGTACGTGAAATAAAATATTATTTATTTCTGATTTTTTTACAAATACAATAAATGTTTGGCATTAATTAATAGAAAATAAATGTTTTATAGACTTGAGTCTAAGTTTATAAAGCTGTGGGAAGTTTAGCCATAACAAAGCATTGAGCCGTAGATATAATTTACATTCATCGATAGTAAAATAATATAATTAATAGAGTTTGTTTTGAGAAAATGGGTACCTACTATCCGGGTGCCATGATTCGCATGGCACCCGGATACGCTGTTATGATCACATCATATTATATTACTTATAACATAACAGATCGTACTATTGATAGATTAGCTAATTAATGTATTGTTTGGAGAACTTGCAACATTTAATACTATTTTATCCCACTAAAGTTATAAATGCAAATGTTTGTTAGGATGTATGTATGGATGTTTGTTACTATTTCACGTCAAAACGGCTGAACGGAACCTGATTAAATTTGGAACAGAGTTATATTATAGACTGGAATAACACATGGAATACTTTTTTCTCGTGCGCAGCTGCGGGCGCTAGCTAGTTAGTTATATTTTCAGTTTTATTATTTACTTATTGAGGATTTAAACATAAAACCAGCTACAGCTGTACAAACAAAACATTTTGTAACATATCACGGCTATACAAAATAATTTACGATGTTATAATTGTTACATAAATAGTAATTTCTTTGTCAAAAATGGTAGCATTGAGGATGATGCATACAATAATGAAAAATTCTCCATGTATCCAATTATTTGTATACCAGTGGCTAGGTATAAAAATAATGATATATGTAATTTTAAACTAATTTAGACTGTGATAATAAAATGAAACAAATCGAAATAGTTGAAAAAAATATGTCGTAGGTACACTTTCCTCCTAATTCTTTTTTAAGATATAGTATTCATTGACATCCATTATATTCTCACTTCAAGTCAATTTCACAATACAATTAAATAATTAATTATTATGTCACCATTAAATTGTAATCATATAAAATTAAATGTTTGTATGAAGTAATTCTTGCCATTTAAGTTTTAGTAACTTTTCTCTAACAACCATTCAAATTATGTGATTTAAAATAATCCTATTAATCGAAGGTCCCTAAGTCCCTGTTCTAAGCATTGTTGGCCCTGCTAGGGTAAAATTATCTTTCTCCAAAAGTTACACATAATTATAATAGATAATAGCACTAAATACTGGTAATCGGACGGGCCTGTTGGTCTAGTGGTCAGTGGCCCTGACTGCTGAGCCGGAGGTCGTGGGTTCGATTCCCACCCAGGACAAACTTTGTGTGATGAGCATGATTGTTTGTTCTGTGTCTGGGTGTGATTTATCTATAATATGTATGTATTTATAAATTATATAAGTATGTATATCAGTTGTCTGGTTACCATAACACAAGCTCTGCTTAGCTTGGGATCAGATAGCCGTGTGTGAGTTGTCCCAAGATATTTATTTATTTATATATTTATTAATCGTAGTAAATTCTGGGTCCATTTCCAAGTCGAGAAAAGACGTTACTGGGTTCTTCCAACAAGAATTTCTTAGTAATTGCGTATAATAGCAGCCACAGCGACTGGACTTGTGCCCCATAGATGTGTAGTAGAATAGTGTCACCTAGAGTCTTAAACGTAACGGGCGAAATTTGGGAGTATTATTTTACTCCTCGGCCTAAAGCTAATCTTTAGGTATTCGCGGAGGTGAGGCTAGCTGCAGACTGGGCGTGGACTGACACAAGTATACGACAGTAGTGCATCGAAAGAATAACATTTTCTTTTTTCGTAAAACTAGACCACTTTTGTAAACTGTTTTTGTCTAAAGTCTTTTCTTTATGTATTTGACTATACACTGTGTTTTTTTTTGGTTTGTGGTATGTACAGATAGGGCTAACTTTGCAACAAAAATCTAGACGCTTTACAAAGTACCTGCTATGTACAGCGCCTTAAGGGATTACAAGCATATCATGTTATATTCACAAAAGTGCTTAGCACGTACGATTGGTTACGTAATGATGACATACTGACCTATACCCGAACCATAGATTCATAGGCCGCACAACTAAGTAGGTGGTCGCTTGCACAGCCTCGATGCGGTAACCGGTAACCAAAGCCGCGACCTTCAGCTGGCTCTCAGAAGGCCGGCGCTCTGATCGTTAAGCCACGACAACGCAATAGCTTTATGTAACTGGCATAAGTACTCTGTTTATTAGATTAACTTAGCTTGTAATGATAAACGACTATGAGGAAATAAAAAAGTATCAAATAAAGCTGTTGAATTTGTTTGATTGCGCTAATCTCTGGAACTACCAGTTGGATTTGAATAATTATTTTTGCATTTGATAGCGAATTCTTGAGGAAAGTTATTTGGTTAATAAACGTAACATAAATCGTTATGGTCATGGTCATTTATAAAAAAAATACCGAAGTAGTGGAAAGGACGGCCGTTGGCATAATTCAGAAACCAGCTCCGAAGCTTTTCATCACATAAAGCATACTATAGTATGAGAAGGAATTCACTAATAATTGCCTTTATTGTTTTAGCTTCAAACTACAACTTTTGTATGCCTATTGGTAAAATGTGGCTGAACCTACCTGTTATTAATTTGTCACCATGTACTGTACCTATTTTTCAAAATTAATAACTTACTTACTCACACTGTATGAGAATAAGTAACATGTAATCCCACCAAAAACATTCTGTAAACAACTAGCCAAGCCTCGATGGAGATGCTGGTTTATGTCTAAAAAGTAATGAAAATAGTTTGGTTGGGCTCTTGTGATTTCTCAGGTACTCCAGATCTTCGATTATTCTAGTTTTTGTAGTTTTCCCTTTATGTGGCCATTGAATCCTAACTCTGTACCAAATTTCAACATTTTCATTTCATTTAATTTTATGGGAAGTACTAGTTTTATTTTGATGATCATGAGTGAGTGTCATAAATGCGAAACTTTGCTTTCGCTTAACTTCGGAACAAAAGGACCTACAGACATGAAATTTTGGATTTTAAGTATGTGATTATACCTTACTGTATGACGAAAATTTCTGCGTTCTGGTCTTATTCAGAGGTTCTTAAATAGGGGCCTGAAAATACGGCGAAATGGTTCCAGTAAAGGATGGTACGGCAGTGTTTGCTTCGCGCTCGACTTGCGAGGGCACTGCCGTGCCCTCCGATAATATGCTACGAAAAGAAAAAGTTCGAAATGTTGGGTGAAACCAAGTCAGATACAGAGGTCTTTTGAAGGCTTTTCTCTGGACAAATATGCACTACAGATCCACCACGGTCAAGTCTAAAGAGTGTTCATTGTTTACTTCGCAGTCTATTTAAGGTTCAGACAAAAATCGTGGTCAACTTACATGAGAACTGTGCTGATTCGTATCAAAAGGTTTAAGAAAGCACCACACAGATTGAGTGGACCTGTCCAGTCAGTGCAAGCATTTGTTAGTTATCCTGTAGCTCGACTCATAACTCAAGGCTCATATTTCTTTTACCTACTCTTATAACCATTCACGTGTATACTCTAAACTCTCGTCGCCACATTAGCCTCATTGCTTCACATCACATATCACAGTCCCCGGTGCTACTTACAGACTTCCTTTTTAGTACTCATTTCTTATTATATCCATTCGTGTTATATCAATTGCTTGATGTTACCTACACATCATCATCATTTTCCTGCCCTTGTCCCATTCTATATCCCTATGATATAGAATGGGACAAGACAACCTATATATTTTTCTACGTATCTCTATCAGATGTCACGGCATCATTTACTACTTTCTCCTTCATATCATTCCATTCACAATACATCCATCTTTTCTTTGGCTTTCCTCTCGCTATTCGTCCACCAACATTCAGATTCACTCTTTTAGTCACATATATGTGCTTCGTCCCTCTTCATTACCATACCAAGACAGATGACTTGATGTTACACATCATAATACGCATACTGTTGTCGTTAGGTTGAGGTGCGCTGTTGGTATTAAACCCACTTTTCATTTGGTGGCTTAGACTTGTCCCCGCTATATATTACGAATTACGATTGATATAAACGAAACTAGCGAACGTTTCTTGTTAAACACGCTTTGAGAAAACTTGTCTATTTACCACGTTCGTGTTTCAGTTTCCAAACATGTTAACAAACATATCTATTTTTTGATAAATAACTTTAATAATAACACACATAGTTTATTTTCCGCTACAGGTTCATCAAACAGTATCCGCCAGTTTTGCAATACCACCATTCCAATCAAGTTATAGTGTCATTCTGAAACCAACTCCATTCAAACTAGTGTAAGGATGATATTCATTTATGTCAAGCCAACTCGAGAACAACCTACGCACTACGCAAATATCTCGGTGATTGGTAGCGTCATGTGTCGGGTCGTTGAGCTCCCTAAAATAGGGTTCAAGTGCGTAACAAACTAATGACACAAATGGTGATCTTCGAAAGGTCAGGTGCGTAGTAACCGCAACCGGCGTGCGCGCATGACTAGATGTAAGAATGTGGACGACACGAACTGACCAACACACCGACTCCTCGATAAATGACTAGTTTATGTACGGGGTTTCACCCAACTGGAGTTTCGTAAGTGAGTGCGATAAAAGTATATTATGTCTTAATCCAAGTTATCTATCTGTATTTCAAATTTCATCCGAATCTGTTTAGTAGTTTTTGCGTGATCCTTACTAATATTATAAAAGCGAAAGTGAGTTTGTTTGTTTGTTACGCCTTCACGCCTAAATGGCCAAATCAGTTTTGATGAATTTTGATGCAGAGATAAAAGGGGAGAAAAAGATTTTTTTTCAATCATCACGCGGGCCTTAAGTTAGCGTTAGCCCAAACTCACTATGCCACGCGGACGAAGTCGGAGGTGGAAGCTAGTAAAATAATAAACGTCAATCCTTCCTACCAAACTATCACATTATTAAAAGTAAAGAATAGTTAGAAGTAACATTACTATACGGCCCTAGAACTATCACAGAGGATGTCTTATACTCGGTTACCTTCGCCCGATTTCGATTCGATTAACTAGGTTTTATCATAGAGGTACACTGTGGGAAGACCCAGTTTATCATTGGTATCGTATTCTGCTGAATCTAGTTGGACTGGAAGCCAATCAACGTAGTTGGGAGAAGGCTAGGCAGATGATGAATGATTAACTGGGTTAACCAGTTAAACCGATAACATATGTTTGATTAACCATTATACGGGTTAACCCTAATAATGAATATATGGATACCCAGTTTTGGGTTATCAATATTGCTGATTAACCAGAAAAAAAGAGATAAAGGAACGAGCTAACTTCTTTTATAAGTAAAAATGAATGGCTATTAAAAGATGATTAATACAAGTTAACCTTTTACTCCAGAATCTTAAAAACAAACCAAATTAAAACCCTTAAGGAGGTAACCTCTGAAACTATAGACTAATAACTAAATGTAGGAAGGATTCACCATCGTAAGCCTACACCAATCCACTGTCCCCCTCACCATTTTAAAGTGATATTGAATCTATTGTTCTAATAAAATTATCATTTATTAAGCAGAGCAGGCGTGTGTTTTTCATAAAATTTCCGCATAACTTTATTACTTTGATATTACAATGAGTCAACGTAGATAAGCATGTTGTATGTATGAATTGGTAACACTGTGTTCACGGTCGAGCGTCAACCTTTGTTGTTTATCTTATACAGTTTAGACTTTTAGAGGACAGCCAGCCATTAGCTGGGGTTAATTGATTTGTGTTAACACAACGAAATTAACCTGACCATTGGCCTCTGACTTGGCTTTACATGCCATCGAGAAATACCTGGCTGGTTTCCTCACGATGGTATCCTTCACCGAAGCAAGTTATACAATACGCACACGAATCCTAAAAATCTGAAGTGCCTTTCTTGGGGTTCGAACTTGAGACTTGCGATTTGGCAGTGTGACAGTCACATCAATAGGCTTTGTTCATTACCTAAACTACTAGTAATACCGCTTCGGAAAAGATACCGCGGCTTCGGAACACAAAGGGCAAATAAAGGATGGGTTTAAGACAGTACAAGTCTGACACTCCTTTCCACTCCGTCCGTCATTGTCAAGTTATTGATTTCTCATCTGAAAAACAACATCCCGCCATTACTAATAAGAGGCGAGCCTATCGCCACCTTAATCCGGCAGTACTCTAAGCTCAGGTTGCGACACATGCTGCTGAAAAAATATATTACGATTGAAAATCTGAACAACACTCTTCTCGACTTAGGAATCGAACCCGCAACGTCGTGCTTATTACGAACAGTTATTAATTCATTATACTATAAACTGGTATAGATACTGTGATAACAGCAGTAAGTTCCTATATAAGTACTTATTAATGAATTATCATAACTAAAAGACGGCAAACTGATTTTTTTATTGAAACAAAAAATATGGTGTATCTGTGGCAACATTAATATGTGTGAAATCGTCGTTTTCGAACTGCAAAGAGTAAATCAACACTAAAATTATGAAATGCGACGAAAAATAAATTTTTTTTTGTGCCGAAAGGTATAAGTATGTTCAATTTCGCATGAATTTGTGTGATTTACATCACTATGTAAATCACACAGACCCACCGGTCTGGGTCAGGATTTGTGTCGCACTCAAATTTAAGGAAGTCACATTCTTTTTGTGAAGAAAAAAACTGGGCCGAGCAAACGTAATGATTTTACAATCGTTTTGACGAAACCACGCCCACAGAGAGAGATAACGTGACCTATTATTACTCACAATAACGAAATACGATAACACGTAAAACATCGTCATTTGTGGCGTCGTGTAGTGCCAGTGTGTCGTAACTGTTGCTAGGCAAAGATTATTCTCTCTGGTCATTCAAAAGTTATTTAGCGTCTTTTTTTTATTTAGCTCATCACCATTTGACCACATTTGTTTGGGTCGGCTTCCAGTCTACCTGGATGGAGATGAAAAATAGTATTTTATATGGAGCGATTGAAAATCTGAGTACCAAAAGCCAGTTAGTAGGTACTTATCCGAAAGCCCTCAGTAAGACTGGCTGGCAGACTTTTGGGCCTCTTATTACTTGGGCAAAGATCTACAAATTACAGCTGGGACCAATACCTTCCGTAATACAATACATTGTGACCAATTAAATTAACATCTGGATAGGTCACAATGTCACATTCTGGCAGCCATTTTAAAAGTTTAAACAAATAAAAAATATAAGGAATATTTTGACGAAATGAACACTTCAAATTGGTTTATAGACTTTTATTTTGAGGAAAACCGTTGATTTATGTATTAGGAAAAGATATTATAATTTTGTTCCATTTAAAACCACTTTCATTTGATTCAAGTATCGATGTCAAATTGTCAACATCGATAGTTATAATGCTTACAGAATTAAATAAGTACATAAACATCTATAAAAATGGTGTTAGTTGGCAACTAAAGGACAATGTCCAAAATGACTATCGAAATACACGATAATATTATATTGTCTTTTTTATTATGTAAGTTGTAAATACTTCTGTTACACGGACTTGCAGTAAGTATGCGAAAATGTACATTTCATAGTACTTATTTTGCGCGATTAATACACCTAATAAGTATTAAGAATACCTACAGATACCAACTTATCTTCTTTATACATTTATAATTCTGCTGTACGTGTGTATGTCACTAAACTCCTCCTAAAAGGCTGGACCAATTTGAATGATTTTTTGTATGCGTTTGGGTGGCGCTGCAGTCGGTATCTAGGTTATTTATCTATACTGCAACTAAACGGCTGGATCGATTTGAATGAAATATGATTGAAGACTTGCATGAACTCACGATGTTATTAATTATAACAGTGTGATCTGTGGATGCAAGTTCTTGGTAGAACCAACTGCGTTGAGATAAAACTACTAGGATTGCATGAAATTCACAGTGGTACTTACAGTTTTTTTTTAACAGTTTGGTATACGTAGTATATGTGCTGTGAAAAAATCAACCCTCTAAGTCTACGCAGTCAAAAGATATGGCCGTTGATGTCGAAAGTTTAAACGGAACTGTGTCGGTGCGCGTTTCTGATTCGCTCGTGACCGGGTTTTTTATATAATTAAGTAAATGATTTAGCACATAATACATATAATGTAAGTATTCACACGACTCCTCACCATCACCCGAAGATGTTATCACTATAATACTAGTTGTACATGCTTCTATTATATAACTCGCGACACGTGTCCGCAGGTCGTTGACCTGTGACAATGGCGCGCAAGATGGCCGCCTGCCAAACAACTGATTGATATAAGTTCCTCATTTGAATAAATATGCTAGTTTAGATGCTCTTTGTGTCATTAAATAATACATTGTATTATTCAATGATTAATATTAACGTGTAAAGTTGTACCTAGATCATTGAATTAGCTAGAGCACTTGATGAAACGGTTTCTAATCAGAATCACTTACATAAAACTACCGTACCGGTTTCGTATCATCATTTTCCTGCCCTTGTCCCATTCTATTTGTGGTCGGCGCAACAAGCTTCCATTCTCCCCTGTCAGATGTCACGGCATTTTTTTGGGGCTTGAAAATCATCAAATAACTTCCCCCGCTCTGGGCGGAGCGGGGGGGAGTGTCAGACTTGTACTGACTAAAACCCACCCATGTTCCTTCTATTGCCATTTACGTTCAGGGGCCGCGGTATCTCTTTCGAACAACCCGCAACCCTGGCAGGCGGAGGCCCTGGCAGGCCCCTCTGCTTTGCTGACATCTCTTAGAAGCGCGCGTGGAACACTAACGTGCCGTCGATACTCAATAATTCTACAATAACCAGCAAAATGTGTGTGTACCTCTGCCGTAACCTTCACGGATTACTGTCGTGATGTTACCGTAAGACATAGGTATGCTCATTAGCTGGCGCCCGCGGCTTCGCCCGCGTGATATCGAAAAAAAAGTATCCAATGTGTTATTCCAGACTATAATCTACCTTTGTGCCAAATTTCATCAAGATCAGTTCAGCCGTTTTGACGTGAAAGAGTAACAAATATCCATACATCCTCACAAACATTCGCATTTATAATATTAAGTAGGATCTATGCATCTATTGTCTATTGAAGTGGATTGATAAGGTTCAGTAGATATCTATTATTGCAAGCATTTTGAGATAACCCGCTTTGATCGTTGACATCGGAAAATTACTCCCAGAAGTCAAAGTTATTTATTTCTTAAACATAGGTCTTAAAGTGTAGTGTCTCTATGTTTTGTCTTGTAAGGCGTATCTACAAATTAATTAGGGACCAAAAAAAAAATGCTAGATAAAACCGTTTCGGAAACAAAATAATAATAATACATAGATCGCACAGAGTTTCATCTTATGTTTGTATCCTCAAAAAACTCATTACTAGAGTGTAGTATGCCTTTTCAATTGTTTCACAATGTGTTTCTTCACCGAACAAGAGTCATAATAGGGTATTTTACTCTATACAGCGTGTTGTTTTGCATCCTCGTCAAATTCAAGGACGTAACTATGCTAATGATTCTCGACCCGAATCGATAATAAAATAAGTAGGTTTTTTTTTTTACTTTTTTCGTATTTTGAAATCGGTAAGTGCACACAGGTGCGTGCATGCCGCTGTATGATACGTATGCGCCGACGCTCACGCACACTGTTCTGTGTGTTCTGTAGGTGATTCTCTACTTTTGAAGTGAAATATTCTGTAATACTGTTAAATTTAAACACACAGAGACAGATCATAAAAGCGCCGTATATTATTATTGATCAGGTACCGTAATTTTCATTGATTATTTATGACTTTTACTAGCACCTCCAAAATTTTGACGAGGATGCAAATCAACATATTGTATGAAAGAAATTCTAAAAATATACAATTCAGATAGCTTAGGCAATAAGCAGTCGGAAAATGTTAGATTTAGTTAATAAAATAACTAAATAAAATTTAAATTTGATTTCAAAGTTTTCACTTTTTTTAGTCTGTTGTTTTACTAAGCGAAACAGTGTCCGCCATGATTATTACGTCATACGGTCATGTAAACAAAAAGTGACAACTGTCAACTTAGCAACGTCTGTTATTTTTGTATTAAAAAACTTTACATTTTAATTTATATTGAAATAATACACTAGTCTTTTTACATTCAGGAACAGCACACCAATGGTAAGGGTAATAACTCATTTTTAAATTATAGTGAAATATACAACTAAACAGAAAGACTTATAACAGCGCATTTGTTTACATGGCCAACTGACGTCATGACCACAG
Organism: Ochropleura plecta; assembly: GCA_905475445.1. Taxonomy (NCBI): domain Eukaryota; kingdom Metazoa; phylum Arthropoda; class Insecta; order Lepidoptera; family Noctuidae; genus Ochropleura; species Ochropleura plecta. Next base: position 13,142,942 of record FR997749.1, read on the forward strand.
AGTAACATGGCGTCAAGCGTTTTTGTGATTTTACGCGCGAAAATAGAAATTGTAAAATTGAAATGCAGTTTTATGGCACTTTTCGATTGAATATTTTTTTTTTGGTTTTTTGGTGGTTTACTAGGACCCTAGGATCAAAATGAGATACTTTTTCAAAATGGGTGTAATACCGTATTATGCAATACGCACATGAATCCCAAAAAAAGGTTCGTGTCCTGGGTTCAAGCTCGAGACCTTTGTCTTAGCAGCCGTTTGGCACGGGTGGAAGTGTAAGGTTAAGCAACATCCCAAGGTCGGTATATGGATGGATGACCATGCCTTTTGTAACGAAAACTCTCCGTGATTTTGTCTTTTGTTCAACCGGCAAGGCATCAAGCTACAAATTTCCATCATAACATGACACAATGGCAGATACGCTTCTACTGACTTATTGTCGGGCCTACGCTGTCCTCTCATACTTAAGTACTAATACTAACGCTGTAACAACAACATTGTAAAACTAAATGATTTTAAAAGAGTAACCATGGAGTTTCTTGCCGGTTGTTCTCCATAGGAAACGACCAACGCGAACCGTGCACCTTTTCTAGACGTTTTAAATGTGCCCATGTAGGCCTATGTGAAATATCAATATTTAGAGTTTTACGAAGAGGTTCAGTTTGCATAGGCACCAGTTACATGGGGAGAAAAGGTGCCCATGTAAGGGCTATGTGAAATAACAATATTTTGATTTGATTACTGGTTAAAACAAGCTTAACTTTTTATAAAATGACTAGGTATACAGAACAGTGTAGCACTCTGCCGACCCCCGTCACAGGCGGGCCATATGTGCATGTCATAGGTAATCCGTTTAGCGAATCTGCTAATGTAGACGTAATGTATCAGGCAGCGCGGCCGTGGTCAGGGGCTGCGAGCCAGTGCGGCCGTAGGGCTGCCAGCTTATTTATTTATTTATTTATTTAAGGACAACCAACAAAGCTACACCGACATACATGTTAAAACGCTCACATCTTTACAAAATGTAGTGTAGCCTTAATTAAAGGCTGCCACGGCATGCATTAAACATAGAGTTGGAGGTACAGTTCCTCACAAAACGGATTATCGAACAAATAAAGTGTTGCACAGATTATATAAAAAAAAACTATATTATAGAGTTTATTTTTTAACTGTCTACAAAAAAGGAAGCAGTTTTAAATCAGTGTAGGTATTTCTTTTTGTTGGTTTGTTATGCGATATTTCCGTCAATTGAAGGCCGATTTTCGTTTTTCATGGCAGCGCTCAAAACATTATGAATTTATATAAGTCAACTAAATTAATTATTTTACACAAAATGAAATGGTCTGAATTTTGACTTCCAATAACTTCGTAACTGGAAGGTTCTGGTGCAGGACAGTTTCACTTTATAAACAAACAAACATACTTAGATTAAATACACATAATAATAATATGAGATGCCAGTGATGAAGAGAGTACAATTCTCAACTGTATAATATGCGGAAGCAGAAAGGGGACGCCTGGGCCCAGAAGTGGGACACGATGTAAGTTGGTAAAAAAAAAGAAATACTATCGTTCAGTTGGCAACCCTGGGCAGGCAGCTGGTGGCAAGTGGCAATACTGGTCTAGTAGGGCTTCCGACCTTGACCGTGTGGGGTTCTATTAATAACATCGACATGTCTTGGGGCCAGTAATTCAATAAGAAAACCATGAAACCGTCGCGTGTGTACTCACTTCTCATGCATTTTAATGCCGTTTGTAATACATGTTTAGTAGTTTGCCCGTGACTGGTTGACATGGACAAGCTAATAGTCGTGTGTACGTGTGAAACAAAATGTCAAAAGTTACATTTGACCCAGTTCCCGGTTTTGGAGCTGAAATTTTACACTGATGTTTAGTTTGGATGACAATGGATGAAAAGCTAAGAGGTCCAATACTAAATTCAAGATGGCGGACTAGTTTTTTTTGTGCATTAAGTACCAGGATGTAGACGCTATGAATAAGTAGATGTGATGGTAGTGTTGTTGAAAACTACACGAGAAAGGGTGCTATTAAGTTGTTGCCTATTAAGTGGAGCTCGTGGCACAATAATGGCATTCGTTCCGTTGATCTTTATGTTACTACAATAAGGTTCAAAATGCAATGTAATTTTTACACATGTATTTTTTTTTCATTTATGGCAACGAAGGTTTTGTTTTCTGATTTCACCACGGATTACAATAAACAACAGTCCAAACTCCTTTAGCCGGAGGTAGTTAGACGGTCGGCCATGACAATATCACAAATAAACATGATCATTCATAAATTGACATTTGAGTTCTAATTCAAAAATATTTGAATTTTGTTTCTCCTTCAGTCTGAGACAGAAAGTATAACATATGGTCTGAGAAGACAAAGCGCGGGAAAAACCAAATTATATCATAGTGTCGTCTTGTTTTGTGACAAAAATACTAGGTATTTGTTCTGTTATTTAATTTCTCTGTAAGTGAAATACGTCGTTTGATTCACGTGAGAATTTGTTACTGCATATAACACCCTTGACTGGCGGCTCGGGCGTTAAATCCGCTTCGGCCGCAATGACAAAGTTTCCTCACTTGGATCGCAATGTACTATTGTGTTACAGTTTACGTTTATTTGAGAGATACTTACACCGCGCACGCGCACCGGACATACAAACTTATACAAATTGTTCTCCGGTAAATGTTTTCCAAGAAATTGTAAACTCATTGATGTAAATATTATGATTGTTGATGTATTTGGCGGACACTCCAGCGTGCTCCAGCTGTCATCGCAAAACGTATTTCAGGCTCCGACAACAGTTTTCGCCTTGTAGTGATATAAAGCTGGCTGTAGTATTAGTATTTAGGAGGTATGAAGAACAGGGTGAAAAGTTCTCCATCCTTTACAGAATAGAGAGGATCCTCTGACCAGACGGGTGTCATGTCTGGTGGGCCACTACCCGATAGTTGGTGGTCGGATGCTCGTAAATATGCTAACTTCGCGGATAACTTTGCTTGCGAGATGTAGGAATTTTTGCCGTTAGTTTTTCAGTGGTCGCATAGATGGCGCTGTAGTACTTTTTGGCACTTTTCATATTTCTGTCGCTACAAGTATAATTATGCAGTTCGTAGCCATATTGCAATAACATCCGCACCTCCCGTCAACCAGCCAGCAGAGCCGGCGCGGCCGATGGATATAAACTCGCAACCTGCTTACTTTTTTTAATGATTAAAATTAAATTGTTCTATATGTTGTTATGAAATCAAACAATTGTTTAATTGAAGTACGTACTGTAGGCCTACCATGACGTTTTAAAGCAGAATTTATTCGACTGAGGGAAAGAGATGGTGCTAGACACCCTGTATAGCTCTGTCTCTTTCTCTCAGTGGAATAAGTTCTGCTTTAAGACGTCATGGTAGGGTAGCTGTAGTTTATTCGTTCAGCTGAGAGGTGACGGTTCTCTGTCGGGGATTTTATGAGCTGAACATAAACTATTTAGCATCTTATTATCATAATTCATTATATTATGGTCTGGGAAAAACCCAGAACAACTCCTTACGTTCAAGTTGTGTGTAACAACACAGAATGACAAACATTCCGTCAAATGTAACTAAATTATCTTTTCACTAGCTGTGCGCAGCGGTTTCACCTGCTGCTCAGCTCTTTAGTGTACGTAGCGTGATGATATATAGTTTTGCTCGATAAAAAGGCTATACACAGGCAGACAGGGCACAGTTTTAGCTCCCTTCAAAACGGTTGAGCTGAATGGGGCTGATCTTTACGTCATGTTTGTGAACGGGCGCTGTCAGTTGGGACTTGGGACTGGTCATCTTTTAGCTGCCACGGTTCATTTTTAATTTATTTAGATTTTTATATTGAATTTTGTTTTTATTCTGGACGCTCTTTACTGTGCACGTCTTTCTACATCGTTCTCACATATTTGTATATTCTCAACACGAATGATGTAAATACGATTTTGTAATGATATTATAATTTAAAAGAGTGTCCATGGAGTTTCTTGCCCATTCTTCTCTATAGAGATCAACACTTTGGAATGGGCAACTACAGTACTTTCACAAGTTATTATGTCTTGTGACCGGGACTGTAGCTGTAACATTTTGTTTTTTTGACATTCAAAAGTGCCTGTAATGGTCTTATTGAAATAAATGATTTTGATTTTGTTTTAGTTTCCACACTCGGTGAAAAAGTTTGTCCGATTTTTATGACATTTTATACGTATCCTAGATAGGTCTGAGACTCGGCCGTTATCTATTTTTCATATACCTAAGTGATAAGGGTGGTGGCCCTCTTCAAAAGGGGACCTGAGCAGCGGGTGAAGCCAAAGGGCACAGCTAGTATCCTTATCCTTATATTATAAAAGCGAAAGTGAGTTTGTTACCTCTTCACGCCTAAATGGTTAAACCGATTTTGATGAATTTTGGAACAGAGTTAATTGGGACCCTGAAGACGGAAATAGGCATTTTTTTTTAAATAAAAGTGAGAAATGAGGAAGAAAAGGGAAAACTTAGCTTTGCTATCACAATAAATAAGGCGCAAGGCTAAAAACTACAGGTAGCAGGTACCTGCAAATCAGGAAAAGGGGAACTGTGTTACCCCGAATTTAACACGAGCGAAGCCGCGGGCAAAAGCTAGTTAATGTGTCTATTACGAATAAAAATACATAACGAGGACTTAAAAAACCGTTCAAGTGATCAGTTATAAATTATAAATGGGCCGCCATTATGGACCATAGTGACCAACAGCATAGACAGTAGACTCCCACATGTCGTTGGTTTGTGCTAAGAATAGGCACAAGATAACGATACGACTCGCGGACCTCCTCCCGGCTGCGCACGAGTTTATTAACACGTGGGGGAGTTTAATGATAGTAAATGATATCTTATAAAGTACTACTGTGAATAAGAGACAACGACTGTTCGCCGTGACACACACGCGGTACGCGCCCGCTCTCAGATGGTAGAAGCCGATGATATTCTGTGAGATAAGAGAATTAATCAAGTCAAGCCTTCTGGGGACTGTAACTGTGAACGTCTTTTCTTGTTGTGATACTTTGAATTGAATATATTTCTAATATTAATTAAGATCTATTTGCAGTTTTTAAATAATGTTGTACATAGTTATGACTGCAATAAAAAGGTATGTAGGGGCTCTACTGAAAGTACTAGCGCCATCTATGATACAAAATAAAAACTATATAGCGTCAAAATTCTTCGACAAACTGCAACTATAGACGGCAGTAGCCCACCAGACATAAACCCGTCTGGTCAGAGGATCCTCTCTATTCTGTAAAGGATGGAGAACTTTTCACCCTGTTCTTCATATCTCCTAAATACTAATACTACAGCCAGCTTTATATCACTACAAGGCGAAAACTGTTGTCGGAGCCTGAAATACGTTTTGCGAGCATAAAGAACTTCACACTCCTGGTATAAGTTATGCTAATTCAAATAATATCATAAAGACAATTCCTCATATTCCACTCGTCTCCATGGTCGGGCGGTGTCTGTGTGCTAGGTAAGAGTACCAGCATTTGACATTCATTGCGACTTGTGATACGCTCCACGACCCAACCACGACTACGAACTATATCGTGTGAGAATACTCACCTTTTTTAGCCGATTAAAAAAAAGGTGGAAATGCTCAATTCAACTGTATTTTTTTGTGTGTTTACTACGCAATTTCTCCGCCATGTGAATTTTTATCTATATCGTTTAGGTAAATGAGTTATCTTCTAAGTACAATGGGTACATACTTTTTCGGATCAATGAGAACATGAGCGAGTAGTACCTAGAGGGACACCAAACATGATTTGAACAATGGATAGACTGTGTAAAGAATGATATGATAAGGAAGAAGGTGACTGATGAAATGACGAGTAAAAGGAAGTTTGGAAAAAATACACATACACACACAGGTGCGCCGACCAAAGGGCGAGAGAATGATGATGATGAGGAAACGACTTTTTTGCACGTTTCACGATAGCACTCAAAACATTGTGCTGGTGGACGCATTAAATGAATGAAGGGGAGGGAGAAGGGCCAAATACAGCATTAGAAGCGTGTATGTATTAAAAACAAACTTTGACTTTGATATCTCCGTAACGAGAAGGTTTCCAGATAAGGCCCAGTACAAAGAAAATCGCACTGGTGCCGTTCGCCTTCGTTAAGGGTTACACCGTGTAAACTAATCAGTTCATTGTTAACATATATTATCGTGGTGTGTGTGTGTCCGCAGTCGTTGGTGCGTGTCGTGCCTGTGGAGCACATGCGGCGTCCTGCTGCGTCGCCTGCTGGCCGCGCCCCTCCCCCGCCTGCCGCAGATCACCGGTAAGTCCGCACCTACATTAAGGGTTTAAGATTAGCTGATGACTGACGACTGTTAGAATTGATTAGAACATGTTTCTTGGACCAGCGGTCTTCGAACAGGCTGCATGTTATGGCGCAGGATAGGAGAAGTATATGTCCAACAGTCCCCTGTTCAGAAAAGGGAGCATCCTCCGCAGACGGGCCTGACCGATAGTTGGGTTCATCTCGCGCGTAACTTAAATAGCGCTTTGGGTTTAGTTCGTATTCGGCGGTATATCCATATAATGTTTTTAATGTCTGTTCAGCTGGGAAGCCGCCTCCCCGCGTGGCGAAGTCCCGGGCTGCGAGCTCGGAGCACCTGCACCCCGAGCCGCGCGTGGAGTGCGCAGTGCTGCACGCGCCCCCCTCCGCCGCGCACGCGCTCGACGTGATCTTCGTGCATGGACTGTACGGTGAGAACTCCTCGTATGACTGTCTCTGATCACCTGTGCCAGGGTTGTTTGTGGAGTGCGCAGTGCAACACGCGCCCCCGCTGCGCTCGTGCGATACGTGGCCATAATCATTGCTTTAGCCACAGAAGTGTAATGAAACCAAAAGACTCAAGTTTCAAAAATAATATATTTAATCACTTTGTTTCCGGCACAATCATATCTACTTATAACAATCAAGTTAGACTGACTCTTGTACACAGTACGCGTGCTTAATTGATGTACCTACTAAAATACATGAAGACAGATTATTAACAATAAATAAATGTTTTAAGTTCAACAATAATATTTTACTAATTCTAAAATATATGTACACAATAAATACCTATATTTAACAAGTTTATAACTAACACGGATGTAAATAGTTCATGCAACCAATAGCGCCATCTGTCGCTTGTGAAGAGCAGTGTAATTATGAACTTAATTTTAAAAATCATTAAAGAAGCTTCTACAAAGAATAAAGCTTGGTCACACAACCGCTCGTCCGACCAGGTTTGTTCAAGATAGCTGCCGGTTATGTGACATACACAGCACAAGTACCTACACACAGTACACACGGCGGATGCAGAAAAATGTTTACATGAATTCATTCACAAAGCAGTCATTACAGATTGACATCTTTATAAGAACAATCAACATAACAAAAACTAAACGACTGTTGTGAATTTCAGAAGGGAAACATCCGCAAGTATTTACCACAATATAATATACTTATAAGTACAATGTGTCCGGTCATGGACTAGCGATATTCTAGATACTTATGTAACAAGTGTTTTAATATACCTACTATTACGATACACACTTGGGTCTAATTCACTTCCCCGCTTTTTGGCAGCCATTTTGAGATAATCTCTATGCGTGTACAAAAAATAATCATATCACTCAAAGTGTTGGTCTTACTGAGACGACAATAGGTTAATTCAGAGGGCAACAATATTGTCTATCGTTTAAATTAAGAAATGATGAGCTTACATTTTCCTAACTTTAGAAAACAAAATTAAAGTCCAAAAAAATATGCAAATCAACGAAAGTTTTGTAAACTTTTTTGTGAAAAAAAAATGTTTTTTTTTGAAAATCAATAAATTTGAGTACTACAATGTTTGTTATATAAGTACATAGAATATCGCTAGTCCGTGATCAGACACATTGTATATAAGTATATATATTCAACAAACCTACATATACCTACTGTAAAAAAAACAATAAAACAATTGACTGCGCCTGACCTCTGGAACCTGAGTACTAGGTCATTTTATTCGTTATTGTTCGAATTAGTTCGTTACATTTAGAACAATTTTGAATACATTATCATTGTCTATGTTCCTAGTCCTACATCCGTGTTCCTAAGGTCCAGTGGTGGCGGCCCTGACTTGCGTGTCATACGTCGGAGGTTCTACCTTCGGCAGGCAATTTACTTTGTATTATTTATTTCACCACCTGCTACCCTACCATGACGTCTTAAAGCAGAACTTATTCCTCTGAGGGAAAGAGACAGAGCTATACAGGGTGTCTAGCACCATCTCTTTCCCTCAGTGGAATACGCTCTGCTTTAAGACGTCATGGTAGGCCTACTGCTCTCAAAACATCTTGCCTGTAAATGCGCAAGGGTAAGACAGAGGCGCGGGCGTGCCAAATAGTACCTACAGCCAGCTCAGGTCCCACGTTAAATAGGGAGGGACCCTATTGCCATTAACCGGGACAAATTCAGACTCCATGGCTGGTGCTGTGAAATACCTGATGAAAACCCCAATAACACTTCGTTTGACCCGAAATCCGAACCCAGGTCTTACAGGAGCAAGGACCATGGTCTGAACTAGAGCCGGGAGCGAGAGGTGGTCACCGCCAATCGCCCCTAGCATCGCCACAGTGAGCTCCACCGTGGCGTTTCTTCCCGCCTGATTATATGCAGGTTACTAATGCTGGGGTTGGTTTCCAGTCTAATCGGATGTAACTCAATACATAAAACGACTGTCATTATAACCCTCACAACCCAGTTAATACTGTGTAATACGATACCCCATGGTAAGACTAGTTGTCAGACTTTTAGACCACTGACTGCATGTCTGTCACTTGTCTGTCAAAGCTCAACAACGTCAGCTAGGACTAACGGCGTTACCCCCGACATGGTTGGAATCAGACTACACAGGCATGCTTGGCAAAATTCTCCAAAATACTTACCATTATTATTTCTTTGTAGGCTCCCTGGGGAACACGTGGCGCCAAGGAGAATGGAGGACCAAATACAAGTTAGACCCCACCAAAGTACCACTCAGAGACCATTCCACGGAGCCATGCACCTGCATGCAAGACCCGCGAGCGCACGCCTGTACCAACATGCAAGATATGTACGAATATGAAACGAGCTTGAACGATAACGTAACGTTCAGCCAACTTAACGGCTGCTTCAGGAAGATCCTCCCGAACGAGAACTCCTTGATAACAGAACAGTTCTACAACAACACGCTCCTTGACGTCAACAACTACGAGACTCAAGCCAAGTTCGTCACGGAACTGTTCAAAAACGATTGTGATACCAACTGTGATACATTTAAATGTAACGGTTTCAAATGTAACTTCGATGGCAGGTGTGGGGAAGTTGACTGTAAATGTAAAGTGGACGAGGTGTGTAAGTGTAAGAGCATGCGAGGGGGGTGCGAGGCGGGGTGCGGGTGCGTCTGCGACGACTGCTACTCACACTGTTGGCCACGCGACTGGATCAAGGAAGACTTCCCCGGCGCCAGGGTCATCTCTGTCAACTACACCAGCGACCCCTACCTGTGGCGGCCGCTGTGGGTCAAGGGGACTAAGAGGTGAGATGTGTTTCATTACATCTACGTACTAATTCCTCTTCTTCATTAACGTTTGGTCTCCCAATAATAAGTATTTTTATTTAAAAAAAACCGTCGGCCCACACTAGGAATTAGTATTAGTGTTGGTCTCTCACTTTTGTCCACTTTCTTTCGGCAAATTTAGTAAGATCGTATGTCTACGGTGGATTGGAAGGGAGGGAAATCCCGTCCATGTTCCTTTTGGCCTTTATGTTCCGGAGACACTTCGTCTCTTTTGAATAACCCGTTGCCTCGGCAGGCAGTGACCCTGACGGGAGAGATGTCTCTTTGAGGCGCGCGAACTCTAACACTAGACGGTTGTAACGCTATTTTCCTGTAACAATAACCACTACAGACGTAGATCGTATAGTATCGTTGCGTGTTTGTTTCGGGATTTCAAACAAGCTGTATTGTTTGTGGCCAGACTCCGCCTGCATGAGCGAGCCGAGCAGATGATGTCGCAGCTGTTGGCGCTGGGCGTCGGGCAGAGACCCGTCGTATGGGTAGGCCACTCCAAGGGCGGGCTCTTCATCAAGCAGATCTACTGCCAAGGTAACACTCGTGTGCACTGCTGGATATAGAGGTTCCTCGTCATGCATCCAGTTGCGAGACATGGTTCAAGGAACGAATATCAATTGGCAAAATCTCCCCGTTTGTATTGAATTTTGGTCTAAATTCCGGTTCCTTTCTTAACTATTTTCTCTTCATTATAGACCTCGCATATTGATTTAAAAGATAACGTTAGAAGTAATTTTGATATAGAAACCAACTTTTCTTACAATGTTATATCAAATCACATATTTAAGTAACATAATCTCTTTGTTTCAGCTTACGAAGGTCATTTGAAAATGAACAAAGGTGATGTTCAACAACAAAGTATAATAAACAATAATTCTGAGGACCAAAGTGATAGAGAATATAATAATAACGTTAGTAGAAGTGTAGACAATAAATATAGCAGGTACAACAACAGCGACGCAGTACATACGAGCAAAAATCAAAGAAACGGGAACTGTAACAACCTTATGAATACTTTTATAAAAGAACACAACAGCGCCACCTGCACCGCACACGGTGGAACGAAACTGAGAAATATAGACGAAATGAATGAGATCAGAAACAATAATAATTCCGGTAACAGTAGCTTTAACGAAGACGAAGAAGATAATATAGATTTAGACATTAACTACAACATGGAACTTGATGATAATAAAATGTATGGCTGTACGCAAAACGGTGATGTTTTAGACAATAGGCAGGCTAGGTTTAATGAAGATTCAGAATATATAGATATTAGTGTAAGAAAAGATGAACAATATAGGAATACAGAAGATCATGATACGACAAGAGGGAACGGTGGAGTCCTGTCTTCAAATAATGAAGGTGCGTATAATTCTCATAACCACTCAATCGGATCATATTGATTAAGTTCATCGTGTTTTACAAAAGTATTGTCATAGTATAAAGAGGGGAAGTACGATAACTTCATACAAACGCGTAGCGCGCGGCTTGTATGTGTGCGCCGTAGTATCTATGCGTCGCCGCACGCACACTAAACAAAATGTCGGCTCCTTTCGCGCTGCGCCAGTCGGGGCTAACACTGCACGAGGTTCGCGCGTCACGGCTTTTCGGCACCGCTAAACGAATAAAAAATGTCTGATAACCGCGGGAGAAAGTATTGCTGTGTGTTTGGGTGTCTTAATAATTCATCAATTCCAGAATTGTCTTAGTTCAAATTACCTATTGAACAGGAAAGGTAAGCTACTCACTTATTCTAGCATAATTCATTTTTTTACTTCATAATGAGATACCTACCTACTGACTTCTTTTTGTTGTATTAGCATATTAGTTTTCTATCACACAGAGGAAGTAGAATAGAATAGAATAGAATATACTTTATTGCACACCAAAATCTACGAAACAAAACTGTTTTACAAAAAGATGTTAAATCTATGGTTACAATGGCGGTCTTATCGCTAAGAAGTACCGCGAGTTATCGCGAAGTAGGTAGGTAGGTAGGTCTACTTTCCCACTAGAATGTTTGTACTTTTGATCTGTCAACTGATTTACCGCTATTGCTTTGTTTACGTTTAGTTGTGCCGATTTCTCAGTATTGTAGGTACTAAGTACCTAACTACCCACAGTTATGAAATCGTAATTAAAAATAAGTTATTGACTAATTTTAAATTATATACAACATTATTTTTAGTATATGCGAAACCTGAATATAGTTTGTTCAGAATAAGTAACTGAATCGATTCCAATAGTTTTTACACCATGTTATATTTTGTCCCAAAAATATTAATAAAAGGTTACGAGTTGGACACTTAGTAGGCATACGAAATCATACGGCGCGCAACAAGGTCACGGCAGGTCAAAGCGACAGTACCTACGTGCGGCGTAGTTTGTGCCGCTCCGTGGCGGTTTATTTTATCTTTTGTTATTATAAATAATGCTGCTCTGTATCTTAAATACATTTCTATATTTGATAGGAAAAACATTGTTGAATTTTATTGACTATTATGAGATCTTTGACAGGGCTGGGCTTTAAACTAATGAATTTGTGATAGTACAAATTAGAGAGGCCTGACAAACCCTGTACCCAGAAAATAAAAGTAAAAAATACAACTTCTCGACCCTTGCCAATTTATAGGTACTGAATTAAAATTTAGCTAAAAGTGACAACCCTATGACAGTAGGCAATTATATCGCGAATTGGGCCGAAGATAACCTACTTCCCCTCTATTTACTTTGGTATTGTAAGTAATCCTAGAACAAAACAAGTGATGAGTAAACTATAGAGATTATGTAGACTTTCGCGACGGCGAAATATGCGAGTGGATACGATAAAACCCGACCAGTGTTTTTAATGAAAATACTCCATTGCTTTCTAGTTAAATGTAAGCGTGATCACCCAGTGGCACAAACGACAAAGCTACGTACGAATCTGTGGTAGTTAATGACAACCCTTGCCGTGCATATCTTACGTAGCGGTGGATCGACTTAGTGTTTAGTCGTTGCATACCACAATAACCTACAGTCCTACAAGTTATTCGTTCCTCCATCAGAAGACAGAGCAGTGTTGTCAGCACGCGCGTCGCTCTGGGCGAACAGCGCCGGCTTCATGTTCTACTCCGTCCCGCACCGCGGCTCCCCCCTCGCCGACATCAAGACGCCGCTCACATCTCGCAGCGTTGAGCTGCAGGAGATCGCTAAAGGTACCAAGTACACTCGTCATGTTATGTGATAAACTATATTGTTAACCAAAATTATATATGCACACCTAATTATATGGATACAACAGCGGTTTTTATCGCGGACAGCGATATGTTCTAGACAGCCTACCAGTACATTCGTTATTTTCCACTGTGCCATTTCCACCCCCTGCCAACCTTTACCGAAATCAATTTTATACAAAACCTGTCGAAAGATTTTAAAAGAGATGTAAAAAAATATTTCTCTTCTTCGAAACCGATTGTTAATAACATTTAAATTTAAGTAAGTCACAATATTAGCTCTGTAAGTGTTAAACTTAAGCAAAGCTTTCCATTGTATTCATCTTACAATTCTCAGTCATAAATTGATTACATTGTATTTAAGAACCAGCCTAAAAATGCTTTGATTAACATTTATTAAATCACTAGCTTTTGCCCGCGGCTTCGCTCGCGTTAAATTCGGGGTAACACAGTTCCCCTTGCGCCTTATTGATTTGTAATAGCAACGCTAAGTTTTGACTTTTCTTCCCTCTTTCTCCCTCACATCCCACTTTTTTTAAAAAAATATTAGCCTATGTCCGTCTCCTGGTTCCCAACTATCTCTGTACCAAAATTCATCAAAATCGGTGTAACCATTAAAGCGTGAAGAGGTAACAAACAAACAAACAAACAAACTCACTTTCGCTTTTATAATATTAGTAAGGATAATTACAATTGTCACTTAATTCCATGACAGTTCTCAGTATCACCATTTTATATTCCCAACCTTAACATCATTTGCGTTGGAGTACTTCAAGAAAGCATCTTATGGCCACCGTGGCCCCAAAAGGTGGTAGCCACAAGGCTGATCCGGGGCTAAATCGTGGATGATTTTTTTAAGCGTTTTTTAGAGAAGTTGTAATGAAATAATTTACAAAAAGGTAAGCGCCTGTCCGAGTTGGAACTACGTTAGGGGCGATTCAACAATGCTCTCCACATCTATAAAAAAAATTAATCAAATGTGAATTCAACACCATTCGGTATCGTTTGTCCAACAGTTGGCTATCATAGGTTGTTGTACTGTACCGTGTCCCCTCGCCTCCAGACTGCCCGCTGGTGCTGGAGCTGCAGGCGCGCTGGCTGGGCGCGAGCCGGCCGGCGCGGCCGCTCGTGCGCAGCCTGGTGGAGACCACGCGCACGCTCATGTCCGTGCTGTGGCTGCGCATCGTCAGCGAGGACTCCGCCGGTCAGTGCCATTCACGACAACTTGCTTCTCAATACAATTCTATTAATATATTTTTTTTGTAGCAGTTTGTGAGTCTGGATTTGTGCCCAGTTGATGGGAAAAGGCCCGCCCCCTGTTACATGAGCCTTAAACATAATCTATCTATCCCTACGTGGCCGTTTGGCAGACTTGTTATATCAATGCCCCCTAAGCCGCAATAAGTCCGCCCCTATAACATAGGACCAAAAACATAACTAGAAATGTGCTGCGGTTATACCTACTTTTAAATATTATTTAGGGAGTTGAACCCAGACCCTCATGCTCATGACGCGGGACCATCGAGGCAGTGACAGTGGAGTTAATGTATCGTGTACCGTTACAGACGCCGGCGTGGGCGTCCTGCACGGCGTGTCGGTAGACCACCGCGAGATCTGCAAGCCGTCCAGCCGGAGCTGCCTGCTGTACACCGAGCTGGCGCACCTCATACAGGGCGCTCTCAACAAGTGTCGATGTCAGTAGACGGAGGCGCCAACTGCGCAGCTATAGCGACCTTCTGCGAGGCAGTGGAGTGTCAGCCACACGACAACAAGGCCTAACTATGAGGTGTAAAGACGATACTCCTGGCCAGAGATTTATAAGACTTACTGTGCGGACATTAGAAGTATTTTCATACAACATGTTGACAAGACAAGTGGGGTAGTAAAACTAGACCTTAAGCGGTCCCTAGACGGTAATGCAGCATGACATGCGTTACGTGCTGCTGCATGAACGCCCATGTTTCATCATGCAGCATTATCAATCATTTTTATCAGTCATTTCTATGTAATACGGTGAGTTGGTCGTCTTTGATGCTATGGATCAGTAGGTATTATTTGTTAAAGGCAGATTCATTTTTTCTTGTGATGATAGCTGCTATGCTGCGTAAAAAGACGATGGTCAAAAGAGTGGTACTTGTTAAGGCACCGATTTACGCATGAACATTTACAAAGAGTACTTGCTGATACAGAACCTGATGATTTAAAAACGTCTTAGGAATGGATGAAACTACGTACGAGCATTTGTTATATTTAATAAGACCTAGAATTGAGAAACAGGATACTGTCATGCGACAGGCAATACCGTACTCGATCTCTTCTAGTTATTAAGTACTAACATAGGCTAAGTCATATTGTTACTAATACACTGGACCACCTTGTAGTCTGTAAATAAATGAATAATAATAATAATACCTGCAAACCAAAGACTTAGTGTGAAATCTGATATCTAGTTTCTGGTATGGATTTAAAATTTACTTGTGCATTAGCTAATAACTCTGGGCAGTCTTTAAACATGGATATTAGTAATAAAACAAATTAATTTGAATCTGCGCTCGCGTTGTTTTCGTCATTATCGTCAGGAACCTCGTGCGGTGCCTCGTTGACCGTGTCCATCTTGGTTGCCGTTTGCTATCGAAATGAGTTGTTGCATGACATGCCGATCGCAACACGATCATGCGCGCATGTCATGCATGTATTGCAGGACGAAAAATAAAACGAATTGTCAATCAATGTACAGCACGTAGTTTGCATGTCATTCATCAATCAATACAATTAAACGATCATGCATGCATGACAGCACGTAACGCATGTCATGCTGCATTACCGTCTAGGGACCGCTTTAGAAGGGCCGTGTTAAGAACAGTGCCAAGTTTGTTGCGATGGCAAAGCCACCAACATCGGTATACGAGTGTATGTTTGCTACTGAAAGTAGCGGTTTTGATTTTTTTTCTTTTAAAAATGTTATGAATTCAATTCCTGTTATTGCTCATAGTGGGTGCCTACTCTTGCCATGTTGTGCAGTCGAACTAGTATTTGTTTTATTGCTTGAACACTCTCAGGTCACTCGACCAAGACTGATTGTTCTCTATTGGAACGAAGTTCCTTATCGCGCGTTGTGAAAGGGGGCTAGACGGAAAAAATCTCACGAAAAGTTGTAACGACAGTTTTTGCTATAGTGAGCTATTTTAAGCTGTGCGGCGTGCGCATGTTTCTCAGTCTGTCTCTCTCTCTCTCTCTCTCTTGGAGATAGCAAGCCAGATATTTTAATTTTTGTTGAGTGTATACAGGTTTTTTGTACATTATAAATAATAACTTCGTTCCATCCGGGTGTCCTTTGAAATCTCTCAAGTTTTTCTTAAGATATTTTGTACAAGCTAAGCCGTTCTAATAATTTAGATTTCTATTGACGAAAAAATGGTTAAAACGGGTCCGGTAGTTTCGGAACCTATTCGGTACAAACTAGCAAAAAGTGTTTTCTCTTGAAAATATTAGTATAGATATAGAAATCTGTTGGTAAACTTTTGAATTCCAGAGCATACAATGCATGCGCGTACCCTCCACGCCAAGCCACTAATTTTACCTCATTGTTTGTCACATATTTGTGTTGTTTACGTCTAGTGCACGCGTTTGCTTGGAATTGAAACGGTTGATTAAATAAATATGTATTACTAGCTTTTGCCCGCGGCTTCGCTCGCGTTAAATTCGGGGTAACACAGTTCCCCTTGCGCCTTATTGATTTGTAATAGCTACGTAAAGTTTTCCCTTTTCTTCCCTCTTTCTCCGAAACATCCCACTTTAAAAAAAAATTAGCCTATGTCCGTCTCCTGGTGCCCAACTATCTCTGTACCAAAATTCATCAAAATCGGTTTAGCCATTAAAGCGTGAAGAGGTAACAAACAAACAAACTCACTTTCGCTTTTATAATATTAGTAAGGATGACAAGTTAGGTACCTACTGTTTGAGATGAATTTTAATTTATGAGGTGTTGCCAAATTAATGTGGTAAAGCAATTACTAGTTCGACAGTCAGGCACCCAATAATACCAACCTAAGTATTTGTAAAGACAAAGTTATAGCGAATGAGACGTGTGCCGACCCGCAGCGGCGCGCGGCGTGCTGTTGTAACGTTACTTGTGAGCGAAACTAGATGTTTATTGTATCAATAAATAAATTATATTACCTAACTGTGCCAACTCCTCGTTTTATTTATTATCTGCTGTACCGCAAATATATTTATACATAAATATATATAATTGACGATCTCAACAAAGTTGCATCACAATCGGATCAATGGAACGAAAGCAAACAGGCGGCGAGCCTCCTTGCCGGATTGCCACCGTGGGATCTGGAAGCGATAGTCCTCGCGCGCCTGTAGGTAGCTACGAGTGGCGCGCGGAGGCACTACACCGGGGGGAATCTCTGCTGCCGCGGCAAATCGGTGTTCAGCGGACACACCTCCGGTGCCCACTGGAAATCCAAAGTTTCGGGAGGTTCCTGCACATAATCGGGCGGGAGGAAACACCCGGGTGTCACCACTGTGCCCGGAGGACACGGTGGATCACACTTTCCGGCGGTTTTCCCCTCGCTGTGTCCTCATAGAGGCGACCTGGAGCTGGAGCGTCCGGCCCTGGTTCACTCCATGGTCCGGAACGAGAGAGAATGAGAAGCGGTCACCTCTTTCTGCGACGTAAGTAGTTATGCTAGCTAAGGTGATTGGACGTTTGACGGAGACAATCTCAAACCAACTCAGTCACCGCGGGAGACGCACCGAGCGTCGGGTGCCGTGAGATGCTCTCAGCCACCGTAGACGCGTGTGTGTGGATGGTGAGCAACTGATAGCTCACCGTCCGTCTAGTGACGACAGGCCGTGTCGACAGCCTGCTCGTGTTCCACGAGCGCCTAGTAATATCAGCAAAGCAAAGGGGCCAGCCAAGGCCGCCGTCTGCCGGGGTTGCGGGTTGTTCGAAAGAGATACCGCAGCCCCGGAACATAAAGGGCAAGAGAAGGAACATGGGTGGGTTCTAGTCAGTACAAGTCTGACATTCCCCCCCGCTCCGCCCAAAGCGGGGGAAGTTATTTGATGATTACCCATCCGTAAAAAAAACGCAGCCGCTTCGTCCGCGTGGAGTTCGTTACAGTCGGTAAATATCCCACGAGATTGTACTACCGGATAAAAAGTACACATCCTATGTGTTCATTGAGGTTATACACTTCAAATTAGTTTAGTTTTTGCATGAAAGAGTAACAAACAACGATCTTGTCATCCTCACAAACTTACGAGTCGTAGTAAGATAACAGTGGCCTACCAGTCCCTACATTTATTTTTTGTATGAGGCTTGAAATGTCATAAAAGTTCGTCATATAGCGGTAGATGTCGCTGTTTGTAATTATAGAAAAAATCTTAAATATTTTTATCTGTGGTGGAATAGAGCTATCCGTTTCGCTGTACGCAGAATAATACTAGAATTAATAATAATTCATTAATGAATATTTTAGAAAGGTCTCATCAACAAGTGTCATTAATTAATATTAATTTAGTATTGTAGTGATCAACGATATATTGTTTTGTTTTATGCAATATTAAATTAAAATTCATATTCTTCAACATGTGAACAGAAACGTTCAGTCGCTCGCTACTCTATTCAAAATTTCAAATCTGTCATTCATTCCGTCCGTTTCCCTTGTGGTTGCTGTTCGTGAATTTTCTCCGTTTGTGTTTTGATGATTTTTACAACAACTTTGCTTTATCCCTTGACTCCGAAATCTCTGCCTACTACGTTAAACTTACGCATTACATACTGGACTCCGATTTGCTTAACGATTTGGACTCAGCTGACCTGGATTATGGCTGCTTCTGAGAGAGGTTGTTGTGTACCGAGATGCGCCAAAACTCGTAAGTATTTGCACATTAAAAATGCCGGTCATTAGTAATTCTTATTTATGATTACAGTAAGTACAGTTTGAAACTAAATAAGTACGATAAAGTGTTCATTTACTTGCGAAAATGTACCTAACACTGTTTTACGTTTTACCTGAACTTTCATCAAAATAATAGGATCATTTACTAAAGGTAGTAATTACGAATATGTAGGGAACAGTTTGAATCAGAAAGCATGTCGACTGAACTGTATTTTAGTGTTTAAAATTTAATTTTTTTTAGGGAAAGATGATACAATCCTGCATTCATTTCCTAATCCAGAAAAGGATAAGGACCGATACCTTGCATGGATTCAGGCAGTTGGAAATACTGTATCATCATTGGATCCTAAATATGTGTACAAAAACCGCAGAGTGTGTCATGCCCATTTTGAAACGAAGGATTTGACATGGACTAGAAGATTAAGCCCAGGAGCTGTTCCTACTTTGTTCTTACCAGGTAAGAAAGCCTTTAATTTTTTTAATTCTTAAACCCTTAAAGATATCTAAAAGAAAAATTGGCAGGTGGGTGTAGGAGGGTAAAAAATTGTCAATGATCTATTCTCAGACCTTCCAGTACCTATATTTAATAGAAAAACATAAAAAATGTCCAAGCTGTTTCAGAGAAGTTTGGTAACAAACACTGTAACACAAGATTCTTCTTATATTAGAAAATATATTGTTACAAAATGAAGTAACTTGCATATCATGCTGTCCTATGTTTTGATTCACTTTATTATACAATTTAAACAGATATTGCAATTAATTTCTGTATGACAGTCAATCTAATTAAAAAGAGAGAGAGATAAAAGGTAGTACGCAAGGAATTAAATAAACTAATCTAATGGGTGAAGATGTATTTTTATACTAAAAGCAAAAAAATAGAGGGAATTCTATCACCTACAGATAAATAATTATGGAGTTTTTAAACTGGGATTTTAATCTGCACTAACTACTCTTTTTAGTGGACCTACAAATCATCAGTCTGTTTTGTTTTATATTAACAATACAAACTAACAAACATCTTCTTACAGGATCCGAAATGACAAGACACCCCCTAATTGAGATAACAAATAGGAGTGAAAATGTTTTTATTGAAGCTGCAATACCATCCACGTCTAGAGGTAATTATAATGTTAATTAGTTGAAATTCTGGTTAATATATAATATATAGACAAAAGTGTTTTGTAAATGAAATAACTTGAATTACTGATAATGAAGTAAAGGGAAACCTGGAAGAAATTGGGGGAGGCCTTTGCTCATCAGTGGAAAAGTATAGGTAAAATAAAAATACTAATGTTTTCTCTTGACATTTACAGGTGAACCTGCCACCCGAACATCAGTGAAACAAATACAGGCAACTACCAAAACTGACAAAGTGGCCAAGAAACTTATCACTAATCAAAGAGAACTGATAAAGACTATTAAGAAACTACAAAAACAAAAGGTTAATTACGCCACTAGACTGAAAAAAGCTCTGAAATTGTCCTCAAACAAAACTTTTCTAAAAATTTTGAACAAATTTACAAGCCTAGCTGCTATGTTTACATTAATGCAGTTTCGGGAAATAGGCAAAGATAAAATGGGACGGAGATTTAATGAATCTGAAAAAATTATGGCATTAAGCCTATACAAAAGGAGTCCTAGGACTTACAGATGGTTACAAAAAATTTTTGTCTTGCCTTCTGCAATGACTCTGTCAAGGTTGATAGCAAAAGCAAATTTAAAACCTGGAGTTAATGAAAATCTCTTCGAGCAATTGAAAAATAGGGTAAAGAGAATGAATGCTGATGACAAATTATGTATTTTATTATTTGACGAAATTTCTCTAGCTCCACACTTTGACTACAATCAAAGAAAAGATGAAATTTCAGGGTTTGTAAATTCTGGAAAATTGAGGCAAAAAAAAATAGCTGACCATGCTCTGGTCTTCATGATACGAGGTGTTCAAAGAAATTATAAACAACCAGTTTGTTACACATTTTGTTCTGGAACTACAAACTCTAATGAGCTGGCATGCCTTATCAAGGATGTGATAAGAAAACTGCATGATATTGGATTACATGTTCTCGCTACTGTCTGTGATCAAGGAACATCAAATGTTAGTGCAATTAACTTGCTTATTAAAAATACAAAGGAAAAGTATTTAAGGAAAAATGAGGAATTATATTCAAACATATTTGAAGTTGATGATGAAGTTGTAATACCACTGTATGACCCACCACACCTAATAAAAGGAATCAGAAATAATTTAATAACCAAAAATTTAATATGTTCCATTGATGGATCCATAAAAATCGCTAAATGGGAGCATCTTTTAAAACTTTATGAAGAGGACCCAGCATACAAAGGGATAAAAATGATAAAGAAACTCACCAATACTCATATAAATCCTGACAAATTTCAAAAAATGAAAGTCAAGTATGCAACACAAGTATTGAGCCGAAAACTTGCAATCACAATGGGCTTTCTAGCAGGTAATTTATTATATATTTTTGTGTAAAGTGAAAGTAACCCAAAATATTTCAGCAGCAGCTTTACAGATACAGTTTTAATGTCAGAAGGGTTCCCAATTGTTGCTGCTGTTTGTACCATGATCAATCATGAATTCATGACTAAAGATATTTCAAAATTATTTGTCTCCTAAATTATAACTATCATGAAGTTAACCAGGACAACTTGATAATTTTAAACAGTAACTAAACATGTGTTTTTAGATAAACTATATTCATTAATCAACATCATTTTCTTTATTTCAGAGAGGAACATACTGCCAGCTGAGTGCACACAAACTGCGGACACAATTTTATTTTTTGATGAGTTATTTGATTCACTAAATGGCAGCTTTCAAAATGCAAATAAAAGGAGTGGGAAAACACTGTTACAATCAGTCACTCCAAAATCTGATCATGGTACAGTTTGGTCAAAAGCAAAAGCTGTATTACAAACCATGAAGTTCATCAACAAAGATGGGATAACACAGGTCACAGTTCCAACTATAAATAATTTGTTGCAATCAATAAAAAATGTGGTGTATCTTATAAACATACTTTTTGAAAATTATCAAATCAGGTCAGTGTGGATGAGGCACTTTAACCAAGATCCATTGGAAAATTTTTTTGGGTCGATTCGCAGCCATGGGTGCAGAAACACTAACCCAACTGTAGCTGGCTTCGAATCATCTTTTGCTGCGTTATTAATTAATAATTTAAGTGGCCAGCACTCACCTGGCTCAAATTGTGAAGAAGACAGTTGTGAAACTATATTTAAAACAAAAGGGTTGTCTATTTCAAAATACAGTAAGAGATAGACATCCCACTGAAAATATAGATTTAGATTTTGATGAAATCAATATAGATTTTGAAACAAAGAAAAATAATCCCAGATTAATAGCTTCCTTACAGTATGTAACAGGTTATGTACTAAGAAAAGCAAAACAAAAAGTATTCAAAAATTGTAAAAAATGTAGGGAATGTTTTTATGAATTTAATAACTCAAGCGATTTTTTAAAACTGAGAGAATATTATAAGGGTAAGTCTTGTTTAAGCTACCCCAAAAATGAATTAGTTGTTTTCTTTTCTCACCTTCAAGACATAATAACACATATTTTAAAAAAAGACCCTTCAAGAACAAATATAAAAACATATTTGAAAACCATATTATACACTGCACTGGATTTTTCTTTTTTTGATTGCGAAAAGCATAAATCTGTCCTGAATCAATAATAATAGAACTGTCCTGTAAATTTTTTATTTATAATTGGTGTAGGGATGTAAATAAAATATTAAACGGTACCAGGTTAGATTTGGACGAAGATGATTTGATAAAAATGTTAGCATATAATTATTATAATAAAAGAAAACACAATAAAAAAACAGTCAACCGCTAAACTGTCGTTTTATTTATCAGAATTCCACTTTCTTTCTCCTAAGTAATTTCCAGAAGTCGAAATAATATCATGATTTGGCTTTTGGAAAATACTTAGGGGAATTAGTAAAAATAAAACTTGAACTTCCCGGTCAGCTGTCGGCATAGAGTGTAGTGATGTCGCATACCGTTAGAGGCGCTGGCATCGCAGTTTAGACTGTGGTCTCTATACCAGTATATATAATGTACTCTGTGTAAGATAAATAAACCAAATGGAAATCTTGCCTTGTCGTTGTCTACAGCGCCACCTACCGGGCAGCTTCACAAGCGTGAACTGGCCTGTCCCCGCCCACTTGGCGCCGCACACGTAGTAGATCTGTGCTCCCTACCGTTACTGATTAGTATAGTAGGTCTTGGGTTGATTCCTATAATTTCCTTTCCATTAAGACGATGAATGCCGTTAGTGAGCTGCGATGTTTCGGTATTTTTAGCCACGCCCACCATTTCTCCGGTATCTTAGCGCCATTCTTAAAGGGCGGCGACACAGCGAACTAACAAGTAAGAAAGAAAGGACGCGGTCAATAATAATTAACAAGAACCAATAGATGGCGCTCTTATATATTTATTGTTCTGTATGAAAAGCTAAAAACAAATTAGATAAGGCAAGTAAAAATGAATGTATGTATTTACTTTATTTATACTGAATTTAAAAACAATATAAATATAAGGAAAATAAAAACATACTCTGCCGACCTTACAGGCAACTCAACTTATTAAAAAAAAACAATGTAAATTTCCCAAAAATAAGTAAAAAAAAAGAATCCACTTCAATTTCCTAAAATTCAACTTGGGTTTGAACTCGAGACTCGTCTTTCGGATTCTATGGATGTGCCACTACCACAGACTAACCGAGCGTTACGTTATAATTATTCTAAAAATATATAAAAAAAACAAAGTAAATTTCCCAAAAATAAGTAAATAGAAATAATCCAATTCAATTTCATAAAATTCAACTTGGGTTCGAACTCGTGACTCGTCTTTCGGATTCTATGCAAGTTTGTACCACAAGACTAACCGACGGCGACGCCGTAATAATAATTCGTATTGTTAGGAGGTTCCTTTCCCTGGAGCCCTGACCGCCGGTTGCTTGGACCCTGTTCCCGATACCGGTGGGCTACTATTTTTATATTTTTAAATGTTTTTTTTTACGAAAATTCTAAAAATAATAAAAAAATGTGAGCCGTCACGGGACGCCTAGCAGATGTGAAACATCGACATAATTTGTAAGAGTAATATGCAGAAAAGAACAGATTGTGATAGGAACTAAATATGTCATTGAAAACATCATTATTCTGTTTCATTGTGGACTTACCAAAAGGACATCGTTTTCGTTTTCGTGTTCATCATCGTTTATGAATTCGAGGATCGAATGCACTTTGAATAAAACTCTATTACTGGCAGTGCTGCCAATCGCGGGGAAAATCCCCGATTTGCGGGGAATTGACGGTTAGGGCGGGGAGAGCCCGGGGAATGACATACATCGGGGAATTTCGGGGAATCCAGACCAATTCGGCTAAAACAATATTATGTCGGGTTTTTAATACTTTACAACTAAAAAATGCCTGCTCAACTGTCATTTAAACACGATTTCGTATTTCTGAACGCATCCATTTCTACATCATTAAATATGATTACTGCGAAAATATGGCAAAAATAATATACTACTATCCCAAATAAAGTAAGGGCCACTAAAGATTAAAATAAAACGTTTTTTTTTGTACCTGCATTAGAATAATCTTTTATATAAGCAGTGGCCCTTACTTTATTTTGAAAAGTATTGATGTAGTCTGTAAACTTTTAGGTATGTATTTTTTTTTATATGGTATAATTTATAAAAGTTTGAACACTGTTTTATTCAAAACTTGTTTAATACTAAACAAATTTTAATAAAACAGTGTTATTATTCCAAAAATTATCAAAAATATAAATTTATGGGAATATGTGAGGAATTAATCAAAAGCAAGCGGGGAATTTCGGGGAATTGACACCACTGACGCGGGTAATCGAGAATTTTTATTGGCAGCACTGATTACTGGCCCCGTGTGGTAACCCATCCTTTTCCAAACCTTGGCAAGGGTTGTTTAACCTGGCTCCCTGTGGTAACCTATCCATTTCCAAACCTTGGCAAAGGTTGCTTAATAATAATAATAATTCATTTATTGCAGACAAAGTCCATTTGGTTAGTACAATACACAACTTAAAAAACTAATGTTAGTACTTAAATCTACCAGAAAAACAAAGGAAAAAACAATCATACATTTTACGCCACACTTGAATGTAGGCGTATCCAATGTCCCAGTATGGGGCTGTCCTACCTGTCCGCTATAGTGCGTAGGATGCTGTTGGGGCTGCAGCGTACCCTGCGCATGATGGAGGCACATCGCTTGCGCATGATAGCGTGAAAACCGTCTATGCCCGCTTCTGCGAACATGCCGGAAGCACTGCAGTGACGCGGCAACCCCATCAACACCCGGAATGCATTATTGTATTGGACGCGCAGAGTGCTGTATGCCCTCTGCGTATAGTTGACCCACAGACTGCATGTATAAAACGACTGACAGTACGCTGTGAACAGCGTAGCCTTCACTTCAGTCGAGCATTTCGCAAATCTGCGAGCCAACATGTTGCAGCGGACAGCCAACGCCCTGCGCTCACGTTCGATGTCCAAGCTGTCCTTTAGGTCCTCGGAAACCCAGTGGCCCAGATACTTAAAAGATGTGACCTGATTTAAGGGACATCCGCAAAGTTTTAGGTGTGGTTCAATTGGGTAGGTTTTAGTGCCTGCCTTAAATACTAGTACTTCACTTTTCTTTACATTGTATCTGAGCCCATGGGCCTCCGCGTACCTTTCACATATCATGAGCAGGCTCATCATTGAGTTAATCGATGGCTATGGGGCTTAACCTGGCCCCTGTGGTAACCCATCCTTTTCCAAACCTTGGCAAGGGTTGCTTAACCTGGCCCCCTGTGGTAACCTATCCATTTCCAAACCTTGGTAAAGGTTGCTTAACCTGGTCCACTGTTGTAACCTATCCATTTCCAAACCTTGGCAAAGGTTGCTTAACCTGGTCCCCTGTTGTAACCCATCCATTTCCTAACCTTGGCAAAGGTTGCTTAACCTGGCCCCATGTGGTAACCCATCCTTTTCCAAACCTTGGCAAGGGTTGCTTTACCTGGCCCGTGTGGTAACCCATCCATTTCCAAACCTTTGCAAAGGTTGCTTAACCTGGCCCCTGTGGTAACCCATCCTTTTCCAAACCTTGGCAAGGGTTGCTTAACCTGGCCCCCTGTGGTAACCTATCCATTTCCAAACCTTGGCAAAGGTTGCTTAACCTGGTCCACTGTTGTAACCCATCCATTTCCAAACCTTGGCAAAGGTTGCTTAACCTGGTCCCTGTGGTAACCCATACATTTCCTAACCTTGGTGAGGGTTGCTTAACCTGGCCCGTGTGGTAACCCATCCATTTCCAAACTTTGGTGAGGGTGGCTTAACCTGGCCCGTGTGGTATCCCATCCATTTCCAAACCTTGGCAAAGGTTTCTTAACCTGGCCCCCTGTGGTAACCCATCCATTTCCAAACCTTGGCAAAGGTTGCTTAACCTGGCCCCTGTGGTAACGCATCCATTTCCGAACCTTGGCAAAGGTTGCTTAACCTGGCCCGTGTGGTATCCCATCCATTTCCAAACCTTGGCAAAGGTTGCTTAACCTGGCCCCCTGTGGTAACCCATCCATTTCCAAACCTTGGCAAAGGTTGCTTAACCTGGCCCCTGTGGTAACCCATCCATTTCCGAACCTTGGCAAAGGTTGCTTAACCTGGCCCCGTGTGGTAACCCATCCTTTTCGAAACCTTGGCAAGGGTCGTTTAACCTGGCCCTCTGTGGTAACCCATCCATTTCCAAACCTTGGCAAAGGTTGCTTAACCTGGCGTCGTGTGGTAGGTAACCCATGCTTTTCCAAACCTTGGCAAGGGTTGCTTAACCTGGCCCCCTGTGGTAACCCATCCATTTCCAAACTTTGGTGAGGGTGACTTAACCTGGCCCCCTGTGGTAACCCATCCATTTCCAAACCTTGGCAAAGGTTGCTTAACCTGGCCCCTGTGGTAACGCATCCATTTCCAAACCTTGGCAAAGGTTGCTTAACCTGGCCCCTGTGGTAACCCATCCATTTCCGAACCTTGGCAAAGGTTGCTTAACCTGGCCCCGTGTGGTAACCCATCCTTTTCGAAACCTTGGCAAGGGTCGTTTAACCTGGCCCTCTGTGGTAACCCATCCATTTCCAAACCTTGGCAAAGGTTGCTTAACCTGGCGTCGTGTGGTAGGTAACCCATGCTTTTCCAAACCTTGGCAAGGGTTGCTTAACCTGGCCCGCTGTGGTAACCCATCCATTTCCAAACTTTGGTGAGGGTGACTTAACCTGGCCCGTGTGGTAACCCATCCATTTCCAAACCTTGGCAAAGGTTGCTTAACCTGGCCTCGTGCGGTAACTCATACATTTCCAAACCAGACATTTCCAAAACTTATTAAAAAAAAACAATGTAAATTTTCCAAAATTATGTAAATAAAAAGAATCCACTTCAATTTCCTAAAATTCAACTTGGGTTTGAACTCGAGACTCGTCTTTGGGATTCTATGCTAGTACCACTACCACAGACTAACCGAGTGTTACGTAATAACTATTCTAAAAATATAAAAAAAACAATCTAAATTTACCGAAAATAAGTAAATAAAAAGTAATCAAATCAGTTTCCTAAGGCTTGGGTTCGAACTTGAGTCTCGTCTTTCGGATTCTTTCCGAGTACCTCTAAACTAACCGAGCGTTACGTAATAATTATACTGAAAATATAAAAATAAAATTAAAAAAAAATGTGTGCGTGTACTAGCGTACATTCGTAAGAAGTGAAACTTAGGAACTTCGTAGGGATAAGAAAAAGATGGCGCGTAACGGAAAGCTCTCATCATAACTAACAAAACGAGCCCAATCTCTACACATCTAGTTCAATCCGTCGAGGAGTTCCAGTAGCAGTCAGTGAAGTGGACCTTCAGGTCACTCCATCAACTCCGGAGGGAAGGTCTCATCATAACTAACAAAATGAGCCCAAACTCGACACATCTAGTTCGATCCGTCGAAGAGTTCCAGTAGCAGTCACCGAAGTAGACCTTCAGGTCACTCCATCAAGTCCAGAGGTAAGGTCTCATCATAACTAACAAAATGAGCCCAAACTCGACACATCTAGTTCAATCCGTCGAGGAGTTCCAGTAGCAGTCACCAAAGTAGACCTTCAGGTCACTCTATCAAGTCCAGAGGGAAGGTCTCTTCATAACTTATAAAACGAACCCAAACTCGAGACATCTAGTTCGACCCGTCGAGGAGTTCCAGTAGCAGTCACCGAAGTAGACCTTCAGGTCACTCCATCAAGTCCGGAGGGAAGGTCTCATCATAACTAACAAAATGAGCCCAAACTCGACATATGTAGTTTCATCCGACGAGGAGTTCCAATAGCAGTCACCGAAGTAGACCTTCAGGTCACTCCATCAAGTCCAGAGGTAAGGTCTCATCATAACTAACAAAACGAGCCCAATCTCTACACATCTAGTTCAATCCGTCGAGGAGTTCCAGTAGCAGTCAGTGAAGTAGACCTTCAGGTCACTCCATCAAGTCCGGAGGGAAGGTCTCATCATAACTAACAAAATGAGCCCAAACTCGACACATCTAGTTCGATCCATCGAAGAGTTCCAGTAGCAGTCACCGAAGTAGACCTTCAGGTCACTCCATCAAGTCCAGAGGTAAGGTCTCATCATAACTAACAAAATGAGCCCAAACTCGACACATCTAGTTCAATCCGTCGAGGAGTTCCAGTAGCAGTCACCAAAGTAGACCTTCAGGTCACTCCATCAAGTCCAGAGGTAAGGTCTCATCATAACTAACAAAACGAGCCCAATCTCTACACATCTAGTTCAATCCGTCGAGGAGTTCCAGTAGCAGTCACCGAAGTAGACCTTCAGGTCACTCCATCAAGTCCAGAGGTAAGGTCTCATCATAACTAACAAAACGAGCCCAATCTCTACACATCTAGTTCAATCCGTCGAGGAGTTCCAGTAGCAGTCAGTGAAGTAGACCTTCAGGTCACTCCATCAAGTCCGGAGGGAAGGTCTCATCATAACTAACAAAATGAGCCCAAACTCGACACATCTAGTTCGATCCATCGAAGAGTTCCAGTAGCAGTCACCGAAGTAGACCTTCAGGTCACTCCATCAAGTCCAGAGGTAAGGTCTCATCATAACTAACAAAATGAGCCCAAACTCGACACATCTAGTTCAATCCGTCGAGGAGTTCCAGTAGCAGTCACCAAAGTAGACCTTCAGGTCACTCTATCAAGTCCAGAGGGAAGGTCTCATCATAACTTATAAAACGAACCCAACCTCGAGACATCTAGTTTCATCCGTCGAGGAGTTTCAGTAGCAGTCACCGAAGTAGACCTTCAGGTCACTCCATCAAGTCCAGAGGTAAGGTCTCATCATAACTAACAAAATGAGCCCAAACTCGACACATCTAGTTCAATCCGTCGAGGAGTTCCAGTAGCAGTCATCGAAGTACACCTTCAAGTCACTCCGTCAAGTCCGGAGGTAAGGTTTCATAATATCTCAAAAATATGAAATATTTTTTGATGGTACGAAGAATTACGAAAAAAACTTAGGAACGTTCGTAGGGATAAGAAAAAGATGGCGCGTAACTGAAAAACGTTACACTAAATTTATTTCCAACCCCGATAAAGAAGTTTCACTTCAAAAACAATGTAAATTTCACAAAAATAAGTAAATAAAAAGAATCCAAATCAATTTCCAAACATTCAACATGGGTTCGAACTCGAGACTCGACGTTTGGAATCCATGCGAGTACCATTAGACTAGCCGAATCTTACGTGATTCAACGAATTTAGGCTATGGGTGGTACAAAATAGCCTTTTTAATACCTATTTGGTTATAATTTCATTTATGTTCGTACCCGTTTTGTCAATATTACAATATAAACTTATAATATTACTTTACTACTTGCATGAGATATTTTTGTTTGTTAGTTTAATAGCGCTTTTTTCCCGCCCCCGGCATTTTTGTGAATTTCCTATTTTACACAGCAAATATTTTCACAACTTAATTTATGTTCAAACTTATATCCCATACAATGTCTTTTCGTGCCAATCTTTTTACAACTTGGTATAGGTAGTTTTAGGAATTAAATAAAATATAATGTATGTTTGAAGTTATCAAATATCAATATATAAAACGGATAGCGGGGCAGAGCGACATGCGGCATGCGTCCGTCTAGCTGCGCGTCTATGCGATCACTGTCGGATTGTATACGTAAGAAAGAGAAGCGTGATGACGTGCGTTCGTAACTTTTTACAAACCATAGAATAAATTGATTACTTTAAAATGAGTTGAGTAGTCAAAAATAAAAAACAACCAAGTTCTTTATTTAAATGTAATACGTTAATGTTATAAATTTTACCAACGTACATTGCTTCGTAATACAGATATTTTTATTGGAAGATCATTTTAAGAGGTTAGTTTACAATTTTTTTGTATCGAGGAAACTTCTCAAAAACGTGTTTTGAAAGCAACAGGGTTCTCAGAAATATGTTCAAGATTAACATATATTTTTTCCGCTGTCACAAACTGTATAGATTTGGCAAAAAAATGTTTTGAGACAAGCCTTTTTGGCTCTTGTCAGCGTCTTAATAATTTCTCAGTAGCAGACTTTTTTTTATGTTTTCGTACGTCAAAAAGAAAAATCGAAACCCTAATGCGATCACTTTGCTGTCCATCTGTCTATCAAGACAGTTTATATCGGGAGCGCGTGGATGTATTGAGTTGAAAAAGACCATATATTCAAGTCTTTAAACTGACATGGTTACTAATATTATAATTAACACTTGATTATTGTACCATGTTTAATTTGTAATAAATAAATAAATATCTTGGGACAACTCACACACGGCTATCTGATCCCAAGCTAAGCAGAGCTTGTGTTATGGTAACCAGACAACTGATATACATACTTATATAATTTATAAATACATACATATTATAGATAAATCACACCCAGACACAGAACAAACAATCATGCTCATCACACAAAGTTTGTCCTGGGTGGGAATCGAACCCACGACCTCCGGCTCAGCAGTCAGGGCCACTAACCACTAGACCAACAGGCCCGTCGAATAAAAAATAACATACGTGGTAAATATTCCGTTTCAAGTGTTAATTATAACCATACCTATAAGTATTTAAGTTTGTGGTCCCTTGGGGCTTTGAAAAAAACAACTGTCTAAGTCTCTCCGCAATCAAAAGATATGGCCCATTTATGTCACAAAGTACGGAATACTCGGTACGCGAGTCCAACTTGCACTTGGCCAATTTTTTTTTACCGAAAATAACTTCCTTCGCTCTGAGCGGAGCGGGGGTAGCAGCCTGGAATTTGGCGAGCACCCGGTTGAAAGCAATAGGCTCGATTACATGGGAACTTAAACATAACAGACGAAATGTAGATTTACTATTTAGTACACCTATGCCTCACCCAGTTTATGTTAGATATTAATAAATAATTCGGTAACGATAAATGGTGGATTTAAAAATACTCAAGATAAGACAATAAGTATAGTAGCACTATCGTTTTTATCGCTGAGCTGAGATTATCGCTAACAGGAAGCAAAGACAAGTGAATGTAGGTGAACAACGATAGTTTCAGAGATAGATAAGATCACAAATAATTCGCTTGTTTCATAATGTCGGGGATTAGGGTCAGCCTGCACGCCAGCTACCTAGGACTATGATATGATATAATAGCATAATTATTACAAGTTTAACTTTGTATGACAGATTAGGGAATGAGGTTGTACGAGAACAGTTTTTGATGTGAAACATCTATAGCCGCACGTAAAACCGATTTCTGGCGTGGCGACGGCGACGTGTCGCCACGCTTTATTATGATGGTATATATTTACAGTCTATATGCAGTAGTGTGTACGATGTGGCGACGCGTCGCCATGCGCAATCGACTGCGATTCTCTCCCACTCGATCCGGCGTTAGGCCATCTCTCTCGCATTTTAGATTTTTATTCACCACACGAGAGCCAGGTTAAGCAACCTTTGCCAAGGTTTGGAAATGGATGGGCTATCACAGGGGGCCA
Organism: Ochropleura plecta; assembly: GCA_905475445.1. Lineage (NCBI taxonomy): Eukaryota > Metazoa > Arthropoda > Insecta > Lepidoptera > Noctuidae > Ochropleura > Ochropleura plecta. The sequence goes on from FR997749.1 coordinate 13,174,840, forward strand.
GGTTAAGCAACCTTTGCCAAGGTTTGGAAATGGATGGGTAACCATAGGGGACCAAGTTAAGCAACCCTTGCCTAGGTTTGGAAAGGGATGGGTTACCACAGGGGGCCAGGTTAAGCAACCCTCACCAAGGTATGGAAATGGATGGGTTACCACAGGGGGCCAGGTTAAGCAACCCTCACCAAGGTTTGGAAATGGATGGGTTACCACAGCGGGCGAGGTTAAGCAACCCTCACCAAGGTTTGGAAATGGATGGGTTACCACAGCGGGCGAGGTTAAGCAACCCTCACCAAGGTTTGGAAATGGATGGGTTACCATAGGGGGCCAGGTTAAGCAACCCTTGCCAAGGTTTGGAAATGGATGGGTTACCACACGGGGCCAGGTTAAGCAACCCTTGCCAAGGTTTGGAAATGGATGGGTTACCACACGGGGCCAGGTTAAGCAACCTTTGCCAAGGTTTGGAAATGGATGGGTCATCACAGGGGGCCAGGTTAAGCAACCTTTGCCAAGGTTTGGAAATGGATGGGTTACCACAGGGGGCCAGGTTAAGCAACCCTTGCCAAGGTTTGGAAATGGATGGGTTACCACACGGGGCCAGTAATAGAGTTTTATTCAAAGTGCCTTCGATCCTCGTATTCATAAACGATGATGAACACGAAAATGATGTCATTTTTGTAAGTCCACAATGTAACAGAATAATGATGTTTTCAATGACATATTTAGTTCCTATCACAATCTGTTCTTTTCTGCATATTACTTTTACAAAATAATGTCGATGTTTCATATCTGCCAGGCGTCCCGTGACGGCGCACATTTTTTTTTAAGTATGGTCATGTAGAGAAGATGAGGGAAGACGGTCAAAAGGTGGCACGCCGGATGTGAGTGGCAACGCAGGGCGGGGACGCCCTAGAGGGACATACTCTGACCTTACGGTGGAAGCGTCAAGGTAGCCCAAAATGTCTATGTTCTTAGCAAATTGCAAGCGAGTGCCAGTTTGCATGTTGATTACAATTAAATTACGAAAATAATAGATATTGCTTTACAGCGTTATCATAACTTACATCAGCAATACAAGCCTGTACGTTAATATCACTTCAGTAAATGAATATTATATGAAAAAAGCACTTATGGGATCAAAAATTGAATTTCGCGGGTCGCCTGGCGCTTTCATCGTAATGGCGAAGTTCTTCAGAACTCTGTTATATAAAAGTCCTCAATCCTCTATGGAAAAGGGAGGGTCCTCCGACCTGACGGGTGTCGCGTCTGGTACGCTAGCTGTCGCTGCGACCCCGTTGGGGGGCACGCCGGCGGTACCGGGGAGGCGTGTCCCCTTTGCCGCGGTTGCACACCCGACCCGCAAACGTACGGGTCGTCCTTTGGTGGTCGACGTCGTGTCTGGCGGGCCACTACCCGTCAGTTGCTTGTCGGGTGCTCGGATATATGCTAACTTCGCGTACAACTTTGCTTGCGAGATTTTGTAGGAATTTTGCCGTTAGTTCTTCAGTGGTTGCATAGATGGGGCTGTAGTACTTTTTGCCACTTTCAAATTGTGTCGCTACAAAACCAATATGGCGGCGCTAGTTCTGAACACACACAAACAATCATTGTATCAAGCCGCCGCGAAACGACTCCCGGCCAGCGTAGATGCGGGCCTGTGGACACTGAGCAATGGGTAGCGAGCCGTCCGACCTTTCAGTGACGACAGGCCGGAGGGACCGCGCAAGTGTTCCACGCGCGCCTCAAAGAGATGTCAGCAAAGCAGAGGGGCCTACCAGTTCGAAAGAGATACTGCTGCCCCGAAACATCACGGGCAAGACAAGGGACATGGATGGGTTTTAGTCATTTAAAGTGTGACACCCCCCCGCTACACCCAGAGCGGAGGAAGGGGGGAGATTTTTGATGATTTCCCATTCGTAAAAAAACCTGGTCTTAAATAAAACAACAAAATACAAAGAAATGATTTATTACTCTTACATTTACGATTTAAATTCTCAGTGACTAACCCCCTCGGTATCGGTATCGGTATCAGAATATTTTAAAATTTTCACATCTTACATTGAAAAAGCACACATCAAACGCTGTGGCGCCTCTATCGGCAGCTTGGGGAACTAATGCAGGTTTAAAATTATGTTCATACTGTACAATAAATATACTATCATTGTACGTATTGTAATTGTGTCGAAAATAGATAAACCGTTATTTTTATTTCAACGCACGCACTGTTGATTTTATTTTGGCAGCTAATGTGAAAAACTGACTGAGAAACAATAAGTAGGTACATGGTTACAGTTAATTTCGATCGGTACTTCCAGTTCCATTCTACCGACAGATACAACCTGCACCTCGTACGTGCAACTCGAGAGGGCACGCATCGGTGTAGCAATACTTATTATGAACATCAAGATAATATCACAAGTGTGTGTGTGTGTGCCAGGAGCAGTGTTACCAACCCTACTGTTTTAGTAGTAGCAGTAGATTTGCTGTTTTCACATTGATGTCCATGTCTTCTGTTTCATTCCTGATTTTTACTGTTTTTCAACTAGCGTTCAGCGCCACCTATGAAATCCCAGTTTAAGAATGACAGCTACAGGCCTATTGTATTGTGTAATAATAATGAGTGTGAAAATACTGAAGATGAGGCAATTGAAAATGAAACTAAAAAATAATTTTACTTTAATTTTAGTTTTTTTGTTGTTGTCATTATTAATATAACAATGTATGTGCGTTCTGGTAACTAAGAAAATTGTTTATTGTTTAATTATATAAGCAAAAGTATAAAATCTGCCTTTTTTACTTTACCTACTGTTTTCTACTGTTTTTTTCTGACGAGTTCTTTAATTTTTTGGGGTTGGCAACACTGGCCTGGTGAGAAGTCAGGTATTTTCAGTTATCAAAAACTATTAGGTAGCTCAAATCATTATGTTTGGCTATGTTTTTATAACATGACGGAGACATATATCATTTGATACATTAAAATTGATTGACAGTAAAATATTAGAGTGCCGCGTGTAACGTCACCAGCTTGCTGAGCGAACCCTCCCATACAGTTTCGCTGTTAATTAAATAAGAAGCAAAACCATCAGCTCGAACAGACCTCACAACGATCTGCGTTACAATGTTAATCAATAATCATCAACATCAGCCGCGCGTCTCCCCAACCATGTCGGTGGCTTCAACTCTAACCGGATGTAGCTCAATACCAGCGGGCAGCGGGCAGCGGGCCAGCGGGCCAGCGGGCCAGCGGGCCAGCGGGCCAGCGGGCCAGCGGGACTTAACTTTAAGGCACCTACAGGATAGTCAAAGGTTGCAATGTGAGATGACATTAAAAAAAACCTTAATACCAGTACAATGCCTAGTTAATAACTCGGCAATACGATACTCCTAGGTAACACTGACTGTCAAAGATCTACAAATGACGGCCAGGACTATTAGCTTAACGTGGTGTCCGAGATAAGGAGGAAACTGTATGTAATGGGAAGTCAATCTAATCATAAATATTCGTTTTACAACGTGGTAATGCCAGCCTTCTGAGCACGTTACCTGTTGACTGCGATGCGGACGAATTTTTTGACGCCCTGTTTTTTACCATGTTTTACTTGTATATATTTTTATTATTAGTTTGTGTCTATTTATAGTTTGTTTATAGTAATTAATTTAATAAAAAACCTCAGAACGAGGAAAAAATTCCCGTTATACAGAGAACTTTACAGATATTGTAAAAATTACACTTTTAATAAAAATTAGAAGCTCTGAGGTTAGCAAATCTATCGTATTACCCAGTACTAACTGGGTTGTGGAGACCAGGTACACTCGCTTCATGCCAAATACTGGTATTCAGCTGCATCCGTATCCTGCATCTGGAAGCCGAACCCAACATACATTGCTTTGCAAAGTCAATACCCGTTTTTATTTGCAAACCAGCGTGGTTGAGAAAACGCAAACGCAAGGGGCAATTATGCTATTATACTGCCCAGTCGGTTCGCCTTCATGTATTCGATGCTGACTGTACCCCACAAGTGACGTTGTGCTACGGAAACAAACGATATAAACTAACTTGTAACACGCTTTTATTAATACTTATATGTTACTACGCAACTAGAATGTTTCACAGCAGGGCAGAGCATTTTATTTTCTCCAACGGAAATTCATACGTAGCAAAGTCGCTTTAAGATTCAAAGTCCGATGTTTAGCTACCGACCCCATGACATCAATTTGCCTTGAAAACTGGAATCTGTATCTTGTTACAACTGGCTATGTATGCATTTACTTTGGCTTTTGTAAAATGCTGCGCTCTGACGTACCTATAATAAATAATTTTGACTAATAAATAATATGTACTTTTATGTGACACTTTTGTAGAAGTAGACAGGCGTGTACACTCAGCAAAAGAGATAAGTAACCAGGTTCGTCCGTTAAAGTTGTTTTAAAAATTCCTATGGATGTCGTCAAATGAAATTTATTTTATTAAATATACTTTTCGTCTGTATCTGACAAGTTTGGTTACTTATCTCCTTAAACAAAATATTGCCAATTATAATTGATTTTTCTTAACTTACACCAAGTCCCGCTTGTACTTTCAATAACGAAATATTTAACGAGTGATTCTGTCTATACCACCATGAAACGATTGACAGAAACACAAATAAATAAATAAATAATAATTATTTGTAGCACGGACATGACGTGCGTACAAAATAAATAACATAAAAACACTTATACACATTTATAGCGAGTCTCTTGATGCTTTTCGTTTAGTACTAAAAGCATTTAGTAGTGTTGCAAGCCAGCTTCAACAAGACTCAATTTATTACTTATTCAGTTTAAATTATTATTAAAAAAAAATAGTTGAACTTAAAAGTACTTGACGAGTGCATTTGACAAAGTATTCAATAGTTTTACAACAAAACGTTATAAATATTCAGTAGGTAACTTGCACGATATAAAATAATACTATGTATGACAAAGTAAGTACAAGTCGGAGAACTCCAACAACCATTCGTACTATCTACTAATACAAGGCGCAGCGGACACGCACACACACGTACAATCAGCTAACGAGATCTTTACGTAGACTTTATTTTTCATAGAAAGCGATGGATGTTTTAAGCTCTCGTTTTATATATTGAATGAACTCTTTGTTTTCTATAAAGTCAATTTATCTTTAAAGAAAACATTAATGGATTTTTAATAAAAAAATATGCTCTATGTGACGAGCCGCTTCCGTTCCGTTCTGCTGAATGTACATTCAGTACATCACTCCGAACGCCTCCATCATAACTCAGCTGTTCCATACGGTGCCGGTGTGACCGGGCACGTATTCCATTACACTTTTGTACGGAACAGGTTTTTTTTTCAAAAGTCGAAAATTATTTCTAGTGCAGAATGATGTACTGAATATGTGATAGCTGTAGATGGTCTGGTCTAGCTTTAAGATAATCACAAAAAATGATACTTTAAATTGATCCAATGTACTAAAAGATTCATTCAATAATCACAAAATTTCATAAAAATATGGCACTTAAAATTAACCATAGTTTTTTTTGAGGTATTACAATTTTTTAAATGTGCATTTGCAGACAATTTTTTGTTTAATCAATCATACATAGGCACAATGAGGTGTACATAGTTGTTGCCTGTACATAAATCTCGTTGTTTGACTGTACTCACATAATCATTTATTTTACTATAACATCATGTGCGTTTAATGATTACGATCTACATTGTATAGAACCATGTCGCTGAACCTGAACTCAGAATCTTAAATAATTATCGTTTATTAGAACCAGATTCTATATTTAAGGGACTTTAAAAAGGTCACTCAAGAATCAACTCTGAGTACATAACGCTAAAGTAGACAGTTGAGTGAGTATCAATAAATGTATTTATCAAAGATTCTGAGTGGCAGTTTACATGTTAAATGATATTGGCGACACATCCGCCGGTCGCGTGCTACTGCGACTCGTCGTGTCGCGTGTCGCGGGCTCGGTACATACATACACTGCTTCCAAGGTGGGTCGACACCGACCGCATGTGGCGTCGCGTCTCGTGATACTCTACCAAAGCTGTGTGCGGTACGAAAACGTTACGCACTTCAAGCGAGATTCGCTATTCATCTACATGTTGCCCGTGACAACTAATCAAGGTGGAAGTATTGACCTAAAAGTGTTTAACGTTTTCGTATCGTGCGTGTACACGCCGGCGCACACTGGGCCACGCGCGGCCACAACACACGCCCTTGCGGGACCCCTCTCCGCTTGCACGAGCAGGACTCGGACAGACTATATTCTTATAATAGATAGTTTGTGCCGATCGCAGAGAGAACCGATCTCATGTCTTGGTTATGTTACTTATAGTTGATGATGTGATAGCTTGCGGAAACATTGATAATAGTTTCCATGAACAGTGTATCATAGGCTACATCTATTTCCAAAAGTTAAACAAAAGTAATCTGACAAATTAATGCTTTGTCCATAAAAGCTGTAGAATGATTCAAACCTCGTCAACATGCAGTGAACAAGTTGTTATCTGTCCTGCGGCAGATCAGACACAGACTTGAGTCTAACGCATGTAGTCGACAAGGGCGTGGTCGGGCGATACATGTACTTGTGGCGGAACTATTGCAAACTGATATACATCGCTTTGGTAGACATCACTGAAGCAAGCGTCGTGCGCGGGAACGTCCGGTACACTCATACATCACACACGTGCTCATACATTCTCATACATACAGTACAGGCTACAGGCTAAACAGTCTAAGGTCTAAACTCCTGTGCAGCGTGAGGAGAACTATAAAAATGACTGTGCGACTCCGTTACAGATATCGTAGTAGAAAAGTGGAAAATGTCTACCGTTCGTAACTAGTATTTGGTAACAGTATTGTAGGTACGTTCTATAAAAATAATTTAAAGATAGCGAATATAGCATCAGTAAAATGATTAAGAAACTATTAAAAACTCAACGGATATAAAATAGAAGTTAGTACTAAAAAAAAACCAAAAACATTAAAAAAGATTAAACAACTTAATATAAATCAGGAGTTCCTCCCGGTACTATAATATAGCGTTGTTGGTAAACAAGAATCGTAGCTCAGAATGAGTCACTATTGACGATAGCATTAATAAAAAGAAAATCATCTCGGCAGCTTGTTGACTAGGTCCGACCTTCAGATCTGACGACAACCACTACTAGTGCAGACTGTCACCAGGTGCAGTCATACGGAACAAATGTGACGCGCGACGTCGCCCTGCCCTCACTTATTCTTGGTGCAAATCTTCTCGTAGATGTGCAACCTCCGCAGCAGGAGCGAGTTCGTCACATTCGCGCGGGGAACCTTGTTACTGTCTGTATTCTCTTTCTCATCATCCTCAATTTTGATGGAATCTATTTCGAGGTTGTTATTAAATATTACTTCTTTAGGTTTTTTTAATGGCTCTAATTTGTTGTCTTTTACGATTGTGTCATTTACATTGACTGAAGCTCCTGCTTTGAACTGCCTACAGCGCTTATTTTTTTGATCAGTCACATCCGTCGAGCGATTATCAACGTTTGAGTTACTTATAAACTCATCAACGTCATCTTTGGTTCTCAGACCAAGTGGTCTGATAGTATCTCTAGTGAGCAATCCTAATCTACTAGAATTAAAATCGATTTCTTCAAATACTGATTTACTTAAATTATTAAAACAATTACCTACATTGCTATGATCAGAACAAATAACGTCATTTTTGTCTTTGGTATGTACGTCACCAACAACGCGTTTCGCATGTCTTCTCTTATAGAAATCGCACCAGAACTGCTTCGTTTCGTCGCCTAAACTGAAAACGTTTAGTTTATGCGTGAGGTCTTTAATATCTCCATGAAGACGGTTTGTAAGATTCTTCTCCTTTGATTTGAGATCATCTACAGCTACTGTAACACTAATCTCATTAAAGTTACTAGCGACACTAACGTTACCGCGATTGTTGATATACGTCTTTTTAATATCCTTCTCATCATTCCAGTCTTCATCATTGCTATCGTTCCCAATATTATTTCCCTCCCAATCATTATCATCATGAACACTAAAACTAACTTTATTACGATCTAAATAAGATTTACTACTCCTTAAACTATAATAATGAACCCTAGCTTGAAGCAAGCGACTACTAATACTAGACTGATAACTTTTTGGTAAATTAATCCTATTATTATGAATGACACCGCAAGTGTTATAATACGATAGAGATCTAGTGCCTACGTTACCATGGTTACCGTCGCCAGCCACACTTGTACTTATACCATCACGGCCGTCCACTCTGTCGCTACCGAGTCGCCCGCCACTGTCGGGCGCGGCCGTGCGCGCCAGCGACAGTGGCTGACGCAGAGCGCTCACTCTCTCCACGTCCTGTACTGCAGCCTGGGCCCCGGACGCCCCCCCCGCACCGCGCGCCCCCCCCGCGCCACACGCGGCGGCGTGCGCACCCGCCTAAGCGAACAGGAGGGTGGGGTCGGCGTCCGTGATCTCGCACACGAACTGATCTTGTTCCAGCGGACGTTTGATCCAGCGACCCAGTTTGGCTTTCTCGAACGCATCTATGAGGCGCTGCTTCGCGAGCTGTTCAAACAATAGATTTATTCAGGTATAAACAAATAATTTCTTTGTACGAAGTGTTGTTGTCTTGGATCGTGGAACTAAACAGATTTAGTTCTTGAAATTCAAAAAATAATATAGGTTTTTGTTACAGGACTTGACGGGATCACACGACATGTTGTGCGTTTATTACAATTGTTCTTTGACACGAATCAGGAGTATTGTCGGGTTCCGCTACGTACCTGGTAGGTGGGACACATCTGCTTAGCCTCGTTGTACAGCAGCGCGTCGGGGTTGTCCGGCATGTCGGGCACCGCGGCGTCCGGCTCCACGTCCTGCGAGGGGACCCGTCCGCGCGGCACACACGTTAGTATTCTCACATTATAGCGATTATCACCAGGTAAAATAGAAAGACCTTTCACGAAGCAATTAATCTTGCATTTTGTACATCAAACTAAGTTACTCTACGTAAATATTGTGTTGATTTCATATCCAATATCTCCGCACTATCCCAGTTTCCGGATATGGTCCAGATAATCACAATAACGGGGATAGCAAGTGCTTATCAGCTTCGTCGAGGGTCTTTCTACAGTCATTGTAGCGTTCTACCACTCTGAACGCAATCATTGTGTACTCAAGCATGGATGTGGTTCCGGGTTATCATCAAATGTGACTTTTTGATGACGACATACTTTTGAACTTCATAACCTTTTTAAAGTATGTCGTCGATCAAATATGTGAGCTGGTGCTCAGATCTGTTGATTTGTAATGGATAGAGGATGTGTCGGACATCAAAACGATGGGATCAATAACTAGCTGGTATACATGGACGATATAATAATATTATCTGTTCAGAGTAGTGAACAACGTTAACCTGCTCACAGGTATAACAGTTACAGAAGTTTGTATCTCAAGTAAACATGGTTTAGAAGAAATACCATTCCAAAAAGTTATTTGTGCAGTCGCTCAGGAACGTTTTGTATGGGAGCCAAAGTGATCGGTGACTTGGCACGAACAATAGTTATCTGAAACTGGTCTATTAACAATACGTTCACAGAAAATCCTCGTTAAATGTTATAAAAGCATTCATTTTGTATATTATAGACGTAAACTGACTCAGTGGTGCCTGAGAATGCTACAGAGATAGATCAAGTATCATTCTGTACAGAGACAAGGCGAATGTGTGTGTGTAGTGTACCTGTGGCAGCAGCGGCAGGCGCTTGACGAGGTAGTGCCAGCGCGCGAACATGCTCTGCTTGCACAGCAGTGACGGCTGGCCGCTCTCCAGCTTGCCCGTCGTCGCGTTGATCACCTCGGGCAGCTGGAACCGACACTCGACAAACTCAACTTGCGTTTTCCACTCTTACTTGTTGCTTTGAGTGGTGGACATGCTAATGTTCAGAAGAAGAGCTTCGTCAACCGCTCATCGATAATGTTCATGTCACGTCTTTCTCGCCCACGATCACACATTATGTGATTATAGTTGCACAATACTGTACAATATTTGATTCAGTACAATAACCTCTTTCCCCTCGTCTCGTCGATATTTTCTCCTATTTTATTTTATTTATAAGGAGTCTTGGTTTAGACTGTCAGTCAGTAATTACCTATGTCACTTCGACAATTCACACAAATCTAATGACACCTCATATGTTGCAATCCGCCAAACAAACCGTTTAGGCTATAGATATATAGACATACATACATACGCTCGAAAACGTAACCCTACTTCGGTAGTCGGGCAATAAACATTACTTCATCATTTTGTTGGACAAAAATGATTCATAGCAGTCAGTCGGTCCGGTTCCGATGTTCGATGATCGATATAAATTGACGGCGCGTAACGTTTAACAATTTTTTAACCAATGTATTGTTATAAAACATAAATAAATAACTTTTCATTTGTGTTTATGTTATATTTTTTCAAATTTACTTGAAATGGTCTTTGTTTGATGTTTACGGTGACTTAAAACAAAACTATGAGGGAATCGTTTTGACAATTGTGGTATTTAAACGGTTTTAGAAATTGCATTTTTTAAAATGAATGCACGCGGGCTACCGATCTTAATGGCTTATTTAGAATGAAGGAACAGCAGTGTGAGTTGGATAGTTGTAGCGAGTAATGTCACCTGGTGCGTAGCACTCCAGCACACGCTGAAGCTGGGCGCGCGCGCCGGCGTGCGCGCCCAGCTTGATAGTTGTAGCGAGTAATGTCACCTGGTGCGTGGCACTCCAGCACACGCTGAAGCTGGGCGCGCGCGCCGGCGTGCGCGCCCAGCTTGATAGTTGTAGCGAGTAATGTCACCTGGTGCGTGGCACTCCAGCACACGCTGAAGCTGGGCGCGCGCGCCGGCGTGCGCGCCCAGCTTGATAGTTGTAGCGAGTAATGTCACCTGGTGCGTGGCACTCCAGCACACGCTGAAGCTGGGCGCGCGCGCCGGCGTGCGCGCCCAGCTTGATAGTTGTAGCGAGTAATGTCACCTGGTGCGTGGCACTCCAGCACACGCTGAAGCTGGGCGCGCGCGCCGGCGTGCGCGCCCAGCTTGATAGTTGTAGCGAGTAATGTCACCTGGTGCGTGGCACTCCAGCACACGCTGAAGCTGGGCGCGCGCGCCGGCGTGCGCGCCCAGCTTGATAGTTGTAGCGAGTAATGTCACCTGGTGCGTGGCACTCCAGCACACGCTGAAGCTGGGCGCGCGCGCCGGCGTGCGCGCCCAGCTTGATAGTTGTAGCGAGTAATGTCACCTGGTGCGTGGCACTCCAGCACACGCTGAAGCTGGGCGCGCGCGCCGGCGTGCGGGCCTCGGTGCTGGCGGCGCGCGACAGCAGCGGCCGCACGACGCGGAACGGCGGCGGTAGTGACGACATGTATGCCTCGAAGCGCCCGCAGATGGCCCTGCAACCACAACCAACAACTATTGAAAATATTTCTGTCAGACCAGCCACATAATGTTACAAGTCCATTTAATAATTATTATGTTTGTAGAAGAAACTTAAAAGCTAAGTTAGTAAAATTTAAAACATTCAATATGCTAGACATGCATGAGCGACCACTGTCTCGGGATTTGTCTGTCCACTCTGTCCGACAGCAGTTTTTTTACATAATATATATGTAGCTTATGCAGTAACATTTTCTTCCTTCAATTGACTTGCGACTGCGCATCTAGTTGACAAATTGTAATTAAAAATACACATTCATAACAGATATTTCATCATAATTCTTATAATTTAATTCGTTTTATGTAAAATGGTATTGTTTGTAAACTGTTGTAATGTTGTTGTCAGTGTGTAATGGTTAATGCTACGTATACCAGCACTATGATGTTATTTTCATTGTTTATGTGTGCACTGCTGTTGGTGACAAATAATAGTACATTACGATATTAGTGCGTTAAGATGGTTATAACATGCGAGTCGGAATTTCAGCCCGAGCCGAAGGCGAGGGCGTAATTGAGCCGAGCATGTTATAACCAATACGCACGTATATCGTACGACGTTTTTTAACACATTTGCGAGGAAACAGAAAAAAAACATTTCATAATACAAGTACAAAGAAAAGAAAATTTGAGAAAAATGGCGCGAGGATTTTTTTCTGCCGTGGCTGCGTGAACATGTTGGCAAAGACACTAGAGCATGCAGCCAAGTTTTTAAATTACTGAATAAACTGTTTTTTTTTTTTTAAGTTTAAATAAACTCAATCTGTTAATGCACACTGTTGCTTTCCCGCCATTTTAACAGCGCGCTAGCGCTGCCTACTGAGTGGCGCCGCGCGGCGATCAGTTCGAAATTTGAATAGCAACAGCGCGCTGCTCACTAGCTGGAGTCGTGCGGCGGCGATCAGTTCCAAATTTGAAATGGCAAATAATACTGTTATGGAATTTGTATGGACTATAACTCTTAACTATTTGCTTTGGTAACACACGCGTTTTTTATGACCCTCTTTACATATTTAAAACCGGTGGAATTACATCAGCTTTACGAGCAAGGGTGTTAAAAAAGTTGTTATTGATATGATAGACTTGATCGTATGACGCTTGTAGGATTATGAAAATGATGTACTACATGTTGGTAAGCTCGATCGAATTGTAGATAGTTGTACTCCATTCGAAAATAAACCTTATTCAGATAAAGTTAAGGTGTGGTAATCGATTCAAGGTAGGAAATACCTTAGGTACGAAATGTTATTTCTAGAGCACAAATACATAGGGTGCCTACATAGGCTGTTCAAGTACCGTTAACGACGCTGACAGGCAGATATTCTCCCGCCCTTTTACCGTTTTAATCGACGTGAAAAAAGGAGGAGGTTCTCAATTTATCGGTATCTTTTTTTATGTATGTTCACCGATTACTCAAAGACCGACGTCTGGACTGATTTGCAACATTCTTTTTTTGTTTGATAGGGTATACTTCCCAGGTGGTCCCATATCAATTTTATTTATATTATTTACGTAGTTTTTGAGTGATGGTGATATATGGATGATCTGCTAATCTTTAAGTAACAATGGAAAATGAATACTCGATAAAATTATGTGATATATCATTATTATACCACAACTAAAAATGTTGAAATAAAAAACGTGTTTGTAAAAAATAAAACCAAAAAGAAAAAAAACGATAAAGTAGAAAATAACTTTACTTCCGGAAGTCGGCGGCAAAAAAGTCAACGAAACCAACAAAACTCACCGAGTTCCGGAAGTTAAGTTATTTTCCACTTTTTAGTATTTTTTTTTTGGAAGTTGCAAAACCAACTTCCAAAAAAAATACTTCAAGATAACATTTTTTTTAGTTCATATCTGTGAAGGACAGACTGGGAGTCTAACGTTTCTACTTTTTTATTATTGCAAGTTATTACGGTTCCGCACCACAAAAGGAAAAAACGGAAATGTTATAGGATCACATTATTGTGCGTCTGTCTGTCTGCCCGACAATGCCCTTTGTCTCGATAGCGCGTGCGCGGGACGTATGCGTTGAAATTAAAACCACATAGGTACTCAACTCTGTGGTCTCTTTGTGCTGTGGAATATCAACCCTCTAAGTGTACGCAGTCAAAACATATGGCTGTTTATGTCGCGAGCGCGTATGTAGCGGAACCGTCGCGCGTCGGTGCGCGAGACCTCACCCCCCCCCCCCCCCACACACACACACTATACTATACATCAGCACTATGTTATGAGTGTACTAGCTTTTGCCCGCGGCTTCCCTTGCGCCTTATTGATTTGTAATAGCAACGCTAAGTTTTCCCTTTTCTTCAATCTTTCTCCCTCACATCCCACTTTTTTCAAAAAATATTTAGCCTATGTCCGTCTCCTGGTTCCCAACTATTTCTGTACCAAAATTCATCAAAATCGGTTTAGCCATTAAAGCGTGAAGAGGTAACAAACAAATAAACAAACTCACTTTCGCTTTTATAATATTAGTAAGGATTACATTGAGTGCCATCGTAAAACGTGACTTATCACCCTAAAAATAAAGTATTTTCTCAGCAAAAACGTGAGGTTTGCATAAGGAAACACATTGAATAAGGAAAGTGTCCCACAGTACGCAGTACACAGTAACAGGACCAGTCACCCAGTTAGCTAGAACCTGCTGCGCATGCGCAACGATCATTAACTGCTAATCCAAGTATGGCGGCGCGCGTTGCGCCACCTTCCGCCGACGACCACTTCTTATAATTACTGCAACTGATCACAGCTGATCACGTGGGACGGGACCTTCACTCAAAGCTCAAATCTTACAGCATTTATTACCATTTTGTTTGGGGTGGGAAATCATCAAATAACTTCCCCCGCTCTGGGTGGAGCGGGGGGGCATGTCAGATTTTTACTGACTAAAACCCACCCATGTTCCTTCTATTGCCCTTAACGTTCCGGGGCCGCGGTATCTCTGTCGAACAACCCGCAACCTAGGCAGGCGGATCAATTAGACCATTACAGAGACTTTTGAATGACATATAAACAAAAAAAGATGCTGCTACAGTCCCAGTCACAAGATATAATAACTTGTGACAGTACTGTAGTTGTCTATTTCAAAACGTTGTAACACAGCACACTTTTACACCAAGTACCGGGACCTTTGACGCGACAGCGACCAGCGACAGACAGTACCCACAGCTGGGACCCACGGACACACACCTGTGCTCTATGAGAGGACGCGTGCGGGGAGCGGTGCGGTGCGGTGCGGGTTCATAGATGTCTCGGAATGTTTGTGAAATATGTTAATTTTTAACCAACTCCGAAAGAGAGAAAGAGGTTATGTATTCAGCCAGCATCAAGTTTTGTAAAGTAGACCGATGTTATTGATACTTGAAGGGGCTCAATAAGAGATGGAAGCTGTATAACACGCGACTAACGGTCAATATTGTGCCCTCGCGAGTGAGGATGCGCGAGCGCACAATTTTGTTCATAAAAGACACACATACTGATAGTGTTTTTATTTTATACAGGGACTTCAAAAAAGTGCACAAGTTGTAGAAACTTGACCCTGAGCGCAGCCGCGACTCTTGAGCGCAACAAGAGAAACTTGCTTACTATCTACCTACTTAAGATGAATCGATGATTAAATAAAAGTTCACAACAAAAAAACATTGGTTACTTATTAAGATGTAGAGAATGCTTGGGTGTCGGCAACGTGTAACTTGTATGAAATGTGAGTATATTCCCGTTGTCCCCGTATGCCATATCCCCGTCACGGGGACAGCGGGACGTGATTAAATTTATTTCCAATTGTCCCCGTAACGTACATTCGGCTAACGGGGACAACGGGAAGTAAACTTTTCACGAGTCGTTGTCCTCTTAAATCTGCATTGGTTAGGTTAGGTTAAAACTGTGACCTCCTACGCACGAGCCGAGCGAGCGAAGCGAGCGGTGCCGCGGCAGCGGCCGGCGAGTGCTAGAAACGACTTGCATTAATAGAAAAAAGAGATTGTTTTTAGTAGGTTACACGGAACTGAACTATTTAGATTATTATAATTACTTATTGTATTAAATGACATTATTTCAAATTCAATTAAATAATAACTAAAATAAATGACATTATTTTGAAGATTTAAATAATTAAAATAAATGACAACAAATAACGACAAAGATGATTCTAACTATAAACTTTCTGCGATATGACAATTCTCAATTTCGGGAGGGGACAACGGGAAGTATTTTTAAATATTTAATTGAAGTACCGCTGTCCCCGTAGGACGGGGACAGTGTACGGGGACAACGGGAAGTATTTTTAAATATTTAATTGAAGTACCGCTGTCCCCGTAGGACGGGGACACGGTGTACGGGGACAGCGGGAATAAACCGAAATGTGTATCCGGCTGAAGTGCACGTTATCCAACCACTCGGCCCCCCCCCCCCCCCCCTCCGCGCGGCACGTCGCGGGCCCCCCTCCCGGGTGCGCGCGCGCAGCCCGGAGTGCGAGCCGAGCTATCCCCTCACATACACTTGCACTCCTCATGTTCAACGTTATCATTTCATTTAGTTAATTCACCGTTGTACTAAGACAGTTTCGTTAACTTCACGTATAGATACGTCGTGTTCCAAGTGTCGCGATGCAGTCCGTGGTGCCGCTGGCTTGCTTCCTCTCCATCATACGTGAGTACCCGCTAGTGTTGACACGATGACGCGCGGACCTGATGACGACGGACGAGGTTCAGGGTTCGATTCCCGGCCCGGCCAGTCATCATTGTTTCACCTTTTTTTTGCGAATGGGAAATCTCTCTGGGCTCTATGGCCCTTTATATTCCGGGGCCGCGGTATCTGTCTCGAACAACCCGCAACCCCGCCTTACCCCAATGTGCTGGCGGTCGGCGCAGCATGTGCTCTTCCATGCTTCTCTGTTACTCGTCAGCTCACCAGGCACCGCGCCACGCCGCGCGCCGCGACAAGTGTTGTTGAGTTTTTCATCATCAGGAATGTGTCCGGTTGTTGGCAACAGGTTCGCCTCTTATGTAATGTGTAGGTAGTCTTAGTGTTATGTAGTAATGGTACAGACGCCAGCAGGTCAAGCTACCCGAAACTGTCAATTTTTCCCAATGAACCTTGAACCTAATACTTTAGAAATAAAGTCGAAAATCTATCAAAGAAATCTGACAGATTGTAGTAGCTTGATGTGCAGGCGTCTGTACATAACTGGCCAAATGTGGGTAGTATTAGGTATACCTCAGCCGTGCCATTCGTAGATAGCGAGCGTGTTGTGTTGTAGTGCTCCGCGGCGACATCGTCATACCTCGTCAGCTTATACCGACTCCGACAACTTGTAGCTGCTGTCAGATGTCACCACTTATTGTGTACGTACCTGTAGCAGGTTCGATACCCGCACGAGAACATGTTTTTTTTTTAAACGTTGCCCCACACTATTAATTTCCTGTATCGTGGATGCGTTTACAAACATTTAAACTCACATACACAAACAGCCAGACCCGAAACAACTATCTGCAGGTCATACAAATATTTGTTCCGTGCGGGAATCGAACCCGCGACTCGCAGCGCAGCAGTCAATTGCTCAGCCACTGCGCCAACCGTGCCGACGTGTTTGTATCGATCTACAGCGTTGCAGTTAGTGTGTGAGATATAATATACAGTACAGGGTAGCATTTAGTTATCTGTATCGTCTGGCCGGGTATCGAAGCTAAGACTGTATCGCACATTGCGTTATCCGCGCTCCACTGACCACAACATAACAAATCAATTTACTTTGTAACAGTTACCGCGCCGGCGCATGCGCACACCGCGCCGGCGCATGCGCGGTGCATGCAACAGATCAAGTATTCGGCACGTCCAAGTTATTCGCGTCGCGCGCTAATTGTTAGTAATGAGGTAATGACGATCTCGTTGTCACGCCCCAGCGACACGCCGCCCCCGCCCCCACCCCCGCCCGCCCGCGCCGCCTCCTGACGCAACCCTCGACACCCTTACAGACACGAGCGAAAGGGAAAACCAAGAAGATGAAGCTAACAGTCCCAAGTCACCAGGCATAATAACTTGTGAACGTACTGTAGTGGGCCATTCCAAAGCGTAGATGTCTATGAAGAAGAATGTGCAAGAAACTCCATGGATACCTACTATTTTTAAGGCTCGACCTTGACGTTAAGCCGCGCTTGCCTAGGTTGGTCTGTGGATGGGTGCCCACCCGTTACATACGGAGTTTCCTCCGTGCCTCGGAAAGCACGTTAAGTCGTCATTATTTTGTAGGGCCTTGACAATCGTTACAGATGGTCAGCCGAAAGTCTTAGCAAGGGGCATCGTATCCCCAGTTATGAAGGCGACACTGGATGCCAGCGAGCTGCGAGCTGCGAGCTTGAACGATTGAAGACTATTTCAATAAAATATCTCTCTCATAACGAATACAAGGAAAATAGCAAATATGTGCGGTTGTGTAACACGAACTGGTCCGACTACATGTTATGGAAATGTGGAAAAACTGGCTCCCGCCGCAACGCACGCCACCGTACTGCGCCACCAGCGGCCTGCACGCTGCACGCTGCACGCTGCACCGGGCACTACGGAGCGTGAGGTCGTGGGTTCGATTCCCAAACCGATTTTTTTATAAAGAACTACCTTCCGCCCGCGACTTCGTCCGCGTGGCATAGTTACTTTGGGCTAACACTAACTTTAACCCGCGTGATGATCGAAGAAAAAAAATCTTTCAAATTAATTACTGAAAAATACTTTCGTCTTCAACGTTACGTTACGTCATACGTTAGTACGCAGTTTCCGTACTGTACATATGTTTACTGTGGTAAGAGCGTCACAGAGTAAATAAATAATAAAAAGCTAAATTCAATTTAAAAAGTAATATCTGTGCACAGCGGTTTCACGCGCTGCCCAGCTTCTAACTGTTATAGCGTAATGTTATGTTATGCTGATGCTATTCTGCGATAATAAGATCGGTCCAGTCTTTTGGAGTTTACTCCTTAAGAATCGATTTTCATATATAAGGCGCCCGGTATGAGAAAAATTTGAGGTGTAAAATCTACTGATGAATGACCTCGTTACGTTTTTGGTGCAACTTTGGTGCAACCGCACCTATGGTGTTTGTCGTACAGTTGAATATTACCAGATGGCGCTTTATGAAATTTGTCGTCCGTCAGTGATATTTTTAATTATTGACGTGATAACGTCTTTAAAATCGTTTTAGTCGGGTGACATGTTCAGAAACTTGTAAACCTCACGAGCGACATTTCATAAAGATGGTAGCGCCATCTGTTACTTGGCTCGAAAAAAAAACTTTAAATTAGTACTTAATTTCATTTTAGATGTCACTACTGGTGATAACTTATATCACCAATAAGACGTTATCACGTAAACATCTCGATCGTAAACCTACTTTACAAACAACCAATTTTTTATTATAATTTTTTATTTTTTTTGTACTTAAGGAGTAAACTCCAGTCGTGCGTCGGAGCTGACACACACACTTTTTTTTAAGTTAATTGTTTATATTAATGTTGCGTATGGTTCTCATGGCCGGGAGAAAGAACATGGATGGATGAGTATAAGTCAGTAAAAGTCTTAAGAAAGTTATTTTTTGATTGCTCATCCGCAAAAAAGGGTTCTCATACATATTACGAGTGTCCCGTGACCGCACGACTCATCTCGCGGTTAGCATATCAACATCACATGAATTGCTACTCAACACATTTCAGATGACAGTGCTGTGAGATTCAGAACCTTAACGCAGTATCATACAAATCATTTTCCACCGTAATTCTCTAGATGTTATGACTTGCTAGTGCAATAGGATTATGAACTTTACCACGATGTCATATAGTTGTTTTTCCAGTACAAGCAACCCTAGTGGTGTGCAAGCTTTGGAATGATTTGCAGTGACAGTAAACGTTACAGAGTAGTATGTGTGTCTGATAATGTTCGTCTGCGGCGCGGTGCGGCGCGGTACACGTACGGGAACTGTGACGCAACTATACACGACTAACTGAAGCCCGCTGCTTCGGTTATATTGTCGTTATAGGTAGACTAGGTTATAAACTATCTGTGTGCCAATTTTATGGAAATCGTTATGGTAATTTTGCGTGAAGGGGTAATAACCATACAAACTTTAAATGATTATTGTACCCTCCCCCCCCGCTCGTCCCCTGTCCTGCAGGTCCGCCTGGGGTGCAGTACGAGAACGCGCTGCTGCAGGTGGCGCCCGTGGACAAGTCCAAGTGCCCCTTCGTGAAGGAAGCCAACGACGTCGGCTTCCAACTGTTCACCAGGTAACTGAGTACTTGCGTCATCACCGTGTTCTTGGCAACCGACTACCTTGGGTTCGGCTTCACGTGTCACCGGATGCAGTTCAAGAACAGTACTCTACATGGAACCAGCTTCTTCGTACCGGCGCACGGTACTACAGCACCAAACCTTCTCTCTCCTAATGTTTTTGTGAACGATCGATATTGCAGGTCCATGTTGATCTTTTACTTTGTGATACCATCTTTGTAATTCATATGGAATGCAATAAAGTGTGCTGCAGAAAATGTAAAGGAACTAGTTGTAAAGGAACCATGGGACTAACACCGGCATTGAGAAATGATGCACGGCACGGTTGGCGCAGTGGCTGAGGGATCGACTGCTGCGCTGCGTGTCGCGGGTTCGATTCCCGCTCGGAATAAATATTTGTATGACCTGCAGATAGTTGGGTCTGGCTGTTAGTGTATGTCAGTTTATATGTTTGTAAACGCACCCACGATACAGGAGAAATTCCTAGTGTGGGGCAACGTTTTAAAAAATAAAACGTGACAATGAAACAACTGGTGTCGGCGACAGGCGTTTGTCCAGCAGTGGTATGATCAGTACCACTGCCATACATTTAGGTCCTATCGAAGCAGAAACCCAGATTCCCAGGTTTGCAACTTGTCAAAATATAAACTAGTATTCAACCGAAGCTTGTTGGTCGTGTCGGCCAGATTAATGAGGTCGAGCATCGGCCGGTCTGTAGTCGCAAGTGAGGAGTGAGTCAGCAGTGAGCGGCTTGTGTTGTGTGTGTTGCAGACACAACCCGACGGTGTACCAGGAGCTGGCGCTCAACGACGACGAGCGCCTGTTCGCGTCCAACATGGACCTGAGCGCGCCCACCGTCGTCTACTTCCACGCCTTCATGGAGCAGCCCGACGACGGCAGCGGCATCATGCTGCGGGAAGGTACCCCACGACAGCTATCGCGCACAATAGCTTTCTAGATTGTTCTAGATAGCACCAAGTCACAAGCGAACAACTCGACACGATAGCATAAGAGACGTGGACGTGGTCACACCACACGAGCAGCCTAATATAAATGAACTAGGTTCCATGTGCGGTTCGAGCAGTGTTCTAGACTTTTCCATCAGAAATTTCTCTCTCTAGAGTTAAGAATATAGTTGTACCTGCGTGCTTCGGTGCGCACAAAGTCAAAATCATTTATTTCAAGTAGGCCAGTTACAGGACAAAGTCGGATTACCGTCTCATGCGACTACGACTTCTTGCTAAAACACTTGGAAGTGGACAAAGGCGACCGTTTTGTGGGACTGTCTTTTATAAATATCAGCTTTGTTTGAATAAATGAGTTTTGATTTCAATGAAAGTAATGAAACAAAACTCATTTGTCTGTGTGCACATGCTTGTGTCCTGTAGACATGTCGATAATAATAATCGTTCTGACCGTTGTCGGTGACAGCGACCACACGTATATGCGCAGGCTTCACTCTCATAGTCCGATGTTAGGGCAGTCACGACCGGAGAGAGATCACGCGCAGGACCAACGACTTAACGTGAAGTCTGAAGCAGCCCTGAATGATACACTTGTATTTGTAGCGTACATGCAGCGCGGCGACACGAACGTGATCATGGTGGACGCGCGCCGCCTGGAGGCGGGCCCCTGGTACTTCACGGCGGCGCAGAACACCTGGTACATCGGCCGCCACGCCGCCGCCTTCATCGACTACCTCGTCTCCAGGTGAGGACGCCGAACGATGACCTTACGTTCTATCTCAACTCGACGCGGACATTCTAATTGGGCAACTTTGCCAAGAAAATTTAATCCCGGGGCAGGCTCCAGGTATGCCTGGAGTAGTTTGGCCTAGAAAAAACTAGTTTGGCCAGTCATTGTAAAGCAAAAAGTAGATTATATTGCATAGTCCAGTCCAGTTGTAGCAATAATGTCCAGACAATATTAGCAGTCGGCAGGTCGCGGACGCGCGGTCCGCTTGTCGCTAACGCAGTGTTGTGTGTGCAGGGGCCTGCAGCTGAACACCACGCAGCTGGTGGGGCACAGCCTGGGCGCGCAGGCGGCCGGCGTGGCGGGCGGCGCGCTCACCACAGGTGCAGCACACACGGCCCAGCACACGTCCAAGGGACATCCGCACACACATATCTTACCTATAATTCAGCGCCAATATTCCTTGAAAACTGATGAACTTGAACATTGGTGTAAATACTATATCTATGGTAACGATATCCCAGCCACCTATGTGTATACGACATAGACACCATGTGACGTCGCCACCAACGGCCCCGTGTACATGAGCCATAACCTCAAAAAGTTTCAGAGTAATGATCACATACCGCCGCTTACAATTTGTAAATGACTTATGTTGTATATTAAATACAATAATATACAATAAGTCGTACATGACTCGAGGACTTTTGAGTTCAGATATTACAATGTATTGCCGGACGCGCTTAGCTTCACAAGTGTAGCACTAACTGCTCTGATGGCAGGTCGCGTGTCGCGCATCACCGGGCTGGACCCCGCGCTGCCGCTGTTCAGCGGCCTGCCTCTGGAGCAGCGCCTCGACGCGTCCGACGCGCACTTCGTCGACGTCATACACACCGACGCGGGGATCTTCGGTAAGTCACCGGTTATAGTGATGTGTTTCAAATGATAATAAGACTAACCGAAGTCAGTACAGACAGTCATGACGTCATGGCTGTCATATGTCATGTGTTGCTGGGAAGTTTGTTCCGCCACTTCTTCTTCCCAGCGAAAACACGAGGAAGTATCGAAGGGCAGGGCGTTTTGGGGGACTGTCTCTTGTAATGTGACGTTCAAAATGTGCTGATTATCAGCCTAATTTGAATAAAATATTTCGGATTTTGCCGGGTCAGCAAAGAAGTAGACATCAAGAAAATATATATTGCCAAGTTATTATCGATTAATAACAACTTATTTGCAAAAGATATGTTTTTTGCTAACAATAGTTTTCAAGTGTCAGTTAACGTCCCATCATATCGTGAGGTCCTATCGTCATGTGACACGTATGCAGCAGTTATGCTCAGTCTTAGCATCTCACCCTGTACAATCAGGGCAAGAAAAGTTTTGTTTTAAAATCATACATTTTGCAAAACGTATTCAACTATGGACCAACTAAGGTGACCAGAAAATTTACAAATCACAGAAATATTTTTCCTATTCTTTAATCTATTTCCTACGTAATGTATGGGACCTTTCCCATGAGAGAGATCCCGTCACAGAGTATGTGGTTGCACCAGACTAAGGTTAGTTGTGTGTCAGGCTACAAGGAGCCCATCGGACACGCCGACTTCTACCCGAACGGCGGCAAGAGCCCGCAGCCCGGCTGCGAGCTCGAGGTCGTCATCCCGCAACACTTGCTGCTCAACAAGTGTGAGTACACACACACACACACACACACACGCACGCACACACACACACGCACACACACACACGCACACACACACACACATTGTCTGCCGACCGGACTTTAAAGAGGATTACAGATCACCAGTCTCCTTATCCTAATCTATCTGTGGTCGGCGCAGCATATCTTCTTCTTCCATACTTTCTTATGACTTGTCATCTCATCTACTTTCCTCCTCCTTTCCATCCATATGATCCTTCACACTGTCCATCCATTGTTTCTTTAACCTACCTCTACAGTTTATCTCTTACAGCCCTCCACATTCCTACTCAAAACTTTCCTCACGAAAGATACAATTACAGTTAGCAACATGTTCTATGTGACTGTATCGCCGATGGAAACTAAGAAAGCTCAAAAAAGCTCGTCAAAACTAAGCGACGAAATCATGGGGTGCCTCTACCAGTAGCGATGCTTCAACGTTAAATCAGGCGACCATGTCGGTGCCGGCTACCAGTCTAACCGGATGCAGCTCAATACCAGAATTCTCCACAACCCATTTACTGGGCCAACTTAGCTTTATTACTAACTCATTTGGACCACGACATGACCAATTCTGATATAGACCTCGCCAGTTCCAAGCGCGCTGAACAGACCGACCTATACTAACACCCCCTCCTATCCCCCCGCGGCCCGCAGTCTTCTGCAGCCACTGGCGCTCGTACATGTTTTACGCGGAGTCGGTGCTGCGGCCGCGCGGCTTCCTGGCCACGGCGTGTCGCTCCTGGCACGACTACTCCCGCGGCCGCTGCGCGCATGCGCCCGCCGTGCATATGGGCGCCCAACTCGACCACAAGTAAGAGACGACTGTTGCACATACAGGGCGCGCATGTCCACTTGTGTTTGGGAGTCTGTTCGCACCCTAGCTTTAAGAAGTTGGTATACGGCCGCTAAGCTAAGCTCATTTCAGGAGCTTGTGTAAAGTCTCAGAACAACGCGTTTTACAGTTTTATTCAATGTATAATGTCACAAGCTTTCCACTTGTTTACACATGTATATATGGCAGCACAATCTCGCACTATATTGCACTGTATCATCACTAGCTTAAAGCCCATTATTGTATGATACACTCCACGCTTGCAGGTGACGGCACGGAGCAGATCAGAGGCTTCTACACTTACTATCTCACATCAAACACAAAGCATCAACATGATAGCTATGATCATTCCACTCCGAACCAGATCAACTTGTTTAGAACTAGATCAAAGAGGATAAAACTGGACTCAACAACAGAAGTCTTGAGAAAACGCGCAGCAGGACATGTTCGACAACGCAAAACTTTAGAAAAGAAATCAAAAATACATGGTGATGTTGATAGACACAACACGCACGATGCGAGGAACTTCGCGCCCAGCGATAACCTACGTAAGAAGCGCGTCAAACGTAACGTCACAACAATTAGTACTGACTCCAACGAACTGGCCGAGACAGGCAAACAGTATCTCAATACACACACACATACGAAGGAACATCGGACACTTGTTGTAAATAATAACGAAACAGCTTCACACAACACAAGAAACGGAACGCACTCCCACGACACAACCGAACACAACGGAAAGCAAGTCGGACGTGTAGAAAAGAAGATCAAACTACCAACCAGTTGGATATATGTAAACAACGAGAAAACAAAACACAATAATGGGAAGACAACTACAACAGAAGTACTGAAACACACAGACAGACACGCGAAGAAACGACAGAAGCGATTCCTGCAGCTCTTCAACCGTTCAGAGAACGAAGATAACTTCATATTCCGAGCCCTGAACTTCTTAGTGAAGAACCGGAAGAGCGTCGTGCCCATCATCAGCGTGGTGAGAGACATCAACACGCTCGTGCGGAGCGGCAACGGCGAGCTCAACCACGTCACCAAGGAGCAGAACAAGTACGTGGGCATCGTGCCGTCCGCGCTGCCGCCCGTCACGTACTCGCTGGAGCTCGGCAACGAGTCCAGGCTCACGGCCTTCGTCAAGCGGCTGTTCGGGCTCGCGCCCAAGGGAGACCGCCTCACCATCGGCAGCGGGTGAGACGAGCTCACAGGTATGTATCCACGCGCTTCTTGCTACGGGAATATGGTTCACGATCACTTGATGATTTTCTAAAATCCATTGTGCTCGGTTTAGGTGGCTTTCGTAACAGAGGCTTAGGGACGTTGTTTCAATTGTAAAGGCTATTTCAGAAAGTAGACGAAAGTAAATGTATTTTTTTTAATAAGCATCTTACAGTTCTGTAAATAAAACCCATGTTCTTGGAGATGGTATTCGAATTATTTGATGTGATCGTGTGTCCGCAGGGCGCGAGGCACGTACTACCTGATGACGCACCGCGCGGCGCCCTTCTCCATAGAATAGACTGTATTGTGTGTGTAGTTCTAGTTGCTAATATAAGTCTTGGAAACTATACGCTGCTGCTTTATTTACGTCTCCTGGGATGTTATCACCATGTTAGCCTACCTCCTACCACACTTTGTTAAGTAATATTTATGATCACTTATAGTCACGGACAGTCCTGCTTGTCAAATGACGAAAACTGTATTTTTATTTTATATTGAACTTACTTTTTCGGTATCAACGCTCTCAGGAACCGAAAACGACAACAATGTCATAAATCTGAACACTTTGCAGACGCCATCTTGAATGAAAACTTGCTACAGCACTTTTAGTCTTTGTGCCTGAGTAGACATGGGCGTCAATGAACAATGGCGGAAACTTTTCTAATAATAACTATTATAAAACGGAATTTTGAGAGGATAGATGAATGTTGGAATGGAATTTGGCGCACAGATAAATAATTTATAACTTGGTTTAACATACATGGTGGAAGAGACACGGTCGCACACACGACGAAAAAAAATGTTTGTGCGTCGATGTCCCTTCCACTCTGAATAGGATACATTTTATCCCCGAGGCGGCGGGCGAAGCCGTGGGTACAAGTCAGTAGAGAAGTAACATGGTGGAGTCGATGTGAAATGACTGCAGTGGGTCTGGTACTCACCGGTAGGAGTCGGGTAGTAAGTGTGGGATGACGGTACTGACCTGTACATGTGGTGCGGGTGCAGCAGCGAGCCCAGCACCAGCGACTGCAGGTACACGGGCCGCAGCAGGCGCGACAGCAGCGCGCCCTGCAGCCCGCACACGCTCCAGCGCGCCACCTTGTGTGAGTGTGGGATGACGGTACTGACCTGTACATGTGGTGCGGGTGCAGCAGCGAGCCCAGCACCAGCGACTGCAGGTACACGGGCCGCAGCAGGCGCGACAGCAGCGCGCCCTGCAGCCCGCACACGCTCCAGCGCGCCACCTTGTGTGAGTGTGGGATGACGGTACTGACCTGTACATGTGGTGCGGGTGCAGCAGCGAGCCCAGCACCAGCGACTGCAGGTACACGGGCCGCAGCAGGCGCGACAGCAGCGCGCCCTGCAGCCCGCACACGCTCCAGCGCGCCACCTTGTGTGAGTGTGGGATGACGGTACTGACCTGTACATGTGGTGCGGGTGCAGCAGCGAGCCCAGCACCAGCGACTGCAGGTACACGGGCCGCAGCAGGCGCGACAGCAGCGCGCCCTGCAGCCCGCACACGCTCCAGCGCGCCACCTTGTGTGAGTGTGGGATGACGGTACTGACCTGTACATGTGGTGCGGGTGCAGCAGCGAGCCCAGCACCAGCGACTGCAGGTACACGGGCCGCAGCAGGCGCGACAGCAGCGCGCCCTGCAGCCCGCACACGCTCCAGCGCGCCACCTTGTGTGAGTGTGGGATGACGGTACTGACCTGTACATGTGGTGCGGGTGCAGCAGCGAGCCCAGCACCAGCGACTGCAGGTACACGGGCCGCAGCAGGCGCGACAGCAGCGCGCCCTGCAGCCCGCACACGCTCCAGCGCGCCACCTTGTGTGAGTGTGGGATGACGGTACTGACCTGTACATGTGGTGCGGGTGCAGCAGCGAGCCCAGCACCAGCGACTGCAGGTACACGGGCCGCAGCAGGCGCGACAGCAGCGCGCCCTGCAGCCCGCACACGCTCCAGCGCGCCACCTTGTGTGAGTGTGGGATGACGGTACTGACCTGTACATGTGGTGCGGGTGCAGCAGCGAGCCCAGCACCAGCGACTGCAGGTACACGGGCCGCAGCAGGCGCGACAGCAGCGCGCCCTGCAGCCCGCACACGCTCCAGCGCGCCACCTTGTGTGAGTGTGGGATGACGGTACTGACCTGTACATGTGGTGCGGGTGCAGCAGCGAGCCCAGCACCAGCGACTGCAGGTACACGGGCCGCAGCAGGCGCGACAGCAGCGCGCCCTGCAGCCCGCACACGCTCCAGCGCGCCACCTTGTGTGAGTGTGGGATGACGGTACTGACCTGTACATGTGGTGCGGGTGCAGCAGCGAGCCCAGCACCAGCGACTGCAGGTACACGGGCCGCAGCAGGCGCGACAGCAGCGCGCCCTGCAGCCCGCACACGCTCCAGCGCGCCACCTTGTCCGAGCAGGACATCGTTAGCAGGCGCTCGCCCTACACATACGAACATAGGACCACGATTACAATATGTAAAAAACAACCCAGTCCAATCCGAAATGGGCATATTAATAACCAATGACATGACATATCATACCAAATAAAATTAAAACCATGGAATATTCATGAAAATAAATATATAACCGAATTACATAATACATAATATTTGTCCCAAATTACCACCATTTCTAACAAAATCTAATAAACTTTTAAATTGATGGCAACGGCATTAATATGTACGATAGTCAATTGTTTGTTTATGACTAACTCCCTGTGTTGCCATATACGTTTCCTCATTTTAGTATATTTAATTTTGTCATGGCATTTTTTTTGGAAAAAGAATAGGCAGGCTTCAGGCAACCTCTTGATAGTAGAACACACTAGAGTACCTGCATGACGCCGTCCCAGGTCTGCAGCACGTTGTTGCAGTTCTTGACGGGGATGGTGCCCTCGCCCGACTCGATCTTGGTGCGCAGCTGTCCGCGCGCCAGCCTGTGCCACACAGAGCGCTCGGGGAAATGTTTACAACGTAACGGTGGCTAAAGTTAATCGTAGAGTTTCAGCGGAAGCAAAGGGAACATACTTATATCAAACTAGCTTTATCAGAACACTGTAGAATACGAGGACGTTTCTACAAAAGTTAAAAAAAAATAATAACAGTACTTCCATTGGCGCATTTTATCAACTTGTATATTGCTGAATACCAAAACAAGCTCAAAACAGTATAATAAAACCTTTACAGAAAAAAGATAATACAGACCTTGCGAAAATCTCAATACTTATTTTTTTTTAAAGGTTTTTTAAAACTTTTTTTACGCTTATTTCGAATAATATAAATGATTTTGTAACGAACACCAGGGATTTCGTAAGAATACTATAGTAAAAATGTCACTCTATGACCTGTTAAAAAAACGTCATGTCATCTGTAGATAGAAGAAATTCGGTCTGTGCTATCTACACTGACATGACCAAAGCTTTTGATAATGTGAACCATAAAACTGCGCACTTGTATAAGCTACATAGTTACGGAATAAGAGGGAACATCCTTCAGTAAATAGAATCATATTTAAGTGATAGACTACAATTCACAGACATTTCTAGAATTTGTCCGCAAAGTATAATGGAAACCATATATTCGTCCAAACCAAGGCAGGCAAAATATGGTGTTCTTCTGGGCAGCGTACTGGGGCCGCCGTTTTTTCTAATATATTTTTTTTTTATAACAACAAATAAAATGCTGCCTCTCCAATGTCCGAGAAAGCAAAAGAATTGTATAAGTTAGTAATAAGTAGATCGTAAGTTAATGTTAAATAGATTATAAATAGCTTTTCCTGCACTGGGTGATGTGGTCGACAAAACCCTTTAAATAAATAAAAAAAAAAAATGCTACTACACAATTGATTACCTTTTAAATGATTTATCTTTTATTTAGTTTGACTTACGGCCTTCTATTTTCAAGCTAATAGTTGTTGTCGACAACAAGTGATTGTAGCTCATAATTTCAACTTATTACTTCGAGTCAAGATGGTTTAGCGGTGAGTCGGGTTCGGATAGACGTGTGACACAATTAGCCGTGAGTTCAAATCTTACGCAAAATTGTAGACTTTTTGTAAGTTTTTACTTGGTTGTTGATAAGTAGACTTGGTATCAATTAAGGCTTTCAGTCTCGATACATTTTCGAGTCCCGGGAAAAAAATCGAGACTCGGTCCGGTCCCGGGATTCCCGGGAAAACGAGACTTTGAAAATAAGTTTCATACTCAAGGTTTATTCAATTAGGCAATTAATACAATATGTTTCAATTAAGTACTTTAATAATCAACTATTACAATATAATAAAAAATAAGTAAAATTATCATTTTTAATTTTTATAATAGGCACGCAGAAAGCAAACTGCATTCAAAGTGTTTTCAGATAGAGAGGATCTGATCTTGTTGCAAAACTAACCTGCATTAGAAAAAGCTCTCTCTGCTTCGACGCTAGTAGGGGGTATTGAAAACAAATAAATTAAGCACTGATATAAATGCTTACATCTGTCGCCACCATTCTCAAAGAGAGCTTTTTCTACATGCAAAGTCGTTTGCAAGTCATGGATGCTAGTTTGATGCTATTTTTTGAGGATTTAGCAAGTTTTCAAGCTCACACGCTAGCTGTTCTTTAGCAGTTAAACTGGTAAAAAACAGCTAGCTGGTGATATAATTAAAATCATTGGCACTGGATTTCGCTGAATAACTGTCAGTTGATTTTTTTGAAAAATCAACTTTTAATGATATTGTGATGTCGTCGTTATTTAAAGTATCGAATGCCCTTGGATCCAGCTTATTTTCGAAAAACTGGGAAGGATTGTGTTGAAAAATACTCGCCTCAATTAGCCTGTTTTTAACCGACGAAAAAAAAGGAGGAGGTTCTCAATTCGACATGTATATTTTTTTTTTTTTATTTTTTTTTATGTATGACCACGCATAACTTTTTACTGAGACGTCCGATTTGAAAAATTCTTTTTTCATTGGAGAGAGTATATTTCAAAGTTGGTCCCATTTCAAATTGAAAAAAAAAATCCGCCCCTAAGGGTGGAAAAATTGGGGTTGATTGATTTTTTTTCATACTAAATTTGCAATTGTGAACCGATTTTGTTTAAATTTGAAACACATATGTAGTTCTGGTGATAATACGGCGTCAAAATGATCTGATGATGGATGATGGAGACAGGAAATACTTGCATTTTGCAAGAGGTCCTCAACAGTTTAAAGCAGCAATATTTCGTGTTTCAACTCATTTCATGCACGTTGACGATAACTTTAGACCTAGCTGGAGAATAGAGCTGTCATTGAAGGTCTGAAGATCGAGACGGAAGGCTTTTGAAAGAGGTTCTTATCAATTTACAGCCGCTATATTGTGTTTGGGCTCGTTTTATTAACCTTGATGAGGACTTTGAGCCAATCTGGATAATTACTGTCACTGAAGATCTGACGATGGAGACGGAAGGTATTTGCAAGACGTTTTCAACAGTTTACAGCAGCTATATCGTGTTTGGGCTCATTTAATGCACCTTGACGTGATCTTTAGACCTAGCTGGAGAATTACGGTCATGGAAGGTCTGATGATGGAGACGGGAAGTATTTACTAGACATTCCCAATAGCTTACAGCAGCTGTATTGTGTTTAGGCTCATTTCATGTACGTCGATGAGAACTGTTGATGCCTTGCCGATTGTATGATTGTCATCAAAGCTCTGGCGGTAGAAATGGAAGTCAGTTACAAGAGGTTCCCTACAGTATAACCCCACTTGGGCTTATTTCTTGAACTTTATTAAAAACTTTAGACCTTAAATAAGACCCTTATTTGAAAAAACATAATAAGTGTGTTTTAGCCATTACTGCAAGAATGATATATCTGTATATGTGCAGTACACAGTGAGTTAACCTTCCAGTCTCTGGATTTCAGTCAGCGCGCTCATCATGCGGATAAATTAACACCTTAATTGGTTCTAAATTTGATAATGATGCTAATAAAATGTAGTCCCAGGTCAATTCATGCTTTATCGAGGGTCGTCCCTTGAACTTTGAACCCAGCTTAGAATTACAGGCAACGTCATGCGTTCAAAAACATTTCTAGTACGTGTTCTTTTGAAAATTGCCACCACTCGAGGTCTAGCAACATAGTCATTGCTATCACTTTATTTCCTTTGCTTTCATTGTTAACACAATTTTTTAGATTTTTGGTAGGTACTAGAATATCTGGAGGTCTATTCCCAAAGACTCGATAGTGTTTCGAATTCATGGTAGTCATCTTAGTACTTGTCAACCTGTTTGACGGTAAGGAACATTCTTATCGAAGCTCCCATCCCCGAATCCTTCATCTTACGCGTCTGTTCGCCTAACAAGGTTGTTTATTAAATATCAAAAGCAACTAATGTGGGTTCAAAATAATAGCTACCAATTATTTAGTAGTGTCGAAGTATACCAAAAAATCGTCGAAAAAGGAAATTAGATAGCAAAAGACAATATTTTATTTTAAAAAGCCGAAAAATTTTGAATTTGAATAACAGTCAAAAATTTTATACAAATTAGATTAAGTAAAGCAACAACTTTGTTGTAAAAGAAAACCAAAAAGAGTAAAATAAAAACTTTTTAACAAAAAATTGAACCGACGAAAAGTGAAAAATAAAAAACCTTTTAGTCTAGCTAAGCTCCAAAGTTAAAGTATGAGATTAATTTTGAGGCGGCGCCAACAAACAATGATCGACGATCAATCAAGTTGTCAACGTTTACCATGTTACGTTATGAAAATCAATAAATAGTTTGTTTGGCGCCGACTTGAAATTAATCTCATACTTTAACTTTGGAGCTTAGCTAGACTAAAAGGTTTTTTTCCTTAATACGAATTGGCGAGGCTTACGCTTAAAGTGCTTTGTTGTGAATTTAGCTTTTGGACGCAGAAATTTAAAGCAGTATCCGCTGTCAACAGAGTTGCATCTCGCCTACACAACGCAAATGCAAAAAAATGCAAATTTATCGTAAAAGTCATATTGAAATATGACTTTTACGATAAATTTGCATTTTTTTAAAGATATTTTGTGAATTTCAAATTGCCTCGTGTGTACTATATTCTGATTCGGTGAACTCAACTCTAGACCCTACATTATCAAAGCCTTTCGAACGCATATTTTAAATTTAAGGAAACGTTCAAGCATTTCAGCTAAACTGGACTATCTCGTCTTGCAATCAATTTAGTTCTCTGTGGAAGTCTTCCTCCACGTATTTCTTCAGTACAGTTTGTTTTGTTGGCCATTTCCTGAATAACTTTGCTACTTTTCGTACTTTATTAATCATTATTTGTGGGTGGGGCGTGGTGGGCACTCACCTGTTGGGGTGCTTGTCGGGCTCGGCGTGGTGGTGCTCGTGCGGCGAGAAGATGCGGCCGTCCCCGCACGGGGCCGTGCTCACGTACAGGTGCACCGCGCGCGACGGCTTCAGCTGGAACCCGCCGCCCGCCAGCGGCTCCACGTCGCTCTCCTCCAGCGGCACGCTGGGATCTGCGCACACGCGACCCCATCAACCAGAACAGACTATCATTATGCACCCCGTTATGTTCCCAATGACGACAACCACTGCCAGTGGCTGGGTTGTGCAGGCATGCGCTCCATATAATACACTGATATTCAGATATGTCCGGTTAGATTGGAAGAGTTTCCAAACATTGCTCGAGAAAAAGTTGGCAGATCATGAATGTGCCTACAGCAGGAAAACGAGGTACCTCTTGATGATAGAGAATAGGCTGTTAACTCGCACGCGGGCCTGAAGCCAAGTTGGTAGATGTGTCTGTTTGTGTGAGTGTAGTAGAGCAAGCATGGTGTGTGTGTGTGTGCGCTCACCTGGTTGGTTGGCGTACATGAGCAGCTGCGCGTACAGGTGCCGCTGCAGGCAACGCCGCGCCGCCACCTGCACGCAACACTCGCTCACTTAATTATACTATTATTAGGATAATTGTAATCGCCGAGGGTAAACAAGTGACGTCACCTAGCACCACCTTTAAATAGGGCGTTATGAGTGTGATTCGATCATTTGCTCGTTGGCTCTCGAACCGAAAGGTTGTCAGGTGATCGGCGCTGTTTGCTATCGTGTAAATTTAGTGGTTATTTATAAAATCATTTATAAAGTAACGGTTGTTTGTTGATGTGATTATTTTGTGTTCTATTAAATTGTGTAAATGAAAGTTTAAATGTTTAGAGGTTAGAATAAACGTTTAGTTTCCTGACAAATTGTTTTTTTTTAATTAATATCCCTTCTGGGTGCTAAAATCAGAAGTGGGATTGTCCCGTGCTCATTTTTAAATAAAAACAACCGTTACTTTATAAAATGCCGCGATCTATTCGTTCGCGTAGCAGCTCTGAGGAATCTTCACCTCATAGAACGCATAAAAAGCATAGC
Source organism: Ochropleura plecta (assembly GCA_905475445.1). NCBI lineage: Eukaryota > Metazoa > Arthropoda > Insecta > Lepidoptera > Noctuidae > Ochropleura > Ochropleura plecta. The sequence continues at coordinate 13,208,462 of FR997749.1, forward strand.
AGATCGCGCCAACGCCACCGTGTTTCTAGGCAGCGTCGCTCTCGGTCCCGTAGTCGTGATAGCTCTGTAAAACAAGCGTTGAGTGCAATTGTGTCGCGATTAAACGCAATCGAGGACAGGACCGCGAGTAGTTCGCATACGCCAGTGCCACCAAACCGTGCCATCACACCTCAACGTGATAACCTTAACAATGATGTGCTTAACGCCGCAAATTCGCTGACCGACGTATTAGCTGCTATCGGGAGTAAGCCGCATAATTATTACGTGTCAAACTTCGATCCTGCTGTCCACGATTTTGAGGTGTGGTGTAACGAGGTGGAGCGTGCCAGGTTAGTGAATCGTTGGTCTGATTTAGAGTGTTTATCGCGGGTTGCTTACTGCCTCAAAGGGGACGCTAAGACATGGCTGAATGAGTGGACGACAAACGATCGTTCGTGGTCGAATTTTTCGAAAGATTTCAAGTCCCTTTGTCCACGGAAACAAGATTATGCCAACATACTCTTCGACGTCATGTCCACCACGTCTGACAAATATCCAACGTTCGCGGAATATGCTCGACGTTCCTTATTACGACTTCGTATTATTAAGGGCTTAAGTGATGATTTAATGGTCCAGATTGTCATACGTGGTATCAATGATGCTCAGGTACGCGCCGCTGCCGCAAATGCGAACCTTACGGTGGAAACTATAGTTTCGTTCTTAGCTATTTATGTAAAGCCGGGGCGTACCAAAGACAATCCTCGCCGGCCTGCTAGCGCTTCGGCAAATAAACGTCCTAATGATCAATCTGCCGGCAAGTGTTACACGTGCGGCGAGGTTGGACATAGACGCATTAACTGTACAAAAAAGCGTAAATATTCTGATAACAGTAACACAAAGCTGACTTGTACGTTTTGCAAAAAGAATGGACACAAAGAGAGCGAATGTTTTACTAAGGCGCGAATTGAGGCACAAGCCAACAACCATAAAAAGGTTAACCTTTGTAGGGAGATATCTAACACATCCCGTAATAGTGATATTAGTACTGCTGTCATACAGGGCATACCGGTGGATATTTTAATAGATAGCGGTGCGCTTAACGTTTCTCTTATATCGTCTGACGTCGTAAAGTACTTTTCTTGTGTTCGAAAGCCAACTCACTGCGTAATTAAAGGGGTTAGTTATGACGGAATTATTGCTCGCGAATATGTCACCCTTACGGTCGAATTTAGCAACATGGCACTCGAAATAGATTTTATTATTGTGCCTTCATCTTGTATGAATACGCCTATTATTATTGGCACTGATGTCTTAAACAGGGACGGGGTAACCTTTGTTAGAACAAAACAAGGACAGTATTTGACTCATTCCACCAAACAGACAATATGCATTAACACCGCTGAACTCGACTGTTTGAGTGATATAAATACGCCGTTGCAAGGCCAAGACCTAAGGTCTTTGTTATGCATTGTTAGTGATTTCTTACCCTTTTTCATATCTGGCACAGCCATTACGACTGTCAAAACGGGAAAAATGCAAATTAATTTAAATAGCGACATTCCCGTAGCTTATCACCCTTATAGGCTATCCTATCAAGAAAAATTGAAAGTCCGGGATATCGTAAAAGATTTATTAGATAAGTCTATAATTAGGGAGTCCAATTCGGAGTACGCGAGTCCTATCATCCTAGTAAAAAAGAAGGATGGTACCGATAGGTTGTGTGTGGACTTCCGAGCACTCAATCGGATAACGGTAAAGGATAGATATCCACTTCCTCTCATAGAGGATCACATAGACCGATTGGGTGGCTCGAAATTCTTCAGTGGCCTTGACATGGCTTCAGGCTTCCATCAAATCCCTATCGAAGAGGGTTCGATACATAAAACGGGATTTGTAACACCGGAGGGGCATTTTGAGTACTTGAAGATGCCATTTGGTTTATGTAACGCCCCTACGGTATACCAACGTATTATCAATAAAACCCTCCGAAGGTTCATCGAATCTGGTAACGTGCTTGTGTATATCGATGACGTACTCCTTATGAGCATGACAGTTGCTGACGGGAATCAACTTTTACGCGAAGTTTTGGAATCTCTAACACAAGCCGGATTTTCGATCAATCTTCGAAAGTGTTCGTTTCTCACGACCGAGGTGGAATATTTGGGACGTATAATAAGCCATGGTCAGGTTAGGCCGAACCCCAATAAAATTGAAGCCTTAACTAATACTCCTATACCCAGTAACGTTAAACAAGTCAGACAATTCTTGGGTTTAGCGGGATATTTTAGACGTTACATCGAAGGGTATGCCACAAAAACTGCAAGTATTTCTCGGCTAACGAAAAAGAACGTTCAATTTGAATGGGGGCCCGAACAAGAAGAGGTCCGCCTATATCTTATCAAACAGTTGACCAGTGAACCAATACTTGCAATTTTTGACCCTAAATTGACGACGGAATTGCACACAGACGCCAGTAGTGCAGGATATGGGGCCGTACTCATGCAAATTCATAGCGGTGGTATTAAGCGGGTAGTTGCCTATTTTAGTAAGGTCACACAGGGCGCTGAAAGCAGATACCACTCCTACGAGCTGGAGACGCTGGCGGTAGTCAGGGCGTTGCAGCATTTTAGACATTACTTAATTGGCATAAACTTTATGATTATAACCGACTGCAACGCCTTGAAAGCCACTGAGCGTAAGAAGGACCTGCTTCCACGCGTAGCGCGCTGGTGGATTTACTTGCAGGATTTTAATTTCACAATTGAATACCGAAAAGGAGTCATGATGTCTCATGCTGACTACCTCAGCAGGAATCCACCAGTTGCGCAGGTGAACCACATCGATAAACCGTTAAACTGGGCCCAAATGGCACAAGCTGCCGATAACGAAACACTGGACCTGATACAAAAATTAAGAGATGGTCGGTTAGATTCGCGTCGTTATGTTAATCAAAATGATTTACTTTATTACCGTTACTCGCCAGTCGGTGAAGAGTCCAGATTGTTGTGCTATGTCCCCAAAGGACACCGACTTAGTTTACTGCGACTATTTCACGATGAACACGAGCATATTGGTGCCGAGAAAACATTAGACCTTATACTAAAGCATTTCTGGTTCCCAGGCCTGAAAAACTTTGTTTTGAAATATACCTCACATTGCCTCATTTGTATTTCCAAAAAACGAGTGCCTAGGGCACCCCCTCAACCTATCACGTCATGGGCAAAACCTGAAGTTCCTTTTAACACTATTCATGTGGACGCATTGGGCCCTTTGCCAGAGTCAAATGGTTATAAGTTTGTTTTTGTACTAGTAGACGCATTCACGAAATTTTGCATACTGTATCCCATGTATCGGCAAGACACTAGTGAACTTAAGCGTGTTTTTAATAATGCAATTTCTTTGTTTGGAGCCCCTAAATTAATTGTGTGTGACAGAGGTCGTATGTTCAAAGCAGCTGGCTTCACAAGCTGGATATCAGATTTAGGTTGTGACATCCACCACATAACTCCCGAGATGCATCATGCAAACGGGCAGGCAGAACGATATGTGCGAACTGTTTTAAACCTTATTCGTGTAGAAAGTCGTAATAAAAATGTAATTTGGTCAGATTCACTTTGGAAAATTCAGCTTGTATTAAATATTACTAAACAAAAAACAACACAAATGTCAGCACTAAACTTACTGATTGGCACTGAGGCCACCACTCCCGTTATCCGTGCGCTGGTTCGCGATGTGGCAATCGAAAACGCGAACCCTAACCGTGAAGCATGGAGAGAAATCTGCAGGAGCCGGGCAAAGGATTTGCTTGACAAGAACCAAAATAAACAAGATTCCCACACCAATCGCCAACGGCACCCTCCTAAGGTTTTCAAGACTGACGACCTGGTGTTTGTGATTAAATACTCTCAATCAACTGGTAAACTGGATTCCGGAATGCGAGGGCCCTATAGAGTTACCAAGGTCCTCCAAAACAACCGTTACGAGCTGAAGCTATTGGGTGGAGCCGGAGGTAAAACAACTCAGGCTGCAGCACAGTATATGGTGCCGTGGAAAGGGGAATGGTGTCCCGAGAGTTGTTCAGCTTTCTTTGACAGTAAGTGTACATGTACATGTTTATGTTGCAGAATGATATGGTGTGAACTTGTTATAAATGAGTATGCACGTGAGACGGATAACAATTTCCGAATGGATAGAGTCAACGACTGGTCGTGCACCTCAAGCTGAGTGAATAGACGCTCTTGTGTTCACATGTATTGGACTTATTGTCCGGCAGACACATATGTTGGATATGTGTGTAGGCACAAAGGTAGCCTAGCAGACACGTTTTTAACGTGTATTGGACTTAATGTCCGGCAGACACATATGTTGGATATGTGTGTAGGCACAAAGGTAGCCTAGCAGACACGTTTTTAACGTGTATTGGACTTAATGTCCGGCAGACACATATGTTGGATATGTGTGTAGGCACAAAGGTAGCCTAGCAGACACGTTTTTAACGTGTATTGGACTTAATGTCCGGCAGACACATATGTTGGATATGTGTGTAGGCACAAAGGTAGCCTAGCAGACACGTTTTTTAACGTGTATTGGACTTAATGTCCGGCAGACACATATGTTGGATATGTGTGTAGGCACAAAGGTAGCCTAGCAGACACGTTTTTTAACGTGTATTGGACTTAATGTCCGGCAGACACATATGTTGGATATGTGTGTAGGCACAAAGGTAGCCTAGCAGACACGTTTTTTAACGTGTATTGGACTTAATGTCCGGCAGACACATATGTTGGATATGTGTGTAGGCACAAAGGTAGCCTAGCAGACACGTTTTTAACGTGTATTGGACTTAATGTCCGGCAGACACATATGTTGGATATGTGTGTAGGCACAAAGGTAGCCTAGCAGACACGTTTGATAACGTGTATTGAAATGTCCTTCGGACTCATGCGCAATCACATAGTGCGGGCGATGTGGCTGATGATGTATGGTTTGAGGACGAATGTACTTGCTTGGACGAGTGATTTATTGAATGAGGGCCTTGAATGCGAGATGGATGAAAGAATAGTTGTTTTCTTAGTATTTGTATGTGTGTACAACAACTAATTTACTTTATTCTTTCAAGATACTGACGATGAAGGTGGTGATGGCGATAAGGCTGGCCCATCTTCCGTGGCCCTTGCAGTACCTAACGATGAGTGACAATGTGGAAGACGTGCCCCCGAGGACGGTGCACGGTCAGGAGAGGCCGTATTAGGATAATTGTAATCGCCGAGGGTAAACAAGTGACGTCACCTAGCACCACCTTTAAATAGGGCGTTATGAGTGTGATTCGATCATTTGCTCGTTGGCTCTCGAACCGAAAGGTTGTCAGGTGATCGGCGCTGTTTGCTATCGTGTAAATTTAGTGGTTATTTATAAAATCATTTATAAAGTAACGGTTGTTTGTTGATGTGATTATTTTGTGTTCTATTAAATTGTGTAAATGAAAGTTTAAATGTTTAGAGGTTAGAATAAACGTTTAGTTTCCTGACAAATTGTTTTTTTTTAATTAATATCCCTTCTGGGTGCTAAAACTATATATTTATATCGGATTAACAGGATTTGTTCCGTTGGACTTACAATATCTTCGTCTACTCTTGTAATATGCATTCATACTGAAAACAACTGCTAACGAAAAGTTTCTTCACGATATGTGACTGTATAATACATGTAGTATACAAGTACGAGTGTGTCACGGTACCTCTGCGTGGCAGTCGTTGACGGCGCGCCCGGTGACGGACATGTGCTCGCCTGACACGCACTTGGTGCCCGTCGTCACCGCTATCACCTGCAACACGACCGCGTCAGCACACCACGCTACGGCGCCCGCCAGCACTACTGCAGTGCAATTAGCAACAACACATGATAATCTGTTGATGATGGACTCACCCGGGCGTCTTTGATGCGGTTGTGAGTGGTGATGACGATGCCGGCCAGTACCTTGCGCTTGGAGTGCACCAGGTCGTTCTTCATCAGCTCGTTGAACTTCTCGTTCACCAGTCTGTGAAGCATTGAGCCGGATTTAGCGTCATACATCGCCACTGATAGCATGCCACAGTGTGTGTGTAGTGTGCGTGTGCGTGTGTGTACTCACTTGCCGATGTGGTCGGCGAGGATCTGGTGCAGCGCGCCGGCGGGGGGCGCGGAGGGGGGCGAGTCGCGGTGCGTGTGTGTGCGTGTGTGTACTCACTTGCCGATGTGGTCGGCGAGGGTCTGGTGGAGCGCGCCGGCGGGGGGCGCGGAGGGGGGCGAGTCGCGGTGCGTGTGTGTACTCACTTGCCGATGTGGTCGGCGAGGGTCTGGTGCAGCGCGCCGGCGGGGGGCGCGGAGGGGGGCGAGTCGCGGTGCGTGTGTGTGCGTGTGTGTACTCACTTGCCGATGTGGTCGGCGAGGGTCTGGTGCAGCGCGCCGGCGGGGGGCGCGGAGGGGGGCGAGTCGCGGTGCGTGTGTGTGCGTGTGTGTACTCACTTGCCGATGTGGTCGGCGAGGGTCTGGTGGAGCGCGCCGGCGGGGGGCGCGGAGGGGGCGAGTCGCGGTGCGTGTGTGTGCGTGTGTGTACTCACTTGCCGATGTGGTCGGCGAGGGTCTGGTGCAGCGCGCCGGCGGGGGGCGCGGAGGGGGGCGAGTCGCGGTGCGTGTGTGTGCGTGTGTGTACTCACTTGCCGATGTGGTCGGCGAGGGTCTGGTGGAGCGCGCCGGCGGGGGGCGCGGAGGGGGCGAGTCGCGGTGCGTGTGTGTGCGTGTGTGTACTCACTTGCCGATGTGGTCGGCGAGGGTCTGGTGGAGCGCGCCGGCGGGGGGCGCGGAGGGGGGCGAGTCGCGGTGCGTGTGTGTACTCACTTGCCGATGTGGTCGGCGAGGGTCTGGTGCAGCGCGCCGGCGGGGGGCGCGGAGGGGGGCGAGTCGCGGTGCGTGTGTGTGCGTGTGTGTACTCACTTGCCGATGTGGTCGGCGAGGGTCTGGTGGAGCGCGCCGGCGGGGGGCGCGGAGGGGGCGAGTCGCGGTGCGTGTGTGTGCGTGTGTGTACTCACTTGCCGATGTGGTCGGCGAGGGTCTGGTGGAGCGCGCCGGCGGGGGGCGCGGAGGGGGGCGAGTCGCGGTGCGTGTGTGTACTCACTTGCCGATGTGGTCGGCGAGGGTCTGGTGCAGCGCGCCGGCGGGGGGCGCGGAGGGGGGCGAGTCGCGGTGCGTGTGTGTACTCACTTGCCGATGTGGTCGGCGAGGATCTGGTGGAGCGCGCCGGCGGGGGGCGCGGAGGGGGGCGAGTCGCGGTGCGTGTGTGTGCGTGTGTGTACTCACTTGCCGATGTGGTCGGCGAGGGTCTGGTGCAGCGCGCCGGCGGGGGGCGCGGAGGGGGGCGAGTCGCGGTGCGTATGTGTACTCACTTGCCGATGTGGTCGGCGAGGGTCTGGTGCAGCGCGCCGGCGGGGGGCGCGGAGGGGGGCGAGTCGCGGTGCGTGTGTGTGCGTGTGTGTACTCACTTGCCGATGTGGTCGGCGAGGGTCTGATGCAGCGCGCCGGCGGGGGGCGAGGCGCGGTGCGTGTGTGTGCGTGTGTGTACTCACTTGCCGATGTGGTCGGCGAGGGTCTGGTGCAGCGCGACGGCGGGGGGCGCGGAGGGGGGCGAGTCGCGGTGCGTGTGTGTACTCACTTGCCGATGTGGTCGGCGAGGGTCTGGTGCAGCGCGCCGGCGGGGGGCGCGGAGGGGGGCGAGTCGCGGTGCGCGTGTGTACTCACTTGCCGATGTGGTCGGCGAGGGTCTGGTGCAGCGCGCCGGCGGGGGGCGCGGAGGGGGGCGAGTCGCGGTGCGTGTGTGTACTCACTTGCCGATGTGGTCGGCGAGGGTCTGGTGGAGCGCGCCGGCGGGGGGCGCGGAGGGGGGCGAGTCGCGGTGCGTGTGTGTGCGTGTGTGTACTCACTTGCCGATGTGGTCGGCGAGGGTCTGGTGCAGCGCGCCGGCGGGGGGCGCGGAGGGGGGCGAGTCGCGGTGCGTGTGTGTACTCACTTGCCGATGTGGTCGGCGAGGGTCTGGTGCAGCGCGCCGGCGGGGGGCGCGGAGGGGGGCGAGTCGCGGTGCGTGTGTGTGCGTGTGTGTACTCACTTGCCGATGTGGTCGGCGAGGGTCTGGTGCAGCGCGCCGGCGGGGGGGCGCGGAGGGGGGCGAGTCGCGGTGCGTGTGTGTGCGTGTGTGTACTCACTTGCCGATGTGGTCGGCGAGGGTCTGGTGCAGCGCGCCGGCGGGGGGCGCGGAGGGGGGCGAGTCGCGGTGCGTGTGTGTGCGTGTGTGTACTCACTTGCCGATGTGGTCGGCGAGGGTCTGGTGCAGGGCGCCGGCGGGGGGCGCGGAGGGGGGCGAGTCGCGGTGCGTGTGTGTGCGTGTGTGTACTCACTTGCCGATGTGGTCGGCGAGGGTCTGGTGCAGGGCGCCGGCGGGGGGCGCGGAGGGGGCGAGTCGCGGTGCGTGTGTGTGCGTGTGTGTACTCACTTGCCGATGTGGTCGGCGAGGGTCTGGTGCAGGGCGCCGGCGGGGGGCGCGGAGGGGGGCGAGTCGCGGTGCGTGTGTGTGCGTGTGTGTACTCACTTGCCGATGTGGTCGGCGAGGGTCTGGTGCAGGGCGCCGGCGGGGGGCGCGGAGGGGGGCGAGTCGCGGTGCGTGTCCTCCAGCGACGCGAGGGCGGAGCGCGCGGCCGCCAGCTTGGCTAGCTTCTTACTTGAGCCTGCGACATATCTCATGAGTACTAACACGCACAGGTTTCTTCAGGAAACTTGCTTAACTTAATATTATTTAAGATCCCGCGTATGGCCGACTTTCACTCATCTGCTTACCGAGTGTTAAATACTTTTAAACACTTGTGTGGGCTGTGAAGGAAGCAGTTCTGTCGTGAGTCGTGACACCTACCGACTCTAACGTATCGTTAATTTCATAAATAATAAAAAGCAACATCACAATGTGAAGTCAAACTACAGAAGTAACAATATGAGGGACGTACGAGATTACTAAACATCAAAAATGCTGTTATGCTAGTGATGCGCGCGCTCAGCATTTCTGAACGTTACAGCGAGATCATTACCGTCGTACGGTCGAAACATTCGGAATCCTGCGTCGCACGAGGACGCACGTTCACTTGACCTGCCCTACTTGCGCGGTCTCCACCATTACACCGGCCTAAAGCACGCAAGTTTTATTGACTCATAAAAGTAAATTTTATTAAACTGTGTGTTTCATAAACCCACACTGAGCCAGTGTTTTTATCTGTGTCCCCAGCTGTCTAAGTGTGTACCCAGGGCTTGTGGGTAACTACCCAGTAAGTACCCGAGCCGTAAGCGTGCTCATAACCACCGCCACGCTTACGGCTCGCGTTAATTCAACTTGCCTTCTACTTTATAGTGCAATCGATTTGCCTTTAGCTCTGTGCATTTTGGAATGTATTGGAGTGTTCCACGTCAATCAAAGTGTGCAAGTCATGTTGTGCTTCCGCGAGACTACCGCTTAACTCCTTCGTTAGCGCACACGTACACCTCGCTCTGCTTATACGTTGGTGTCACAATCAGCAGACGTACTGGCCATCTTGTAACACGCTGGATGTATAATTCCAAGGTCCCAAGTTCCGGCTTCTCCACGACCAAAGTTCCGGTCCTAGGTTCCGGTCGATCATCCTAATATTAGTTTGGATATGCTCGTACTCCGCGCCAGGTTGAATTTCACCCTCGCGACCGCGTCACACACGTCAGTCAATCGTCATCATCCGCCGACCATCACAGCTGGGTCTGCAGCGCACAGCGCCGCAAGCCACTGCGGTTATTCGTCACACCAGTCACCAGGACAGTACTGCGCTACGCCCAAACGAACTCGTCACTATAATCCTACCAATCCCCTTTTCTGTTAATGAATACATTAGTATAACAGTCGGCGCGAGACTCACCGTAGCCCTCGAACTTGTGCTCCTTGATCTGGCACACCACCTTGAAGCGCATGCTGTGGCTCAGCTGCAGCGGCGCTGGAACAACAACAAGCCTTACTGTTCGCCTCTTACGGTTGGAATCACATTAACGGTCATTTTAATAACTAAACACTTCTGGTCTCAAATGCTATTTGTTAATGATCGAGTCATTTTTAGTTACCAGAGAGTTAGACAAACAATCTTACCACGGTGTATCGCACTACTGAGTCCTAAATGAGTTGTGGAGGTCAGATAACCAGTCGCTCTATGTAAAATACTAGTGTTCAGCTGCATTCGGTTAAACTGGCAGTAAATCAAGACATAGTAGGGGCGAGTGCAGGTAGTAGTAGTGGCAGTAGGTAGGTACCTTGTGTCTCGGAGAGCGGCGACCCGTCGCCGAACGTGCACGTGAAGGCGAGCCCCGAGTAGTTCTCGTACAGCACGTTGATGGGGCTCTTGTGAGCCGCGCCCGCCACCGCCGCGCCGAACAGCGACGCGGGCTCCGCGCCCACCGCGCCCCCCACGCCCCCCGCGCCCCCCGCGCCCCCAGCGCCTCCCGCGCCCCCCGCGCCACCCGCGCCCCCTGCCGGCACACCACACGGACCTGCAGGCCGTTCATCAGCCGTCACTTCTGACGTGCCTTTGGCTATCCGATACAGGGCACAAGTAAGGTTATTTTTGATTAGTTTTACATGCAACAGCCGTGGCGCGCCATCAACATAAGCATCACGGCGTCTCGTGCTATCTCTCTTCTTATCTATTTTTAGGGCGCCGCTAGTTTTAACAATAAAACCAATGTGCCGTTCATCACTTAACAAAACAATAGGTCACACCGCGCCAATAACTTTCACTACATCACTAAGTAATTTAAAATAGCACAATTAAATTATAATTCTAAAATAGTTCCCAAAATATTAAAACAAATTAAATAGTAACAATCGGCAATCATAATAGCGTATAATTATCATTGAATTGATGGGAAAGTTAACGAGTGCGAGGGAGACAAGCGCTAGAGCGAGAGAGCATTACGCGCGCTTTCGGTAGTGTTGACATGTCACGCATGGCGCCCAGTGCAGTCGACACGGTTGAACTTTATTTGAGTTTAGTGAATGATTGCGTTAAGTGAGTTGTAGAATTTCATGTATCTGGGAATGCAGGCGCGCGGCAAAATTAATTTGAGCGTTTGAAGTGTTTTTGTTTATTAATTATTATTTCTATAGTTTAGGTAGATTTTTTTGGTGGTAGAAAATACCCTTCGACTATTTAAATACATTTGTTTCTCAAAAAAAAGAATTTTACACTTACATAAAGTGAAATGAATAAAAGTATATACAAGTAAATGCGGTCTCTGTAATCACGCAGTTATATAAAACACAAGTACTTAATAGGTGAGATTGACTTCCTTTAAATCCCGTATTCAAGTAACATAATTTGATTATACTAAGTATTAAAAGCATCAGAGTTGATGACGTCATAGCTGTAAAATCAAAGACTGCGCACGAATGTGTGCCGAGACTGCCAGCATTCAAGTGACAGTTGACCGAGTCTCAATATGGCGCGAGCTTAGTCACCTTCTCAATGTAACGGACCACGTCAACATACCTTCCTTCCCGTTGGTGACGTCCGTGTGGGGGGGCGCGGGGAGCGGCGCGGGCTCGGGCGGGGGGTGCGCCTTCACCTTGGGCTCCAGGCATTGGAACTCCGACACTGAACAACGGACAATACGTTGTGAGTTTGTGACACTGCATTGTTCATTATAGTCGTTGGTAATCTATGGCCCAGAATCAACAGGTTTATTAAATAAAAAAGACTTTTTTATACTACTGACCCGGGAACCTGTGCGGCTCGTCGCTGGTGAAGTCCTGGTGCGGGCTGGGCGCGGGCAGCACGCGGCCGGCGCGCGCCAGCAGCGCGGCCAGGCACGCGCGCGCCGGAAGGCACTCTCTAAGTGTATGTACTGACCCGGGAACCTGTGCGGCTCGTCGCTGGTGAAGTCCTGGTGCGGGCTGGGCGCGGGCAGCACGCGGCCGGCGCGCGCCAGCAGCGCGGCCAGGCACGCGCGCGCCGGAAGGCACTCTCTAAGTGTATGTACTGACCCGGGAACCTGTGCGGCTCGTCGCTGGTGAAGTCCTGGTGCGGGCTGGGCGCGGGCAGCACGCGGCCGGCGCGCGCCAGCAGCGCGGCCAGGCACGCGCGCGCCGGAAGGCACTCTCTAAGTGTATGTACTGACCCGGGAACCTGTGCGGCTCGTCGCTGGTGAAGTCCTGGTGCGGGCTGGGCGCGGGCAGCACGCGGCCGGCGCGCGCCAGCAGCGCGGCCAGGCACGCGCGCGCCGGAAGGCACTCTCTAAGTGTATGTACTGACCCGGGAACCTGTGCGGCTCGTCGCTGGTGAAGTCCTGGTGCGGGCTGGGCGCGGGCAGCACGCGGCCGGCGCGCGCCAGCAGCGCGGCCAGGCACGCGCGCGCCGGAAGGCACTCTCTAAGTGTATGTACTGACCCGGGAACCTGTGCGGCTCGTCGCTGGTGAAGTCCTGGTGCGGGCTGGGCGCGGGCAGCACGCGGCCGGCGCGCGCCAGCAGCGCGGCCAGGCACGCGCGCGCCGGAAGGCACTCTCTAAGTGTATGTACTGACCCGGGAACCTGTGCGGCTCGTCGCTGGTGAAGTCCTGGTGCGGGCTGGGCGCGGGCAGCACGCGGCCGGCGCGCGCCAGCAGCGCGGCCAGGCACGCGCGCGCCGCGGCCGCTCGCGCCTCTCGCTTGCTGTGTCCCCAGCCCTCGAACCGCAGGTCTGCCACCTGTCGGGACCACGTCACGAATGAATGTAACACACTTAAAGCAGATGAAGGAGTTCAATAGTTCTCACACGGGCCTCATTTCTGTCTAAACTATCAGTCACGTGTCATGGGCGCTTACTTCACTCGCGTTCAAAAAGTCACGAGGTAACGTAACATAACCTAATAAGAAACCTGAGAGGTCGATCGAACATTTCAAATTTTATTACCGATGCTATGGATGACGGCAAGCCGGTCGATGTAGTTTACACCGATTATAGCAAAGCGTTTGATCGGATCGACCACGTCACTGTCATAAAGAATCTAAACTATAAAAGGCATTAGTGGGGACCTCCAGAGATGGTTCTCATCTTATTTTAATAATAGGTAGCGAGCCGTAGTGCTCTATAATTATATCTAGCTGGGTATCGATGCCCAGCGGAGTGCCTCAGGGTTCGTTGCTCGGTCCCCTCTTATTTGTGATTTATGTTTAACAGACCTGTGCCTGCAACCATCCAGGATTTCTTGGACTGAAAATTGGTTACCACTTCCGACTGATTTGAATCGAAACGAGCAGTCTTAACTAACTTTTAGATGGAGTTAGTTTAAATAACTTAAGCTACGCAGATGACATGGTGTTGCTGAGCCCACCCATCTGTGGAATGAGAAAGTTGCTCTCTATTTGTGAGAGGTACGCAGAGCAGTATGGCTTAAAGTACAACCCTAAGAAAAGTGAGCTGCTGGTGTCTAGGGGTAGTAATAAAAGTCCATTATACGTCCCTCCGGTAACACTGTGCAATTCACTTTTGCAAAGAGTAACCCACTTTAAATATTTGGGCCACATTGTTACCGAGGACCTGAAAGACGATACAGATATGGAAAGGGAGCGTAGGTCATTGGCTGTGAAAATATGGCTGGGGAAATATGGTGGCTAGAAGGTTTGCTGGTTGTTCAGTACCAGTAAAAATTAAACTGTTCAAGGCTTACTGCCAATCATTTTACACCGCATCCTTTGGGCTAATCATACCCTAAAATCAGCCAATGCCCTGCGAGTCCAATATAACAATACCTTTAGGATGCTGTTGAGGCTTCCACCCTATTGTAGTGCGTCCGGTATGTTCGCCGATGCGCACACTGTCACCGCTTAGGCAGCCCGCGACATACAAGGTTTTTTGTTGATCGCGAAGCCTGACACGAACTAACAAAAGAGTATGACGGGCGACCCTGGCGCAGCAGTAGAGACAAGGGCAGGTCACGCAGCATCTCGCAAGTGGCGGCACTTACTGTGACGGCCACCAGGAACGAGGGCGTGTGCTCGGCGCCCACCTTGCGCTCCAACGTGAAGCGGAACGGCACGCACAGCTCGTTGAGCGCGCTGATGGGGTGCGCGCCTGCCAGGGAGCGCGCGCTGCCGTCCATGGTGCGCGCACTACGCGGAGCGATGCACTCACCGAATCTTGACCGATATTCCGTATGCCTGACGGTACGTGACTGGCGTGTGCTAGCTACTACCTAGTATTCGTCACGTGCACTACACAACGTGTACTCAGGTGTGCTCGAAGCCGCCGACCAAGTTTTGTGTAGTGTGTACACCAAACTCAGTACTTACTACGCACAACATATTAAATGAAACACTTTATTTATTTATTATTTTTGTAGTGAAAATCACGTTTAACGGTAGAACTGAATGTAACGCACTCGATACGTTGCCGCGTTGTGCTGAACTGCTGATGCATGCAACAGTTCGCGGCTCGGGCTCGGGGACGCGGACGGTACACTATCGTCGTAACAATGGCGGAGAGAACCACTGTATTTCGGTTCGTCTCCATTTAACAAGTGACACGCAAAATGAACTAGAAACCTTCAAGTTAATGTAAACATGATATCGTTTGGAGCTTGTGCAGCGGCAGCACCAGCACCAGCCGCAGCCCGCACACACAACGGAACACGAATGGTTCACTAAGTGAAGACATCGCGCACGCACACGATGTCGGCGCCGTCTTATCACTTCATGTTTTGTGTTATCGCGTTAGTGGTCGATATAAACAAAGCATCACTGTGTGAATTCAGTTATTTCGTTGACTCGCCCGTTAAGTAGGTGACCGGTACCGACGATTGCCTTCATTACGACGATACACGACAACACAATAATGATAACGTTTTCGTTAAGAGGCATACGCACACACACACACACACACACGAACGTACTGCAACCTCGATGCAACACACGTGTGAGCGGTGACCCGCGCCCGACTTGTTGTCACGTATACTGATCAACGTTTACATCTACGTCGATATAACAGATAAACGACTCTTTCACTAAAGTCAAAATCAAACATTTATTTGAACATGAATCCTTACTAAGCTATACATATCTATATATATAATACATATTATAAAACAAAGTCCCCCGCCGCGTCTGTCTGTCTGTCTGGATGTTCGCGATAAACTCAAATACTACTGCACCGATTTTCAAGCGATTTTCTCCACTCGATAGCGTGATTCTTTAGAAAGGTTTTAGTATATAATTTGTTAAGTTTTTGTATTTATTTCTGTGTACATTAACGATATTTGTTGAAGATGTCGACAAAAAATATGCTGTCTTGGAGATTTAGATAGGGGAATTATAAAACGAGCGATTATAAAAAAGCTTTGCGACTGACATTGCGCTGACACCGGCGACTTGCCGCCCGACTCCACCGCGTCCGTTGTTATGAGATGTGAGTCTGTTGTTACTCACGGTGACAGCGACGTGGAAGCTGGGGCAGTGCGCCGGGCCGCCCTGGCGCAGCACGCTGTAGGCCACGCGCACGCCCAGCTCGTTGTTATGAGATGTGAGTCTGTTGTTACTCACGGTGACAGCGACGTGGAAGCTGGGGCAGTGCGCCGGGCCGCCCTGGCGCAGCACGCTGTAGGCCACGCGCACGCCCAGCTCGTTGTTATGAGATGTGAGTCTGTTGTTACTCACGGTGACAGCGACGTGGAAGCTGGGGCAGTGCGCCGGGCCGCCCTGGCGCAGCACGCTGTAGGCCACGCGCACGCCCAGCTCGTTGTTATGAGATGTGAGTCTGTTGTTACTCACGGTGACAGCGACGTGGAAGCTGGGGCAGTGCGCCGGGCCGCCCTGGCGCAGCACGCTGTAGGCCACGCGCACGCCCAGCTCGTTGTTATGAGATGTGAGTCTGTTGTTACTCACGGTGACAGCGACGTGGAAGCTGGGGCAGTGCGCCGGGCCGCCCTGGCGCAGCACGCTGTAGGCCACGCGCACGCCCAGCTCGTTGTTATGAGATGTGAGTCTGTTGTTACTCACGGTGACAGCGACGTGGAAGCTGGGGCAGTGCGCCGGGCCGCCCTGGCGCAGCACGCTGTAGGCCACGCGCACGCCCAGCTCGTTGTTATGAGATGTGAGTCTGTTGTTACTCACGGTGACAGCGACGTGGAAGCTGGGGCAGTGCGCCGGGCCGCCCTGGCGCAGCACGCTGTAGGCCACGCGCACGCCCAGCTCGTTGTTATGAGATGTGAGTCTGTTGTTACTCACGGTGACAGCGACGTGGAAGCTGGGGCAGTGCGCCGGGCCGCCCTGGCGCAGCACGCTGTAGGCCACGCGCACGCCCAGCTCGTTGAGCGCCGACACCGGCGACTTGCCGCCCGACTCCACCGCGTCCGCCGCCGCCGCCAGCGTCTGACAACGAACGGCGTCTTACATTGAACATCCATCCATACATACGAGTACACCAAGACGTGATAGCCTCGCAGGTAAGAGCACACCTCTCAGGCACGAGGGTGTGAGCAAATACCTGGGACTTTTTTAAAATTCATCTATACTTTTCAAAGTTTAGACAAAGTTTGGACAACACAGAAATCGGTAAAGGATCAGTTCAAGTGATGTACTTTAATGAGTTCTCATTCCGTTTCCTCAATCTGGAATCGCCAACCCGTCTAGAGCAAGCGTGCTAATCATCGCTGGTGCAAGAGGCCTTTGCCCAGCAGTGGGACAGTAGCAGGCTCGTATTATTACAAGTGTTGCGGCACTTCTTCTTCCCAGCTAAAACACGAGGAAGTGGCGAAGGGCAGGGCATTTTCTGGGTCTGTCTCTTGTAATGTTGACGTTCAAAATGTGCTGATTATCAAGCTAAGTTGAATAAATGACAATTGCCCAGAGTGCATTGATGAGTGCTGACCTGCAGGTTCCACTTGAAGCCGCTGCCGACGCGGATGGAGGGCGCGGCGCGCTTGGCGGCCGGCTCGCCGTCTGCAACACACCACCACACCGCTCACTATTACCATCGCATCGCCTCCCTACTCCGCCTCCTTACTCCGCGTCCGACACACCACACTAGTATCACGCCTGTCTTGTTGCAATATGTAAGACTATTTAACTTGCATCATTGATAAGAGATACCCTGTCTACTCTCATATAATAAACTAGCTGTTACCCGTGACTTTGTACGCGTTACTGGCGTTACACTCGCGACTAGCTATAGATTGTTAGTGTGGACGTTCGTTTATTCTATACTAGTAGATACTAGTATAGAATAAACGAACGTCCACGCTGTATAGATATACAGCTGGACTATTCTGTTGCATGTCATGACACTTGTCACACACTTGACGAATATGGACATCACGCAATATTGCTCACCCCTCCAAGTTATTAGCGTGATAGTATGTACCCGTAGTATAGCACATTATTATGTCATAGGTACAAATCTAAGTCCTCGCTAAATATCATTACGAATTATACCGATATCGATTAGTGGAGAAAAGCTGAACATGAACCATTGCAGTTACTTTGATCCTGTATCGTGTGGTTGGTGCGCGTGCCTTACCTAGTGCCAGTGTTTATGTTTATGTCGCCTATTCAATTAGCCTTTGACTTGGGTCAACGTGACGTCGACAAATATCTCTCAAGCACGTTAGTTTCCTACAACAATTGATAATTATACAATCAAACAACATCTAATGTCATATAATATCAGTCTGAGACCTTAGATATCAAAAATATTTAAACGTGTATCGTATGCAGCCCATGTCTGTGATACGACGTATACAACAGGCGTGACAAAAAGCTCAGGCAAGCACACTGTTCACAAACACGAACATCATGAATAGTGGATTAGGTTATAAGGACGCGACGGGACGGGACGGTATGCTGGTTGTATCGCTACTATAATGTACGTAGTGTTGGAGCAAGCTCGCTGGTCAGCGGTCACGGTACCTTCGTTGACCTGGAACACCATGGCAACAGTCTCGCACATCCACTCCACACTGCACACGTCACACTGCACAATACCAAGCGCACGCGCACGCGCACTCGTGACTGGCGCGGCGAACTGACTCGTGCGCCTACCGCCTACCCGCACTAACTCACACATTCACGAACATGTCGGTATGACACATAAACAAGGCTTTTTAGTGTTTCCTACCTCAAAAGTATCAACAAAACCCTTAAGGGACTGCGCAGACGCAAATACTTTTTGTTACCGATACAGCACACCATCACAGGAACCCGTAGATTTTAATAAAATATTCATTGGTAGCTTGTTTCCGTAACAAGACACAAAAGTGTCCACGTTTGCGCAGCGGCAGCGCCTAGAGGATCACTGTGTTGTCTAGAGAGGTGATCGGGTAGGGTTTCATAGAGCCTGCTCCACAGAGTACATTAATCTATAGGGCATGCTGGCATGGCATGCTGGCATGGCCTGCTCCAAGAAGCTTTGTTGATTATGCGACACACAATACGATTGTTGTGTTTGATGCTTTTCAATTATTCATTTTTCATTACTGCACGTGTAAGCGGACACACCCGTTACACTGGAGAATTTATTTATTTAGGTATGGGTATATTTTTTAATTTTATATACATAATTGGTGTTTGCTAGCTGACATGTGACAATGAATGAATAATTTCATAATTGTACCTTGTGATAAACGGAATTGTATAAAGTCTGGTTCATTAAACCTATCAGACAGGTGTGTTGCTGGGGGGTTCGTTCCGCCACTTCTTCTTCCCAGCTAAAACACTAGGAAGTGGCGAAGGGCGGGCGTTTTTGTGGGACTGTCTCTTGTAATGTGACGTTTAAGAAGTGCTGATCATCAGCCTAATTTATATAAATGACTTAATTTTGATTATGACTATTATGATAGCCATTAAAATAAAAAGTTTGTTTTGTAAATCAGATATATCATGTATGAACAGGGAATGATTATGTCAGTTATTAGTAGCGTTTACCTATCGGTTGTACCGACGAGTACGTTGTGACTGAACACATACGCTATCATCACGACTGTTATGGCCGACCCACATTTACCCAATTATATTTTTAAGTGCCATGTAATTGGGGGCGAACGTATTGCCATCAACCGCGCACACATCCTGACTCCTTGGTTGCTACCGAGACATTCCTCATGGTCAGCAGTCGCAGCCAGTCCCCACCCATCCATCAACCGCGCACACATCCTGACTCCTTGGTTGCTACGGAGACATTCCTCATGGTCAGCAGTCGCAGCCAGTCCCCACCCATCCATCAACCGCGCACACATCCTGACTCCTTGGTTGCTACGGAGACATTCCTCATGGTCAGCAGTCGCAGCCAGTCCCCACCCATCCATCAACCGCGCACACATCCTGACTCCTTGGTTGCTACGGAGACATTCCTCATGGTCAGCAGTCGCAGCCAGTCCCCACCCATCCATCAACCGCGCACACATCCTGACTCCTTGGTTGCTACGGAGACATTCCTCATGGTCAGCAGTCGCAGCCAGTCCCCACCCATCCATCAACCGCGCACACATCCTGACTCCTTGGTTGCTACGGAGACATTCCTCATGGTCAGCAGTCGCAGCCAGTCCCCACCCATCCATCAACCGCGCACACATCCTGACTCCTTGGTTGCTACGGAGACATTCCTCATGGTCAGCAGTCGCAGCCAGTCCCCACCCATCCATCTACGTCATATTATATTTGTCTTTCATCCTTACTCCTTCATTGTCTATATTTAGATTTGTTCTGCCTAAATAATGTTACATCTCATCAGGATGGGTGACCGTACCGAGTATACTACGTGGCTCGGTTGGCCGCGACCGCCATGTGTCTCTGTTTGGCAGGCATTACAGGGTGTCTAGCACACAGTCTGACTAGCAGTCTTACTAAACAGTATCGTATTACCCAGTACCGAGCTGTGGAGATCAGATAGGAGAGCTGCATCCGGTGTGGTTGGGAACAGGGCAGGTCGGTACTCACAGTACGTGTCGTGGTGCGGGCGCTTGTGGGGCGCGGGCGGGGAGCGCGGGGGGCGCGGCGGGCGCGGGGGGCGCTGCGGGCGCGGGGGGCGCTGCGGGCGCGGGGGCGGCGGGGGCGCGGGCCGCACGCGGTCCGTGCTCGAGCTGATGTCGGCGCTCGACGTCTGCAACATTCACCGCATCATTGCACAACTGTGACATCATCAGCGCCGCACCTCGCGGGTGCTCTCTCCGAACATTCAACTAAACAGCTCAAGTCTTGTGTTATGACTTACCTAGTTCCTCGACAAAATCTATTTTATTGTGAATTTCAAGAAGTCGTGCAGTAAAAGTTGTTCAGTATCATGTTCGGAGGGAGGTCCTGGGAGGTGTCGCGTATATTATGTTACTCCTTGTATGTTTCGCAGTTGGTTCGTTCAACTGGTGATTTAGCTGTATCTCGGAGTGTACCACCTCTCTTACTACACTTATCTATATATAAATAACAGGCTGGCGACTTGTGGCACCCGCTCGGCCCGGGGAGCGCACATTATACTCTGCAGACAGAAGTATGTTCCGCCTGCGCTTAGTCATATGTAATGTAACATTTTTGGTTTTTATAATTATTTCCATAGATAGACTAGATAACTCTAGTGACATGGCTATAAATCACTTTCATATTACTAACTTCTGGGATACAACTACATCACGGCTGAAAACTATCTTACTGTGAATTTGCATGTCTGGATATGTAAATGCATAAATCATTGTTTTGTGCATTACTGTATACTATACTATAGTATTATTTGATCATATTGCTTGTTTCAATGGTATAATGAGTGCTAAGTGCATTGCATTACCCTGGTCTCTAATGAAAACTTAGTCTAAAAGGAATAAAAAATGCACACATCTATCAAAAGCAATGTCAATTTTTCTGAACAAATAGTTCTAACTTTCAAGAACAAGCAAACAAAAGAAATTATTAATATTATTATGTATGTGCATATTTTGTCACTTTGATGGTGCATTGCATACAATCCAATGTCCCATCAAGTCCCATCTATGTGCATATGTTGTAGCTCGGAAGGAGCACGGCCTCATATGCATGTGGACTATTGTATAAGTACAGTTGTCCGGCTCCCAGCGGTGCCATGGTCGCCGGCTGGCGTGCCCACACTCACCCATGCGCTGAATGCATCTGGAACACAATAACACTCAGTTAGAACACGCCACATAACTTCATTCCCTCTTACATTCAACTCCCATCCCATTTCCCATTTATTCATCACAATCATCATTCTTTATATTTGACTAGCTTTTGCCCGCGGCTTCTCTCGCGTTAAATTCGGGGTAACACAGTTCCCCTTGCACCTTATTGATTTGTAATAGCAATGCTAAGTTTTCCCTTTTCTTCCCTCTTTCTCCCTCACATCCCACTTTTTTTTTTTAATTAGCCTATGTCGTCTCCTGGTTCCCAACTATCTCTGTACAAAAATTCATCAAAATAGGTTTAGCCAGTAAAGCGTGAAGAGGTAACAAACAAACAAATAAACTCACTTTCGCTTTTATAATATTAGTAAGGATAACAGAAACAGTATTTCTTTATAATTTTTTTCTTCTCACTCTTAATTTATTTACATTTTGACGGGCCTGTTGGTCTAGTGGTTAGTGGCCCTGACTGCTGAGCTAGGTCGTGGGTTCGATTCCCACCCAGGACAAACTTTGTGTGATGAGCATGATTGTTTGTTCTGTGTCTGGGTGTGATTTATCTATAATATGTATGTATTTATAAATTATATAAGTATGTATATCAGTTGTCTGGTTACCATAACACAAGCTCTGCTTAGCTTGGGATCAGATAGCCGTGTGTAAGTTGTCCCAAGATATTTATTATTATTTATTTAACAATATCATTATTGTTTGCATGCCTCATACAAGGGAGATTGTTGTGTGTCGCCCAATTATATTATAGTTACATTAAATTGTATGTCTCCACAGAAGAGCCATTATAGTGTACAATTTGTAACAAACAATGAACACTTGATACACAAACAGATAAAGCTCTGGAACTGATTAACAAGGTTAAAGGCTTTTAGAACCCACATACTTCACTATCTGCCTGCCTTTTGTCTATTAATATAATTAGCAGCTTAGACAGGCAGTCACCCCAAGTGACATACTCTGGTTGTGGTGTCACTGGATGCTGACCCCAGTAGACTGGGGAAATAGCAGAGGTGCAGATTTGTTAGCTAATATTTTAGTGCAATGTATGTACCATTTATGCCTCATGATCAGAGACCCAAGGGATAAATGGTGTAATGGTGTATGGAAATTTGATATATTAGATTATTATATGCATGACCGTGTATGTCTCTGAAGCTACAAGCAACACACTACTTTGTATGCTAAGCTGAATGAGACAGTATTGTGTACACAGAACTGGTATAAGTATGCGGCACACAGCTGCCTACTAGTGTGGGCCGGACACTCGCGCACTCGCGCCCCTGTTGCATCGAGCGACAGAGTACAATCATGTCATAGTCCAACATGACACTCCTCAGTTACTCACATGACTACTCTCTCTACTGTCGCCGGCTAATTGTGTAAAACAACAGCTCAGACAGCTCAACAACGCGACACTATTATGAGATACAAAACTTGTAGCTTCACATATAAAGCAATTTTTAGGTTATTACGGTAAATAGTTTATCACGCTGCAGTTATACAAAGCGTTCGTTGATCATAAACATGTTAGAAAACTCACCGTTCTTGGTAAAATCTGCGAAGTTATAATCCATATTTTTTTTACAATAACATAACAAATTCAGCGTCCACAAATATCGAATGAGACCGTGTTCAATGAACACTTCAAAAATACTATTCAAAGCGCCTTGCAGCGCCAGTTCCGTTCAGTTAATTATTGTATTTTAATTTAATTCATCGCTTATTTATTTTTCTTGAGAGCTGTCGGCTTAGAACAACAACAATCGATTTCTGATAGTGAGTTGAGTTTGACTTTGACTTGACAATCTTGACACTGGCCTGTGGCAGTGACAGTGACAGTGGTTTGGAGTGACCACAGTACACCTATAAAATACGTTTCGAAATAAGAAAAAAAAACAATAAAAGCCAGCACAAAAAACGACTACTGAAATATTTATTTCAGCTGTTTTAGTAGTGTGATGGTATCTCATACAAGCAATATTGACAAAACTTAATAATTATTATTGTGTACCTACTAACATAGATCGTAAGAAAATTGTTACTAACACTTATAATTATTATGTACCTACTAACATAGATCTTAAGACACATTGTTACTAACACTTATATGGATTCTGTCCGAAATAAATGGTTATTATTATTATTATTATTATTTCAGTCTTTTTAGTTTTGGTGTCAGTTTTTTTTTCAGTTAAATTGACGGTAAATAAAAAGACAAAAGGGGTAAAGCTCCACATTTTGATATCTTAATTTTTTTATTGAAATCAACGCCACTATTTTTCGACCTGTATATATTTATATATTTTTTTTATGTATGACCACGCATAACTTTTTACTGAGACGTCCGATTTGAAAATTTCTTTTTTCATTGGACAGAGTATATTTCAAAGTTGGTCCCATTTTAATGAGAAAAAGAAATCCGCCGCGAAGGGTGGGAAAATAGGGGGTGATTGATTTTTTTTCACACTGAATTAACAATTGTGAACAGATTCTGTTTAAATTTGGCACATTTATGTAGTTCTGATGACATTTCGACGTTTTAAAGATCTGATGATGGATGATGGAGACGGAAAACACTTGCAACTTGGAAGAGGTACTCCACAGTTTAAAGCAGCGATACCTAAATCGTGTTTCAACTCATTTCATTCACGTTGACGAGAACTTTAGACCTTACTGGAGGCTGGCGCTGTCATTGAAGGTCTGACGATGGAGACGGAATGCAATTGCAAGAGGTCCGCATGGATTAACGGCAGCTATTCTGTGTTTGGGCTCCTTTTATTCACCTTAAAAAGATCTTTGAGCCAAGCTGGATAATGACTGTCATGGATGATCTAACGATGGAGACGGAAGGTATTTGCACGGCGTTCTTAACAGTTAACAGCAGCTATATCGTGTTTGGGCTCATTTCATGCATCTTGACGAGATCTTATCAGCTAGCTGGAGAATTACGGTCATAGAAGGTCTGATGATGGAGACGGAAAGTATTTCCTAGATGTTCTCAATAGCTTACAGCAGCTGTATTGTGTTTAGGCTCATTTCATGTACGTCGATGAGAACTGTTGACCTTGTTGGATTATGATTTTCATCGAATCTCTGGCGGTGGAAACGGAAGACAGTTACAAGAGATTCCCAACAGTTGGGCTTATATCTTGAACTTTATTGACAACTTTAGACCTTATTGGGTTAAGGGTGCCATCTACGGGGAAAGTTATTTGATAATTTCCCATCCGCAAAAAAAAGGGTTTCATCGACGGACGGATGCCCTTATTTGAAAAAAACATAATAAGTGTGTTTTAGAGATTACGGCAAGAATTAAATTTCTGTTTAATGTGCAGGGCATAGTGAGTTAACCTTTCAGTCTCTGCATTTCAGTCAGCGCGAAAATCATGCGGGTAGATGAACACCTTATTTGGTTCTAAATCTGATAATTTTGTTAAAACTTTCAGGTCTAGGTCAATTCATGGTTTATCGAGGGCCGACCCTTGCAGTTTATGTATCGTGACGGCTCAGCTTAGAATTACCGGCCACATCATGTGGTAAATTAAAAAAAAAAAAAAAAAAATCTTTTAAAAATTGCAATCAATAGAGATCCAGCAACACACCCATCGCTTTCACTCTATTTCCTTTGCTTTCATGGGCACCACAATTCTTCAGATTTTTTGGTAGGTACAACAATATCTGGAGGTATCCCAAGGACGCGATGGTGTTTCGAATTCATGGTAGTCATCTTAGTACTTGTCAACCTGTTTGACGGTAAGGAACATTCTTATCGAAGCACCATCCTTACGCTTACGCCTCTCTTCGCTTATCAAGGATTTTTAAATAGCAATAGCAAGTAATGTAGGTTCCTAATAATAGCACCCAAATATTGAGCACAATGTAGATTTCAACAAAAAATCGACAAAAATAGGAAACTAGAAAGCAAAAAAACAATATTTGATTTAAAAAAGCCGAGTTTGGAATTTTAATAACAACCAAACATTAAATAAAAATTAGACTAAGTTAAGCAACAACAAATTTGCTGTTAAAGAAAACTAAAAAGAGATAAGTACTTATATAAAAACTTTTTAACAAAAAATTAAACCGACGAAAAGTGAAAAATAAAAACTTTTTAGTCTAGGTAAGCTCCAAAGTTAAAGTATGAAATTAATTTTGAGGCGGCGCCAACATACAATGATCGACGATCAATAAAGCTGTAATATTTCCCGTTTTACGTTATTAGTTTTCTTGCTTGTTTGGCGCCGACTTGACATTAATTTCATACTTTAACTTTGGAGCTTACCTAGACTAAACGGTTTTTATTTTTCACTTTTCGTCGGTTTAATTTTTGACGTGATAACGTCTTTAAAATCGTTTTAGTCGGGTGACATGTTCAGAAACTTGTGTCACACCAAAACCTCACAAGCGACATTTCATAAAGATGGTAGCGCCATCTGTTACTTGGCTCGAAAAAAAAACTTTAAATTAGTACTTAATTTCATTTTAGATGTCACTACTGGTGATAACTTATATCACCAATAAGACGTTATCACGTAAACATCTCGATCGTAAACCTACTTTACAAACAACCAATTTTTTGTTAAAAAGTTTTACTCTGACCGCTCATAACGTGCACGTTTAACTACATCGTTTTTACATATTTGTATTATCTCAACATGAATGATGTAACTATGATTTTGTAAAATTAGAGTAGGGTATGTTTTAAAAAAAAACTGCTTTTTGTTTTTCAAAAATTTTTTTAATTCAGCATTTTTAGTAATGGTATGTACCAAACCATGGATCACTAAAGGCATCTTGCTGTACAATGATTATACCACAATTTTCTAACGAGTATTCATTTTCTATTGTTAGGTACTAAAAGATTAGCAGATCATCCCTATAAGAAATAAAAACTTTTTAACAAAAAATTGAACCGACGAAAAGTGAAAAATAAAAAACCTTTTAGTCTAGCTAAGCTCCAAAGTTAAAGTATGAGATTAATTTCAAGTCGGCGCCAAACAAACTATTTATTGATTTTCATAACGTAACATGGTAAACGTTGACAACTTGATTGATCGTCGATCATTGTTTGTTGGCGCCGCCTCAAAATTAATCTCATACTTTAACTTTGGAGCTTAGCTAGACTAAAAGGTTTTTTATTTTTCACTTTTCGTCGGTTCAATTTTTTGTTAAAAAGTTTTTATTTTACTCTTTTTGGTTTTCTTTTACAACAAAGTTGTTGCTTTACTTAATCTAATTTGTATAAAATTTTTGACTGTTATTCAAATTCAAAATTTTTCGGCTTTTTAAAATAAAATATTGTCTTTTGCTATCTATTTCCTTTTTCGACGATTTTTTGGTATACTTCGACACTACTAAATAATTGGTAGCTATTATTTTGAACCCACATTAGTTGCTTTTGATATTTAATAAACAACCTTGTTAGGCGAACAGACGCGTAAGATGAAGGATTCGGGGATGGGAGCTTCGATAAGAATGTTCCTTACCGTCAAACAGGTTGACAAGTACTAAGATGATTACCATGAATTCGAAACACTATCGAGTCTTTGGGAATAGACCTCCAGATATTCTAGTACCTACCAAAAATCTAAAAAATTGTGTTAACAATGAAAGCAAAGGAAATAAAGTGATAGCAATGACTATGTTGCTAGACCTCGAGTGGTGGCAATTTTCAAAAGAACACGTACTAGAAATGTTTTTGAACGCATGACGTTGCCTGTAATTCTAAGCTGGGTTCAAAGTTCAAGGGACGACCCTCGATAAAGCATGAATTGACCTGGGACTACATTTTATTAGCATCATTATCAAATTTAGAACCAATTAAGGTGTTAATTTATCCGCATGATGAGCGCGCTGACTGAAATCCAGAGACTGGAAGGTTAACTCACTGTGTACTGCACATATACAGATATATCATTCTTGCAGTAATGGCTAAAACACACTTATTATGTTTTTTCAAATAAGGGTCTTATTTAAGGTCTAAAGTTTTTAATAAAGTTCAAGAAATAAGCCCAAGTGGGGTTATACTGTAGGGAACCTCTTGTAACTGACTTCCATTTCTACCGCCAGAGCTTTGATGACAATCATACAATCGGCAAGGCATCAACAGTTCTCATCGACGTACATGAAATGAGCCTAAACACAATACAGCTGCTGTAAGCTATTGGGAATGTCTAGTAAATACTTCCCGTCTCCATCATCAGACCTTCCATGACCGTAATTCTCCAGCTAGGTCTAAAGATCACGTCAAGGTGCATTAAATGAGCCCAAACACGATATAGCTGCTGTAAACTGTTGAAAACGTCTTGCAAATACCTTCCGTCTCCATCGTCAGATCTTCAGTGACAGTAATTATCCAGATTGGCTCAAAGTCCTCATCAAGGTTAATAAAACGAGCCCAAACACAATATAGCGGCTGTAAATTGATAAGAACCTCTTTCAAAAGCCTTCCGTCTCGATCTTCAGACCTTCAATGACAGCTCTATTCTCCAGCTAGGTCTAAAGTTATCGTCAACGTGCATGAAATGAGTTGAAACACGATATATCGCTGCTTTAAACTGTTGAGGACCTCTTGCAAAATGCAAGTATTTCCTGTCTCCATCATCCATCATCAGATCATTTTGACGCCGTATTATCACCAGAACTACATATGTGTTTCAAATTTAAACAAAATCGGTTCACAATTGCAAATTTAGTATGAAAAAAAAATCAATCAACCCCAATTTTTCCACCCTTAGGGGCGGATTTTTTTTTTCAATTTGAAATGGGACCAACTTTGAAATATACTCTCTCCAATGAAAAAAGAATTTTTCAAATCGGACGTCTCAGTAAAAAGTTATGCGTGGTCATACAAAAAAAAAAAAAAAAAAATATACATGTCGAATTGAGAACCTCCTCCTTTTTTTTCGTCGGTTAAAAATATGTACCTACACATAAGCCACGTAAGGGGGCGTTCATAAAATACGTGAGATGTTTAAGGGGAGGGGAGGGGGTCGAGTCAAATCTCATCTAATCTTACGTTAGAGAGAGTCTAAGTAATATTAATAAAATTGAAATGTGAGTTGGGACCACCTCAGAAGTAAGTAAACCGTTTCGAAAAAAAAAAAATATAAAAAAATGATGTGGTGTCGTGGGACACCAGGTAGGAACGAAGTTCCTTCGGCTAATTAATTTTGCTGACTAGTTTTCATTTAAGTACAAGAAAGTATTTAGGAAATTCAGTATTTTAGGAAAAAATTACTTAAAATAAAAAAAACATCGTAATTCAAATTATCAACTAAAATAATAACAAAATATGTCTCTTTATTTTTGTTTGACAACATAATATTGCATAGAAAAATAGAAATAAAAGTGAAACTAATGTGCATAACAGACTAAAATTAAACTTAATAAAACATGCATTATATATAGTGCATCGAGCATTTAAAAAGTTTGTTAAAAAGAGGACGAAGACATGTAAATATTCTTATCTTTTAAACGCGCCGATTGTGAATATTACAACGCGACAGTAAAAAAGGTAGGTACCTATTTCCCCACGCATTAGAGATATTATAGTAGGTACTTACGTATTTAATTCTTTTGCACTAAATAATTTCCCACTATTATCACTGTCAATTGCATTCAAGTCACTTGTTGGTTCACTTGCCATTGTTACTATATTTATTATTGTTTTGACGATTTGAAATTATATGAAAACTAGCTTCTGCCCGCGACTTCGTCCGCGGAATTTTTTTTGTTTTAACATAAGATTACACTCGATTGATATTACCTACTGTATTTAATTTTATTAGTAAAATATTTTTTGGAATCAGATCAGTAACTTCAAAGATTACCGAAGTTCTCTTTTCTGCTCAAGGTAACTTAACCCTTAGTCGCCTTTTACTTATTTTATTTATTTAAGTTAGGTATCTATTTAATTTGAAGCCTCTCTATATACAATGTTTGAGGTTGTTTTATTTTCCGGTAACAGAATAATCTGCTTTTCGGATGATACCACTCTTGATAGACCAACATATAATTGCCACGGGCCCGCGACGTCCTCACATTTTGGCTAGCGAGGCGCTGTGAGCGCTCGGAGCTAGATTCTCTAGCGCGTGCTTGCGAAATAATTATATTCTCTATTTCTCGAGAGGCGCTGCTCATTTTCAGGGGCAGATTCTTTCGTACGGCGTACTCGAGCGGCTCTTGTCTGTGATGTCTGCCGGGACAGTTGAGATTTCCTTTTAGGCATGCTCTCAACAAACTACGCACAGACTTGAAGACAATTATGAACAAAGGGAGAGCGACTCGAACACCGTCCGCCTTTACAAAACAAAACAATCGTAATATCGAATAACTCGTATCGATTATTACGATAGAACGAAGTACGAAACTACGAACATACAAAACAAACGTACAACGAAATTACGATATTTTCGATTATGAGGTATCTATCAACAACAACAACCATACGAACGAAACAATAAGCAACTGACATGTAATATTTAGAGGAGCTCGTGGCTTAATAATAGCAGCCGCTCGGGTCGATCTTTAGGTTAAGCCGCGCTTGCCTAGGTTGGTCTGTGGATAAGTGACCACCCGTTACATACCGAGTTTCCTCCGTACCTCGGAAAGCACGTTAAGCCGTTGGTCCCGGCTGCCATTTGTAGATCTTTGACAGTCGTTACAGGTAGTCAGTGTTCCAAAAGTCTGACAATGACAACCAGTCTTACCAAGGGGTATCGTATTACCCAGTATTAACTGGTTGTGGAGGTCAGATAGGCAGTCGCTCCATGTAAAATACTGATATTCAGCTGCATCCGGTTAGACTGGAAGCCGACTGGCCGACCCCAACATGGCCAACATAGTTGGGAAAAGGCTAGGCAGATGATGTAATATTTAGAATTCCAACTAATGACAACGTGGGCATAATAATTCGAGAGGGTCATCAATCCACGGAACGTCTTAACACCGCGATTCAGAAAAATGACGTAATTGCAGAACGCTATCTATGGGCAAATAGGTAAAACGTCTGCACAATGAAAGATATGCTAGGGGCATTTTGCGTTTTAGTAATTTTATAATATATTTTCTCCGAAACTGTATGACCAATTGATATACTGTAAATGGCAAATCTTATCTGTATGATGTTCTTGTGATACTAAAATAATTTATTGTCATAAGAATTAATATTTTGTTGCTCAAATAATCAACCAAACGTAAGTATGCCGAAAAAAAATGTTTTTTAATGCAATAAAAGAAGTATAAAAGACAAAATATGAAAGATAGAGATATGGTATTGAGGACTTTTTTGTAGAAATAATTAAGACGAACCAGGTAGCCATACATTGTTTTTAATTTTAAGCAACTGTTTAGGCAGCGCGCGCAAATAATTCTGTTTCATGAGGTATTTTTTTCCGACTTGCTAGACAAAAGTTGTGATAGCTCGGTTAATATACATGTTATAGAAACAATTTATAGCCTATAGCACTCAGGAATAATGTAGCTTTCTACCAGAGAAGAAAATTTTAGAATTGGATTATGAGTTCCAGAGATTACCCCCTACATACAAACTTACAAACTTACAAATTTTACCTCTTTATAATATTAATAATAATAATAATCTATACTTAATATTATGCCTATAGCACTCAGGAATAATGTAGCTTTCTACCAGAGAAGAAAATTTTAGAATTGGATTATGAGTTCCAGAGATAACCCCCTACATACAAACTTACAAACTTACAAATTTTACCTCTTTATAATATTAAGTATAGATAAACGTGGCTACTCACGAGTAAAATGTATCTATAATGTGAGTATTCGCGACGTGCTTGTCCATGAATTCATGAGTATAATTATACTATGCATTGGCGGGGTGGAGTGGTAATAGAGGGAGAAGGGATGAGAGAACGAAAAGAAAGAGGGAGAAAGAGAAAGGTATTATACACTACTCGCTTGTGTATACGACTGTCGCGCCTGCGCACGTCTCATTTAACGCTTTTTTCCAACCCTTTTTTTCTTACGGTTTTACTATCACATTTTTTTCAGTTAGGTCCCCCAGCAAAACCCCTATCTCCTCCAAGCCTGCCGTAAGGAACTTCGTTCCAATAATTGTTCTACAGCTGTTGGCTGAGTCAGTCAGTACCTTTACGGTCGAACGCAATACGGCCGAACATTAGAACCTCCTGTATTAAAGTATTATTTGCCCAATTTCTTGCCCATTCTTCTCCATAGATATCATCGCTTTGGAATGGGCAACTACAGTAGGTACTTACACAAGTTATTAAGTATTGTGTCTGGGAGCTTCATTCTTTTGTTTCTTGACTTTCAAAAGTGTCTGTAATGGTCTAATTGAAATAAATGTTAAGTTTGAGTTAGAGAACCTCATAACCATACCTAACCTCCAGAAAAACCATCACTTTACTTTACACAGTACGTTTGAAAAACGAAAGCCATTGCCAATCTGCGGCGGTGCGAGCGCCCTCTAACGATTGTAAGCTACTTGTGAAAATATTGTTGATAATCCGCCTTTGTAATTTGATTTGTCTGTATTTTAATTTTCTCTGCACGCCATCTAGCGATGGTTAGGATTACCTAGCAGCGACAAACCGGACCAAACGCTACCTATGTTTGTATCAGTTTTAGATATTGATCGCTAGATGGCTTTTTGTGTAAACAAAAATGACAGATTTTGTGTGGATTTTATTATTTGTATTTCTCTGTAAATTATAGTAATATATTTCTTAAAGTCAGTTAGCGAACATTTAACTACAGATAAGTATTGAAATGTATGATTTGAACAAAAAGTGTCTATGTTGAGATTTTTTTTTTTTGATTCTTTGTGATGTTATCAAAACTGTATAGATGGAGAGACTCATCAAATCTTTGGCATAAAGTCGACGATTCATTTAGACTTATTATTATATCAAATTATTAGAGTTCACAGTATATTACTTAAGTTTTCTAAACATAGGATTCAATAAAGCATTAAAGTATATATAAATTTTAACTATGTTTAACCCTTTAGGTTAAAAACCCTGGACGATTTGGTAGCTATCAAGTCGCCCCATCAGGTTGGACCCGACAAAGCGGTACGTAGTGTTCCGTCCGCGTGCCTCTCACAAACGTAAAGGGGGGAATTTGAAACCTCACTCCCCCAACGTCGCGTTTGTTCCTACTGCCGCCTGTTGCAAGTGCGAGGAAACACTGGTGTATTTCTAGTCAGTAAGGTTACGGTTAGATACGGGTACACTACTACGGGTACTACGTACTGTTACACACACAACGCTGCTTCCCAATCTGGGGGGCCCGAGCACCGCCTGTAGCCAGTTGTATGTAGGGTTAGGTTAGGGTTAGGTTAGGGTTAGGTTAGGGTTAGGTTAGGGTTAGGTTAGGGTTAGGTTAGGGTTAGGTTAGGGTTAGGTTAGGGTTAGGTTAGGGTTAGGTTAGGGTTAGGTTAGGGTTAGGTTAGGGTTAGGTTAGGGTTAGGTTAGGGTTAGGTTAGGATTAGGTTAGGGTTAGGTTAGGGTTAGGTTAGGGTTAGGTTAGGGTTAGGTTAGGGTTAGGTTAGGGTTAGGTTAGGGTTAGGTTAGGGTTAGGTTAGGGTTAGGTTAGGGTTAGGTTAGGGTTAGGTTAGGGTTCACCCATGTCGTTGGGCTCGCGGATGCCCAACGCCAGTTGGACCTGGCTCGACGGGCGCAGCTCCAGCAAGAGCTGGAGGAGCGGGTTGCCGCTAAGGAAAAGCGGGCGCACGTCGCCCGGGCCAAGTCCGGGTACGGTGCGTCCCGCGTTCTATACGCGGACCACTCTCTGGAGGAGCTGGAGAGGATGGCGGAGGAGGACGAGGAGGAGATTGTGGAGGTTGCCTCTAAGTCCTCCAACCTGAAGGGCCGACGAGACGCGGCAACTGCAGGCGAAGGTAGATCGTCTGCAGTCGGAGGTCAGCCAGCTTCATCAGAAGCTAGCTGAAGCCACGGCCCGGCCACAACAGGCCCAGACAAGCCCTGTGGCAGAGGGCCCCGCCTCCAACCTTGAGGAAGTCATCCGCAAGGTTGTAATGGAGGAGAGGGCCTTCACAAGAGCCTGCCTAGCAGGCATCGAGGACCGGCTCTTGCCGGAGAAACGCCTCCGACCGCCGCTTGCGGCGGATAACAGGCAGTGCGAGCCGGGGCCGTCGTCCTCCCAGACGGAGGATCCCCTTCTCCCCTCGACCATCCCGTCCAACGAGTGGACAGAAGTGGTCCGTAAGGGGAAGGGCAAAGGGAAGAAGTCGGCGACGGCCGCCCCTGTCGTCCCCGCCACCACCGGCAAGGGGGGAAAGGGGAAGAGGAAAGGGAAAGGGAGAGGCAAAGGGCAGCTAGTCGCCCCAAAAACCGCGGCCGTCGTGGTGACTCTCACCGCGGAGGCTGCGGGGCGAGGGGAGACGTACGCGTCCATTCTGGTGCGGGCGCGTGCCAATGCTGATCCGACCCAGCTCGGGATCGGCAGTGTGGCTTGCCGGCGAACCCAAGCCGGGGCTCGAATCTTCGAGTTCCCGGGGGCAGAGGGGAGTGCCCATGCGGACCTCTTTGCAGCCAAGCTGCAAGAGGTCATCGCGGATTCGGCCAAGGTGGCCCGACCGGTCAAGTCGGTGGCCATAGAGGTGGCTGACCTTGACGACTCCGTCACCAAGGAGGAGGTGGCGAAGGCGATCGCAGCGATAGGGGGCTGTGACGTCGCGGCGGTCCAAAGCCGGGACATAAGGCCCGGCCGCGGCGGCATGGGCACCGTTCGCCTCGAGTGCCCGATCGCCGCTGCCAAAGTCGTCCTTGCCAAAGGACGGCTTACAGTCGGCTTCAGCTCGGGTGCAGTCCGGGCACTCGACGCACAGCCTGTACGGTGTTTCCGATGCTTTGGCATCGGACACACGCGGCCGCTGTGTCCGTCCACGGTAGACAGGACAGACACGTGCTACCGCTGCGGCAAGGAGGGCCACAAAGCCGCCTCCTGTGAGGCTGCCACGCCGCACTGCGCGGTGTGTGCCGCCAGTGGCTGCCCGGCAGACCACATTATGAAGGGAAGGAGCTGCAATCCTCCCCCTAAGCGGGGTAAAGCGCAGGCGCCGTCCGGGCCTGCTGCTGCTGCCGCCAGCGCCGTCGTTCCTGTGGCGGCTGCGGAGGAGGGGGGTGCGATGTCTGACTGATGGATAGGGTCGAACATCGCATCCTTCAGGCGAACACCAACCACTGCAGGGCAGCCCAGAATCTGCTGATGCAGACCATGGCCGAGTGGTTGGTGGACTTGGTGGTGGTCGCCGAGCCTTACTCGGTCCCTGGCCGTTGGCTGGGCGACCGGGACGGCTTGGTGGCGTTGGTGTCGCGGTCTTCCACAGACTCCCCTCCCCTTTCGCTCTTAGAGAGGGGACCGGGATACGTGGCCGCCGCGTGGGCAGACATGGCTGTGGTGGGGGTCTATTTCTCCCCAAACCGCCCCCTCTCGGACTTTGAGGATTTCCTCGAGGTTCTCACCGCAGTGGTAGGGAGGGCGGCGCCGCGCCAGGTCATGTCATGGTGTTGGGCGACCCGAACGCCAAGTCGGCGGCCTGGGGCAACCAGGCCACCGGTTGCAACGTCCGTGGGCGCGCCCTCGAGTTTTGGGCGGCATCATGCGGTGTGTCCCTCCTCAACAGGGGAGCGGTCCACACGTGTGTACGGCAGCTGGGAGGGTCAGTGGTGGACGTGTCGTTTGCCACCCCCGCGCTAGCCACCCGCGTCGTCAACTGGCGGGTAGAGATGGTGGAGACCTTGTCGGACCACCGATATGTGCGGTTCGACATCTCCACCCGGCAAGGGCGGGGGATGTCCTGCGCTGGACAATCTCCCTTCCCGCGGTGGGCACTCACCCGCCTGGACCGGGAGGCAGCGAAGGAGGCAGCCTTTCTCCAGGACTGGCTGTCGCCCCCTGTCACGGTCCTAGACGTGGACGCCGCAGCGGTCCGACTCAGGGGGTCGCTGACCGAAGTGTGCAACTCCAGCATGCCTCGGTCTCGCCGCCCGCCTCCCCGTCGCGCCGTGTATTGGTGGACGGAGGAGTTGACGGGGCTCAGGGCTGCTTGTGTGGCGGCCAGAAGGGCCTATGCGCGGAGCCGACGGCGCAGTGCCCAAAATCGAGTCCAGGCAGAAGAGGACCGCCTATATGCCTCTTACCGAGAGGCGACGATGGTCCTCAAGTCTGCGATGGGAGCTGCAGAAGACTCGGCGAGGGCCGAAATGCTGGAGGGTCTCGACAGGGATCCTTATGGGAGACCATACAGGGCGGCGCGGAACCAGCTACGCCCCTTTGGTCCCCCACTGACGGAGACCCTCGAGCCAGTGTTGCTGGATGGGGTGGTCCGGTCCCTGTTTCCATGCAGGAC
The DNA here is from genome assembly GCA_905475445.1 of Ochropleura plecta. NCBI lineage: Eukaryota > Metazoa > Arthropoda > Insecta > Lepidoptera > Noctuidae > Ochropleura > Ochropleura plecta. The sequence goes on from FR997749.1 coordinate 13,244,008, forward strand.
CGACTTCACCCCACCAACTATGGATCCCCCGCAAGGGGCGGCTTCGCCGGAGGAGGAGGTCCCCCCGGTGACGGCGGCGGAGTTTCGCGCTGGGGTTCTCAGCCTCCGCGCGAAGAAGACGGCACCCGGACCAGACGGCGTCCCCGCACGGGTAGTGGCGATCGCCGCCTCCGAAATGGAGGACAGGTTTCGGGACCTCTTCAGCGCGTGTTTTACTGCTGGGAGGTTCCCGAAACTGTGGAAGGAGGGGCAGCTATGCCTCCTCCGAAAGGAGGGACGCCCGGTTGACTCTCCGTCGGCATACCGGCCCATCGTCCTGCTCGATGAGGTCGGTAAGTTGTTCGAGGGAATTGTTGCCTGCCGGCTCGATAGCCTTTTGCGGGGGGTTGGGCCCAACCTGTCGGACGCCCAATTCGGTTTTCGACGAGGGCGTTCGACTATCGATGCGCTAGCCCTACTCAAGGGCCAGGTGAAGGAGGCGGTGGGGGCGGGGGACGGAGTGCTGGCGGTGTCATTCGACATTGCCAACGCCTTCAACTCCATGCCCCACGCGACGATATTGGAAGCGCTCCGGTATCACGGCGTGCCGCAATACCTGCGCAACCTCCTGGCCAGCTACTTGGAGGGCCGAGAGGTTCTCCTCGTAGACAAGACGGCCACGGTGAGGCGGTACGGCGCAGAGTCCGGTGTTCCGCAAGGGTCGGTGCTCGGACCCCCACTGTGGAACATCGGGTACGACTGGATCCTGCGGGGAGTCCCCCTCCAGGGCACGAGTGTCATCTGCTACGCGGATGACACCCTCCTCATTGCCCGGGGGAGGAACTTTGGGGATGCGGCCTGTCTGGCCTCGGCTGGCGGGTCCTTGGTTGCAGAGAGGATCCGCCGCCTGGGATTGAAGGTGGCGCTGCACAAGACCGAGGCCGTGTTCTTTCGCGGGCCTCGGCAACGCTGCCCTCCTCCCGATGCTCACATTGTCGTGGAGGGCGTCACGATAGGGGTCCAGCCCCAGATGAAGTATCTGGGCCTGGTGCTGGACGACAGGTGGCGGTTTGGCCCGCATTTCAGCGGGCTGTCGACGCGCCTGTTGAAAGCCGCGGATGCTTTCTCGTGGCTCCTCCCGAACCTGGGGGGGCCCAAGGCGAAATGCCGGCGCCTGTATT